>CM046875.1:188457770-189744020 GCA_025667525.1 Glebionis coronaria | reverse complement strand
TGTGTGATTTAATCATAAATCATCTCGAATTAATTTTTTTTAGTGTTTTTCGAGCTCTAAATCTTGATTTAAATCACCTAAAAAGTTGTGGTAGGGATTTAGATTAGTTATTGTGGTTAAAATCACAAGTTTTTGGGGCGTTTTGGATTGATTTTGGGTTACGGTTTGTAAACAGTTGGCTCGGTTTAGCTTTGAGGTTGGTTGTTATTCCTTTCGTAAAAGGGTTTTAGATTTAGTCAGGATGTTTTATTTCGTAAAAGGGTTTTAGATTTTGTCAGAATCTTTCCTTTTGTAAAAGGGTTTTAGGATCCATATTGTTACGAAAGCTTCTTGTTATGAAAGATCATAGTTACGAAAGGATTCCTACGAAAGGCTTCAACGAAAGGTTTCTACGAAAGGATTCTTCGAAAGGATTCCTACGAAAGGTTTTCTACGAAACTGGATACTGAGTTTCTACGAAAAGATTCTTCAGAAGGATTCTTCGACAGGTTTCTACGAAAGGATTCCTCGACAGGTTTCTACGAAAGGATTCAACGAAAGGTTTCAGCGAATGATTTCAACGAAATCTTTGTTCTGCGAAAGGATTCTTTGAAAGGTTTCTACGAAAGGATTCAACTAAAGGTTTCAGCGAATGATTTCAACGAAAGCTTTGTTCTACGAAAGGTATATTCCTACGAAACCTATTTTCTACGAAACCTAAAGTTTGTACGAACCTTAACTTTCTACGAAAAGAGTTACGCAAAGAGTTACGAAGGGTGGTTGCTACGAAAGAAGTTTGTTACGAAAGGTTTTGCTACGAAAGGATTTTGTTACAACAGGTTTTTGCTACGAAAGGATTTTGTTATGAAAGGTTTTCTTCTACGAAACCTAATTCCTACGAAAGGATTTTGTTACGAAAGGTTTTCTTCTACGAAACCTAATTCCTACGAAAGGATTTTGTTACGAAAGCTTTTCTTCTACGAAACCTTCTTCTTCCGAAAGCTGTCTATGAAAGCTGTGATCAACGAATGTTTGATTTTTGCAAAAGTGAAAATTTTTAATCGTGTGTTTTTGGCCTTAGAATTTTTGTTTCTTGTAAAGACAATTTTTAGAGAATTTCAACATCTTTCTTCGACAACAACAATCACAACACATCTACTTAAGATCCTTTTAACTTCAACAATTTCAAGCATCTCACAATGGATTCTACTCAAGAGTATCGTGTCACAAACAACAACATCATGGTGGCGGGTAACAAAGAAAGACCACCAATGCTTGTGACGGGTCGCTATGCACAATGGCAATCACGATTCCTTCGATATCTTGATACTAAGCCAATGGTGATGTTCTTCGACGTTGCATCAAAGAAGGACCCTATACTCCCACTACAATAACCATTCCTGCAATTCCAGCAACCGACTCGACGACTGGTTTCGGTGAGCAAACAATTGAGGAAACATATGAGAATACTTCGAAAGAGAAACGTTCTTGGATTGATGTAGAGAAAGAAGCAATCTATTTGATTCTAAGTGGGATTAGGGATGATATTTACTCAATGGTTGATGCATGATCTACTGCTAAAGATATGTGGTTTGCCATTTGAACGTTTGCAACAAGGTGAATCACTTAACAAGCAAGATGTCAAAACCAACTTGTTCTGGAACTTTGGTAAGTTTACTTCATTGAATGGGGAATCAATTAATTCATATTAATCAAGGTTCTACAAGATGATGAATGATATGACAAGAAACAATTTGCAAGTCTCCACCATGCAAGTCAATGTGCAATTTCTACAGCAACTTCAACCGAGTGGACACGATTTGTAACTTTGGTGAAACAACAAAGTAAGTTAGACGAGGTCAACTATCACACGCTCTTTGACATTTTGAAACAATTTCAAAATGAGGCGAATGAACTTCGAGCTGAAAGGATAGCAAAGACTGCTAATACACTTGCTTTGGTGTCTACCACTCAACACGTTAAATATCATCGCTCTCGTGCTCCAAAGTCATACTCCACTACATCATTCTCACCAAGGTACTCCTCTATATCTTCCTCACCAAGATACTCCACTTCATCTAAGTATTCACAGCTCTCATAAGATCACGAGACAAAGAACCAAGAGCACCATCACCATCGCCTGAGCCATCATCTGAAGAGGACAGTGATGAAGAACTAGCTTAGAAGGATAGGGAGATGAAGCAACAAATTGCTTTCATTATGAAGACCTATAAGAAAATCTTCAAACCCACCAACAACAATCTTCGAACATCATCAAATACAAGGAACCAATATGTTGAGAGTCCTCGAAGGTATGCCACACATCAACGTGATGAAAGTCCTCCAAGGTATGATCGACTAAATCCAACACATGTTGAGGGTTCTGCACGGTATGATCGACAAACTGCTAAGTATGATGCTCAGAGGATTGCTATTGTTGCTGGGAATAGGGAAACTGTTGGTACTCAAGTGGTTCAGCAAAGTGGGATTCAGTGCTTTAATTGTCAAGGCTATGGGCATATGGCAAAGGAATGTAGAAAGCCGAAACGGGTTAGGAACTCTGGCTATCATAAGGAAAAGATGCTGCTATGCAAGAAGATGGAAGCTGGGGTTAAATTTTCGGCTGAGGAAGGAGCAATGCTTGATGATACTGATGATGAAGCCTTTGACCAAGAACTTGAAGCACATTACTCGTACATGGCAAAGGTTGAAGAAGTTCTCAACGTCACTAAAGATGACAATGGTCTATCTTTGATACTGAGTCAATCGATAAGGTACACACTGAAGACGAGTATAATGTGTTTGGTAATATTCATGAGCATTTTGAGCTACCCAAATCCATTAATGACACATGTATGATGGAAACGGTTGATAGCAATAACACACCCGATTCATCCGACATGTGCAATAATGAGTCTGAGGATGATCAACATGCAAATGAGTATGATGATGATGAGGAGCGTATTGCGCTTGCTAACTTAATTGCTTCTTTACAAAAAGATGTCAAAGAAACTAGAAAGAGTCAAAAGCAATTAAAGAAGGCAAATGCTACGCTCACTCAAAATTTTGAAGAATGCAAAGCTTCTCTAATTAAATCTAGTGAGACCATTGATAGCTATAGAGCTCAGCTTCTTCAAAAGACCAATGAGATTGAGGGGGTATAAAGGGTGTTTAATTAATATCAAAAGGACGATTTTCAACAGAAATATAATGAACCTCTTAAGCTTCTAGAACAAGAGAAACGTAATTATAACACCTCTTTGAGTACTGAACGTCACAAAATGTATCTTGCTACCACTAAAGTCAATGAGCTAACTCAAGTAAATGGTTTTCTTCAGGAGGATAAAACTAATCTTGTTAATGAAAACAAAGCTGTGGTTGAAAAGATGGAAAAGGATTTCAAAACTAAACAAGCGAATGACATCTACAAAATGGTGGAACTTGAAACTCAACTTGATTTTTACAAGAAAATTGTTTACAAAACTAATCAATCAATTCAAACCATGAGAATGTTGGCACCTCGTTCGTTTTTTAAGGATAGACCTAGTTTTGAAAATCCTAAGTACCTTGAGCAAGCTCAATCTAAGAATCAGCACTTATATCTTGATGAGTCCCAATGGACCGATCTTGATTGTCTTGTTGTTAGGCCCGATAGTGAAGAGACAAACGATTTGGAAGAAGAGAGTAGACCAAAAGTTAATAAAGAATTTGTTAAACCATATAATTATGCTTATGAAAACCGTCTTTATGGTCTATTCAAACCGCAAACTCGTGAGCAAATATTTTTTGAATGTGAACAAATAAGAATTAAATGGAGACAAGCTTTTGCCACTAAGAAAACTAATGTTTCAAATTTTATTGAATACTTACCATTTAAAGCTTCTGTAAGCAAGAGTAAGCAAGCACTTAGTATTCTCAAGAGTAACATTGAAAATTTCAAAAAGGTTGTTGATGATGACTGGAAAAAACGTGAACTTTCGAAAGGAGACAAAGAAATTCCTCACGATATAACTATGCTTGTGAAAAGTATTTTGATTCCGCTTGTGGAAAGAACGCAAAAACATATTTTGGAATTTGAAACAAAAATAAAGCAAGAAATGTTTGATGATTTGAAATATGTGGAATCTCTTGAACAAGAAGTGAACGACCATCAACCTGAAAGAGACGAGTTTTCTACCGCATATGATTTTCTCTTACATGAATGTCTCTCAAAAGATATTATGTGTGTTTACGTTACATCTTCTGCTTATATTGATGAATATTCTGATGTTGCATATCTTGATCAAGTTAAAGAATGTGAACGTCTTAAAACTGAGCTTTCGAATAAAATTGACCAAAAAGAGTTTCCGTTACTTCAACATAGATATGATTATCTTCAAAAACATTGTCACTCACTTGAACTTGCTTTGCAAAATAAAGTTGGTAGCTTTTCAAATGATACACCTTTGGAAGTAAAATTATCTGAGTCATTTCAATTATTAAACGAAAAAAGTCTTGATATTTCGGATTTGAAAGCTCAGTTACAAGAAAAAGACATAGCAATTGCAGAGTTGAAGAAACTCGTTGCTAACATGGGTGCGAAAGTTATGGAACCTAGCGTTAAGAAACCTGTTGTTAGACAACCTAATGCCTCTAAAGTGAATAGATCCTATACCTTGGGAAAACCATCTGCTTTCTCAAATTCTTCGTTTGCAAAACCTGTGTTTGCCCCCAAGATGGACGGAAAGGAAAGGTTACCACATACTCAACCCATAAGGAATGCTATAGCACCAAGCGTTAAGCACAATAATGTGATTAAACCAGGGATGTATAGAATGACCACTAAACCAACAAACAAAGTTAGTCACTCGCCTCAGACTTCTAGAAACACTAATATTCGTGTGTCTACTACTACAGGAGTAGTCTCTAATGCTAGTGTTAGCCAGCCTCAGCTTAAGAGCACTCAAGTGAATGATAAGGCCTGGAAACACAAGAGTCAAGGGAAGATAAAGGAAGTAGAAGAACACCCTAGTAATTTGAATGTTTTTAAGAATAAAAAGTCCGTAATCGCGTGTAATGACGTTTGAATGATTTGAATGATTTGAATCCTATGAATGTGAAATTTGTTTGTGTCAAATGTTTAAAATGTGCTAATGCTAATCATTCTGTGTGTGCTATCAATAATGTCAAAGGCGTAGATCCTAGAACTAAGAAGCAAAGTTGTGATGCCTATTAGTACTAGTAAACCCAAACGCAAAGTGAACCATTCTGGTGCAACCCCCACTAAGAAAAGTAATGCATCAGACTCCACCACTAAGAAACTTAGAAGTAGAATTATGGAATTATATGAGTCTGCTAACAAGTCTTGGAAATGGTGGTTTGCTAATCAATGTCTTCCAGGATATAAATGGATGCCTACAGTTAGGACAGAAAATGTGACAACGAGTGTTAGTATGCCTTTAAATGTTGCTAAGGACATTAATGATTCTACAATCACAACTACTATGGTATCCAATTTAGCAAATGCTCCATCGTGTTCTAACTCTTCTGCAGGTGATATAAATAATTCTCTTCATACTAATCTCCGGATGCACGAAGCACATGACGGGGAATCTCAAGCTTCTAATTAACTTCGTGGAGAAGTTCCTGGGAACGGTCTGATCGGAAATGATCAATTTGCACCGATCCTAGGATATGGAGATTTGGTTCAGGGGAATACCATGATAAAAAGGGTATACTACGTCGAAGGGCTCAATCACAATCTTTTCTCGGATGTCAATTCTGTGATGCAGATTCGGAAGTTGCTTTCAGAAAGAAGACATGTTTTGTTCGTGATTATCATGGGAATGATTTACTCACCGGTTCACGGAATACCGATCTTTACACAATTTCACTACAAGACACAACTTCATCAACTCCAATTTGCTTCATGGCTAAAGCTTCAACGACTCAGGCATGGTTATGGCACCAACGTCTATCTCACCTCAACTTTGATACCATCAACTTGCTTTCCATGAAAGATATTGTGAGAGGCCTTCCAAGTTTGAAATTCATCAAAGATCATCTTTGTTCTTCTTGTGAGCTTTGTAAAGCTAAACGAAGTATCTTCAAAACAAAAACCACACCAAGCTCTAAAGGACGGTTAGATCTTCTCCATATGGATTTGTGTGGTCCCATGCGTGTTCAAAGTATAAATGGGAAGAAATATATTCTGGTAATTATCGATGATTACTCAAGGTACACATGGACTCACTTCTTGAGGTCCAAGGATGAAACACCCGAAGTTCTCATCGGCTTCCTTAAAATGATACAACATGGTCTTCAAGCTCAAGTTAAAGTGGTTTGTACTGATAGAAGTACAAAATTTTTAAATTAAACTATGATAAACTATTTTGAAGCTGAAGGAATTGAACATGAAACATCTATTGCTCGAACACCCGAACAAAACAGCATTGTTGAAAGACGAAACCGTACTTTGGTTGAGGCTGCTCGAACATTATTATCCGCTTCAAAACTACCATTATACTTTTGGGCCGAAGCCGTGTCAACCGCATGCTACACACAAAACTGATCCTTAATTATCCCAAGACACAAAAAGACACCATATCACATAATTCATGATCGAAAACCTTCACTTAAACACCTTCGAGTTTTTTGATGTACGTGTTACATTATTCGAGATGGTGAAAATATGGACAAGATGAAAGAGAAAGGTGATGCATGTATTCTTGTGGGATATGCAACTCAGTCTAAGGGATATAGAGTTTACAACAAGAGAACAAAATTGATAGTCGAGACTATTCACATCCGATTTGATGAATTACAAGAAATGACACTTGAACAAAACAGTTTAAGTCCCGATCAACAATGACAAACGACTTCCGTTCACAACCGCACGGAACTCGAAACTCAAGACCACAGCAATGAACCGTCAAGTTCAACGCTGGTTCAAGGAAATGTTCCAAGAGCAGATATGACAGTCAACACGACACTTGAAGAGTTGGAAATGTTATATGGACCAATGTATGATGAATATTTCATGGGGGAGAAACAAGTTGTATCGAAGTCTTCCGCTGTCACTCATGATAAGTATGATGATACCGATCATCGTCAACAAAAGGATACAACTTCATCTACTTCAACACGGGTTGCTGTAGATTTACCTCCTCAGAATATCACATCAACAACCACTCCTACAACATCAACAACTACTGTCATTTCTCCAGAGAACACAAATCAAGTAGACAATCCATTATCTGACGAACACGAATTTATCAACCCATTTGGTACACAGGTACACGAAACTGGAAAGTCTTCTACTCGCCATGTTGATCCGTCAAATATGCATACATTCTACCAACGACATCCTTCAACACATCATTGGACCCGAGATCATCCTTTGGTTCAAGTAATTGGAAACCCTTCACAGCCCGTTCGTACAAGGCGACAACTTCACACCGATGGCGATGTTTGTATGTTCGCACTCGCCGTGAGTTCAACTGAACCAACAAATATCAAAGAAGCCATGGATGATCATGCTTAGATTGAATCGATGACGGATGAACTTCCATTTGAATGACTTAAAGTCTGGGAACTTGTTGACAGACCATACGATGTAATACCATTAAATCTTCGATGGATCTGGAAAAATAAGATGGATGAAGAGAACACGATCATCAAGAATAAATCTAGGCTAGTGGCTAAAGGGTATGGCCAGAAAGAGGGTATTGATTTTGAAGAATCATTTGCACCAGTAGCTCGTTTGGAAGCGGTCAAGATTTTCCTTTCTTATGTTACACATAAGGGATTCATTGTTTATCAAATGGACGTAAAGACGGCGTTTCTTAACGGTTATTTGAAGGAAAAAGTCTATGTCACACAGCCGGAAGGATTCGTCAATCCTTATTATCCTGACAAGGTGTATCGTCTCCACAAAGCACTTTATGGACTCAAGCAACCTCCAAGGACGTGGTACGACGAGCTCTCGAAATTTTTAGTATCCAAAGGTTTCTCAAAAGGTTCCATTGATCTAACTTTGTTCACTTATAAATATGGGGATGACATTTTACTTGAGCAGATTTATGTTGATGACTTTATTTTCGGGTCTACAAACACAAAACATTCAAAATGGTTTGAAAAAGTCATGCACAACAAATTTGAAATGTCAATGATGGGCGAACTAAAATTCTTTCTAGGAATTCAAGTTCACCAATCTTCAAGTGGTATCTTTATCAACCAAGCTAAGTATTGTCAAGAGATAATAAAAAAGAATGGTATGACATCATGTGACCCCGTTGGGACACCATTATCAACCACATCCCTAGATGCTGATTTGGAGGGAGATGCCATAGATCAAATGAGATATCGTTCCATGATCGGCTCCCTCATGTACTTAACAGCAAGCCGACAAGATATATCACATGCTACGTGTTATTGTGCACGATATCAAGCACGACCCCACTGGAAATCACCTCAAGGAGGTTAAACGGATCTTTTGGTACCTTAAGAATACCATTCACATGGGACTCTGGTATCCGAGGGAAACCGGTTTCTTTCTAACGGCCTATTCAGATTCTGATCATGCAGGGTGTCTTGATACACGAAAAAGTACTTCTGGTGGTGCACAATTTCTAGGTCAAGATAAGCTTGTGGGATGGTCTTCCAAGAAGCAGGATTGCACATCATTATCATCAGCCGAAGCGGAGTATGTGTCTCTATCTGCGTGTTGTGCTCAAGTTCTATGGATGAGAACACAACTCACGGATTATGGCTTCCACTTTGATAAAGTACCTATGTACTATGACTCAAAGTCTGCCATAGCCATCTCTTGTAATCCGGTACAGCATTCCCGCACGAAGCACATTGATGACATATATCACTTCATTAAGGAACAAGTTGAAAGGGGTATTGTTGAATTATACTTTATTAGAACTGATTAGCAATTAGTTGACTTGTTTACAAAATCTCTTTCAAATGAGAGGTTTGCGTATCTAGTTAGGCAAATTGGTATGAGATGTTTGACTCCAGCAGAACAGGAGATTCTGGCAAAGAAGCCTGCTTGATTCCTCTATCAAACATCTACATGTAAATATTAATGAAAAAGCAAAATACAAAATGAAAAATCTTTGAAAATCCAAAAATATTCTTCTCGACATGTCTTTCAGTATCGATAATATGGACGTACCTAGAAATGTCGCTCAATAACGACACGGGTGTGTACATAAATCTCGAATGAAAGTTGTAAATATTTTTCAAAACATGCCATTTCTATCTTTTATAAAGGAAATTGTCTCTTTTGGACAATATTTCCAACAACGGGTAGAGCAATCTATCACGGGTTGAGCTTGTCACAAAATATTCAACGTTTTGAGATCAACACAATGGCTTGTAATCACTTTCAGATTGCAACCCGGATCTATATTCACGGGGGGAGTGTACGATTTCGTGCTCTTACCCTCAGCAAAAGAAGAGAAATCTTCTTACACTTGAGTGGATTAGTCAAGACATTCAAAAGTCTATGAGCTCATGTTAATGCTTCAAAAAAACCTTTTCGCCAAAAAGAATTGATTTTTCAAAAAGCATTGAACACAACTTTTTCAAGAATTTTTCAATGATATTCAAAATCTTTCAAAAATTGTGTGTTCCACAAATCCTATCCTCAAAAGTTTAATTGGATCATATCCTTGAAATGACAATTCCATTAGATCAATTTTATAGGGGGAGAGTTCCAAATTCATGCTAAGTTTGACACACTTTTCTCCCGAAAAGTTTCAAGACTATTTTCTAAATATATTTTAATCAAATTTGGTATCTCTAATATCAAACGATTTTATATATTAGAGATAGGGGAGAAAATGGGATTAAAATGTGATCTAAAGACTCAAGCGCTCATGGTATGATCAAAAACCCACAACATCTTTAATTCATGACATTATTGGTGCCAAAAGGCTGGTTAGCTTTAAGTCATATGATCCAACCAGAACCGGAGGGATCTTCCCAGGGACAATCCAATCGATTATTAGAAGTCCTTAAAAAGATGGAATAGAATGTGAATGAAGCTGAATGCCGACTAAGTACTAATGCTAGCACTGGAACAATCACAACAAGGTGTTAGTAATGATGTCTTGGTAAGCATTGAAGGGGTTGAAGAATGAAAAAGAAATGTAAGAATAAAGGGTGTAAAGAAATTAGCCCTCCATACAACTTAGGCAGAAACCGGGTCAACACATCATGAAGACAACGCATCATGGACCCAGTGATGTAATGCATAACCCTTCCCCAGCTGACTCAGGCTTCTCTCAAAAGAAGTTTGTTTTATTGTCACGGAGATCAACACGACTTCTATTGACTTTCTCACTCCGAGTTAGTTGATATTGAATAGGTGACATCTGCTCCAGCCTCCAACCACTAAAAGTGCACAAATCGAGTCTAGAGCCAAGAGATCAAATCAAATCTCATTAGGACACACGCATGACGATCAAGAGAGTCCTACGCTATATCCTTGCGATATTGCTAGAACACTCAGAGTGATACTACTTAGTATTCACAATGATGAGTGGAAATCCTTCCAGTGTTAACATCAAACAGCACTGCGTTAGGTCATGTGTAAGATTCTTTTAGAATTGAACATGTGTAAACTGAAAAGCAACAGTGGTTTGACTCTGAATTGTTTCAAACTCGTTTCAGGTGTCTATGCAATATCTTTATGGTCTTGCCAGAACATCCAGAGTGATATTTATTAATATTCATAGTGACGAATGGAAATCCTTCTAGCGTCAACATTAAACAGCGCTACGGTAGGTACTTGCGAGATTCTTATGAATCAAGCTTGTGTTAACTGGAAAGCAACAATGTTAATATTCTTAATGAATCAAACTTGTTCTAGGAATTTGAATTGACGACTTTAATCAAGCGGATATCTATCTAATTGATTTGCTCTTTATGTTCGCAGTCTTGCTTTGAGACGGTCGAGTAAAGAGAACGGCTAGTACAGCCGCGAAACCCTGTCAAGGAGGTTCTTAATTGAATCTATCTAATCACAGTTACGATATTTAATATCGTGTAACCGTCTTCATCGACCGGAGGTAAAACGCTACCGATTTATGATGAATGTCAAAGCCATTCAGTCCGTGTCTATATTTTGTCTCAAGAAGGTGACGTTACGGTGTACACAGCAAAGTCAAAGATTCAAAACCACATACTCATGCCTAAAGACATATTCAACAATCAAGAAAACTAAAGACTTCCGCAAATCTGATGATCAAAATCTTCCTTATCAATTAATGTAGAGGAATGACCTCTCTTCAAAGGAGATTGTTAGCAAGCTTTCAAGATTGTGCAATGTGTGAGCATTTGGATAAAGACACAAGATCGCAAGATGGCAAAGACATGTCAAGATAATTTGAAGATCTCAAGATAAAAGACAAAGTCGAAAGATAACGACAAAGGCTCAAAGATCACAGCATGAAGGAACAACACTACTATTACACGTTCAAGACTCATTTATGACGAAATTCATAATCTCCATTGAACTCCAAATATCGAAGAGGAATGACCTCACATTGGGGGAGATTATTAGCCTCAAAGTATTGAGTCAAACAAGAATGTTCAGTCATAGGTTTGTATTGTAATATTTATTAGAACGTTGTAATTGCTAGTTAAAATAGTCGTGACATTACGGGCTTGATGGTTAGCTTAAAAGGCATCTTTCAAGGTACTAAGCATATATTCAAGCCCGACCCAAAACTATATAGTCCATTAGAGAGCCCGCATGTGGGTGGACTATATAAGCACCCTCCTAGCATGTTAGGAGGGTGAAAGTTCTCATAATTCTTAATCTAATTTCACCAAGTTTATCACCTTCTTCTCTCTACTTTCTCTCACTACTTTATCTCTCTAGAATCCATCTTATTTTCTTCTTTATTTCTATCTTAGATCATCTAAAATATGGGACAACAATACTGCATAAGAATGGGAACGTGTATGAGTTGTCTGAATTACATGTGTTTTACTGGTTTTGTTTGTTCTTAGCTTATTATTCATGTTATGTCATGTTTTAACTGTTTTAAGTGTTAACTGTAGTTATTCTTGTATTATGTTGTTTATTATTCATTTAGTATGGTATTATAATACTTGTATTGTAATGCTAAGTAACTTTTTAAAAATAGCAGGTTTCCATAAATAGTAAGTTTCTAAAAATAGAAAGTTTACAAAAATAGTAAGTATCAATAATTACAAATAAGCTGGATTATTAATAATAAGTAAAGTTTATTTAGTAAAATACAAGTCATGGTTTAAAAGTTATAGCTTATTAATTAAATAACTTGGTTAATTAATTAAACTATACATTATAAGAATTTAATTAAAATACATTTTTTAATTAAATTAAGCTAAGTAAAATACTTAGGTTATACATGAAATATTAATTTTAATATTTAAACCTAATTCATGCAATTAATTAAATTAAATAGTCTACAAATAATTTAATTAAACATATTTTCTGATTTTAATACTTTCCCGAAACCCGAACCCGTGTTTTAAAATTAACCTGATCCCGTACCCTTGTGTCACATATAAGCCGAGCCAAGCACCCTTGACAGTGGCTACCCGCCCTAGCCGGTTGCCACTATCCGAGTGGTTTACCCGCTACTGAGCCACGACTAGCCGCTGCCAAGCTCGATTCCCACCGATTCACACCGATTCGCACCGGTTCACACTATTTTTGTTGTTCGGTTTCCACTGTTAAAACATAAGTCTCACCGAGACCCTATTGGTCTCGGTTGGCACTCGATCCAAACCCAAAACCATACCCTGACCTCCCGTCAGGGTTCCCTTGCCTACGTCCAAGCAAAACCAACCAAGCCGAGAACCCTTGTGGTCTCGGTGGTGGTACGAACAGCAAGGCAAGAGCCTCTTAGCTCTCGGTGGTGTCTCGGCCGAACCAACACAAACACCAAACACCCCCTTAATCATGATTTTAATTAATCCCCGTGTTTTATAACTTGTTTTTAAGATTAATTAAAATAAGAACATGAATTCAATAAAGAATTAAAAAGAAAAAGAAAGGTTTGATTATACCGAACACGTAGAAGAAAAGGTTATGATCACGCACACGTATACTCAAAGAATCAAGTAACAAAATCATCCGGTTTGCTCTTGGTGGTAATCTAAGGCTAGCGGCAAGAGAGGAAAAGGAGGCACGGGTGAACTTTTTCTGTAACCTAGAATAATGAATAATAATTCCCTGGTGTTTAGTTATTATTTGGTTAAACATGGGTCATGGTCCAAAGCCTATCTCTTCCTTTATTTCTTTCATATCCGCGGCCAAAAGAGAGCCCAACAAGGAACCCGTAACTTTTCTAAGTTAAATATTATGGTCGTGTACGTTCATGTCTAATTTATCGTGAATGTATATGTCGTGGACGTAATACATTTATAATATATACGTAATTAAATGTTATTTAATATCGTGACACATGAATTATATTATAAATGGAAAGTTTTTAATTTATCGTATTATAAATGCGGGTTTTACAAATCTTCCCCTCTAAAAGAACAATTCGTCCTCGAATTGGAGAAAACATAAACTGAAAGAAACATACCCGAATCAAAACTGGAAATGAGGGTAAGAAGTCCGTATAGACTCCTCCGTCTCCCAAGTGGATTCCCGCTCAGGATGATCCCTCCATAGGATTTTGACGAAAGGGATCATCTTCCTCCGCATGACACAATCTTCTCGTTCAAGAACTCTCTCGGGTTATTCGACATAGAAAGATCCTCTCGAATCTGATCAAGCGGATACTGGACTACATGAACTGGATGATAGTTATATCCTTTGATTAAGGACACATGGAACACGTTGTGAACGTGTGATAGCTGAGGCGGTAACGCTAAAGGATATGACACTTCACCAACGCGTTCTATGATGTCGAACGGTCCGATGAAGCGAGGACTGAGCTTCCCTCTAATTCCAAAACTTTTAACTCCCCGTGCAGGTGATACCTTGAGGAAAACGTGATCACCTACGTTGAAAGATACATCTCTACGACGTTTATCCGCATAGCTCTTCTGGCGAGCACGAGCCTCCTGAATTTTCGCCTTAGCTAAATTGACCTTCTCATTGGTCACCTCAATCATCTCTGGACCCTCAATCAGTTGTTCGCCCACCAGATCCCAGCAGATTGGGATGCGACACTTCCTACCATACAACATCTCAAAAGGTGCACACTTGATGCTAGCGTGCCAGCTGTTGTTGTATGAAAACTCCACAGATAGATATAATCATCCCAGCTTCTTATCCACTCTAGAGCACACACCCGCAACATGTCCTCTAATGTCTGAATGGTACGTTCCGACTGTCCGTCGGTCTAAGGATGAAAGGCAGTGCTAAGCTTGAGTCTAGTGCCCCAAGCTTTTTGTAGACTCTGTCAGAAACGTGATGTGAAATGGGGATCTCTGTCAGAGATGATTTCTGATGGAGTACCATGCATTCTCATGATCTCCTTCTGAAAAGTGTCTGCTAATTTTCTGACCGGATGCTCCTTGGGGATCGGCAGAAAATGAGCAGATTTAGTCAATCTATCAACAACAACCTAGATGGCGTCGTTCTTCCTCTAAGTCATAGGAAGACCAGTAACAAAATACATGGATATTCTGTCCCACTTCCATGCTGCAATATCTAATGGTTGTAGTAAACAACTAGCTCGCTGGTGTTCGATCTTAACCTGCTGGCATGTCATACAATTAGAAACGAAGGTGGCAACATCCTGCTTCATACCACTCCACCAAAAATGTTGCTTAATGTCGTGGTACAACCTGGTTGAACCAGGATGTATGGTAAATGGAGAGCTGTGAGCTTCAGTCAGCACAGCTTCCCTGAGTGTAGATTCATCAGGAACCACTAGTCTAGTGCCTGCCATAAGATACCGTCATCCTCAACACGAAACTCCGTCTGCTGATCAAGGTTCTAAATGTTAGCCCAAATCTCACCATCGTCCTTCTGAGCTTCTTTGATCCTAGAATGTAAGTCTGGTTTCACTCTAAGATTTTCCCAGTAACCGTGCTGTCCTCGTACACAAAACTCAATATCAGTCATCTCTAGGTCACGGATGATCTCCTTTGCAATCCAAATGCCAGAAATCATAACCGACCTTCTGCTTAAAGCATCTTCTACCCCATTCGCCTTACCAGGATGGTACTGAATGTTGGTGTCGTAGTCCTTCAATAGCTTTAACCATCTCCTCTGTCTCATGTTCAGTTCCTTCAGGGTAAAGATGTACTTGAGACTCTTGTGATCGGTGAATATGTCACAAGATTCACCATACAAATAATGTCTCCTTATCTTCAATGCGAAAACAACTGCTTCAAGCTCCAAATCATGAGTAGGATAGTTTTCTTCATAAGGTTTCAGCTGTCGTGATGCATATGCAATAACCTTCTCATGTGGCATGAGAACGCAACATAAACCCTTTCCTGAAGCGTCACTATAGATATGAAATCCACCTGAGCCAGATGGGAGAGTAAGAATAGGTGCAGTCACTAACTTCTGCTTAAGATCTTCAAAGCTCTTCTCTTGCTCTTCCGTCCAAAAGAATTTCTCTGCTTTCCTCATCAGCTTAGTCAAAGGTAAGGCTAACCGTCAAAATTTCTCTACAAACTTGCGGTAGTAGCCCACTAAACCGAGAAAACTTCTGACCTCAGTTGCAGATGTAGGTCTCGGCCATTTGGTGATAGCTTCGACCTTTTTAGGATCCATGGTGATCACTTCTGCAGGTACAATATGGCCCAGAAATGCCACCTTGCTTAACCAGAACTCACACTTGGAGAACTTGGCATACAGCTGCTTCTGACAAAGAATATGCAAGACTATACGAAGGTGTTCCTCATGTTCCTCCTTGGATTTAGAGAAAATCAGGATGTTATCAATGAACAAGATAAAAAACTTTTCTAGAAACTCATGGAAGACACGGTTCATCAAATCCATGAAGACTGCTGGTGCATTTGTGAGTCTGAATGGCATGACTACGAACTCGTAGTGCCCATAACGTATACGGAAAGCAGTCTTAGAGATATCCTGCTCTTTAACCCATAACTGATGGTAGCCAGACCTCAGATCGATCTTGGAAAAATACTTGGCGCCCTGAAGTTGATCAAAAAGGTCATCAATTCATGACAAAGGATAACGATTCCTGATCGTGATCTTGTTCAGCTCACGATAGTCTATACACAAACGCATGCTATCGTCTTTTTTCTTCACGAAAAGTACCGGTGTACCCCCATGGCGATGCACTGGTACGGATGAAACCTCGTTCCAGAAGTTCCTGTAGCTGGTCTTTATGTTCTTTAAGCTCTATAAGAGCCATGCGATAAGGAGCTTTGGAAATAGGCTCTGCACCTGCGATGAGCTTAATTCCAAACTCGATTTCACGAACAGGTGGTATGCCCTGAAGTTCGTCAGGAAATATGTCAGGAAATTCCGACACAATAGGCTGGTCTTGGATTGATGGGGACTCGGCAGTAATGTCATGAATATTAGCTATAAAGCCCTGACAGCCGTGTGTTAGTAATGCACGCGCCTCCATGGATGAAATAATTTGTGCCGACCTCCTTGGCAGAAAACCATGGTGTATGTACTCTGGAGATTTAACATCACCGAAGATAACTCGATAAGTGTGGCACTCTATATTTTCTTGGTGTTTGGATAACCAGTCCATGCCCAATATCAAATCAAAATCGCACATGTCCAAAGGAAGTGCGTCAACTATGCGGATCTTAACATCAAATTCTAGGGAAGATCTCTGTACACCTGGGTGATTCGTACAGAGTCCCTAAGTGGCGTGGAAATGCATAATGCATTATCTAATGGCATAGGGGAAATCCTAACACGTACAAAAAAAGTAGTGGATATGACTGAATGTGTCGCTCCAGTATCAAACAGAACACATGCAGCCAAACTATTCATAAAGAGATTCCTAGTGATGGCACCTGAAGTCTTGTCCGCCTGATCTCTAGTAGTAGTGAACATGCGACCAGAAGTAGGAGGTGGTTTGTTGTCGGCATGTCCAGAGGTGCCTTCTATCTTACCTTGGCGATAATCCTTCTGTTGATGGACTTGTTGGCCACACTTGAAACAACCACCAGTACCTCAGCGACAGACACCAGAATGTCTGCGCGAACAAGTAGGACAGATAGGATGCGTGGATCCTCCAGCAGGCGTCCTAGCTAGCTGAGAGCCTATTTCAGGATTACATGCATGAGATATGATCATGGAGTATAAACATGATTACATAGAAGGTTTAAAAATTACCAGATGAGGTAGAACGGTTAGGCTGTGAACCTCTGCGATCCTGATCCCTACCGTTGTTGTTGTTCCTGAATTAGAATCGTTGTAGTGTCAGAATGTCATAACATAAGATAGTTTATCATGAAAGAAGGTCAATGTAGGGACCTGCTGTTGTTCGAGTTATTAGCGTTGCTACGGTAATTATCATTACCGCCACGCCTCTCTGAACCAGATCGATCGTTGGTCTGACCATTTGCCTTAGATGCTTGCTGATGAGCGGTCGTAGGCTTACGGTCATCAGTCTTCTGTCTGAGATGTAGAGTTGAACTGAGGATGATATGAAAATGAAAATACTAATAGAAATGAATGGTTTACTAATGGTTATTGAAGATACCTCTTCATGGCTTGATCATCACCAATCTCTTCTCGTTCCTGAAGCATCTCAAGCTTTCGGGCTGCATCGGCCACCTATGCCACTGTAGTGAACGTAGCACAAACCAAACTATTGGCAACCAAAGTGCGAAGAGCCCAGTGAAACTTCTCATCTTGCTCCTCAGCAGTACAAGTTGCTGCTTCCAAGAAACCCGCCAAACGGAGAAACCTCTGCATGAATTCGTTGCTATTCTCCTCAGCAACCTGTCGGATATTGTGATAATCCCTCTTAAGCTTCTCCTGCTTAGCATGTGGGAAGTACTGATCAAGGAAGATCTCCTTAAATTGGTCCCAAGTCAACAGTGCAACCCAATTATCACCACCATTGGACTGCTTGACAAACTTCCACCACTATAGCACATCACCTTCAAACTTATAGCAAGCCAGTCTTGCCTTGAAAACACCGTCACAACCCATTGCATCGAATATCTTCTCAATGTAAGAAATTCAAGCTTCGGCCTCCTTGGGGCTATCAGTCTACTCAAACGAACGGGATCTCTGCTTATTGAATCGCTCTAACCAAGACATAAGGGTAACATGTGGTGCTGGTGGAGGATTATTATTGTAGTAGTTTTCAGGATGAGGGCCGAATTGAACGCCCTGGGCTTGAATTTTAGCATGAACTTCGTCCCTGATTTCATTGTAAAGTTGGGTAAGGATGGCTTGCAAAGCTGCATTGACAGTTGCAGCCAATTCCTGAGCATTGCATGTGTTCACCATCTGACAGTTTAAAACAAAAATGCAACATAAATGATAAGTCTAAAATGAGATAAACAAAAAATGCATGAACCATGTATAAATCAATGAAACAATTTATAATGCATGAAACACTTTAGAATGCATGATGCAGTTTACAAGAACTTTTATATGCGCGAGGATAAACGCATATGGCCAGTTTACCCAAAAAAAAGACATAGCGGGGGACGCCTATGGGTCGGTCCCAAAGTTCAAAGTTTCGATAAAAGCACATGCGACTAAATATGGCCAGTCCTATACCAACCATTACTTAGTCATAAACCTGTGACAATAATATGAATGCATGAAATAAAAATGAAATTGAATGAATGCATGAAAACCAACTGTCAGTTTTAGGAAGACGCTGGTGACTACCCGTAAGTCACAGGTCATGTTTTACAGAGCTACGGGTAGAAACCTTGGCTTTGATATCATAATTGTAACACCCAATTTGCTAAGATGGAATGCTACAATAAAATATGGCGTGTCATCAAAGCATGCAAGGTAAATATCTAAACATTCATGACCATAGATAGAAATACCGGAATCACACATCGGTACTCTAAGTAACTCACACACAAGCAATATTAAGCATTGTAAATGAAAGGACTAAACAATGTCCAAATGAAGTAAAGTATGAGAAAGTAGGAATAAATACATAAGGTAAAAGAGGCTGGATAACTTCCATCCGAATGCACATACTCTGGAGATCATACTTGCGACCTTGGGTACCTGCCGTTTGGGAACATGGAAATGGAAAATGGCTGAGCATAACGCTCAGTGCACGGATACACAATAAACCATAGAAACATAGAGTAATGAAAACATAAAAGAGCATATAAAGCATGGAAAGCATGAAAAGCAGCGAAAATGAATAAGTCCTGGGAAACCTAGATGTATATCATGTTTACTGGTTTTAGTTCTGAAAACATAGCTTATATTACTTATGAAAATTTGTATTAGTTTAATATACCAAAAGCCAATATAGGTCATGAGGTCAACAACGTGCATGAATACTTGGAGGGGTGACCTCTAATTAAATGGTAATGGGTAGGAGGAATCAGCTCCTTGTGAAGGATGCAAGGCACACACCACATTCACCATGAAATACTGACTGACACTGTAACTAGGATGCACCCATACGCCCCACGTGATCATATAATAATAAAGGCCAAATAAAAGGGACGCCACAAGCTATCACTCCGCCGTGGTGAAGTCATAACACTAGTGCCTCTAGTGTTATGGTTATGGTACCTCCATAACTAGGTGAAATTGTGTTGGAAATACGTTTTTATGTATTTAGGAAGATTCGGTCACTCCGACAATATATAAAGTAGTAGCTCGTAGTCTAGATATCTTTATATATATCAAACAAGGAAAAGCCCGATCGATGCTTGTATGGCCGGCCCGATTGTAAGCCCAAGCCCATCTTATGGGCTTGGTATATAAACCCTGTCCTTAGATGGAAAGGGTGTTGGTTCACATAACTTTACATATAGTAAAAGTGTGTTTTCATGCTTTCTCTCTCAAAGTGTGTGTGTGTTCTTACCATATTTCCATCTCTTTCTCTCTCTAAAACATAAGTTAGATTTACAATATCCTACAAATGGTGTTAAGAGCCATGGGATGATTGTTTGGTTTATGTGTTTATGTTCTTGATTCATACGCCTTTGTTTCATCTAAAATCATACGTACTAATTTTTTTTGTGTTTTTATGGTTTAATCTTGATATACTTCATCTACTTACTTGTTGTAGTGATTTGGTATTGTTACTTTGGTTAAAAACACAAAATTTTTGGGTGTCTGATTTATTCTTTAGGCTAAAAATCTCGAATTTGTTGTGTTTAGTACGGTCCGAGAAAAGTGGTAAGTCTGATTTCATAGTACGATCTGTGTATTGTGATCGCATAAACCTGGGGTTTCTACTTGCGATCCAATATCACGATCACTAGCTACGATCACTCGTTGCGATCACTGGCTACGATCACTCGTTGCGATCACTGGCTACGATCACTCGTTGCGATGACTAGCTATGGTCACTCGTTGCGATCACTGGCTATGATCACTCGTTGCGATCACTAGCTACGATCACTCGTTGCGATCACTGGTTACGATCACTCGTTGCGATCACTGGCTACGATCACTCTTTGCGATCACTCGTTGCGATCACTGACTACGATCATAGAGTACGATCAACGAGTGCTATCCGAGTACGATCACTAGTACGATCTAAGGTTACGATCTCCACTGCGATCAAGTGTTGTGATCCAACATTTTTCAAAAACGTGTTTTTGAAAATTTGTAACAAACGTGCATCGTGTGTAACTTTTGGTTTAACGAGAACATAATTTAGGGGATTTTCAACATTATTTCTCGGCATTAAAACACAACAACAAATACATTTACTTTCTCTCATTGTTCGATCAACATTTGTAAATCTGAACTTATCAAAATGGAGTACACATCTCTTACGGATAAGTCCATCCTCTCGGGTACGGATAATCGTCCACCAATGTTGGAGAAGTCTATGTACGAGGATTGGACTTCCCGAATGGAACTTTACATGTTGAACAAAGAGAATGGACATCTCCTTTGGGCATCTGTGCTCAATGGACCATTAGATTATGGTACAGTGACGGAAGGTACAGTTACTCGTCCTCGCACAACGGGTGAATTGACCGGAGATATGAAGATTCAAGACAAATGTGATAAGTATGCTACAAATATCATTCTCCAAGCCCTTCCTCCAAATGTCTACAAACTCGTCAACAAACATAAAGTTGCCAAAGAGTTATGGGATAGAATTCGTGTTCTAATGCAAGGCACCTCGTTAACTAAACAAGAACGAGAGTGTAAGCTTTATGATACTTTTGATAAGTTTGCCTATGTCCCCGGGGAGACTCTCAATGACTACTATTTGAGATTTACCCTATTGTTGAATGAGCTCAATATCCATGGCATGGAAATTCCTACGTTTCAATTAAACACCAAGTATTTGAACAACCTTCCTTTAGAATGGCGTAAGTACGTGACGGGTGTTAAATTGGCTAAGGACTTGCATAACACCAATGTGGATCAACTTCAAGATTTTCTTCAACAACACGAATGCCATGTGATCGAGGCTCGGTTTTCTACATCTCAAGTTCATGATCCACTTGCCATGTATGCTTCTCAACAAAACATGGCTTATACTTATCAACAACCATCATACTTGCAGCAGCCACCACCACACACCTATCAGCAACCACAACAACCATCATATCAACAACTAATGATGCCATAGCAAGCATTTCAACAAAGTGTTCATCAACAATCTTTTACATAGCAACCACTACATTAGACATCACCATCACAAGCCAACACTTCTCCAATGGGCTATACTCCTCAGCAGGATATTTTCTAATTAAAGTACAACCAACACAAGCCTTCTACTCCAATGAACTTCCACCGATCCAAGAACCGGTATTTACTCCAAATGATACGCTAGCTGATGTTCTAAACCATCTCACTGCCTACTTATCAAAACTTGTTGCATCTAGAGGATTTCCACCAACAAACAATCAGCTCCGCACCTCTTCAAATCCTCGACAACAAGCCACTGTTCAAGATGGTCAAGTGACGGTGCAACCTATTCAGGGAAGACAAAATTTATATGGACCTCCACCAAGGACTGTGAATGCTCAAGCTGTGATTTCCAAGCTAATGGAAATGGAAGCCCTATTGGTCCTCAAAAGGTTGTGACTTGCTACAATTGCCGAGGACAAGGTCATATGGCTAGGGAATGCACTCAGCCAAAAAGAAGAAGGGGTGCAACATGGTTTCGTGAGAAGATGTATTTGGTTGATGCTCAGTCTAAGGGAAAGATTTTGGATTTAGAAGAGTTAGCATTTCTTGAAGACCCATGGGCAGCAGATAATGAAGGCATTGCAGTCGTTTCTACTTCTAATGCAGCATATCAAGCAGACGATCTTGATGCATATGATTCGGATTATGATGACATTCACTCAGCCTCAGCTGCTCTCATTGCTAATCTCTCTCACTAAAGTTCTGATGTTGTCAGTGAGGTACCCACCATAACCAGTCTTGGTAATGATGATAACCCACATCAAGTTGGGCATGAAAATGACAACCTCGAATACCATTCGGGAACTAGTAACTCAAATGATGTGGTACCCAATCCTACACATTTGAGTGAACCTCAACCAAATGCTACGACGGGTATGGAATCTTATGCTCAACATGATTTGGTCATGATGCCTAAACATATTATTGATCAAATGCATATGGCTCTCAGACAATCCGTAGATACGAATTCCAGCCTAACAGCTGAGCTTGAGTTACATAAAGAAAAGGTCAAAGCTTTTGAAATGGTCCCTCAAGCAGAGAAAATAACATGTTCTGAATTTGACCAATTTTGTTTTGAAAAGATTGAACACTTAAAAGAAATAGAATCATTAAAAGCTAATCTTTCCAATGAATCAAAAGAAGAAGAGTCGGTTGTAAATGATTTTCAGAAACTTAAATTGGATTTCGAAACTCTCGAGTCAAAAAAGTTTGAATCAGAAATTAATGCTACCAAACTTCTTAAATTCAAGGAACAACAACTTTTAAAACAATACGCTTCCACAGAAAAAGTTCATCTTTTAACTAAATCGTTTAAAGAACTCGAACTTAAGCGTCTTCAAGATTTACCACCTAATCCCGGTTATGCAAAAAAAGCTCAGGAATATATTCCTTGTCTTTATGATGTGACCCTAATTGGCAAATCGAAAGAAGCACCTTATGTTCGTAGTACTGAGGAGACACAATCACTTGCGGAAGAAACTCATTCTAAAATGCTTTCAAAATACCATAAGATTGATTATGATAAGCATAATAAATATCAATTTGATAAAAAGACTCGTATTCGATTACAAAAGTAATTATCTCAACTAACAGCTTTTGTGCCCCAAAGTTTATCAACGGAAAACCTTCCTAGTACGTCTCCTACACTTGTCAAAAAGGATTTAGCTAAGTTAATTCCACCGGTAAGTAAGGCATCCGATAGTTTAAATGCGGTGCACCAACACTTAGCCGATTTTGACAAGGTCATTGTGGAACGTACGACGGCTTCGGCCATAACGGAAGGTGAATTGAAATTTGAGCACACAAGAGCTGTATTTCGAGACGAAATTGTTCCATTTTTAAACAATATTAAAGCTTGTCTTCGCAATGTTGATCAAGAATTGCTTTTGGAAATAGAAGAAGTTAGACGCATTTTCAATGAAATGGATGATGCTTATGAAAAGGGTTTACTTGAAATAGAACGAGTTTCAGGCCAAAATGATCAACTTCTGAAGCAAGTGACGTCTCATGATATTGTTTCCGTCTGTAAGAATAAAAGTGTTGACAATGATTCTATTGTGCATATTGTTGAATCTGTGGATAATGTGGTAGATAGTACTTGTCACGAATCTGACGCTGAATTTTTAAAGCTTCAAGATTCATATTCTTCGCTTTCAAAACGTTATGATGAGATTTAAACACATTGTATTTCGCTTGAATGCAAGCAACAATTTATTCAAGAAATCTTTGAAACGACATTTGAAGGTGTTAATATCGATGATGCAAATTTTTAAAAGAATTTTCAATTGAATTTACAATCAAAACAGCGTCAGCCAAGTGACAAGGTTGCTAAATCAATGCCGATAGACATAGAGAAATCTAAGGAGCTAACTGTGTGAACGTACTTGAGGCCGCTGAGAATTTTAAACTTGATCTAGATAATCGAGTTTCCAAGATTTTATCCAAATTTGATAACTTAAAACAGAAAAATACATGACTCTTCGATTCAGTAAAGCCCGTACATGCTAATACCACTGCACATAATCAATCATTGATTAAACAATTGAATCGAAGGTCGGTGGAAATATCTGATTTGAGGGAACAAATTTGTGATAAAAATCTGGCTTTGACTGAGTTAAAGGAAACACTTCGTACCCTAAAAGGTAAGAATGTTGTGGATAACGCAGCCACTGTCTCAGCACCGTTGATGAGACTGCTTTTATACATTGTCTCATCGTCCAAATCGGGCTTAAAATGCATAAAATATCATTAAAACTGCCAAATATATGCTCGTGTTTGTTGCTTGTGTATTTTAGGTACGGATATTGAGGAAATGACAAAAAGATCACAAGAATCAATCAAAAACGAACACAGGAAACGAAGCCGCACAATGAACCGGACCCGAATCAAGAATTTCCAAAAATACCTTGAAGTTTGAAGAATTGTCAACATTGGTCCCTCATTTTTGAAGATTTGGCAAAGAAAGACCTTGAAGAAATCATCATTTGGCAAGAAAGGTCCTCCATGTTTGAAGATATTACAAGAATGACCCTTGAAGAATGCAAGTTATGTATTTAAAGTCCTTGTTTTAAGTTTGAGAAAATATTGTGCCAAATATGACAACCATGGCAAACTTATTTACAAAGGATATGGAATTTATGGCTGTTTAAAACAAAGTAAAGGAACAAAGAAAGTCAATGGGCCAAAACTGCCCAGACAAATAACTCCATCCATCCAATACCCTCCCTACACGTCACCTTTAACCCGACCCTACCCATTTACCCAACCCATGCCCGTTCAAACCCAACCCAAACCCACCACCAGGTTTATTAATAAACCTGGTCAAACAGTCAACCCTTAATTTCCTACTAAACACATAATTTAAAAACCCCTTTACCCAAAACGGATTAAACCCACCCTTAAACACCCCATAAACCCTAAAATCCCCTACTTCAATTAACTTCAAAACAAAGGGTTTTAATCCCTAATTATCCAGATCACTAATTCATTCTATCCTCACCCCATCCCACACCAAAACCGTGATCAAGACACACCCATGTGTCTTATAGGGCCCTCCCCTGCAACGTCCTTTTCACCCAAACCCCCAAAAACCGACCAGATAAACAGCCAAGATGGAATTGGTGCTCCCAAAGGAACAATGAACGATTATGATCACATAACAACAACTGGCATATCACATGATCCTTTTGACCAAAGATCAGTCAACAAGATTCAAATTATTCAAGGGGCAACAAAGGAAATTCGTCCATTAGGGTTTCAATATTCTAGATAGTTCTTGTAGCCATTATATAAGGCAGCTTAGCATTTCATTTTCACTTGTTCCAGTTTTTCTCAAAAAATTGTAATTCCTTTTTAATTTAATGAAAGTTGGTATTTTTATAAAAATTGTAATTCCTTTTCCCTGTTAAAAGTTGGTGTTTTGTTGAGTAAGAATCTGAGTTCCATTGTTTTGGTGTACCATTTGAGTTTCAGTTTCAAAAAGTTGTTGAAAAAGGTTCTATATTTTCAGAATTTCCAAAGATTTTCCAAAAAATCTTATTTCCTATTTTTACTTAACACTTACTGTTAGAAGCTGTCCAAAAGCTTTTGACAAAGCTTTTGGCTCATCTTTCAACTTGAAGTGTTTTTCTTGTTTGTTGTGTTTGTGTAGGATAAAAGCAAGAACAAGTTTCATCATCATCATAATCATTTTGCAGTCAAAAGCCCAAGAGTTCTGCACAAGCCCGGGCTTGTTTGGAGGTGACTTTTCAGTCACTGTGGGACCTGGATGTGGGTCCCACAAGGTAAATCCCTTGTTTCTTTGATTTCAGTTTTCTTATTTGATATTCATGTGATTTGGTATGATTTTTGTGCAAGTGGTTTAAGTATCTATTTATTGGTTTGATTATGCTCAGTTAGGGATTATATACATGTTAGATTGAGTTTGAGTCAATTTGGTTTCAGTTTGATTTGAATTGGTTTGAAAAAAAAGTAATCACTGAAAATTAAGGGGTGTTTGGATCTGGTATGTATTTGAGTTTGGTTAAATATTTTTGGCTTAAAACTGGTTTAATTCACTCATTTGGTTGTTAGTAGGTGATATATGCTTCTAGCTTTAAGATTGGTAGAGTTTTTAACACATTTGCATGATAAAAATTTGGAAAGTAGCTCAAAATAGCAAAGTGCTTTGTCTGCCTGATTTTGTGAAGAATTTGTGCCATCAAGCTTGTTATCTGTTAGAGGTAGGGTTCAAGTAGGGTTTGCAATTGTTTATGTGCTATTTGGTGGATGTGTGTGCAAGATTTAAGAGTTTGAAATCCGTTTTTGTGCATGTAATCAATAGTTACTGTTCATCAGAAACTATCTTGCTTAATCAGTAACTTTATTGCCTATTTGTGTGTAATTTGTGTGAAGGACTTGTGATTTTTCTTGTTTAATTGACTTCCCACAACCCAACTGGTTGTGGGAGTGCCCATTTGTCCAAGCAAAACTCAACCATAAGCTTTCCTAAGCTCAAAAGGTCAACTGACCATAATTTTACATTAACAGTGGGAACCAATTTCCCACTGGTAGTGCAATTTTTACCACTGCTATACAAGCAGACAAAACCAGGCACATGTCACTATCAGCTTTCTTAATTTTTTGTCTTTAGTGCACTTAATTAGGAATTAGGACTTGAAAATTGTTTCATTATTTTTCTTATTTAATTTTTGTTACTTTTCATTTTATATTTTTTATATTAAATAGCATTTTTAAATACTTTTTATTATTCTTTTTTTGGAATTTAGTGGTAAATTATTTTTCAGTTTTAATAATTTTCATAGACTTAGAAAAAGCTTTTAAGATTTTTGGTTTTAAAAGTTTTTACTGTTCACTTTTTAATTATTTTTTATAATTAATTTAGTTTAATTAGGGTTTTTATTAAAACTGTTTTTGTCTTTTAGTGAAAAATTTTATATTTTTCAAACTTTTTCATTTTGTTCATTAGAGTAAATTAGGATTTTTTAAAATTGTCAAATTATTTTTGGCATTATTTTATTATTTTTTTTATAATTATTTTGGTTTAAAAATAGTTTTTAGTGATTTAAAAATAGAAAAATAGTTTTTAAAATTAAAGAAAAATAATTTTTAGTCTTTAGATAATATAAGTAGGTTATTTGTTCAATAAAATAATATTTTGGACATTTTGATTAATTATATTTAATTTTAGGGCTTTAATTAGCATTTAAAATTGAATATTTAATTAATAAAAGGTTTTAAAATATTTTGTTGAATTTTTATTCTTATTTATATTGTTTTAGACTTAGTTTAGCTTTTAATTAATTTTTAGGTTCAAAATTTTTATATTTGTAGTTTTTACGGTTTTACGTGAGCGCCTTTGCGTCTTAGCTCGATCCGTCTTCGTAACCGTCATTCTCTTCTAATCCCATTTTTATTTTTCTTTTTTCTCAATATAATCACAAACACTAATCAATTCATTACACAACACACTTGCCTCCTTGGGAAACGAACTTGAACTTATTTGGTCATTAGTGCTCGGTTTTCCTAAACCGACACTTAACGCTTACCACTATTTTGGTACTCTTTTCCTAAAGGGTATACAAAAACTCTACATCAATTTTTGGCGCCGCTGCCGGGGAGGCGTGTTGTGTTTTGATTGCAATTGTTGTTTTTATATACTAACCATAATTAGTATTTGTATTAGTAGCATTCTACTAATACGTATTATCGGTTTTCGGTTTTTGTGTGAATACTATTACTATATTGTATACGTAGAACAATAAATTCACAAGTACTCCAAATACGTAAGAAATCACAACCTTGACTTGGGAGGTCATTACCCAATCATTGTATTCGAATCTCAAACCAAAGAAAAAGGCAAAAATAGATAAATACTTTCGTGAAGCTCGATTTTGAAAAATACAAACTATAAGGTGGGTATAAGGCGGTTGTATTTCACGACCTAAAGGAAAAAGGCTCTTAAGTGCTTCGCGCCGCCTCGTTTCCTCCGCTTGCTTGTGCGTATTTTGAGATTGAAAGCAAATCGAGGGTTTTGCCGCCCAAAGTATTACTAAGTATCATATATATTTTCTTGGTTTCATTTGATTAAACCCTCTTGAACGTTTTGGTGTTCCACCAACATTCTAAAGTCATCGAAGGCGTTCACTTCACGTGATCGTTTTCATTCCTTGAGGCTTCTTTAATCGAGAGATTTGATTAAGGAGGAGATTTGTAGAGTTGTGTCTACTTAATACATTCCACAAGATCCAAAAAGGCTAATACAATCAAAAACCACAAAAAAATTGAAAAATACAAAACACCAAAAAGAATCTTCTTTGCTCGTCCCCTCGTTGTACGTGACGTTTATGCTAACTCGTAATCAAGCAAGACGTGCACGTAAACGAAAGAACAAAACTCCCACTACAAATCATTCTAGTGAGGAGTCTCCTATTGACGAACCCATTGTAAGAGAAGCACCAACCATGGCGAATCGAACTATGATGGAGTTACTTCAAGCACCCACCGAGGATTATGGAGAGGCTATTGTGATTCCCGCTATCCTTGCGGAGAATTTTGAGGTGAAAACGGGTTTGTTGTCGATGATCCAAAACAACAAATTCCGTGGTGATGAGAAGGACAATCCACACAACCATATCCGCCAATTTAATCGTCTTACCGCCACTTGCAAATTTAAGGATGTCTCGAATGACTCGATTAAGATGATGCTTTTTCCGTATTCCTTAGCGGGGCCCGCAAAAATTTGGTTAGAGAAAGAGCCACCCAATTCTATATTGACGTGGAAGGATCTCGTTTCAAAATTCGTGAACCAATTTTTTCCGCCCTCTAAGACTACGCATTTGAAAAATGAGATTTCAAAGTTTTCACAAGAATCAAATGAAAGTTTTTCAACGGCTTGGAATAGGTTTAAGGAGATGTTACATGAATGTCCTCATCACGGTTTTTCCGAATTGCATCAAATTGACACGTTTTACAATGAACTTAATGATCATGAAAGGGATTATTTAAATGCCGCCGCGGGTGGTAATTTTTTGTGTAAAACGGTTGAGGAAGCTTTGGTGATAATGGAGAATAGGTCTAAGGTTTATAGCCCTCGTAACACACCGAGTGTTACCAAATTGGGTTCATCATCGTCACCATCGTCTCGTAGCATTAATGCCTTGCAAGATGAAGCTAATGAGGAGAATCGGTTTTTCGATAGGTTTTCGACTCTTATGTCCCATTGGAAAGCTCAAGAAGCTTCGAATTCCGCTTCGGTTAAAGCGGTTTCTAAGAGTTGTTTGTCGTGTGGTGGAGATCATGATCTTTCCGAGTGCATTACCACGGATGGTAACACTTCGAGTGCTTATGTAGCCACGGGAACTTATAACCAAAATGGTCAAGGTTCCCGCCAAAATCAAGCTCCACCAAATCAAAATGCTAATAACTATCGAAACAACAATCAAGGTGGTAATTATCAAGGCAATCAACGTAATTACAACAAGGGTAATTATCAAAGTGGAAATGGGAAAATTTCAAATCAAAACCAAAACCGTAATTTTCAAACTACCACACAAGGTTTTCAAATTGATCACACCAAAAATATTCAAGGAGAATTTTTGAATTATGCTAAGGCAAACTATGCTAAGTTTGATAATATGCAACGTGAAATGGTTAGCTTAAGGTCCGAGTTGAAAAACGAGCTTAAAAACGAACTTGCTAGTGAACTTAAGACTCATGCTAATAAAATGGAAGGGGAAATGTTCAACGACTCCAACAAAATCAACAAAAAATGGAGCAAGGTCAACATGAGATTAAGCAAGAATTGTTAAAAGCGGATGCTAGGCAATCTAAGTTTGAAGACCGAATGGGAAAAATGTTTGAAGCTATCATGTGTAAACCTTCTTCTTCGAGTAGTCTTCCTAGTGATACCATCGTAAACCCAAAAGGAGAGATGAAAGTGATTACCACACGTAGTGGTAAGTCACTTAAGGAACCGACTCCTCAACCAATTACTCCAACGGTGGAGGAAATTAAGGAGGAACCCGAGGTGGTGGTCGAAAAGGAGCATATCTCAAGCCCACAAAGTACCGCTCATGCCACACCTACGGTTGACCCATTACCAACATTGGAACCCGAGATTCCAAAGGCTATGCCTATTCCCCAACCCACACCACCTTTACCCTATCCATCGAGACTTAGGAAGGAGAAACGTCAAGAGCGCGACAATTATCAATTTGAGCTTTTTATGAAAATGTTCCGTGATTTGCACCTTAATGTGAGTTTCACCGACGCTTTGGTCATGATGCGTGGATTTGCCGCTAACTTTAAGAGTATGTTGAACAACAAGGAGAAATTGCACCAATTGTCTAGTTGTTCGTCGGTTTATCTTAATCGCATACCTCAAAAAGTCGGTGATCCCGGTAAATTTTTGATCCCTTGTGCAATCCAAGATATGGAAGAATGCTATGCCTTGGCCGATCTTGGTGCTAGCATTAACTTGATGCCACTTGCAATCTTCGAGTCGCTCAATCTTCCAAATCTTACTCCTTCACTAATGTCTATCGAGTTGGCCGACCATTCCACGATTCGTGCATGTGGACTGGCGGAAGACGTTTTTGTGAAAGTGGGGAAGTTCTACTATCCCGTAGACTTTTTCGTTGTCGATATCCCCACGGATCCTCAAGTTCCTCTCATATTAGGTCGTTCGTTTTTAGATATGTCTATGGCTTTGATCGATGTTCATGCTAGAAAGATCACCTTACGTTTCAACGACGAGGAACTTGTTATAAACGCAACTCAAAATTCTCAACTTTCTCATGTTTATTCTGTTGCTACCATAAACCTCGTTGATATGATCGACGTGGTTTGCGAGGAATTTTCACAAGAAGTTCTAGGATTTGGTGATGAAGAAACTAGTGGCAATCCCACTATGTTAGATCCAATTCTTGATAATTCGACACCAACCTTCACTCCATTTGAAGACGGTGGTTTAACGTTGGAAGAATTAAATGTTTCACGTAACGAAGAGCTCGACAACGATGAGGACTTCTCGATTATCAAGGATTTTCTTAACGATTTCCCATTTCCTCCACCCGAGGAGGTAATGAGTATCGAGCCCAAATCTTCACTTGAGGAACCACCTATCCTCGAGTTGAAATATTTAACTCCTCATCTCGAATATGTCTATTTGGAGGAGGGTGACAAGTTGCCGGTTATTATTGCGAAGGAACTTTCGAATGATGAAAAAACCGCACTTGTCAATATTCTAAAGGACCACAAAGGGACAATTGCGTGGAAGTTATCCGACATTAAGGGAATCGATCCCAAGTTTTGTACCCACAAAATCTTAATGGAGGAGGATTACAAGCCCGCAATCCAATGTCAAAGGAGGGTGAACCCTAAAATTCATGACGTCATCAAAAAGGAGGTCCTTAAACTCCTTGACGCGGGAATGATTTACCCTATTTCCGATAGCCCTTGGGTGAGTCCTATTCATTGTGTCCCTAAAAAGGGAGGGATGACCGTTGTGCTAAACGATGCCAACGAGTTGATTCCCACTAGACTCGTGACCGGATGGAGAGTGTGCATTGACTATCTAAAGTTGAATGAAGCCACTCGAAAAGACCATTTTCCCTTGCCCTTCATGGACTTTATGTTGGAGCGTCTTGCGGGAAACGATTTCTATTGCTTTTTAGATGGTTTTTCCGGTTACTTCCAAATTCCCATCGATCCTCTTGATAAAAAAAACTACGTTTACGTGTCCATATGGAACGTTTGCCTATCCTAGAATGCCATTCGGACTTTGCAATGCACCGGGAACTTTTCAAAGGTGCATGATGGCTATTTTTCATGACATGGTCGAGAAGACGATGGAAGTCTTCATGGATGACTTTTCCGTGTTTGGTAATTCGTTCACTTCGTGTTTGTCGAACCTTGAGAGAATGTTAAAACGTTGTGAGGAAACCAACCTTGTTCTCAATTGGGAAAAATGTCATTTTATGGTTAAGAGTGGAAGCGTCTTAGGGCACAAGGTCACGAAAGCTGGGATTGAGGTAGATCAAGCTAAGGTAGACGTCATCGCCAAATTACCTCATCCCAAAACCGTTAAGGGGGTTAGGAGTTTCCTAGGCCACGCGGGCTTTTATCGTCGATTCATCAAGGATTTTTCGAAGATTTCTCGACCCATTACACATCTTCTTGAAAAAGAGGCACGTTTTGTCTTTGACGAAGATTGTGTACGAGCCTTTGAAATCCTTAAGAAGAAACTTATCGAAGCTCCCATTCTTGTTGCTCCCAATTGGAACCTCCCCTTTGAGCTCATGTGTGATGCTAGTGATTACGCTATTGGGGCCGTTTTGGGGCAACATCATAATAAGCACTTCATGCCTATTCACTATGCTAGCAAGACGATGACCGAGGCTCAACTAAAATACACTACAACGGAAAAGGAGTTCCTTGCCGTGGTGTATGCATTTGAGAAGTTCCGACCTTACCTCGTCTTAGCTAAATGCATAGTGTATACGGATCATTCGGCTATCAAGTATCTCATGGCAAAGCAAGATGCTAAGCCTAGATTACTTTGTTGGATTCTCCTCCTTCAAGAATTTGATCACAAAATCGTTGACAAAAAAGGAGCCGAGAATCTAGCGGCCGATCATCTTTCTCGTTTGGAAGATCCTCACCAAAGTGTTTACGAGCCCAAGGAAATCACCGAAACATTTCCGCTCGAGACACTTGGTGTAGTGAATTTTAAACTTGATCATTCCACCCCATGGTTTGCGGATTTTTCAAATTACCATGCGGGTAACTTCATCATTAAGGGTATGACGACTCAAGAAAAACGAAAATTCTTTCGTGACGTGAAGTTCTACTTTTGGAACGACCCTTACTTGTTTCGAACTTGTGCGGATCAAATCATCCGACGTTGTGTATTTGGCACCGAAGCTTCTAACATCCTTAGAGCTTGACATGAGGGACCCACGGGTGGTCATCACGGTGCTAATCTCACGGCTAAAAAGGTGTTTGATGTCGGCTTCTTTTGGCCTACTATTTACCGAGATGCACAAGATCTTGTGAAGTCGTGTGATGCATGCCAACGACAAGGAAAAGCCTCACAAAAAGATGAAATGCCACAAAATATCATACAAGTGTGTGAGATCTTTGACGTTTGGGGTATAGACTTTATAGGGTCGTTCCCATCATCTCGTGGTAATAAGTACATTCTCGTTGCGGTTGACTACCTATCTAAGTGGGTGGAGGCCAAAGCCTTGCCCACCAATGATGCTCGTGTGGTAGTTAAGTTCTTGAAAAGCTTGTTTTCTCGGTTTGGAACCCCTCGTGCGATCATAAGCGATCGTGGAACCCATTTTTGTAACGATCAATTCGAAAGGGTCCTAAGGAAATATGGGGTTATACATCGGCTCTCTACGGCTTATCACCCACAAACGAGTGGGCAAGTCGAGGTTTCAAACCGAGCGTTGAAGAGGATCTTGGAGAGATCCGTTGGGGAAAACCGACAATCATGGTCGGATAAGTTGGACGATGCTTTATGGGCCATTAGGATCGCTCATAAGACACCCATTGGTTGCACTCCCTATAAGCTTATGTACGGAAAGAATTGTCATTTGCCTATCGAATTAGAACATAAGGCTTATTGGGCCCTAAAGCATTGTAATGATGATACGGAGACCGCGGGAAAACACCGGAAAATGCAATTGAATGAATTTGATGAATTGAGAGACATTGCTTATGAAAATTCATTGATTTATAAGGAAAAAACTAAAAATTTGTATGATTCTAAAATTAAAAACCGGGGTTTTAACATTGGGGGTCAAGTTTTGCTTTTTAATTCAAGATTAAAAATCTTTTCCGGTAAGTTGAAATCCGGTGGTCCGGTCCATTCACCGTGACTCAAGTGTTTCTGTATGGGACCATCGAGCTAGCTCAAGATGATGGTCCTAACTTCATGGTGAATGGACATAGGTTGAAGCACTACTTTGGGGGGGGAAGTTCCATCCTTGAACTACCTCGACCAAATCACTTTCCCCAATGATAATTAGTATTGAGGGAATCGAGTCGAGCTCATGACTCGGTAATAAAAAACGAGGAGCCTCGTGGGGGAGACCCATTCTTATCCATGTACATATTATTGCTTTCTAATTAGTTTAATGTGAGGGGATTTGTGCCCTTCCAACCTTTGTTCCGTGGTTGTTTGTGCATTGTGGTTTTTAGATCATGATCTTCACGATTGGAGCCTCTCGTGTTCGTTTTATGGGAACACTCGATCGTTTGCTCTGAAGACTTTCTCAATATCCAAATGATATATCCTATGATGTTCTAACCTTAGGTTTTTAGCACACTTCATAAACGGCTATTAATTTATTGGTTACACCCTTTCCATGCTAGATTAGGCATTCGACTACGTCTCTAGTATGGGGTATTTGCACCCCTAGACTCGAAACATTGAGGACAATGTTTAACTTTAGTATGGGGGGTGAATAGATACTTTCCTTGCCAAACCTTCACGCTTTCCAAAGTTTATCTTTTTGTTATCGTTTTTGTTGCAAAATAAGGATAAAAACGGCCAAATTTTAAAATTTTTCTCATGTTTTATAAGTGTTTGAAGACACGAATGTAGGTTTTCCGATGGCGAGAATAAGAGTAATTTTTGACTCGACCGTGCGTGTTGAGCACTTAGCTTTGATTCCTTAACTACACATTAGGCTAAGTCTCTTAAATGAGGATGAGAAATGATAGGGTTAATTATAAATTACTATGCTAAACGTAGAGTACTCGTATTCTTTCAAAAACTCATGTGTTCTCGTTATTTGCTTATTCTCCCTTCGCATGTAAATATTTTTTGCTTAATAAATATTGACTTAGCGGTTTAGTTAGGATTGTTGGGTTTCTAGTCTTTTCTAGTAGCTTCCGTGTAATTAAATTGGGATGACATTAAGGTATCGCCAGCGTCACGGCTTTGAAGTATTGGCACCCGAATAATCGAAAGCTTCACCCAATAATAAGATTTCAAGTGCTCACCTAAATCTAGCAAACAATTTGAAGCCCCACAAGGCCGAAAAATCTATGCAAAATTGAAAGTGAATCAAGCCTTAATCTTCGAGGCTTTAAAGATCCAAAATTCACCTTAGCGTGAGGATATACGTCTTTGGCTAATAAAACCACCGATGAGGCGGATAATAAAAGGCAAGGCAAGACCGAAGTCATAATAGAAGCTTCATGGCGAAGTTGAATAAAAGATGGAGGTAAACCAAAGATAATAAGGCCCTTCCGTTAGGGGGCATATAAAAGTCTTGGTAATAAGTCTCATGTTCAAAACCGTTATAAAACCGTGTTTATCGATTCTTCCTGTCAACTTAAATTTTTGACATCGTTGTCTATTAGGAGGGGTTATTGATTTGATGGTCTTGGGTACACCGTTAGGACTCTATTTTTAGACCTAAATCTCTATTATCGCATAAGTCAAACAATGTATCCTCGTGAAACATTCAAGACAAAATAAAATATAAGAGATACAACTTAGGAATAATGGGAGGATAAGTACGTGATTAGGGCATATGAGTAGTGTTAGCATTACTAACTTATAATGACAATGATCTCGTTACACGCTTGGCATGGAATTGGGGTGAAAATCGAGGACGATGAAATTATTTCTAACGAAGCATTCACGTGTTCTTATTCTATGAACCTAAACGTCCCATTTTGCGATGAAAATCATACATTATGTCTAAAACGCAAGTAGTAGAAGTAATAGTAGTAGTGTAGCTAGTTTATCATTCAATAAAGTGAATAAAAATGAATTTTGGAGATGCTACGATACTTTATTCTAGCATTGCGTGAGGGCACGGCAATGGTTTAGTATGGGGGAGTGATGAGACTGCTTTTATACATAGTCTCATCGTCCAAATCGGGCTTAAAATGCATAAAATATCATTAAAACTGCCAAATATATGCTCGTGTTTGTTGCTTGTGTATTTTAGGTACGGATATTGAGGAAATGACAAAAAGATCACAAGAATCAATCAAAAACGAACACGGAAAAAGAAGCCGCACAATGAACCGGACCCGAATCAAGAATTTCCAAAAATACCTTGAAGTTTGAAGAATTGTCAACATTGGTCCCTCATTTTTGAAGATTTGGCAAAGAAAGAACTTGAATAAATCATCATTTGGCAAGAAAGGTCCTCCATGTTTGAAGATATTACAAGAATGGCCCTTGAAGAATGCAAGTTATGTATTTAAAGTCCTTGTTTTAAGTTTGAGAAAATATTGTGCAAAATATGACAACCATGGCAAACTTATTTACAAAGGATATGGGATTTATGGCTATTTAAAACAAAGTGAAGGAACAAAGAAAGTCAAGGGGCCAAAACTGCCCAGACAAACAACTCCATCCATCCAATACCCTCCCTACACGTCACCTTTAACCCGACCCTACCCATTTACCCTACCCATGCCCGTTCAAACACAACCCAAAACCACCACCAGGTTTATTAATAAACCTGGTCAAACAGTCAACCCTTAATTTCCCACTAAACACATAATTTAAAAACCCCTTTACCCAAAACGGATTAAACCCACCCTTAAACACCCCATAAACCCTAAAATCCCCAGCTTCAATTAACTTCAAAACAAAGGGTTTTAATCCCTAATTATCCAGATCACTAATTCATTCCATCCTCACCCCATCCCACACCAAAACCGTGACCAAGACACACCCATGTGTCTTGTAGGACCCTCCCCTACAACGTCCTTTTCACCCAAACCCCCAAAAACCGACCAGATAAACAGCCAAGATGGAATTCGTGCTCCCAAAGGAACAACGAACGATTATGATCACATAACAACAACTGGCATATCACATGATCCTTTTGACCAAAGATCAGTCAACAAGATTCAAATTATTCAAGGGGAAACAAAGGAAATTCGTCCATTAGGGTTTCAGTATTCTAGATAGTTCTTGTAGCCATTATATAAGGCAGCTTAGCATTTCATTTTCACTTGTTCCAGATTTTTCTCAAAAAATTGTAATTCCTTTTTAATTTAATAAAGTTGGTATTTTTATAAAAATTGTAATTCCTTTTCCCTGATAAAAGTTGGTGTTTTGTTGAGTAAGAATCTGAGTTCCATTGTTTTGGTGTACCATTTGAGTTTTAGTTTCCAAAAGTTGTTGAAAAAGGTTCTATATTTTCAGAATTTCCAAAGATTTTCCAAAAAATCTTATTTCCTATTTTTACTTAACACTTACTGTTAGAAGCTGTCCAAAAGCTTTTGACAAAGCTTTTGGCTCATCTTTCATCTTGAAGTGTTTTTCTTGTTTGTTGTGTTTGTGTAGGATCAAAGCAAGAACAAGTTTCATCATCATCATAATCATTTTGCAGTCAAAAGCTCAAGAGTTCTGCACAAGCCCGGGCTTTTTTGGAGGTGACTTTTCAGTCACTGTGGGACCTGGATGTGGGTCCCACAAGGTAAATCCCTTGTTTCTTTGATTTCAGTTTTCTTATTTGAGATTCATGTGATTTGGTATGATTTTTGTGCAAGTGGTTTAAGTATCTGTTTATTGGTTTGATTATGCTCAGTTAGGGATTATATACATGTTAGATTGAGTTTGAGTCAATTTGGTTTGAGTTTGATTTGAATTGGTTTGAAAAAAAAGTAATCACTAAAAATTAAGGGGTGTTTGGATCTGGTATGTACTTGAGTTTGGTTAAATATTTTTGGCTTAAAACTGGTTTAATTCACTCATTTGGTTGTTAGTAGGTGATATATGCTTCTGGCTTTAAGATTGGTAGAGTTTTTAACACATTTGCATGATAAAAAATTTGGAAAGTAGCTCAAAACAGCAAAGTGCTTTGTCTACCTGATTTTGTGAAGAATTTGTGCCATCAAGCTTGTTATCTGTTAGAGGTAGGGTTCAAGTAGGGTTTGCAATTGTTTATGTGCTATTTGGTGGATGTGTGTGCAAGATTTAAGAGTTTGAAATCCGTTTTTGTGCATGTAATCAATAGTTACTGTTCATCAGAAACTATCTTGCTTAATCAGTAACTTTATTGCCTATTTGTGTGTAATTTGTGTGAAGGACTTGTGATTTTTCTTGTTTAATTGACTTCCCACAACCCAACTGGTTGTGGGAGTGCCCATTTGTCCAAGCAAAACTCAACCATAAGCTTTCCTAAGCTCAAAAGGTCAACTGACCATAATTTTACATTAACAGTGGGAACCAATTTCCCACTGGTAGTGCAATTTTTACCACTGCTATACAAGCAGACAAAACCAGGCACATGTCACTATCAGCTTTCTTAATTTTTTGTCTTTAGTGCACTTAATTAGGAATTAGGACTTGAAAATTGTTTCATTATTTTTCTTATTTAATTTTTGATTTTTCTGTTTAATTAGAATTTTTGTTACTGTTCATTTTATATTTTTTAGATTAAATAGCATTTTTAAATACTTTTTATTATTCTGTTTTTGGCATTTAGTGGTAAAAATTATTATTTTTTAGTTTTAATAATTTTCATAGACTTCGAAAATGATTTTAAGATTTTTGGTTTTAAAAGTTTTTACTATTCACTTTTTAATTATTTTTTTTATAATTAATTTAGTTTAATTAGGGTTTTTATTAAAACTGTTTTTGTCTTTTAGTGAAAATTTTTATTTTTTCAAACTTTTTCATTTTTCTACTGTTCATTAGAGTAAATTAGGATTTTTTAAAATTGTCAAATTATTTTTGGCATTATTTTATTATTTTTTTATAATTATTTTTGTTTAAAAATAGTTTTTACTGATTTAAAAATAGAAAAATAGTTTTTAAAATTAAGGAAAAATACTTTTTAGTCTTTAGATAATATAAGTAAGTTATTTGTTCAATAAAATAATATTTTGGACATTTTGATTAATTATATTTAATTTTAGGGCTTTAATTAGCATTTACAATTGAATATTTAATTAATAAAAGGTTTTAAAATATTTTTGTTGAATTTTTATTCTTATTTATATTGTTTTAGACTTAGTTTAGCTTTTAATTAATTTTTAGGTTCAAAATTTTTAAATTTGTAGTTTTTACGGTTTTACGTGAGCGCCTTTTCGTCTTAGCTCGATCCGTCTTCGTAACCGTCATTCTCTTCTAATCCCATTTCTATTTTTCTTTTTTCTCAATATAACCACAAACATTAATCAATTCATTACACAACACACTTGCCTCCTTGGGAAACGAACTTGAACTTATTTGGTCATTAGTGCTCGGTTTTCCTAAACCGACACTTAACGCTTACCACTATTTTGGTACTCTTTTCCTAAAGGGTATACAAAAACTCTACATCTACCGTCCTCTAGTGCAATAAAAACGAACCTCATCACCGTCACACCATTTAACAAGGGCCCTAGGACTAAACCATCTCAAACATTGGTCACTAAAGATAAGGCAAAATCAAAACCAGCTTCTAATATTCCCGTGTTGCCTTCTACAGGAGTAAGCACCACTACCAAGTCTCAAAGATCTAAGCTTAAAAGAAACAAGAAGAATGATAGGATCTTGCCCCCATCTAGTAGTCAAGTGAAGAAGAAAGTAGAAGCCCATCCTAGGAATGTTATTTCTATTTGAATAAAAAGAATCATGTAGCTAAACCTAAAGCCTCTACGCTTGTGCAGCGTTCTAAGCCTACTGTGAATTCTAATTTGAAATTTTGGAATTGCAATGAATTCATGTTTTCTAGTCGTCATGATTCTTGCCTTATTGACCATGTGAATGAGATGAATGCCCGGAAAATGGATTAGAATGGAAACCGACTGGGAAAGTGTTAACCCAAGTTGGTCGGATGTGGCGCCCCACTGGTAGAACTTTCACTATAGTAGGAAATATGTTCCCTTTAACTAGGATCACTCCCACTAAAGCGAAGAAAGCGTGCCCTTTTAGTAGGAGTACCAAAGCTACCAAAACACAAGCGTGTCCTTTAACTAGGAACACCAACACTACCGTAGGAACCAAGTGCCCTTTAAATAGGACTACTCCCACTGTAGTGCCTGCTATTACTCCAAAACCTCAGAAAATTGGAAAAATAAAACCTGTTAGTGATAAAACTCACATTAGAAAACGCAGGAAATCTATGGGTCACACAAATGTTAGCAATTCTGATAGTTTTATATATGTATCTGCTAACAATCCGGAACCAATAGTTTCCAATGCATTGTCTGCTGTTGTTGTTGAAAACAGGTGGTCCAAATTGTTCTCTGGTATTTGGACTCTGGTTGCTCTAAACATATGACCGAAGATCGCTCTCAGCTCAGAATTTTCGTCAGCAAGTTTCTTGGTACAGTTCTATTTGGATATGATCATATTGCAAAGATAATGGGTTACGCTGAATATCATATTGGGAATGTTATAATTTCGAGAGTGTATTATGTGGAAGGTATCGGTCACAACTTATTTTCTGTGGGACAATTTTGTGATGCAAACCTAGAAGTTGCTTCTCGAGAGCATACCTGCTTCATACGTAATTTGGAAGGGGTTGATTTATTAAAAGGTACTCGAGGAAATAATTTGTACACTTTGTCTCTACAAGACATGATTGCCGCTTCTCCCTTATGTCTTCTCTCCAAAGCATCGATGACTAAGTCATGGTTATGGCATCAACGGTTATCTCATCTTAACTTTGACGCTATTAATCATTTGGCGAAAAACGAACTTGTTCGTGGTCTTCCTAAACTTACATTTCACAAGGACCATTTGTGTTCCGCGTGTACAATGGGGAAGAGCACTAAGAAATCATACAAACCCAAGACTGAAGACACCAACCAAGAGAAACTTTATTTGTTGCATATGGATCTTTGTGGGCCAATGCGTGTTGAAAGTCTTAGTGGTAAAAAGTACATCCTCGTCATTGTCGATGATTACTCTCGGTTTACATGGGTGAAATTTCTTACAAAAAAAATGAGGCACCTAAATTCATCATCGGATTTCTCAAGATGATTCAAGTGCGTCTCAACACTTCTGTCCGTCGCATCCGTACAGATAATGGAACCGAATTTGTGAATCAAATTTTGCGTGATTATTATGAAGAAGTTAGCATTTCTCATGAAACATCCGTTTCTCGCACTCCACAACAAAACAGTGTCGTTAAAAGGCGAAATCGCACAGTTATGGAAGCTGCTCAAACGATGTTAACTTACGCAAAGGATCCATTGTTTTTATGGGCAGAAGCAGTATCTACAACAGTTTTAACCCAAAACCGGTCACTAATTCGAAAACGCCATGGTAAAACACCTTATGAGCTTCTACATGGAAAAGTACCAGATTTATCATATCTTCATGTATTTGGCTCTCTTTGATATCCAAATAATGATGGTAACAATTTGGGAAAACTTCAACCCAAGGCTAATATTGGTATCTTCATTGGTTATGTACCCACAAAAAAGGCATACCAAATCTACAACCGTAATTCTCGAAAGATCCTCGAAACTATGAATGTTGAGTTTGATGAGATGACGGCAATGGCTTCTGAGCAAAGAAGCTCTGAACCTGTACTTCATGAAATGGGACCCAGTAACATTAGTTCTGGTCTTGTCCCAAACAACCCTACTTCATCATCATTTACACCACCTTCTAGGAATGAATGATAGACGTTGTTTCAACCGTTCTTTGATGAATTCTTTACTCCTCCAAGTATTTTTGCTCCAGAACCTGAGGAAATTGCCCCGGTCCCCGAAGTTGTAGCTCCAGCAACCGAAGCACAATCAGATACATCTGCACCTATAATTGGTCAAGATATACCTTCAACGAGTAATTCTCAACCAACACATGTTTCATCTACCCATGTCACGCCTATTGATGATGAAGAGGATGATGATGATCACGACTTGGAATTCGCTCAAATGCGTGAACTTCCATTCTTCGGTGTACCTATTCCCGACCATAATCAAGTCGGGTCATCCACCTCAGAGGAAGCTCCTACCACGGTCTACTCCAATCCACAGATTCGTGAACATGACAGCAAGTGGACAAAGGATCATCCTATAGATTCTATTATTGGTGACCCTAATCGTCCGGTATCCACACGAAGTCAATTACAAGAAAATTCAATGTTTTGTCATTTTGATGCTTTTCTCACTGAAGTTGAACCTAAGACATGGCAAGAAGCTTATACTCAATCATGTTGGATAGAAGCTATGCAAGAAGAAATTAATGAATTTATACGTCATGAAGTATGGGAACTTGTCCCATGCCCGGATCAAGTGCAGTTACTCACTTTGAAATGGGTTTACAAGGTGAAACTCGACGAGTTAGGCGGAAAATTGAAGAATAAAGCTCGACTAGTAGCTCGTGGATACAAGCAATTATTGGGCATCTACTTTATGGAATCCTTTGAACCTGTTGCCCGTTTGGAAGCTATTAGACTATTCCTTGCTTATGCAGCCCACATGAATATGATCGTCTATCAGATAGATGTGAAGACGGCATTTCTCAATGGTGAAATCAAGGAAGAGGTCTATGTTCAACAACCGGATGGTTTTGTGAATCTTAAATATCCTAATCATGTGTACAAGCTTAAGAAGGCTATCTATGGGTTGAAACAAGCTCCACGCGCATGGTATGATCTATTGTCACAATTCCTCATTACGCAAGGCTTCGCTAAAGGCAAGGTGGATCCCACCATGTTTATTCAGAAACGAGGTAAAGATATGATTATGGTACAAATATATGTTGATGATATTATATTTGCAGCCTCGACCCAAACCTTATCCGATGAGTTTGGGAAACTCATGTCTTCCAAGTTTAAGATGTCAATGATGGGCAAGGTATCATTCTTCTTAGGACTTTAGAGATCTCAGAGTCCCAGAGTCATCTTTATCAATCAATCCAAGTATGCCCTTGATTCGCTTAAGAAATAGAAGATGGAATCTTGCGACCCCGTGGATACTCCAATGGTGGAACGAACTAAGCTTGATGCAGATCCACATGGAGTTGCTGTTGATCCAACACTTTATCGTGGAATGATCGGTACACTTCTGTATATCGCAGCCAGTCGACCTGATCTTCAGTTTGCTATCTGTATATGTGCTCGGTATCAAACTAGGCCTACTGAGTTACACATGGCTACTGTTAAACGGATCTTTCCATATCTAAAAGGAACCATTAATCGGGGACTTTGGTATTCGAAGGACTATTCGATTGCACTTATGGCATATGCAGATGCGGATCACGTGGGTTGTCAAGATACAAGGCGTAGCACGAGTGGAACTTTGCAACTACTATGAGATCGACTAAGCAGTTGGGCATCGAAAAGGCAGAAAAGCGTTGTAATTTCAAGTAAAGAAGCAAAATACATAGCTATGTCCGGTTGTTGTGCTCAAATTCTTTGGATGAGATCGTAATTAACCGACTATGTTCTAGGTTTCAACAAAATTCTGATGTACTGTGACAACAAGAGTGCAATTGCCTTATGTTGCAACAATGTTCAATTCTCCCGATCGAAGCATATTGACATTCGCTACCACTTTATCAAGGATCAAGTGGAAAATGGAGTAATAGAGCTTTACTTTTTCCGATTTGAGTATCAATTGCCGGATATTTTCACGAAGGCTTTAGATCGCGCTTGAATGGAATTTTTGGCCGACAAGCTAGGTTTGAGAACTTTCTCGCCTGAGACTCTAAAGAAACTAGCAGACGAAGCGAAAGAATAGTGGTGGTAAATTATTCTTCGTATCCTTGTTGATCATCTGTATATATTGTTTATATTTTTATCTACAAAAGAAAAATACAAAAATATAAAACCATATAAAAACCATAAAAATTGAAAAATTCATAAAAATCCAAAAATATTTTTACTATATTTTTCAAAGGCATGTCTATTGGTATGATAATATTTACGGCCTTAGGAATGTCGATTAATATTGACACGGTGCCAAAAATAAAGTTCGTACAAAAGTTGTAAATGTTTCATAAAACATGCCCATATGGCTTGTCGTTATTTCAGACTGCAACCCGTTTTTCACATTAAAGTCAAGTATTTCTTATGAAATCTTTTGCTCACAACGGGAATTAATTTTCTCGGGCAAGGTTTACTTTAAAACCTTGTAATGGATCAAGTGTACCTTATAAATTGGTCTAACACAAACTATGTACGCATCAGTGCATTTATTTGTTCAAACAAGAGAAGTGTTAGGAACATTGGAATAGTTAATTGTAATAGGTAGACTAGGAGGTATGTAGTTCCTCCTGGTCCTAGTAGCAGTAGGAGAAAGTCGTGCTCCTGGTCCTAGTCAAAGTCAAACTTTATTATTTATTTATTATTCTGTTAGGATATGCATGAGATATGTTAGGAAAGGATATGCATATCAGTTTTACACGTTTTGTTTAATGCTGTATTAGGGTTTCCTTGTAGTATAAAAGGAACCTTAGGCAGAAGGGTTAGACACACCTTCATCAAACGTAGTTCTAGTCATTATCAATATTAGAAATCCTTAGAAAGGATAAAGTCTTTATAGTTATTATGTTCTTCTTTATTATATTTGTATTCTGCATTCATATTGTGTATAGAGTCTCTCTGTGAATTGACTTGTGATTACAGAAGTCGTTTACCGTTACTGATAGGCTGCAAGATCCACATCTAGTGGACTCAACAAGTGGTATCAGAGCCTGGGAGAGTCTCTGTACAAGAAGAATCAAGTTTTCTTATTACTGACAATTTTGTTTTATCATGTCTGCCTCAAGTTCTACTCAAACAGGAGAAGACAGCACTCCTAAAACTTTGCAACCTCAGTAGATCGTTGCTACGGTTTCCAACACAAATGGTAAATTCCCTCTTCTGAAAAAGGACGAGTATGATAGTTGGGCAATGAAGATGGAATGGTGGATCACAAATACTCATCAAGACCTTTCGAAGGTTATTCTGAATGGGAACAGCAGGAAGCTAACTGGAAGAGACAAGAATGATAATATTACTCTTCTAGACCCTAAAACTCATGAAGAAATCATAGCCATTCAGAAGGAGGTCAAAGCAAAAACTATTTTGCTTCAATCTCTTCCTGATGATCACATGGGTGACTTCTACCATTTGGATGATGCTAGAGAGATCTGGAATGGAGTAAAAGCAAGGTTTGGTGGGAATGAGGAGTCAAAGAAAATGCGAAGATCCATGCTAAGAGATGAATTCATAGAATTCAAAATCTCAGAAACTGAACATCAAGGGTATGACAGGTTCCAAAAGATATTGAGCCAATTGAATCAACTTCGGTAAAATCCTGACGATGGTGATATTAATGCAAGGTTTCTTAGAGCCTTACCCTACTCATGGAATCAGGTAGTAATCTCTCTCAAAGCAAAAGGTGGGATTGACTATCTCAATTTTGATGATCTATTTCATAAGCTCAAAACTTTTGAACCTCATGTGAGAGGATATTCAAGTGATTCTTTTCCCACTCCTGCTAATTCTGCCTTTGTGAGTTCTATGGCATCCAGTCTCATGTCGTATGCTAGTAGCCCAAGCAATACTGTGTCTTCTCAACATACTTTTCAGCATACTTCTGCTCCTGATCCTACAGCCAAGTCTGGTAGTATGGTAGAAGCCGTTCTTCATTCTTTTGTGGCTGATGTTGATGCTCAACAACAACTTGCTTTTGATGACTTCAAACAGGTCGATAAACTTGACCTGGATGAAATGGATATTAAATGGCAGATGGCCATGCTCACTCTTAGGGTTCACAAGTTTGAGAAGAAAGCAGGTCGAAAATTCAATTACAACCCAACGGAGCCAGCAAGATTCGACAGAAGCAAGGTTTGATGCTATAACTGCTAGCAGCAAGGTCACTTTGCAAGGGAATGCCCTAGCAAGAATGACCAGGAGAAGAGCAGGTACTCAGCTTTTAAGGTTCAGGAGGTAAAAGATGACAAGAAGGCATTGGTATCTGTTGACTCAATGGTCAACTGGAATGATCATCAGACTACCACTTTGGAATCAGCTGAGTCCTCGACTGACGTGTTTGCAATGATTGCTGGGAACCTATCTGATGTAGAAGAAGCAGACGAGTTTGCTCTTATGGGCATCTCACCTCAGGTACAACATTGTCCTCTTGGTTGTCATGATAAATATTCAGAATTGTTGTCCCAATTTAATGAAGTAAATGATCAGAATGATAAGTATTTCTTAGAGGTTCAAGCCTATAAGGCTTCTTTAAATACATTGGAACAACAAAAGAGGTGGTTACAAGATACTCAACGTGAGTATGAGGATAAAATTAGGATACTGAGCATCGATTTAGAAAACACAACAAATATGCTTAAATATACGGAAAAGGTAAAAGATGCCAGTATCAAAGAAAAACAGGAGATGCAAGAAAGATTAGATGCTACAATGTTGAGATTTGAAAAATGGCAAAAGGCACCTAAAAATCTTTCAAAATTAATCGATAGTAGCATGTCTGGTAGGACTAAAAGAGGGTTAGGATTTGAAAAATATATTGATTCCAAAGATATGTTTGATTTATCTTTTTCGAGTGTATTTGATGCCGACAAAGAGGAAGGGGGAGAACCTAGTTACAATAGGTTTAAACCAGCAGCAGAAATGCATGTTGTCCCTCCCCCTCTTACTGGAACTTTCATGCCCACCTCTAGGAATAATGACTTGGATGGATCACAGATGCATGAGTCCCCAAAAAGTTCTACTAATTCTAATGACTTTGTCTCGTGTACTTTTAGTGACAAAGCCAGCGACTCTGCATCAAGTGGTTCAAGTGAAGTGTCAAGACCTACAAGTTCCAAGAAGAATGATCATGCTGCTACTAGTGCTAGGAAGTATGAAGAGAAAGTTTCTTTTAAGTCAACTGTGTCTGGTCCTGGTTTATTGAGTCCTAGGAAGATCGATTCTCCTAGAATTGTGTGTAATAATGTTAGCAGTATGAAACAATGTCATTCTAATAAAAGGTCAATTAAAACATGTTTTGTTTGTGGAAGTGCATTACATTTGATTAAAGATTGTGATTTTTATGACACACATGCTTCTGCTCATCAAGCATTTCCAGCTCCTGGTCCACCAGGAGTTGCTCCATGTACCACTAGAAGACTCAATCCTAGTGCTCAATCGTTTTCTTCTTCTAGAAGGTCCTCTCCATTAGCTTCTGATCATTGGAGAAACATTGGATTAACAACAAATAGAACTACCAGTAACTATTTTCAAAATTTTAATCCAATTTATCCACATAATTTTGACCACATGTATTTTGGTTTGGGAAGTTTGGGAACTGCTGTTAAGCCCTCAGCAGGTTGTTCTTGGTCAAACAATAATACCCAAATGATGCATAGGCAACCAAGGAACAACGATGGATCTCATCAATCCTCTTGGCTCTCTACTAAAGATCCACAAGGCATGCTCAAACCTGAAAAGGTTTGGGTCCCCTTAAGACACTAACTTTTGCATTTTTATTATCTTGTTGTTGTAGGTTACTCCATACCAAGATCCTAGTCTAGGAATTGTTGATAGTTGTTGCTCTAGGAGCATGACAGGAAATAAAAGTCTTCTCTCTAACTTTGTACCATTTCAAGGCGGCAAGGTCTATTTTGGTTGAGGTGAAGGCAGGATCACTGGCAAAGGAACAATTCAGACGCCCAATCTAAATTTTGAGCAGGTCTACTATGTGGAAGCACTTCAACACTTCAACTTGATATCTGTCTCTCAGATTTGTGACAAGAAGCAGTTTGTTCTCTTTACGGATACTGATGCACTTGTGCTATCCAAAGATTTTAAACTTCCGGATGACTCACAGGTTCTGCTCAAAATCCCTAGAAGACACAATCTATATAGCATCAAGCTGAATGAAGTCAACCCTACTGGTCAACTAGCATGTTTGGTTGCTAAACGCTCAGAAGATGAAGCCACTCAATGGCACAGAAGGATGGGGCATGTGAACTTCAAGACCATACACAAACTTGCAAATCTGAATCTGGTCTCTGGTTTACCTCCCAAGTCATTCAGAAATGATATCAATTGTATTGCTTGCATCAAAGGCAAACAACATAAAGCATCCTTCAAGGCCATTACTGCTCTTAGTCTTATAACTGAACCATTGCAGCTACTACACATGGATTTATTTGGTCCTACCTCCATTAGGAGCATTGACCACAAACAATTCTGTCTGGTGGTAACTGATGGATATAGCAGGTTTACGTGGGTGTTCTTCATGGCTGCCAAGAGTGAGACCTACTCAATTCTTAGAGATTTTCTTACCCTTATAGAGAACCAGTTCTCCAAGAAGGTTAAAGGTATTCGTTATGGTAATGGAATCGAGTTCAAAAATAAAGACCTCATAGCACTTTGTAATGCTAAGGGCATCAAAAGAGATTATAGTGCAGCACGAACTCCTCAACAGAATGGCGTGTCAGAAAGAAAGAACATGACTCTCATAGAAGCAGCAAGAACAATGCTTGCCGATTCCAAGCTTCCAACCATGTTCTGGACAGAAGCTGTTAATACTGCAAGTTATGTTTTGAATAGGGTTTCTATTACCAATCCTCACAAGAAGACTCCTTATGAGCTCCTAACGGCCAAAGTTCCAAATATTGCTCATTTGAAGCCGTTTGGGTGTCCTGTCACCATTCTGAATACTAGTGACTATTTGGGGAAGTTTGATGGCAAGGCAGATGAATGATACATTGTGGGATATTCAGCTCACTCTCGGGCTTATCGTGTCTACAATCTCCAAGCCAAGCGGGTCATTGAAACTATAAATCTCAGGTATTTTGAAGAGAAGTCAAACATACAAGGCAAGGGTCCTGAATGGTACTTTGATCTTGATTATCTTAGTGATTCATTAGGATATTTTCTTTTCAAAACTAACCATGATGCAGGTCCACAAGTGTTTGAAACTTCTAGTACAGGTGTTTCTTCTAGTCTTTCTGACTCAGATGACGAGGATGATATTTTTGTGGTTCCATCCTATTCCACCACCGTCTCTCCTACTCCTCCTAGTGATGCAACTCCATTGGATGTATTGGATTCACAAGTAGCTCTTGACACTCTCCTCAAACAACAACAAGAAGCTACTACAGCAGCTGCTCAAGGTGGCTTTGAGTTTCCCGTGAATATACCTACTGACAAAGCTGCTCCTAGTACCTCAGCTTCTGCTCCTAGTGCTAGCTTATCACCTATTGGTATTCCAGCTAGTGAGTCTGCTTCACATACTCGCTTCTCCAGTCCTTCTGATTTGGGGAACCATCAAAAGAAGTCTTCTACCAAGCTGGATGATATTCATAAACAACCAATAGATGGCATTTTCAACACTGCTTCATATGATGCTGACTTTGTTGGGGATCTCAATAACTTGGCACCAGAAGTGGAGGTAGCTTCCAATCCAGTGTTGCAATCACACAAAGATCACCCTACCACTCAAATCATTGGAGATCCTGGTTCTACTGTCAAGACACGCAGGATGCATAAGAAGGCCTCGTCTGATCATCATGCTCTTGTGAGCTATATTGAAGATAAAAAGCGTAATAATCATACGGACTTTCAACACTATTTGTTTGCTTGTTTTCTTTCACATGTGGAACCTAGATCGGTCACTCATGCTCTTGAGGATCAAAGTTGGGTGGAGGCTATGCAGGAGGAAATGCAACAATTCTTGTTTCAGAATGTTTGGGTTCTAGTTGACTTACCAGATGGAAAGACAGCAATCAATAGGAAATGGATTCTCAAGAACAAGAAGGATGCACGGGGAATTGTCGTGAGGAATAAAGCTAGGCTTGTCACACAGGGCCACACTCAAATTGAAAGCATTGACTACACTGAAGTTTTTGCTCCGGTTGCTAGGGTTGAGGCTATTCGTCTGTTTTTGGCTTTTGCTTCTTATGTGGGCTTTACGGTTTTCAGATGGATGTCAAGAGTGCGTTTCTCTATGGCAAGATTGATGAGGAAGTGTATGTCACTCAACCTAAGGGCTTTGTAGATCCACTTCATCCCAAGAAAGTTTACAAGGTGTTCAAGTCTCTTTATGGATTACATCAGGCTCCTAGAGCTTGGTATGAGCGTCTTTCAACTTTCTTGTTAAAGAATGGCTATAGAAGAGGTACTATTGACAAAACACTATTTCTTAAAAGGAATACCAAGGACACTATCCTTGTTCAGGTTTATGTGGACGACATTATCTTTGGTTCTACTAAGAAGGAATGGTGTGATGAGTTTGAACACTTGATGAAAGGCGAATTTTAGATGAGTGCTATGGGAGAGCTTTCCTTCTTCCTTGGTCTTCAAGTCAAGCAACAGTCGGGTGAGATCTTCATCAGTCAATACAAATATGTTCATGAGATCCTTCAGAAGTTTGACATGGATCCTCTTAGACCAGCAACAACTCCTTATGAAGTTGCTAAAGTCAAACTCAGGAATGAGCCAGATCCCCCGGTCAATGTTCACATGTACAGGTCTATGATTGGCTCACTCATGTATTTGACTGCATCACGTCCGGATATCATGTTTGCAGTCAGTGCTTGTTCTAGACATCAGGTGGCTCCAACGGTTTCTAACTTGAATGATGTTAAGAAGATTTTCAAGTATATCAAGGCTCAACCCAAGCTTGGCTTGTGGTATCCTAAAGAATCACCTTTTGTTCTTGAAGCATATAGTGATAGTGACTATGCAGGTGCTAATAATGACAGAAAGTCTACTACTGGTGGTTGTCAGTTTTTGGGTCGACGACTTATTTCATGGCAATGCAAGAAACAAACGATCGTAGCCACTTCTTCAACAGAAGCTGAATACGTTGCTGCTGCTAACTGTTGTGGACAAGTATTATGGATCCAAAACCAGATGTTAGATTATGGGTTCAATTTTATGAACACCAAAATTTTCATTGACAATCAAAGTACCACATTGTGAAGAATCCTGTTTTTCATCAACGTACCAAGCATATTGAAATTCGGCACCACTTTATTCGGGATGCCAATGAGAAGAAGTTGATACAGGTTCTTAAAGTTCATACGGATGATAATGTTGCTGATTTGTTGACAAAAGCCTTTGATGGTCCTCGGTTCAACCACTTGGTGGTTCACATTGGGATGATCAATCCTTGAGGTATAGGATTGAGGGGAGGCTAAGCCTAAGGGGAGGCTTCGTGTACATAGTTCTTTGCACAGACTAACATATTGGTAGATTTTAACAACATATTGCATTGGTTCTGGGGGTGTGTGTTACTCCTGGTGGAGGATTTTGCTCACTTCTGGTGGTTATATTCTTTCATGACTGGCTTCTAGTCCTTATTGGTTAGATTCTAGTCATTCTTGGTTGGCTTCTAGTGGACAAAAATCCTTCCTTGTCAAGTGATGGGTGGCTTCTGGTACTGGTTTGGGACACTGTTCATCTTATTGACTTCTGTTGACCACATTCTACTTCTAGTATTGACCATTGTGTGCTTTGACTTTTAGTAAACGTATTCAAATTCTGGTATTTATACTCTTATTTAACTTTGGTAAATTGGAATTTGGAAATAATGTTAAAAGGGGCAAGTGGTTACTTTGCAATAACTGTCTAATTTGAAAGGGCAACCCCCATTATTAGGGGTCAATGAACAGTTACTTCCACCATTATTTATGGTCAATTAACCCCCCTTGACTCATTCATCTCACTCATAACACACACATCCGATCCTACTCTCTCAACCCTAACTAAAATCATCTTCCATTCAATTAATCAAGATCCATGACTGCCCTGGTATACCAACCTGCTCACAACAAGGTCGCCTATCTAGGAGATGGTCCACACCGTGATGATTTCACTGACATTCTGGACTTCATTGAGGCTTCAAACCTAAGGTATGCTTTTACTGTATGTCCTACTATTTATGATAGTGTCATTCGTCAGTTTTGGGCATCTGCTCGTCTTGTGGTTGTGGTTGGTCGTCCACGTGAAATCCATGCTACCATAGATGGACGTTCATACGTGGTTTCTGAAGCTTCTATTCGTAGTCCCCTTCATCAAGATGAAGGTGGGGTTGTTTCCATCCCCAATGCGGAGGTGTTGGAGGGGATGGCTGCTATAGGGTATAATCATGGGGGGAAGTTTAACTTCCAAAAGAATCGGTTTTCCCCCCAATGGAAGCTTCTGGTGCATTTTCGGATTCATTGTTTAAGTCCCAAGTCTGGGAGTTGGGATGCTTTTCCTACTCCTTTGGCTACTGGTCTCATATGCTTAGCACAGGGTAGGGTTTTTAATTTCTCTCGTTACTTGTTTGAGGGGATGGTTAGCAATCTGTCTAGTGCTAGTTCTAGGAAGAAGTTTCTGATGTATCCTAGGTTTTTACAACAGATACTTGTTTGTATACCTCGTGTTAGGGCTGAACATGCGCCTTCTAAGCTTACTGCCAAAGTGTATTATAATATGATCCATGGGTTTAGCGGGGAGTGGAGGCCCCTTACTGAGGCCATGTTGGGGCTGGCTCATGGTCCTCCTAATGTTTTTGTTCCTCCGGTTGAACAAGCCGAGGAGGAAACTCAACTAGATGATGAACCGATGGAGGCGGAGGATCATGCTGGTGGTGCACCTCATGTGATTGAGGAAGAGCCGGTTGAGGAGGTGGTGGTTGAAAGGTCATCCACTTCCAAGGCTGCTCCTTCTTCATTGCCACATTCGTCTCCCTTTGTGGAGACTCCTCCTCCTAGTCCTACTCTACACTCTTCTGATAAGCCTTCTGGTGCTAATGCTCCTAATGTTGACCCATTTGTTGCTTCTGGTTCCAATGATGCCTTCCCTGACCCAAGTACTCTTGGTGGGAAAGTGGAGGACCCTATTACACTTACTTCTTTACTTGATCTTATGCACAGGTATCATGCACGGATTCTTTCCTTGGAAGCAGATTTGAATCAACACCGGAAGCTTACTAGGGAATTTGTTCTTCCCATGGCTGATCGAATCAAGGTTTTGGAAACTCAGCAAAGGCAACGAAAGAAGCATGTGGTTCACTCTGATTCTGAGAAGGAGGTTAAGGATCGTGTTGAGGATGGTTTGACTTTGTTGGCAAAGGCTGCCTTTGCTGATAAATTGTATGATGATTTGCCGATTCCTCCGACTTCCTCCACTGTTCCTTCTCCTGCTGTTGTTCCCACACCAATGGAAGGTGCTTCTGGTCCTACTACTGGTTCCACTGCTGGTCCATCTCATGATTCGAAGGGGAAGGCCCCCATGATGCTCCCTCACCACCTCGCAAGCGTACACGCAGACAGCTTGAGGAGGATAGGTTGGGTGAGGAGGCTGCTTAAAAGATGCAAGCCGAAATTGATCAAGCTGCTCGGGCTGCGGAGGAAGCGCTTCAACAGCAGAGGCGTGAACAAGTGCAGCATGATGCTATGCATTGGAATGATAGCGATTGGATGCAGGTGTTGACTATTTTTACCAAGGATTATTCCCAGTTCACTGATCTTTTGGGTTCGGATGTGGATGAGCTTAACTGTATTCCTCGCGCCATGGTGTTAATGCGCAAGCATCAATTGGCGCTTGCTGCACAGCTTCGTGAGAAGCGTAAAAACAGACCTTTTTCGAGAGCTGAGGAGCGACAGCAGATGCAACGATATGTGAAGTATCAGTCGGCTGCCTATTTCACTACTGGTTAGAAGTGGGACAGGGTTAAGGCTTTGTCTTTTGATGAGATTAAGGCACTCTATGAACGTATGGTCAAGCATCAGAGCACCCCCATTCCAGAGCGATTTATTTATCGTCCTTCTCCACGTGTGGTGACCACTTCTTCACCTGCTGTTACTACTGGTCCTACATCTGAAACTGCTCCTGGTTCGGCTGCTATTCCATCGGTTTTTGTTGCTTCTACTGTTGGTATCACCCCTACTCCTTTGGTTGCTCCTCCGGTTTCTTCTTCAGGTCCTGCTACCACCACCACACATGCTTCCACCACCTTTGCTACCACAACCACCACTACTGCTACACCTGCTATGACATCACCATCACCACCAGCTCCTGGTTCTCAACCTATTCCTTCTTCTAGTGCAGCTCCTGTTGATCCCTTGGGTGGGCAAACTATTGAGTCTACTTCTCCTGCTCCCACTGCTGCTGCTCAGGTAAAAGTTAAGGTTGAACCCTCACCTAGTGATCCCACTCCTCGCCGTTCCATGCGTAAGAAATTGGCTAGACGTGTTCGCCGTGGCAAGACGGTCCCCTATGAGAAGCGTGCTCCCGAAAATCTTATTGATGCAGCTTCTGATAGTGACTCTGATTTTCCTTTGGGTAATGGATATATTACTGGTTGGACGGTTGCGCATTCCATGGCTCTTCCTGGTACGGTATCTCATCGGATTACTCTTAGTGATGGGTCTGTTAGGTTTGCTTCGGGTCTGCAGGGTATTTTGTCTTGGGCGGATCGTAAGGATCTTATGGCTTTATATGGGTTTGTGGATACCGGCATGCCTATTGATCCTAATGTTGTGTCTTCCTGGCCTGGTCTGTGAGTATGGGCTGATTTAAAGATGATACTTGATGCCCATCCCCATGCTCCTATTTCTGGTGTCTGGAAGGATCAGCTACAATGGGTTATTCAGCGATGGAAGTTATATGCGGGCTGTGGTGTGCATATGTTAGAGTTAGAATCTGGTCATATGGTCTTCATGCTCACAGACTTGGATTATCCATTGATGATTGCTTCGATGGAGGCTATGTTGGCTTGTCACTTGCAGATTTCTAATGCCCCCTCTGGGAATGAGTCGTCTATGGCAACTGCTTCGGTGGAAGGGATCCAAGCTCGTTTGAAAGCGGATAAGCTGGCTGCTTCTGGTCTCTGAATTGGTTGGTTTGTAAGTTTTATGTTTTTTGTTTTTGTTCATTTGTTAATACTGAAATTCTTTTCACCAATATGTAAAGTGATTGGTGACCTTCATTCATTATAGTTTAAAAAAAACAAAAGAAAAAAAAAGAAAAAAAAATATACTTTTTATATAATATCTGCTTATACTTTAAACACATCCTGGATTTTACAATTGTGAATATAATACCATCTGCTGAATCACACTTTGGGTTCTGGTTGCTGAGTCATACTTGTGCTGGTTACTGGTTTCATCTGGTGTTGGACTTGGTCCTCACAACAAATGGTCCTCAACTCACCATGTCTAATCGACAAGAAAGAGTTGATTCACCTTGAGGGTACGGCATCTGGTGTGATTCTCAAATCCGTTGATGGTTGCCAGGTTACCCAAAACTGGATGGTTTTCACTTGCCATGGTCCTAGACTGAAAAGTGGCTAATCCAAGGGGGTATGGCTCTTGGTAAAGATTTTATCAAATCCGTTGATAGCTGTAATAGCTTGCTTAAAGCTATAGGGTTTTCAACTCACCGATGCTTCATTGCTAAGAGTTGGCGAGTCCAGAGGGGTACGGCTTTTGGTAAAGACATATCAAATCCGTTGACGGCTGTGATGGTTTGCCTAAAATCATCAGGGTACCCCCACTCACCATTGATTCACGTTCTAAGAGTTGGGCTGGGTTCTGGTCTCCCAGGGTGATGCTTATTCCACCAGAAAGACTGGCTAGCCCAAGAGAGAGCAGCTATTTGGTAAAGGCTCATCAAATCTGCTCATGTTGTTGTCAAGATTCAACACGATGCTGATTTGTTTCTAGCTTTGGAGAAGCTTCTAGTGTTCCATGTTACGGCGGTTCTTCTGTTACTAATCTTGCTGATGCTGCTGTTTCTTTTGCTGATTCAATTCTCAAGCTTTATTACACGTTTTACCAGGAAACTTGAACTCAACAGGTCAAATTCAAGTTTAGGGGAGGATTTTTAGGAACATTGGAATAGTTAATTGTAATAGGTAGACTAGGAGGTATGTAGTTCCTCCTGGTCCTAGTAGTAGTAGGAGCAAGTCGTGCTCCTGGTCCTAGTCAAAGTCAAACTTTATTATTTATTTATTATTCTGTTAGGATATGCATGAGATATATTAGGAAAGGATATGCATATCAGTTTTACATGTTTTGTTTAATGCTGTATTAGGGTTTCCTTGTAGTATAACAGGAACCTTAGGCAGAAGGGTTAGACACACCTTCATCAAACGTAGTTCTAGTCATTATCAACATTAGAAATCCTTAGAAAGGATCAAGTCTTTATAGTTATTATGTTCTTCTTTATTATATTTGTATTCTGCATTCATATTGTGTATAGAGTCTCTCTGTGAATTGACTTGTGATTACAGAAGTCGTACACCAAGAACCACATCTAGTGGACTCAACAAGAAGTCTTGTTTTTATGAAGCTATCATCTCTACAACCATAGCTATCCACAATTGGTATCTACATATTCGACGATCCGACTACTCAAACGACGACTACAACTCTTTCAATAGAACATGGGTCAACAATTGAGGGGGAGCAATTGTCAAGCATTCAGAATCCTCGATGCCGAAAGTGCCAAGGTCACAAACTGGTGTCAAGACAAAAATACCAATCGTACATGTGGTGTCAAGAGATAACTTCATACGTGACGAGGTGACCAACATTTAGCAACAAGAACCATTTGATCTTATCATATGATGTTATCACCAATCAGGTCCAACCTTGTCAATTTATTCTAATATGGTGAATATGTGATCATGTTACAAATCGGTATCATTTCTAACAAATTGGTCTCATAAAGATTAAAAGGACTTGCATTTTTCTTCCCAAAACCTTTGTTAAAACTTCATTAAATCAATTGATATTAAAAACACCGATTGGGTTAATATTTTTAATATGGGGGAGAAAATGTGATTTAATATGGGAAATTATCACAAATGGTTTGACTTAACGTGATGGCTCATCCCGACATGTGCGAAATGTTTTCTAATATCGTGGCATATGTTAAAGGGGAGCAAAATGGATTTGCTATATCAAAATGGATTTCATGGTGACATATACATACCCCTAAACCTATTTATTTCACGACGATGAAGATTGTGGTGACATAAGGATGGTAGGATAGGTTAAATCCAATGATTCTTTTAAAATCGGAGGAATCTTCCCAAGGACATTCCATAGCTAGAAATAGCAGTCCTTAGGAAAGATGGGGAAAGATTGTGAACGCAGCTGAATGCCGACCAAGTACTTAAGTTAGCACTAGAACAATCATTACAAGGTGCTAGTTATGACGTATTGGTAAGCATTGAAGGGGTTGAAGAATGAAAAAGAATTGTAAAGATAAAGGGTCTAAAGAAAGAAGCCCTCCTTACAACCTTAGGCAGAAACAAGGTCAACAGATATGATATTGAGATCATTTTAATGACGCTCGATATTGAAGATAGACATCATGGACCCAGTGATGCAATGCACACCCCATCCCAGCTAACTCAGATATCTCTTAAAAGATATTTGTTTTAATCACACGGAGACAACGCATTATCTATTGATTTATTCACTCCGAATAAATTGGTATTGAAATGGTGGCACTCCTCTCCAGCCTCCGATTACTAAAATCCAAAATGCACGATCGAGTCTAGAGCCATTTGAGATCATCAAATATCTCATTAGGACACACTTCCATATTTCCTTGCTTCTTCACACTCTGTGAAAAGTAAGAAAGATATTAAGAGTCCTACGCAAATCTTCATGATCTTGCCTGAACATCCGAGTAATACGCAAGTATTTACAATGAAGATGGAAATCCTTCTTTAGTAAATATTAAAAAGATCATGGTTGGTGACTTGTGATATTCTTTATGAATCAAACTTGTGATAACTGGAAAGCAACAGTTGTTTAATTCTTAATTGAATTTAAACACGTTCCAGGCCTCTACGCAATATCTAAGTGATCTTGCCAGAACACTCAGAGTGATACCTTAGTATTCACAGTGATGAGTGGAAATCCTTCTAGTGTTAACCTTAAACAGCACTTGGTAGGTAACTAGCAAGATTCAATATGAATCAAGCTCGTGACAAATGGAAAGCAACGATGGTGCGATTCTTTAATGAATCAAACTTGTTCCAGGAATCAGAATTGACGACTTCAATCATGCGGATAATTTTATCCAAATGATTCACTCTTTACGTTCGCAGTCAGCTTTGGACGGTCGAGTAAAGAGAACAGGTTTACCCACGAAATCTTGTCAAGGAGATTTTAATTAAATCTACCTGCCACAAGTACGATATTTTATATCGTCCAACGGTCTTCACCGACCGGAGGTAAAATACTATCGAATTAGAATGAAATGTTCAAAGCCATTTCGTTCGTGTCTACTTATGTTGCGGCATTTGAATACGGTGGCGTTGCGGAATCCGAGAAGAAGTCGTCCCAGCATGCTTATACTTTATGCACTTAATACTTCATCTAGTTCAAGAAAGCCTAAAAGTCAAAGTCTTCCGCTGTATCGAACTCTGAAGCTTTCAAGAATTACGAAGGTATAAGTATGTGGGACATGAAGTCAGGAAGAGGCGAATATCACAAGTGATGGATGCACAAGATCAAGGCAAGAGATTAATGCTCAAGATTCATATCAATGATCAGATCAACATGTTCACCAGAAAAGAACAAGAAAAGAAAGACGAAGACTACGAGCTCAAGACAAGCATAGAATGCTAGGTTTATTTTATTATTGTAACTTGGGTAACGCCCTTGTTTGGAGTGACCTCCCTTAGGGGGAGATTGTTGGAAATACGTTTTACGTATTTAGGAAGATTCGGTCACTCCAACAATATATTAAGTAGTAGCTCATAGTCTAGATATCTTTATATATATCAAACAAGGAAAAGCCCGGTAATAACTGATGCTTTTAGCTAAGTATAAAATATTATCGTCCGAATCTCTTCGAATTGATTACCGGTCTAGAGTGCGACTCAATTGTCTTTTGGTGGAAATGAAAATGGTTTGGTTGATTATCTATTTTAAACTAATAGCAAGTAATTTAAATGTCGGTGAGTAAAGTAGAAGTTTTAAAGATTAAACTACAAATAACGAGTTAAAAATAAATGCTCGAAAAATAAAAGGCAATATAAGAAAAATACCAGAACACTAAATAAAACTAACACTTAGAAACTTTTGTAGAAACATGAACTCATCCAATCGGAATATGTTAAAAGTGAGTGATCGGAATAATGGGAAAAGGCACTAATCGGAATGTAATAAACGACTACTGATCGGAATGACGTAAATGGTGCAATCAGAATGTGGGAAACAAACCCCAATCGGAATGTTGCCAAAACCCTCAATCGGAATATCTCAGAAAATAATGCCAATCGAAATATGGGATAGAGTACTAATCGGAATGTTTAGAAAAGGGCCAGATCGGAATGTAACCAATATCCCACAATCGGAATATCACAAGTACCCCCAGATCGGAATAACTAAAAATTCAGACAATCGGAATATACCCAAAACCCTAATCCGATCTGATGGATCGGAATGTTGGAGGTGCTAATCGGAATATGCAGAAACCCTTTTCCGATTTGACAATCGGAAAGAGGGGTGTGGGTGCTTGGTCGGAAAGCTGCGATCGGAAAGGGGTTTAGACCCTTTCCGATTTATATGGGATTCGAAATAAGCTAGGTAATAAGCTATTATGAATAAGCTAATACCCAAAACTAAAACGAATCAATAATGAAACGGATCAAATAAGCACTAATCACAACTTATCCAACTTAAAATAAACAAACTTTAAAATCAAACCATAAAAATATGAACTTTTTAAAAAAAACGTTTAAAAAGTAAATAAGCTAAACATGTAGATAAGCCAATAAGCACAAGAATCTTAAAGCTTAATCATATGAAAGCTTATTTAGGAACAAAAAGATTAACTCTTTAAGCACAAAAACATTACGATCAACACGAATTTAATGTGATTCGCACCAAAATCAATCTAAAAGTCAAAGAAAGGTAGAAAGAGATGAAAGATTAAAAGCTTAACTTGAACTTGATTAATGAAATCAACAATACATAAAGATTTAATCTTGAAAGATTAAAAGAAAAGATGAAACTCTCTCTAAAACTAGAAAGAAAAGTGAAAAAATGAAAACTAAAAAAAAAACTAACCACCCTCCTAATGTGTATTAGGAGGGTATTTATAGGGAAAATGGAAGGAGTGCATGTGTTGCCTCTTCTTTCTTTCTTTACGTCTTCTCGACTCGATTTAATTCTTTGTCTTTTCTCGACGTCGTCTCGGGATTAGAACTTATCTTGATAATTTCCTTCTTTAATTTAGACTCGAGTTCTTCGACTTCATTAAACTTCCGTCTTTAGACTTTTTCTTCGATAAATCTTCAGAATAGGCCTTGGACATCCGTTCTTTTTGCACTCATGATCTTTTTGACTTCGTCTTTTCCCATTTTCTTGGATAAAAGCCCGTGAAAGCCCATGTTTTCTTCCTTTTTCATCTTTTGGTCCTAAAACACAATAAAAACATAAACCACGTATAATTCCGACTTTTACGACATAAATCACACGTTTTGGTCTTGTTATTATTAGAAATAAGTGGTAAAAGGATAAGTGTTTTCACACTTATTAAATCCCCTACACTTGACCATTGCAATGCCCTCATGCAATGCATTAATTTTAAAGCACGGTTTACATTTTCCATCATAAATAACCCACATTGGCCTTTATTAAATACTAAACATAAAAAGATAGAAATAAGTAAAGAAATTAAAAACTTACATTGGGTTTGGCTGCCATGAACGTTTGTCATCCTCAAGTTTCACGTTCCCCATACCAAGCTTAAAAACGAGATCATTGTTATTATAAGTTAGCAGACTAACACGAATTCATGTGGGCCAATTATTCACTTAGACTCCCTTATTCCTAGGTGTATCTCTTATATTTTATTTTGTCTTCAATGATCACGAGGATGCATTGTTTGACTTTTTTCGATAGTTATTTAGGCCGAAAATAAAGTGAATAATTTAATCAATAGTTAGCTAAAGGACAAAATCTTTTAAAACTGCTTCTCGGGACCTCATAAAGTTCATATCTTGGCATAACTCGCTTCACAATTTGAGACCTTTCTCGGACCGATATTTGGCAGTGACTTCCTACTTCAAATCTTTGAGAGGCGTTCTTGAAATTATGGTCTTCTCTTCATAATAGGAATTTCTTCACTTGAAGTTTTGAGAGATTCTTCATCTTTGGACCACGACTTCTTCATTTTTCTCCAATCTTTATTTTAGACTTTGATATACAACGATCCGCCTCCTTTTAGGACTTGGATCTATTTATCCTCATACCTTGTTAGGGCCTTTTTGGATAGACTTCTCCATAATCTTTTGGGGAGTATTTGCTTTTCGTCGTGTGTCTCGATCCTTCATATTGATTTTCGATAAATGATTCTTCACATCACTTTTGGATCTTTAGCAACAAACTGTAGCCCTCATGCTTTGTTAGGGCCTTTTCGGACTCGCCAATCTTCGCATTCCGCTTCAATAAGTTATGCCTTGGCTATGAACTCTAATCCGTACCGAGCAACTTTTAAACGATCTTGGGCTAGAAGCTAAGTAACCTTTTAAATCATACAACCTTATTTATTGCAGATAAATTTATTAACAAGCGATGGGAGAATACGCTTATAATTAACTTACATAAATTCCTGAAAGAATACCAAACTTATAATTGGCTCTATCATCTCTCGTTCTCCACAATTTAAAATCTCAAGTAATGAGACTCGTGGATGCTTAGCCTATTAAATCAAAGTTTTGGGTTTTCGAGTCATCTATAGGATCTTGGAAATTCTTTGACTTTTTCAAGTTTAGAAATCGCATTTTAAAGTTCCCTTGATAAACAACTCTCTAGATCAATTATAGGAACTTGCGAAAAGTTCTTGTTCTTAACCCGTGAGGGTTAAGACTTTCGCGTTTTATAGCTCCCTATATAAAAGCCTAGCAAAACTTGACTTAAACACTTTAAGGATACTAGCTAGAGTAAACTTAGATAAGTAAACTCGGGTTGAGTCAAAATGTTCATGACTGAGAAAAATTTAAAACCATTTTATTTAAGCAAGAAAAATACCACTATACAACTAGGCCAAAATAGATTAAAAATTTTGAAAAATATCAAAAAATCAAATTTTCCGGTTAAAATGAGGGCAAATTCATGGAAAAGACCACTTACTTCGATAGAAGTCCCCCCCTACACTTGAGATAAACATTTTCCTCAATGTTTAAGCATGTGGGAGTGAACTCCCCTACACTTATGACATTGTACACGTTGTTTAAATCTTGCTAAAGAAAGGACAACTAAAGTGAATTCAATGTGAACATATAAAATATGAAATATTGAATCACAAGAGTTTAGGATAGAACCGGGAAGATGGGAACACGGTATCACGGTTCGTCAAAAGTCATCAAGATGTTCTGTGAAGCTTGAATCCCTGCACAAGATAAGAAACAAGACAACAAACACATACGGGGCTCCCCCTACACTTATTATGAAAGCAGGAAATGATAGATCACGGGTTGCCTCCCGAGAAGCGCTTGTTTTTGTTCACGGAGTCACGAGCCTCACTCGACCCAATTTAGTTCATGGGGAACGTGGTGAGGGGATGGAATCATCTCATGAGAGATGTCCTCATCAAAGTACAGCTTCAAACGCTGGCCATTCACCTTGAAATTGGGTCCATTAGGCTGAGAAAGCTCAATGGTCCCATATGGAAAGACTTTGGCGACGGTGAATGGACCAGACCAACGGCTCTTCAACTTGCTAGAGAAGATCTTCAACCGAGAGTTAAAAAGTAAGACTTGATCACCAACGTGGAACTCTCGGTTCTTGATTCTTGCGTCGTGAATGATCTTGGTCTTCTCCTTGTAGATCAGTGAGTTCTCGTAAGCTTCATTCCTCAGTTCGTGGAGCTCGTTGAGTTGAATCTTGCGATGATCACCGGCTTTGTTGATGTCGAAGTTAGCCCACTTCAAGGCCCAGTACGCCTTATGTTCCAGCTCGACAGGTAGGTGGCATGCTTTCCCGTACACAAGACGATAAGGTGTACAACCAATCGGGGTTTTGTAAGCAGTACGGAAAGCCCATAGAGCATCATCTAACTTATCGGCCCACGCGGCGCGATGCTCTCCCACAATATGCTCCAAAATTCGCTTCAATCCACGGTTAGAAATCTCGGCTTGCCCATTGGTTTGGGGATGATAGGCGGTGGAAAGATGGTGATTGACACCATACTTAGCCATGACTCTTGCAAATTGATCATTGCAAAAATGAGTCCCGCGGTCACTGATAATAGCACGAGGAACGCCGAATCGAGCGAAAAGCTGCTTCAAAAAGTTCACAACCACCCTCGCATCGTTCGTAGGGAGAGCCTTGGCTTCAACCCATTTGGAAACGTAGTCGACGGCTACGAGGATGTACTTGTTTCCTTTGGAGGATGGAAATGGCCCCATAAAGTTGATGCCCCATACGTCAAAGATTTCACATTCTTGTATGAAATTTTGAGGCATCTCGTCTTTATGTGTGATCTTGCCTTGGCGTTGGCAAGCATCACAATGCTTAACCATTTCGTGAGTGTCACGATAAATGGTGGGCCAATAGAATCCAGAGTCAAACACTTTCTTAGCGGTGTAGTTGGGACCAAAGTGACCACTAGTGGGTCCTTTATGGCAAGAAGCAAGGATTTGCAAAGCTGCTGGTCCATCAACACATCGATGAATGATCAGATCAGCACATTGTTTGAATAGAAAAGGGTCATCCCAAAAGTAAGTCTTAACATCATTCAAGAACTTCTTCTTTTGTTGGGATGTTAACCCTTTGATGAGAACACCACCCGCTAAGTAGTTTGCAATGTCGGCAAACCACGGGGTGTCATCAAGATTGAGATTTATAGACATTAAGGTCTCAAGGGGGAAAGAGTCATTGATCTCTTTGTTCGGATGATCCCCTTGATATGGATCCTCAAGTCTGCTCAGATGATCCGCGGCTAGGTTTTCAGCACCCTTCTTGTCACGAATTTCAATGTTGAATTCTTGAAGGAGTAAAACCCAGCGAAGAAGTCTTGGTTTAGAGTCGTGCTTAGTTATCAAGTACTTCAACGCGGAATGGTCCGTGTATACGATGGTGGTGGATAAAACAAGATAGGGGCAAAATTTTTCAAAAGCATAGACAACAGTTAAAAGCTCTTTTTCGGTTGTCGTATAATGCAATTGAGCCCCCGTCATTGTTTTGCTAGCATAGTGGATTGGTTGGAAGTGTTTATTCACTCTTTGACCTAAAACCGCTCCAATAGCAAAGTTGCTAGCATCGCACATCAATTCAAAGGGTAGCTCCCAATTAGGGGTAACCAAGACCGGTGCCTTAGTTAGCTTATCCTTAAGAAGATTGAAGGCTTCGATACACTCTTTAGAAAAGATAAAAGGAGTATCTTTTTCCAAGAGGTGGGTCATCGGGCGAGCGATTTTAGAGAAATCCTGAATGAATCGACAATAGAAGCCCACATGACCCAGAAAACTTCTCACACCCTTCACGGTTGAAGGTGGAGGTAATTTTGCTATGACATCTACTTTAGCATGGTCGACTTCAAGACCGGCTTTAGAGATTTTGTGTCCTAGCACGATGCCTTCTTTGACCATAAAATGGCATTTTTACCAATTCAGAACAAGGCGAGTGTCTTCGCACCGCTTAAGCATACGTTCCAAATTGGCAAGGCAAGAAGAGAAGGAATCCCGAAAGACCGAGAAATCATCCATGAAGACTTCCATGGTTTGCTCAATCATGTCATGGAAGATAGCCAACATGCACCTTTGGAAAGTCCCGGGGGCATTGCATAAGCCAAAAGGCATTCGTTTGTAAGAAAATGTGCCATAGGGACAAGTGAATGTTGTCTTCTCTTGATCCTGGGGATCGATGGGTATTTGGAAATAACCTGAGAAACCATCAAGAAAGCAGTAATATTCATTACCCGCTAAACGTTCAAGCATTTGGTCCATAAAAGGTAGAGGGAAATGATCCTTTCTCGTGGCATCATTGAGTTTGCGTTAGTCTATACAAACTCTCCACCCAGTAACGAGACGGGTAGGAATCAACTCGTTGTTGGTATTGGGCACAACGGTGATTCTGCCTTTCTTTGGCACACAATGGACTGGACTAACCCATGGTGAATCCGAAATAGGGTAAATCATACCCGCATAAAGAAGTTTAATAACCTCTTTTTTGATGACGTCATGGATTTTAGGATTCACCCTTCGTTGGCTTTGAATTGTGGGCTTAAAGTCGTCCTCCATGAGAATTTTATGTGTGCAAAAATGAGGATCAACTCCACGAATGTCGGAGATTTTCCAAGCGATAGCTCTTTTATGCTTCTTCAACACGGCGATGAGTAGGGATTTTTCTTCTTCTTTCAGGTCCTTCGCGATGATGACCGGTAACTTCTCGTTGTCTTCAAGAAAAACGTACTCAAGATGAGGAGGTAGGTCCTTAAGCTCAAGAGTAGGAGGATCCTCCATAGATGGTGAAACTAACGATGGATCATCATTAGTCACCTCTTTAGGAGAAGGAGGAGAAAATGGGTCTTCATTGAGAAGTTTCTCAATAGTACGAATGTCTTCATCCCAATCGATGGAAGATTCATCATACTTAATATCGAGAGGACCCAAGCTAGCTTCGAAATCATCCAAGTCACTTTCTCCAAAAGGAGTCAATGATGGAGCAATTGAGGCAACGGTCTCAACATTAGGTAGAGAAGAAAGAGTACTTTTGCAAGTATCATGAAAATGTTCTTCACAAGCCTCATCGAGAACATCAATAGCATTAACACTCTCATATGAATAAGGTTTCTTAGAAATCTTACCCATGTTGAAGACAATTTTGTCGTCACCAACTCTCATGATTATTTCGCCCGCGGCTACATCAATGAGAGTGCGACCGGTCCTCAAGAAGGTACGTCCAACGATTAATGGAACACGAGGATCCATCTCGTAGTCAGCGACAACAAAATCCGCCGGGAAGGTGAATTTTTCAACGCCAACAAAGACATCTTCGGTTATCCCCAATGGATAAGCAACCGTACGGTTGGCTAATTCCAAAGTCATTTTGGTGGGGACTAGCTCGGGGAGAGATAATTGCTTCCAAACACTTAAAGGCATTAAGTTTTTACTGGCACCTAGATCGGCTAGGGCCATGCATTTCTCTACTCCCGGGAAGTTGCAAGGAATCAAGAAGCGACCCGGATCACCAAGTTTGGTGGGCAATTTCCTTAAGAGAACGGCTGAGCAATTCTTATTAAGTTGGGTCTGAGCAATGTCAAGAAGCTTCTCCTTGTCACTAAGAAGATCTTTAAACATTTTCGCGTATTTGGGAATGTGAGCGAGAGCCTCGGCAAAGGAGATATTAAAATTCAATTGTTTAAACATTTTTAGAAAGTTTGAAACTTGAATATCATCCTTGCTCTTTTGCTTCTCTTTCCTCAACCTTGAAGGATAAGGTATATTGGATGAAGAAGAAGGCTTTAGGGGAGTAGGATCACTCACAACCACGGGTGGTGGGGAAATGGGGTTAGAAGGCAAAGGAGGTGGGGAAAGTTGCTCTTTTTCCTTATTCACAATCACGGGTGGAGGTGTAGGAAGCTCGGGTTCCTTATAACCTTTTCCACTACGAGTGGTGATTGCTTTCATCTCCCCTCTTAGATTCGCAATGGTGTTACTCGGAAGAGTACCCGAAGAAGAGGGTTGATTACCTTGGATGAGCGGACCGATCATATCACGTATGTTAAGCGCTTGAGTGCTGAAAGAGTCTCTGATGTCTGCGCGAATTTCATTGCTTTGTTTTGCCATGTCATTCCTCAGCTCGGCACGAATATCGATCCCTTGTTTCGCCATGTCATTCTTCAAGTTGACAAATTGACTCTGAAGATTCGTCACTATCTCTCGATTAGTCTTCATGAACGTCTCGACGTCTTGATTCAATGCCATTGGTTGATTGAGAGGTAGAGCTTGGTAAGCTTGAGAATTCCCTTGAGTTGGGTTTGGGTTTCTTTGGGATTGATATTGATTGTTAGCACGAGGTTGGGATTGGTTGTTTCGGTTATAGCTTTGTTGTTGGTTTTGGTTTGGAGGAGGGAAACCGGGTGGAGCAAGATAGTTGTTTGAACGATAACTTAGCAAGCTACGGTCTCCTTGAGGACGAGCTTGATAGCCTCCCGTGGGATAAGTACCGTACACTGCGTTAACGTTTTCAGAAAAATTGCCTTGGGTAGAAGGACAATCATTGTAAGAATGAGGACCACCACATGTGTCACAAGAAATAGCAACGGCTTTAGCTTGTTGAAAGTGGTTTGTGGCCATGTTCATGAAATTCTTGTTCATCTCGGCGAGTTGTCGAGAAATTTCAGTCATCTCGGGATTGGAAGTAGTAGAAGAAACATTGACTCTTGGGTTAGATCTTGAGGATGCGGATGAATCCCAATTCTTGTGGTGAGTAGTCATGTTTTCAATCAACTCTCTACACTCCGCCGGTCTCCTTTCATAAAAGTACCACCGGCGGCGGCATTGATCGTGTCACGATCACGAAAAGTGAGACCATTGTAGAAAGTATCAATGAGAGTGACGGGGAGCATGTTGTAATTTGGACAGAGGTCGATCAAATCATTGTATCGTTCCCAAGCATCGAAGAGCGATTCATCATTGTCTTGCATGAATCCACTAATTTGGTTACGAAGGCTTGTGACCATTGATGGTGGGAAGTAGCGCGACAAAAAACGTTGAGTCATGTCATTCCAGGTATGAATAGAATTCTTTGGGAGACGGTCAAACAATTTTTCGGCATGTTGAGAAAGCGAGTGGGGAAAGAGTTGGAGGCGAAGGTCATCCATAGAAACACCGGGTGACTTCATGCTTTGGGTGATGGTAATGAATTTGTCGAGGTGTTTGTTGGCATCATCATCCGGAATTCCGTGAAACGGGGTTAGTTTGTACTTGTTGGATCATGTGATGCTTCAACGAAAACTCCTGAGCCGTGACGTGCATTGGCGCAATCAGGCCTCCGCGTCCGTTCATGGTGGGTTGACACAATTCCTCCATTGTTCGTAAATCAGGTAGGGGGACATTGTTGTTGTTGTGGTTATTGTTATTCAAATTGGGTAGAGGTGGGTTATTATTGTTGTTATTAACACCATCCATATCTAGATCTTCACGAGTCTCGGGCTCAGAATAGTTCGAAGATCTAGTACGCATACACCTGCAGAAGAAAAATACACAGAGAGAATATCTATATAATCTTTTTGGTGCAAAACCTTTTGGAAAAGAATTGCTTTTTCTGATTTTTTAATGTTTTTGTATTTTTGAAGAATTTTATATTTTTTGGGTTTTTGAAAATTTTTGAAGCAAGGAAAATAACGTTCAAAGAACGGATCCCAAAATTCAATGCGTCTCTCACTATAAACCGTTAATCTTAACGAAAAGAGCCGACAGCGGCGCCATTTAATAACTGATGCTTTTAGCTAAGTATAAAATATTATCATCCGAATCTCTTCGAATTGATTACCGGTCTAGAGTGCGACTCAATTGTCTTTTGGTGGAAATGAAAATGGTTTGGTTGATTATCTATTTTAAACTAATAGCAAGTAATTTAAATGTCGTTGAGTAAAGTAGAAGTTTTAAAGATTAAACTACAAATAATGAGTTAAAAATAAATGCTCGAAAAATTAAAGGCAATATAAGAAAAATACTAGAACACTAAATAAAACTAACACTTAGAAACTTTTGTAGAAACATGAACTCATCCAATCGGAATATGCTAAAAGTGAGTGATTGGAATAATGGGGAAAGGCACTAATCGTAATGTAATAAACGACTACTGATCGGAATGACGTAAATGATGCAATCAGAATGTGGGAAACAAACCCCAATCAGAATGTTGCCAATACCCTCAATCGGAATATCTCAAAAAATAATGACAATCGGAATATGGGATAGAGTACTAATCGGAATGTATAGAAAAGGGCCAGATCGGAATGTAACCAATATCCCACAATCGGAATATCACAAGTACCCCCAGATCGGAATAACTAAAAATTCACACAATCGGAATATAACCAAAACCCTAATCCGATCTGATGGATCGGAATATTGGAGGTGCTAATCGGAATATGCAGAAACCCTTTTCCGATTTGACAATCGGAAAGAGGGGTGTGGGTGCTTGGTCGGAAAGCTGCGATCGGAAAGGGGTTTAGACCCTTTCCGATTTATATGGGATTCGAAATAAGCTAGGTAATAAGCTATTATAAATAAGCTAATACCCAAAACTAAAATGAATCAATAATGAAACGGATCAAATAAGCCCCTAATCACAACTTATCCAACTTAAAATAAACAAACTTTAAAATCAAACCATAAAAATATGAACTTTTAAAAAAAAACTTTTAAAAAGTAAATAAGCTAAACATGTAGATAAGCCAATAAGCACAAGAATCTTAAAACTTAACCGTATGAAAGCTTATTTAGGAACAAAAAGATTAACTCTTTAAGCACAAAAACATTAAGATCAACACGGATTTAATGTGATTCGCACCAAAATCAATCTAAAAATCAAAGAAAGGTAGAAAGAGATGAAAGATTAAAAGCTTAACTTTAACTTGATTAATGAAATCAACAATACATAAAGATTTAATCTTGAAAGATTAAAAGAAAAGATGAAACTTAGTGAGAGAAATTTGAGAACTAAAAAAAACTAACCACCCTCCTAATGTGTATTAGGAGGGTATTTATAGGGAAAATGAAAGGAGTGCATGTGTTGCATCTTCTTTCTTTCTTTACGTCTTCTCGACTCGATTTAATTCTTTGTCTTTTCTTGACGTCGTCTTGGGATTAGAACTTGTCTTGATAATTTCCTTCTTTAATTTAGACTCGAGTTCTTCGACTTCATTAAACTTCCGTCTTTAGACTTTTTCTTCGATAAATCTTCAGAATAGGCCTTGGACATCCGTTCTTTTTGCAATCTTGATCTTTTTGACATCATCTTTTCCCGTTTTCTTGGATAAAAGCCCGTGAAAGCCCGTGTTTTCTTCCTTTTTCATCTTTTGGTCCTAAAATACAATAAAAACACAAACCACGCATAATTCCGACTTTTATGACATAAATCACACGTTTTGATCTTGTTATTATTGGAAATAAGTGGTAAAAGGATAAGTGTTTTCACACTTATTACCCGGTCCATGCTTGTATGGCCGACCCAATTGTTAGCCCAAGCCCATCTTATGGGCTTGGTATATAAACCCTCTCCTTAGATGGAGAGGGTGTTGGTTCACATAACTTTACATATAGTAAAAGTATGTTTTCATACTTTCTCTCTCAAAGTGTGTGTGTGTGTTCTTACCATATTTCCATCTCTTTCTCTCTCTAAAACATAAGCTAGATTTACAATATCCTACAAATTGGCATGCATGTATATGGCTAAGGTAACTAATAAAACATAAGCATTTAATCTGTAACTAACGGGGAAAACAGTTGGCTGCATATGGGAAGTCCTAATAAAGTAAGAGGTTGTCCTTACTGAAGGACGGAAAATATGTACCTTGTGTCTAGCAGAAGCTAACGGAAACACTGAAGAACCTACTCTGCCTTGACGGATAATATTACATAAGAATGGGAACGTGTATGAGTTGTCTGAATTACATGTGTTTTACTGGTTCAGTGTGTTCTTAGCTTATTATTCATGTTATGTCATGTTTTAACTGTTTTAAGTGTTAACTGTAGTTATTCTTGTATTATGTTGTTTATTATTCATGTAGTATGGTATTATAATACTTGTATTGTAATACTAAGTAACTTTGTAAAGATAGCAGGTTTCCATAAATAGTAAGTTTCTAAAAATAGAATGTTTTCAAAAATAGTAAGTTCCCTTAATTAGAAATAAGTTGGATAATAAGTAAAGTTTAATTAGTAAAATACAAGTCATGGTTTAAAGGTTATAGCTTATTAATTAAATAACTTGGTCAATTAATTAAACTATACATTATAAGAATTTAATTAAAATACATGTTTTAATTAAATTAAGCTAAGTAAAATACTTAGGTTATACATGAAATATTAATTTTAATATTTAAACCTAAATCATGCAATTAATTAAATTAAATAGTCTACAAATAATTTAATTAAACATATTTTCTTATTTTAATACTTTCCCGAAACCCGAACCCGTGTTTTAAAATTAACCCGAGCCCGTACCCGTGTGTCACATATAAGCCGAGCCAAGCACCCTTGACAGTGGCTACCCGGCCTAGCCGGTTGCCACTGTCCGAGTGGTTTACCCGCTCCCGAGCCACAGCTAGCGACTGTCGGGCTCGGTTCCTACCGGTTCACACAGGTTCCCACCCGTTCCCACCGGTTCCTATTGTTTTTGTTGTTCGGTTCCCACAGTTAAAACATAAGTCCCACCGAGACCCTATTGGTCTCGGTTGGAACTCGATCCAAACCCAAAACCATACACCGACCTCGCGTCCGGGTTCCCTTGCCTGTGTCCGAGCCAAACCAACCAAGCCGAGACCCCTTGTGGTCTCGGTGGTGGTGCGAACAGCAAGCCGAGAGCCTCTTGGCTCTTAGTAGTGTCTCGGCTGAACCAACACAAACACCAGACACCCCATAAATCATGATTTTAATTAATCCCCATGTTTTATAACTTGTTTTTAAGATTAATTAAAATAAGAACATGAATTCAATAAAGAATGAAAAAGAAAAAGAAAGGTTTGATTATACCGAACACGTGGAAGAAAAGTTTATGATCACGAACACGTATACTCAAAGAATCAAGTAACAAAATCGTCATGTTTGCTCTTGGTGGTAATCTATGGCCGGCGGCAAGAGAGGAAAAGGAGGAAGGGGTGAACTTTTTCTGTAACCTAAAATAATGACTAATAATTCCCTAGTGTTTAGTTATTATTTGGTTAAACATGGGTCATGCGCCAAAGCCCATCTCTTCCTTTCTTTCTTTCCTAGTCGCGGCCTAAAGGGAGCCCAACAAGGAACCCGCAACTTTTCTAAGTTAAATATTATGGTCGTGTACGTTCATGTTTTATTTATCGTGAATTTATATGTCGTGGACGTAATACATTTATAATATATAGGTAATTACATGTTATTAAATATCGTGACACGTGAATTATATTATAAATGGAAAGTTTTTAATTTATCGTATTTTTATATGTTCACTGTTCATGTGTACTGCTCATAGTATTTTAATGAGGGTTTTACACAATTTAGAAGTGGATCTATTTTATTTGGAGAAATAAATAAGGAGGAGAGGTCTAGGCTATACATAGAAGCGCATGCTAGACAAAGGGATGAAAGGAATGACAAATTGTCTACTAACCAGAAAAAGACAGTTCATGAAATCCTTCATTCATGATAAGACCTCTACACCAAAGAAAACTTTGAAAAGCTATTCATATGATTTATATAAATGGGTAGTGATAATTAGAATGGCAATGAATGGCTTCAAAGATATGAAGATAGAAACTAAAGAAAGGGCAACAACGTTTAGAAATGAGAAAGTTGTTAAAGAGAAGGTTAAGAAAGTGGCCAACAAGCTGAAAGATGCTGAAAGAAGAGAAGATATGTCACAATAAGATCTAGAGATTTTGATGAAGGTTGCGAAATCTGATGAAGTGGTTGCTGAGACATTGTTGGTCAAACATCCATTTTATGGATAAGAGATTGTTGTTGAGAAAATGGATACCTTCACCAAGTCTTATTGGAAGATTCTTAGGGTAGCTGTCTTTGAAGGTAATAAAATGTATTTTCATTTTGATGATTTGCTCACAGGATTTGATGGAAGTGACTTGGAAAGCTTATGGAGTTCGGTTAAAGTAAAGTTTACCAAGGAAGAGCCTATTGACAAGGACAGAGAATTATGGGTAGAATTGAAAAGGTTGTTAGAACCAGACGAGTCTGATGAGCTTTGGAAGGAACAGAGAAAGTGATTTCATAGCCTCATATGGATCTTGTTGGAATCAAATGGAGTTCATCATGTTCATACAACAGGAGGTGTTTTTATCTATATGTTGACAAACAAAGAACATCCTTTCGATATTGGAGTCATGGTGAGTATGATCTCTGAAAACCTATCAGTTTCTCATGATATTTCAGATATGGCTTTGGATGTTATGAAGAGAATTTATGAGCAATATGAGAGAGGTGCTGCACAATTAAGACAAAAGGCTACCAAGAGCACATTTATGAAGTTTTGATTATTCCCTTTTTGTTTGAGAAACTTGTTGATTTAAGTGGGAAAACACATGTTTAGGAGATGATTGTTATGAATTATTTTAGTGCTATTTATATTTTGAAAGTTTATGAACTAATATTTAATAGTCGTGTGATATGATTGAACTCGAGATTACGGGATTGCACTCAATACGTAAAGAGTTCATTTATATAATAAATATATCTATTATATTTATTAAATTAAACCGAGCAATAACTTTAAACGATCGTTAAATAACTAAGAGTTAAGTATTAAACGAACGTTGTGGAATAAATAAGAAGAAAAGAAGGTTCCGGAAACACCCATGTGGGTATAACCGACCGTCGGCCAAAGAGGGGAAGAAGGGAAAGATTTTCTTTCGTAATTGGTTTATTACTTGGACTTCAAGAAACTCTAAGGCCTATATAAATACTCCTTGTCCCTCGTAATCTTTCACCCCTTCTCTTCTTTTCCTTTGAGCCGATCCAACACCGAAACCACAAAGGGTTTTGGTTGGTTTTCTTGTTCTTTCGGTTTAGCTTATAATCAAATCCTATCCCCTCTCTAGGGTTGTTGGGTAGATTTTCCACAAGCGTAGAAGCTCGGTTTACACGTGCTAGAATCACGGTTAGCTCATTGTATTACGTGTGTACAAGAGCGTAATATAGTCTTACTTTAGACTATATCTTGGGGTATTCGTAATAAACCCTAATTGGTGATTCGTTCTTTATCTTGTCGATTTGGTTTAGCTAAAAGGTACGTAACCCTAATTCGATTAATTATAATTGTATTATTATGATCTTGTTAAATCGCTTCCGCTATATGTGTACTTTGATCTCGTTTAGGGTTTTGTGTAATTGTTTAAAAATAGTTTTTATAGATTTCAGTTAAAGTTTTTAAATACAAGTTTTTAAAAATAGATTATTACTTTTATAAATTTAAATTAGTTTTCAATTTACTTTTATTTAAAAATAGAATTTATTTAAAATGTTTTTAGTTTTCATAAATTTAGTTTTAAATTTTGTATAAGTATTTTTTTTTAAAATTAGTTTTTATTTAAAATTAGTTTTAGTCTTATTTAAATTTTAGTTTAAAATAGATTTTTAAATTAGATTAATTAATTTTAATTAAATAGTTTTAGTTTAAAATACTAAAAAGAATTTATTCACCAAGAACAAATAAGTTGTACGTTTAATCGGAAATCAATTTCGAGTGAGTCGAGGAAAAACGAACATTCATTGCTTAAAAAGATTTGTCTTGCAAAATCTTAGTATTAAAATGGCGCCGCTGCCGCTTCGCTCGCTACGATTGACGATTTTCGTGAGACGTTTGGATTTTGGGATCCGTTTGATTTTGAACGTTAATTTTTCTTGTTAAAAAAATCTAAAACATAAAAAATCAAAAAGATAAAAATATAAAAAAATAAAAAAATCATCAAACGCAAACTCTTTCCTAAGATTTGCACCAAAAAAATTAAAAAATCCAAAAGTAATACTTTTCCTAAAGTATTACACCAAAAATATTACGTATTATTGTTATTTCGATTTCTTTCGGCACTACCATGGATAATCGTCCGATTTGGGAAATATTGCAAGAAGAACGTTATAAGATTATGTCCGAGGAGTGTACGACTTGCGGTGGACCTCATGCTTATTTTAATTGTGACAAAAGTTATGAGAAGGATTATAATAATGAGGAAAGTATGTGTTATGCTACTAATACTTATTTTGGCTCCCCTAGTTTTCCTACAACTAGTAACCCACCACATTATGATCAACGGTTTTATGGGAAATTTCAAAATCAAGAGTTTTCAAATAATGAAAGTTTTCCAAATGAAGGCAATTTTCAAAACTATAATCAAGGGAGTATTTCACAACCTCAAATGGATTTAATTCTTCATAAACTTGAGGAACATGATAGATTACTAAGAGAATGGCAAGAGGAAACCGATAGGAAATTCATGCTCATTTTAGAAACCTATCAAGCTCAATGTGATATTGAGCCGTCTTTGAGAGTTGATATTGAGGCTAACACCATTACTAGTAGTGATGTTCCCACTGTGGATCCTTCCATCTCTCCGCCAATAAAGGAGAGACAAGGCCCGGAGATTATCATGAGTTTTACTCACCCTCCGGTGTTGACACCCACGGATACTATTAGCTCTCCTCTTTCTTCACCTGATGAGGAAATTCCCGAGATTACACTTGAGCCTCCATTACCCATTGATGACCCCATTTATTTTATGACTCCTTCACCTACTCCCTCATATGACTTTATTCTTTCTTCAAATCCTCTTAGCGAGACATGTTTTGATAAACCCATTTTTGAGGAGTGTGAGTGCATAGAAGAAGAACCCTTAATTTGTCCTACACCTAAAGAGTTTGTAGATAGGGATGAGTTATCTTGTGATTCCCACTACATTTTTAATTATTCCTCGGGATCGGATGAGGATGATTCTCCTATTTTACCAAAATCGACTTTTGAAAACCATGATACTAATGATTTATCGGATTCTTTACTCCTTAGTGATGACTTTTATACCCCGAGTATTGAGAAATTCCTTCACGAGGATGCTTTTTATGATCACATGTTATTGGATTTCTCGCATGAGCTTAATTGTGATCATGGTATTGATGAGAAGGCAAATGGAGTTTTAAAACTTGATATTGATATTGATTTTGAAAACTCGGATTTTGATAAATTCACATTTGCCTCTTCGCCAATTACTTTTGATTCTACCATCGATTCTCTTCCACATATCACTTTTAGTGATGATGATGGTTTTCTCATTCCCGAGATCGATGAGTTTCTTAATATTGATACTCCCATGGATGATAATTTCACATATGTAGAGAGGACCTTTTTACCTTTTATGACTTATCCTCCTGCCTCTCATTTATTATGTTCCTCCGGGACCGAGGATAAGATTTTTGATCCCGGTATTACATTAGAGGCTTCCCCATGGACCATTTAATTCGGGGTCGAGTCAGGCTCGTGACTCGGTTAACAAAAACAAGCGCTTCTCGAGAGGCAACCCGATGATCTATTTTTATCTATTTTCTACAATAAGTGTAGGGGGATCCTAGTAGGTTGTTTGTGTGTTGTGATGTTGTGCAGGGATGTGTGCTTTCAAGATCCACTTTTGGTGTTTTTGACGCGACCCGTGTTCCCGTGTTTCCCGTGTACCCGGTTCCTTCGATAAGTTTTTGCTATTGTGATTCAATCTTGTATATAAATAAAACGAATAAATGGAATCACTTTAGTTGTCCCTTCCTTAGCTCGATTTTAAACAACGTACTCAATGTCCTAAGTGTAGGGGAGTTTATTCTCCCACATGCTTAAACATTAAGGACAATGTTTATATTAAGTGTAGGGGGATTTCTATCGAAATTTTAGTGGGCTTTTCCATGAATTTGACCCCATTTAACCGGAAAATTTAAAAAAATTTCAACGTTTTTCAAATTTTTGATCTATTTTGGCCTAGTAGTATTTTTATTTATTTTCCTTTTGTCATTGCATCGTAATAATTTCCATTTTAAGAATAAAGTCACAAAAATAAATAAATAAATGAATAAAATGGTTTTAACAAGTTTAGATGTCTTTGATATATTAGGCCCGTCGTGAATAGTTTGACTCAACCCGAGTTTACTTATCCAAGTTTACTCTAGATAGTATCCTTAACCATATGGACCTTAATTGGTTTATTAGGCTAAGCATTCACGAGTCTCATTCCTTGAGATTTTAAATTGTGGAGAACGAGAGATGATAGAGTTGATAATAAGTTTAAGAGTTAATTTTTGCTTATATGAGTTTTTGTGGCTCTTTCTTCCCGCTTGTATATTTAATTGCTTAATAAATGTGGATTTTTGCGGTGTCAATTCGATATCTTAACTCTTAGCCAAATCTTTATTCTCCTTGTAATTAAAGCATGAATACATTGAGGGTGCCAACGTTGTGGACTTCCAACTAAGGTGGCTCATAACCACTAAGTATGAGGTATTCAGACCATGGGACCGTGGAATTTGGCCTACTATATATATCATAAATAAAGAAAGAATAAGATTAAAACATGACCTTAAGGAGCCTTAGGGTGTGGGGCATGTAGCACGAACCTTGTCATTAGAGTCTTAGGGTGTATGGCATGGTAAGTGTTGAATAAAAATTGATCAAAAATCAATTCCCTCCTTTATCGTTCAAGGAGCCTTAGGGTGTGGACAATAGATGAGGAGCATTTTTACATCTTAAAGAGCCTAAGGGTATATGATGTGATCTTACTAAACTTCACATAAAGTCTACATGAATTTGGAGGAATAATTAATAAGTAGTACTATTGGCCAAATTTTGGGTCCAGGAATTTATTCCCCAAATCGTCTTAAATCATCCTTGATGTGGGCTTACTTTAGTGACAACGTTTTTGAGGACGAGGTTAGGTTTTGAGTGTCGGGTTTGCACCGTTTGGCCTTCATTATTTGATTAATAATTATCAAATAAGTCAAATGAGCCTAATGGTGAATGACAATCAATAAAATCTAGAGATACAACGTAGGAATTCGAGAAAGAGTATTACACAATTACTTTATATAAGTGGATTTAACCTAAGGACTTATGGTAAACAATAATCTTGTTTTTAAGCTTGGTATGGGGAACGTGAAACTTGAGGGTGATTAATATTCATGAAACCAAAGCCCTAATTCAAGTCTTAGATTTCTTTACGAGTTTCTTCCATCAAAAAATTTTCAAGTTAATAAAATTGTATTAACTTTTGTCTCTTTTTAAATTTTTATCTTTTTATCGTAGTAGTAGTAGTAGTAATAGTAATAAAGGCCGAGATGGATTAATTATGATAAAAATGTAACTTAATGCTTTAAAACTATGCATTGCATGGGGTCATTGCAATGGTCAAGTGTAGGGGATTTAATAAGTGTGTAAACACTTATCCTTTTGCCACTAAAATCAAGGAAAAACAAGACCTAATCATGTGTTTAATATCGTAAAAGTAGGAATTACGCGTGGTTTTGTGTTTTTGTGTTAAAATAGGTACAAATGATCAAAAGGAAAGAAAACACGGGATTTCACGGTCAAATGTTGAATAAAAGTTCAAAAAGAGACGAAGACAAAGTCAAAAGATCAAAAGTGTGCCCAAGATCACGAAAATCGGCAATTCGACACGGTTTTGAAGAAATGATCAACAAAGCCAAATTTGAGCTCGATTTCTAGTGGATTTAATCTTACGAAGATTTCAAGCCAAGTGGGTCCCACATTTGGATTAATGGGCTCAAAAGCCCATTTGGAAGTTAAAAGTTGCTTGATAAATGTTATAAGTCCAAAAGCCCATTTGTTATACACGGAAGGAGTGAGATTTATTAGGCCAAAGCCCATTTGATGAACAATTTTTGGGACGGATACAAATACTGGGTCAAATGCCCAGTCAACTCAACAACAACAAACACAAACCTTTTATCCTCAGTCAAACCTCACAACCCGGTCAACCATCTCTATCCAACAACCCCATTCACACGTTTATTAAATAAACGTATAACTTTTCACTTGCATTTTTCTTGGTCAACCCTTACCCATCTCAGTCATAACAACCACTCACCCCACAAACGTTTTTTATAAGACGTTTAATAAATTTACCCCACCCACTTACCTTCATTCGATACAAACTATGTATCCTCTCACCTTTCTCTCACCTTCTACCCCAAATAATAAATAGTCACATTTTTTTACCCAATCTATAAACCCTAATTCACTCTAAAACACAAAAATATCACCAAGAAATTTGGGGCTTTTACCCAATTCATTTGATTCACACACTTGTGGATTAAATCCCCAAGTTTTTCGGAAGCCTTTGGTGGAATCAAACTGGTGGTCCTCATATCCAATCCTATGTGGCTTAATCTCATATCCTGATTGGTCTAAACCAATCACCACTACCTCTTCTCCAATAATAGGTTGCCAACTCAGCATCAAGAAGCACACCCACGCCAGCCTGGCTATCCAAGTGATAAAGGATTTATTTTCAGCCGTTGATCAAGTGAAGAAAAAGAGAGAAGAAAGATGTGGCTAGGATTTATTTTCGTGGGCACCAAGTTCATCAAGAGGATTAGGGTTTTCCTATAAAAACCCTCCTACAACTTGTAAATCATATATTCCATTTTTTCTTTATTTTACTGTTTTTTTTAATTAAATAAGAGTAGGATTAATTTAGTTTTAATTTTATTTTTATGCAAATTAGATTGTAGGAGAAATTGTATTTTTAGATTTCAGTATTGTAATCAGTTTATTATTAATGAAATTTTATTTTTAGTTTAATCTCGTGCCTAAATTTCAATTTCTTTTTTGTTTTAAAGTCGGAATTGATTTCTTTAAATATGTTTATTAAAATCTATGTTAAAGTTTATATTAATTAATATTAAAAAAATAATAATAAAAACTGGTTCGAATGAATTGATCTGGTTCGAGAGTAGATGCTATTTATGGTTCGAGTGGATCGAGATGATGATGTTGATGATTGGTGGTTAAGGTGTTGTTTCGGTTTAACAAGGAGGCTCAGCGCCCATCCTTCGTCGCAATGGATTCATCACAAGGTTTTACTCTCTTTTTAATTTTTATAAGATTTAGTTAAATTTGATATTAATCTGCTTTTGTTTTTTTTATCTGCTTTTGAATCTGCTTGAGTTATGCGTAATACTTTCTGAATCTGCTTATGTTTATAGTCATTTGAATTATCTGCTTGTTTTAGTTTATAGTTACTATTTGGTAGTTTATTTGGATCTGCTATTGTTAATATTCTTGTGTTATTATTAAATGTTTGGATTTGCTTTATTATTAAGTCTGCTAGTTTTGATTGATTAGATTTGGTTTATGCTTTAGTAATAATTTGATAACTGTGATTTTTGGATTTTGCTATTGTTAAGTTTTCAATCAATTGCTTATTTCTAGTAGCTTATTTACTGGTTTCGTTTAAGTAGAGTTAGTATTTTCTTATCTGCTTAGCTTAACTCGTCGATTTTCTTTTTTGTCTAGTTATATTGATTCGAGCTCAGTAGTAGTAGTCGTTATTAGCCTATTTGATTCAGCTTATCTGATTTATTAGCTTATTATGTTTGTTTATGCTTTAGTTTTTGTTAGATTGCTTAATTAGAACTTATGCTATTTTGACTTCATCTTGTTAAGACTTTTTCTTTTTTTTGCTTATTGTCTTATCTGCTATTTGGGTTTTGGTTAGCTTATTTTACATATTACTGTTATATTTTGTTCTCAAACATACAGATTCAATTGATTTGTATGAAATTTCCATAAATTTCAAAAAGTCAAAAAGAATAAATTGCAATATTTGGTCTGTGAAGGGTTTCGAACCAAGGACCTCTCGTATACCAGCCGAACGACACAACCAACTTAGCTAGTCTTTTATTTGTGTTTGTTTACTCATCTATTAATTAATATAGGTTTATGATTTTTGGCAGATTATTTAAATTAGTTTAAATTTAAGTTTTAGATTAATTAATTTTAGATATAAATTTTCTTATTACTTTCTTTTATAAAGTTTAAAAAAATAAAAAGATAAAAAAAATTATTTAAATAGTTTTTAAATTTAGTTTTGTTTAAAAATAGTTTTTACAGATTTCATTTAAAGTTTTTAAATACAAGTTTTTTAAAATAGTTTATTACTTTTATAAATTTAAATTAGTTTTGAATTTACTTTTATTTAAAAATAGAATTTATTTAAAATGTTTTTAGTTTTCATAAATTTAGTTTTAAATTTTGTTTAAGTATTTTTTTTAAAGTTAGTTTTTATTTAAAATTAGTTTTAGTCTTTTTAAATTTTAGTTTAAAATAGATTTTTAAATTAGATTAATTAATTTTAATTAAATAGTTTTAGTTTAAAATACGAAAAAAGAATTTATTCACCAAGAACAAATAAGTTGTACGTTTAATCGCAAATCAATTTCGAGTGAGTTGAGTAAAAACGAACATTCATTGCTTAAAAAGATTTGCCTTGCAAAATCTTAGTATTACTCGTTTTGGTATAAGATAGAGCTTCTAGTTCATTACGAGTCAAAAGTTATGCTAGTTTTAGTTTTCGTGTACCGGGAGACGCAAGTCGGCACAATCCAAAATTGTGGCTGATTTTGGGTCTACTCTCGGGGACTTTAAGCTTGGTTAGATAGTTGTTACTACTGGTTTTCAGAGTTTACAAACTTAGTTTGATGAGTCTAGTAGTGGTTTCAAAAGACGGATTGTCGAATTAGTACTTTTAAAGTGGTCCAAACGGTTTTATAAAACAAGTGCACAAATCTGTCCCAAATTTGGAGTCGAGTAAAGTGTCGAGCTGATGGATTTTAAAGGGTGAACTTTGGCTCCAATTTGGTGAGGTCTTATACAGGTTATAAGTGACCTTGACACCAATTTTCATCTAAAACGGACAAGTCTAGATAGGGTAGATCGGTGTGTACATTCGGGGTGTACTTGCTGATTTTATTTTGGACACGTAGTTCAATGTTTGTGTTGCGTGAGTTTGAGTATTCATCATCGGACATGATGACTTATTCAAGTGCTTAGTCATTATATAAGTGACTTAGCTACTGGTCGAAGTAAGGGTAAAGGATAGTTTGACTTACGTTGACTTGGCGTCGTATGACGGGTCATTTTCAAGTGTTCAAGTGTTTTAACGTGTAGTGTTGGAATAAATGGTTAGTATGAATTCATTTGGTTTGTGTCAATGGTTTTGAAACATGAATACTATGAAAACATTTGAGTCATATTATATTTGGTACATATCGATATTTGAGTTCGAGTCTTAACGCGCCTTATTGTGATAGGTTGCGGTTTTCGTGTTTCTTGGGCATCCATATCGTTGGTGATCATCTCACTACCATTGTTTCTACTCAGTTGCTGAGTACAGTGATTGACTTACCACGTGGCTAAGATGAGTTCATAGCCCCTTTTTACTTATACATGGTTTCTAAACATGGGGTGAGATTTTACATGGTGGAACACAACCATTTAAAAATGGTATGCTTTCCAGAACTTGTATGCTATCCAGAACATGTATGATTTTCAGGTTTTCGATATTATTATTGCTTTTAGTCTAGCCTTAAGTTGCTTCTCATTGATCATGAACCGTTAATTATTGGGAATAAATTATAGCCAGTCTACTTGAGCGCTGACAAGAGTAAAACAAGCGTTGACAGGAGTAATACAAACGCTGACAGCTCAAGCGTTGACAAGACAAAGTCAAGCGTTGATACATTGAAGACAAGCACTGATGGAAGGATATACTCTACGCGTTTATTGTATTCTAGATTACTTCTAGTAAAGATAGGAACAACAATGTATTTTCTATATTTATCTTTACCTAGAATAGTTGATACGTAGATTATTGTACAAGGCTTCTTATGTCTATAAAAGAAGACCTTTAGGTTAATGTTCAACATAAGTTTTCATACGTAAACTACTTTCATTGTAAGCATGTTTGATATCATTAATCAAAGTGAAAGTTTGTTTACATCTTGTGTGTTCTTGTTTAAGTGTTAATTTCGCATAACACTTAGATTGTCATATACATATACAAAGGTTTCTCTAAGTGTATTACTTGATCTAATCTCGTATACATAAAGCTAAATCGATCTAAGTTTGGGATCAACAAGTGGTATCAGAGCTTGTTGAGGAACTTTTGATCTTAAAGAACACAAGAACCCTAAAAATCACCAAAACCCTAATTTTCTCAAAACCCTAACAACATCATGTCAAATCTAGAAATAACCTCATCCTCCTCACCTTTACCAAACATCAAGATTCCCATGCTTGATGCAACCAACTTTGAATTGTGGAAATTCAACTTTGAGCAATATCTAGGGATCTATGACTACACACTCTGGGAGATTATTGAATATGGAAACAATTTAATAAAGCTCAGTAGATTGCTAATGCCATTGCTACAAGAACAGCTGTTGCTGGGTGTTTAGAAGCAGATAAGAAGGAAAAACCTGATGATGGTAGAGCTGTGTCTGCTGAAGACATAGCAAAGAAAAGGGTTGACATGAAAACCCTAAATATTCTAAAACTATCTTTGGGACAAGAGAACCAGCATAAATACAGAGGTTATGAATCTGCTAAGGACCTTTGTGCAGCTCTTCAAGTTGCATATGGTGGCAATGAAGATACTAAGGAAGAGAAGAAGAAGCAACTCATGCATGATTATGTTGTCTTCAAGGCTCAACCTAATGAAAAGCTTAGTAGTGTGAGAAGCAGATTGCTTGATATTACAAGCAAATTGTCCTTCATGGGGACACAACTTGGTGATGTTGACATTAATGCCACTTTTCTTAAAAGTCTTGGTGAGGCGTGGAAAATTGAGGCAAGATCTATTCTTGCCAATAATACTCACAAAAGTTCCACGTTTGATGATATCTACAACAAACTAAGGCTGTTGGAAGATGAAACTCTTTTGGAGCATGGAAGCAAGTCCACCAACAGTAACATGGCCTTCTTTTCTCATAGTGAAGGTCAATTCAATCAGAAGGACTCCTACATGCATCCAGTTACTGGATCATCATGTGTCAGCGCTGGAACATGTCCTGTCAACGTCTCCTTTTTAGACGCTGACACATTCAAAAGTGATTCACCAAGAGTTAAACCTGCTGGTTTGGATCTGGATACTGTATGTGCCTATATTGCTTCTTTGCCCAATGGTTCAGTGATTACATATGAGGACCTTGAGCAGATAAGTGATGAGCACTTGGAAGAAATGGATATCAAGTGGAACATGGCTCTTGCTAGTATAAGAGCAAACAGGTGGAATAGAAGGTTTAAGAAGAATATGACCTTCAATGCAAAGGACACAGCTGGATTTGATAAATCCAAAGTTGAATGCTACAACTGTCATCGTATGGGGCACTTCATAAGGGAATGCAGATCTCCTAAAAGATCTGATGCTGGTAAACCCTCAAGTCAAATTGTTAAAGCTCATGATCCTAAGGCCATGGTTGCAGTTCAAGGAATTGATGGTATGGGATGGGATTGGAGCTATTTGGCTAAGAATGAGGAAGAGGATAAAGCTTTGGTTGCTGAGATAGAAGAAGAAGAGCATGTTGAATATGCTCTCATGGCACACTCCTCCTCTTCATCTGATAATGAGGTATACGATGATGCTTTTTGTAGTAAAGGTTGTAGGTTAAATACTGAGAGACTTAACAAAGAGGTGTTAAGATTATTAGATGATATGAGTACTGAAAGATGCAAACTGTCTAACTATCAAATAGCTCTCACTCAAACTGAGAAGACAATTTCTGAATACAAAAAAATGGAATTTTACTTAAAAGATAAAATAAATATCTTAAAACATGAGTTGAATGCTAGTAATGATATTAGGATTATCATGGAAAGGGTTAATGGTGAGTTACAGGCTAAGTTAGATGAGGCCATTAAGAATAAAGATAATGTTGGCCTTAAAATACAAAGATTTGATAAGGCCACACAAACCCTAGGAGAATGTGTGAGTAAACAAAGGGATCCTAAGGACATGACTGGGATTGGGATGAAAGACTACTCTATGGTTCCACCACCAGCTGGTGACTTCTATGGTGTCCAACAAAAGAACCTATCTTGGACTGGTTTGCCAGAACTCCAAGAGGAGGAATTCATTCCTCCACCAAGAGTTGTTACCCTAGTTGAAGAGTATCAACAAAAGTTGACTGACTTAAATGAATGGAAGAAAGCCAACCCTACCTTATTTGTTAAGGGTGGCTTGCTATGTGAAAGTCCTAATGAGTCAACTCCCATTAAGGTTACAAACCCAATCACTGGTAAGGCTGTTGATCTTGGCTCAAACACTGTTAGAAAACCTAGCATTAAGTATGCAGAGATGTATAGGAATACTAGGTCACCTAAGATCCAAGTTAGCAATGATGGAACAGACATCTTCTCTTCTAGACCTAGGGTTGTGTCTAGAAAAGCCTGTTACACTTGTGGTAGCTTTTCACATTTAGCATATAAGTGTGTCAACGCTCCCAAAGTCAGCGCTGACAGGAACAAATTCAGCATTGACAGGAACAAATTCAACGTTGTTAGAAAGTCAAACGTTGTCAGACCCAAACCTTGTGTGCAGCAAAGTCCACAAGTTGTTAGACCTGCCCCATTCTTCACTAGAGGGTCTAACACTCATGGACAAAGACAATTTCAAAAGACAAATACTTGGTCTCATCGGCAATGGGTTTCTGTAGCAAACCCTAGGTTCAACGCTGACAACGCTGACAGAAACGTGACCAGACCTAAATATTTGCAACCACAGGGTAAGGGGTCTAAAGCTTCTTCAAGCTTGACATGGAGACCAAAGAAGGATCAAAAACCTAATGATAATAGGATTTCAATGACCTGCAACAGATTTAATTATATTTCAAAGGTCATTACAAAACCTATTGGGGTTAACTGGGTTTTTCATCCTAAGAAGGATGAAAATGGGGTTGTTATGAGAACTAAGTCTGTTCTTATTGAACAACCAGATGAATCCAAGTCTTCGAAGGCTTGGGTTCCCAAAGAAAACTAACTTGTTTTCTTTATGTGCAGGGCATTCAAAGACAGGTCAATGATTTTGGATATTGGGATAGTGGATGCTCAAGGCACATGACAGGGAAGGAAGATTATCTGACAAACTTCACTCCCATTAAGGATGGTGATAAGGTTTACTTTGGAGGCGGATATGGCACTATCACAGGCAAAGGAACACTTCTCACCAAGAACATGCGTTTTGAGAACGTATTTCTTGTAAAGTAACTTGATTACAATCTTTTTAGTGTATCACAAGTTTGTGATAACAAAAATAAAGTTTTGATTACTGATACTGAATGCTTGGTGTTAAGCAAGGATTATAAGATCCCTGATGAAAAAAATATATTGACTATAGAACACCTAGGCATAAAGACATATACAATGTGAATCTGAATGGGATTAGAATGAATAACAACATGTCTTGTTTTTATGCTAAAGCTTCAGTAGATGAAAGTAATTATGGCACAGGAGACTAGGGCACATAAATTTTAAGAATATAAACAGGCTTGTGAGACTTGGCTTGGTTGATGGTTTGCCTGAAAAGGCCTTTCACAATGACCACTCTTGTGTTGCATGTCTTAAAGGCAAGCAGCACAAGGTCTCATTCAAGTCCAAACAGGTGCACTCTAGTACTAGACCTCTTCACTTGCTTCATATGGACCTCTTTGGTCCAACCAATATAGAAAGTTTGAATGGTAAGTCCTACTACTTTGTCATCACAGATGACTTTTCTAGGTTTACTTGGACTTTCTTTTTAACTATGAAGAGTGACACAGCTGACACTTTAATTGATTTTATCACTCAGATTGAGAAGAAAACAGTAAATGAAGTTAAAATGCTTAGGAGTGATAATGGTGGTGAATTTAGGAATAAAGTGTTAGATGACTTTTGTGCCAGGAAAGGAATTACTAGGCAATTTAGTGTTGCCAGAACCCCTCAGCAAAATGGGGTTGTAGAAAGGAAAAATAGAACCCTAATTGAAGCAGCCAGAACTATGTTGGCTGATGCTCATTTCCCAATAGCCTTTTGGGCTGAGGCTGTTAATACAGCTTGCTATGTTCAAAATAGAGCATTGGTCAACAAAATTCAGAACAAAACACCTTATGAGTTACTTTGGGGAAGAAAACCTAATATTGGTTTTCTCAGACCTTTTGGTTGTCATGTAGTAGTTTTGGATACTAGTGATGCCTTAGGTAAATTTAGTGCAAAAGGTGATGAAGGCTACTTCATGGGGTATTCAGTGCAGAGCAAGGGATATAGGGTTTATCTTAAAAAGGAAAAAAGTATTCTTGAAAGAGTACATGTTAGGTTTTTAGAGAGTAAACCTAGTGATCCTGAAAGTGGTCCAAATTGGTTGTTTGACTAGGAACCTTTATCTAGGACTTTAAATTATATGCCTGTCACTAATCCAGACATTGTGAAGGTAACTTCAAATGTTGTGGAAGAACAAGTTGTTGATGTTTCAAGTACACAGGTTCATGAAAAGGTTGGATCACAAGCAGAAAAGTCATCTCCTATACAAGAATATGTTACCATCCCCATATGGACAGATGCTTTTGTTGCTGCTGTAAAAGATAATGGTGGTCCCCAAGTGCCACCAGATAACAGCATGCATGGTCCTTCAGGCGCTGACAAAGGCAAATCTAGCGCTGACAAGACCAATTCAGACGTTGATGGCCCAGACGTTGATAACAACAGTTCAAGCGTTGTTAGCTCTCACGCTGACAACCAAGGTTCAGGCGTTGACAACACTTCTGCACATCTTTTCTCTTCCAATTTTGAACAGGGTGGACCTTCCAATTTATATGAAGAGGTTCATCCTCATGTTGATGAAAGAGAGTCTGAAGAAGAAGATATTGGCAACTTGGAGAATGAGATTGAGGACACCAGACTTTTTGAAGGAGGAGTTCTCACTTCTACTATGAAGAATCACCCTACTTCTCAGATCATTTGTGATATTATGACTCCTGTTCAGACTAGAAGATCTCATCAAGGTCTTGGTGAATTTATTGCCAATATTCACAAGAAGGTTGATACCCCTCTTGTGCAAGCATGTTTGTTTGCCTGTTTTTTGTCACAACAGGAACCCAAGAAAATATTTGATGCTCTTAAAGAACCAAGTTGGGTGGAAGAATTGCAGGATGAGCTTCACCAATTTGCAATTCAGGATGTTTGGGAGCTGGTTGATTGTCCCAGATATGTCAGACCTATAGGGACAAGATGGGTTCTAAGAAACAAAAGAGATGAAAGAGGTATTGTGGTCAGAAACAAGGCAAGATTAGTGGCTCAGGGATATACATAAGAGGAGGGGATAGACTATGAGGAGGTCTTTGCACCAGTTGCAAGGATTGAAGCTATCAGGATCTTTCTAGCCTATGCATCCTGCATGGTCTTCACTGTCTATCAAATGGATGTCAAGAGTGCCTTCCTCTATGGAACAATTGTTGAGGAGGTATATGTGATGCAGCTTCCTGGTTTTGAGGATCTAGAGAATCTAGACAAGGTGTATAGAGTCAAGAAGGCTATGTATGGACTTCATCAAGCCCCAAGAGCATGGTATGGTACTTTGTCTACTTTCTTAGTGGACAATGGCTTCAAGAGGGGCACCATAGATCAGACACTATTTACAAAGAAGAGAGGTAAGTATGTGTTGCTTGTTCAGGTCTATGTTGATGACATCATTTTTGGGTCTACTGATCCAAAGATGAGTGAGGATTTCTCCAAGCTAATGACAGACAAATTCAAGATGAGTGCTATGGGGGAGATGAACTACTTTCTTGGTTTACAAGTTCAGCAGAAAGAAGATGGTATCTTCATCTCCCAGGATAAGTATGTGGCAGAGATCTTGAAGAAGTTTGGCTTTTCTCCACATGAAAAGAGGGCTACTACTCCTATGGATAGAGAACACCCTTGGGGAAAGATTGGAGATGGGAAAGATGTTGATGTCAGGCACTATAGATCCATGATTGGATTATTGATGTATCTTACAGCCTCCAGACCTGACATCATGTTTGTTGTGTGTGCTTGTGCACGCCATCAAGTGACTCCTAAGGAATGCCACCTTTATGCTGTGAAGAGGATCTTTAGGTACCTAAGATGCTATCCTAGTCTTGGTTTGTGGTACCCAAAGGATTCACCATTGGAGCTGATTGCATATTCAGACAGTGACTATGAAGGTGATAAATTTGATAGGAAATCCACAACTGGTGGAAGGCAGTTTCTTGGGAGCAGGTTGATATCTTGGCAATGCAAGAAATAAACAGTGGTGGCTAATTCTACAACTGAAGCTGAGTATGTGGCTGCAGCTGCTTGTTGTGGACAAGTTTTGTGGATTCAGAACCAGCTGTTGGACTATGGGTATAATTTCATGCATACCAAGATATTTGTTGACAATAACAGCACTTTATGCATTATTAAGAATCCTGTACATCATTCTAAAACTGAACACATAGAAATTAGACAACATTTTATAAGAGATTGTTTTGAAAAAGGTTTAATACAACCAGATAGGGTTGACACAGAAGAGAATGTGTCAGATTTACTAAATAAACCTTTTGATGTTGGAAGGTTTCAATACTTGGTAACAAGTATTGGAATGATCAATCTCACATAATATGTGTTTTGGGGTCTTTTTGTAAAAGTATGTACAGGATAATGCATTGTTATTGGTCTTTTTGAGTATTTAGATTTTCCACTATATTTTTCTAACACTGACAAAGGTTGCTTGAACACTGATAAGTGTTTTTGTGACGTTGTAAGCAAAATATTTGTCTAACGCTGACAAAGCTTCCCTCAACGCTGTCGTGTGTTATCGGGGCGTTATCAGCAACAATGTTAGTTTTGTGGTTTTCAATCTAAATGTGCAGGTGGTGTTAGCAGTATACCATTAGATACAGAGTTGCTTATGGATCATTAGAGAAGCATTTGGACATGTTTTTATTTATGGATGATGGTTGGAATTTTTAATTCCTATCTTGAGATAAAAAAAATTTATGTTCATGCATATTTTTAGCAACTTATGTATCATAGTTTAAGGGGAGGTTTTAGGAACCTTTAGGATGTTTGGGTATCCATATGATACTCTTATCACAATTCTAGATTATGTCCACATGTGAGTATGAGTTAGTTTTACTAAATCATGAGGTACTGTAGCATGCAAAGTTGATATACTATGCATGCTACCAAGACATTTTTGGCCTAGAATTGGTTGTGGTCTGTTGGGAGACTTGGGAATGATTTTGTCATGGGTTTTACCTGGGAGTAACAAGGAATTTTATAAGGTAACTTAGTTGTTAAGAGTTTTGGTTAGCAAGGGACACTAGAGGACTGTTATGTCTTTCTTGCATAAGCAAGTGTGCATAACTGGACAGTGCTTGCCGCCCTATAATAATTATCAACTTTTTGGTTATCTTCTCTAGGATAAATTACTTTGTTAAGGTCATTTTTCATTTTTAAACATTTTTATTTTTGGACGCTGACAAGTATCTTTCCAAGCGTTGTTGTGACCAATTTAGACGCTGACATGGCTATGGCAAACGTTGACAAGAATATAGTCGTTGGGCGTTGATAGGTTATTTTTGACCGTTGACACTCAATGGGACCTACCCAGTGGTTACTTTTTGACATATTTTTAGGCCGTAATTTTGGGAGCTGATAACTTTCATTTAATGCATGAGATAAACTTATTCTTTTTCAATATTTTCATGATTACATTTTGAAAATACTTGCCTCTTTTTGGGCCAATCACATGCATTTTCTTCTCCTATAAATTTGGCTCCTATTTTTAAACAGGGTACCTATTATTCTTGTCTAACACAATTTTCTCTTATCAACTTCATCTTTATCAATCATTTTCACAGCTTTCAACAATGGCACCAAAGTTTAAACCATCAGATTTGGAATTGGGGTTCAGAAGTCAACACAACATGGTCGCGTATCTTGAAGCTGATGATGCTCTGTTTCCCCAGTACACACAAATGGTGGCGTATTTGAACGCATCTCCTTTTCGGTATGCTCTTTCTCATGCACCACTCATTCCTGTCACACATATTAAACAGTTTTGGAACAATGTTAGTTCCTCAACAGTTAATAGAGTGACTACATTATCTTCAATTGTTCATGGGAGAACTTGGGTGGTTACTGAAGCTTTGGTACGCCAAGCTTTGCATCTTGATGATGTTGATGGTATAACCACCCTTCCCATTAGTGAAATAGAACAAGGACTTCGGGCTTTGGGTTATCCTTTTCCTGCTCAAGGAACTTTAAATAAATATCATAAACAGGAGTTTCCCCCAGCCTGGAAGTACCTAATACATGTCCTCCTACAATGTTTGAGTCCCAAGTGCACTGCACACAATGAGATCAAAAGATCTATTGCAAGTGCTATTGTGTGCATTGCTATTGGGCAAAAATTTAATTATTCCAAAATGATTTTTGAGGGCATGTGTAAAAATAAAAGGAACAAAATGACTTTAGCTTATCCCAGATTTTTAAAAATGGTTTTTGATGTCCAAGGATACTGCACAAGGGATCATGATGATTTTTATGAGATCCCTGTGCAAAAGAAAGCAATTTTTATGAAGATGAACTCACCCCCACATCATGATCTACCCCTCACTCCTGCTATGATTGTTGTCATTGAAGCAGCACAACCTCAACCAGACCCCCAACCCCAAATTGACCCAATACCTGAACCATTACCTTCACCACAACATATGCAAATTGACCAAGAACCCTTCGACGTTGACACGTTAAATGTTGGCGTTGATGTGCCTATTTCAAACGTTGACACACAACCTTCACAGATCCAAACACCCCTTAACCAACCCACATCCACCCAATCCACCTCATCATCTCCACCAACACAATATAGGTTATAAAAACACCAAAGGACAACTAGAGTGTTCTCCTCTAGTGGTCCTAGCCATGTAGCAGAGAGAACAACCACCACAAGTGTGGTTGGTGTTATGGATGAGGCTGGGACTATTGGTTCTGGCTTAGAAGCTGGCCAAGACAGTCCTACCATTATTAAGACCTCATCCATGCCCAATGAATCTAACTTGGGAGGTCAAATACCCATTTTAGAAGAGGGCATATTGGAACCAATGACCCTTATGGAATTGACGGCTGTCTGCATGAGCTTGCAAAAGCAAAATGCAGACTTGGTACAAGTTGTCAGCACACAAGGCCTTGAACTCAAGCAATTGAGGGAGGATTGTTATCTTGGAGTCTGCTAGTACACGGAGAGGGATGGAGGAATCTTCCAAAGGGGAGGATGACCAAATAAATGTGAGTGATAAGGGCAGCCATGATGGTCAATCTTTGGATGTTGCTGAGGCCCTAACAAGTTTGAAGAAACAGACAGGTTTTGATACGTCTTTAGTCTCTCCTACAAACTTAAATTTATCATTTACAACCATGTTGGAGGAAATTGCAAAAGGCGCTGAGGCTAGAAATTTGAGCGTTGACAAGGAGAATTTAAACGCTGACATGAGTATCTTGGGCGCTGACAAAGCAGAATTGGGCGTTGACAGACCTACAAATGAGGTTGATGTATTACAGTCATCATCCATCATCAAGGAGGTTTCTTCACAGGTATCACCATCTACCTTACCAACAATTGATCCATTAGACAAGGGTAAGGGTATTATGGTAGAAGAGGTCGTTCCAAAGAATGCAGCACAAATTGAATTTGATAGAAGGTTGGATGCACAAATTATGGAACAAGAAAAGAAAAAGGTGGGTGAATCACCTTTTGTTGTCACTTCAGAAGGGCAAGAAGGAAGTGATGGAGCTTGTTCAGACTCAAGTGTTATGATCATAGAACAACCAGAGAGACTTGAGTATGGTGATGAGCTGGCCAAGGAGAAATTGAATGAGTTGAAATTGCAGGTTGATTTTGATATGCCAGAGGTGGTTCAGATGTACCATGCTTGGGAAGAAAGGTGTATAGAGAATCCACATTTGACCATTTCATATCAAATATGGGGTTTGGAGATTCTTCTCAGAGTACAAAAGGATTGCAAGGTCATACTGAAACACAAAGCAAGCAATGTTCTCTCAAATTTGAAAAGGGATAGAAAGAAGTTATACTTCATGCTGCTTAGATGTCATGGAACAGGATGGACTTATAAGAAATTGACTGGGTTGACATTTGATGAGTTGGAATGTAGAGCTTATCCCATTTGGGTTAGAGTGTAGGAAGAGAACACTCTAAGACTTCTTTCTGATGAAAGAAAATAAGAACTTGCAGAGGAAATGGAGCTCAAGAAAGCAATGTTTGTTCCCAGACCAGTAGAAAAGGGAGTTTCTTTTGAGTTTCCCAAAGATATGGATCCATTACATCCAAGTGAAGCTGTCATAAGAAAGAGCCTCAAGCTCTCACCATTAGAAGCTTCAGATATGGTACAAGTGTTACCACTTGATTCCAGAAACCCAATTGTAAGCTATGAAGAAGATGAATGTGGGTTTTGGAAGATTGGTAGGTATGGAAAAGAGGTTCACACTTTTACCACCCTTATATCTTTGTTTGCAAGTTTTGACAGAGAATACTTGGTAGACCTATGGAGGTTATTGTAAGCCAAGTATGTGACTGAAGCACCAACTTCAGTCAATGGAATAAAACTGTGGTCAACATTCAAGAGAATGTGTGGACCAATTGATGAAGATCCTGCTATTTGGAAGGATCTTGAAGATGATCTCAGTGGTCTTCAATGGAGGTTGTATTCAGCTGCTGGTGTTTATTATTTGAGTTCTACAAAGTTTGCTGAGTATCTACTTGTGGATGGTCAGTACTTCATGTCCAAGGAAGTCTTGGAGAAGATGAAGAACACTCAGCTGGAAATTGATTATTCAAGTGACATGGCAAAAGACTTGATCAGATTTATTTATTACCAATATGAGAAGGTTTGTAAGATTCCTCCTAGTTCTTAATGTTTATTCAGAAACTTGATCACTAGAGTAGATATCAAGTTTAGGGGAGGATTGTTGGGAATAAATTATAGCCAGTCTACTTGAGCGCTGACAAGAGTAAAACAAGCATTGACAGGAGTAATACAAACACTGACAGCTCAAGCGTTGACAAGACAAAGTCAAGCGTTGATACATTGAAGACAAGCACTGATGGAATGATATACTCTACGCGTTTATTGTATTCTAGATTACTACTAGTAAAGATAGGAACAACAATGTATTTTCTATATTTATCTTTACCTAGAATAGTTGATACGTAGATTATTGTACAAGGCTTCTTATGTCTATAAAAGAAGACCTTTAGGTTAATGTTCAACATAAGTTTTCATACGTAAACTACTTTCATTGTAAGCAAGTTTGATATCATTAATCAAAGTGAAAGTTTGTTTACATCTTGTGTGTTCTTGTTTAAGTGTTAATTCCGCATAACACTTAGATTATCATATACATATACAAAGGTTTCTCTAAGTGTATTACTTGATCTAATCTCGTATACATAAAGCTAAATCGATCTAAGTTTGGGATCAACATTAGTTGTCCTGGTGCATTGCGCGAAGCGCGAATGTTGTTGGTGGATCCATCGGGATTGACTATCCCTGTCCCGATTACCTTGACGCACTAATATTCGTTTATACTTGAGTATTTAGGCTGAATACTCCCTAAAGGAACTTACACTGAGTTAAGATTTGGTTCATGAACTGAACAGCAATAATAATGACTTTGGATTATGGTTGACGTATATAACCATACTCCATACTACTTGTTTTACAAATGAACGCTTATGTTCCACACCTTTACTGCTAAACCTATGAATATCATTCAACTTTATGTTGACGATTTTGCATGTTAATCTCAGGTATTATTACTTAGCTTTGCATGGATGGGAGCCCGCAGGATATTATCGCAGCTTGGAGATTTCTGTGATGCTTTAAAAAGACTGTTTTTAGTAAAAACTGTCAGGAGTTTATTCTCTCTTTTGGGCAACTTTATGTTATAAATTGAGACGAAATAATATAATCTTCCGCTTCTAAAACTCTAGGACCTATGTTTAAAAACTCTGACCTTTTATGATGTAATGTACATGTTTTTATTTTGTTAGCTTTGTATGAACTGTAATTCGTTATTTCTTGTACTATGACGTGTTACCCCCTCGTTGCCTAGTTGTTCCATGTCAGATTTTGGGGGTCTCACAGATTGGTATCAGAGCGATGGTTATAGGGAACTGAGTCGTTTTCAAAAACTTAGTCTATAACCGAAAGTTAAAATATTTCATGTTTTATGTGTCAATCAAAGAATCTGCCATTGTTGTTCGATATATGCGCGGGTAACTCTCTAATCCTTATTATTTACTTTTAATTATCGTTTTAATATTTCATCTCTTGATTTCGTTTTGAAATATTGCATCACCTTAATGAGGATAATTACTATGACTTTTCAAAGCCTTTGTGCTTCATGAACTATCCTTGGATATTACTGTGATTACATATGCTCTTACTGTACTTCTGGAATTCTTGTTCTTGTGAATTGATCTGATTTCAATGATTTTATATCGTTATGACGTTACATACTTGTATTTGGAGCGCGTATGCTGCTGACTTTTCATACTCATTTTTCTGAGTACTATTGATGTCTTGTTTATGCGTGATACGACCGACTTCATATGCTCGCACGTTTTGAACCGTCTGTTTTTCTCGACTCGCTGTTACACGTTGTCGTATTCTTATGATACCATTGTTCGAGATTGAATAAGTGTTGTTTTCGATGAAACTTCTAATTTCCATTTTTACTACCGTGCATGTTGCTTCCATTGTCTATTTCCTTTAAATATCTATATAGATACGCAGATTTTCTTTCCGACCGTTCGTGATTGAATGTCTAATCTATAGACCATTGTGTAGCTCAATGTGTCTCCGGAAAAGACTAAAGGACACCATGTGAGTCACACATCTCGAAGAATTCGTTGAATCAAGTGCTGAATAATATTGTGGATTTTCATAATTTTGATTTACCTTTACGCCATCGTTTTACACGACACCTGTACATGGACTACATTTTATTTCATTGACCATTCTACATTTCAACTTTGACTTAGAACATCCATTGTACCTTGGACACATGATCGTCATTTATTATGTGACGATTGTTTGGAATACGATCCTACTAGTATCCTTCCTTTTTCATTAAACCTCCTTTGCCTCAGGAGTGTGACTTGTTAATATTTTGTTTCTTTCTCGGTATGTCTTCTGATTTTGGAAAAATCATGCCACCAAGAGACCCTTTCTGCATTGCATCTTGCAACCGAAGACACGGATGTCATGCGTCGTTTTTTATTTCTTAGATTTTCGTTGGTATTCTTGAACCATTTCTATATTGTGTTTTCTTTACATGACTAATTATACAGTTTATGTTCTTTCGTCTTTATGGAATCCACAAGTTTTGTGTGTACATTAGTTCTGGGTTATTATGAAATTGGATTTAATTTCAAGCTGTGTCGAAAAATATACTTTGTATAGAAACTTTACAGGAAGTTTAATAGTGTCGAGAAAATATTTTTATAACTTTAGACATAAAAATATATATTTCTACTTGTTGAGACGTCCGTTTAGGACATAAAAATTTGGCCAATAAACATTAAAATCGAGCAGGTTACGCTCATTTGAGATTGTGAAATTTAAGAACTTATTTTTGCGTAGTTCTAATATATCGTTTTGCTGACAGATTTAATGCTAGGGTATTTTCGTCCATTTTTAATCCGTTTCAAGTCTCGAGTATAACTAGGAAGTTGTCTGAAACATCGTTTTACACCAAATTACTCTAGACTTCGAGTCTTAAAATGTCATTTAGTAAATCAATTGTTCTAGTCAAACCCAAAGGTCAAACCCAAAAAGTCAAAGTTGACTAAAATGGGTTAAAACTAATAGAAGTTAAAAATATGGTTCTAAGCGTTTTTTAGTTCGTTTGAGCTCGTAAAACTTTAACTAATGATATTTTGCAAACTAAAAACAATGATTGCGTTTGAACATGTGTAAAATAGTAACTTTGAGTTCGGTCATACATATACATAGATCTTGAACTTTTGAAATTTGTTAACTTCCTAATATAGAAACTTTTCGGAGTGATTGTACTATTTGTTAACTAATACCCTACTTTCTTAAAAGTGTATTTTTGCCAAATAAATCACGATGTGCACATACGGATTCCTTTATCCTTTCTTTTACATATGACTTTTTTGTCATTCTACATTGTCTTTCTTTGCTTCTATCGTACCACTGATTTGGACCGAGGTTGAAGATCTTGCTTTCATATCGTTTGTTATCATCTTGACACGTGTCTCTTGACGATTTTGGCTAAACCTCTTGAAACCTTATCACCTTGTAACCATTTCGTTGACTGCCTTGAACTACTCCTAATTTCCCTCTTGTAACCCACTCGCTACTTTATAAACTATTGTCATGTTACCATATAACTCAAACTGGTCTTGTTTGCGAATCATTTTACAAAAGGTTTCATTTGGGCTTTCTTAAATAATTGAATGCTATCTTATAAAATCAATTTACATTAATTTTACAATGTATTTTCACAAACTGTTCTAATACGGTCTTATAAATAACCCTTGTAACTATACAAATTGTCGATTTAAAGAGTTAGCCAATAACTTATAGGCGAAAAGTTTCATATGTTATTTTGATTCCTGTTTTTACAAATGGCATTATATACATATTTTAAATAATATGACATGTAATGAGCATCGCATTGCTAGTCCTAAATTATGCATGGCCTGATCACCTATGCTTAATTTAGAAGGAGCCATGCAAGGCCGAATAGTAGTCACCTTACATATGTAACCAACAATCAACTTTTTAGTTATTTTTTCTTAAAAGGTTAGAAAAATAAAGTTTTGAAAACTTTCACATCTTATGCGAGTAACAACAACTCGTGACTTACACATATAAACCCTTATCTTTTCTTGAACAAAGTGCGTGCCTCAAGCACCTATTTCCTTTCTCAACAACCTTTGTTATACTTGTTACCTCATTTTCCTTCGTGATACCATTATTGTTACTGCTTGTCTAATTTCTTACCATTGATACCCGACTAGGAAGTTTCAACGTTGTTATGCTTCTACATTGATCGACCATCTCTATCTTTTACTAGACCTTCGAAATGTCTCTGGACGCAATTAATGATTTATGACTGGACGTGAACGATGATTACGTGTATTTTTCATGATGTGTGTTAGACTTCATCGTCTTGAAATTCGTTCGTGTGAATTATGTGTTGATTTCGTCTTTTATTGCGAAAGTTGTTCATCTTACTGGATTTACTCTCAAGTAACTTCTTAATAATTTTCTTTGATTCGAAAATTCGTTGTGTGGCTTTTCCCTTTCGATCGTATTTCGACCACCGTGAACTTAATAAGTCGTTATTGGTGACGCCAACCGCACTCGTGAATTAATCTTGCTATAATCCTTGTTTCTTATTGTCCTTGTCATCGATGCATCTATTCTATTATGTTCGTTAAGAGTTGATACGACTTCCGTTTTATTCCCTCGTGCTATTGCTTGTATACTAATTGTTGATCGATATTCGTTTCATAATCGTTTGTTATTTTGTCCCTTTCTGAAAACCAGAAACTGTTACGTGTTTATCGTTTGATATCTTAAACACTTTCTTGAATTTCTAAAAAAAAATATTATTATTAATTTTTAAGAACGTTTTATACATTTTACCAAATGTTTAAATTGTCAAAATACCTATTTCAAGTTTAATATCGAATCTGTACATCCTCTTGGGTAAATTTATAACTTATGTTTAAACAGTGTCAAGTTGTATCTTTTAAAGTAATTGATTTTATCATACTTTACTGTCAACCTAATGAAATTATTAAATTAATTGATAATTTCTAACAATGATTCTAAATAACTTGGAAAATCTGATTTTTCCTAATGGTAACGATAAACCTGAGTTTTTAACGAAAATTTCATGTAGTCACCCGAAAAGCTCTTAAGCTGAAATAACTATTTGAACTGAGTTACTTTTACCTAGAAGTCCTGATCAAGAAAAAGATTTGACAATTGTTTACCCACTCATTTTATATAGAGTTTGATTTTTAATCACTACACCTGGTAAAATTTTCTTTTAATAAAGAAAATATTTAAAACTAAGTTTTAAAAGTAATACCAAAATACTAGACAACTGATTTTGACAGCCTTTATTTTGAATGATCATATGTAATTAATATTTTTTTCCCTTCGAATTCTTTTATAACTGGATTACTACGTTTTCAGATTGTCACTTTTTACAGTTGCACGATTTGCGACCCCTTTTTGATTTACAATCTTGGTTCATCTTATCGCACTTTGTCCGTTTAAGCGATTCTTGTGTTCATTCTTGTTTGTTTATCGTACGTGTTTCCAACAATTGTATCTCTTGAATATTTCTCCGTACTGAAAAGATCGTTATTCTAATCCAAGACTGAAAAGTTATACGAAAAGGAGTTAAGGAACTGAAGCGTAGTGAATTCTAACCGTTAAGATTCGTCGTGGTACGGAAATTACCTGAGAAGCAATGAATTTTGTTCTACACATTGTACCTCCTCTTGTTTGCACCTTCTACTATTTTCAGGAGAACTCTGGGGACCAGAGATCCTTTAGGGGGGAAGACTGTGAGAACCCGTACTTTCCTAGCTTTATTTTATTCTTTTTATTCGTGCTTCTTGAATTTTCCAACGTATTACGTTTTCTTGTATTGCTATATGTAAATCCTGAGATTTTTAAATTATACTTTTAAGTATTTTTCAGATCATCGATAAATACTTTGTATGGAATTATAAAATTTTTATTTTATTATTCCAAATTTAATTTAAATCCAAGTTTTTGATTTAAAATCACCCGCGTGCGTTTTACAACGAGTTTATTCAAAATCAATGTACAACGAGAAATCCTAGTGATCGTGATACCGACGGATGCCCAAAAGTTTACGTTTATTTATCGATTGTATCGATAATTAATACTTTCGACGATTTCGTTTTAATTACGTATTAAGTCGTGTCGGGAAATCATATAATCATTTTTATGATGCATTGAAACTTTTGAAAAGTATTTTTACGAAACCCGAGTCCCGTAAATATTTTCAGTATTTACCAATAACCATTTTATACCCTTTAAAAACTATTAAATGTTTTTAAGTCCATAAGTTTCAAAGTTGGCAAAACTAACCCTCCACTTAACTAGCACTATATAAACTCCTTTTTCTTCAACTTCACACACACACATACATTTTTTTAACAAAAACTTCACCACTCTCTCCCCACCTCCACCCTTTGCCGCCACCACCACCACAAAAACACCACAATTTCACTATCATCCATCTTGATTCATCAAAAACTAAAACAAGACCACTTCCTAGATTTTTATGGTGATTCTAATGATTCAAAAATCTCCTACATGCATAAAAATTTCATGATTTTATGAATTGGTGGTTGGAAAATATTTTGATCATCTTGCATGTGTGGTATGAGCATTGATCTTCATGCTTTTATGTTAAAAAGGTTGATTTTTGATCTTTGATTTTTGTTAAATTTTACATACAAGTGTTTTTAGGAGTGTTTGGTTGATGGGTATGATATTATGATGATTCTATAGGTATAGGAATGAATGGTTTTGCTTGGAAAATTGATTTGTCATGTTTTCTAAAAAGGTATTTTGGGACAACAGCTTTAAATAGATTGTTTCGTGGGTTTAAGATCTGTGAAAGGCTGATATTATCTGAAATTGTTGTAGAGTTTTCCGATACGCTCGTTTTGGTATAAGATAGAGCTTCTAGTTCATTACGAGTCAAAAGTTATGCTAGTTTTATTTTTCGTGTACCGGGAGACGTAAGTCGGCACAATCCGAAATTGTGGCTGATTTTGGGTCGACTCTCGGGGACTTTAGGCTTGGTTAGATAGTTGTTACTACTGGTTTTCAAAGTTTACAAACTTAGTTTCATGAGTCTAGTAGTGGTTTCAAAAGACGGATTGTCGAATTAGTACTTTTAAAGTGGTCCAAACGGTTTTATAAAACAAGTGCACAAATCTGTCCCAAATTTAGAGTCGAGTAAAGTGTCGAGCTGATGGATTTTAAAGTGTGAACTTTGGCTCAAATTTTTGTGAGGTATTATACAGGTTATAAGTGACCTTGACACCAATTTTCATCTAAAACGGACAAGTCTAGATAGGGTAGATCGGTGTGTACATTCGGGGTGTACTTGCTGATTTTATTTTGGAAACGTAGTTCAATGTTTGTGTTGCGTGAGTTTGAGTATTCATCATCGGACATGATGACTTATTCAAGTTCTTAGTCATTATATAAGTGACTTAGCTATTGGTCCAAGTAAGGGTAAAGGATATTTTGACTTGTGTTGACTTGGCGTCGTATGACGGGTCATTTTCAAGTGTTCAAGTGTTTTAACGTGTAGTGTTGGAATAAATGGTTAGTATGAATTCATTTGGTTCGTGTCAATGGTTTTGAAAAATGAATACTTTGAAAACATTTGAGTCATATTATATTTGGTACATATCGATATTTGAGTTCGAGTCTTAACGCGCGCCTTATTGTGATAGGTTGCGGTTTTCGTGTTTCCTGGACATCCATATCGTCGGTGATCGTCTCACTACCATTGTTTCTACTCAGTTGCTGAGTACCGTGATTGACTTACCACGTGTCTAAGGTGAGTTCATAGCCCCTTTTCACTTATACATGGTTTCTAAACACGGGGTGAGATTTTACATGGTGGAACACAACCATTTAAAAACTGTACGCTTTCTAGAACTTGTATGCTATCCAGAACATATATGATTTTCAGGTTTTCGATATTATTATTGCTTTTTGTCTAGCCTTAAGTTTCCTCTCATGGATCATGAACAGTTAATTGTCTTGGTGCATTGCGCGAAGCGCGAATGTTGTGGGTGGATCCATCGGGATTGACAATCCCCGTCCCGATTACCTTGACGGTCTAATATTCGTTTATACTTGAGTATTTAGGCTGAATACTCCCTAGAGGAACTTACACTGGTTAAGCTTCGGTTCATGAACTGAACAGCAATAATAATGACTTTGGACTATGGTTGACGTATATAACCATACTCCATACTACATGTTTTACAAATGAATGCTTGTGTTCCACACCTTTACTGCTAAACCTATGAATATCACTCAACTTTATGTTGACGATTTTGAATGTTTAATCTCAGGTATTATTACTTAGCTTTGCATGGATGGGAGCCCGTAGGATATTATCACAGCTTGGGGATTTCTGTGATGCTTTAAAAAGACTGTTTTTAGTAAAAACTGTCAGGTGTTTATTCTATCTTTTGGGCAACTTTATGTTATAAATTGAGACGAAATAATAATTTTCCGCTTCTAAAACTCTGGGACCTATGTTTAGAAACTCTGACCTTTTATGATGTAATGTACATGTTTTTATTTCGTCAGCTTTGTATGAACTGTAATTCAATGTTTCTTGTACTATGACGTGTTACCCCCTCGTTGCCTAGTTGTTCCATGTCAGATTTTGGGGGTCTCACACTAAACATCTCAGAAAAGTTTGCAAGTTGCAAAGATCAGTTTATTGATTAAAGCAAGCATCAATGAGATTAAAGCAAGCATCAATGAGGCGGAATAAGAGATTAGATGAGAAAATCAAAAAGATTGGTTTCAGTCAAAATTCAAATGAGCCATGTGTATACATGAAATCTTGTAGCATTAATGTTTCATTCCTCGCCTTATGTTGATGACATATTAATCATGAGTTATAACATTGCAATGTTTCAAGATGTCAAGTCTTGGATTTGTAAGTGTTGTCCTTGAAGGTCCTGGAAGAAAATGCATACATCCTTGTAATAACGATCACACGTGATAGATTTACGCGGTTATTAACTCTAAGTTAGAATTCAAATTTGAGAAAATCCTAAAAAGTATAGGATAGATAAATCTAAGTACGGATTTGCTCTAATGCAAGAGAAGCTTGAATTTAATAAATCACAAGGTGTTGTAACATCTAAAGAGGTAAAACACAAGCAAAGAGATCCATATGCTTCGACAATAGGATCTTTTATGTATGTTGTTTGATGTGGTATACCTGATGTTAACATTGCGAAAATTTTATGTAATCGATTTCAACAAATCTTGGTTAAGCTCATTGGACTGCCGTTAAAATTTTGTTTAAGTATATAACGGATGTTGCTTAACACATGTTTCTATTTATTTACGTTTATATGCGACAATTTTTAACAACCTAACACTGTGTTTTTTTTTGTGATGATGTTTGATGTTTGGCATTTTTTCAGGTGTGTAAAATGGTAGGTTGGGTGAATGTGAGATTGACATTAAGTCATCTGTTAGTTAAGCGCGATTTAATTCAAGTCTTTTATATTAAGTCATCTGTTAATTAAACACGATTTAATAAAAAAATATATAGACAGATTCTTAATATTAAGTCGAATGCTATCTAATTGACAAACACTTGAAATTACTACGTCATCAAATGAGATTTTTGGACGATGTTGTAATGGAGAGTAAACTTTCATAGAATGATAATTCGTATGATGGTTTTACGTTATTTATATTAGACGACTTAATTAAGTTACTCAGTAAGATTTGGAAACTTAAGGCATTCACAAGGGATGAAACATGTTTACAATGCAAAATGTTTTTTGGCAATGTAAATCCCTAAAATATCTAGAAATTGAAAATTGTTTGTCAATTGAATTGTTCGACAAGTCACAATGTTGAGTACATTCATTACTAGCAGATCAACTGATGTAATGGATCTATGTCAATATATGTTCTAGGATTCAAGGAAAATACTATGGTTTATATACTGGGGTAATTTTATTTTATTGAAAGTATTTTATTATCGAAAATACTAATATTTGAACTTATTTCTGTAGAAATGGCTCAACCCGACAATAACACTATAAGTTCTGTGTTCAAAACGTTTTTTTATCGTCCTGAACTTATTGGCATAAACTTCAATGATTGTTTCCACTCACTAAGAATTGTCTTGAGAGTAGCGGGTACAATTGATATCTTGACCACTCCTTATCCGGAGGATCTTGCTGAAGGAGCTTCTGAAGCGTAAAGGCTTGAACACGCGGTTAATGTTAAGAAGCACTCGGAGTTGGCTTGCTTAATGTTAGGGAAAATGTCCCCTCCACTTCAAAAGAAGTATGAGCTATTTTTGCCTAAGTGTATGCTTGATATTCTCAAGGATATGTTCGAGAAGCCACAAGCTATGAAGATCTACGACTTAATAGATGCTTTGCATAACTGCAAGCAAACTTTTGGAAAGTTTGTTAGTGCACATTACATGGAGATGAGGGGTTATATGGAACAGCTCATTGCACTAGGACAACCCTATGATCATAATATGGCTATCAACTTGATCTATAGGTTCCTTAACAAGGACTTCAATGATTTTGTTGGAAACTATAATATGCATTGCACGGGGAAGACAGTTAATGATTTTTGGGAATAAAATATAGTCAAGACACTTGGACGCTGACAAGAGAAATTTGGAAGGTGATAGGAAGAAATCAAGCGTTGACAGGACAAGCGTTCACAGGAAGAAGTCAAGTGTTGATAAGAAGAAGTCAAGCACTGATAGAAGACTTAGTCTACACGTTTTATGTTTTCAGTATGTTTCTAGTAAAGATATGTTCGACAATGTATTCCTTATGTTTATCTTTACGTAAAATAGCTGATACGTAGACTCTTGTACAAGGCTCCTTAATCTATAAAAGGAGGCCTTTAGGTTTTAGTTCAATATATGTTTTACACTTTCATTGTAAGCAATTCGATTAATCAATCAAAGTGAAAGTTTGGTTTATCTTGTTTGTGTGTTCTTGTTTAAGTATTAATTCCGCATAATACTTGAATTGTTTCATATACAACAAAGTTTCTCTACATGTTTAGCTTGATTTAATCTCGTTTACACAAGCTAAATCAATCTAAGTTTGGGATCCACAAGTGGTATCAGAGCTTGTTGAGAAACTTTGATCTAAAGAACACAAAAACCCTAAATCCCCAAAAACCCTAATTTTCAAGAAACCCTAAAATTCAAACAACATGTATACTCCTGAGTTAACCTCCTCCTCCTCAAGCCCTAACATCAAGATTCCCATGCTAGACCAAGAAAACTTAGAGCTGTGGAAGTTCAATTTTGAGCAGTATCTTCAAATCCATGACCATACTCTATGGGAAATTATTGAATATGGAAACACATTCAATAAGGCTGCCAAAATCCTAGCTGCTATCACTCTAAGATCAACTTCAGGCTCAAGTGTTGAGGATCGAAAAGAAAAACCATAAGATGGAAGAGTTGTCTCAACTGAGGACGTTGCAAAGAGAAGGAATGATATGAAAACCCTAAGCATCCTTAAACTTTCCTTGGGACAAGAAAATCAGCACAAATATAGAGGCTATGATTCTGAAAAAGATCTTTGAGCAGCCCTTCAAGTTGCTTATGGTGGTAATGATGATACTGCCTCGGAGAAAAAGAAGCAACTCTTGCATGAGTATGATGTATTTAAAGCCCTTCCCAATGAAAAGCTAAGTGGAGTGAGAAGCATACTTCTTGACATTACAAGCAAGTTGTCTATTATGGGAACAATGCATGATGATGCTGATATCATCACCACTTTCCTTAAAAGTCTTGGTGATGCATGGAAGATTGAATCAAGGTCTATGATTGCTAATAATACTCACAAAAGTTCCACCTTTGATGATGTTTACAATAAACTGAGGCTTGTAGAGAGTGAAATCCTTTTGGATGCAGGAAGTAAGTCTACCAATGGTAATATGGCCTTCTTCTCACATAGTGAAGGTCAATTTGATCAAAGGGAGTCATACATGCACCCCGTTACTGGATCACCTTGTGTCAACGTTGGATCAAGCTTTGTCAACAGCTCACATTCAGACGTTGACACATACAATGTTGACTCACCAAGAGTTAAGCCTGCTGGTATTGATCTAGATACAATGTGTGCATACATTGCTTCATTTCCCAATGGTTCAGTGATTACATATGAGGACCTTGAGCAAATTAGTGATGAGCACTTGGAAGAGATGGACATAAAGTGGAATATGGCACTTTCTAGCATAAGGGCCAATAGATGTAATAGAAGATTCAAGAAGAATATGACTTTTAATGCTAAAGACACTGTTGGGTTTGATAAATCCAAGGTTGAGTGTTACAATTGTCATAGAATGGGTCACTTTATGAGAGAGTGTAGATCTCCTAGAAGATCTGATGTTGGAAAGCCTTCAAGCCAAATCGTCAAGGTTGAAGATACAAAAGCTATGGTTGTCATGCAAGACATAGATGGTGTTGGTTGTGATTGGAGCTTTTTGGCCAAGGATGAGGAAGAGAACAAGGCTTTGGTTGTAGAAAAGGAGGAAGAGGAGCATGTTCACTATGCTCTCATGGCACATTCTTCATCTTCATCAGACAATGAGGTATATGATGATGCATTTTGTAGTAAGGGTTGTCGTCTAAACACTGAAAATCTTAACAAAGAAGTTTTAAAATTAACAGCAGATGTTTTTGATGAAAAATGCAAGTTATTTAATTATCAACTTGCTCTTACTCAAACTGAAAAGACTGTGGCTGAATATAAGAAAATGGAGTTTGACCTAAACTCATGATCTAAATTCTAGTGTTGAGGTCAGGAACATCTTGGAGAGATCCAATGGTGTTTTACAAGCTAAGTTAGATGAGGCTATCAAAAACAAAGATAATGTAGATCTTAAAATTTGAAATTTTGATAAAGCTTCTCAAACCCTAGAAAAATGTGTTAGTGAACAAAGGGATTCTAGGGATAGGAGTAGGATTGGGATGAAAGAGTATGCTGGTGTTCCACCACCTGCTGGGAACTTTTATGGTGTCCTTAGAAAGGATCTATCTTGGACTGGTATTTCAGAACTCCAAGAAGAGGAATTTATTCATCCACCTAGAGTTCTCACTCCAGTAGAGGAATACAAGCAGAAATTAACAGATTTAGACCAATGGAAGAAAGCCAACCCTACTTTGTTTGTTAAAGGTGGCATGCTTAGTGACGGCCCAAATGAGTCTACACCCATAAAAGTGACCAATCCTACTACTGGCAAGACTGTTGACCTTGGCTTAAACGTTGATAGAAAACCTAGTATTAAATATGCAGAAATGTATAGAAAACCTAGGTCACCAAAAAGTCAAATTAGTGATAATGGGACAGGTTTCTTTTCATCTAGACCTAGAGTCATGTCTAGAAAAGCCTGTTATACTTGTGGAAGCTTTTAACATTTGGCTTATAAATGTGTCAATGCTTCAAAGGTCAACGCTAATAGAAAGTCAACCATGGTCAAACCCAAACCTTTTGTCCAGCAAAGTCCACAAGTCATTAGACCAGCCCCATTCTTTACTAAAGGGTCTAATACTTATGGACAAAGGTCTTTTCAGAAGACCAATATGTGGACTAACAGACAATAGGTTCATGTAGCAAACCCTAGGTTCAACGCTAATAAGGGTAATTTTAGCGTTGACAAGAACAATTGTAACGGTGACAGGAATGTTTCCAACGCTGCTAGACCTAGTAATGCCAAATACTTGCAACCAAAGGGAAAGGGGTCTAAAGCTTCTTCTAGCTTATTTTGCAGACCTAAGAAAGACCAAAACCCTAATTTAGAAGGGATTTCCATGACCTGTAACAGATTTCATTATATTTCAAAGGTCATAACTAAACCAATTGGGGTTAACTGGGTGTTTAATCCAAAAAGGGATGAACAAGGGGTTGTCATGAGGACTAAGTCTGTTCTTGTTGAACAACCAAATGAATCCAAATCTACTCAGGCTTGGGTTCCCAAAGAAAACTAATTTGTTTTCTTTATGTGCAGGGCATTCAAAAGCAGGTTAATGATTATGGCTATTGGGATAGTGGATTCTCTAGGCAAATGAAGGGGAAGGACGACTACTTGACAAACTTTACTCCCATTAAAGATGTTGACAAAGTGTTCTTTAGAGGTGGATATGGAACTATCACTTGCAAAGGCACTCTTATTACCAACAATTTGCGTTTTGAGAACGTGTTTTTGGTAAAAGAACTTGATTATAATCTGTTTAGTGTATCACAGGTCCGTGATAACAAAAATAATGTTCTTTTCACTGATATTGAATGCTTGGTGTTGAGCAAAGATTTTAAAATACAAGATGAGAAATTCATTGATTATAGAACACCTAGGCATAAGGACATTTATAATGTGAATCTTAATGGAATTAGGATGAATAATAATTTGTCATGTCTATATGCTAAGGCTTCAGTTGATGAGAGTAATCTTTGGCACAGAAGGTTAGGGCACATTAATTTTAAGAACATAAATAGACTTGTGAGACATGGTTTAGTTGATGGTTTGCCTGAAAAGGCTTTCCACAATGACCACTCTTGTGTTGCATGTCTTAAAGGCAAACAACATAAAGTCTCCTTTAAGTCTAAACCTGTGCATTCTAGTTCTAAACCACTTCACTTGCTGCATATGGACTTGTTTGGTCCAACTAATATAGAAAGTTTAAATGGTAAATCCTACTGTTTTGTCATCACTGATGATTTTTCTAGATTTACTTGGACTTTCTTTTTAGCTTTGAAAAGTGACACTGCTGATATTTTGATTAACTTTATTACCTAGTTAGAGAAAAAGACTGGGAATAAGGTTAAAATACTTAGAAGTGATAATGGTGGTGAGTTTAGAAATAAGTTGTTAGATGACTTTTGTGCCAAGAAAGGGATTACTAGACAGTTTAGTATAGCTAGAACCCCACAACAAAATGGGGTAGCTGAGAGAAAGAATAGAACACTCATAGAAGCAGCTAGGACTATGTTGGCTGATGCTCACTTTCCCATAGCATTTTGGGCTGAGGCTGTGAATACAGCTTGTTATGAGAATAGGGCATTAATCAACAAGATTCACAACAAGACACCTTATGAGCTATTTTGGGGTAGGAAACCTAATATTGGTTTTCTTAAACCCTTTGGCTGTCATGTAGTTGTTTTAGACACTAGTGATGCCTTGGGAAAGTTTAGTGCTAAAGGTGATGAAGGCTACTTTATGGGTTATTCTATGCAGAGTAGAGGATATAGAGTTTACATTAAGAAAGAAAAATGTATACTTGAAAAGGTACATGTTAGGTTTTTAGAAAGTAAACCTAGTGATCCTGAGAGTGGTCCAAATTGGTGATTTGACTTGGAACCTCTAACTAGAACTTTGAATTATATGCCTGTTACTAATCCAGACATTGTGAAGGTGACTTCAAATGTTGTGGAAGAACCAGTTGTTGAAATTTCAAGTATACAGGTTGATAAGGAGGTTGGATCACATGCAGACAAATCAGCACCCATACTTGAGTATGTTACCATTCTTATATGGACGATTGCATTTGATGTTGCTGCTGCTGCTGGAAAGGAAAAAGGTGGTCCACAAGTATCACCAGTTGAAAACATGCATGATTCTTCAAGCGCTGACAAAGGAAAATCTGGCGGTGACAACTTACTTAATATGTGTTTTGGGGACTTATTATATAAGTATGTACAGGATTTTCCACTTTATTTGTCTAACGCTGACAAAGGTTATTTTAACCCTGACAAGTGTTAAATTAAAGTTGTCAGCAACATGTTAGTTTTGTGGTTTTAGATCTAATTATGTAGGCATTGTTAGCATTGTACAAATGGATACAAAGTTTCTTACGGATTCTTGGAGCATTATTGGAGCATGTTCTAGTTTATGGATGATGGTTGGAATATTTATATTCCTATCTTGACACAAATTTTTATTACATGCATTTTATTTGGCAACTTATGTATCATAGTTTAAGGGGAGGTTTAGGAACCCTTTAGGACTTTTTGGGTATTCATATAATACTCTTATCACAATTTTAGATTGTGTCCATTGGTGAGTATGAATTAGTTTACTAACTCATGAGGCACTGTAGCATGCAAAGTTGATATACTATGCACGCTGCCAAGACTTTTTAGCCTAGAATTGGATGTGGTCTGTTGGGAAACTTGGGTATGATTTTTATTGGGCTTACCTGGGAAGTTACAAAGGATTTTATGAGATAACTTCACTGTTAAGAAATTTGGTTAGCAAGGGACACTTGAGGACTGTTATGTCTATCTTGCTTAAGCAAGTGTGCATGATTAGACAGTGCTTGCCACCCTATGGTAATTTTCAGTTTATAGGTTATCTTCACTAGGCTAAATCACTTTGTTAAGGTCCTTTTTCATTTTTATTATTTTTATTTTTGGACGTTGACAGATTTATTTCCAAACGTTGTTAGGACCAATTTTGACGTTGACATAACATTTCCCAAACGTTGACAAGAATATAGCCGTTGGGCGTTGATAGGTTATTTTTTACCGTTGACAACCATTGGGTCCTAACCAGTTGTTATTTTTGACGAAAATTTGGGCCATAATTTCAGGAGTTGGAAACTTTTTATTAATGCACAAGATAAGTTATAACATTCCAAGATTTTCATCATTATATTTTAAAATATGACTGCCTCATTTTTTACTAATCACATGTGCCTACCTCTTGATGAGACTGCTTTTATACATAGTCTCATCGTCCAAAAAGGGCTTAAAATGCATTAAATATCATCAAAATACCCATATATATGCTTGTGTTTGTTGCTTGTGTATTTTAGGTATGGATATTGAGAAAATGACAAAAGATCACAAGAATCATGCAAAAACGAACACGGGAAACGAAGCCGCACAATGAACCAAGCCCTAATGAAGAATTTTCACAAGAAAACCTTGAAGATTTGAAGAATTATGAAGAAGGGTCCTCCAATATGGAATAATTGACACTTTATACCCTTGTATCTTCATAATTATAAGATTGGTCCCTAAAGTTTGTCAAAATTGCAAAAAGGGCCCTCCACTTTGAAGAATTGGTAAGTTTAGCCCATCAAAAAAGCTAAATTGTCAACCATTATCCTCCACAAAGTCAAATATATCATGAAGTCCTTCAAAGTACAAGAAATTACAAGTTTGGTCCTTTGAAAATCCCAAAATTACAAAAAGGACCCTTAACTTTCAACATTTGGCAAAAATGATCCCTCATAAAACAAGACTTGGCAATTTCAGTCCTCCAAAATTCCAAATATACAAGTCAAGACCATTATCATTGAAGAAAATACCAAACCAGTCCTTCAAGAATTCAAAAATGGCAAGAAATACCCCTGAAATCATTTTATAAAAGTTTTTGGGGCAAAAGTGTGAAAAAGGAAACTTTGATTACAAAGGAAAACGGGTTTATTGCAATTAAGATGGAAATGACAAGTTGCTGAAAGATGGAGGGTTTAGGCTGGCAGACAACCTAAGACACCTAGACCTATGGGAGCTTGACACCTGTCCCACTAACTCCTTTCAACCAATCACACTCCACCCTTTCTCCACATCAGATCCCACTCACCCCTGATTAAATAATTAACAAATCCTTGGCGCCTTAACATTTATTTAAATGTTAATCACCCTTTAAACAGATCAAAACCATGTTCATCAGCTCAAGAACACAATTAGGGATTTTTGTTTTAGCAAAAACTAAACTCCAAAATTGTGGAGATTTGTGATTAAGGGTCTTGTTAACACAACGCAACCTTAAAACCTTCCACCTCATCATCCCTTTTGTCACATGCTACCTCCCCTGCCCCACCCTTCACGTCCAAACAAGAATGAGCCAGTGATCCAACCATCCTCATTCCAGCTTACTTTCTAAGCTTGATATACACCCTTTGATCAACTTTTCACCTTGCCAACTCATGCTACAAGACAAATTCAGTCACATGATCTTCCAAGTTCAAAACAAGGCAAAGGGCAATATGGGGACTTCACAGCTTTAGGGTTTACGTTTTTTATGCTTTGTAGTAGTTACTTGTAGCCTATATGAAGGCATTGAGGCTGTCATTTAGAATTTGCTCTTGAATTTTCCTAAGTTCACTTTTCTGTAAATCCTTTTCAATATTAATGAAATGAGTTTGAAATGTTGAAGAAAGCTCAAGTGCCATTGTTATAATCTGTTTACTATTGTTCTTTGTTTCTACTTTCTTGAATCAAAAACCTGTTTTCAAAAGAGGAGTGTGCAAAAGTTTGCACATTTTCCACATTTTCTTGATATTTTGCTAAGTTCTTGGTCTATCTTGGAGTTATTGGGCTATAGGGCTGATCATAGCATCCTGATATTGTGTTATCAAGGTGTGGTGAAGCTTATAACTTGGGGATAATCAAGTGTGGAGGACAAGAGTTGCATCAATCAAGGATTTTTCGTCTTTCTGTTTTTATAATTGTGCTTCTAACTTTGTTGATTCTTAGCAGGGTTTGTTGTGGAAGCTTGTGCTTTTTCTTGCTAGCACATAAGCTCAAAATTCGTGGTTGTGGATGTACATCCATGAGGTACACACCCTTAATCTAAAAATCTTAAAATATTTTGGATATTTGTGATATTTGAGTGTTGCCTATGTTCTTGTGTATTTTGTGGCTTAATCTTGCTTGAATCTGTTGTTCTCATCTGTTATTGTGTTTATTTGGGCTTGGGTGGTCTTAAATCTCACTTTTGATTTGAAAAACTTGGTTTTGAAAAGTTAAAGGGGTGTTTGGGATTACCTGTTTGTGATTGAATCTTGTTATTGTGTTTGTTGAAGTTTGTGTTTCTGCTCTATATCTGATATACACTTGTTTGAGAGTGTTTTGCTGCAAGTTTTGTGGTTTGAAACCTTGAATCAAAGATTGTGCTATAACTTTGTGAGTTTGACTGTTTTTGACCTAATAATTTGGGAAAACCTAGAGTTTATGCATGCTTAGGGTTGAAAGCTGTTAAAACATCATTAATATAACATATTTGATAGATTTGAGGTGTTGAATCTGGCTTGTGTGTCAAATACATCAGCAAAGTGATAAACTGCATGTGTTAGTGTTCATCAGTAACATTCATTAGCTTGAATCTTGATTAATTCTTTGAATCATTGCATGAAACCTGTTTAGACTTGTTTATTTGAGTTTAATATAGCTTGTGTATGCATTTGGTTGAATTTGGCTGGCTGATTTGTGCTAAAACTGCTTTTTGAACCTAAACTGCTTACTTGTTCATGTTTGTGCAACATCTGGTACTTTATTGATTAATCTGTGCAAATTGGGTGATTGTGTTTGTGAATTTTTGATTGTTATTGACTCCTTTTGATCTAAAGATCATTTGGGTGCCTTTGTGTAATCTGAATCTAGAAAAAGTTCACTAAAGACAAAAAAGTCTATAAGTCAAGCAGTGGAAAAAGTTTCCACTGCTCAACACCCAAAACTAGCCCCTGCTAGTGTAAACTTGTACTCAGCTTATAAATAAGCTAATTTAGCTTATCCAGACTTGCAACAACTTATTTATTGTGATAGATCTTTATTATTTGACCCATTTGATTAGACTGGAGCTTATTGGACTTTGACTTTGACTTTTTACTAGAAAACCAACTTATTTGACTTTTACATAAGTGCTTATTTGCTTTTTCCAGCTTATTGAGTCAGATTATTTGAAAACTCTTTGTTGCTTTTGCTTAATTAAGTCATTTAAAAGCTTTAGAAACTTGAATCAGCACTTGGGGTGGCCTAGAACTCAAAAACGACTATTTTGTCGTTTTCTGTAGATTGCTTATTGCATTTTCAGGCTTATTCCTTGGGCTTATTTCAAATTTCTTTTTATAGAAGTCTTATTTAGGACGAAAGAAGCTTGTGTGTCTAATTTCAGCTTATGGCATTGGCTTATAGCTTAATGGGCCAAAAAGCCCACTAAGAATAAGCTGTTTGGTATAAGCTAGCTTATTTCACTCTTTCAGCTTTTGGGCCTTTGGAAAAAGTTGTTTAAAATCAAATTTTGAGTCAAGTAGTGCTTTTTGGGCTTATTTTGGACACTTTTTTATATTGGGCTCAATTTTGGCCCATTAAGGATCTGTTTTGGGTTTAGCCTATTTTCTAGGCCCATTAAGGGTATTTAGGTAATTTCACTTTCATTTTTGAGTTATTTAGGTTAAATTAAGCTAGTTTGCAAGTTTTTAGAATTTTTTATGATTTTTGGATTTTTTAATAATATTTTAATATTATTTTATTGTTAAAAATTAAAAGTCTGATTTTCTAACTTTTTATATTTTTCCTAGATTGTAGTCACTTAATTAGGAATTTTGCAACTTTCCAAATATTTTTAGAGTCTTTTAATTATTTTCTAGAATTAATTTAAATTTTAATTGATTTTAATAGTTTTTAATTGTTTAAAAATAGTTTTTAGTGGTTTTAAAATTTTGAAAAATACTTTTTAGCTTAATTAGGGTATTTTTGAGGTTTACAAACTTTAAAATCTTGTTTGAGACTTTTTTATAGTTAATTTTGATTTTTAGGGCTTTAATTAGCATTAAAAAGTCATTATTTAATTAATTAAAAGGTTTTGGCAAGTTTGGATTTTTTGTAAACTCTTAGAATATTATTGTGGATTTTTAGTGATTTTTGGTAATTTTTTGGGTAAAATTTTAATTTTAGTGCTTTTTGTTGTTTTACGTGTACACCTTTTTCGACTTAGTTTAATCCGTCTTCGTAACCGTCATTCACTTCTAATCTCATTTCTATTTTTCTTTCTCACAAATATAATCACAAAGATAATCAATTCATTACACACACACTAAGCCTCCTTGAGAACGATACCCACTTTGGGTCATTTGTACACGGTTTTCCTAAATCGTCGTGCTCAATGCTTGCCACTTTTGCTCTCTTTTTCTAAAGAGTAGTTAAACCACTACATCATTTTGGCGCCGCTACCGGGAAGGCGTGTTGTGTTTTGATTTGGAATTGTTGTTTCTATATATACTAACCAAAATAGTATTTGTATTACTAGCACTCTACTAATACGTATTATCGGTTTTCGGTTTTTGTGTGAATACTATTACTATAGTGTATACGTAGAACAATAAATTCACAAGTACTCCAAATACATGAGAAATCACAACCTTGACTTGGGAGGTCATTACCCAATCATTGTATTCGAATCTCAAACCAAAGAAAAAGGCAAAAATAGATAAATACTTTCGTGAGGCTCAATTTTAAAAAATACAAACTATAAGGCGGATATTATAAAATATATCCTAAGGAAAAAGGCTCTTAAGTGCTTCGCGCCGCCTCGTTTCCCCGCTTGCTTGTGAGTATTTGATTTTGAGAGCTAATCGAGGGTTTTTCCGCCCAAAGTATTACTAAGTATCATATATATTTTCTTGGTTTCCATTGATTAAACCCTCTTGAACGTTTTGGTGTTCCACCAACGTTCTAAAGTCATCGAAGGCGTTCACTTCACGTGATCGTTTTCATTCCTTGAGGCTTCTTTAATCTAGAGATTTAATTAAGGAGGAGATTTGTAGATTTGTGTCTACTTAATACATTCACCAAAATCCAAAAAGGTTAATACAATCAAAAACCACAAAAAAATTGAAAAATACAAAACACCAAAAAGGATCTTCTTTGCTCGTCCCCTCGTTGTACGTGACGTTTATGCTAACTCGTAATCAAGCAAGACGTGTACGTAAACGAAAGAACAAAACTCCCACTCCCAATCTTTCTAGTGAGGAGTCTCCAATTGACGAACCCATTGTAAGAGAAGCACCAACCATGGCGAATCGAACTATGATGGAGTTACTTCAAGCACCCACCGAGGGTTATGGAGAGGCTATTGTGATTTCCGCTATCCTTGCAGAGAATTTTGAGGTGAAAACGGGTTTGTTGTCGATAATCCAAAACAACAAATTCCGTGGTGATGAGAAGGACAATCCACACAACCATATCCGCCAATTCAATCGTCTTACCGCCACTTGCAAGTTTAAGGATGTCTCGAATGACTCGATTAAGATGATGCTTTTTCCATATTCCATAGCGGGGCCTGCTAAAATTTGGTTAGAGAAAGAGCCACCCAATTCTATATTGACGTGGAAGGATCTCGTGTCTAAGTTTGTGAACCAATTTTTTCCGCCCTCTAAGACTATGCACTTGAAAAACGAGATTTCAAAGTTTTCACAAGAGTTTAATGAAAGTTTTTCAACGGCTTGGAATAGGTTTAAGGAGATGTTACATGAATGTCCTCATCACGGTTTTTCCGACTTGCATCAAATTGACACGTTTTACAATGGACTTAATGATCATGAAAGGGATTATTTAAATGTCGCCGCGGGTGGTAATTTTTTGTGTAAAACGGTTGAGGAAGATTTGGTGATAATTGAGAATAGATCTAAGGTGTATAGTCCTCGTAGCACGTCTAGTGTTCGTAAGGCTTCGTCTTCGGCTTCACCTTCTTTGTCTACTACCCTCGATGCTTGCCAAATTGAGGCGAACTTGGAAAACAAGATTTTTGATAAGCTAAAAGGACTTTTGATTGAGTTTAAAGTTGGTGAACCAAGTGCTCCCGCTACGGCTAAAGCGGTTGAGGTTTCATGCATGTATTGTGGTGGTGGTCATGATTTCTCCGAGTGCATTACCAACGGTGGTAACACTTTGAGTGCCTTCGCGGCCACGGGAAATTACAACCAAAACGGTCAAGTTTCCCACTCTAATCAATTGACTCCACCGGGTTTTGTTTCAAGTCAAAATGCTAACAACAACTATCGCAACAATCAAGTTGGTTTCAAAAACAATTACAAAAAGGGAAACTATGGGAATCAAGGGGCTAATAATCAAGTTTCAAACAAGAATCAAAATGATTTTCAAAACAACAACAAAGGTTTACAAACTTTGAAAGATCTTCCAAATGAATTTGTTGAATACGCTAATGGGAATGATGCTAGGTTTGACAATATTCAAAGAGAAATCATTAGCCTAAGATCCGAGTTTAAGAACGACTTGAAGAAAGAGTTGAAAAATGAGTTAGCAAATGAACTTAAAATCCACACCAACAAGATGGAAGGAAATGTCACAAGGTTACAACAAAACCAACAAAAAATGGAACAAAGGCAACATGAGATTAAACAAGAAATGATTAAAGCCGAGAAAAGGCAATCCGTGTTTGAAGATAAAATCTCGTCTATGTTTGAGGCAATAATGTGTAAACCGTCTTCGAGTAGTCTTCCTAGCAACACCGTATCCAACCCTAAGGGTGAGATGAAAGTGACTACCACACGTAGTGGTAAGACACTTAAGGAACCGACTCCTCAACCAATTGCTCCTACGGAGGAAGCAATTGAGGAAGAACCCGAGGTGGTGGTCCAAAAGGAGCATGTCCTAATCCCACGAAGTACCGCTCATGCCACACCTACGGTCGACCCTTTACCAACATTGGAACCCGAGATTCCAAAGGCTATGCCTACTATGCCTCAACCCACACCACCTTTGCCCTATCCATCGAGACTTAGGAAGGAGAAACGTCAAGAGCGCGAGCTTTTTATGAAAATGTTTCGTGATTTGCACTTTAATGTGAGTTTCGCCGAGCTTTGGTCATGATGCCTCGATTTGCCGCTAACTTTAAGAGTATGTTGAACAACAAGGAGAAATTGCACCAACTGTCTAGTTGTTCATCGGTTTATCTTAATCGCATACCTCAAAAAGTCGGTGATCCCGGTAAATTTTTGATCCCTTGTGCAATCCAAGATATGGAGGAATGCTTCGCCTTGGCCGATCTTGGTGCTAGCATTAACTTGATGCCACTTGCAATATTCAAGTCACTCAATCTTCCTAATCTTACTCCTTCACTAACGTCTATCGAGTTAGCTGACCATTCCACGATTCCCGCATGTGGTTTGGCGGAAGACGTTTTTGTGAAAGTGGGGAAGTTCTACTATCCCGTAGACTTTATCGTTGTTGATATCCCCACGGATCCTCAAGTTCCTCTCATTTTAGGTCGTTCGTTTTTAGATACGTCTATGGCTTTGATCGATGTTCATGCTAGAAAGATCACCTTACGATTCAACGACGAGGAACTTGTTATAAACGTAACTCAAAACTCTCAAATTTCTCATGTCTATTCCGTTGCAACCATAAACCTCGTTGATATGATTGACGTGGTTTGCGAGGAATTTTCACAAGAAGTTCTAGGTTTTGGTGATGAAGAAACTAGTGGCAATCCCACTATGTTAGATCTAATTCTTGATAATTCGACACCAACCTTCACTCCATTTGAAGGTGGTGGTTTTATGTTGGAAGAATTCGATGTTCCACGTACTTGTAACGAAGACCTCGACAACGATGAGGACTTCTCGATTATCAAGGATTTTCTTAACGATTTCCCATTTCCTCCACCCGAGGAGGTTATGAGTATCGAGCCCAAATCTTCACTTGAGGAACCACCTATCCTCGAGTTGAAATATTTACCTCCTCATCTCGAATATGTCTATTTGGATGAGGGCGAGAAGTTGCCGGTTATTATTGCGAAGGAACTTTCGAATGATGAAAAAACCACACTTGTCGATGTTCAAAAGGATCACAAAGGGGCAATTGCGTGGAAGTTATCAGACATTAAGGGAATCGATCCCAAGTTTTATACCCACAAAATCTTAATGGAGGAGGATTACAAGCCCACAATCCAATGTCAAAGGAGGGTGAACCCCAAAATTCACGATGTCATCAAAAAGGAGGTCCTTAAACTCCTTGATGCGGGATTAATTTACCCTATTTCCGATAGCCCTTGGGTGAGTCCTATTCATTGTGTCCCTAAGAAGGGAGGAATGACCGTTGTGCCAAACGATGCCAACGAGTTGATTCCCACTAGACTCGTGACCGTATGGAGAGTGTGCATTGACTATCGTAAGTTGAATGAGGCCACTCGAAAAGACCATTTTCCCTTGCCCTTCATGGACCAAATGTTGGAACGTCTTGCGGGAAACGATTTCTATTGCTTTTTAGATGGTTTTTCCGGTTACTTCCAAATTCCCATCGATCCTCGTGATCAAGAAAAAACTACGTTTACGTGTCCATATGGAACGTTTGCCTATCGTAGAATGCCATTCGGACTTTGTAACGCACCGGGAACCTTTCAAAGGTGCATGATGGCTATTTTTCATGACATGATCGAGAACACGATGGAAGTCTTCATGGATGACTTTTCCGGGTTTGGTAATTCGTTCACTTCGTGTTTTTTGAATCTTGAGAGAATGTTGAAACGTTGTGAGGAAACCAACCTTGTGCTCAATTGGGAAAAGTGTCATTTTATGGTTAAGAGTGGAATCGTCTTAGGGCACAAGGTCTCGAAAGCGAGGATTGAGGTAGATCAAGCTAATGTATACGTCATCGCCAAATTACCTCATCCCAAAACCGTTAAGGGAGTTAGGAGTTTCCTAGGCCACGCGGGCTTTTATCGTCGATTCATCAAGGATTTCTCAAAGATCTCTCGACCCATTACACATCTTCTTGAAAAAGAGGCACGTTTTGTCTTTGACGATGATTGTGTACGAGCCTTTGAAATCCTTAAGAGGAAACTTACCGAAGCTCCCATTCTTGTTGCTCCCAATTGGAACCTCCCCTTTGAGCTCATGTGTGATGCTAGTGACTACGCTATTGGGGCCGTATTGGGGCAACGTCATGAAAAGCACTTCTTGCCTATTCACTATGCTAGCAAGACGATGACCGAGGCTCAACTTAAATACACTACAACGGAAAAGGAGTTCCTTGCCGTGGTGTATGCATTTGAGAAATTCCGACCTTATCTCGTCTTGACGAAATGAATAGTGTATACGGATCATTCGGCTATCAAGTATCTCATGGCTAAACAAGATGCAAAGCCGAGATTACTTCGTTGGAATCTCCTCCTTCAAGAATTTGACCACAAAATTGTTGACAAAAAAGGAGCCGAGAATCTAGCGGCCGGTCATCTTTCTCGTTTGGAAGATCCTCACCAAAGTATTTACGAGCCCAAGGAAATCACCGAAACATTTCCGCTCGAGACACTTGGTGTAGTGAATTCTAAGCTTGATTCTTCGACCCCGTGGTTTACGGACTTTGCAAATTACCATGCGGGTAACTTCATCATCAAGGGTATGACGACTCAAGAAAAACGAAAATTCTTTCGTGACGTCAAGTTCTACTTTTGGAACGACCCTTACTTGTTTCGAACTTGTGCGGATCAAATCATCCGACGTTGTGTATTTGGCACCGAAGCTTCTAAAATTCTTAGAGCTTGCCATGAGGGAGCCATGGGTGGTCACCATGGTGCTAATCTCACGGCTAAGAAGGTGTTTGATGTCGGCTTCTTTTGGCCTACTATTTACCGAGATGCACAAGATCTTGTGAAGTCGTGTGATTCATGCCAACGACAAGGAAAAGCCTGAAAAAAGATGAAATGCCACAAAATATCATCCAAGTGTGTGAGATCTTTGACGTTTGGGGTATAGACTTTATGGGGCCGTTCCCATCATCTCGTGGTAATAAGTACATCCTCGTTGCGGTTGACTACCTATCTAAGTGGGTGGAAGCTAAGGCTTTGCCCACTAATGATGCTCGTGAGGTAGTCAAGTTTTTGAAAAGCTTGTTTTCTCGGTTTGGAACCCCTCGTGCGATCATAAGCGATCGTGGAACCCATTTTTGTAATGACCAATTCGAAAGGGTCCTAAGGAAATATGGGGTTACACATCGGCTTTCTACGGCTTATCACCCACAAACGAGTGGGCAAGTCGAGGTTTCTAACCGAGCTTTGAAGAGGATCTTGGAGAGATCCGTTGGGGAAAACCGACAAACATGGTCGGATAAGTTGGACGATGCTTTATGGGCCTTTAGAACCGCTCATAAGACGCCCATTGGGTGCACTCCCTATAAGCTTGTGTATGTAAAAAATTGTCATTTGCCAATTGAATTAGAACACAAGGCTTATTGGTCCCTAAAGCATTGTAATGATGATATGGAGACCGCGGGAAACACCAGAAAATGCAACTAAATGAATTGGATGAATTGAGAGACATTGCTTATGAAAATTCATTGATTTACAAAGAAAAAACTAAAAATCTGCATGATTCTAAAATTAAAAACCAGGTTTTTAACATTGGGGATCAAGTTTTGCTTTTTAATTCTCACTTGAAAATCTTTTTCGGTAAGTTGAAATCCCGTTGGTCTGGTCCATTCACCGTGACTCAAGTATTTCCATATGGGACCATCGAGCTAGCTCAAATGATGGCCCCAATTTCAAGGTGAATGGACATAGGTTGAAGCACTACTTTGGCGGGGAAGTTCCATCCTTGAACTACCTCGACCAAGTTACTTTCCCCAATGATAACTAGTATTGAGGGGATCGAGTCGAGCTCATGACTCGGTAATCAAAAACGAGGTGCCTCGTGGGGGAGTCCCATGCTTATCCTATGTACATATTATCGCTTTCTAATGTAGCTTACGTGTGGGGATTTGTGCCCTTCCAACCTTTGTTCCGTGGTTGTTTGTGAATTGTGGACTTTAGATGATCATGATCTTCACGATTGGAGCCTCTCGTGTTCGTTTTATGGGAGCACTCGATCGTTTGCTTTGAAGACCTTCTCAATATCCATGATATATCCTTTTGATGTTCTAACCTTAGGTTTTTAGCACACTTCATAAACGGCTTTAAATTTATTGGTTAAACCCTTTCCATGCTAGATTAGGCATTCGACTACGTCTCTAGTATGGGGGTGTTTGCACCCCTAGACTTGAAACATTGAGGACAATGTTTAACTTTAGTATGGGGGGTGAATAGATACTTGCCTTGCCAAACCTTCACGCTTTCCAAAATTTATCTTTTTGTTTATCGTTTTGTTGCAAAATAAGGCTAAAAATGGCCAAATTTTAAAAATTTTCTCATGTTTTATAAGTGTTTGAAGACACGAATGTAGGTTTTCTGATGGCGAGAATAAGAGTAATTTTTTACTCGACCGTGCGTGTTGAGCGCTTAGCTTTGATTCCTTAACTACACATTAGGCTAAGTCTCTTAAATGAGGACGAGAAATGATAGGTTTAATTATAAGTTACTATGCTAAACGTAGAGTACTCATATTCTTTCAAAAACTCATGTGTTCTCGTTGTTTGCTTATTCTCCCTTCGCATGTAAATATTTTTTCCTTAATAAATATTGACTTAGCGGTTTAGTTGGGATTGTTGGGTTTCTAGTCTTTTCTAGTAGCTTCCGTGTAATTAAATTGGGAAGACATTAAGGTATCGCCAGCGTCACGGTTTTGAAGTATTGGCACCCGAATAATCAAAAGCTTCACCCAATAATAAGATTTCAAGTTCTCACAAGCAAACAATTTGAAGCCCCACAAGGCCGAAAAATCTATGCAAAATTGAAAGTGAATCAAGCCTTAATCTTCGAAGCTTTAAAGATCCAAAATTCGCCTTAGCGTGAGGATATACGTCTTTGGCTAATAAAACTACCGATGAGGTGGATAATAAAAGGCAAGGAAAGATCGAAGTCATAATAAAAGCTTCATGTAGAAGTTGAATAAAAGATGGAGGTAAACCCCAGATAATAAGGCCCTTCCGTTAGGGGGCGTATAAAAGTCTTGGTAATAAGTCTCATGTTCAAAACCGTTATAAAACTGTGTTTATCGATTCTTCTTGTCAACTTAATTTTTTGACACCGTTGTCTATTGGGAGGGATTATTGATTTGATGGTCTTGGTTACACCGTTAGGACTCTATTTTTAGACCTAAATCTCTATTATCGCATAAGTCAAGCAATGTATCCTCGTGAAACATTCAAGACAATATAAAATATAAGAGATACAACTTAGGAATAATGGGAGGATAAGTACATGATTAAGGCATATGAGTAGTGTTAGCATTACTAACTTATAATGACAATGATCTCGTTGCACGCTTGGCATGGAATTGGGGTGAAAATCGAGGACGATGAAATTATTTCTAATGAAGCATTCACGTGTTCTTATTCTATGAACCTAAACGTCCCATTTTGCGATGAAAATCATACATTATGTCTAAAACGCAAGTAGTTGCAGCAATAGTAATAGTGTAGCTAGTTTATCGTTCAATAAAGTGAATAAAATGAATTTTGGAGGTGCTACGATACTTTATTCTAGCATTGCGTGAGGGCACGGCAATGGTTTAGTATGGGGGAGTGATGAGACTGCTTTTATACATAGTCTCATCGTCCAAAAAGGGCTTAAAATGCATTGAATATCATCAAAATACCCATATATATGCTTGTGTTTGTTACTTGTGTATTTTAGGTACGGATATTGAGAAAATGACAAAAGATCACAAGAATCATGCAAAAACGAACACGGGAAACGAAGCCGCACAATGAACCAAGCCCTAATGAAGAATTTTCCCAAGAAAACCTTGAAGATTTGAAGAATTATGAAGAAGGGTCCTCCAATAGGGAAGAATTGACACTTTATACCCTTGTATCTTCATAATTACAAGATTGGTCCCTAAAGTGTGTCAAAATTGCAAAATGGGCCCTCCACTTTGAAGAATTGGCAAGTTTAGCCCCTTAACAAAGCTAAATTGTCAACCATTATCCTCTACAAAGTCAAATATATCATGAAGTCCTTCAAAGTACAAGAAATTACAAGTTTGGTCCTTTGAAAATCCCAAAATTACAAAAAGGACCCTTAACTTTCAACATTTGGCAAAAATGGTCCCTCATAAAACAAGACTTGGCAATTTCAGTCCTCCAAAATTCCAAATATACAAGTCAAGACCATTATCATTGAAGAAAATACCAAACCAGACCTTCAAGAATTCAAAAATAGCAAGAAATACCCCTAAAATCATTTTATAAAAGTTTTTGGGGCAAAAGTGTGAAAAAGGAAACTTTGATTACAAAGAAAAACGGGTTTATTGCAATTAAGATGGAAATGACAAGTTGCTGAAAGATGGAGGGTTTAAGCTGGCAGACAACCTAAGACACCTAGACCTATGGGAGCTTGACACCTGTCCCACTAACTCCTTTCAACCAATCACACTTCACCCTTTCTCCACATCAGATCCCACTCACCCTTGATTAAATAATTAACAAACCCTTGGCGCCTTAACATTTATTTAAATGTTAATCACCCTTTAAACAGATCAAAACCATGTTCATCAGCTCAAGAACACAATTAGGGATTTTTGTTTTAGCAAAAATTAAACTCCAAAATTTTGCAGATTTGTGATTAAGGGTCTTGTTAACACAACCCAACCTTAAAACCTTCCACCTCATCATCCCTTTTGTCACATGCTACCTCCCCTGCCCCACCCTTCACGTCCAAACAAGAATGAGCCAGTGATCCAACCATCTTCATTCCAGCTTACTTTTTAAGCTTGATATACACCCTTTGATCAACTTTTCACCTTGCCAACTCATGCTACAAGCCAAATTCAGTCACATGATCTTCCAAGTTCAAAACAAGGCAAAGGGCAATATGGGGACTTCACAGCTTTAGGGTTTACGTTTTTTATGTTTTGTAATAGTTACTTGTAGCCTATATAAAGGCATTGAGGCTTTAATTTAGAATTTGCTCTTGAATTTTCCTAAGTTCACTTTTCTGTAAATCCTTTTCAATATTAATGAAATGAGTTTGAAATGTTGAAGAAAGCTCAAGTGCCATTGTTATAATCTTTTTACTATTGTTCTTTGTTTCTACTTTCTTGAATCAAAAACTTGTTTTCAAAAGAGGAGTGTGCAAAAGTTTGCACATTTTCCACATTTTCTTGATATTTTGCTAAGTTCTTGGTCTATCTTGGAATTCTTGGGCTATAAGGCTGATCATAGCATCCTGATATTGTGTTATCAAGGTGTGGTGAAGCTTATAACTTGGGGATAATCAAGTGTGGAGGACAAGAGTTGCATCAATCAAGGATTTTTCATCTTTCTGTTTTTATAATTATGCTTCTAACTTTGTTGATTCTTAGCAGGGTTTGTTGTGGAAGCTTGTGCTTGTTCTTGCTAGCACATAAGCTTAAAATTCGTGGGTGTGGATGTACATCCATGAGTTACACACCCTTAATCTCAAAATCTGAAAATATTTTGGATATTTGTGATATTTGAGTGTTGCCTATGTTCTTGTGTATTTTGTGGCTTAATCTTGCTTGAATCTGTTGTTCTCATCTGTTATTGTGTTTATTTGGGCTTGGGTGGTCTTAAATCTCACTTTTGATTTGAAAAACATGGTTTTGAAAAGTTAAAGGGGTTTTTGGGATTACCTGTTTGTGATTGAATCTTGTTATTGTGTTTGTGGAAGTTTGTGTTTGTGCTCTATATCCGATATACACTTGTTTGAGAGTGTTTTGCTGCAAGTTTTGTGGTTTGAAACCTTGAATCAAAGATTGTGCTATAACTTTGTGAGTTTGACTGTTTTTGACATAAGAATTTGGGAAAACCTAGAGTTTATGCATGCTTAGGGTTGAAAGCTGTTAAAACATCATTAATATAACATACTTGATAGATTTGAGGTGTTGAATCTGGCTTGTGTGTCAAATACATCAGCAAAGTGATAAACTGCATGTGTTAGTGTTCATCAGTAACATTCATTAGCTTAAATCTTGCTTAATTCTTTGAATCATTGCATGAAACCTGTTTAGACTTGTTTATTTAAGTTTAATATAGCTTGTGTATGCATTTGGTTGAATTTGGCTGGCTGATTTGTGCTAAAATTGCTTTTTGAACCTAAATTGCTTACTTGTTCATGTCTGTGCAACATCTGGTACTTTATTGATTAATCTGTGCAAATTGGGTGATTGTGTTTGTGAATTTTTTATTGTTATTGACTCCTTTTGATCTAAAGATCATTTGGGTGCCTTTGTGTAATCTGAATCTCAAAAAAGTTCACTAAAGACAAAAAAGTCTATAAGTCAAGCAGTTGAAAAAGTTTCCACTGCTCAACACCCAAAACTAGCCCCTGCTAGTGTAAACTTGTACTCAGCTTATCAATAAGCTATTTTAGCTTATCCATACTTGCAACAACTTATTTTTTTGTGATAGATCTTCATTATTTGACCCATTTGATTAGACTGGAGCTTATTGGACTTTGACTTTGACTTTTTACTAGAAAACCAACTTATTTGACTTTTACATAAGTGCTTATTTGCTTTTTCCATCTTATTGAGTCAGATTATTTGAAAACTCTTTGTTGCTTTTGCTTAATTAAGTCATTTAAAAGCTTTAGAAACTTGAATCAGCACTTGGGGTGGCCTAGAACTCAAAAACGACTATTTTGTCGTTTTCTGTAGATTGCTTATTGCATTTTCAGGCTTATTCCTTGGGCTTATTTCAAATTTCTTTTTACAGAAGTCTTATTTAGGACGAAAGAAGCTTGTGTGTCTAATTTCAGCTTATGGCATTGGCTTATAGCTTAATGGGCCAAAAAGCCCATTAAGAATAAGCTGTTTGGTATAAGCTAGCTTATTTCACACTTTCAGCTTTTGGGCCTTTGGAAAAAGTTGTTTAAAATCAAATTTGAGTCAAGTAGTGCTTTTTGGGCTTATTTTGGACACTTTTTTATATTGGGCTCAATTTTTGCCCATTAAGGATCTGTTTTGGGTTTAGCCCATTTTCTAGGCCCATTAAGGGTATTTAGGTAATTTCACTTTCATTTCTGAGTTATTTAGGTTAAATTAAGCTAATTTGCAAGTTTTTAGAATTTTTTATGATTTTTGGATTTTTTAATAATTTTTTAATATTATTTTATTGTTAAAAATTAAAAGTCTGATTTTCTAACTTTTTATATTTTTCCTAGATTGTAGTAACTTAATTAGGAATTTTGCAACTTTCCAAATATTTTTAGAGTCTTTTAATTATTTTCTAGAATTAATTTAAGTTTTAATTGATTTTAATAGTTTTTAATTGTTTAAAAATAGTTTTTAGTGGTTTTAAAATTTTGAAAAATACTTTTTAGCTTAATTAGGGTATTTTTGAGGTTTACAAACTCTAAAATCTTGTTTGAGACTTTTTAATAGTTAATTTTGATTTTTAGGGCTTTAATTAGCATTAAAAAGTCATTATTTAATTAATTAAAAGGTTTTGGCAAGTTTGGATTTTTTGTAAACTCTTAGAATATTATTGTGGATTTTTAGTGATTTTTGGTAATTTTTTGGGTAAAATTTTAATTTTAGTGCTTTTTGTGGTTTTACGTGTACACCTTTTTCGACTTAGTTTAATCCGTCTTCGTAACCGTCATTCTCTTCTAATCTCATTTCTATTTTTCTTTCTCACAAATATAATCACAAAGATAATCAATTCATTACACACACACTAAGCCTCCTTGAGAACGATACCCACTTTGGGTCATTTGTACACGGTTTTCCTAAATCGTCGTGCTCAATACTTGCCACTTTTGCTCTCTTTTCCTAAAGAGTAGTAAAACCACTACATCACCTCTCCTATATATTTGGCTCATTATTTTGAAACATGGTAACTGCTTATTCTTGTCTAACTAAATTTTCACACATATTCATCTTTCATAATATATATCACAACTTTCTATATCAATGGCGCCTAAGTTTAAACCGAGTGATATGGTATTGGGGTTCAGAAGTCAGCATAATATGGTTGCCTATTTGGAGGCTCACAACACTCTGTTTCCTCAATATACTCAGATGGTGGAGTATTTAAATGCATCCCCCTTAAGGTATGAACTTTCTTATACTCCTCTTATCCCTGTCAATCATATTAAGCAGTTTTGGAATACGGTTACTTCCTCAACGATTAATAATGTGACTACATTAACTGCTACAGTCCATGGGCGTTCATGGGTGGTTACTGAAGCCTTGGTTCGCCAGGCTTTGCATCTTAATGATGAAGATGGTATAACCACCCTACCCATTGGTGAGCTAGAACAAGGACTTCAAGCTTTGGGTTATCCTTTCCCTGAAGAGGGCACTTTAAATAAATATTCTAAACAGGAATTTCCCCCAGCTTGGAAGTACTTAGTACATGTCATACTTCAATGTTTGAGTCTCAAATGTACTGCACCCAATGAAATTAACAAGTCTATTGGTAGTGCCATTGTGTGTATTGCTACTGGGCAAGAATATAATTTTTCTAAAATGATTTTTGATGGCATGTGTAAAAACAAGGGTATCAAGATAACTCTTGCTTACCCAAGATTTTTGCAAATGGTTTTTATGACCAAAGGTATTGCACCATGGATCATGATGATTTTTATACGATCCCTGTGCAAAAGAAAGCAATTTTTAGAAAGATGAATTCACCCCCACACAGAGACTTACCCCTCACCCAAGACATGCTTGCTATTATTGCAGCAGTACAACCTCAACCTGACCCACAACCACAACTAGACCTATTACCTGAACCATCACCATCACCACAGCATATGGAAATTTACCAAGATACCTTCAACACTGACACGTTAAATGTTGGCGTTGACACTCACAATCCAAGCGTTGACACCCTTTTACAACAAACCCAAACACCCCTTAACCTCCAAACTGAAACCCAATCCACATCATCCTCTTCACCCCCAGACATTAGGATGGAAAAACGCCAAAGGACTATTGGAGTGTTCTCCTCTGGTGGTCCTAGCCATGTTGCAGAGAGAACCACCGCCACAAGTGTAGTTGGTGACATGGGTGGGGCTAGGACTATTGGTACTAGCTTAGATGCAGGCCAATCTAGTCCTAACATCATTAAGACCCCATCCATGCCCCATGACTCTACTTTAGGAGGTCAAATTCCCATTCTAGAGGAGGGTAGATTGGAACCCTATACATTGTTGGAATTGACGGTTGTCTGCATTAGCTTGCAAAAGAAAAATGCAGACCTTGTACATACTGTCTCTACACAAGGCCTTGAACGAAATCAATTGAGGGAGAGGATTGTTATTTTAGAAGGTGCTAAACCTAGGCTTGGAGTGGAGGATTCTTCCAAAGGGGAGGATGAGCAGATACATGTGAGTGACAAAGGCTCACATGAAGGAGAATCTTTTGGTATAGCTGAAGCTCTAACAGATTTGAAGAGGCAACCAGGTTTTGTTGTTTCATTGGTTACCCCTAAATATTTGAATTTATCTTTCACTGAGATGATGGAGCAGTTCACAAGAAGCGCTGACAAGAGTAGATTGAGCGTTGACAAGCAGGTTTTTGACGTTGAGAAACCAAGCGCTGATAGGAGTAAGTTAGGGGTTGACACACAGGTTTTGGATGTTTATAGACCTGCAGGTATGGTTGATGTATCCCACTCATCAGCTATCATCAAAGATGTGTCTACACAGGTACCATCATCATCTTTACCCATCATTGATGTATTAGATAAGGGTAAAGGAGTTATGGTAGAAATAGTGGTTCCCAAGGATGCAGCCCAAGTAAAGTTTGATTCCATGTTGGCTACACAACTTGAGAAAGAAGATAGGATGAAGGAGATTGCTATTGAGAGTAAGGAAAGCATTGGTGATGAGAGCACAGATTCAAGTGTCATGATTATTGAAGAACCAGAAAGGCTTGAATATGGTGATGAGTTGGCAAGGGAAAAGCTTGCACAGTTGAAGAATCAGGTAGATTATGAGATGCCTGAAGTTGCTCAGATGTACTTTGCATGGGAGAATAAAGTAATGGAAAATCCAGACATGACTTTATCAGATCAAATTTAGGGTTTGGAGATTCTACTCATAGTTCAAAGAGATTGCAAGGTGATTCTGAAATATAAAGCTAGCAAAGTTCTTGAACGGAACAAAACAGAAAGAAGGGAGCTCTATTACATGTTGCTCAGATGTCATCAAACAGGTTGGACTTTTAGAAAGTTGCAGGGATTGTCCTTTGATGAATTGGAGTATAAGGCTTATCCTATATGGGCAAGTGTGTAAGAGCAGAACACTATTAGATTCCTTTCAGATGAAAGAAAGGAAGAACTTGCAGAAGAAATGGAGATCCAAAAGGCTTTGGTTACACCAAGACCATTGATAGAGTGAATCCTAGTGAAGCTATTATTAGAAAGAGTATTAAGCTCTCATCCTTGGAAGTTTCACAAATGGTAGAAGTGTTACCCCATGATTCCAGAAACCCTATAGTTAGCCATGAGGAAGATGCAAGTGGGTATTGGATGATTGACAGATATGGGAAGAAGGTACATACTTTCACTACTCTTATGTCTTTGTTTGCAAGCCTGGATAGGGAAGACTTGGCAGATCTTTGGAGGTTGATGCAGGCCAAGTATGAGACTGAAGCACCTACTTCAGTCAATGGAATAAAGATTTGGTCAACATTTAAGAGGATGTGTGCACCAGATGAAGAAGATCCAGTTTGAAAGGATCTTGATGATATGAGTGGACTTCAATGGCGTCTATATTCAGCAGCTGGTGTGTATCAGTTGAGTACTACAAAGTTTTTGAATATATTCTTGTGGATGATGAGTATCCTATGTCCAACGAAGTTTTGGAGAAAATGATGACAACACAGCTGGAGATAGACTACTCAAGTGAAGTGGCCAAAGATTTGATTAGATATATTTATTTCTAATTTAATGCAATTTGTAAAAATCCTCCTAGTTCTTAGTTTTTATTCAGAAACTTGATTACTAGAGTAGATTTCAAGTTTAGGGGAGGATTGTTGGGAATAAAATATAGTCAAGACACTTGGACGCTGGCAAGAGCAATTTGGACGTTGATAGGAAGAAATCAAGCGTTGACAGGACAAGCGTTGATAGGAATAAGTCAAGCGTTGATAAGAAGAAGTCAAGCACTGATAGAAGACTTAGTCTACACGTTTTATGTTTCTAGTATGTTTCTAGTAAAGATATGTTCGACAATGTATTCCTTATGTTTATCTTTACCTAAAATAGCTGATACGTAAACTCTTGTACAAGGCTCCTTAGTCTATAAAAGGAGGCCTTTAGGTTTTAGTTCAATATATGTTTTACACTTTCATTGTACGCAAGTTCGATTAATCAATCAAAGTGTAAGTTTGGTTTATCTTGTTTGTGTGTTCTTGTTTAAGTATTAATTCCGCATAATACTTGAATTGTTTCATATACAACAAAGTTTCTCTACGTGTTTAACTTGATTTAATCTCGTTTACACAAGCTAAATCGATCTAAGTTTGGGATCTACAATGATTTGCATGCAATGCTCATTGACTACGAGAAAAGGTTAAAGGGCAAGGCATCTACCTCTACTCCTCCTGTACTAACAATACAAAAGGGTAGAGTGAGTAAGCCAAAACCGTAAGCGAACAAGAAGAAAAGAAAAGGAAAGGGTGATAAGGGCAAGCAAGTTGCGACTTATTCGAAACCTAAGAAGAGCTTTGTCAAGAAGAATCAATCTCAAAAGGATGAGACTTGTCACCATTGCAAGGCAAGTGGTCACAAGAATAGGAATTGCCCTCTTTACCTCAAAGAGTTGCGAGAAATAAAGAAGAAGTCTGAGCAGAACGCTACAGCTTCAGGTACTTTATTTATGATCGAATTATTTAATTTGACATACAAATTAAATTCTTGGTTATATGATACAGGATGTGGTATTAACACTTGTAATATGCTGCAGGGGTTTAATCTGGAAAGGAAGCTATCCTATTGGGAACAATTTCTACAAGTGGGCAATGGCGCACAAGCAGCGGTTGAAGCTATATGAAGATTTACTTTACTTTTACCTTCGGGTTTAGTACTGATTTTAAATGATTGTCATTATGCGCCTACAAATGTTTGGGGGTTATTTCCTTTTCTTGTTTGTTGAGTACTGGATTCGTTCACACTATTGATAATAATGGAATTTCTGTCTGGAAAGAGGGTATTTTCTATTTTAATGCAATTTCTGTGAATGGTGTTTTTGAAATAGACATTCATGATAATGAATCCAAGTATAATAATAATTCTATTTTTAGCATGAGAAAGAAGAGAAAGTTTAACAAGAACTCTTCTTATCTTTGGCATTGTAGACTTGCCCATATTGGGAAGACTCATATACAAAAGCTTCAACGTGAAGGACTTTTAAAAATATCAATGATGAATCATTTGATAAATGTGAGTCTTGTATCTCTTGAAAGATGACCAAGAAACCTTTTAATAGGTAATATTGAAAGGGCTACTGATCTTCTTGGTTTAATACAACTGATGTGTGTGGACCACTTAGACATGTGTCAAGGAAAGGTGCTAACTACTTCTTAACATTTATAGATGATTATAGTCGTTATAGTTATGTTTATTTACTTAAGCATAAACATGAGGCATTTGAAAGATTCAAAGTGTTTAAAGCAGAAGTAGAATTGCAACTATGAAAGAAGATTAAAGCTCTTAGTTCCGATAGAGGTGGTGAATATGTAGGTAAAGAGTTAAAGATTATCTAAGTGAGAATGGAGTCGTTCAGCATCTTACTTCTCCCTATACTCCACAACAAAATGGTGTATCCGAACGGAGAAATCATACACTATTTGATATGGTGCGATCTATGTTTAATCTTACAACTTTACCATTATCCTTTTAGGATTATGCTTTAGAATCTGTTGGTTCGCATTTTAAATATGGTTCCCACAAAGAAGGTGAATAAGACACCATATGAACTATGGCATGTCAAGAAGCCATATTTGTCTTATTTAAAGGTCTGGGGTTGCGAGGTGTATGTGAAACGTGACTCGGGTGACAAACTCCAACAACGATCTGTGAAATGTATCTTTGTAGGATACCATAAGGAAACTATGGGTTACTACTTTTATTATCCACCTTAGAACAAAGTGATTGTTGCTAGGTATGGAGACTTCCTTGAATGTGATCTTGTAAATCAAGAATTATGATCTTGAAGAGAGTCATATAGATACATTACCTTCTAAAAACACTAGCGAAATAATTCATATAGAACCAGAAAGTCTGGCGGTTCCACTGGAATTAGTTCCTCTGCGTAGATCTGAAAGGATTAAAAACGCAAATAGCAATATATGTCTTAATATAGAGGATGATGATGAAGTAGGGGATCTTGGAGAACCTGCTAATTATAAATCCGCCATGCTTCATCCTGAAAAGGGATAAGTGGATGGTTGCTATGGATGAGGAAATGAAATCCATGAAAGTTAATGATGTTTGGTTTCTTATAGATCCACCACCAAATGCTAAAGTAGTGAGACATAAGTGGATATACAAGAAGAAAACCGACATGGACGGAAAAATACAATCCTATAAAGCTCGTTTAGTAGCTAAAGGTTTTACTCAAACTTTTGGTGTAGACTACGAGGAGACATTTTCTCTTGTAGTAGACTTAAGAGCTATTAGGATTCTCATAGCTATAGCAGCATACTATAACTATGAGATATGGTAAATGGATGTTAAAACTGCCTTCTTGAATGGTCGCTTAGACGAAGACATCTATATGCAACAACCGAAAGGGTATGTTGATCCTAAGAATCCAAAACACGTGTGCAAACTTCAAAGATCGATTTATGGTTTGAAGCAAGCACCACGTCAATGGAATAAACGATTTGATGAAGAAATCAAAAAGTTTGGATTTATTCAAAATCGTGATGCGCCATGTGTATATCTCAAAGCCAGTGGGAGTGATGTAGTATTTCTAGTCCTATATGTTGATGACATATTAATCATGGGAAGTAACATTCCAAGACTTAAAGTTGTTAAGGATTATGTTTGTAATTTTCTATGAAGGATTTAGGAGAAGCTGCATACATTCTGGGAATTAAGATCTATCGAGATAGGAAAAGACTGTTAATTGGTCTTAGTCAAGACGCTTATATAGATAAGATATTGAAGAAGTATAATATGCATAATTCTAAGAAAGGTTTTCAACCTATGGAAGTTAAGCATAATTTGAGTCATGAGATGGATGCATCAACTTCTGACGAAGAGGCGTACATGAAGAAGGTGCCTTATGCTTCGGCTGTAGGATCTATTATGTATGTTGTAAGATGCATAAGGCTTGATATGGTGTTTGCTCAGAACTTGGTCAGTCGATACCAACAGAATCCAGGGAAGCTCCACTCGACTGCTGTTAAACATATTCTAATGTATTTGAGGAGTACAAAAGATATGTTTTTGGTATTTGGAGGGAAACCAGACACATAACTGAATGTGACGGGTTTCTGTGATGGAGGAGCAGTTAAATGGAAGAGAAAGAAACAGACAACGATTGCAATGCATTCATGCTTCTCAATCTGAGTACATGGTTGCTTCAGAAGCTGCAATGGAAGCTGTTTGGATTAGGAAGTTTATTGGAGATCTTGGAGTGATGCCTTCAATTAAAGAACCTATTGATATATATTGTGACAATTTTGTTTCAATAATATTCGCCAATGATTCTAGAGTCATGAAAGGCGCCAGACACTTTAAGCGTAGACATCACTACGTCCGAGAACAAGTAGAAGCTCGTGAAATCAAATTAATAAAAGTTCACACAGATGATAACGTAGCTGATCCTTTTACTAAGGCTTTGCCTAGACCAAAGGTAGTTAAGCATGCCAAGGCTATTGGGCTGCAACTAGCTAGCGAACTCATGCAATAAATCTGTGATTAGTATTTGGATAAGGATGTTAAGACATTATTATTTAATAAAAATATAGAGTGGGTTTCGTTTATTCTTATTAATTAATTTTGTATCCTATTTTACATGTTTTAATCCATGAATAAATTGTTATGCTAAATGTCTGTTGTCGATTAATAATATGGGAATATTATTAAATCAAGACAATTCAAAATTGAGATAGAGTATACTTGAAAGTATAATGATCGATTTTGGATGATATTCGATGAATCGGATATTGGACTTATCCCAACTATATGATTTTACTTTGTGGATCTTTGTCATCAAGTAAATCAAAAATAGTTATCCTTAGACATGTGATACCAGAAAACTGTTTTGAATCTAGTGCATTATTGTGGAATAATCTAACGCTAAACGTAACTGGTAACTATAAGGATTATTTTCAAAACTCTTGCAAAATTCATTGTTTTTGCTTGTAGTCAATATGGGATTTGTTTCCTCCAATTTCGTTTTGGAGTTTTAATACAACTGGGGCCCTCGTGGGATTAGTAAGATGTTTATGTGGCCACATCCAAATTTGTTTAGGTAATCTTGCTGAATCTGTGAACGAGAAACATAATGGTTAATGAAAGGAATGACTGAGATCCATATCCTTATTAACGTTGTATTAGAAATAAAAGGATAATAATGATGATGAATAATGTTGCTATTTTGTGTGTATTGCAATTAATGTTCGTTTTTTCTTGACTCACTCGAATTGATATCGGATACAACGTAAGATTTATTGTTTTTGGTAAAATTACTCTTTTTGGTATTTTAAAACTAAAAACTATTTAATATTAATTAAAATTAATTAATCTAATTAAAAGAAATAATACTTGATTAAAACTAATTTAACTATTTTAAAACTATTAAAATAAATTTGAAGACTAATTTAAAATAAAACTAGAATCTAATTAATTTTATGTAACTAAAACTTTTTAATGTAAAAGAAATCTATTTAAAACTATTTTAAAATAAAACTAAATTAATTAGAAACTAATTCAATAAAATTTAAACTAAATTTTAAAAACAATTAAAATTTATAAAGTAATTAAAATATTTTTATTTTTATATTTCTTAAAACTTAATAAAAGAAAACTTTTAATTAAAATTAATTAATTAAACTAAAACTAGTATTTAACTATATTAATAAACTGCCAGTCTAAATTTACCCTATATTAATTAAATGACTAATAATCAAACACAAAAGAAGGGCTAGCAAAGTTGGTTATGACGTTGGACTGTTAAACAAAGGGTCCAGGGTTCGAGACTGGTTATGGACGAAATTTTTGCTATTTTTTTGTTTTGTTTTAGGAATATTGTGAAACAAACAGACTAATTGAGTCTGTTTCTTTAGACAGCAATATCAGCAAATGAAAAGACAAAATAAGCGTAATAGCTAGACATGCAATAAGCAAACAAGCAGATAAGCATAAAACAGATAAAAAGCAGCTAAACACAATCAATAAGCTATAAAAGATTTAACTGAAAATAAGCAAATAAGAAAATAAGCATATCAATCCTAAACTTAACACAATAAGCTACAAGTCCTAATAAGCAGATATAACTAACACTATTCGACTCAAATCAGCAAAAACAATTCAGCAGTTAAGCATATAGAATCAAACATAAGCAAACTCGATACAATCTTAACTAAACTTAAATCAGACAACCCAATAGACCCAAACTAATGCAGCAACTAAATCAGACGAGTAGACTAAATAAAAAAAACTAAGTAGACTAACCAAATATCAGATATAATCTATCCAAACAATAAGCCATAAAGATCAGTTTAGCAAATCTGAAAATCATATCAATAACCAACATAAGCTATTATACGCAAACTTAAACACCTCAAATACAAAAGAAGATAAACAAAGCAGATCTATCAAACACAATATCCTAACAATAAACTAAGCAGGTCTAAACAAACACAAATCCAGAATCAACTAACTACACAAGCAGATAAATAACCAAAACTAAAACTTAACAAAAAAATTAAAAAAGAGAGTAGAACCTTGTGTCGATAACCTTTAGGAAGAAGGTGGACGCTGAACCCCCTTTTTTTAATCTAAACCGAATAGAACATCTCCTTTACCCAATCTTCATCATCATCATCATTCACACCATAAACAGTAAACCGAACGAACCAATAATTTTAATCTTCCCAGTGGGAGAAGATTACGGTAAATTGCAATAATAATTAACGAGACAAAAATTTATTTCAATATTTATTAATCAAAACAGAATTAAGGTAAATTGCAATAATAATTAACGAGACAAAAATTTAACCGAATTAAAATTTTATTAATACTAAAATTGTGTACAATACTTGATTAAAAAGTAAATTACAATAATCCTATCATCTATTTTGCATAAAATAAAAATTAAAATAAAAAGAAGGCACGAATCCAGTTACACAAATGAGGGGGGTTTTTATAGGAAACCCCTATAAAACCTTCTTCATTATCTTCGTGAGCAAGGAATTAGATCTTGGCCGCTAAAAACATCTTTTCTTCTTTCTCTCTCTTCTCTTCTTGATCAAACGGTTGATAAAAGCCCTTTTTCACACAGATTGCCAAAGTGGCATAAATCTGTGCTAGTTGTGTTTGTTGGTGGGTGATGTGGAGCTATTTCATTGGAGGATTGGTGGTGGAGACGTGGATGATCCAATCAAAAGAGGGGATAGGGGACACGTCATGATTTGAGGACCACCATAGTGTTCTTCCCGAATTCAAGGGGGATTTAATTGGCACTCGTGTGAATCAAGTGCTTTAATAAAAACCCCCAATTAATTTGATGTATTTAAGATTAGAGTTTTTTGGGGAATAGAGGCTAGGGTAAAATATGAGTCTGGTTATTCATCTGTGGGAGAGAGAGTTTGGTGGGTGAGATTTTACCTTGTTTGTATCGAAGATAATGGGGAGTGGGTAAATATTATACATGTGTGAGGTTTATTAAGTGTGAGGTTGACCAAGTTAAATAAGTGAATAAAATTCACTTAACCGTCCATTGTGTTTTGATTATTTGGGCTTGGCCCAAGAAACGAATCTCCATCCGTCACATAATATTGGTTATGGGCGATAGTGGGCTTTTTTGAAACAACTCTTGCAACTTAATAACTCCAAATGGGATTTTGAGCCCATTAACCCAAATGTGGGACCCACTTGGCCCAATTATCTTCATAAAGTTAAATCCGCTAAAAATCGATCTTGAATTTGACTTCCTTGATCTTTTCTTTAAACCCGAGTCGATTTTGCCGGTTTTCGTGATCTTAAGTTCACTTTTGGTCTTTGACTTTGTCTTTGTCTCTTTCTTGGACTTTTCTTCAACATTTGACCGTGAAATCCCGTGTTTTCTTTCCTTTTGAACATTTGTACCTATTTCACACAAAAACACAAAACCACGCGTAATTCTGACATTTACGATACTAAACACATGATTAGGTCTTGTTTTTCCTTGATTTTAGTGGCAAAAGGATAAGTGTTTACACACTTATTAAATCCCCTACACTTGACCATTGCAATGACCCCATGTAATGCATATTTTTAAAGCATTTAGTTACATTTTTCTCCTAATTAACCCATCATGGCCTCTATTAAGATATACTATTATTACTACGACGGAAAGATAAAACTTTAAAGGAAACAAAAGTTATAACAATTTATTAACATGGAAATTATTTGATGGAAGAAACTCGTAAATAAATCTAAGACTTAAATTAGGGCTTTGGTGTCATGAATATTAATCACCCTCAAGTTTCACGTTCCCCATACCAAGCTTAAAAACGAGATCATTGTTTACCATAAGTTCTTAAGTTAAAATCACTTATATAAGATAATTGTGTAATACTCTTTCTCCAATTCCTACGTTGTATCTCTAGATTTTATTGATTGTCATTCATCCGTAGGCTCATTTGACTTATTTGATAATTATTAGTCCAAAAATAAAGGCCAAATGGTGCAAACCCGATACTCAAAACCTAACCTCGTCCTCAAAACCGTTGTCACTAAAGTAAGCCCACATCAAGGATGTTTTAACACGATTTGGGGAATAAATTCTCGGACCCAAAATTTGGCCAATAGTACTACTTATTAATTATTCCTCCAAAGTCATGTTGACTTTATGTGGAGTTTAGCAAGTTCACATCATATACCCTTAGGCTCTTTAAGATGTAAAAATGCTCCTCATCTATTGTCCACACCCTTAGGCTCCTTGAACGATAAACAAGGGAATTGATTTTTGATCAATTTTTATTCAACACTTACCATGCCATACACCCTAAGGCTCTAATGACAAGGTTCGTGCTACATGCCCCACACCCTAAGGCTCCTTGAGGTCATGTTTTAATCTTATTCTTTCTTATTTATGATATATATAGTAGGCCAAATTTTGCGGTCCCATGGTCTGAATACCTCCTACTTAGTGGTTATGAGCTACCTTAGTCGGAAGTCCACAACGCTGGCACCCTCAATGTGTTCATGCTTTAATTACAAGGAGATAAAAGATTTGGCTAAGAGTTATGATATCGAATCTACACCGCAAAAATCCTCATTTATTAAACAATTAAATATACAAGCGGGAAGAAAGAGCCACAAAAACTCATATAAGCAAGAATTAACCCTTAAACTTATTATCAACTCTATCATCTCTCGTTCTCCACAATTTAAAATCTCAAGGAATGAGACTCGTGGATGCTTAGCCTAATAAACCAATTAAGGTCCATATGGTTAAGGATACTAGCTAGAGTAAACTTGGATAAGTAAACTCGGGTTGAGTCAAAAAATTCACGACGGGCCAAATATATCAAAGATATCTAAACTTGTTAAAACCATTTTATTTATTTATTTATTTTTTTGACTTTGTTCTTGAAATGAAAAATATAAATACGATGTGATGAGAAAAGAAAATAAAAGGGAAATACTACTAAGCCAAAATAGTTCAAAATTTTGAAAAACGTTGAATATTTATTAAATTTTCTGGTTAAATGGGGTCAAATTCATGGAAAATCCCACTAAAATTCGATAGAAGTCCCCCTACACTTAATATAAACATTGTCCTCAATGTTTAAGCATGTGGAAGAGTAAACTCCCCTACACTTAGGACATTGAGTACATTGTTTAAAATCGAGCTAAGGAAGGGACAACTAAAGTGATTACATTTATTTGTTTTATTTATATACATGTATGAATCACAATAGTTTTGAGAGAACCGGGTACACGGGAAACATGGGATCACGGGTCGCGTCAAAAACACCAAAAGTGGATCTTGAAAGAACACATCCTTGCACAACATCACAACACACAAACAACCTACTTGGCTCCCCCTACACTTATTGGTGGAAATGGGTGAAGGTGAAAAATGGTGGAAAGGATGCTAAAGGTAAAAAATCTAACCTAGTTAAACGATGCTTGATTTATTTATCACGAGTCTCTAGCTCGACTCGATTTCCCGAATTAATTCAAGGGAAATGTGGAGAGGGATGGAATCATCTCTTGAGAGATGTCCTCTCCAAAGTACAACTTAACCCGTTGGCCATTCACCTTAAAGTTGGGCCCATTTGGTTGAGATAACTCAATGGTGCCATAAGGAAAGATTTGGGCCACGGTGAATGGACCGGACCAACGGCTCTTAAGTTTACTGATAGGTGTGTAAACACCCATCCTTTTTACCACTTAATTACAATAATAACCGAGCCAAAACGTGTATTTTATGTCATTTATGTCGGAATTATGCGTGGTTTGTGTTTTTGTTGTGATTTAGGACGAAAAGGTGAAAAGTGGATAAAACACGGGCTTTCACGGGCTTTTATCGAAGAAAAAGACAAAAGATAAAGTCGAAAGATCAAAAGTGCAAAAAGAACGGAAGTCGAAGACCAATTCTGAAGATTTATCGAAGAAAAAGTCAAAAGACGGAAGTTTACTAAAAGCCGAAGAACTCAAGTCTAATTTATTGAAGAATTACAAGACGAGTTTGAAGAAATCCCGAGACAAAATCATTAAAGTCAAAAGATTAAGAAGATTAAGGACTTAATGACGCAATTAGAGAAAGAAGAAAGAGGGAGGAAGCTTCCACTAAGCACCTCCCTAATCCACTATAAATAGATGATTTTCATTTCATTTGTAGTTGTTGGGTGGATTGACAACCCACCTCTTCCACCATTTTCATACCTTGCAATTTAATTTCTTGCATTTTAATTTCTTGTATTGCACCTTTAATTTCTTTAATTCAAGTAACTTTACTTTTAATTGTTGTTGAATCTTTACTTTTCTTGTTTAATCTCTCATCTACCTTTCTTATTTGTGTTTAATCTTTGTGTTCATTTTCTTGAGTTTTATGGTTTTCAATCAAGTGGGTTTTGATTATTTTGGTTATGATTGTTGGTGTTATTGATTTGGATTGATTGGTTATTGTTAGTAGATAATTTGTGGTTGTTTTGGTTTAATCTTTTGGTTAATCTTGATTAATTTTGCTTAAATTCGTGTTCTAGTTCTTTCCCCTGTTCTTCGTTCATGCTACTGTTAACATTGCCCAGTAAATGTTCCGAATCAGTGTGTTTAAAAAGTTCCGAATCAGTTTTAGTGAAAAAGTTCCGAATGAAAGGTTTTTAAAAGTTCCGAATGAAAGGTTTTTGAAAGTTCCGAATGAAAGGTTTTTAAAAGTTCCGAATTAGTTTTTTAAAAGTTCCGAATCAGTTTTTTCAAAAAGTTCTGAATCAGTGTTTTTCTCATTTTATTCCGGATCAGTCCTTTATTCCGGATCAGTAAATGATCCGAACCAAAATGTTCCGAATGAGTTCAAAATGTTCCGAACCAAAATGTTCCGGATGAATGAACCAAAATGTTCCGAACCAAAATGTTCCGGATGAATGTTCCGAAGGAGCTTAATGTTCCGGATGAAGGATTTATTCCGGATGAGCACTTTTCCTTAGTTTTGTAATTTCAGTTTTGGTTTATTTTTAAGTTTATGTTTTTGAATTTTAACTTTTATTTTTCTCGCCTTTTTACTTAATTGCACTTTTAGTTTACTTACATTTAATTTTAGTTTGCCTTATTTACTTTTAAGTTTGCCTTTTTATTTCTCGTCACGTTTTTAATTTCTCGTCATTAATTTCCTGTCAAGTTTTTGTCTTTCAGTATTTCTTTTTACCGTCTTTATTTTATTTTTACTTGTTTCAAGTCTTTATTTTTTATTAGTTTACGACACCCAACAATTCTATTTCTTTTCCACCAAAAACAACTGAGTCGCACTTTGAACCGTGATCAATTCGAGAAGATTCCGAGAAACGAACTTTTTCAACCTAGTAAAATCTCATACATTAAAATGGCGCCGCTGCCGGCTCTTTTTGTGAGGATTTACGGTTTTTGTGAGAGACGCGTTGGCTTTTGGGATCCGTTCACTCGTGAACGTTATTTTTCGTGTCAAAAATTTTCAAAAAAATCCCAAAAACATTTGAAAAATCATAAAAAGCATTTCTTTTTCAAAGTTTTGCACCAAAAATATTCTTCTTGCTTATCTATTTTTCTTTATGGATTCTTATGTCCATTGCGTCGGGTGTGGGAGACGGTTATATGGGAACGACTCATGTCAATGGTGTACATGTGAGCGGTGCGGAAACGATATCGACAATACACAATTCGGATTCGGATTTTGTCCCTTGTGCAACTCGACTAATTCGTCCTTTTTGAATCCACCTCCTGTTCCCCCCGTTCATCTATTGTGGAAGCGATTCTCATTGGCATGTTTCGTGCCCGGTTCGATACCCGTATGATCACGAGCAAGAACCGGGTTACAATTATGACAATGGTAATAGCTATCTACAAGAAGCACCGGATTTTTCTCCATACCCTTGTTGCCAAAATTGTGGGGGCCCTCACGATACTTCTTATTGTCAGCCAATGGATTATTATGAGCCAGATCCGTGTCCTCATTTTTCTTCACCGATGGATTATTATGACCCAACTCCGTGTTATATTCTTCTCAACCGATGACTTACTATGCGCCACATCCGTGCTATAATTCTGGTTTTCCTAACTGTGAGCCCCCACACCCCAACCTCAATCATCAATCCTCTCAGAGAATTCAAAAACTCACTACTCTGAATGAAGAAAGGCACGCCATTATTTTGAAACTTTAAGACGCCGTTTTTCAGCTAAAGGAAGCATGGGAGGAAGAAAAGCGACAGCAACAAGAGCAACGACATGAGCAAATATCGAATATCGAGACTTATACTCCTCCTCTGGTGTATCCATACTATTATGATGATGATGACGATGAGCCTACTATTTCTTGGAATGATCTTGCTGCTTAATGCCCTAGTGCAATTTTCATCCCTTCTCTCGATATCCCAAACGTGTCTAAGGATTGTGATACATTGAGTGAGCTGAGTGATTTTGGTCTCGATAAATTCTTTGATGAGGAGGTTTGTGACATGCCGACTATGGAGTCTGAGGACGACGTTGCTCTTACGCAAGCGGTCGATCCTAGTGATGACGATTTTTCTCCACGCTATGAGAATTTCACTTTTGAAATTTCTCAATCTCCACCGGGAGATGCGGGCGATGACGATTTATTCTCTCCGGCTTACGAGAAGTTCACCGATGAACTTGATCTTATGGATGACGTGGAAGACGTGCTTCTTCGCGATAAATTACGGAAAGTACATCTTCTTATTGCTAAAAATGAAGAGTTCACTTCTCCCCATCCTCCCGCGTCTTTAACTCCATCCGTCACTACCGTTGAGAATAATGACCCATTGCTAGAGGAAATCGACTTTCACTCAATACCTCCGAGTATTGAGGATGATGACACGGAGGGGGATATCCTTTTTGATAATTTGCTACTTGATGACATTGTCCCAAGTCCCCCTCCCGAGCACCTTTCATACACTCCTTTAGAGACCATCACCGAGGATGAGTGCTTTGACCCGGGAGGTGACATTGATTATGCTATCATTGATAACATTACGGCTTTTCCGAGTGCTCAGCATCCATTGTCTTTGGGGGATGACAATGTGCTTACTTTACCCACCCCACCTCCCGTGGATCTTGATTTCACATACTTTTCGTATGTTGAAAGAACCTTTCTCCCATTCAAGACTTATCCCCCCGCCTCTCCTTCTTTGATGTCCCCCGAGAACGAGGACAAGGTCTTTGATCCCGGTATTACATTCGAGGCTTCCCCATGGACCATTTAATTCGGGGACGAGTCAGGCTCGTGACTCGGTTAATATAAACAAGCGCTTTTTGGGAGGCAACCAAATTATCTATCTATCTTTACCTGTTTTCACCATAAGTGTAGGGGGAGCCCCGTTGGTGTTTCTTGTTTTCTTTCTTATCATGTGCAGGGATTAGAGCTTCAAAGACACACTCTTGATGACTTTTGACGAACCATGATTTCGTGTTCCCTTCTTCCCGGTTCTATCCTAAACTCTTTTCGATTCACTATTTTATATTTTCCAATATTAAAATAGGAATCTCGTTAGTTGTCTTTTCCTTAGCGAAATTTAAACAACGTGCACAATGTCCTAAGTGTAGGGGAGTTTACGCCCACATGCTTAAACATTGAGGACAATGTTTATATTAAGTGTAGGGGGGACTTCTATCGAAGTTAAGTGGCCTTTTCCTTGTATTTTTCCTCATTTTAACTGGAAAATCAATTTTTCGACATTTTTCAAAATTTTTGATCTATTTTGGCCTATTAGTTTTACCTTTGTATAGTTATTTTCTTTCTTTGTAAGAAGAAAATTTTAATAAAGTGGTTTTAATTTTCAAACGTTGTGAATCTTTTGACTCAACCTGAGTTTACTTATATAAGTTTACTCTAGCTAGTTTCCTTAACGTGTTTAAGTCAAGTTTTGCTAGGCTTTTATATAAGGAGCTATAAAACGCGAAAGTCTTAACTCTCACGGGTTAAGAACAAGAACTTTTCGCAAGTTCCTATAATTGATCCTAGAGAGTTGTCTATCAAGGGAACTTTAAAATGCGATTTCTAAACTTGAAAGAGTCTAAGAATTTGCAAGATCCTATAGGCGACTCGAAAACCCAAAGCTCTGATTTAATAGGCTAAGCATCCACGAGTCTCATTCCTTGAGATTTTAAATTGTGGAGAACGAGAGATGATAGAGTCAATTATAAGTTTGGTATTCTTTCGTGAATTTATGTGAGTTAGTTATAAGCCTATTCTCCCATCGCGTGCTAAAAAATTTATCTGCAATAAATAAGGTTGTACGATTTGAAAAGTTACTTAGCTTATAGCCCAAGATCGTTTAAAAGTTGCTGGTATGGATTAGAGTTCATAGCTAAGGCATAACTTATTGAAGCGGCATGCGAAGATTGGCGAGTCCAAAAAAGTCCTAACAAGACATGAGGGCTATATTTTGTTGCTAAAGATCCCAAGTGATGTGAAGAATCATTTATCAAAAATCTATATGAAGGATCGAGACACACGACGAAAAGCAAGTACTCCCCAAAAGATCATGGAGAAGTCTATCCAAGAAGGCCCTAACAAGGTATGAGGATGAATAGATCCAAGTCCAAAAAGGAGGCAGATCGTTGTATATCAAAGTCCAAAATAAAGATTGGAGAAAAATGAAGAAGTCGTGGTCCAAATATGAAGAATCTCTCAAAACTTCAAGTGAAGAAATTCCTATTATGAAGAGAAGGCCATTATTTTATGAACGTCTCTCAAGATTTGAAGAATGAAGTCGCTGCCAAATATCGGTCCGAGAAAGGTCTCAAATCGCGAAGCGAGTTATGCCAAGATATGAACTTTATGAGGTCCCGAGAAGCAGTTTTAAAAGATTTTGTCCTTTAGCTAACTATTGATTAAATCGTCCCACTTTATTTTCAGCCTTAATAACTATCGAAATAAGTCAACAATGCATCCTCGTGATCATTCAAGACAACAATAAAATATAACAGATACACCTAGGAATAAGGGAGTCTAAGTGAATAATTGGCCCACATGAGTTCGTGTTAGTTTGCTAACTTATAATAACAATGATCTCGTTTTTAAGCTTGGTTTGGAGAAAGTGAAAATTTGAGGATGATGATTATTCATGACATTTCCAAAACCGAAGGTATGTTTTTGATTTCTTTACTTTGAATGTTTATAGTTTTCTATCTCTTTAATAAAGGCCAAGACGGATTGATTATGATGAAAAGTGTAATCGTGATTTGTAACTAATGCATTGCATGAGGACATTGCAATGGTCAAGTGTAGGGGATTTTATAGGTGCGTAAACACCCATCCTTTTTACCACTTAATTACAATAATAACCGAGCCAAAACGTGTATTTTATGTCATTTATGTCGGAATTATGCGTGGTTTGTGTTTTTGTTGTGATTTAGGACGAAAAGGTGAAAAGTGGAGAAAACACGGGCTTTCACGGGCTTTTATCGAAGAAAAAGACAAAAGACGAAGTCGAAAGATCAAAAGTGCAAAAAGAACGGAAGTCCAAGACCAATTCTGAAGATTTATCGAAGAAAAAGTCAAAAGACGGAAGTTTACTAAAAGCCGAAGAACTCAAGTCTAATTTATTGAAGAATTACAAGACGAGTTTGAAGAAATCCCGAGACAAAGTCATTAAAGTCAAAAGATTAAGAAGATTAAGGACTTAATGACGCAATTAGAGAAAGAAGAAAGAGGGAGGAAGCTTCCACTAAGCACCTCCCTAATCCACTATAAATAGATGATTTTCATTTCATTTGTAGTTTTTGGGTGGATTGAAAACCCACCTCTTCCACCATTTTCATACCTTGCAATTTAATTTCTTGCACTTTAATTTCTTGTATCGCACCTTTAATTTCTTTAATTCAAGTAAGTTTACTTTTAATTGTTGTCGAATCTTTACTTTTCTTGTTTAATCTCTCATCTACCTTTCTTATTTGTGTTTAATCTTTGTGTTCATGTTCTTGAGTTTTATGGTTTTCAATCAAGTGGGTTTTGATTATTTTGGTTATGACTGTTGGTGTTATTGATTTGGATTGATTGGTTACTGTTAGTAGATAATTTGTGGTTGTTTTGGTTTAATCTTTTGGTTAATCTTGATTAATTTTTCTTAAATTCGTGTTCTAGTTCTTTCCCCTGTTCTTCGTTCATGCTACTGTTAACATTGCCCAGTAAATGTTCCGAATCAGTGTGTTTAAAAAGTTCCGAATCAGTTTTAGTGAAAAAGTTCTGAATGAAAGGTTTTTAAAAGTTCCGAATGAAAGGTTTTTGAAAGTTCCGAATGAAAGGTTTTTAAAAGTTCCGAATCAGTTTTTTAAAAGTTCTGAATCAGTTTTTTTTAAAAGTTCTGAATCAGTGTTTTTCTCATTTTATTCCAGATCAGTCCTTTATTCCGGATCAGTAAATGATCCGAACCAAAATGTTCCGGATGAATGAACCAAAATGTTCCGAACCAAAATGTTCCGGATGAATGTTCCGAATGAGCTTAATGTTCCGGATGAAGGATTTATTCCGGATGAGCACTTTTCCTTAGTTTTGTAATTTCAGTTTTGGTTTATTTTTAAGTTTATGTTTTTGAATTTTAACTTTTATTTTTCCCGCCTTTTTACTTAATTGCACTTTTAGTTTACTTACCTTTAATTTTAGTTTGCCTTATTTACTTTTAAGTTTGCCTTTTTATTTCTCGTCGGGTTTTTAATTTCTCGTCATTAATTTCCTATCAAGTTTTTGTCTTTCAGTATTTCTTTTTACCGTCTTTATTTTATTTTTACTTGTTTCAAGTCTTTATTTTTTATTAGTTTACGACACCCAACAATTCTATTTCTTTTCCACAAAAAACAACTGAGTCGCACTTTGAACCGTGATCAATTCGAGAAGATTCCGAGAAACGAACTTTTTCAACTAGCAAAATCTCTTACATTATTTACCCGAAAAGATTTTCAACCGAGAGTTAAAGAGTAAAACTTGATCACCAACATGGAACTCTTGGTTCTTAATCTTGGAATCATGAATGAGCTTAGTCTTCTCCTTGTATATTAATGAATTTTCATAAGCCTCATTCCTAAGTTCATTGAGTTCATTGAGTTGGATTTTCCTATGATCACCGGCTTTGTTTATGTCAAAATTAGCCCACTTCAAGGCCCAATAAGCCTTATGCTCCAACTCAATGGGGAGGTGGCACGCCTTTCCGTACATAAGGCGATAAGGAGTACAACCTATAGGTGTCTTATAAGCGGTACGGAAATCCCACAAAGCATCATCTAATTTATCGGCCCATGAGGCACGATGCTCTCCCACCGTTCGCTCTACAATTCGCTTAAGACCGCGGTTGGAAACCTCGTCTTGACCATTAGTTTGTGGATGATACGCGGTGGAAAGTCGGTGATTGACACCATACTTAGCCATGACTCGTGCAAATTGATCATTGCAAAAATGAGTCCCGCGATCACTAATAATAGCACGAGGCACACCGAATCGAGCAAACAATTGTTTCAAGAAGTTAACAACCACCCTCGCATCGTTAGTAGGTAAAGCCTTTGCTTCAACCCATTTTGATACGTAGTCAACGGCTACGATGATGTACTTGTTCCCTTTGGATGATGGAAATGGCCCCATAAAGTCGATGCCCCATACGTCAAAGATTTCACACTCTTGGATGAAATTTTGAGGCATCTCATCTTTATGTGTGATCTTACCTTGTCTTTGGCAATCATCACAATGCTTAACCATTTCATGAGTGTCATGATAAATGGTGGTCCAATAGAATCCGGAATCAAAAACTTTTTTAGCGGTGTAATTAGGACCAAAGTGACCACCGGTGGGTCCTTTGTGGCAAGCTTCAAGGACTTGTAAAGCCACCGGCCCATCAACACATCTACGAATGATTAAGTCCGCACATTGCTTGAAAAGATAAGGGTCGTCCCAATAGTACATTTTAACGTACTTGAAGAATTTTTTTCTTTTGTTGGGACGATAACCCTTCGATAAGAACACCACCCGCCAAATAGTTTGCAATGTCCGTAAACCATGGGTTATCATCAAGATTAGAATTAATAGACATTAAGGTCTCAAGGAGAAAAGATTCATTAATCTCTTGATTTGGAGGTTCCCCTTGATAAGGATCCTCAAGTCTACTAAGATGATCCGTGGCTAGGTTTTCCGCTACCTTTTTATCACGAATTTCGATTTTAAATTCTTGTAGGATCAAAACCCAACGAAGGAGTCTCGGTTTAGCATCTTGCTTGGTCAACAAGTATTTTAAGGCAGAATGGTCGGTGTAAACGATGGTGGTGGAAAGTACAAGATAGGGGCGGAATTTCTCAAAAGCATACACTACGGCTAAAAGCTCTTTTTCGGTAGTGGTATAATGCAATTGAGCCCCCAACATTGTCTTACTAGCATAATGAATGGGTTGGAAATGTTTGTTAACTCATTGACCTAAAACCGCTCCTACCGCGAAATCACTAGCATCGCACATGAGCTCGAAAGGTAACTCCCAATTTGGAGAGACTAAGACCGGTGCCTTAGTTAATTTACCTTTAAGAAGTTCGAAAGAGTCGAGAAATTCTTGAGAGAAGATGAAAGGAGCATCCTTTTCTAAGAGATGAGTCATTAGACGAGCTATTTTGGAGAAATCTTGGATGAAACGTCGATAAAATCCCGCATGGCCTAAAAACATCTAACTCCTTTGACGGTGGTAGGTGGAGGTAACTTAGCAATGACGTCAACTTTAGCACGGTCGACTTTGATACCGGCTTTGTAAATTTTATGACCGAGGACGATGCCTTCTTTTACCATGAAATGGCATTTTTCCCAATTAAGAACGAGACGAGTGTCTTCACACCGTTTAAGCATACATTCTAAATTGGCAAGGCAAGAAGAGAAAGAATCACCATAGACCGAGAAATCGTCCATAAAGACTTCCATAGTTTCTTCAACCATGTCATGAAATATTGCCATCATACACCTTTGGAAAGTCCCGGGAGCATTGCATAAACCGAAAGGCATTCATTTGTAAGCAAATATTTCATAAGGACAAGTGAATGTGGTTTTTCTGGGTCTTTTGGATCGATAGGGATTTGAAAATATCTAGAAAAACCATCTAAGAATCAATAGAAATCATTACCCGCTAAACGCTCGAGCATTTGATCCATGAAAGGAAGAGGAAAATGATCCTTACGAGTGGCATAATTGAGCTTACGATAGTCTATGCAAACTCGCCAACCCGTTACGAGTCGAGTAGGAATCAACTCGTTGTTTTCATTGGAAATAGCGGTGATTCCGCCTTTCTTAGGCACACAATGGACGGGACTAACCCATGGCGAATCCGAGATAGGTTAAATCATTTCGGCATCTAGAAGTTTGATAACTTCTTTCTTAATGACTTCATGAATTTTTGGATTAACCCTTCTTTGATTTTGGATTGCGGGTTTAAAGTCGTCTTCCATGAGAATTTTATGAGTGCAAAAATTAGGATCAATTCCACGGATGTCGGAGATTTTCCAAGCAATTGCTTTCTTATGATTTTTAAGCACATTGATAAGTCGAGATTTTTCATCTTCTTTTAAGTCCTTAGCAATAATGACGGGTAACTTATTATCCTCTTCTAAGAAAACGTACTCTAAATGAGACGGTAAATCCTTAAGCTCTAAATCCGGTGGATTGTCGATGGAAGGCTTAGTCAAATTTGGATCATCGTTTTTAACTTCCTTAGGAGTAGGTGGAGAAATATGGTCCTCATTGAGAAGTCTCTCAATGGTACGAATGTCTTCTTCCCAATCGGTGGGAGAATCGTCATATTTTAATTCCACATCCCCTAAACTCGCTTCAAATTCTTGTAAAAGAAAGTCACTTTCTCCAAATGGAGTCAATGAAGGAGCAATAGAAGCTACGGTCTCAACAAGAGGTAAATGAGAAATCCCGCTTTTACAAACCTCGTGAAAATGTTCTTCACATGCTTCGTCGAGCACATCGATGTAATTTGATGAGACTGTAATTATACATAGTCTCATCGTCCAAATCGGGCTTAAAACGCTAAAAATATCATCAAAATACCCAAATATATGCTTGTGTTTGTTCATTGTGTATTTTAGGTACGGATATCGTGAAATCAACAAAAGATCACAAGAATGAAGCAAAAACGAACACGGGAAACGAAGTCGCATAAAGAACCGGGCCCAAGTATGGAATTTGCAAAAATGCCCTTGAAGTTTGAAGAAATGACAAGTTTGGTCCTTCAAGTTTGATGAATTGTCATGATTAGTCACTAAAGAATCAAGATATATAAGATTAATCCTTCAACTTTCAAGACACGTCAAGAAACACCCTTGAATTTTAAGAGAGATACACGTTAGACCCTTTTTATTATACAAGGACTAACGGTGACAAGCTATAAGGACTATGGGTGTAAAGGTTTGTACTAATTGCTGTTAGTGAGGGGGACCAAATGTGCAAATGTTCTAAACCTACTTAACTATAAATACCCAAATAACCCAACAACCCACCCACTTAACCTTTCCTCCACTCATATACTGCCACCTCACCAAACCCACCCATATACCATACCCATACCCATTTACCCAGCCTTTTAACCACAAACCAACCTGACCCTTCTACTAATCTACTTATTATTATTATACCCGGTAAACACTTCCCCCACCCCCAAATCATCATCTAATCACAGCACTGTGCAACCATGAACCCTAATTAACTATCTCTTTAATTACCAAATATCAGGGTGATTAGTCCTCCAGATCTTTGATTCCTCATGTGTACATCATACCCACATGGTCGAATCATCCAGCTCACTCCTGTGGACCCCTCCCCCGTGGTCCCCTGCACTTTCTTTTCACTTACAAACAAAAGTGTGCCAGCAAATCAACGAACCTTGTGATTTTCGTGTTGGCTAAGGGTCCTTGGACGCACCAGATCATCTCAGTACAACTGTTAACCCCATGTGAACAATTGCAGAGGTCACGGATCTTATTTGACCAAGACAAATTTCAAATGTTGAGGGCAATTGAGGGAAATCAGCAACTAGGGTTTGCATTTTTTTTTGTTTTTCTTCTAGAAACATGTAGCCGTGTATATAAGGCAGTAGGGTTCTTCATTTTTTTCTTGTTCCAGAATTTTGCTCTCATTTCTTGTAATGTGATATAAGTTAAATGAAGTAGATTTTTTTGAGTTCCAATTTTACCTTCCAGTATTTTTAATTTACTTGCACCATTTACTTTTATGCAATTTACCTTTTAAAAATCATTTTTATTTTTCAGTCATATTTATTTTCAAGAGTATTCAAGTTGGTTTGAGTTTTCAAGATTGAGAAAAAATTTTTTGGTTAAAAGAAATTTTCAAGTAAAAAAAAAGAGAAAAATCAGTTGGTTATTATTATTGTGTATGTTCATGTTTGTTATTCTCAGCAGGGGTGTTTGTTTGGAAAGCTTGCACACCGGCGTGTGCATAAGATCATAATCCGAGAGCACGGATGTGTGTTCTTGAGGTTTGTCAAAACTTTTCCTTTTCCGTTTTCTTTTAATTTCTGTCTAGAAACTGCATGATCAATTGTGTTTGTGTAGTCACGTGTGAATGAATGAAATTGCATGATTAGGCTATTTGTTGAGTTATTTGGCCTTTGGTGGCGTTTTGGTAACATAATCTTTTGAAAAACTTCATGTCAACCTATTTAAAGGCCGTTTGGGACAGCTTGTTTAGGGTAGGGAAACCGGCTCTTAAGCTAAGCTAAGCTCTGCAGTACCTTCGTATGGATTGGTTAAGTGATTTTTTTTTTTAAAAATTCGAGGATTGAGTTAAAGAATTTGATTGGCAAGTTTGGTGTTTTAATTTTTAAACAGACTTTTATTTTGCGTTTGCTTGTTTCCTTCATATATGCCGTGTTGTAGTGTTTACAGTCATTGCATAAGATTCGTGTGTTACCTGCTTGAATTTGTGTTGTATGAATATGTTATGTTTTGCGTTTGAGTTTTGAGTTCTATTATCCACACAGCAAAAGTAACATACCTACTGCCTGTTAGAATCAACATGTAGGTCACTGCTGATCTAGGGGTGTAGATTTATGTGTTTGTTGTTATTATTGCTTGTCGCGTATTGTTTCTTGTGAGTTATTGGTCGCTTTGAAAGATTGCATAGGCTCAATAGGCTGGAACTCACTTAGGTGTGCCTGCGTGTTTGATTGTGCATCATTGCTTTGCGTGTTTGTGCGCCTTGCATCCCCAAACAGCAAACCAAAGCGGAACATAAGTCCCTGCTGGTATTGTTATTTCGCTGCGTGAATTAGAACCAAAGAAAGAAAAAGACAGTATCCAAAAAGTGCCTGCTGTGTTCAAGTGTTTTTAGACTTGCCTTATTTAGTGTATGCCTTATTTAGGGGTTTGTACCGAACTTTCTGTCATAATCGTACCAATAGGTCTTTTATTTCTTCGCTGGGTGTCTTAGTTAGTTATAGTTGCTCATTTTCTGTTTATTTTAAGTTATTTTATAAGTTTGCATAGTTACTTTAAGTCATAAGAATCAAATAATAAAACATAGGCAAGGAAGTGGTAGCAAAAACGTCCACTGTTAGGAATTGGTTCTAAGTTGCTGTAAAAAAGGTGTAGGCTGTATAGCAATTTGCTGTCAATAGGCATGTTGTCGTAACAAATTGTTGGCGTGTTTAAGTGTTTTGCGGAGTGTTTTGTCTCCTGTGATTCTAACACCTAACAGCAGCCTAATCGACCAAACATAGAATCCCAAAAAGAGTGTTACTAGCTGTTACTCAATTCGTGGCAGGTTTCATTTGATTAGTTGATTTGTGGTTAGGGTTTGTATTCGGGTCATACTATCCAAACAGCAATCAGTCTAAAAGAAAAGCACAACCAACCATGACCCTCTCTTTTATGTATGCACAGTAGGATACCTTAGGGGTATTTGCGTGATTTTAGCTCAAGAATCTTGATATCAGTTTGATTTAGGTCCCCAATAGTTGGTGTTAGGATTCAGATAGTTTTAGAAAGCTTAGGAAGCCATTTACCCCACGGTTTGCACACAAAAACAGCAAACACCCACACTCGCTGTATGTATGCACCAGTAGGTTTTTGGTGACTTGAATGTTAAACCTTGGGCTTAAAAATTGGTTACATAGTTATTTTAGGGGTAGTTTTAGGTGATTATTATCTGGTATTACAAGATTTGAGGGTTTTGGTTGGTTAAACTCGCCTTTGGTAGTCCACTGTTAGGCATATAGCCCGCAGCCCCACAATTTGTTCATAGTTTGTGCATTTGTTGATTTGGTGGTTAATTGTACTTAGATTGTGTGAAGTTCTTGTTTGTGTTTGACTCCTCACAACCAAAAGGTTGTGAGGGTGCCGTTTGTGCCCAAAAACGCCAACAAACAAGCCTAAAACAAGCGAAACGAGCCGAAAAAAACATTCAGCAACTTTTTCTTTGTTTTCCGAGAACGCTGCAGATTTTTTAATTTTTTTAGTGTTGTCTGATATCGGACAACACTGATGTTGGACAAGTCCTTTGTCTGGTAGGATATTGGACAACACTAAAGTACTCCACCTTGGAGTACTTTGGGGTACTTTCGTTTTTAGCCAATTTTTTTAGTTTTTTTTAACTTTTTCATTTTTCCCTTGTTAATTTAGTTAAAAAAAGATTTTTAGAAAAATAAAATTTATTTTTAGCATTATTTTATTATTTTTATTATTATTTTAGTTTAAAAAGTGTTTTTAGCCTTTTAAAAATAGAAAAATAGTTTTAAAAATTTAGGAAAAATACTTTTTAGTCTTTAAATAATATAAATGAGTTATTAGTTCAATAAAATAATATTTTGGGCTTTTTCTTAATTATATTTAATTTTAGGGCTTTAATTAGCATTTAAAATTGAATATTTAATTAATAAAAGGTTTTAAAAATTATTTATTGGATTTTTATCCTTATTTATATTATTTTAGACTAGGTTTAATCTTCTAATTAATTTTTAGGTAAAATTTTTCGTTTGGTCGCGTTTTTACGTTCGTACGTTTAAGCGTTTTCGACCGTTTTTAGCGTAACTCGTCTCCGTTTTTCTTTCTTTCTTTCTTTCCAAAAACGTAATCACTCGATTAAATAACGTCTATAATATTTATCGGCTAAACACCATACCTCCTCGAGAACGAACTCGATTGTCGGTATTTACGTTTTCCTAAACGTTGATACTTATACTTACCGCGACTTTGGTTTTTTGCTTACTTTTTCCTAAAGGTAAGTAAAACGACTAAAAACCACAACATCAAAAATGGCACCGCTGCCGGGGAGGTGTGTTTAGCCATATCTATTTATCGTTGTAGAATCTTGATAACCTATGAATCTATGAAGTGGGTTGATGTTTTCTAGAGAGAGAAACTAGAGGGAGAAAGTGAGAGAAAACTATGTGATATTTTATTAAATGGAAACACAAAGTGAACAACAACCAACCCCTTTCTAAGGAGGAAAGGGGTATTTATACTTCCAAGTCACTAATGGACTTGGGCCGGCCCATGACAAGCCCATGGACCGGTTCTTACTTAACTAAATAAGTAACTATTAACTACGAGCTATTACAACATTAATAATATTGTGGAGTGACCGATACTTCTAATATACGTAAAAACGTATTTCTAACAATCTCCCCCTAAGGGAGGTCACTCCATGTTACAAAATTCTAAACCTAGCATACTATACTAAGTCTTCGTTTTTAGCTCGTAGTCTTTTCTTCTTTTTCTTTTTGTTGTGAATATTTTGATTTGATCTTTTTGGCTTTGGCTTGAGAGCATTGTTCTTTTGGCCTTTCACGTGCGATCATTGCCTTTTTGTGAATTTTGCCTCCTCGTGACTTCATGTTCCACACACTTATGTCTTTTTGTTGAATTCTCGAAAGCTTCAGAGTTTGGTACAGCGGAAGACTTCATCTTGTACTTTCTTGAATTTTTGCTGAACTTTGATGCAGAAAGAACATAAGCATGTGGGAATGACTTTTACAGGTACACCGCAACACCACCGTCTTTAACTGGTACACAGCAACGCCACCGTCTTCAACAGGTACACAGCAACGCCACCGTCTTTAACAGGTACACAGCAACGACACGAATAAAATGGCTTTGAACATTTTATTCTAATTCGGTAGCATTTTACCTCCGGTCGGTGAAGACCGTTGGACGATATTAGATATCGTACCCGTGACGGATAGTTTCAATTAAGTAACTTCCTGACAGGATTTCGCGGGTAAACCCGTTCTCTTTATTCGACCGTCCAAAGCTGACTGCGAACATAAAGAGTGAATCACTTGGATAAATTATCCTTGTGATTTGAAGCCGTCAATTCATGAAACCTGGAACAAGTGAATTTCAATTAAGATTTTCACCATCGTTGCTTTCCAGTTGTCACGAGCTCAATTTATAAAGAATCTTGCACGTCACCTACCAAGTGTTGTTTGATGTTAACACTAGAAGGATTTCCACTCGTCACTGTGATCAATAAAGAGTCACTCTGAGTGTTCTGGCAAGATCATATGATAATGCGTAGAGGCCTGGAACGAGTTTAAGTTCAATTAAGAATTAAACCACTATTTCTTTCCAGTTTTTCACAAGATTGGTTCTAAAAGAACACCACGTGTAACCTACCATGAGCTTGTTTGATGTTGGCTCAAGCAGGATTTCCATCTTCATTGTAATACTTGCGTATTACTCGGATGTTCTAGCAATATTACAGGAATACTGCGTAGGGCTCATGAAAATCTCTTACTTTTCACAGTGTGTGAGAAAGCAAGGAATAAATGGAAAGTGTCCTAATGAGACTTTTGATGATCTCTTGGCTCTAGACTCGATAGTGCGTTTTGATTTAGTGAGCGATGGCTGGAGAGGAGTGCCACCTTTTCAATACCAGTCTATTCGGAGTGAATAAACCAATAGATAACGTGTTGATCTCCGTGTGATTAAAACAAATACCTTTTGAGAGATATTTGAGTTAGCTGGGAAGGGTTGTGCATTGCATCACTGGGTCCATGATGTCTTTATTCAATACCGAGAATCATTAGCAAAAATGACCTCAATAGCATATGTATTGACCCGGTTTCTGCCTAAAGTTGTAAGGAGGGCTTCTTTCTTTACACCCTTTATCTTTACAATTCTTTTTCATTCTTCAACCCCTTCAATGCTTACCAATACGTCATCACTAGCACCTTGTTGTGATTGTTCCAGTGCTAGCTTAAGTACTTGGTCGGCATTCAGCTACGTTCACATTCTTTCTCCATCTTTCCTAGGACTTCTAATTCTATCTAGGGAATTGTCCTTGGGAAGATTCCATCGGCTCTGATTAATCATTGGACTAAACCTATTCCTACCACCCTTTTGTCACCACATTCGTCATGAATTAAGCGTGTTTTGGGAAGGAATTGCCACAATAAAAAATCATTGAAAATCACCTAAAGTACTTGTGATATTGAAATCAAAAGTTTCGTACCTTAGGTGTTTTGTTCATCAAAAACGCTCCCCCTTAACACGTGCTTTACACCTATTAAGTTGGATTATCGTTAAGTCTTTTTCATCTTTTAGCCAAGTATCGTTTAAGTCTCCTTAATCCCATTTTCTCCCCTTATCCAAAATGTTAACCATTAATATTTGGGATATTGAATGGATTAACCGGTCTTTGGGTAAAAAATGAAATCGATGTTTGGCCATAGAACATGTTAATGCTCCCCCTTAAATTAATAAGGGATATTTGTAGTGCTTTAGTATGATATATTTTGAAAGATTTAGAATCTCGTGAGAAATTCTTGAAAAATTATCATACCTTAACACTACATCAAGCCGCAAAAGCACAATATTCACAAATATACATATTCACAATTAAAACCAATATAAAGTGGACCTGAAATGTACGACCCATTAGATGAATCGTTGCAGTAACTTGTGGTGCACTCCATATGGTCTTCCACCAACGAATCTTTCTAAACTCCTCATCAATCTACGTTCACGGAGCTTTTGATCGATCTTCTTGATCACATACTTCGCCATTTGCCGATAACCCTGATGCCAATCCTCAGTCATCTCTGGTAAAGTTCCACCCGAATTGAGATGATCCAACTTTCCTCTGACGTAGATGAGAGTCCCATCACTGTACTTATAAAGCTCACCCACCCTCATAAACTTCATTAACCCTCGACTGTTCAAGTAGAAAATCCCACAATTCGGAACAGAAATGCCGGTATAGGGACTCTGTTGACATGTTGAGGTAACACTTGATTCACTGGACGGGTTAGGTTAAGCTTCCTTTGGTAACTTTCGACTCCCAACTGAAGATCTTCAACTCGTTTCTTGATAACAACGCTTCGTGTGAACATACGAAGTGCTGTATTCAAGGCAATGAGGTCTTCACGAGGAATATGTGTGACTTGATCTCGGGTCATCAGAAGCAACATATCTTCGATATCCTCAAGGCGAATGATAGAAAAATCTCCCTGCTGGATTTTGTATTCTCTGTCATCCTCCCTTTTCAATCGAATCTCCGTCACATGATAATAGCCATTCTTTGCTTCAGTTTTCAACCCTAAGATGCTGGAGATGCGGATATCGGATCTAACGTTACTTCCTGAATTGACTAGGCAGCAGCCCCTGTACGCCCTTCGAACTCGTTCGTCCCAGTGTGATGCACCTATGACAGCATACATATCATAATTACGATTTACCTTTGGGACCCAGAGTCGATTTACCTTTTCCTCGATAAAGGGTATTGTCCCCCAGTTGGCAGCTTTCAGCAAGGTCAGGGAGGTTGCGTACTTTGATGACCCTTTCAGAAGATACACAAGATCATTGGTGACGAAGAAGTCAAGAGCAATCTGATTATCTTGAGAAGGATCAAGTGGAGGTGGAGCTCTTTCTGAATCATGAAGACCTGGCCGTTGAACGGTATTCAGAGCTTTCAGGATCTCATCAGCATAATACTCGAACTCCATTCGGGTTAATCTGGTTTTGGCGTGAAGTCTTTTATCCTTTAGTGCTCTCTTCACCAAAGACGGAGTAACCGAAGTCTTATACTCATGAGCAAGAAATGCACACAAGTCAATCGGACTACGGATACGGAGATATAGAACATCTCTGTCAGCGTCCGTGATTGGATCATATTGAGCCGCTGCCGTGATCCAAGCTTGTGGCGGTGCAGTCTCGTCAATCTCCAACGTGTCTGCCCAGTCCCGTGTCCTTGACTCAGGAACAGTAGATTGTTGTTCTTGTTGTAGAGGAGTAGAAATGCGAACATCTGCTGGTTCGGATTCAAGCATCTCGGCGGTGTCATGAACGGGTGAGTGTTGTGCAGCTTCAGGTTCAGTTACTGATTCTGCAATCACAGAAGCAACAACAACAGGACTAACAGGGTTAGTGGTAACAGGTATAGATACAGCAATAGAAGTACCGGGAATCGATGACGCTGTAGTAGCATTCACATCGTGGCGCCACTTAGATCGTCTTGATTCCGTTGATGTTGATTTTTCCTTCTGCGCTGCATCTTTCTTGGACTTGGTTCCAGACTTAGCAGGTTTCTTTGAGCTGGCAACCTTATCCCCCTCTTTAGGCTGTTTACCCCCATCATCATCCCCATCGCTATCCTCGTTACTCCCCTAGCACTCTCCTCATTCCCATCACCACCATCATCGCCATCATCATCATCATCATCATCATCATCCTCATCATCATCATCATCATCATCATCATCATCATCATCATCCTTTTCCTCTTCTTCTCCTTCTTCTTCCTCTTCTTCTTCACCAGTACCCTCTTCCTGTTCACTATCATCTTTGTCCTCCTCAGGTAGAATGTGATAAGGTACCACACTTCCAAACGTTTTGAATAACCTATCATCCTCCATGATATCGTCATTCAGGGATTTGTAAAGAGCCCGTTGAATCCTAGATTTATCAAACGATCCAAGTTCCCTCATTCGAGCTTTCAGGATCTTCTTTAATTCAAAATCCGTCAAGTCATAGGCAATTTTGTAGGCGGATTCAGAAGGATTGGAAGACTTGATCATCAAGTTATCAGCTGCTAGTGTCTTTAACTCATCACGCAGTTTAGGCATAATGGATTCAACGGATTCTTGCACTCTCTCTTCAACAGAAGCTTCAAGTGCTTCTTTTTGCTCCTTGTATTTATCCCTCATCGCTTGAAGTCTAGTGATACGTGCAGCATGCTTATCAGCCTCAGCCTGCTTAACCTGAGCTAGTTCTTCTGCATGAGCTTTTCGCGTCAATTCCATATCTGCAGCGAACTTAGCAAGCATCTCTTCTTGGGCTTTCCTAGATGCTTCTTCACTTTGAACTCGTCTATGTAGCTCTTGGCGAAGTTCATCCATTTCTCTTTTGTGATTATCCGTATGTTTATCCAACATTTCGGCCATCACCAATGCAGCCATTGTAGATGTTGCAGAGCTGCTCTGGGTTGATTGAAGAGGCTCGGTTGTGACCACAGTACTGAGAATGGGAGTTATTGGAGGTGGAAGGAATGGTGTTGAAGCCGGTCTGGTTGGTAAGGGTTGTATTGGTGGAGGTTGAGTTGCTAAAGGTTGAGTTGACACCATGATCGTAGGAGCAACGGACTCCTTTTCCACACTTGCTGAAATAGGAATGGATGTCTCCTTCGAAGTAGAATACCGTTCAGGTGATCCAAACTCATTAATATCCTCTGGTTCCTCGTACTCTTCTTCAACATTTATCCGTGCACCTGAACCACTACCGCCCGTATCTTTCCTACTCCTTTGAATAGCTATCTTCATCATTTTTCTCTCCGCCTTGTCAAGAGTAGGATCAACAACATCTTCTTCGTCACGTAGAACTAACTCATCAGCCTTACCCTTTCCCTTCTTAACCTCAGTCTTCTTCTTCTTGGTTTCGGGTTCAGGTAAAGCAGCTGGTTGCTTGCGTTTACCTTTACTCTTGACCGTAGTATACGAGTCTTCTCCAGTCTGAAGGCTTGCTTTTAGCTTCTTGATTTCTAGCTGCAGTAGCTTGTAATCAGCAGAACCCTTAATTCTTTCCGTCAGAAGGTAATCGGGAATAGGACCAGGAATAACACCACCAGCTGGTCCTTCATGCCTTAAATCCATAATATGATCAGCCTCTTCAGTGTGATGACGACTTGCTGCACGCCTATCAATTGTAACATCATTCTTCATACAATAGTTAATGATAAGCTTGATAAATCGAGGGTAAGGAAAGAAATTAGACTTCAGCTTCTTGTTTTGGAAGAGTTGAAAGGTGAATTCTTCCCATAACAACAATGCATAATCTGCATTTGCGCCTTTATACATTCCATGGAAGATGTTCATAATAGGACTACGCAAAGCATCATGCCCACTTGTTTTCGGTGTAAGACATCTACTGAGAATACCCAACATTGCTCTCCAAGGCTGACCTACTTTAGCAGTGGTAAACTCAGACGCAACTCGTATGTCAGGACATCCAAGAGCATCGAACAACTCCATGAGTTCGTCTTTAGTAGGATCCTTCGAAAATGCCATACCTTTGGGTGTATCCCGAATGCCAAATATCTTACGGAAGTCTGAAACATTAAGTGTCTGCTGCTTGTTGTCGAGAGTGAAGGTGATCTTGTTTGAAGTGCTTTCCTTGGTGGCCCAGAACTCATACATGTAATCATAAGGCACCGAGGCACTACTTCTTAAATCATTCTTGAAATGAGATTGATCAAGAATTGCTATGGCGACTTTAAACCCATGGTGAGTGGATTTTGAAACTTGCTTCAGCCTGTAATTGTTTGGTATGAACTTGAGGGTTCGTGCTTCAGCAATTGCGGCAGCTCGAGAGTCTTGGATTTCTTGTACTGTTGGATTAGTCATCGTATCTGCTTTAGATAAGACATGAAAGGTTGATGCACAAAAATATATAGATATGTATCATTCTTATTTCTAAGCATAACATATTTCACCAAGTACTTAGAACATGCAAACAACTATAAATCAAACAACTCTTCATCCGGAACTTTCCTTCATTCGGAACTCTTCATTCGGAAGTCCTTCATTCGGAACTTCTTCATTCGGAAGTTCTTCATTCGGAACTTCTTCATTCGGAAGTTCTTCATTCGGAACTTCTTCATTCGGAAGTTCTTCATTCGGAACTTCTTCATTCGGAAGTTCTTCATTCGGAACTTCTTCATTCGGAAGTCCTTCATCCGGAACTTCTTCATTCGGAAGTCTTTCATTCGGAACTTCTTCATTCGGAAGTCCTTCATTCGGAACTTCTTTCATTCGGAAGTCCTTCATTCGGAACTTCTTCATTCGGAAGTCCTTCATTCGGAACTTCTTCATTCGGAAGTCCTTCATTCGGAACTTCTTCATTCGGAAGTCCTTCATTCGGAACTTCTTTCATTCGGAAGTCCTTCATTCGGAACTTCTTCATTCGGAAGTCCTTCATTCGGAACTTCTTCATTCGGAAGTTCTTCATTCGGAACTTCTTTCATTCGAAAGTCCTTCATTCGGAACTTCCTTCATTCGGAAGTTCGTTCGGAACAATCCTTCATTCGGAAGTTGATATCCATGTTCATCCGGAACTTAACAAACGTAGCTATGATGATTTATTCTAAGCGCGTTTGTGAGTTCTAAGGCAATCTAAGGCAATACCACATCTTCTAATGCTATTCCGAGCATAACCCACCTATAACCCTAATCAATTAATGCTTAATTAGACACAAACCCTAATTTGGACTTAATCTAATTAAACGAATCATTTAGCAGGATATAGTGATGAATTAGACGAATTTTAAATCAAGGAATGATGTTTATTACCTTATAAATCAAATGAACCGGATTAAATTGAGTAGAATGCGATTTGAAAGAACTTGTGTGTGTTATCAATGGCGGCAAGATAATAAAGCAGAAACAGTGATAGTGAAAGACGGGGGGGGTATGGTTTGACTTAGGTCAATTTTCCAACTTTCACAACTAGTCATTTTTAACCCTTCACTTATCTTTCCTTTTCCCTTTTTATACTTTATCTTTTCATTTTTCCTAAGCATTGTTAAATTTCGCCAACACAACTTAAGCATCTCAACCTATTAGCATATCTCCAAGATCTTAAAGCAATGCCTATCACATAAAACGAGCACAAGTCGTATTCTAAAGCAAGACCACTCATAAACCATTTAGCCATTAATTTTCCACAATCACTTTTGAAAAATTGTTTTGATGATGAAGATGATTTAATATTTTCTCCCCCTTAAACGATGACCCGTTTTCTATTTAAAGAGCTGTAGTCATTGTTTAAAGAGTCAAATATTGATGAAAGCATTTCTAATTAGTATCTTAAAAAAGATTGATTCGTGGTGTCAATAAGATTTCTCTTATTTAAACAAACTAATGCACTGAGACGTACACTAATTCGTGTTAGACCAAGTTATAAAGTAAACTTGATCCCTTTGCATGATTTGGCTTGTAAATCACGCCCGAGAAAATTAATTCCCGTTGTGAGCCAACGTTTTCCAAGGAAATACGTGACTTTAATATGAAAACCGGGTTGCAGTCTGAAATAACTACAAGCCATTATGGGCATGTTTTAAAAAATGTACAACTTTTATACGGACTCTATTTATGGCACCGTGTCAATATTGATCGACATTTCTAAGGCCGTAAATATTACCGTACTAAAAGACATGCCCGATTTAAAAACGAAAAAATATTTTTGGTTTTTCTTGATTTTATAATTTTTATGGTTTTTCTAGGTTTTATATTTTTTATGGTTTTTCTTGGTTTTATATTTTTTTTGGTTTTTCTTGGTTTTATATTTTTGTATTTTTCTTTTGTGGTTTATATATATATATATATACGATAATATACATGATCACGAACAAAGGATACTCTGAATAGTTTACCACCACTATTCAGCTGATTCTTCTGCCAACTCTTTGAGAGTCGCTGGAGTGAATGATTTCATGCCAAGCTTGTCGATCAAAAACTCGATTCGTCCTCGATCTAAGGCTTTGGTGAACATATCTGCCAGCTGATACTCAGTAGTGACAAAATACAGCTCGATCACTCCGTTCTCCACCTGCTCTTTAATGAAATGGTAGCGAATGTCTATGTGCTTGGCCCGGGAGTGTTGAACATAGTTGCAGCAAAGGGCAATGGCGCTCTTGTTGTCACAGTACATCGGGATTTTGTTAAATCCCAAACCGTATCAGTTAATTGTGATCTCATCCAAAGGACTTGAGCACAACAACCGGACATGGCGATGTATTCAGCCTCCGTGCTAGAAATTGCAGCGCTTTTCTGCCTTTTTGAAGACCAACTGATCAATCTATCTCCAAGGAGTTGCACAGATCCAGAAGTGCTACGCCTCGTGTCTTGACATCCAGCATGATCGGCATCTGCGTATGATATTAAAGCAATAGAGGAATCTTTCGGATACCATAGACCACGATGAAGTGTTCCTTTTAGATACCGAAAGATCCTTTTCACAACATGTAGGTGCTTTTCGGTAGGCTGAGCCTGATACCGGGCACACATGCATACAGCAAATTGCAAATCAGGCCTGCTAGCAGTCAGATATAGAAGGGTGCCGATCATTCCACGGTAAAGTTTTGGATCGACAATAGTCCGATTCCTATCTTCATCTAACTTGGATTTCTCCACCATTGGAGTGTCCACGGGGTCACAATTTTCAAAGTTATATTTCTTTAAAGATTCAAGAGCATATTTGGATTGATTAATAAAGATGCCTCTGGGATTCTGAGAAATCTGTAATCCTAAGAAAAATGAAATTTTTCCTATCATCGACATCTGAAAGCGTGTGGACATTATCTTCTCAAAGCGATTTGACAATTCTATGTTAGTGGCAGCAAATATTATATCATCAACATAAATTTGTACCAGAATCATGTCGTTGTCCTCCTTGAGAGTGAATAGAGTGGGGTCCACCTTGCCTTTGGAGAAGCCTTCCTAAATGAGGTATGTTGAAAGGAGATCGTACCACGCGCGTGGAGCTTGTTTCAACCCATAGAGAGCCTTCTTAAGCTTGTACACATGATTCGGAAACTCCGTGCTAACGAACCCATCCGGCTGACGAACATAGACCTCTTCCCTTAGTTCACCGTTCAAATATGACGTCTTCACAACCATTTGATAGACGATCATATTCATATGAGCAGCATACGCAAGAAATAGTCTAATAGCCTCCAATCTTGCCACAGGAGCAAAATATTCTTCAAAGTCTATACCCAAGGCTTGTTTATATCCTCTAGCGACCAATCTAGCCTTATTCTTCAATACTGCACCCATCTCATCAAGTTTAACCTTATAAACCCATAACAAAGTAAGGATGTTAACCTTGTCAGGGAGAGGAACCAATTCCCATACTTCAAGTCTTTGGAATTCATTTAGTTCCTCCTGTATGGCTTCAATCCACGATGATTGAGTCATAGCCAGCTGCCAATTTTTAGGTTCAACTTCAGAGAGAAATGCATCAAAGTAGCAATAGAGTGCACTCTCTTGTAATTGATGGCGTGTAGATACTGGTCGATCTAGATCTCCAATGACATTCCTAATTGGGTGATCTTTTGTCCATTTGGTGTTATGATTTTCAATCCTAGGTGGTCTGGAGTGAACAATAGAAGGAGCTTCTTCTGAGGTAGACGCGGCTGAAGGGTTTTCAGGGAACGGTATACCAAAGAAAGGAAGCTCTTTTAAGTGAGCATATTCCAAATCGTGATCAGTAGAATCCTCTTCCACATCATTAGCCACAAGTAGGGGTGATAATTCAGGTGTAGTTTGAGAATCACTTGGTAAAGGTGCATCCGGTTCAATGTTAATTGAAGATGCATTAGATAAAGGTTCATTAGCTTGAGCAACCACTTCAGGGATTGGAGCGATCACTATAGGTGCTGGAACTTCATCAGTCGGGGGATCGAAGAATTCATCAAACAACGGTTGAAACAGTTTATCCCACTCGGGCCTTGTTGGTGGTAAAAATGATGTAGAAGTAGGATTATTGGGAACTAATCCGGAACTAATAGCACCGGTTCCCATCTCATGAAGCGCGGGTTCAGAGCTGCGTTGCTCAGAAGCCATCGCTGTCAGCTCATCGAAATCTGCGTCCAAAGTTTCTACGATCTTACCAAGACGACGGTTGTAAATTCGGTATGCTTTCTTGGAGGGTGAGTAACCAATGAAAATACCTATATCGGCTTTTGGTTGAAGCTTGCCCAAGTTCTCACTATTAATGTTTGGATAACAAAGAGCACCAAACACATGAAAAAATGAGACATCGGGTTGACGGTCATGTAGAAGCTCGTAAGGTATTTTTCCATGGCGTTTCCGAATGATAGAACGGTTTTGGGTGAAACATGAAGTAGATATAGCTTCTGCCCACAAGAACAATGGAGCGTTCACATAAATGAGCATAGTCCTAGCAGCTTCCATAAGCGTACGATTCCGTCTTTCAACGACACCGTTTTGTTATGGAGTGCGTGTAGCGGATGTTTCATGTGAGATACCAACTCCTTCATAGTAATCATGAAGAGTCTGGTTGACGAACTCTGTTCCATTATCTGTACGAATACGGAGGACAGTAGTATTCAAACGTACCTGAATGAATTTCAGAAAAGTGATGATAGCCTTCGGTGCTTCATCCTTTGTACGTAGAAATCTAACCCATGTAAACCTGGAGAAATCATCCACAATAACCAGAATGAATTTCTTACCGCTCACACTTTCAATTCTCATTGGCCCACAAAGATCCATATGCAAAAGATGAAGTTTTTCTTGATTGGTGTCTTCAGCTTTGGGCTTGTATGATTTCTTGGTACTTTTCCCCCTTGAACACGCGGAACATAAATGATCCTTGTGAAATTTGAGCTTTGGAAGACCACGAACTAATTCGTTTTTAGCCAGATGATTAATAGCATCAAAATTAAGATGAGATAATCTGCGATGCCATAACCATGACTTGGTCTTAGATGCTTTAGAGAGAAGACATACTGGAGAGGCGGCCATCATGTCTTGTAAGGACAAGGTATAAAGATTTGCACCACGAGATCCCTTCAACAAATCTTTTCCTTCCAAGTTGCGGATGAAACAAGTGTGTTGTCGAAAAGCAAACTCTAGGTTGGAATCACAAAACTGTCCTACTGAAAATAAGTTATGACCAAGACCTTCTACATAGTATACCCTTGAAATCGTAACGTTTCCAATCTGATATTCACCATACCCCATTATCTTTGCTATATGATCATTACCGAATTTAACCGTACCAAGAAACTTGCTGACGAAATTTCGGAGCATCGAGCGATCTCTGGTCATATGCTTTGAACAACCGGAGTCCAAATACCAGAGGATGATTTGGACCACCTGAAAATATCACCACACAAAGACAATGTAGAGGTATCGGAATCTGAATGTTCCTTGTTATTAGCAGGTACAGATTTAATAATCTTAGATTTGCTAACTTTAGGTTTCTTAGATTTCCTAGCCTTCTTCTTCCTAGTTGGTGGTGTAGATTCTAGTTGGCTTAAATCCTTTGGTATTTCTTCACTGATAGGCACTATAGTGGGGGCTGACCTAATTAAAGGGCGCTGTTTTCATACTTTAGTGCTAGTGTGCCTAACTAAAGGACGCTCAGACCTAACCTCAATGGATGCATTCCTAGTTAAAGGGCACATTTTTCCATCTAATGTAAAGGTCCTACCAGTGGGACGCCATTGCCAGCCAACCTGGGCACGATTTCTACCCGTTGGCTTCCATTCAAGACCATTCCTAATCGCGTTCATTTCATTCACATGATCAATAAGACACAAATCATGACGTTGGGAAAACATACATTCATTACAATTCCAACAATTCAAATTAGAATTCATGAATGGTTTAGGCTTCTGCACAGGCGCAGAGCTTTTAGTCTTAACATGATTCTTTTTATTTAAAACTGAACTAACATTCCTATGGTGAGCTTCTACTTTCTTCTTTTTGGCACTACTAGTGGAGGGCTTGATCTTATCTTTCTTGAGTGGCGATCCTTTAGCCTTAGTAGTCTCTTTTACTCCTGTAGAAGGCAAAGTGGGAACATTAGCAACAGATTTTAAAGGTGCCTTACTTGATGGTGCCAGTGACGGTTTTGCTCCTGGAGTCTTATTGAATGGAGTTACAGCAATGGGCCTATTAGTAAGTAGTGCAGAGTCTGGTTTACCTATGTATTGCAAATATGCTAAGCAATATTGAACTCGCTTAATATATTCATGAGCTGAATAATAGTAGCTACTTGAGGGATCTAAGGCATAAAGATCGTCTAAAATATCCCTAACAAGATCTACATGCTTAATGGCATTCCTCATATAATCATCGTAGGTAACCGGGTTTCTCTTATGAAGCGGGTTCTTATAAAGCACTACTGACTTGGTTGTTGGGGCACTAGTGGACGGTGCAGAGTCGGTAGCTAAGTTATCAACAACATCTTGTCGGGTGAGAAGAAGTGTCTCCTTTAACTCGGCCAAAACCATGTTTTTGTCAATGAGCAGGATGTTTAAGTCAAACATTTCCTCACACTTTTGGTTCAGTTGTTCAACATAAGATTGTTGTTGTGCCGCATTAAAAGCGAAGCGTTCTTCTAGTGAACCATAAAGAGCGGATAGTCCCTGTCTTGTCCGATCCATCTCCCCTAGAACAGACGAAAGTCTAATTTCTAAGACCTGGTTTTTAGACTCTGCATCCTCTAGTTCCAATTTTAGTGTTTCATTTGATGACACATCTCTCTTCAATCTCATAATCTCTTCCTCTAATGCCTTAACAATTGCAATCATCTTGTCACTCGTCTCAACACCGTTTTCACAACCATTTGATATCAAAAGATTCTCATTTTGAGTTTGTTGTTTTAATTATAAAGATATACAATGTTGTTCTAGTTGATTAAAGCGTTTTGAAAGTAAATTGTAAGAATCTTGTAGCTTTAAAAACTCAGCGTTAGATTCGTGACAAGAATGATTATCTATCTCATTTACAGTATCAGCAACATTTACAGAGAGATCACAAACATCATCACAGATATTCACAGCATCACAATTAATCATAGCGGATGTAAGCTCATTCGAATAATTAACATTTACAGTAGTAAGCACATCACACGAAATTACTGCGGACAAGAATCGGTCATATTCGGTTAAAATCTTTTCTTTTTGAATTAGTTGTAGTTCATAAGCGGTGTCCATTTCATAAAACACTTTTTGAACTTCACCAATTTCAAACACAAGATTTTCCTTAAAAGATGCAAAACTTCCTTTTAGACTTTCGACAAACGGATTGATCTCATTTTTAAACACCTCGTTCATGTGTTCGAAAGCCCATTCTCCGGCGTTTAGGCCATTTGAAGTCGTACATTCCAAAATGACCTTGTCAAAAATAGTAAAGTATTGATTAATCTCTTGCAAGTTTAACCATACAGTGCTAACAGGTGGAAGATCCTTTGGAATCTCCTTATGACCTTCAATATTGACAAGTGTAGGAAATGTACTAGGGTTTTCTTCATCTAACATGTAGGTTGGTGTTGTGATGAGATCTTTGTCCATATGGAAGCGAATTCTAAAATCCGTTTTTGCAAGCTCCTTATTCATTTTAAAATAATCACACTCGGGATATTTTGCAGAATTGTATGACCGATCCTCATCAACTAAATCCTTACTTGTTCGATCATCGAAAATAACAATCGGGTCTAAGACCAATCCTAATTGGGTTGCATTATAAAGTCTAGGACTATGTCTTAAAGCTTGTTTTGCATACCGTGGGTTAGGGGGAAGGCCTTTTTGACGTGATAAGTTAAATTCTCTAAACGAAGCATCAAATAAGTGCACTAGTTGAGAAGCAGCGTATTGTCTTAAAAGCAAATAATCTAGACTTCTAATCTTATTAGTAGCATTAATCTCCATTTCATTCTTCTTAGACTCGAGTGATTCAAAATCCGTTTGAAGTTTTTGAAAATTAGTGACCACTAACTCCTTTTCTTTAAGTTCATTAGACAGATTTGCTCTTAAGTTTTCAATTTCTTGCAAGTGACCCATTTGTTTGTTTCGAAAGTGATCATATTCGGGATTTGTTAGAACACTAGACGAAGGCACTAATTCTAAAGTTTGAACTTTCTCGTTGCTTAAGGCAAGCTCATCAGACAAATTCTTATTCTTAGCTAGGGTTTCTAAGAGTGCAGCATTCATTTGGCTAAGTAATGTAGCAGGAACCATGACCAAATCTTGTTGAGCAGGAGTAGGCGTATGCGAAATGGCTCCCGGTTATGATTCACTCAAAGTCTGGGGACTCACATTGATATTGCTATCATTGATTGTCTCCTCATTTGAAAGACTCGCCACCGAAGACTCATTCGAATCAGCACTCTCTTGCACAACTTGATGTGGTTGAATACTAGAATCAGTGGTATTATCGGTGGTATTAATAAGTACCTCAGATCTCTTTTCTGGCCCTAAGCTGGAGATAGTTGCCATGAGAGCAGCCTTTGCAGATTGAATGTAACACCTCATTTTGGAAATGGAATATTACGCATATCATGGCGTGTCATCAAAGCATACAAGGATAAATGTCTAAGCATTATTCAACCATAAAAGGAAATACCGGAATCAAACATCGGTATCCCCAAAGTAAAGCTCATCACACACAAACATAAATACTGTAAAAGGAAGGACGAAACAATGTCCAAAGCAACTGTATCAAAGTAAAGGAAGGCATAAAGTAAAGGAAAACAGTAAAGCTTCCAGTCCATATGCACCTACGTTTGAGATCTACGAGCGTCCCTGAGTACCTGCCGTTTTGGGAACATGAAAAGGAAAACGGCTGAGCAAGACGCTCAGTGCACGGATGTACCATAAAGCATGATAAAGGATAAGCATGTAACATATAACAGCGGAAGACTAAGTACTGAGTAAACTGGTTAAGTATCATGAAAACTGGTTTTATAGTTTGAAAAGCCTTATGTTTAACCTGTGAAAACTGTTTTAACATATATATACCATAGCCCATATAGGTCATGAAAAGGTCACGTGCATGAATACTTGGAGGGGTGACCTCATCATGCTGATTAGAGGGGATGCCTCTAATCAATATACTGATTTGGGTAGGAGGGATCAGCTCCTTGTGAAGGGTGCAAGGCACACACCACATTCACCATGATAAACTGAATAAAACATGTAACTAGGATGCACCCATACGCCCCACCTGATATAATAATATGGCCAAAACTGAAAAGGGACGCCACGAGCAATCACTCCGCCGTGGGGAAGTCATAACATCGGTGCCTCCAATGCTATGGTTATGGTACCTCCATAACTAGGTGAAACTGGTCATGCTTGTATATGGCTATAGTTTATGCTAAATTAACATAAGCAGTTCAAAACAATAAAACAAATGCTGGGGAAAACAGTTGGCTGCATACGGGGAAATCCTAATAAGGAAGGAATGTCCATACTGAAAGGACGGGAATCCGTACCTCAAGTCCAGTGAATGAACGGAAGAAAGACTCCTACTTCTGGATCACTAACGCTACATGAATACACACGTGTATAAGTATCGATTCACTGATTACGTACTGGGTTCTATGTCTCGTTATAGCTGATTTGGTATGTTTTAGGTCATGGTTCACTGTTTAAAGCCTTAAATTGTGTTTATCTTGTATTCTGGTTTATCTGATTAAGTATTACTGTTGTTTCATGCATTAATATACTTACTGTATAATAATAAGTAACTTTCCAAAAATAGCAGGTTTCCAAAAATAGAAAGTTTCCAAAAATAGAAAGTTTCCAAAAATAGAAAGTTTCCAAAAATAGAAAGTTTCCAAAAATAGAAAGTTACCAAAACTAGAAAGTTTCCAAAAATAGAAAGTTTCCAAAAATAGAAAGTTTCCAAAATAGAAAGTTTCCAAAAATAGAATTTACTGCCTAAAATAGATTAGTTTCTAAAAATAGAAAGTTTCCAAAAATAGATCAGCTGCCTTAATTAAATAAGTTTCCATATATAGAAGGTTTCCATAATTAGATTAGCTGCCTGAAATAGATTGATTTCCATATATAGAAGGTTTCCATACTTAGATTAGTTGCCTTATTTAATTAAGTTTCTATAAATAGAAGTTTCCATAATTAGAATTAAGCTGATTTCATAAGCTAACATATAAGTCTAAGTGTTATAAGCTTATTCTTAAGTCATATGATATAGTGTATAGTTTAATTATTATTTCATGTATTTTAATTAAACTATAGGTTAAGCATTTTAATTAAAGTGTAACATGTATTAATTAAAATGAAATGAAAATACTTAGGTTAAAATGTGTATTATTATTAATAATGATATAACCTAAGTCATGTCTAAATTAATTAATTATAGGCATGTTTTAATAATTAATTAATTATAACTTATAACATAAAATACTTAGGTTAAATTAATGTCATGATAAACTAATAATTAAAATAACCTAAGTCATGATTTAACTAATATTTCATGTTATTAATTAATTATATCCTAAGTTCATGATTCATAAAAATTACATGTAACATAGATCATGATTTTAACCAACGAACCATGAATCGGGTATGAATTCGACACCGTACCCCGGGCCAAACCCGGGGCACACGTGTCCCCTTGCTGCCGTGGGTCCCACATGAGCCAACCAAGACCAATTGTGGTCTTGGTGGTGGCGGCAATAGCAAACCAAACCCCCCCTCGGGTTTGTTTGCTAGGCGGCCAAAAACAAACACCCTTAAAAACCGTTCTTTGATTTTAATCAATACCAAAACATGTTAGATCAATGATTAATTACCTTGTTTTAATAAGAAAAATAATAACATGTTCATGAAATAATCAAAGATTAAAAGAATTAAAAAGAATTAAAAAGAAGGGTTAGAAAGGTATACCACTATGTAGCTTGGAAAAAGGATGAACAAACACGTATTCTAACACTTGTTTTTAAGATCAAAATCAACTAATCACCCCCTTGTGGTGATGTATAGGTGGCGGCACAAAGAGAGCAAAAAGGAGAGGAGAAAACTCTTTTTAGGGTTTTTAGTTTATTTCTTGTAAAATGAAAGTGAAAACAAGTTTAACACTTTACCCCCCCTTTACTTGAAAAGTCCATGGGCTAAGCCCATTTCTCATATGTGTGCCGTGGGTATGGGGGCCCCACATGGGGTACCCGTACCTTTCTCGTGTCCCGATGTTTCGTGTTCGTTCGTGGTTAAACGTGCTCGTGTTTAACGTGTTTCTGTTTCTTTTAACGTGTCATTTATCGTAAACTTAACGCTCGTAAATATATTATAAGTATTTACGTAATTATTTTAGTTAGTATTTTAAATGGTGTTCATGATTTAATTATGTTCACGTGATATATTATTAACTGTTTATCATGGGTTCGTACGTAATCGATACTTGTCATGACATACACGTATGCACTTGCTTGATTATTAGCACATGAATGTGATCAATACTACATGAGGTAAGTTTTAATCTAGAACGTACGATCTTAAGGGCACTATTCATGGTAAAAGCATGCGGGTTTTACAATTCTTCCCCCCTAAAAAGAATAATTCGTCCCCGATTTATAGATAAAGTAAGCTGAAAAGAAGTGACATACTCGAACTCAAAATATGAAGTGAGGGTAAGAAGCCCGGATAGACTCCTCTGTTTCCCAAGTGGCTTCCCGCTCGGTATGGTCCCTCCAAAGGATTTTGACGAAAGGAATCGTCTTCCTTCTCATGACTCGTTCTTGTCTGTCGAGTACTGGTTCGGGTTCTTCTATAAACGTGAGATCTTCACGTATCTGTTCCAGTGGATACTGAACCATGTGAAGGGGATGATAATTGTACCCTCTGAGTAAGGACACATGGAACACGTTATGCACGTGTGAAATCTGAGGAGGTAACGCCAATCGGTAAGATACTTCGCCGATTCGTTCAACGATATCAAATGGTCCGATGAACCGAGGAATGAGTTTTCCTTTGATCCCGAAGCGTTTAACACCACGTGCCGGCGAAACCTTGAGGAAGACGTGATCTCCCACATTAAAATGTATGCCCCTACGATGCTTATCGGCGTAACTCTTCTGACGTGAACGCGCTTCCTGCAGTTTCTGTTTAGCTACCTCAATCTTCTCGTTGGTCATTTCTATAATCTCTGGTCCTTCAAGTGTTCGCTCTCCCACTTGATCCCAGCAAGTTGGAGCGCGACACTTTCTGCCATACAACATTTCGAAAGGAGCACATTTGATACTTGCGTGCCAGCTGTTGTTGTATGCAAACTCGACTAAACAGATGTACTCGTCCCAATCACCTGTCCATTCCAACGCACACGACCTTAACATATCTTCCAATGTCTGAATTGTTCGCTCCGATTGTCCGTCCGTTTGAGGATGAAAGGCTGTGCTCAGCTTAAGTTGTGTACCCCAAGCTTTTTGCAGACCTTTCCAGAATCGCGACGTGAAACGAGGATCTCTGTCTGAGACGATGCTGGAGGGAGTGCCGTGGAGTCTCATGATCTCCCTTCTGTAAGTATCTGCGAGTTTACTTACCGGATCTTCCTTGCGTATCGGTAAGAAATGAGCTGATTTGGTGAGTCGATCAACGATGACCCAAATAGCATCGTGCTTCTTCTTGGTAGGCGGAAGGCCGGTAACAAAATCCATGGTGATTTTGTCCCACTTCCACTCTGGAATATCCAACGGTTGAAGGAGACCGCCAGATCGCTGATGTTCAATCTTAACCTGCTGACAGGTAAGACATTTGGAGACATACGTGGCTACATCCTGTTTCATACCACTCCACCAAAAGTGCTGTCTGATGTCATGGTACATTTTTGTCGACCCAGGATGTATAGAAAATGGGGAGCTGTGAGCTTCAGCTAACAATGCTTCCCGGAGTTCTGGATTGTCAGGAACACAAAGTCTCGTGCCCTGCCAAATGATACCGTCTGCGTCCATTCTGAATTCTGTCTGCTTCTCCAAATTCTGAATTATCGCCCAAATCTCTCCATCATCCTTCTGCGCTTCCTTAATCCTAGTCAGTAACTCAGGTTCTACTGTAAGATTCGCCCAGTATCCGTGCTGCCCACGTACCATGATTTCAATGTCAAGCCGCTCCAAGTCCCTTATGTTTTGTTCCTTGATCTCAATGCCGTTTATCATTCCGGACTTTCTGCTGAGTGCATCTGCTACTACATTAGCTTTCCCGGGATGATACTGTAGGTTAATATCATAATCCTTCAACAGTTCCAACCATCTCCTTTGTCTCATGTTCAACTCTCGCTGTGTGAAGATATACTTCAAGCTCTTGTGATCTGTGAAAATGTCGCATGATTCTCCGTATAAGTAATGCCTCCATATCTTCAATGCGAACACCACTGCAGCAAGTTCCAGGTCATGTGTAGGGTAGTTTTCTTCATAGGGCTTAAGCTGCCGTGAAGCATACGCGATCACTTTCCCATGTTGCATGAGAACACAGCCCAGTCCCTTCCCCGATGCATCGCTATAGATCTGAAATCCACCTGTACCAGATGGGAGAGTAAGAATAGGTGCAGATACTAACTTCTGCTTTAGGTCTTCGAAGATCTTCTCTCGATCTTCCGTCCAGACGAATTTCTCTCCTTTTCGCATCAGTTTGGTGAGAGGCAATGCCAGGCGGGAAAAGTTCTCCACGAATATTCGATAATATCCAGCTAAGCCTAAGAAACTGCGGACTTCTGTCGCTGATGTTGGTCTTGGCCATTTAGTGATAGCCTCAACCTTCGCTGGGTCCATAGTGATCCCTTCTGCTGATACAATGTGACCTAAGAATGCCACCTTGTTTAACCAGAACTCACACTTGGAGAATTTCGCATACAGCTGCTTCTGACGAAGAATCTGTAGTACAGTACGGAGATGATCTTCGTGTTCCTCCGTGGACTTTGAGAATATCAAGATGTCATCGGTGAATACAATGACGAATTTATCAAGGAATTCATGGAAGATTCTGTTCATCAGATCCATGAATACTGCTGGAGCGTTAGTCAGGCCGAATGGCATGACTACAAACTCATAATGGCCATAGCGGGTACGAAAAGCAGTCTTGGCAATATCCTGCTCTTTAACCCTTAGCTGATGGTAGCCTGACCTTAGATCGATCTTTGAGAAGTGTTTGGCTCCTTGAAGTTGGTCAAACAGATCGTCTATACGTGGCAGTGGATATCTGTTGCGGATGGTAATCTTATTAAGTTCACGGTAGTCAATGCAAAGTCGCATGCTGCCGTCCTTCTTCTTAACGAACAAAACCGGTGCGCCCCATGGAGATGCGCTCGGTCTAATGAACCCTCGTTCAAGAAGTTCCTGCAATTGGTCCTTCAGTTCTTTTAGCTCTATGGGATCCATACGATACGGAGCCTTAGAGGTTGGCTCAGCTCCTGGAACAAGGTCGATGTTGAACTCCACTTCTCTTGCAGGTGGTATGCCTGGAAGTTCATCTGGGAAGACGTCTAGAAATTCCGAAACTACTGGTTGATCCTGAATCAATGGGGATTCAGCATCCATGTCATGAACCGTAGCGAGATAACCTTCGCAGCCGTGTGACAGTAATGCACGTGCTTGCAAGGTAGATATGACTTGTACGGACCGTCCGGGTATGAACCCGTTATGGATGTACTCTGGTGCATTAATGTCGCCGAAGATCACTCGATAAGAGTGGCAGTCTATGGTAGCATGGTGCTTGGATAGCCAATCCATGCCGAGAATCATATCGAACTCAATCATGTCTAGGGGAAGTGCATCTACTGCACGAACTTTATCGTCAAACTCTAGAGGAAGACTCTTGTATACATGAGTTATTAATACAGAGTCCCTCAGAGGCGTGGAAATGGTAAGCTTAATTTCTAGTGGCGAGGGAAGTGTCCTGATGTTCTTAGCATAAGTAGTGGAAACAACTGAATGAGTGGCACCCGTGTCGAAAAGAACACATGCAGTCTTGCCGTACATATACAAAATTCCAGTAATGGTACCTGTAGATTTGTTTGCCTGATCGCGCGATGTCGTATAGACACGCCCAGTGGTAGGAGGCGGTTTAGTATCAGCATGACCCGAAGTACCCTCCATTTCACCCTTACGGCAATCTCTCATACGATGGCCAGGGAGGCCGCACTTGTAGCACGCGTCGGAGTCACGACGACATGGGCCAGGGTGTCTGCGATGGCAGGTGCTGCAAAGAGGATGAGTGAATCCTCCAGCAGGAGTCCTTGCCTGCTGAGGGCCTGCTGATGACAATACGTGTTAAGAATAAGGTATATGCACGAGTATAAGACGTAAGCGTCATAAGATGCTTACCAGTGTTAGCTGAACGGTTAGGCTGAGAACCCCTGTGGTTCTGGTCCCTTCCGTTACCGTGGTTCCTGGTAGAGATTAATATAGTGTCAGCATGAGAGACATAACCTGAAATCATAAGAAGATGCATAAATAGTAGGACCTGCTGTTGTTGGATTGTCCCGCATTGTTACGGTAATTATCATTACCGCTGCGCCTTTCCACAACAGAACGGTCGTTAGAGTGACCGTTTCCTTTGGGCTGATTGGGCTGCTGCTGAGTAGCCGGCTGAGACCGGTCCCCAGTTTTCTGCCTGGAAGATACAGTTTAAGAGATGATTATAGAACATATAACGATAGGCTGCGGTCTGGTTAACGCTAGAACATGAAATGTTTTACCTCTTATCGGGTCTTTCAGCTTCCCCGAACTCATCACGTTCCTGCAACATCTCAAGCTTTCTTGCTGCGTCAGCCACTTGTGCCACAGTATCCAACGGGGCACCCGATAAATTATTGGCAATCCTTGGGTTAAGGCCCCAACGAAAATGTAGTGCTTGTTCTTCAGTGGTGCCTGCTGATGCCCTCAGGACAGCTGTGTACCCGAGGAACCTCTGCATGAACTGACCACAATTTTCGTCGGGTCTCTGTCTCATGGCGTAGTATTCTCTCATGAGTCGATTACTTCCTTCCATAGGAAAAATGATAGGTGGGGGAGGATATTCGTCGTCATGAAGAATGGCGTCTTGCCTTTCTGCCTCCATGTTTTCAAATAACTCCCAGAGTTTGTCTGTGTTTGCCATCTGACAGTATAACATAAAACATATGATTAACAGTTCAAAAAAAAAAAATTTATGCCAAAAATTTCACGAGAAAAATTTTATGCAAGAAAATCTTTGTATGAATGCATGATGCAGTTTTATGAAAACTTTTGATGCTCGAGAGTGAACGCCTTAGGTCAGTTCACTCAAAATAAAAGACATATCGAGGGGACGCCTATGGGTCGGTCCCCAAATCTAAAAGTTTCGATAAAACACATGCGACTAAATAGGGCCAGTCCTGTACCAACCATTACTTAGTCAAAAACCCTGTAACAATGACATGTATATGTATGCTTAAAAATGATGAATGCATGAAAACAACTGTCAGTTCTAGGAAGACCGTAGTGACTACCCACTAATCACAGGTCATATTTGAGAGCCTACAGGTCGAAGCCTTGGCTCTGATACCATAATTGTAACACCCCATTTTGGAAATGGAATATTACGCATATCATGGCGTGTCATCAAAGCATACAAGGATAAATGTCTAAGCATTATTCAACCATAAAAGGAAATACCGGAATCAAACATCGGTATCCCCAAAGTAAATCTCATCACACACAAACATAAATACTGTAAAAGGAAGGACGAAACAATGTCCAAAGCAACTGTATCAAAGTAAAGGAAGGCATAAAGTAAAGGAAAACAGTAAAGCTTCCAGTCCATATGCACCTACGTTTGAGATCTACGAGCGTCCCTGAGTACCTGCCGTTTTGGGAACATGAAAAGGAAAACGGCTGAGCAAGATGCTCAGTGCACGGATGTACCATAAAGCATGATAAAGGATAAGCATGTAACATATAACAGCGGAAGACTAAGTACTGAGTAAACTGGTTAAGTATCATGAAAACTGGTTTTATAGTTTGAAAAGCCTTATGTTTAACCTGTGAAAACTGTTTTAACATATATATACCATAGCCCATATAGGTCATGAAAAGGTCACGTGCATGAATACTTGGAGGGGTGACCTCATCATGCTGATTAGAGGGGATGCCTCTAATCAATATACTGATTTGGGTAGGAGGGATCAGCTCCTTGTGAAGGGTGCAAGGCACACACCACATTCACCATGATAAACTGAATAAAACATGTAACTAGGATGCACCCATACGCCCCACCTGATATAATAATATGGCCAAAACTGAAAAGGGACGCCACGAGCAATCACTCCGCCGTGGGGAAGTCATAACATCGGTGCCTCCAATGCTATGGTTATGGTACCTCCATAACTAGGTGAAACTGGTCATGCTTGTATATGGCTATAGTTTATGCTAAATTAACATAAGCAGTTCAAAACAATAAAACAAATGCTGGGGAAAACAGTTGGCTGCATACGGGGAAATCCTAATAAGGAAGGAATGTCCATACTGAAAGGACGGAAATCCGTACCTCAAGTCCAGTGAATGAAGGGAAGAAAGACTCCTACTTCTGGATCACTAACGCTACATGAATACACACGTGTATAAGTATCGATTCACTGATTACGTACTGGGTTCTATGTCTCGTTATAGCTGATTTGGTATGTTTTAGGTCATGGTTCACTGTTTAAAGCCTTAAACTGTGTTTATCTTGTATTCTGGTTTATCTGATTAAGTATTACTGTTGTTTCATGCATTAATATACTTACTGTATAATAATAAGTAACTTTCCAAAAATAGCAGGTTTCCAAAAATAGAAAGTTTCCAAAAATAGAAAGTTTCCAAAAATAGAAAGTTTCCAAAAATAGAAAGTTTCCAAAAATAGAAAGTTACCAAAAATAGAAAGTTTCCAAAAATAGAAAGTTTCCAAAATAGAAAGTTTCCAAAAATAGAATTTACTGCCTAAAATAGATTAGTTTCTAAAAATAGAAAGTTTCCAAAAATAGATCAGCTGCCTTAATTAAATAAGTTTCCATATATAGAAGGTTTCCATAATTAGATTAGCTGCCTGAAATAGATTGATTTCCATATATAGAAGGTTTCCATACTTAGATTAGTTGCCTTATTTAATTAAGTTTCTATAAATAGAAGTTTCCATAATTAGAATTAAGCTGATTTCATAAGCTAACATATAAGTCTAAGTGTTATAAGCTTATTCTTAAGTCATATGATATAGTGTATAGTTTAATTATTATTTCATGTATTTTAATTAAACTATAGGTTAAGCATTTTAATTAAAGTGTAACATGTATTAATTAAAATGAAATGAAAATACTTAGGTTAAAATGTGTATTATTATTAATAATGATATAACCTAATCATGTCTAAATTAATTAATTATAGGCATGTTTTAATAATTAATTAATTATAACTTATAACATAAAATACTTAGGTTAAATTAATGTCATGATAAACTAATAATTAAAATAACCTAAGTCATGATTTAACTAATATTTCATGTTATTAATTAATTATATCCTAAGTTCATGATTCATAAAAATTACATGTAACATAGATCATGATTTTAACCAACGAACCATGAATCGGGTATGAATTCGACACCGTACCCCGGGCCAAACCCGGGGCACACGTGTCCCCTTGCTGCCGTGGGTCCCACATGAGCCAACCAAGACCAATTGTGGTCTTGGTGGTGGCGGCAATAGCAAACCAAACCCCCCCTCGGGTTTGTTTGCTAGGCGGCCAAAAACAAACACCCTTAAAAACCGTTCTTTGATTTTAATCAATACCAAAACATGTTAGATCAATGATTAATTACCTTGTTTTAATAAGAAAAATAATAACATGTTCATGAAATAATCAAAGATTAAAAGAATTAAAAAGAATTAAAAAGAAGGGTTAGAAAGGTATACCACTATGTAGCTTGGAAAAAGGATGAACAAACACGTATTCTAACACTTGTTTTTAAGATCAAAATCAACTAATCACCCCCTTGTGGTGATGTATAGGTGGCGGCACAAAGAGAGCAAAAAGGAGAGGAGAAAACTCTTTTTAGGGTTTTTAGTTTATTTCTTGTAAAATGAAAGTGAAAATAAGTTTAACACTTTACCCCCCCTTTACTTGAAAAGTCCATGGGCTAAGCCCATTTCTCATATGTGTGCCGTGGGTATGGGGGCCCCACATGGGGTACCCGTACCTTTCTCGTGTCCCGATGTTTCGTGTTCGTTCGTGGTTAAACGTGCTCGTGTTTAACGTGTTTCTGTTTCTTTTAACGTGTCGTTTATCGTAAACTTAACGCTCGTAAATATATTATAAGTATTTACGTAATTATTTTAGTTAGTATTTTAAATGGTGTTCATGATTTAATTATGTTCACGTGATATATTATTAACTGTTTATCATGGGTTCGTACGTAATCGATACTTGTCATGACATACACGTATGCACTTGCTTGATTATTAGCACATGAATGTGATCAATACTACATGAGGTAAGTTTTAATCTAGAACGTACGATCTTAAGGGCACTATTCATGGTAAAAGCATGCGGGTTTTACATTGAAATTCATCACAGTCTGAGTCATACGCATCGAGATCATCTGCTTGGTATGCTGCATTCTGTGTGGTGACAGTGTCTTGTTCAGCAATCCTTGGATCAGCAAGAAATGCAAGCTCCTCTTCATCAAGTTCCCTTCCTTGTGCCTGATCATTCACCAGATTGATCTTCTCTGCAAACCATTGACCATCCCTTCTCCTCTTGGGTTTCTTACAATCCCTGGACATGTGACCTTCTTCCTTGTAGTTGTAGCATGTAATCATTCTCAACTTGCCTGTGGAATTAGCCCGTGGAGCAGGATTGACCATTGGAGCAGGATTGACCGTGTGAGCATTGGTAGTTGATGTGGTAGGTCTCCCCTGATATGGTTGAATAGGTTGAACCATTACCCTGCCATTCTCAATAGTAGCTTGTTGGCGAGAATTGGATGAATTCCTCAACTGATTGTTGGTAGGAGCTGATCCCCTAAATCCTCGTTTGCTTAAAGTCCTTGTGAGATAAGCAGACATAGTGGTTAACACTTCAACTGGGTCAGCTCCTTGTTTAAATACAGGAATGGGGACTTCCTCATCATCACAATACATTGCTTGGTCTTGTAGAGCTGCATAATCACTAGAAGGAATACTCATTTGATCAGGGTAGCTTGTTGGATATGTTGCATTCTCTTGATAAGAAGAATATGAAGATTGAGCATAAGGTGCAATACTTGCTGGGTGAGGTTGTGAAGCATAGTGTGGTGAAGGTGCATTGAACCGATATTGTTGCTGATGTGAGGTGGGTGGTTGTGGTAGAATCGAGTATTGGGGAAAGGTTGGTGTCATGTAAGGTGATGGATGATAGGCTTGATGTCCCAAGAATCACCCCATAGCTCTGATACCAAATGTAGAATCTTGATAACCTATGAATCTATGAAGTGGGTTGATGTTTTCTAGAGAGAGAAACTAGAGAGAGAAAGTGAGAGAAAACTATGTGATATTTTATTAAATGGAAACACAAAGTGAACAACAACCAACCCCTTTCCAAGGAGGAACGGGGTATTTATACTTCCAAGTCACTAATGGACTTGGGCCGGCCCATGACAAGCCCATGGACCGGTTCTTACTTAACTAAATAAGTAACTATTAACTACGAGCTATTACAACATTAATAATATTGTGGAGTGACCGATACTTCTAATATACGTAAAAACGTATTTCTAACAATCGTGTTTATTTGAGTGTTTACGTTTTATCGTAAATACTTCTTTTTATTTTTCTATACTATTAGCCATAAAAATAAATCGTGTTAAATAGAACTCTATTAACACAAAACCGTTTTCTTGTTTTTATTGTCCATAATATATTGTATTTACGTAGAACAATTAATACACAATAATTATCCAAATACGCGAGAAATCGCACCTCAATAGTTGAGCGTTCCGGTCACTATTGTTGTATCGAATTCAAACGAAAGTCAAAGGCAAAATAGATAAATACTCTTAATTGGTTTAATCTCGATAAATACAAACTATTAGGTAGGTATAAGGCGGTTGTATTTCACGACCTAAGGAAAAAAGGCTCTTAAGTGCTTCGCGCCGCCTCGTTTTCTCCGCTCGCTTGTGCGTATTTTGAAAGTGACGATTAATTAGGGGTTTTCCACATCAAGTATTATTAATCTATTTTTGTGAGTTTACATTATTGAACCCTCGAAACGTTTTGGCGTTCCGCCAACGTTTCAAAGTCGACGAAGGTTTTTACTTCACGTAATTGCCTTCACTCCTCTTGGATTCATTAATCGAGACTTCGATTCGTGGATAATTTTTGTAGATTAATTTCTACGTAATACACCAAAATTCCAAAAAAATTAAAAAAACCAAAAACACAAAAAGAATCTTCGATTTTTTTCTCTATTTTCATAATTCTCTTCTTTCACCCTCTATAACGTTTAATTCTCGAATCGACTTTCTTGTTGCATCATGTCGAATGATGGTGGATATTATTCGTGTCCATATTGTGGAGGCCCGCCCGATGGTGCCAATTGATTTAATTGTAAGTTTATTGGAGGTCGAGAGGGTTATATCTATAACTCCGCTCCACGTGATCATGGTGACAATTTTCAATCTTACGACCAAGATCACCCATTGTCTTCGTTCTACTCGTCATATGATTCGTCTTTTAATTGTGATCAAAATCAAAATGATGAAATGAATCAAAACGCCTTTTGTGATTATATGAGACGAAATAATGCAAACTTAACGATGATTCAAGAACAAGTTACGAATCTTAAGGAACATTACGAAAAACAATTGGAAACTCAAAAGGAAATTTACTTAAAGGAAATGGCCTCCATGAGAACCGAGTTGGAAAACGAATATGATGCCGCTTATAAAGAACAAGAACGTTTATTTGACCAAGTTGACGAGAGATGGGATAAAATTGTTGATAAAGTTGTGGAGGCTTACACTAATAAACAAAATGAACTTCTTTCAACGATTGAGACCTTAGAGAAAAAAGTAGCTTCTTACGAGTCGAGTTCTTCATCGAACGTCACCAATCCTAATCTCGAGGGAGAGGTTCAAGTTATTTCAACTCCTAAGACTCGTACGTCTCGTATTGATCCCAATCTCTCGAATTTTAGAGTCGTGCAACCTTCGTCGTCTTACAAAAACGTAGAGGAAACAAAAACGTCATCCAACGAAGTTTTGAAAAATGTTTTTGAAAATAAACCAAAGGAAAAACTCGTAGGATACTTGGGACTATTAAATCTTGTACCTTCTAAATCTAATTTTTCTAATGAGGATGAAATTATTGAGGATTTTCTAAATCAATATACACTTAATTTTGACAAAGAAATTCCATTAAGTGATTTTAAGGAAGAAAAATGTGAAAAGGTTTTTAAGGAAAGCATTAAACCCTCGTTTTTACAAGATGAACGAAAATTAATTCTGAAGGGACGTGTTAGTAGTTTTGCTAAAATGTTTGAAAACCCACGTTCGATCCCTTCGAAGGACAAAGTTGAAACCGTCAAGGCAAAATCGTCACAAGACGAGCCTTTTACTCCTAATCCCACACCGAGTGAGATTTTGGATTTATCATGTGAGAAGTCCACCGATGGCCTTGCTCACATCGATACGTTTTTTGATATCGAGGTCGAAACGACAAAGGCAGAATCTTCAATCGAAGAGCCTTCTTTTCCTAGTTTCACGACGGTTGGAGCTAGCGACTCGATTATCGACGATTTTATTGCTCAACCTCTTCCACGAGGAAGAGAAGACGTTTTTGATCCCGATGGTGATTTTTCCGAGATCAAACGTATTATTGATGATCCGCCTTCTATTTTCGAGTTTGATGAGGACCGTTGCGTTAGCCTGGAGGGGGATGTTTTATTAATCGATTCACATTTTAAAAATTCAAATCCTCCTCCCGCCTTCAAGATAAATGTGAAAATTTTATGTGTGCCTAGAATTGTTTTGGAAACACCAAATATTTTCAATTTAATCAACTCGGATTTTCGTAAAAAGAGTTAAAAAATGAAAAAGGGAATGATTTTAAAATCAATTTTAAAGATTTTCCAATGTTAACTCCGTCATCACCTCGCTTAATTGAACTCGCTACAAACGCGTCTACTTATTTTGACAACGTTTTGTGTGGACCTAGTGTGGAGGAAGCCTCATTTGTTCCTCACACTTCTCCACCGAGGACGAGATTTTTGACCCCGGTATCACGTTTAAGATAAAATCTCGGTCTTTTACCGAAGTAGTCACTAGAAAATCTTTCTACACTTACGGTGAGAGTTTACCTCGAGTAACTCGATTTTTATGCCCAACCATTGTCCCACCCTTCTCTTCTTATGCTATTTTCTTGTGTCCCTTTGGGACGTTGTTACTTGAAGTCGTGTTGTTTCGTTTATCATCCGAAAACGAAGACACGATCTTCGATCCCGGTATAGAGGTTTTGCCTTTATATACGGTTGCTTTTGGGCCTTGATTACATGTAAGTCCCACCAAAAATGACCGAACCAAGGATATCCCTAAATGATCACATTTATGGGAATTCGAGTCGAGCTTTTGACTCGGTTATCAAAAACAAGGTGCCTCGTGGGGGAGATCTCATGCTTATCTTTGTAAATATTATTGCTTTTTAGTTAACCTATTGTGAGGGGATTTGTGCCCTTCCAACCTTTGTTTCGTGGTTGTTTGTGAATTGTGGTTTTTAGATGATCATCTTCACGATTGGAGCCTCTCGTGTTCGTTTTACGTGAGCACTCGATCGTTTGCTTTGAAGAATTTCTCGATATCCAAATGATATATCCTTTGATGTTCTAACCTTAGGTTTATGGCACACTTCATAAACGGCCTTAAATTTAACGGTTACACCCTTTCCATGCTAGATTAGGCATTCGACTACGTCTCTAGTATGGGGGTGTTTGCACCCCTAGACTCGAAACATTGAGGACAATGTTTAGTTTTAGTATGGGGGGGTGAGTAGATACTTCACCTTGCTTACGTCAACACGCAATCCAAAATTTCATCTTTTTGTTATCGTTTTGTGGCAAATAAGGCTAAAAATGGCAAAATTTTAAAATTTTTCTAGTTTTTCATAAGTGTTTAAGACACGAATGTAGGTTTTCCGATGGTGAGAATAAGAGTAATTTTTGACTCGACCGTGCGTGTTGAGCACTTAGCTTCGATTCCTTAACTTTTTAGGCTAAGTCTCTTAAATGAGGACGATAAATGATAGATTTATTTATAAGTCTCGTAATCGTCACGATATTATGTGTAGTAATTATTAGCCTATTCTCCCAACGCTTTTGCATAATAAATTGTTAATAAATATTGATTTGGCGGTTTAGTCACTATTGTTGGTTTCTAATTTGTTTTGGTAGCTTCCATGTAATTAAATTGGGAAAACATTAAGGTATCGCCAGCGTCACGGTTTTGAAATATTGGCACCCGAATAATCGAAAGCTTCACCTAATAATAAGATTTCAAGTGCTCACCTAAATTAAGCAAAAATTTGAAGCTCACAAGGCCGAAAAATCTATGCCCAAATTGAAAGTGAATCAAGCCTTAATCTTCGAAGCTTTAAAGATCCAAAATTCGCTTTAGCGTGAGGATATACGTCTTTGGCTAATAAAACCACCGATGAGGCGGATAATAAAAGGCAAGGCAAGACCAAAGTCATAATAAAAGCTTCATGGCGAAGTTGAATAAAAGATGGAGGTAAACCAAAGATAATAAGGCCCTTCCGTTAGGGGGCGTATAAAAGTCTTGGTAATAAGTCTCATGTTCAAAACCGTTATAAAACCGTGTTTATCGATCCTTCTTGTTGACTTAATTTTTTGACATCGTTGTCTATTGGGATGAATTATTGATTTAATGATTTTGGTTACACCGTTAAGTTTCTATTTTTAGACTTAATCTCTATTCACGCATAAGTCAATGATGTATCCTCGTGATCATTAAGACATAATAAAATATAAGAGATACCAAGTAGGAATAAGGGAGTTTAGGTTCGTAATTAACACTCATGAGAAGTGATCGTGTTGCTAACTTATAATAACAATGATCTCGTTACACGCTTAGCATGGAATTGGGTGAAAATCGAGGACGACGAAATTATTTCTAACGAAGCATTCACGTGTTCTTGTTCTATGATCCCAAAAGTCACATTATCGTGATGAAAACAATACATTATGTCTAAAACGCATGTAGTAGTTTATTTAAATTTATGTATTCAATAAATGTCATCATAAAATGAATTTTGGAAGTGCTATGATACTTTATTCTAGCATTACGTGAGGGCACGGCAATGGTTTAGTATGGGGGAGTGATGAGACTGTAATTATACATAGTCTCATCGTTCAAATCGGGCTTAAAACGCTAAAAATATCATCAAAATACCCAAATATATGCTTGTGTTTGTTCATTGTGTATTTTAGGTACGGATATCGTGAAATCAACAAAAGATCACAAGAATGAAGCAAAAATGAACACGGGAAACGAAGTCGCATAAAGAACCGGGCCCAAGTATGGAATTTGCAAAAATGCCCTTGAAGTTTGAAGAAATGACAAGTTTGGTCCTTCAAGTTTGATGAATTGTCATGATTAGTCCCTGAAGAATCAAGATATACAAGATTAATCCTTCAACTTTCAAGACACGTCAAGAAACACCCTTGAATTTTAAGAGAGATACACGTTAGACCCTTTTTATTATACAAGGACTAACGGTGACAAGCTATAAGGACTATGGGTGTAAAGGTTTGTACTAATTGCTGTTAGTGAGGGGGACCAAATGTGCAAATGTTCTAAACCTACTTAACTATAAATACCCAAATAACCCAACAACCCACCCACTTAACCTTTCCTCCACTCATATACTGCCACCTCACCAAACCCACCCATATACCATACCCATACTCATTTACCCAGCCTTTTAACCACAAACCAACCCGACCCTTCCACTAATCTACTTATTATTATTATACCCGGTAAACACTTCCCCCACCCCCAAATCATCATCTAATCACAGCACTGTGCAACCATGAACCCTAATTAACTATCTCTTTAATTACCAAATATCAGGGTGATTAGTCCTCCAGATCTTTGATTCCTCATGTGTACATCATACCCACATGGTCGAATCATCCAGCTCACTCCTGTGGACCCCTCCCCCGTGGTCCCCTGCACTTTCTTTTCACTTACAAACAAAAGTGTGCCAGCAAATCAACGAACCTTGTGATTTTCGTGTTGGCTAAGGGTCCTTGGACGCACCAGATCATCTCAGTACAACTGTTAACCCCATGTGAATAATTGCAGAGGTCACTGATCTTATTTGACCAAGACAAATTTCAAATGTTGAGGGCAATTGAGGGAAATCAGCAACTAGGGTTTGCATTTTTTTTGTTTTTCTTCTAGAAACATGTAGCCGTGTATATAAGGCAGTAGGGTTCTTCATTTTTTTTCTTGTTCCAGAATTTTGCTCTCATTTCTTGTAATATGATATAAGTTAAATGAAGTAGATTTTTTTGAGTTCCAATTTTACCTTCCAGTATTTTTAATTTACTTGCACCATTTACTTTTATGCAATTTACCTTTTAAAAGTCATTTTTATTTTTCAGTCATATTTATTTTCAAGAGTATTCAAGTTGGTTTGAGTTTTCAAGATTGAGAAAATTTTCTTTGGTTAAAAGAAATTTTCAAGTAAAAAAAAAGAGAAAAATCAGTTGGTTATTATTATTGTGTATGTTCATGTTTGTTATTCTCAGCAGGGGTGTTTGTTTGGAAAGCTTGCACACCGGCGTGTGCATAAGCTCATAATCCGAGAGCACGGATGTGTGTTCTTGAGGTTTGTCAAAACTTTTCCTTTTCCGTTTTCTTTTAATTTCTGTCTAGAAACTGCATGATCAATTGTGTTTGTGTAGTCACATGTGAATGAATGAAATTGCATGATTAGGCTATTTGTTGAGTTATTTGGCCTTTGGTGGCGTTTTGGTAACATAATCTTTTGAAAAACTTCATGTCAAGCTATTTAATGGCCGTTTGGGACAGCTTGTTTAGGGTAGGGAAACCGGCTCTTAAGCTAAGCTAAGCTCTGCAGTACCTTCGTATGGATTGGTTAAGTGATTTTTTTTAAAAAAAATTCGAGGATTGAGTTAAAGAATTTGATTGGCAAGTTTGGTGTTTTAATTTTTATAACAGACTTTTATTTTGCGTTTGCTTGTTTCCTTCATATATGCCGTGTTGTAGTGTTTACAGTCATTGCATAAGATTCGTGTGTTACCTGCTTGAATTTGTGTTGTATGAATATGTTATGTTTTGCGTTTGAGTTTTGAGTTCTATTATCCACACAGCAAAAGTAACATACCTACTACCTGTTAGAATCAACATGTAGGTCACTGCTGATCTAGGGGTGTAGATTTATGTGTTTGTTGTTATTATTGCTTGTCGCGTGTTGTTTCTTGTGAGTTATTGGTCGCTTTGAAAGATTGCATAGGCTCAATAGGCTGGAACTCACTTAGGTGTGCCTGCGTGTTTGATTGTGCATCATTGCTTTGCGTGTTTGTGCGCCTTGCATCCCCAAACAGCAAACCAAAGCGGAACATAAGTCCCTGCTGGTATTGTTATTTCGCTGCGTGAATTAGAACCAAAGAAAGAAAAAGACAGTATCCAAAAAGTGCCTGCTGTGTTCAAGTGTTTTTAGACTTGCCTTATTTAGTGTATGCCTTATTTAGGGGTTTGTACCGAACTTTCTGTCATAATCGTTCCAATAGGTCTTTTAGTTCTTCGCTAGGTGTCTTAGTTAGTTATAGTTGCTCATTTTCTGTTTATTTTAAGTTATTTTATAAGTTTGCATAGTTACTTTAAGTCATAAGAATCAAATAATAAAACATAGGCAAGGAAGTGGTAGCAAAAACGTCCACTGTTAGGAATTGGTTCTAAGTTGCTGTAAAAAAGGTGTAGGCTGTATAGCAATTTGATGTCAATAGGCATGTTGTCGTAACAAATTGTTGGCGTGTTTAAGTGTTTTGCGGAGTGTTTTGTCTCCTGTGATTCTAACACCTAACAGCAGCCTAATCGACCAAACATAGAATCCCAAAAAGAGTGTTACTAGCTGTTACTCAATTCGTGGCAGGTTTCATTTGATTAGTTGATTTGTGGTTAGGGTTTGTATTCGGGTCATACTATCCAAACAGCAATCAGTCTAAAAGACAAGCACAACCAACCATGACCCTCTCTTTTATGTATGCACAGTAGGATACCTTAGGGGTATTTGCGTGATTTTAGCTCAAGAATCTTGATATCAGTTTGATTTAGGTCCCCAATAGTTGGTGTTAGGATTCAGATAGTTTTAGAAAGCTTAGGAATCCATTTACCCCACGGTTTGCACACAAAAACAGCAAACACCCACACTCGCTGTATGTATGCACCAGTAGGTTTTTGGTGACTTGAATGTTAAACCTTGGGCTTAAAAATTGGTTACATAGTTATTTTAGGGGTAGTTTTAGGTGATTATTATCTGGTATTACAAGATTTGAGGGTTTTGGTTGGTTAAACTCGCCTTTGGTAGTCCACTGTTAGGCATATAGCCCGCAGCCCCACAATTTGTTCATAGTTTGTGCATTTGTTGATTTAATGGTTAATTGTACTTAGATTGTGTGAAGTTCTTGTTTGTGTTTGACTCCTCACAACCAAAAGGTTGTGAGGGTGCCGTTTGTGCCCAAAAACGCCAACAAACAAGCCTAAAACAAGCGAAAACGAGCCAAAAAAAAACATTCAGCAACTTTTTCTTTGTTGTCCGAGAACGCTGCAGATTTTTTAATTTTTTTAGTATTGTCCGATATCGGACAACACTGATGTCGGACAAGTCCTTTGTCTGGTAGGATATTGGACAACACTAAAGTACTCCACCTTTGAGTACTTTGGGGTACTTTCGTTTTTAGCCAATTTTTTTAGTTTTTTTTTTAACTTTTTCATTTTTCCCTTGTTAATTTAGTTAAAAAAAGATTTTTAGAAAAATAAAATTTATTTTTAGCATTATTTTATTATTTTTATTATTATTTTAGTTTAAAAAGTGTTTTTAGCCTTTTAAAAATAGAAAAATAGTTTTAAAAATTTTGGAAAAATACTTTTTAGTCTTTAAATAATATAAGTGAGTTATTAGTTCAATAAAATAATATTCTGGGCTTTTTCTTAATTATATTTAATTTTAGGGCTTTAATTAGCATTTAAAATTGAATATTTAATTAATAAAAGGTTTTAAAAATTATTTATTGGATTTTTATCCTTATTTATATTACTTTAGACTAGGTTTAATCTTTTAATTAATTTTTAGGTAAAATTTTTCGTTTGGTCGCGTTTTTACGTTCGTACGTTTAGGCGTTTTCGACCGTTTTTAGCGTAACTCGTCTCCGTTTTTCTTTCTTTCTTTCTTTCCAAAAACGTAATCACTCGATTAAATAACGTTTATAATATTTATCGGCTAAACACCATACCTCCTCGAGAACGAACTCGATTGTCGGTATTTACGTTTTCCTAAAAGTTGATACTTATACTTACCGCGACTTTGGTTTTTTGCTTACTTTTTCCTAAAGGTAAGTAAAACGACTAAAAACCACAACATCATAATTCACGGATTCGGGCTCATCGGGAAGTTTGGAAAGTTTACCCATGTTAAAGACGATTTTATCATCCCCGACCCTCATGATAAGTTCACCCGCGGCTACATCAATCAATGTACGCCCGATTCTCAAGAAGGGTCGTCCCACAATTAAGGGAACACGGGGATCCATCTCATAGTCGACTACGACGAAATCGGCGGGAAAAGTGAATTTGTCGACTCCTACAAAAACATCCTCTGCTATCCCCACCGGGTAAGCAATCGTACGGTTAGCTAATTCCAAAGTCATACGAGTGGGGACTAGCTCGGGTAAAGATAATTGTTTCCACATGGACAATGGCATAAGATTGATACTCGCTCCGAGATCCGCCAAGGCCATACAATTCTCAACACCCGAAAAATTGCATGGAATAAGGAATCGATTGGGATCTCCTAACTTAACCGGTAATTTTCTCAAAAGAACCGCGGAACAATTCTCATTCAATTGGGTATTGGCAATATCGAGCAATTTTTCTTTATTACTTTAGAGATCCTTAAACATCTTAGCATACTTAGGCATGTGAGCGAGCGCCTCGGCAAAGGTGATATTAAAATTCAATTGTTTGAACATTTTTAGGAAGTTCGAAACTTGAATATCATCCTTATTCTTCAATTTCTCTTTCCGCAACCTTGAGGGATAAGGTATATTGGGTTGAGATAAAGGCTTTGGAGTGGATTGCTCACTCACATCCTTGGGTGGAGGAGGAGTAGAAATGGAAGGTGAAGGAACCGGTTTGGGAACCGAAGGTGTGGTAGAAAATTTAGGTATCGGTGGAACATAAGGTGTAGACGAAGGCATAACGGGTGGTATGTCACAAGTAGAAGGAGAAGGAGGTTAGGTAGATGAAGAAGGAATCTCGGGTCCTTGGTTAGGTGGGGAATAAGAAGGTTCTATGGTGGTCTTACCGCTCCTAGTAGTGATGGCATTAACGTTAGCCCTAGGATTGGTCACGTTGTTCGAAGGGAGGGCACCTTGGGGACGAAGGGTTTGAATCATAGTCAAAAACTTCTTATCGGTCGATTCTTGCATCTCTCTCATAGTTCGCTCATGGTCGGTTAATTTTTGTAGAACCAAGTCCATTTGAGGATTATGCATGTTCATTTGATTATACCCTTGATTAGGAAAACCTTGATTAGGAAAACCTTGGTTTTGATATTGATTATAACCTTTATTAAATCCTTGATTTTGAAAACCTTGGTTATTAAATCCTTGATTTTGATTATTGAACCCTTGGTTTTGCCCTTGAAAATTCCCTTGATTTTGATTAAAACCCCGTTGATTAGAATTTCCTTGAAAATTACCCCGTTGAGGACCTTGGTTCCTATTTTGGGCGGGTAGGGGTGGTCTTTGTGGTGCTACAAAACCCGGGGGAGCCAAATAGTTATTAGACTTGTAAGACAAATGGTTAACATCAACATTTGGTTTGAAATGAACCCGCTCATTTTCATTGTTGTTATAAGCATAAACTTCTTGTTGATTATTGTAAATCTTGTCACAATTAAAATAAGAATGTGGTCCACCACAAGTCTCACACGTTTCACAAGTTTCTTTCAAGGCATTAACTTGACCATTGAGGGCTTTGGTTTGTAGAGCAATTGATTCAACAAGCGAAGTAAGCTTATTAATTCTCTTGTCACTCTCACTAGAACTAGCACTTGCCATAGTAGCCCTAACACTCTTGGTTTGTACTTTAGCCTTGTTTTCAATTATGGCCCAAGCCTCGTTCATGTATTTCACAAGAATATTGCCCCCCACGGCACTATTAAGTGAGTCTTGTTCATTAAGAGTTAAACCATTGTAAAACGTATTAATTTGATGCATTTTAGTGAAACTGTGTTGTGGACATTTTCTTAAAAGCTCGTTAAATCGATCCCAAGACTCACTAAACGTTTCCCCATATTGTTGTTCAAAGGTAATTATGTCATTCCTTAAAGAAGTGGTCCGTGATAGTGGGAAAAAGTAGTTTATGAACTTGGTCTCTAAGTCAATCCAAGTGGTAATACTTTGGGGTGGTTCCTTATCAAGCCAAATCCGGGCTTGTCCCTCAAGGGAAAAAGGAAAGAGTTGTAAACGAATGGCCTCTTGTGGCACCCCATTGTATTTGACGGTATTTGCTAATTGTATGAAACGTTTGATATGAGCGTGTGGGTCATCATTAGTACGGCCTAAAAATGGTGTAGCGGAAACCATTTGAATAAAACCCGTTTTAAGTTCAAAATTATTAGCTCCAATATCCGGCACCACAATCGCGTCACCGTTTCCTTCAACGTGAGATTGGAGAATCTCAATCATTGGTCGATTATCTGTTGCCATCGTGTTGTTCAAAGCTCGATTCTCGGGATCGGCTTGATTGATGGTCTTTTTGTTTTTCTTCTTCTTCTTTTTGGAAGAATTAGAAGTATTTGGTACACCAATCGGTATGTATGTACGCGCGTGAGTGCGCATACAATTAAAACTTTGGAATGAGGTAGGAAACCTCGGTCGACTTTGAGAGGAAAGGGATTATCCCTCTCGAGGTGCAATATGAAAAAGCTACAAAAATATATACTTAATACTACTTGAGTTGGCAAACCAATAATCGGTCGTCCCTCTCAATATACGCACAAGCAAGCGGGGAAACGAGGTGGCACAAAGCACTTAAAAACCTTTTTCCTTAGACGGCCTTTTATAGCGCGTCGCCTTATACCCACCTTATAGTTTGTATAAATCGAGTTCAAACGTCTTACTAGTATTTATCTATTTTGCCCTTTTTCCTTGTTGTAGATTCGAATACAATAGTTAGGTGATGAAATCCCAACTAAGGCCTTATTTGAAAAGTAGGTAAATTAAATGTGCTACGTAATATAATATATTAAAATAAAAATCTTTTGTATTTTTTAGAAAAATAGATATTCACAATAAAAATCGAAATAAATCGAACTAAGAAAAGCAACACTAATACGTAATATTTTTGGTGTGATACTTTTAGGAAAAAGTATTACTTTTTTATTTTTTTAATTTTTTTGTTGCAAATCTTAGGAAATAATTTGCTTTTGTGATTTTTTAATTTTTTTTGTATTTTTAAGTTTTTGATTTTTTTGTGTTTTTGATTTTTTTGTTACAAAAAAGTAACGTTCAAAATGAACGGATCCCAAAATCCAAACGTCTCACGAAAATCTTCAATCGTAACGAGCGAAGCGGCAGCGGCGCTAATTTAATGTTGCTATTTTGTGTGTATTGCAATTATTGTTAGTTTTTCCTCGACTCACTCGAATTGATATCGGATACAACGTAAGATTTATTGTTCTTGGTAAAATTACTCTTTTTGGTATTTTTAAAACTAAAAACTATTTAATATTAATTAAAACTTATTAATCTAATTAAAAGAAATAATACTTGATTAAAACTAATTTAACTATTTTAAAACTATTAAAATTAATTTGAAGACTAATTTAAAATAAAACTAGAATCTAATTAGTTTTATGTAACTAAAACTTTTTAATGTAAAAGAAATTTATTTAAAACTATTTTAAAATAAAACTAAATTAATTAAAAACTAATTTTATATAAAATATATATTAGATAAAATTTAAACTAAATTTTAAAAACAATTAAAATTTATAAAAGTAATTAAAATATTTTTATTTTTATATTTCTTAAAACTTAATAAAAGAAAACTTTTAATTAAAATTAATTAATTAAACTAAAACTAGTATTTAACTATATTAATAAACTGCCAGTCTAAATTTACCCTATATTAATTAAATGACTAATAATCAAACACAAAAGAAGGGCTAGCAAAGTTGGTTATGACGTTAGACTGTTAAACAAAGGGTCCAGGGTTCGAGACTGGTTATGGACGAAATTTTTGCTATTTATTTTATTATTTTTTTTTGTTTTTGGAATATTGTGAAACAAACAGACTAATTGAGTCTGTTTCTTTAGATAGCAATATCAGCAAATGAAAAGACAAAATAAGCGTAATAGCTAGACAGGCAATAAGCAAACAAGCAGATAAGCATAAAACAGATAAAAAGCAGCTAAACACAATCAATAAGCTATAAGAGATTTAATTGAAAATAAGCAAATAAGCATATCAATCCTAAACTTAACACAATAAGCTACAAGTCCTAATAAGCAGATATAACTAACACTATTCGACTCAAATCAGCAAAAACAATTCAGCAGTTAAGCATATAGAATCAAACATAAGCAAACTCGATACAATCTTAACTAAAATTAAATCAGACAACCCAATAGACCCAAACTAATGCAGCAACTAAATCAGACGAGTAGACTAAATAAAAAAACTAAGTAGACTAACCAAATATCAGATATAATCTATCCAAACAATAAGCCACAAAGATCAGTTTAGCAAATCTGAAAATCATATCAATAACCAACATAAGCTATTATACGCAAACTTAAACACCTCAAATACAAAAGCAGATAAACAAAGCAGATCTATCAAACACAATATCCTAACAATAAACTAAGCATGTCTAAACAAACACAAATCCAGAATCAACTAACTACACAAGCAGATAAATAACCAAAACTAAAACATAACAAAAAATTTAAAAAAGAGAGTAGAACCTTGTGTCGATAACCATTGGGAAGAAGGTGGGCGCTGAACCCCCTTTTTTAATCTAAACCGAATAGAACATCTCCTTTACCCAATCTTCATCATCATCATCATTCACACCATAAACAGTAAACCGAACGAACCAATAATTTTAATCTTCCCAGTGGCAGAAGATTACTACCACTTTTTATTTCAATATTTATTAATCAAAATAGAATTAAGGTAAATTGCAATAATAATTAACGAGACAAAAATTTAACCGAATTAAAATTTTATTAATACTGAAATTGAGTACAATACTTGATTAAAAAGTAAATTACAATAATCCTATCATCTATTTTGCATAAAATAAAAATTAAAATAAAAAGAAGGCACGAATCCAGTTACACAAATGAGGGGGTTTTATAGGAAAACCCTAGAAAACCTTCTTCATTATCTTCGTGAGCAAGGAAATAGATCTTGGCCGCTAAAAACATCTTTTCTTCTTTCTCTCTCTTCTCTTCTTGATCAAACGGCTGATAAAAGCCCTTTTTCACACAGATTGCCAAAGTGGCATAAATCTGTGCTAGTTGTGTTTGTTGTTGGGTGATGTGGAGCTATTTCATTGGAGGATTGGTGGTGGAGACGTGGATGATCCAATCAAAAGAGGGGATAGGGGACATGTCATGATTTGAGGACCACCATAGTGTTATTCCCGAATTCAAAGGGGATTTAATTGGCACTCGTGTGAATCAAGTGCTTCAATAAAAACCCCCAATTAATTTGATGTATCTAAGATTAGGGTTTTTTGGGGAATAGTGGCTAGAGTAAAATATGAGTCTGGTTATTCATCTGTGGGAGAGAGAGTTTGGTGGGTGAGATTTTACCTTGTTTGTATCGAAGATAATGGGGAGTGGGTAAATATTATACGTGTGTGAGGTTTATTAAGTGTGAGGGTTGACCAAGTTAAATAAGTGAATAAAATTCACTTAACCGTCCATTGTGTTTTGATTATTGGGCTTGGCCCAAGAAACGAATTTCCATCCGTCACATAATATTGGTTATGGGCCATATTGGGCTTTTGTGAAACAACTCTTGCAACTTAATAATTCCAAATGGGCTTTTGATCCCATTAACCCAAATGTGGGACCCACTTTGTCCAATTATCTTCATAAAGTTAAATCCACTAAAAATCGCTCTTGAATTTGACTTCCTTGATCTTTTCTTTAAACCCGTGTCGATTTTGCCGGTTTTCGTGATCTTAAGTTCACTTTTGGTCTTTGACTTTGTCTTTGTCTCTTTCTTGGACTTTTCTTCAACATTTGACCGTGAAATCCCATGTTTTCTTTCCTTTTGAACATTTGTACCTATTTCACACAAAAACACAAAACCACGCGTAATTCTGACATTTACGAGACTAAACACATGATTAGGTCTTGTTTTTCCTTGATTTTAGTGGCAAAAGGATAAGTGTTTACACACTTATTAATTTAAAAGGTTTTATCCTGGAGACCTAATAACTAGTTTTTGCCAAGTATGAAAAGTTCGTTGAATTGGTCTAATCGAATTGATTACCGGTTAAACGTGTGATTCAGTTGTCTTTGGTGGATAAAATCATAGTTTGTCGTTGTAGTAAAGTAAAAGTTCAAAACTTTAATGTAAATGACACGGTAAATGAAGCTAAAAATGATTAAGAAGTAAATGGTGCAAAATTAAGACTTTAAAAGTAAATTCATTAAAAGACGAGAAATTAAAGCTTGACGAAAAGTAAATTTAACAACTTAATAAAAATCCAATCTTGAAAATAAATCTAAGATAAAACAATTAAAAATAAAGCATAAAGAAAATGGCGGGAAAAATAAGGATTTTAAAATAAAACAGGAAACTAAAACAAACATATAAGTCGGAATAAGTAAATTCTAAACCTAATTCGGAATTAGTGAATACTCAACCTAGTTCGGAATAGGCACCGGCATTCAATTCGGAATACTAAAACTTAGGTCTAATTCGGAATCCATGGGATCCTACCTAATTCAGAATGGGGAATTGGGACCTGGTTCGGAATACATGTTCATAACCTAAGTCGGAATAAAGACCCCTAACCTAATTCGGAAAGTGTGATTCTCAACCTAATTCAGGAAATACAAACCGAGACCTAATTCAGAATAAGCTGTGCAGGACCTAATTCGGAATGTGATTAGCTATGTAGTTCGGAATGTGATCCCCATGTAATTCGGGAAACTGAAGCTCAACTTAATTCGGGAAAAATGGACATTTACACTTAATTCGGGATAAACAAATCCAAAACCTAATTCGGGATAATAAAAATGTGGGTAGTTCGGGATATTAGTGTTTTAAAACATTCCGAATTAAAAACAATTTTAAGCAAAAACTAAAATAAGCACTTATTTAAAACCTTTACCAAATCAACTTTAAGAAAAAGCAAATAAGCCAAAATTTAAAATTTTTTAAAAACACTAAATAATTAAAATATTTAAAATCAACTTTTTATAAAATAACTTTTTAAAACACTTAATTAAAATTAAGAAAAGCACACAATAAGCTATAAAATCAATAAGCTAACACAATCAAACACATAAAAACATAACAAACAATCAAATAAGCATGACAATAAGCAAATAAGCATAAAGATTAAGCAAAACAAGAAAGGTAGAATGAGAGATTAATTAACAACTTGATTAAAAATAAAGATTCAACAACACAAATTAAAAACTTACTTGGAAATAACTTGATATTAAGAATAATTAAGTAAATGAGAATATGAAAGTGCAAGGAAAATAAATGGAAAGACTAATTTGTCAAATTAGCTAACACCTCCTAATGTGTCATTAGGAGCGTATTTATAGGAGGATTAACATGTGTTGATGCTTTCTTCTTTCTTCTCGTCTTTTCGTCTTTTAAATTCTTCGACTTTCTCGACGTTATCTTGGGATTTGTCGATATAAATTAAACTTGTCTTATAATTTCTTCATTTATTAGACTTGAGTTCTTCGACTTCATTAAACTTCCGTCTTTAGACTTTTTCTTCGATAGATCTTCAGAATAGGCCTTGGACATCCGTTCTTTTTGAACTCTTGATCTTTTGACTTCGTTTTTGTCTTTTTCTTCGATAAAAGCCCGTGAAAGACCATGTTTTCTTCCCTTTCCACATTTTGATCCTAAAACACAATAAAAACACAAACCACGCATAATTCTGACATTTACGACACTAAATACACGTTTTGGCTTGGTTATTATTATAATTAAGTGGTAAAAGGTTAAATGTTTTCACACTTATTAAATCCCTTGCACTTGACCATTGCAATGTCCTCATACAATGCATTAGTTACAAAGCAAGATTTACATTTTCCATCATAATTAACCCACCTTGGCCTTTATTAAACAAAAGATATTAAGGAAACTTAAAGAGATAGAAAATTACAAAAATTTTGAAGGGAGAAAACAAGTAAAGAGATCGAAGACTTACATTAGGGCTTTGGTTGTCATGATTGTTTATCACTCTCAAGTTTCACGTTCCCCATACCAAGCTTAAAAACGAGATCATTGCTATTATAAGTTAGCAAACTAACACAAACTCGTGTGGCTCAATTATTTACTTAGACTCCCTTATTCCTAGGTGTTTATCTTATATTTTATTATTGTCTTGAATGATCACGAGGATGCATTGTTGACCTATTTCGATAATTTATTAGGGATGAAAATAAAGTAGGGCGATTTAATCAATAGTTAGCTAAAGGACAAAATCTTTTAAAACTGCTTCTCGGGACCTCATAAAGTTCATATCTTGGCATAACTCGCTTCATGATTTGAGACCTTTCTCGAACCGATATTTGGAAGTGACTTCATACTTCGAATCTTGAGAGACGTTCTTGAAATAATCGTCTTCTCTTCATAATAGGAATTTCTTCACTTGATGTTTTTTTGAGAGATTCTACATACTTGGACCACGACTTCTTCATTTTTCTCCAATCTTTATTTGGGATTTTGATATACAACGATCCGCCTCCTTTTAGGACTTGGATCTATTTATCCTCATACCTTGTTAGGGCCTTTTTGGATAGACTTCTCCATGATCTTTAGGGGAGTATTTGCTTTTATATTGATTTTTGATAAATGATTCTTCACATCACTTGGGATCTTTAGCAACAAAATGTAGCCCTCATGCCTTGTTAGGGACTTTTCGGACTCGCCAATCTTCGCATCCCGCTTCAATAAGTTATGCCTTGGCTATGAACTTTAATTAATACCGAGCAACTTTTTAACGATCTTGTGCTAAAAGCTAAGTAACTTTTTAAATCGTACGACCTTATTTTAAATTTATTAACAAGCGATGGGAGAAAAAGCTCATAATTAACTCACATAAATTCATGAAAGAATACCAAACTTATAATTGACTCTATCATCTCTCGTTCTCCACAGTTTAAAATCTCAAGGAATGAGACTCATGGATGCTTAGCCTATTAAATCAAAGTTTTGGGTTTTCAAGTCATATATAGGATCTTGCAATTTTTTAGACTTTTTCAAGTTTTAGAATTCGCATTTTAAAGTTCCCTTGATAAACGACTTTCTAGGATCAATTATAGGAACTTGCGAAAAGTTCTCGTTCTTAACCCGTAAGAGTTAAGACTTTCGCATTTTAAAGTTCCCTATATAAAAGCCTAGCAAAACTTGACTTAAACACGTTAAGGATACTAGCTAGAGTAAACTTAGATAAGTAAACTCGGGTTGAGTCAAAAGATTCATGACGGGCCTAATATATCAAAGAAATCTAAACTTATTAAAACCATTTTGTTAAAATTTATTCTAGCAATGAAAGATAACGATAACAAAAGGAAAAATTACTAGGCCAAAATAGATCAAAAGTTTTAAAAAATGTCGAAAAATCAATTTTTCGGTTAAAAGGAGGACATATACAAGGAAAAGCCCACTTAACTTCGATAGAAGTCCCCCTACACTCAATATAAACAGTGTCCTCAATGTTTAAGCATGTGGAAGTAAACTCCCCTACACTTATTATAAAAACGGATAAAAAGGATAGATACTCGGGTTGCCTCCCGAGAAGCGCTTGTTTTTGTTCACCGAGTCGTGAGCCTGACTCGACCTTGATTAGCATGGGAAGAACCTTGAAAAACATCCACCGGGATCAAATACATGGTTTTCGTCCATCAAATAGCACAAGCTTAAGACGAACAAGGCAAGCCAAAGAAGAGTAGGAAAGGTTCCCTTAAGCAGTTGTTGAGCATGGTGGTAGAAAGTAGGATGAAGTGCAAGCATATCTCCACAAGTTCCAAAAATCTTTCCTTTTATTTCATCAGATGGATTCTGAGATGACTTAGAAATTTCAATACCAGGATTGAACACCTTTTCCTTTAGGGGAAAATAACACTCAGGCTCAGTAGACCTTGAAGAAGATCCGCTCATAAATCTCACAATCTCATCCTCAAAAGGTGGATAAAGAGGTGTCAAGACATAGGTACTGCGGATGTTGGTGTCTTCCGGTTTCTTCTCCTTTGAAACGGCTTTCTTAATATCCGAAGAAGGATAAAGACCAAAATCAAAGTCCAAAGGAGGAGAATCATTCTCATTGGAGAAGTATGTATTGAGAAAAGTAGCAAAATCTTCCTCAAATGAGTAGTCATCCAAAGTAGGATCAAGCATTGTTGGTGGAGGATCTTCATCAAAAGTAGGAATCAGTTCATCATGTGAAGAATCACTCGAAAGAGTATCAACATCATCAAAATCATCATATGTTGGCATGTCTTTATACTCCGAAGAAAAATCATCATAAGCATCCACATCGGAACTAGAATCATCATCATAGATTGGTGGAGCATCATATATTGGTGGGGCATCCAAATTGGAAAGAGAATCATCCATATCATCTTGGAAAAGTGGATTATCATAGCGAGAATCGAAAAGAGGATTGTTGTAGACGAAAAAATCATCAAGGTTTGTACTTTCACAAGTAGTTGTATCAAACTCGTCTTGAAGCACATTATTCATATTCGCCGATTCTCTTCCATTGAATTTGTTTGTAATCTTCCCCATTTTAAACACTTGTGCATCATTCCCGACTCTTAGAATCAGTTCACCTTCGGCAACATCGACTAAAGCTTTTCCGGTTCTTAAGAATGGCCGTCCAAGTATTAACGGAATACGAGGGTCCATTTCATAATCAACAACAACAAAATCGACCGGAAAAGTGAAGGTACAAACTTTAACAAACACATCTTCGGCAATACCAACGGGGTAAGCGAGAGTTTGATTTGCTAGCTCAAGAGTCATCTTTGTTGGTGTAAGATCGGGTAATGATAACTTTTTCCAAACACTTAAAGGCATCAAATTAATACTTGCCCCGAGATCGGCTAAGGCAGTAAATTCTTCGATTTGGTTAAAAGTACATGGTAGCACAAAACGACCGAGATCGCCAAGTTTTTTTGGAAGTTCTTTAAGAAGGACTGCAGAACAATTTTCATTTAAGCGGGTGTTGACAAACTCAACCATCTTCTCCTTCTTATTAAGCAATTCCTTAAACATCTTAACGAATGTGGGCATTTGGGCAAGAGCTTCAACAAGGCTAATGATGATGTTCACTCCCGAAATATTCTTAAAAAAGTTTGTCACTTGAATATCATCCTTGGTGAGCAATTTGTACTTGTCTAATCGAGATGGATAAGGAATATTGGGTTTAGGTGGTGTAGGTGTAGAAGGTGAAGGTTGAGATGTTGAAGGTTTAAAGGTGGAAGGTGGGGTTGGTGAAGGGTTTTTCTTGGGTACTTCTTCATTTAGAGGTGGAGACGGTAATGTGAAACTAGTACTAGGCATGGAAGTAGGCGGGATAAATGGTGGTGGAGGAGGTGTAGACGGAGTAACTGGGGGAGGGGTAGAAGGTCCTACAAGAGTTGCTCCACTGCGTGTAGTAATAGCACTCACATTCGCTCGTGGGTTGGTGACGGTATTTGAAGGAAGAGAGCCCAAAGTAGAGGGTTGAGTGGTTTGGAAGAAACTAGCCATCATATTCTTCAAATCATTCGTTTGATTGCTTAAAGAGGTTTGCATATCATGTCTAAGCTCGATTCGAATATCAGTCACTTGTTTAGTGATATCTCCTTTCAAGTTGATGATTTGGCTTTGAAGATTCTTAACTACCTCTCCTTGGGTCCTTATGAAAGTTTCAACATCATGATTATAAGTCGTAGGTTGAGTGATGGGTGGAGCTTGGGGAGCGGGTGAGTGATATGGAGTAGAAGCTCGAAGTGGGTTTGGATTGCTTCTATTGAAGTTGTTTGGGTTGTGGTTTTGAAGAGAAAACCGGGTGAAAGAAAGTTGTTAGAACGGTAACTTAGCAAGTTACGATCACCTTGAGGTCGGGCTTGATAGCTTTCCGTTGAATAGTTACCATGAGCCGATACACGTTTTCCGGATTGTCATAAGTAGAAGGACAATTAGTGTATGAATGAGGACCGCCGCAAGTCTCACAAGAAAGTGCTACAGCTTTAACTTGTTGTAGTTGATTCGTAGCCATGAGTTGGAGAGTTTTGTTCATTTCGGCCATCATGCGGGTGAGTTCGGTCATCTCGGGTGGTGATAAAGTAGAAGAAACATTGACTCTCGGGTTATTCCTTGAAGATGCGGATGAATCCCAATTTTTGTGATGAATAGTCATGTTCTCTATAAGCTCTCTACACTCCTCGGGTCTTATTTTCATAAATGTGCCACCAGCGGCTGCATTAATCGTATCACGATCACGAAAAGTTAAACCGTTGTAGAAAGTATCAATTAAGGTGATGGGGAGCATATTATGATTAGGACAACGATCGATCAAAACATTATAACATTCCCAAGCATCGAAAAGAGACTCATCAGGTTGTTGTGTGAAACCACTGATTTGATTCCGAAGGCTCGTTACCATGGATGGTGGAAAGTAGCGCGACAAAAATCGTTGAGTCATTCCGTCCCATGTATGAATTGAATTCTTCGGGAGACGATCAAACCATTTTTCTGCATGGTGGGATAAGGTGTGTGGAAATAGATGAAGGCGAAGAAAATCCATGGTAACACCGGGCAATTTCATGCTTTGAGTGACAGTAATGAATTTGTCGAGATGTTTGTTGGCATCATCATCCGGTAATCCGCGAAATGGACAAGTATTTTGAACTTGTTGGATCATGTGATGCTTCAACGAAAACTCTGGATCCGTGATTTGCATCGGCGCAATCGTTCCTCCACGTCCATTCATTGTTGGTTGACAAAGCTCCTCCATTGTTCGAAGGTCGGGTTGAGGAAGATGGTTGTTATTATTCATGTTGGGGTGAGGTGGATTATTATTGTTGTGCACACCAGCCATATCTAAGTCTTCAAGAGTCTCTGGCTCAGAATAAGACGAAGATCTAGTACGCATACACCTGCAAAAGAAAAAAATAGCAAAGAAATAGAGGAAATATATGTACTTGTAAAAATAAAATCTTTTTGGTGCAAAACTTTTGAAAAAGAAATGCTTTTTCTGTTTGAAAAATGTTTTTGAATTTTTGAAATTTTTTAATTTTTATGGATTTTTGAAAAAATTTTATTTTTAGGATTTTTGAAAATTTTTGACACGAAAAATAACGTTCACGAGTGAACGTATCCCAAAATTCAACGCGTCTCTCACAGGAAACCGTTAATCTTCACGAAAAGAGCCGGCAGCGGCGCCATTTTAATAACTAGTTTTTGCCAAGTATGAAAAGTTTGTTGAATTGGTCTAATCGAATTGAATACCAGTTAAACGTGTGACTCAATTGTCTTTGGTGGATAAAATCATAGTTTGTCGTTGTAGTAAAGTAAAAGTGCAAAACTTTATTGTAAATGACACGGTAAATGAAGCTAAAAATGATTAAGAAGTAAATGGTGCAAAATTAAGACTTTAAAAGTAAATTAATTAAAAGACGAGAAATTAAAGCTTGACGAAAAGTAAATTTAACAAGTTAATAAAAATGCAATCTTGAAAATAAATCTAAGATAAAACAATTAAAAATAAAGCATAAAGAAAATAGCGGGAAAATAAGGATTTAAAAATAAAACAGGAAATCTAAATCAAACATATAAGTCGGAATAAGTAAATTCTAAACCTAATTCGGAATTAGTGAATACTCAACCTAGTTCGGAATAGGCACCGGCATTCAATTCGGAATACTGAAACTTAGGTCTAATTCGGAATCCATGGGTTCCTACCTAATTCGGAATGGGGACTTAGGACTGATATGAGCTTAAACTCATATCCTTTTATCAACAAATAACCCTAAAACATGAAGCAAAATACCAATTTATTTGGCAAAAACAGTGTTATGTGGTATGTTTGTGTTTGTGTGCACTTGTGTAGGTAAAAAGATACATTTCCAAGCAAACAAGGAAAAATCAAGCTCAAATGGATGAAAAAGACAAAGAAGGATCAAAAGTGACAAGACTTTGAAGTACAAGGACCTATCTTGACAAGTTGTAAAAGTTGAAGGACTAAAGTGCAAATTTTGTAAAAAGTCAAGATTCAAGTCAAACTTGGTCAACTCTCAAGTCAACTCAGTCAAAGGACCATTTTGTTCAAAGAATGAAAGTTGAAGGACCAAATATGTCAAAAGAATGAAGATTCTAGCTTAAAACAATAATCTGCCAAGTTGAAGGGCCAATTCTGCCAATAATGGAAAGATATGCAAAGTTTAATCCATGTGACAATAAATCAACCAATGAGAAGAAGGGAAAAGGAAGCACACGGATTAAGCAATTAATACCCACTCAGCGTTTGGCATTTATTACCCAATCCCAACAGTTCAATCCGTGTGACCAAAATTCAGCCAATTAAACACTGACACGTGGCATCTTCTTCAAAGGAAAAATTTACCAGGATCGCGTTTTAGCTACAAGCAATTTCATGGAAAGTTTTCAACATCAAACTTGATCGTTTTGAAGAGATAAACACCATGGTGCCAATCAATTAACATGAAATCAATCAATAAAGAAAACCCCAATTCCTTGTTCATACCTTCAAAAGCAATGTGCAGAATTCTACACGTGGCAAGCTGGGATTGGTTCTGACACGTCACCAACCCCAACAAACTCTTCCTTCATGTCTATAAATAGCTGGATTAGCCTTCATTTTCACATGTAGCCTAGTTTTGTAAAAACACATAGTTCTCTAAATTTCTTTCCCTTTCCTTTAATTTTACCCTAGCTACTCAAGAGTCTGACAAACTCTTGAGTTAGTTAGTTAGTTACTAGCTTCTAACAACCTTGTAACCGTTTTTCCATTAATAAATTTTGAATTCAAGCTTTCCCGCCAAAACTGTTCTTACCATTCCTGTTCAATTCTTGCTGATATTGGATACTTTTGTTGCTGTTAAGTGTTTGTTATGATCATTCATTGATCATAACTGACATTGAAGAAGATTGCTAGCTGTTTGATCAGAATTCAGTCATTTCCATAGCTTTTGAAGATTTTCAAGCAGATTGATGATTCTAGTTGATTTGTTAGCAGAATTTGTTGATTGATAGTTTCCTAGTGATAAGGTGGTGGTTATCACTAGGGTAAGAGAGCTCAGCGCTCCTCTTCTTCTCAAAGGATAACTTCAATAGGTTTTAAAGCTCTTGTTTCAATTCCTCTCAAAAAGTCAAATGCATGATTACTTTTCCTAGTGTAATCTGATGGCTGCCTGATAAAGTTGTTTGTAGTTGCTGTCTGATTGATCTTTGATAGCTTGTAGCTTAATCCTGCTTGTTTGTTCTTTGATTTGGATTAGACTCTAGTTTACTGCATTAATTCAGTTACTTTTAGCTTTGTACCTTGTTTGAAGTTCTAGTGGTATTAATTGATTGCATTTAGCTCTTACACCTTTCACTTTGATCATTGAATTTAGCTTGCTATAGATTTTAACTCAGTTCTATTTCAACTTCAAATTGTCTTAACAAATTTTCATACAAATCAGTAAAGGAGTGTTTGGGTGTAGTTTAAAGAGAGTTTTCAAGCATTGAGATTTGGATTTTTAGAGTTCATTTGCAGTCATAAGGTGATAATAAGTTGTTTTAAGTCTTTTACAAGTCAAGTAGAAGGTCAAACAGGCAAATGGCACTTAAAATGTTTGGGTCAGTTTTCATTCAGCTTTGGTTTTAAGAACTTGTCATTTTCAATTGATTAGTATTCATTTCTTAGTTGATGAAATTTCACCAAATTTGTTCTCAGCTTTAGCTTACATCATTAAGAATCAGATTCCAAAAGGATTTTATACAGTTTACAATAAGCAGATAGCAATAAGCAAAAATCAGATAAGCCAACTTAACTCAAGTTTCTGTAACTTGTAAACTGAAAATCTGTATCTCCTTTTCCTATTCATAAACTTAGCAATTTTTCTTCACAAATCCCATTAAGTAGTTGAGTTACATGATTTTTGAGATTTTTAGCTTTTTGAAAAAAAGCTGGTCAACGCTTGGTCAACATAAGCTCATTTTTAGCTTAATTCAGATTCTAGGCTTATTACTTGATGAAAAAGTTTCTAGTTTGATTTCCCATTCCTTAAATCAGTTGCTTAATCAGTTTCAATAGAAAAATCAAGTTGTGACTGATTAGATTTTGCTATAGCTTATTTTGTGCTTATTGATAAGCACTCATTTGCTTATTTCTCATTTTTAGCGAGTTTCCTTGGACACACGTAGCTTATTTGAGATTTTAAACGTTTTGCAATTTGTCTCATCAAATTTGGTTGAGTATTAAGCTCAAACGAGCTTATTTTCTTATTTGTCCCGTTTTTGGTTAAAAAGTTTTGGAAATTGCCATTTGGTCCCTAGTGATTTAAACAGTTTGAAAATCTGGCTAATCTTCCATGTTTTTAGGGTTTGCATTTTTTTAGTCCCTATAGTATTGAAAGTTGTTAAAATCAGTTAGCATTTTGTTAGTTTGTTACACTTTTGGTTAGTTTGTTATAGAACTTGCATTTTTGATCCTTGTAGTTTACTGTTTTGCACTTTTAGTCCCTATAATTGTTAGAGTTTACATTTCAAGCATTTATCTTTAATAGATTTTACAATTTCAGTCCTTTAAGTTTCATAATTTGCATTTTGAATTTCTACTTGAATAAAAACGTGGTATTTGCAATTTGTTTTACATATACGTAGGTAATAATTTTCCATTTTGCAAGCATTTGTTGAATTAGCAAATAGATTATCCAAGCAAGCTTAACAACCAAGAACAATTAAAAACCCGATATTGGTTGGACTTTCTATTAGCAAGAACTGAGAAAAAACGAACTGCATTATACTCAATTTCAAATGGCGCCGCTGCCGGTTCTTTGACTACACGAGAGACTATCGATTGACGGTTTTCATTGGCTTTTGGGATCCGTTCACTTTGTGAACGTTATTTTTACGTATCATAAATCAAAAACAAATAAATCAAAAACATAAAAATATATAAAAACTAAAAAATTAACAAAACAATTCTTTTCCTAAAGAATTGACCAAAAAAAATAAAAAAATCCAAAAAGCAATCTTTTTCCTAAGAGATTGCACCCAAAATTATATATTATTGGTTTCTCTCGGTTTTTATGTACATATAGTATTTTCCCTTAAAAAACTCATAAATACAAAAATATTTTCCATATATTATTATAAGTAAATACGTATACGTATAAGAACAATCAATTTACATATCTTCCATAAGTATTGCCGAGGCAATACACCGTGTTGAGGGGCGTTCCGGTCCTTGACACGTGTATCGATCAAACAAAATAAAGCAAGAATAGATAAATACTCTCAATAAGCAACAATTCGAAGAATACGAACATTTAAGTGAATAGAAAGGCGATGTGCTATAAAATGCCATCTAAGGGTCAATAGGTACTTTAGTGCTTCGCGCCACCTAACCCCCCGTTCACTTGTAAGTATTCTAAGAAGGAAGGCTTCATTGGGGGTCTTGCACCCAAAGTAGTATATACATATATTGTTATTTTCTTGTGGATATTTAATATTGAAACTCGAAGAGGATAATCCATTTCTCTTCAAAGTCACACGAGAGCTTCTCTCTCATTCCTCGTATTGAGTTGCATGCTCACTCGCGGGCGTGCACAAATACCGATTGGTGTACAACCTCTTCCTCCGAAAAGGAAGAAAAAGAGAAAGAGTAAGACCACCATCGTCCACCAAGCCGATCACGAGAATCGTGCTTTGACTCCACCACAAGAAGCCATGGCTATTGATAATCGCACTTTGTATGAACGTATGCAATCCAACATTCATGGATATTCTAGTGCCATTAAGATTCCCGACTTTCCCGCTAACACATTTGAGCTACATACATCTATGATCAATATGGTTGCACTATCACCTTTCCTTGGTAAACAAAATGAGGATCCTCATGTTCACCTTAAGAGATTCCTTTCACTTTGCAATACCATTAAGCATAATGGGGTTCCACATGAGGTGATTAGGTTGATGTTAGTGTCATTTTCTTAAGAGGGGAGTGCTAAGCATTGGTTAGACACCCAACCACCCGATAGTATCACCACATGGGATGGTTTCACCACTAAGTTTTTGAACAAGTTCTTTCCTCCACATAAGACTATGGCTTTGAGGACTTTAATTATGAGCTTTCAACAAAAACCTAGTCAATCCTTTAGTGATGCTTGGGAAGAGTATAGTGAGTTGTTGAGGCGATGCCCTAATCATGGATTGGATCAAGTTCACCAAATAAGCCTCTTTAATGATGGCCTTAATGCTCACCACCAAGATTCACTCAATGCTTCCGCGGGAGGGAATATTCTTCTTAAGACATACCAAGAGGCTGTGGACATCATTGAGACTAAAGCAATGGTTCAAACAAACAATCAATTTGAAGAAAGGATTCATGTTATCCAAAACACTTCTCAAACACCTTGTGATAACCAATTCCTTAAATATCACCAAGAGATACTTCAACAAGTCAAACAAGGACAACAAGAAATGACTCAAGATGCTAAGCCTAGGCTTTTGAGATGGGTTTTGTTGCTTCAAGAGTTTAAGATAGAGATTCGTGATAAGAAAGGGGCCGAGAATTTAGCGGCGGATCATTTGAGTAGACTTGAGCATCCTTTTCAAGGAGATTTCCCACATCAAGAAATCAATGAATCTTTTCCATTAGAGGAGCTCATGTCTATCTCTTCCCAAGAGGATGCCACACCTTGGTTTGCGGATATAGCAAACTATCTTGTGGGCAATGTGCTTATTGAGGGTCTTACTTATCAACAAAAGAAAAAGTTTCTTAAGGAAGTTAAGTATTACTTTTGGGATGATCCATATCTTTTTAGGCAATGTGCGGACCAAATCATTAGACGGTGTGTAGATAGGCCCGAGGCATTTAAGATCTTATAGGCGTGTCATAAAGGACCTACGGGTGGACATTTTGGGCCTAACTACACCGCCAAGAAAGTCTTTGATTCGGGTTACTATTGGCCTTCCATTTACAAAGATGCCCAAGAGATGGTGAAATTTTGTGATGTTTGTCAAAGACAAGGAAAAATTACACAACGTGATGAGATGCCACAAAATTTTATCCAAGAGTGTGAGATATTTGATGTATGGGGAATAGATTTCATGGGACCTTTTCCATCCTCTAAGGGAAACAAGTATATACTTGTGGCGGTGGATTATGTGTCCAAGTGGGTGGAGGCTAAAGCCTTACCTACCAATGATGCTAGAGTGGTTGTAAAGTTTTTGAAACAATTGTTTGCTAGATTTGGTGTACCTCGGGCCATCATAAGTGATCGTGGTACACACTTTTGCAATGATCAATTCACGAGAGTTATGAAAAAATATGGAGTGAATCATAGACTTTCTACCGCGTATCACCCTCAAACAAATGGTCAAACCGAGGTCACAATCGTGGTTTAAAGAGAATTTTAGAGAGAACGGTGGGAGAGCATCGAGCTTCTTGGTCGGATAAGCTTGATGATGCTTTGTGGGCGTTTAGGACGGCTTTTAAAACACCAATTGGTTGTACACCTTATAGGCTTGTCTATGGAAAAGCGTGCCACCTCCCATTTGAGTTAGAACATAAGGCATCTTGGGCTCTCAAGTGGGCTAACTTTGATTTAAACCAAGCCGGTTCACATAGGAAAGATCAACTTAATGAGATGGATGAGTTGAGAGCCAATGCCTATGAGAATTCTTTGCTTTACAAGGAAAAGACTAAGAAATTGCATGATGCTAAGATCAAGAATCGTGAGTTCAAAGTTGGAGAGCCGGTTCTCCTCTTTAACTCAAGATTGAAGCTTTTTGCGGGCAAGCTTAAGTCGAGATGGTCCGGTCCATTCACTATTGCTCAAGTGTTTCCATATGGAACTCTTGAGTTGTCCCAACCCGATGGTCCAAATTTTAAAGTGAATGGTCACCGTGTTAAACATTACTTTGGGGAGGACATTTCCGTTGAAATGGTCCAAGAGGTCCCCATTTTCCCCATGAATTAATTCATTGAGGGACGAGTCGAGCTAGAGACTCATTAACTCAAGCATCGTATAACTAGGTTTAGAGTGTTGTAGGTTAGAAATAAAGGCATAGACTTGGAGATAAGTGTAGGGGAGACCTTCTTTTGTCTTCATGATTGTTTGTAGGGTTGCTCACTCATTTCATGCTTTGGAGCTTATGGAGGAGGCCCTTGTATCCGGTTCACTTCGTTACTTTAGTGAATTTTCATTGACACCTTGTGCTTAAACATGATTTCACTAATAGTTGACCTTTCCTTAACTTGGGTTAAGCAAAGTCTATTCATTGTCATAAGTGTAGGGGAGGTTTTTACACTTCCATGCTCTTAAACATTGAGGACAATGTTTAGCTTAAGTGTAGGGGGGTCTTCTATCGAAGTGACCTTACCTAGAACTTGTCATTGTCTTGCATGATAACATGAAAAAATTGAATTTTCAACATTTTTCAAATTTTTGATCTACTTTGGCCAACAAAAATATGCATTCATAATTTTTGCATCAATCATTTTTCATTTTGCATAACACATTTGCATTGTATATATTTCTTCTTTTATTTTTCATCAAAATTATATAAAAAGGAAAAAAAAAATAATAAAACATGGTTTTAACAAATTTAGATTTCTTTGACATATTAGGCCCGCCATGGATATTTTGACTCAACCCGAGTTTGCTTATTTTAGCACTCTCTAGCTAGTATCCTTAACCATGTAGTCCTTCATTGGTCTATTAGGCTAAGCATCCACCAATTTCATTACTTGAAATTTTAAATTTGTGGAGAATGGGAAATGATAGAGTTGAAGCAAGTGTAAAAGGGCTAGATAGACTTCATGGCAATTACTTGTGGCTAAACCCTTCTCTTCTTTATCTCTACTTTCTTCGCATGTATATAATTGTTAATAAATAATCAAGTACGGTTTTAATTGGTTTGTAATCTCTTATGCATTTTTGGCTAATCATTTATGGTTGATATGAGTACGTCTTAAGATTCTAAGTTAGCACGTTTTATGTGTACTAGACTTATGTCATGCTCCATACTTAGCGGGTGTTTTTCCTTTTCTTCTTTGCAAATTTCTTGGTGAGGAATAAAGAAAAATAAGAGCGGCTTATGAAAAAAAAATGAGTGGCTAGAAAAAAAAAAGAAGAAAAAGAAAAAAATAATGCAAGACTCCCAAGAGGGGCAGTGTGGTGTTAATTATAGTGACTATTGAGTTCCAATATTACCTTGACGGGTTGCGGGGATTCAATAGATTGCTCCTATCCAATATTACCTTGACGGGTTGCGGGGTTGAAGATCCAAAGTCTCAAAAAGATGGCGGATGTAAATTATTGCGTGAGTTTATTTTTCTTTCCTTAGCGAGTGTGTAGCTACTTATGAAAGCATGACATGAGGATTTTACACATAAGGCGAATGACTTATTATTCTTGAAACGGACTTATATTAATTGTGAGCGGTTTTTCAAGTAATGGATGAGAGGTTAACTTAGGATTAAAACCGTGCTTCCTTATTTTCGGATTTTACATTTCTTATACTTCACGCTTGAATGATGACAAATTTGCTCACAAGCAATTTGCTCAAATAATAACCGGTTCCACATTTAATTGTCATGAATAAGTTGATGCACTTTTTACTTGTGAATACAATGATCCCATTTTTAAGCTTGGTATGGGGAAAGTGAAACTTGAGGGTGATAAATGTCCATGGTACCCAAGCCCTAATCTAAGCCATTGAATTCTTTATGAGTTATTTCCATCAAAACCATTTCAAGAAAAATCAAAAAGATATAGATAGAATTGTATTTTGTTCATTGCATTATTAAAAATCAAAATCATGCATCATTTAGTTTAGAGTAGTATAGATGCATCTCATATGGCCAAGGTGGATTAATTATGAGGAAAATGTGAATTTGAGCTTTATTATATAATATTGCATGAGGGCATGACAATGTTCAAGTGTAGGGGAATTTGATATGAGCTTAAACTCATATCCTTTTATCAACAAATAACCCTAAAACATGAAGCAAAATACCAATTTATTTGGCAAAAACAGTGTTATGTGGTATGTTTGTGTTTGTGTGCACTTGTATACGTAAAAAGATACATTTCCAAGAAAACAAGGAAAAATCAAGCTCAAATGGATGAAAAAGACAAAGAAGGATCAAAAGTGACAAGACTTTGAAGTACAAGGACCTATCTTGACAAGTTGTAAAAGTTGAAGGACTAAAGTGCAAATTTTGTAAAAAGTCAAGATTCAAGTCAAACTTGGTTAACTCTCAAGTCAACTCAGTCAAAGGACCATTTTGTTCAAAGAATGAAAGTTGAAGGACCAAATATGTCAAAAGAATGAAGATTCTAGCTTAAAACAATAATCTGCCAAGTTGAAGGGCCAATTCTGCCAATAATGGAAAGATATGCAAAGTTTAATCCATGTGACAATAAATCAACCAATGAGAAGAAGGGAAAAGGAAGCACACGGATTAAGCAATTAATACCCACTCAGCGTTTGGCATTTATTACCCAATCCCAACAGTTCAATCCGTGTGACCAAAATTCAGCCAATTAAACACTGACACGTGGCATCTTCTTCAAAGGAAAAATTTACCAGGATCGCGTTTTAGCTACAAGCAATTTCATGGAAAGTTTTCAACATCAAACTTGATCGTTTTGAAGAGATAAACACCATGGTGCCAATCAATTAACATGAAATCAATCAATAAAGAAAACCCCAATTCCTTGTTCATACCTTCAAAAGCAATGTGCAGAATTCTACACGTGGCAAGCTGGGATTGGTTCTGACACGTCACCAACCCCAACAAACTCTTCCTTCATGTCTATAAATAGCTGGATTAGCCTTCATTTTCACATGTAGCCTAGTTTTGTAAAAACACATAGTTCTCTAAATTTCTTTCCCTTTCCTTCAATTTTACCCTAGCTACTCAAGAGTCTGACAAACTCTTGAGTTAGTTAGTTAGTTACTAGCTTCTAACAACCTTGTAACCGTTTTTCCATTAATAAATTTTGAATTCAAGCTTTCCCGCCAAAACTGTTCTTACCATTCCTGTTCAATTCTTGCTGATATTGGATACTTTTGTTGCTGTTAAGTGTTTGTTATGATCATTCATTGATCATAACTGACATTGAAGAAGATTGCTAGCTGTTTGATCAGAATTCAGTCATTTCCATAGCTTTTGAAGATTTTCAAGCAGATTGATGATTCTAGTTGATTTGTTAGCAGAATTTGTTGATTGATAGTTTCCTAGTGATAAGGTGGTGGTTATCACTAGGGTAAGAGATCTCAGCGCTCCTCTTCTTCTCAAAGGATAACTTCAATAGGTTTTAAAGTTCTTGTTTCAATTCCTCTCAAAAAGTCAAATGCATGATTACTTTTCCTAGTGTAATCTGATGGCTGCCTGATAAAGTTGTTTGTAGTTGCTGTCTGATTGATCTTTGATAGCTTGTAGCTTAATCCTGCTTGTTTGTTCTTTGATTTGGATTAGACTCTAGTTTACTGCATTAAGTCAGTTACTTTTAGCTTTGTACCTTGTTTGAAGTTCTAGTGGTATTAATTGATTGCATTTAGCTCTTACACCTTTCACTTTGATCATTGAATTTAGCTTGCTATAGATTTTAACTCAGTTCTATTTCAACTTCAAATTGTCTTAACAAATTTTCATACAAATCAGTAAAGGAGTGTTTGGGTGTAGTTTAAAGAGAGTTTTCAAGCATTGAGATTTGGATTTTTAGAGTTCATTTGCAGTCATAAGGTGATAATAAGTTGTTTTAAGTCTTTTACAAGTCAAGTAGAAGGTCAAACAGGCAAATGGCACTTAAAATGTTTGGGTCAGTTTTCATTCAGCTTTGGTTTTAAGAACTTGTCATTTTCAATTGATTAGTATTCATTTCTTAGTTGATGAAATTTCACCAAATTTGTTCTCAGCTTTAGCTTACATCATTAAGAATCAGATTCCAAAAGGATTTTATACAGTTTACAATAAGCAGATAGCAATAAGCAAAAATCAGATAAGCCAACTTAACTCAAGTTTCTGTAACTTGTAAACTGAAAATCTGTATCTCCTTTTCCTATTCATAAACTTAGCAATTTTTCTTCACAAATCCCATTAAGTAGTTGAGTTACATGATTTTTGAGATTTTTAGCTTTTTGAAAAAAAGCTGGTCAACGCTTGGTCAACATAAGCTCATTTTTAGCTTAATTCAGATTCTAGGCTTATTACTTGATGAAAAAGTTTCTAGTTTGATTTCCCATTCCTTAAATCAGTTGCTTAATCAGTTTCAATAGAAAAATCAAGTTGTGACTGATTAGATTTTGCTATAGCTTATTTTGTGCTTATTGATAAGCACTCATTTGCTTATTTCTCATTTTTAGCGAGTTTCCTTGGACACACGTAGCTTATTTGAGATTTTAAACGTTTTGCAATTTGTCTCATCAAATTTGGTTGAGTATTAAGCTCAAACGAGCTTATTTTCTTATTTGTCCCGTTTTTGGTTAAAAAGTTTTGGAAATTGCCATTTGGTCCCTAGTGATTTAAACAGTTTGAAAATCTGGCTAATCTTCCATGTTTTTAGGGTTTGCATTTTTTTAGTCCCTATAGTATTGAAAGTTGTTAAAATCAGTTAGCATTTTGTTAGTTTGTTACACTTTTGGTTAGTTTATTATAGAACTTGCATTTTTGATCCTTGTAGTTTACTGTTTTGCACTTTTAGTCCCTATAAGCATTTATCTTTCATAGATTTTACAATTTCAGTCCTTTAAGTTTCATAATTTGCATTTTGAATTTCTACTTGAATAAAAACGTGGTATTTGCAATTTGTTTTACATATACGTAGGTAATAATTTTCCATTTTGCAAGCATTTGTTGAATTAGCAAATAGATTATCCAAGCAAGCTTAACAACCAAGAACAATTAAAAACCCGATATTGGTTGGACTTTCTATTAGCAAGAACTGAGAAAAAACGAACTGCATTATACTCAATTTCAAGGACCTAGTTCGGAATACATGTTCATAACCTAAGTTGGAATAAAGACCCCTAACCTAATTCGGAAAGTGTGATTCTCAACCTAATTCGGAAAATACAAACCGAGACCTAATTCGGAATAAGATATGCAGGACCTAATACGGAATGTGATTAGCTATGTAGTTCGGAATGTGATCCTCATGTAATTCGGGAAACTGAAGCTCAACTTAATTCGGAAAAAATGGACATTTACACTTAATTCGGGGTAAACAAATCCAACACCTAATTCAGGATAATAAAAATATGGGTAGTTCGGGATATTATGGTTTTAAAACATTCCGGATTAAAAACAATTTTAAGCAAAAACTAAAATAAGCTAAAAACCAAATAAGCACTTATCTAAAAACTTTACCAAATCAACTTTAAGAAAAAACAAATAAGCCAAAATTTAAAAACTTTAAAAAACACTAAATAATTAAAATATTTAAAATCAACTTTTTATAAAATAACTTTTTAAAATACTTAATTAAAATTAAGAAAAGCACACAATAAGTTATAAAATCAATAAGCTAACACAATCAAACACATAAAAACATAACAAACAATCAAATAAGCATGACAATAAGCAAATAAGCATAAAGATTAAGCAAAACAAGAAAGGTAGAATGAGAGATTAATTAACAACTTGATTAAAAATAAAGATACAACAACACAAATTAAAAACTTACTTGGATATAACTAGAAATTAAGAACAATTAAGTAAATGACAATATGCAAGTGCAAGGAAAATAAATGGAAAGACTAATTTGTAAAATTAGCTAACACCTCCTAATTTGTCATTAGAATGGTATTTATAGGAGGATTAACATGTGTTGATGCTTTCTTCTTTCTTCTCGTCTTTTCGTCTTTTAAATTCTTCGACTTTCTCGACGTTGTCTTGGGATTTGTCGATATAAATCGAACTTGTCTTATAAATTTTTCATTTATTAGACTTGAGTTCTTCGACTTCATTAAACTTCCGTCTTTAGACTTTTTCTTCAATAGATCTTCAGAATAGGCCTTGGACTTCCGTTCTTTTTGCACTCTTGATCTTTTGACTTCGTCTTTTGTATTTTTCTTCGATAAAAGCCCGTGAAAGACCATGTTTTCTTCCCTTTCCACATTTTGATCCTAAAACTCAATAAAAACACAAACCACGCATAATTCCGACATTTACGACACTAAATAGACGTTTTGGCTTGGTTATTATTATAATTAAGTGGTAAAAGGATAAGTGTTTTCACACTTATTATGACCTTACTCGAGTTGTACTAGAGACATTGCTAGTGTAACTAGACGCTAGTCAATGTAATCATGATATTCGAAATATGTCCAAGTGGGAGCTGAAAGTTTATGCACTTCTATTTGTAGAAACTAGAAGGGGGGGTTGAATAGTTTCTTATATTTACTTGTTAAAAAGTGGTTTCCAAAAAATCCTTTTTCAAAAACTTAGGCTTGAGGAAATATGTGAAATCTTTTTATGCACAATATGAACAATGATAGTGTAACTAAACTAATACTAACAAGAATATATCCACAAATAATAAAGAATGATAGTGTAACTAAGCTAATACTAACAAATGTATATGCATAAAGAATAAAGAATGTAAAGAGTTAAGGGTAAAGAAAGATCAAACCGAACAACAAGGATTTATAGTGGTTCGGCAAAGAAGCTCACTCCTCGTTCCTACTCCACTCCTCGAGTACTCCTTACTCGAGAGTTCACTACACAACAAGCTCCTTATGGTGGAGAAAACCGTACACGTCGCTTAACCAATTTCCGACTCTAAGCTAAAAGTCGAGCCCTAATCGTAGCTAGGACCAATCTACACAACTATACTTAGTACATACACAACTTCCAAATAGACACAACTACTTGGATCTTCACAACTATGACACAACTACAAATGTACAAAATTAGATCTTCAATGGATCTTTGGTGGTGGACTCAACACTTCACAAGGATAGTGTTCTTCTCTTTGCACTTGGAGAGGAAGGGATGGAAGAACAAGATTCACTTCTTAAACAAGTAATAATCAAACAAATGATCAAAGATTTGAGTGATTAAAGAAGAGGTTTGAATCTGGAAATAAATATGCAAAAGAGGTGAGGTGAAAAGCTGAGAATGGTCCACTATTTATAGGACAAAGGAGCCAACGGCTATATCTGCCCGCGGTACCTTATCTTAGCCCGCGGTACCTTATCGATAAGGTACCGCCTAGGTGCTAAGTTACCGCCGGACTAGACTCCGCTCCTTTTTGTCCTTTAGTGATGGAGGTCTTATCTGGATATAAAAAATATCCTAAAAGGATATTCTTAACCAAATAAGAATATGCCATTTTCAAATTTCAAATAATTAATTTAATAAAACATTCTCTTAAAAAGAAAGTTTAATAAAAGCTTGTCACACTTAATAAAAAGTGAGTTTTAATAAAAGATTAAATCACTTGATCACTTGATTAAGGTTAGTACTTGTTTATCCATACCTTAAGTGAAAATGGGTAAAATTAAAAATACTTGAACTCAAGAATTCGTTTTTCGTTGTTTTGGTAAATGCTTGTTTTTACATATTGTCGTAATCAAAACAATGTGAGACCGAAAAATGCAAGTAACGTTTTTAGGCATTTATTGCATTAACAATCTCCCCCTTTTTGATTCCGACAATACATAAACTCAATCACACAAAAAACAAGATTTTCGAAGACGAGTTTATTCATTTCTCCCCCTTTGTCGAAGCAAAAAGGTTGCACAAGTCGGTGTTTGAAGAAACGTACTTCGCAAAGACTCCCCCTTGGTGCTTACTCCCCCTAGCTTGGGGCACCGAGGAATCAAGATATGGTGACAAGCTACATAGAAGGGTTAGTTGAACAAAAGAAACAACCAACAATATATAGCAATAGGTCACATAAAAAAATAAAAGAGAAGAAAACACAAAGACAAAGATCCAAGATAGGTTACTAAAAGAACATCATACAAAGAAGTATGGAAAAAGAAACAAGCCAAAAGCATAAATCTAATCCTAGTTATTATAGAATTCTAAGATTTTCTTGAATTTTGTGTCTTGTGGATAAGCAACCAATGCTTATATGAAAGACAAGGTAATGGCGGAGGCTGGTGGTGGTGGCTTGTTGGTGATCTCATAATCAAAGTGAAGAGGAGGCTTGATTAAGAGACTCTTGATGTAGCTCAACTCCTCATAGATGTGTGCCATAGCAAGGTGTTGATATTGACAACATTGACAATATGTTCCATGATACATGACATTATCATGAGAAGGAGGAAGAACACTAAAGGGTGGTGGTGGAAGAAAAGATGTTCCACAATCAACATTCTTGGTAGGAGACATGTGATTAAGAGTGTTCTTGGGTGGCTTTGGATTGAAAGCAATTGGAGAAAATAGAGGAGATTCAAGGCTTTCATTGGGAGAATAAGACATTTTGGATGTGAAGTAATGCAAAATGCTTATGGTTTAAATAGGGAAGGCTTAGGGTATTTTTGGGGTGGTCAAAGGGTTTGAAACAAGGATTCTCAAAAATGTTGGAGCAAATCTGGAGTTTTAGACAAAAACCCGAAACAGGAAGGCACTGTAGGCGGTTCCTTATCTAGGGTGGCGGTACCTTATCAATAAGGTACCGCGGCTCACATATGGAACCGCCTGCAGAGGCAGGGTTTGGTGTTTGGAGGAAGATTTTTCAGCAAATCTTATTTTTCTAGTCTAACTTATCATGGGGATATGCTTAAAAGCAAAGATAGACAAAGAAAACATATGCTAACTTACCAAATAGAGATTTGACCAAAATACATGGATTAAAAAATCGATGTAGGAGGTGTGTAAGACAAGACCTTAAGTCATGACACAATGATCCTCCATGATTCTATCTTGTTCTTGCTATGTTTGAGAGAATCATACATATGAATTATGTAAGCTCTAGATTAATAGCGAGAATCTATGAAAAATCGTTTTTAGATTGAATTAACAATGTCAAACGAATTTCTCAACCATTTTCGAAAGAGACTTTTAGGATTTTGAAAAGGAGAAGAGAGGGTTTTTTCAAAAAGAGTTTGGAAGACTCAATGACTCAAAGTGGTAAAAGAAAACACACAAGAAGAAAAGAATTTAAGGAAGATGTTCCATTAATCCTAGACCTAGACGCAAGTAATTAAAAGGTTCCCTCTTAAGTGGCTTAGTGAAGATATCGACTATGTTTTCCTCAGAGGGCACCTTTTCAATAGAAATGTTCCCCTTTTGAACATTATCCCTAAGGAAATGGTGTCTAATTTCTATGTGTTTGGTTCGCGAATGTTGCACGGGATTCTTGCTTAGGTCTATAGCGCCTTTATTATCGCACATGATAGGAACATCATCAAGAGAAATCCCGTAATCAACAAGCGCTTGCTTCATCCATAGAGCTTGTTGGCATGCTTTTCCGGCACTCACATACTCGGCTTCCGTGGTGGATATTGCAAGAGCGGTTTGTTTCTTGGAGAACCAAGAAGTTAAACAACAACCCATGAAAGTACAAACTCCACTAGTGCTTTTCCGGTCCACATAGTCTCACGCATGATCGGAGTCCGCATAGACAATGGTTTCTACGCCGGTCCCTTTAGGATACCATAATCCTAAATGTATAGTGCCTTTAATGTATCGGAAGATACGCTTAACCGCTTCAAGGTGAGAGGTTTTGGGAGCCTCTTGGAAGCGAGCACAAAGGCAAACACTAAACATGATATCTGGTCGACTTGCCGTTAGGTACAACAAACTACCAATCATACCTTTATATTTGGTGTTGTCTACCGACTCACAATCATCATCTACGGTAAGTTTAGTATCCGAGGCCATAGGGGTCTTCATTGGTCTAGATTCTTCTAATCCAAATTTCTTTGGCATTTCTTTAGCGTACTTAGATTGACTAAAGAAAATACCATCGTCCATTTGTTTAATTTGGAGTCCTAAAAAGAAGTTAAGTTCTCCCATCATACTCATTTCAAACTCATCATGCATGATTTTGGCAAAGTCATCACACAATTCTTGACAAGTTGAGCCAAATATAATGTCATCAACATATATTTGTACGATTATGAGGTGAGGACCTTTCTTCTTTGTAAAGAGTGTATTGTCTACCATTTCCATGGTATACTCATGTTTAACAAGAAACGCTTTAAGTCTATCATACCAAGCTTTGGGTGCTTGTTTGAGTCCATAAAGTGCTTTCTTAAGCTTGTAAACATGGTCCGGTTTCTCAAAATCAATGAAGTCGGGAGGTTGAGCCACATATACCTCCTCATTGATCAAACCGTTAAGAAATGCACTCTTTACATCCATTTGTTGAAGCTTAAAATCTAAGGCACAAGCGTAGGCTAAAAGGATTCTAATTGATTCTAATCTAGCTACCGGTGCATATGTCTCGTCATAATCAATCCCTTCTTGTTGATTATAGCCTTGTGCTACAAGTCTAGCTTTGTTACGAGACACAACACCATTCTCATCTAACTTATTCCTATATACCTATTTGATTCCTATAATGGTAGAACTTCTAGGTGGAGGAACAAGTTCCCAAACATCATTGGCAACGAATTGGTTCAATTCTTCTTGCATCGCAATGACCCAACTCTCGTCCGACAAAGCTTCTTTAACATTCTTTGGTTCAATCAAGGAGACGAAACAAAAGAAGTTGCTTTGGTTTTGAACTTGAGATCTTAGGGTCCTTTGATTTAAGTCACCAATGACATTATTGAGAGTATGATCCCTAGACTCCTTAATGTTTACTTCCTTTTCAACACTAAGGTCTTCAACTCCTATTTTTCTAACCTCTTTGGCTTTAACTACTTCTAATTCATCCAAGTCATCATCAACCAATGGTGGTGTCTTGGGTGAAGGAGGGGTTTCATCAAAGGTTACGTTGAGTGATTCTTCAATAACCCCCGAGGTTCTATTTAGGACTATGTAGGCTTTACTAGTTTGGGAATAACCTAAAAGGATACCTTCGTAAGACTTTGGGTCAAACTTGGTAAGGTAGTCTTTGGTGTTGAGGATAAAGAACTTGCTTCCAAACACCCTAAAGTATTCTAATGAGGGTTTCTTACCTTTAAGAATCTCATAGGGGGTCTTTCCTAGGAAATGTCGAATAAGAATTCGGTTGAGAATATAAGTCGATGTGTCCACGGCATTGCACCAAAACTTTTGAGGCAAAGATTGCTCGTTTAACATCGTCTTACTCATCTCTTGGAGAGTCCAATTCTTCCTTTCAACTACCCCATTTGATTGTGGAGTGCGAGGAGCCAAGAAGTTATGGGTAATACCATGAGCTTCACAAAAGGCACCAAATTGCACTTCATTATCAAATTCCCTACCATGATCCGTTCTAATAGAAACAATTGAACATCCTAGTTGATTTTGAATTCTTCGACTAAAGATTTCGAAGTGATCGAAAGCTTCATTCTTAGATGCCAAAAATCTAGTCCAATTGAATCTAGAATAGTCATCAACTATAACTAGGGTATAAAGGTTACCTCCATAACTCCGTATGGCGGAAGGTCCAAAAAGATCCATATGTAGGATCTCTAAGCACCGAGAGGTCGAAACCAAATTCTTGGCTTTGTGACTAGAGTGAACTTTCTTTCCAACTTTGCAAGCATCACAAAAGTGACTATCAAATTTAATCTTGGGGAGGTGTCTTACTGAAACTTGGGTTTTTAGTCCAATTAATTAAGTTCGTTTTTCCTCGACTCACTCGAATTGATTTTCGGTTTAACGTAAGATTACTTGTTTTTGGTGTCGATATTTTTATAATTTTAAACTAAACTATTTAATAATAAAGTCTATTAAATTTAAGGAAAACTATCTTAATTTTAATTATCTAAACTATTAATATGAAAATAAAATTAAACTAATTTTTAATTAAAACTATTTTAAAATAAAGCTAATTCTAAAAGCAAATTTAAAATCATAAAATAAATTCTATTTTAAAATAAAAGTAAATTTAAAAAAACTAATTTTAAAAACTTTTGACAAAAACTATTTTAAAATAGAAGACAAATCTAATAAAATGAAAACTAAAGTGAAAACTAATTGCAAAAGTAATTTAAATAAAAGAAATATTTTTATCTTTTTATTTTTAAAACTGGATTAAAGAAATTACTATTAATAAAACTTTTAAAATAAATGAAATTAAAACATGTATTAAACTTAAATAAGTGAGCTGGCCAAATTAAACTTCCTATATTAAATTAATGTTGCAAAACAATTCATAAGAAGAGCACTAGAACACTTGGTTGGAGCGCAGGGCTGTTGTACGGGAGGTCTGGGGTACGATCCCCAGCCCAGACAAATTTTGTTAATATTTTGTTGTATTTTTTTTTTTTGGAATTTGAACACTGAGACCAATAGGGACTGATGCTTAATGAATTACAGCAACTACAAAACCAAATAAGCTCAAACAACGAACATAAAATAAGCAGATTATACTAAAATTTAAAATAAGCAAATCAAAAATTTATCATAAACTGTAAAGTATTACTTGTAAATAAACAAAACTATAAACTAAGCAGAATTAAATAAGCAACTAAGCAAAACAGAAAATAAGCAAAGCTCAAAGCTCAAAATTAAACTTAATGAAATCTACTAAGCAAATAAGTCCTTAATAAGCAAATAGGCTACCACTGAAAATAAGCAAATCTAACTAATATTACTATCCTATAAACCAGCAGACATGAACTATATCCAAACTTAAAATACCAAATAAATCAGACTCAAACCAAAATAAACAAGGAAATTTATAACTATAACATAACAAGCAAACTTACAGTACTTATAAAAACAAAGCAGTTAAACATATTACTTCACCAAAAACATAAACAGATCATTGCAACTTAAATCAAATAATAACTAAAACAAGAAAAATAAAATAAAAACTAGAATCGAACCTTGAGATGAAACCTTTGAGCCAAAGTAACGCGCTGAGCGTACTTAAGATCGAATCAAACAAACACCTCCTTCGACTACATCAACTTACCGAACCATCAAAGACTTCTCGAACCAAAAATAATTATACTCGAACAGTACACCTCCTCGAACCAAACAATGATCTACTTCAACAGTAAACTTTTATAAATCTCCAGTAGGGAGATTTATTACTTTCTTTTTTTTTATAATAATAATATTAACGAGAACAGTATATAAAAAAAACAATAGTTAAAGATTTGCAGAAACTGAAATTTGCAATGGAGACGAGAAATTAATTAAAACTAATTTTTCATTAATCAATAAAAGAAATTACAAATGCTGGAAATTAAAAAAAATTACAAGATTTAATTCTAATCCCTAAAACTAATTTTACTGAAAAATAAAAATTAAAGAAAAAGCTGCCTAACATTACAGATTAAGAGGGGTTTTATAGGAGAACCCCGAACCTTCTAGGTTCTCCTTGGTGCCCACGTTTAAAGATCTTGGCCCTTCAATCTCTTCTCTTTCCTTCTTCACTTAATCAAACGGATGACATTTATTTGTGAGTCCGGATTGCCAGCGTGGTATGGTTTGATTGGTGGGTTCATGATGTGAGTAATCACAACCAATCAAAGGCAGGAATTAGGCCACGTCAGGATGAGAGGACCACATGTGGTGGTGTATGATCCGTTTTTCTTGGGGATTAATTTCCTTTTGATGAATTAACTTTTTAGGGTAAAACCCCCAAATTTGGGTGAGTAATTTTTTTGAAGGTAAAATTAGGGTTAGGAGATTGGTGGTGGCTGTGTTGAAATTGGGAGAGAAAAGAGTGGGATTGTTTTTTTTTTCTTTCTAGTAAATATCGAAAGTGGGGATGGGGTGAAAATTATTCGTTTTTATTAACTGTGAGGTGAGTGGGTAAAGTTCGTGTGTGGGTGAGTCCATGGTAAGTAAAGTGAGGGGGTGGGGTGAATTGTGTGAGGTAGACACGTGTGACAATAACTGTGAGGGAGTAAATGGTTTTCGTGTGAGAGACTGAGAGTTGACCTTCTCTTTTGAGTTTTGACCAAGAGAAAATAATTCCTCCGTTTTGTTTCATTGTTAAATTGGGCTTGGCCCAATTTTTGATCCATGCGTGTATTATTCCCTATATGGGCCTTTTTGGATTAAGCTTATGATCCGTTGTAGCAATTAGGTTCAATTCTCCAAATGGGCTTGTGGGCCCAACAAGCAATGTGGGACCCACAAGGCCCATTAGACTCAAATGATGTTAAATCCACTAAGTACGAGCTCGATTTCGGTTTTCTTTGATCATTTCTTCAAAACCGTGTCGGTTTTGTCGGGTTTCGTGATCGTCGGCACACTTTTGACCTTTTGACTTTGTCTTCGTCTCTTTTTGGACTTTTCTTCAACATTTGACCGTGAAATCCCGTGTTTTCTCTTCTTTTGATCATTCGTACCTATTTTAACACAAGAACACAAAACCACGCGTAATTCCGATATTTATGATAATAAACACATGATTCGGTCTTGTTTTTCCTTGATTTTAGTGGCAAAAGGATAAGTGTTTACACACTTATTAAATCCCCTACACTTGACCATTGCAATGACCCCATGCAATGCATTATTTCAAAGCATAAAGTCACATTTTTCTCATTAATAACCAATCTCGGCCTTTATTATTATTATCACTACTACTATGACGAAAAGATAAAAACTTTAACGGAAAAAAAAATTAAATGACTATTTTATTAACTTGGAAATTATTAGATGGAAGAAACTCGTAAAGAAATCTAAGATTTAGATTAGGGCTTTGTTGTCATGAATATTAATCACCCTCAAGTTTCACGTTCCCAATACCAAGCTTACAAACGAGATCACTGTATTTACAAGTTAGCACAACTAACACTTACTCATGTGGTTTAGTTAATCACTTAGACCCCCTTATTCCTACGGTGTATCTCTTGTATTTTATTTTTGTCTTGAATGATCACGAGGATGCATTTTTGACTTATTTCGATAATTTATTAAGGCCGAAAATAAAGTGGGACGATTTAATCAATAGTTAGCTAAAGGACAAAATCTTTTAAAACTGCTTCTCGAAACCTCAAAAAGTTCATATCTTGGCATAACTCGTTTCACGATTTGAGACCTTTCTCGGACCGATATTTGGCTTGTACTTCAAACTTCAAATCTTGAGAGACGATCTTGAAATTATGGTCTTCTCTTCATTTTGGTATACATCTTCAAGGAGTGAAAGATGCTTCAAACGTTGACCACGACTTCTTCATTTATCCTCTTTTTTATTTAGGATTTTGATATACAACGATCCGCCTCCTTTTCGGACTTGGATCTATTTATCCTCATACCTTGTTAGGGTCTTTTTGGATAGACTTTTCCATGATCTTTAGGGGAGTAATTGCTTCTCGTCGTGTGTCTTGATCCTTCATATTGATTTGGATTAATGATCTCACATCATCTTAGGATCTTTAGCAAAAAGTGAATCCTCATGCCTTGTTAGGGCCTTTTTGGACTCGGGTATCCTCATGCCTTGTTAGGGCCTTTTTGGATAAGCCAATCTTCGCGTCCCGTTTCAATAAGTTATGCCTTGGCTATGAACTCTAATTAATACCGAGCAACTTTTAAACGATCTTGTGCTAGAAGCTAAGTAACCTTTTAAATCGTACAACCTTATTTATTGCAAATATATTTATTAACAAGTGATGGGAGAAAAAGCTCATAACTAACTCACATAAGTTAATGAAAGAATACCGAACTTATAATTAACTCTATCATCTCTCGTTCTCCACAATTTAAAATCTCAAGGAATGAGACTCGTGGATGCTTAGCCTAATAAACCAATTAAGGTCCATATGGTTAAGGATACTAGCTAGAGTAAATTTGGACAAGTAAACTCGGGTTGAGTCAAAATATTTACGACGGGCCTAATATATCAAAGATATCTAAACTTGTTTAAACCATTTTATTTATTTATTTATTTTTTAACTTTATTCTTGAAATAAAAATTGTTACGATGCGATAATAAAAGGAAAGAAATTAAATAAAAATACTACTAGGCCAAAATAGATCAAAAATTTGAAAAACGTTGAAAATTTTAAAAATTTTCCGGTTAAATGGGATCAAATTCATGGAAAAGGCCACTAAAATTTCGATTGAAATCCCCCCTACACTTAATATAAACATTGTCCCCAATGTTTAAGCATGTGAGAGAATAAACTCCCCTACACTTAGGACATTGAGTACGTTGTTTAAAATCGAGCTAAGGAAAGGAAAACTAAAGTGATTACATTTATTTGTCTTATTTATATACATGATTGAATCACAATAGCAAAAACTTATCGAAGGAACCGGGTACACGGGTAACACGGGAACACGGGTCTCGTCAAAAGTACCAAAAGTGGATCATCAAAGCACATGTCCATGCACACAACATCACAACACAAACAACCTACTTGGCTCCCCCTACACTTATTGGTGAAAATGGGTGAAAAAGGGTAAAAATCTAACCTAGTTAAACGATGCTTGATTTTTAATCACGAGTCTCTAGCTCGACTCGAATTCCCGAATATCATCATTCAAATGGGAAAATCATGGAAAACCGAGATTTCCAAGGGAGGAAAATCTCTCCATGATAAAGGTGAAACAAAGTCATACAAGGCATACCCCATGAAAATCCACCCGGGTCAAACACATAATTTCCATCACAAAAGGAAATAAACCCCGAGGTGGTACGCAAGTCATAGAAAAGTGGGGTATCCTTAGGCAAAAGTCTCTTACTAGGAAAGGTAAGGTGGTATGTCAATGAAAGCACAAAAGTCTCTATTCCCGGATCAAACACCGGTTCCTTAATGGGAAAATAGCAAGAGGTGTCGACATTTAAGCTCAAAATATCATCAAAATCCATAGTGGGAAAGTCATCCTCTTCCAAACTTGATGTGAAAAAATAAGTATCGTCGGAGTCATAGGAAAACTCTTCCTCATGAGGAAAATAGGTATTTAGAAAGATATCTAAATCCTCCTCAAATGGAATAACCTCTAAAGTAGGTAAGTTCTCTAAGAGTGGAGGGTCCTCCTCAATAGTCATGACTTCTAAAATTGGAGTATAAAAGTCAAAAGGAGTCTCCATGGAAGAATCACTCATAGAGATATGAGGTGCATTAAGCTCATGAGGTGGGTCATCAAAATTAATGAGATCACTTAAAGAAGTGTCATCATCGTAGGTATCAAAGATTGGGGTATCATAAATGGGTGGGTCAAAAGTGGGTGGGTCAAAAGACGAGTCGTCTAAGCCGAAGATAGTGTGATCACTTGAAGAAGTGTCATCACTATCGGTGTCATAAATGGGAGTATCAAAAATTTGAGGTTCTAAGGGAAGGGATGAGTTTATCACAAAATCATTTTCATTAGATTTTTCAATTCCAAAAGGATTAATAAAAATCTCGTCATTATCATATTTAAGAACGTCAATCATATTGACCGATTCTTTTCCATTTGATTTTGTTGTGATTTTTCCCATTTTAAAAACTTGTTGTTCATCCCTAACCCTAAGAATTAACTCCCCTTCGGCTACATCAACTAAGGCTCTTCCGGACCTTAAGAATGGTCTACCAAGTATTAACGGAATACGAGGATCCATCTCATAGTCAACGACGACAAAGTCCACGGGAAAAGTAAATGTACCAACTCGAACAAAAACATCTTCGACAATACCAACGGGGTAAGCGAGAGTTCGATTAGCTAATTCTAAAGTCATACGAGTCGGTACAAGGTCGGGTAATGACAATTGTTTCCAAACCGAAAGTGGCATAAGATTGATGCTAGCGCCGAGATCCGCTAAAGCCATACAATCATCGATTTGAGGAAACGAGCAAGGTAACACGAATCGTCCGGGATCTCCTAGCTTTTCGGGAAGCTCTTTGAGAAGAACCGCGGAACAATTCTCATTTAAACGAGTGTTCACGAGCTCAGCCATTTTTTCTTTCTTATTAAGCAAATCTTTAAACATTTTGACAAATTTTGGCATTTGAGCGAGTGCTTCAATAAGGCTAACGTTGACATTGACGTTGGAAATCATTTTCAAAAAGTTAGAGACATGAATGTCATCTTTGGTGAGCACTTTAGTCTTGCCTAACCTAGATGGATAAGTAATATTAGGCTTAGACTTAGAAGGTTGAGAAGGAGAAGGACTCGCTTCTTGAACAACCGTAGGAATAGGCTCTTTCGGCAATGGAGGACTAGAACTAGGAGTGGTAGTGGGCGGAATCACCGGAGGGGGAGTAGGATTACCCATTATGACCTCCGGGCCTTGTCTCTCCTTTATGGGCGAATAGATGGAAGGTCCAACTAAAGTGGCTCCACTTCGAGTATTGATAGCACTCACATTAGCACGAGGGTTAATCTCGGTATTGGATGGTAAGGCTCCTTGGGGTCTAAGGGCTTGCAACATAGTCAAAAATTTCTTATCGGTCGATTCTTGCATCTCTTTCATCATTCGCTCATGGTCGGTCAATTTTTGTAGAACCAAGTCCATTTGAGGATTATGCATGTTCATTTGATTAAACCCTTGATTAGGAAGACCTTGATTAGAAAAACCTTGGTTTTGATATTGAGGTTGAAAACCGTTGTTATTATAAAAACCTTGGTCATTATTTTGAAACCCTTGATTTTGACCATTAAAATTCCCTTGATTAGCATTCCCTTGAAAATTACCCATTTGAGGACCTTGGTTCCTATTTTGGTATTGGGTATTTTGGGCGGGTGGGGGTGGTCTTTGAGGTGCTACAAAACCCGTGGGAGCCAAAAAATTAGTACTTTTGTAAGACAAATGGTTAACATCAACATTAGGTTTAAATGGAACCCTTTCATTAGCATTAAAAGCACAAACTTGTTGTTGTTGATTATAAACCTTGTCACAATTGAAATATGAATGTTGTCCACCACAAGTCTCACACGTTTCACTATTATCTTTCACGGCATGCACATGTGTAGTGAGGGCGTCGGTTTTTAGAGCAAGGTGTTTCACAATTGAAGTAAGCTCCTTAATTTGATTATTCACCTCATTATCAATAGCACTAGCTATTGTAGTCCGAACACTCTTAGTTTGCACTTTTGCCTTGTTCTCAATAATGGCCCAAGCCTCGTTCATGGTTTTCACAAGAATATTTCCCCCCGCGGCACTATTAAGTGAGTCTTGGTCATTTAGAGTTAAACCATTGTAAAACGTATTTATTTGATGCACTTTGGTGAAACCGTGTTGTGGACATTTTCTCAAAAGCTCTTTAAATCGATCCCAAGACTCACTAAAAGTTTCCCCATATTTTTGCTCAAAGGTGATTATTTCATTCCTTAAAGAAGTGGTCCGTGATGGTGGGAAAAAGTAATTAATGAACTTGGTCTCTAAGTCGATCCATGTTGTAATACTTTGGGGTGGTTCCTTATCAAGCCAAATCCGGGCTTGTCCCTCGAGGGAAAAAGGAAAAAGTTGTAGGCGAACGGCCTCTTGTGGCACCCCATTGTATTTGACGGTATTTGCTAATTGGATGAATCGTTTGATATGAGCGTGTGGGTCATCATTAGTACGACCTAAAAATGGTGTAGCGGAAACCATTCGAATAAAATCCGGTTTAAGTTCAAAATGATTAGCTCCAATGGTCGGCACCACAATCGCGTCATCGTTTCCTTCAACGTGAGATTGAAGAATCTCAATCATTGGTCGATTATCCGTTGCCATCGTTATGTCGAAAGCTCGATTCTCGGGATCGGCTTGAATGACGGTCTTTTTGTTTTTCTTCTTCTTCTTTTTGGGAGAACTAGAAGTATTTGGTACACCACTCGGTATGTATGTACGCGCGCGAGTGCGCATACAGTTAAAACTTTGGAATGAGGTAGGTGACCTCGGTCGACTTTGAGAGGAAAAGGATTTTCCCTCTCGATGAGCAATATGAAAAATCTTACAAAAATATATACTTAATTACTAACTGAGTTGGCAAACCAATAATCGGTCGTCCCTCTCAATATACGCACAAGCAAGCGGGGAAACGAGGTAGCACAAAGCACTTAAAAACCTTTTTCCTTAGACGGACTTTTATAGCGCGTCGCCTTATACCCACCTTATAGTTTGTATATTTCGAGTTCAAACGTCTTACTAGTATTTATCTATTTTGCCTTTTTATTTCGTTTAGGATTCGACTACAATAGTTAGGTGATGAAATCCCAACTAAGGCTTATTTGAAAAGTGGGTAAGTTATTGTGCTACGTAATATACTATAGTAAAAGAAAAATCTTTTTGTATTTTTTTAGAAAAATATATATTCACAAGAAAAATCGAAAGAAATCGAACTAAAAATTAACACTAATACGAAATATTTTTGGTGTAATACTTTTAGGAAAAAGTATTACTTTTGATTTTTTAATTTTTTTTGTTGCAATTCTTAGGAAAGAAATCGCTTTTGTGATTTTTTTTAATTTTTTGTATTTGTAAGTTTTTTTGATTTTTTGTATTTTTGATTTTGTTTGCAAGAAAATTAACGTTCAAGAAGAACGGATCCCAGAATCCAAACGTCTTCACGAAAAATCGTCAATCGTACGAGCGAAGCGGCAGCGGCGCCATTTGAAACTTGGGTTTTTAGTCCAATTAATTAAGTTCGTTTTTCCTCGACTCACTCGAATTGATTTTCGGTTTAACGTAAGATTACTTGTTTTTGGTGTCGATATTTTTATAATTTTAAACTAAACTATTTAATAATAAAGTCTATTAAATTTAAGGAAAACTATCTTAATTTTAATTATCTAAACTATTAATATGAAAATAAAATTAAACTAATTTTTAATTAAAACTATTTTAAAATAAAGCTAATTCTAAAAGCAAATTTAAAATCATAAAATAAATTCTATTTTAAAATAAAAGTAAATTTAAAAAAAACTAATTTTAAAAACTTTTGACAAAAACTATTTTAAAATAGAAGACAAATCTAATAAAATGAAAACTAAAGTGAAAACTAATTGCAAAAGTAATTTAAATAAAAGAAATATTTTTATCTTTTTATTTTTAAAACTAGATTAAAGAAATTACTATTAATAAAACTTTTAAAATAAATGAAATTAAAACATGTATTAAACTTAAATAAGTGAGCTGGCCAAATTAAACTTCCTATATTAAATTAATGTTGCAAAACAATTCATAAGAAGAGCACTAGAACACTTGGTTGGAGCGCAGGGCTGTTGTACGGGAGGTCTGGGGTACGATCCCCAGCCCAGACAAATTTTGTTAATATTTTGTTGTATTTTTTTATTTTTTTTTTGGAATTTGAACACTCAGACCAATAGGGTCTGATGCTTAATGAATTACAGCAACTACAAAACCAAATAAGCTCAAACAACGAACATAAAATAAGCAGATTATACTAAAATTTAAAATAAGCAAATCAAAAATTTATCAAAAACTGTAAAGTAATACTTGTAAATAAACAAAACTATAAACTAAGCAGAATTAAATAAGCAACTAAGCAAAACAAAAAATAAGCAAAGCTCAAAATTAAACTTAATGAAATCTACTAAGCAAATAAGTCCTTAATAAGCAAATAGGCTACCACTGAAAATAAGCAAATCTAACTAATATTACTATCCTATAAACCAGCAGACATGAACTATATCCAAACTTAAAATACCAAATAAATCAGACTCAAACCAAAATAAACAAGGAAATTTATAACTATAACATAACAAGCAAACTTACAGTACTTATAAAAACAAAGCAGTTAAACATATTACTTCACCAAAAACATAAGCAGATCATTCCAACTTAAATCAAATAATAACTAAAACTAGAAAAATAAAATAAAAACTAGAATCGAACCTTGAGATGAAACCTTTGAGCCGAAGTAACGCGTTGAGCGTACTTAAGATCGAATCAAACAAACACCTCCTTCGACTACATCAACTAACCGAACCATCAAAGACTTCTCGAACCAAAAATAATTATACTCGAACAGTACACCGCCTCGAACCAAACAATGATCTACTTCAACAGTAAACTTTTATAAATCTCCAGTAGGGAGATTTATTACTTTCTTTTTTTATATATAATAATAATATTAACGAGAACAGTATATAAAAAAAACAATAATTAAAGATTTGCAGAAACTGAAATTTGCAATGGAGACGGGAAATTAATTAAAACTAATTTTTCATTAATCAATAAAAGAAATTACAAATGCTGGAAATTAAAAAAAATTACAAGATTTAATTCTAATCCCTAAAACTAATTTTACTGAAAAATAAAAATTAAAGAAAAAGTTGCCTAACATTACAGATTAAGAGGGGTTTTATAGGAGAACCCCGAACCTTCTAGGTTCTCCTTGGTGCCCACGTTTAAAGATCTTGGCCCTTCAATCTCTTCTCTTTCCTTCTTCACTTAATCAAACGGATGACATTTATTTGTGAGTCCGGATTGCCAGCGTGGTATGGTTTGATTGGTGGGTTCATGATGTGAGTAATCACAACCAATCAAAGGCAGGAATTAGGCCACGTCAGGATGAGAGGACCACATGTGGTGGTGTATGATCCATTTTTCTTGGGGATTAATTTCCTTTTGATGAATTAACTTTTTAGGGTAAAACCCCCAAATTTGGGTGAGTAATTTTTTTGAAGGTAAAATTAGGGTTAGGAGATTGGTGGTGGCTGTGTTGAAATTGGGAGAGAAAAGAGTCGGATTGTTTTTTTTCTTTCTAGTAAATATCGAAAGTGGGGATGGGGTGAAAATGATTCGTTTTTATTAACTGTGAGGTGAGTGGGTAAAGTTCGTGTGTGGGTGAGTCCATGGTAAGTAAAGTGAGGGGGTGGGGTGAATTGTGTGAGGTAGATACGTGTGACAATAACTGTGAGGGAGTAAATGGTTTTCGTGTGAGAGACTGAGAGTTGACCTTCTCTTTTGAGTTTTGACCAAGAGAAAATAATTCCTCCGTTTTGTTTCATTGTTAAATTGGGCTTGGCCCAATTTTTGATCCATGCGTGTATTATTCCCTATATGGGCCTTTTTGGATTAAGCTTATGATCCGTTGTAGCAATTAGGTTCAATTCTCCAAATGGGCTTGTGCGCCCAATAAGCAATGTGGGACCCACAAGGCCCATTAGACTCAAATGATGTTAAATCCACTAAGTACGAGCTCGATTTCGGTTTTCTTTGATCATTTCTTCAAAACCGTGTCGGTTTTGTCGGGTTTCGTGATCGTCGGCACACTTTTGACCTTTTGACTTTGTCTTCGTCTCTTTTTGGACTTTTCTTCAACAATTGACCGTGAAATCCCGTGTTTTCTCTTCTTTTGATCATTCGTACCTATTTTAACACAAGAACACAAAACCACGCGTAATTCCGATATTTATGATAATAAACACATGATTTGGTCTTGTTTTTCCTTGATTTTAGTGGCAAAAGGATAAGTGTTTACACACTTATTACTTACCAACTCCTTAGAGACTAAATATTGAATTAAACGCATATTAGCGTGACCTAATCTCCTATGCCAAAGAGTAGAACTATCATTTATAGTCGCAAGACATATGTTTTCTTTTGACTTCTTATTAACCTTCATGACATAAAGCCCATGCTTTCTAACACCTTTTCCAATGACTTTTCCATCTTTTACGATTTTACTGTCATGTTCCGAAAAGATGACCTTACACTTTTTATCACAAATTTGACCTATACTTAAAAGGTTAAATCCTAAGTTATCTACGTGCTCAACATTTTCAATGGTCATGGAGTCAAGAGAAACCGTACCTTTGCCAATGATATTACCACGTAGACTACTAGCGAATGTGACGTTACCTCCATCATATGCTTTGTAATGCGAGAACAAACTTCGATTACCCGTCATATGTTTAGAACATCCACTATCCTTAATCCACTCATCGGGCTCCAAATCAATTCCCAAGCATATCTAGGTAACAACACACAAGATCAAACATTTGGTCCCCAATATCTCATGGGTCCAAAATTGTTAGTTCCAAACATCCCTTGCATTTGGTTGGGATGCATAAATGAAGGAGGGGTTCCCCATGGAGAACAAAATGGAGGAGGGTAGTAATTCATGTAACCATTTTGTTGTTCATTATTTCTCCTAGGTGTATTTGATCTAGGTTTAGAGTTATGATTATTCCTTCTAGGTGTTGGAATTTTACTTCTAGATCGTGAATTGCTTTGATTATCTCTTCTATGCGTTGTCGTTCTACTTCTAGGCTTAGACTCATTCCGTACCCTAGGTGGAGTAGATGATAGTCTAGATAAACTTCTATTTCCCATGAGAGGTTTACTTAATGGCTTGTAGAACTTACCAATAGCATTGTCGTCAAGTATGGGTAATTTTACCTTATTAACAGTAAGACGCTTTAGTTTTTCATCTAACTTAGACTTTTCAGAAAGTTCAGGATTTTCACCAAAATCATCCTCTGCCCGCGGTACCTTATCTATGGCCGCGGTTCCATAGTGATAAGGAACCGCGCCATACAATTTGGAACCGCGTACAATGGGCGTTTTTTGTGAAAACCTGACTTGTTTTGGTTCACTAGTTGAGGCTTCATTTGAGTTAAAACCTAGACCAAGTCTTTCCTTAGAATGAACTTGTTTGTTTAACATATCATCAAGAGCACTAGTACCTTTCATGAACTTTTCCAATTTAATGGAGGTGCTCTTGAGATCTTCATTCTCTAATCTAAGTTTCTCACAACTTAAGCAACTTAAATCAACCTCTTTATTTTTCTCAAGTTTAGCCAATTTCTCCTTAAGTTCATTGATCTCATTTTTAAGCTTAGTTTTGGTTGATTTTAAGGTTTTATTCTTTTCTATGAATTTAAGACTAAGTTTGTGTAAACTATCATATTTGCCTTCAAATTCAATATCATCAAAAGTGGAACTATCATTGCTATAATATTTGGTTTCGGAATGTACCTCTTTAGAAGTGTGAGCCATAAGACATTTCCCCTCTTTGGGGTTGTCATCATCATCTTCACCGCTATCGCTCCAAGCGCCACTAACGAATGCCGTGTGGTTCTTATCACGAGCGGGCTTTGGACAATCACCAATGAAGTGATTTGGATCACCACATCTAAAGCAATTCCTATCACCTTTTTCGTTCTTGACAAACCGATTCTTTGACAATGGTTTCTTGTCATAGTTGGGTTGCCTAACGTGTTGACCTCGTCTCTTGAAGAACTTCTTGAAATCTCTCACCGCCAATGCATACTCCTCGTCATCACTTTCCTAGGAACTATCATGGTCACTTTGTGCCTTCTTGGCTTTAAGTGCAAGAGATTTCCTTTCACTCTTGGTTTTCACTAATTCCGAGTCCTTCAAAATTATCATCTCATGAACCTTCAAGTTTCCTATGAGTTCATCGAGTGATAAAGTTGAGAGATCTTTCGATTCTTCAATCGCCGTGACTTTTGCTCTCCACTTTGGATGTAAAGCCCTTAGAAACTTCCTAACATTGTTCTTGCTAGAAAAACCTTCATCAAGTGCTTTTAGACTAGTAATAATGGTGTTAAACCTAGCAAATGCACTATCAATAGTTTCATCTTCTAAGATGACAAATTGTTCATATTGTTGGACAAGAAGATCAATTTTGCTTTCTTTGACTTGGCTATTACCTTGGTGGGTTATTAAAAAAGTGTTCCAAATATCTTTAGCGGTTTCACACATAAAAATTCTTTCATACTCTTTCTTAGGCAAAGCATTATAAATCACCATTTTAGCCACATTATTTTTTGAAAGTTTCTTTTTAGTATCGTCATTAGCTTTGTCAAAAGTGACCAATTCTTTTGTTTTAGAAACTTCATTAAATTGAAAGGGTAAAAAATAACCATTGGTAATAACATGCCAAAGATCTAAATCTTTTGATTTCACATAAGTTTCAAATCTATTTTTCCAATAAATAAAACTATCGGTTTCAAAAAGTGGTGGTCTTTGCATAGATTGCCCTTCTTGGTATTTGTTGGAATCCATAAATCGATTCAAGTTTTAAAATACAATATACTTTAAAAATTCTTGAGCAACCCGCTCTCATACCAATTGTAGAAACTAGAAGGGGTGGGGGTTGAATAGTTTCTTATATTTACTTGTTAAAAAGTGGTTTCCAAGAAATCCTTTTTCAAAAACTTAGGCTTGAGGAAATATGTGAAATCTTCTTATACACAATATGAACAATGATAGTGTAACTAAACTAATACTAACAAGAATATATCCATAAATAATAAAGAATGATAGTGTAACTAAGCTAATACTAACAAATGTATATGCATAAAGAATAAAGAATGTAAAGAGTTAAGGGTAAAGAAAGATCAAACCGAACACCAAGGATTTATAGTGGTTCGGCAACAAAGCTCACTTCTCGTTCCTACTCCACTCCTCGAGTACTCCTTACTCGAGAGTTCACTACACAACAAGCTCCTTATGGTGGAGAAAACCGTACACGTCGCTTAACCAATTTCCGACTCTAAGCTAAAAGTCGAGCCCTAATCGTAGCTAGGACCAATCTACACAACTATACTTAGTACATACACAACTTCCAAATAGACACAACTACTTGGATCTTCACAACTATGACACAACTACAAATGTATAAAATTAGATCTTCAATGGATCTTTGGTGGTGGACTCAACACTTCACAAAGATAGTGTTCTTCTCTTAGCACTTGGAGAGGAAGGGATGGAAGAACAAGATTCACTTCTTAAACAAGTAATAATCAAACAAATGATCAAAGATTTGAGTGATTAAAGAAGGGGTTTGAATCTGGAAATAAATATGCAAAAGAGGTGAGGTGAAAAGCTGAGAATAGTCCACTATTTATAGGACAAAGGAGCCAACGGCTATATCTGCCCGCGGTACCTTATCTTAGCCCGCGGTACCTTATCGATAAGGTACCGCCTAGGTGCTAAGGTACCACCGGACCAGACCCCGCCTCTTTTTGTCCTTTAGTGGTGGAGGTCTTATCTGGATATAAAAAATATCCTGAAAGGATATTCTTAACCAAATAAGAATATGCCATTTTCAAATTTCAAATAATTAATTTAATAAAGCATTTTCTTAAAAAGAAAGTTTAATAAAAACTTGTCACACTTAATAAAAAGTGAGTTTTAAGAAAATATTAAATCACTTGATCACTTGATTAAGGTTAGTACTTGTTTATCCATACCTTAAGTGAAAATGGGTAAAATGAAAAATACTTGAACTCAAGAATTCGTTTTTCGTTGTTTTCGTTAATGCTTGTTTTTACATATTGTCGTAATCAAAACAAAGCAAGACCGAAAAATGCAAGTAACGTTTTTAGGCATTTATTGCATTAACACTATTTAATAGTCGTGTGATAGAATCGAACTCGAGATTACGGGATTGCACTCAATACATAAAGAGTTAATTAATTTAATAAATATATTTATTATAATTATTAAATTAAATCGAGCAATAACTTTAAACGATCGTTAAATAATTAAGAGTTAAGTATTAAACGAACGTCGTTGAATAAATAAGAAGAAAAGAAAGTTTTGGAAACATCCTTGTGGGTGTAACCGACCGTCGGCCAAAGAGGGGAAGAAGGGAAAGATTTTCTTTCCTAATTGGTTTATTACTTGGACTTCAAGAAAGTTTAAGACCTATATGAACACTCCTTGTCCCTCACAATTTTTCACTCCTTCTCTTCTTTTCCTTTGAGCCGATCGCAACACCAAAACCACAAAGGGTTTTGGTAGGTTTTCTTGTTCTTTCGATTTAGATTATAATCTAGTCCTAACCCCTCTCTAGGGTTGTTGGGTAGATTTTTCACAAGCGTAGAAGCTCGGTTTACACGTGCTAAAATCACGGTTAGCTCGTTGTATTACGTGTGTACAAGAACGTAATATAGTCTTACTTTAGACTATATCTTGGTGGTGTTCGTTATAAACCCTAATTGGTGATTCGTTCTTTAACTTGTGGATTTGCTTTAGCTAAAAGGTATGTAACCCTAATTCGATTAATTATAATTGTGTTATTATGATCTTGTTAAATCGCTTCCGCTATATGTGTGCTTTGATCTCGTTTACAGTTTTGTGTAATAGTTATGAACTATATAAACCTTCATATTTTGCACTACAATTATTAATCTTATTAATGCTGGTAGTGATATATTAGTGCTCGTGGTATATGTACAGGTTAAATCAAGTCTGCCATGATGAAGATTAGTGTTGCTATTCATGTTAGTGTTGGTTTGAAGATAAAGACTGAAGACGTGTAAAGTTATCTATAGAAGATATTGTGTGTATATCTTCTAAAGTTTAAATTATTTGTTAGGATCTTTATCTTGTAAAGGACACCTTATATTATAAAATGAGGTCCTAGGTTTAGATGTTAGTAACACATTCTTTACATTTTTAAGCTTCAAGATTTTATAACCCTAATACTCTTCTCTGGAGTATTCATTTATATTAATATAATTGAAGTGTTTGGTTTATAAACTTTGTTCAAGTTTCTCAAAGTTTCTACTCAGACTTAGTAGAATTTATTCTGCTTGGTCTAAGTTTACAAGCTAGATTTAAACGATCAAAAGGATCAACATCTTTGTAGATCCGAAACATCCCAGAAAAGTTTGCAAGTTGCAAAGATCAATTTATTGATTAAAGCAAGCATCAATGAGATTAAAGCAAGCATCAATGAGCCGGAATAAGAGATTAGATAGAGAAAATCAAAAAGATTGGTTTCACTCAAAATCCAAATGAGCCATGTGTATACATGAAATCTTGTAGGAGTAATGTTTCATTCTTCGCCTTATGTTGATGACATATTAATCATGAGTTATAACATTGCAATTTTTCAAGATGTCAAGTCTTGGCTTTGTAAGTGTTGTCCTTGAAGGTCCTGAAAGAAACTGCATACACCCTTGTAATCACGATCACACGTGATAGATTTAAGCGGTTATTAACTCTAAGTCAAAATTCAAATTTGAGAAAATCCTAAAAAGTATAGGATGGATAAATCTAAGTGCGGATTTGTTCTAATGCAAGAGAAGCTTGACTTTAATAAATCACAAGGTGTTGTAACGTCTAAAGAAGTAAAACACAAGCAAAGAGATCCATATGCTTCGACAATAGAATCTTTTATGTATGTTGTTTGATGTTGTATACCTGATGTTACCTTTACGAAAAGTTTATGTAATCGATTTCAACAAATCTTGGTGAAGCTCATTGGATTGGCGTTAAAATTTTGCTTAAGTATATAACGGATGTTGTTTAACACATGTTTCTATTTATTTACGTTTATATGCGCCGATTTTTAAGAACCTAACACTGTGTTTTTTTTGTGATGATGTTTGAAGTTTGACATTTTTTTAGATGTGTAAAATGGTATGTTGATTGACTGTAAGACTGGTTGTATTACGAGTGTTATGACTAGGGTGGGAATCGGGTCGGGTTGGTCGGGTTTGGGTTATTCGGGTTGGGTCGAATTCGGGTTGAGGGTAAAAATAATTTACCCGAACCCAACCCGAGTTGAACTCGGGTTAGTCGGGTTCGGGTCTATTCGGGTCGGGTCTACTCGGGTCGGGTCTATTCGGGTTCGGGTCAACCCGAGTATGGGTAAAACATAAAAAAAAAACTTTTTTTTTTTTAATTTTTTAATAGAATTTGTATTAAATTTATATATTAAAAATAAAAAAATAAAAAAATAATCTCTTATTCGGGTCAATCGGGTTGACCCGAACCCGAATTAGACATATATATTTTACCCGATGTTCGACCCGATCTTGAATTCGGGTTAGTCGGGTTGACCCGACTAACCCGAATTCAAATTTCAACCATAGTAACCCGGCCTGAATATGCTCGGGTCGGGGTCGGGTCGGGTAGGGTTCGAGTCAGGTCGGAAATATTGATACCCCTAATTATGACATTAAATCATCTGTCAGTTAAACGTGATTTAATCAAAATTATTTATATTAAATCATCTGTTAATTAAACGCTATTTAATCAAAAACTCAAAGAGACAAATTTGTAATAAATTTATGCATCGTCGATGCTCTATGAAGAAACAAATGCACTATATCGATTAAACAATGTAGACCAAAGACATGCAATGGAAAAAAAAAGAAGAAAAAATCCCTTCACTTTGCAACCCAACTAGTATGATTAATTAGCTAAAAGTTAAACAAATAAAAATAGAATACATGTGGTTGAATATTATAATCAAACCAAACGACCAATATATTTTTTTTATGGAAAAGTAATCTTTAAATTGCTTTATCATTTCATTTGAAATGAATGAATGTGTGGGGATTAGATTTGCAAAATTATTCTAATCTAACGGTCAAAGTAACAAAAAACATCAAAACCTTTTTCTTCTAGTCTTGGTGAAGTTAATAAAATTCGTCAACAAATACACGCACGCAGCCACGTTTTCCTCCTATAACTATTACACCCACTCTTCTCTTGATCCTTATTTCCATTTCTTCACAACACAAAATCAAAACCACCTTCAAAACAATTATAGAAAATTTCATTTCCATATATAGATATATCATATCATAAACACAAAATCAAACCCTAGTAATTATTTTTTGTTACAAGCAAAAAAACGCACAAGATGGTTATGTTTCCAGTGTGTAGTTAATTATTCATTAGCTATTTATCTTCTGTCACCTTTTGTGTAAGTTAAGTTTTGTGGCAAAAATGGTGTTCGGACAAACCAGTGGCGGAAGTACCGAGAAAACACACCGTCAAAAGTGGTGGCGCGTGAATGATAATGGCGGTTTTTCATTTTTGTTTGTTTCGTTTGTGTTGTTTAGTTCTGCTGGTTTTTTGTATACTTTTGCTGTGTATAAGAACAATAACAACGTTAATAATTATGGGAATAATATGTTGGGGTGTCATGAAGACAGTGAAGGTTCCTGGTCTATTGGTGTCTTTTATGGGGATTCACCTTTTTCACTTAAACCTATCGAATCCGTAAGTACAGTTTTTTAACGGCGCACAGGTTTTTTTTACATACTTTTGACACAGTTTAAACAACCGTTTTTAACTTCTTTTCAATGATTTTTGCAGATGAATTTCTGGGATAATAAGACTCGGTCATGGCCTGTGGCTAACCCGGTTGTAACTTGTGGTTCCGTTACTGATTCTGGTTTTCCGAGTAATTTTGTTGCCGACCCATTTCTTTATATTCAGGTAATTTTATTTTTATAATTTTCCAGTTTGAAATTTGTCTTTTTTCTTGTTTCTACAAATTCCAATGTTTGAAACTTGTTTTTTAATGCTATTAACTCTGATGCTTGTATTTGGTTTTTTGTTACTTGTAATAGAAATTGGATGTTAATTTTTAAAAGCATATATTGAAATTTTTAAATGAAGGTTTTGCATGAATGGGATAAAGTTTTGAAGAAAGGAAACTGGTCAATAACAAATATTCTGCTTTTATTTTAATAAGGTTACGAGGGAAAAAAAGTATAAGCTTTCCTATATTTTTTTATATTTTTATAATATATGGTTATATATCCTCTTTCACACTTAATAATATTAAATATTTTTTTAGGAAAAAAATGTGTAAGTTGTTTTTTTAGGATGGAATAGCATTTTTGAAAAGTATATTATGTCGTGGGAGTATAATAATCAAAAGTAAAACAAGTAGTTGTATTTTGTAGCTTTTATTTTGTTAGAAGTGTTTTATTTGTTTGTTTTTTTACTAAATTTGTTAAGGCATCTTAGTTCGTAGTTTCGTACTATGATGGTGATATTACGTGTAATATGTGTTTGACCGCTTTCCCAACTACTTTTCCTTTTGCCGCTAGAAGATGATGTATTTATACACTTATCTTTGGTATTTAACTATTTATTCTATTAATCTCGTGACTATTTTGTTTCATATTATCTTATGCATCAACCAATTGTATATATTCAAAAACATAAACATACTGAGCATGTCACTTTTTAATGACATAAATTTTCTATTCGCAACTCTTTATATAAAATAATATTTTATGACACATTATTATGTGAAATTTTTTGTGTAAACTAGGTGGGGTTCTCACATTTAATTTTAACAAAATGGACAGAATTTTACAACTTAAATCATTTACATTTCATGATGTAAAGGGACTGATTAAAGTTGAAGCCCGAATACTCTGACCGAAGTCTTAGTTGTCTCTTTTGGACAAATTGATTAGGTATTAAATTATTTGATATGCACATTTATGACCATTTATTTTTATTATTTAATACATAACAAAATTATTAAACATGAATGAAACTGATAATAATAGGTTGGTTTTGTATCCAGGGTCGGAGCTAAGGGTTCCCGGGAATGCACGGGAACTCGATGATATTTTGTCGCGTACTGTATATATTTGCTAAAAGTCTCTTTTTTTAAATGAACTCGATTCCAAAACTATGCACTATATATTTATTCATATTAAAAATTTTGTGCACCCGATCACTTTATAGTCTGGTTCGGCCCCTGTTTGTATCCATAATTATGTAGTCAATATTGGTAACTAGCAAAATTTATAATTGTAATTATGATTGTTATTTTCTTCCTTTTTCCAAAGAAGTCAATATTTACTTTCCCAATTTATATAATTATACTTTTTCATCCTTTTTGTTTTGATAAAATAAATGAAATTTTTAGTTGCCGCTAAAACTCCTTGGCTCATGCTCACAAGAACTTGCAATATGAATCCATCGATTCTCACAAAATTACTACAACTCTTAATTTGTTACTTGGCATAATCATGTTATCAGTAAGGGACTAGTTTGGAGGGTACTAGACATAGAAGAACGAGAACGTACATTTACGAAAAATCAAAAAACACTATATATCCACAACCTTTATTTAGAAAGAAAAAAATAAAGTTTTTATGACCCCTTGGTTCGTCCTTGTTATTCGAGACAATAACTCGTCCCCGTTACTAGAGAACATAACTCTTGCATATCTCTCTAAGGATACAAAATGTAAAATAATTAACCTACCTATGATCTTTTTATCTTGATGAATTATATGTTTTAGCTGATTTATAGTTAATGGATTACAGATTACCTCTAGTATATGTGGAGATACTAATGTGTTACACCTGTTTGAAACAATTTTGAAAACATAATTAGTATATTTGACCTCTAATGCAAAAATTGTTACAGGGAGACGTTCTATACCTGTTCTTTGAGACAAAGAATTCCATTACAATGCAAGGAGATATCGGGGTTGCAAGAAGCATTGATAATGGAGCGTCATGGGAACAAATGGGAGTCGTATTGGATGAAGAATGGCATCTTTCTTATCCATACGTATTTGACTACAATGGCCAAGTATGTTCTTTCAAGCCTTAACCATTAATAGTTCAATACTAACATGTAGGTTTGTTTAGCTAATGTTATCTAATTTGTTCAGATATATATGATGCCTGAAGGAAGTAAAAAGGGTGACCTTCGTCTATATAGAGCAGTTGACTTTCCACTAAAATGGAAACTTGAAAAAGTCATCTTGAAGCGGCCTCTTATCGATTCATTTATAATGGAACACGAATCAAGATACTGGCTATTTGGTTCAGATCACAGTCGGATCAGCACAAAAAAGAATGGAGAGCTTGAAATCTGGTACAGCAACACTCCCTTAGGTCCGTGGAAACAACATAAGAAAAACCCGGTTCTCAACACTAACAAAAAAACCGGAGCTAGAAATGGAGGTAGACCATTTGTGTATAACGGAAATGTATATAGGCCAGGTCAAGATGACAGTGAAACATATGGAAAACGCGTCCGAGTATTCAAAATCGAGGTTCTTACTCCTTATAACTACAAAGAAGTTGAAGTTGATTTAGGGTTTGTAAAGGCAACAAAAGGTGTAAATGCATGGAATGGGGCGCGATCACACCATCTCGACGTGCAGCTGCTAAAATCTGGGAAATGGATTGCGGTCTCGGATGGAGATCGGACCGCATCTGGTGACTTGTCAAGAAGATACATTATTGGGTCCTTATTGATATTAGCCGCTGGTTCACTTGTTTTTCTCATGGGTATGCTTCTTGGGTTTGTTAGGTGCATTGTCCCGCTTAGCTGGTGCCCACGTAATATAAAAAAGAGAAGCGATGCATTTTTGGTTTGGGAGCGATCGAGCCTGGTGTCATCTAAGTTAAGGCAGTATGGGAGCCGGTTGAACCGGCTTTGTTCTGTTCTTAGGTGCAAGATGAACCCAAAAACAAGCCTAGGCCGGTTTGCCTTTTTCTTTATCTTGATAGCTTCTATCGTGCTAATGTGTGTGGGGATCGGATACATATATGGAGGACATGGTGGTCAAGAGCCTTACCCCATCAACAACCATTACTCTCAATTCACAATGCTAGTAATGACTTATGATGCTCGATTATGGAACTTAAAATGGTACGTACAACATTACTCTCGATGTCCCTCTGTTCGTGAAATTGTTGTGATATGGAACAAAGGGACACCTCCTGATTCAACCGAGTTCGACTCAGCAGTCCCTGTGAGAATTCGAGCTGAGGAAAAGAACTCGCTGAATAACCGGTTTAAAACTGACCCGTTGATTAAGACCCGGGCTGTTCTCGAGCTAGACGATGATATCATGATGAGTTGTGACTACATAGAACGTGGGTTCAAAGTATGGAGGGAGAAACCTGACAGGCTAGTTGGATTCTACCCACGGCTAGTCAATGGGCCTGGGCCGTTGGAGTACCGTAGTGAGAAACATGCTAGAAAGTTCAATGGGTACAACATGATCTTGACTGGTGCAGCGTTTATGGATAATCGAGTGGCTTTTAGTCGATATTGGAGTGAAGAAGCGAAAGCAGGGAGAGAAATAGTGGATGAGTCATTTAACTGTGAAGATGTGTTGATGAATTTCTTGTATGCGAATGCTACATCTGTTGGGGCGTCAGTTGAGTATGTTAAACCAGCCTGGACTCTGGACACTTCAAAGTTTTCAGGGGTTGCAATTAGTGGAAATACTCAAGCACATTATCGGCTAAGAAGCAACTGTTTAGAGAAGTTTACAGCGTTGTATGGTGATTTGTCAGATAGAAAGGTTGATTTCAAGAGGAGGAAAGATGGGTGGGATTTATAGCACCACCATCATCTACCAGCACCACTGTTGGACCTCTGGAAAGTGTACATTTAGTTTGCATTTTTGGGTTATAGATTTTCAGAAGTGTGAATTATTTGGTTTGTTAAAATCTTTGTGTGTTAGGCTAAGTGTTCAACAATTGAACTCGTTAGTTTGGGTTCGAGTGGGGCTTTGGGTCATAAGAAAAATATGTACATACCTCTTTGAAGATAAAGGGACCTTTATTTTCCGTTAATGTTTCGAGGTTGGTTTGCATCAAATAAAAAAATCTTTGAAGTTATAACAATGTTGATATCACGTATATACTTCTGTGTTAAATGTAGTACTCCAGTAGTCTTGTTTAAATGACGTCAACATGGTAATGTATTAGTAACCAATTTGATCAACTTTGCACTGAGATATAAAGTTAATTCAACTTTGTATCAAATGAAAGTTTATGGACTTAAAAATCGATAGTCGTGTGATAGGATCGAACTCGAGATCACGGGATTACACACATTACGTGAAGAGTTAATTTATTTATTAAATATATTTATTATATTTATTAAATCAAATCGTAGCTAACGATCGTTAAGTAATTAAAAGTTAAGTATTAAACGACTGTTATAGAAGGTTAAAGAAGCTAAAAGAAGGAGTCGGAAAAGTTCCGGAAACCTCTTTTGGAGCTTGTGAATATCCGGCCTAAATAGGGAGACAAGATAAGGAGGAAAAGATTTTTTGTGGCTTTATCTTGTTTAACCTTGGAAGAGAAGTTTTCCAAGGTGTATATAAACAAACCTAAAGCCTCATAATTTTTCACTCCATATCTCTCTTTCTTTGCTCCTAACCGCCGGCCAAAACAAACACCCATTAGGGTTCTTCTTTGATTTTCAATAAGCTATTCTAGATCTAGTCCTAGCCCCTCTCTAGGGTTGTTGGGTAGATCTTCCATAGACTTGGAAGCTCGGTTTTGTTCGTGCTAGACTCACGTTTAACTCACCGTATCACGTGTGTACAAGATCGTGGTGTAATCTTGCCTTATATTACATCCTGGTGGTGTTCGTGATATATCTCTACCGGTGATCATTCCGTCAACTTGTAGATCTTGCTAGGATAAAGGTATGTAACCCTAGCCTTGATTAATTATAATCGTGTTAATTAAAGATCTTGTTAATTTGCTTCCGTTGTGTGTTCTTTGATCCATTTTAGGGATTCTATAATTGTTATGATAATCATACACCTTCAGTGGCATCGAGAGCCGTTTTAACATGATTTTAATTATCAAGATCTAAAGTTTTTTTTAACTAATATTGATTGGTGTTAATAATTACATGTTGTTTTTTAGGTTTTATAAAAAAAATTAGGTTTTTTTGTTTTTTGTTTTTTAAATTCGGATCTGCCATAATTTTTATTAAAGAAAAAATAAAAAAAAGTTTAGTAAACCCTAAAATTACATGGTAATTAAACTTTAGATATTTTGCATGAATTAATTGTTATGTCATGCGTGGTTACGATCCGTAGTAGTTTTTTAATTGTTAAGAGAATGTGGGAGATCCGCAATAAACATTCATGTTTTTACAGATCATATAATTTTGATTGCTATTTGCTTTATTTGATTCAAAGTTTTAAAATTAGGGAAGACTTTTTATGTTCATAAAAACCCTAGATTTAATGTTCTTTGAATAAATTGTTATTGCATGTGGCTATTTGATTTAGTTTTTTTTGTACTACTTGTTTTCATGCGTTTTTACATTGTATGTTGTAAACAAGGGTAATTTTTTTAAGAAAAATAATATGGACTAAATCTTATCAAAATTAATGAATTGTTTTGAGATCTAAATTACATATGATTTGTGTTGATTAGAATTGCAATAGCAACTTAACGGCCTACTCAATTTTGACAAACTATAAAGTGGGTCAAGTACCCGGTTAAGGAAGGAGGTGTTATGCTTCAGCGCTGACCAAATTCCCGGCTCGCCTGTGCGTCAAAATTAGAATTGCCTACGGTTGTTATTGGTATAATTCTTTAAGGTTGATTGGTTTAACCAATACCTCAACTTGCAAATATATGATGAACTTTTAGTCTCACCAAAAAGTTTACTAAACGTTTTATTAAACTTATGTTATGGAGATGTATGCATACTTCTCCATACATGATTTTGACACCAAAATCTATACCCTAAAATTTAAGTCATATGCCCTCTAATTGACGAACACTTGAAGTTACAATTGTCGTCATATAAGATATCGGACGATGTTGTAATGGAGAGAAAACTTCATGACTGAATAAGATTGCACATGAAGGTTTTACGTTCTTTAGATTAGTCGACTTAATTGAGTTGCTCAGTGAGAACTGGAAACTTAAGGCATAAAATAGGGATAAAACATGTTTACAATGCAAATGATTTTGGCAATGTAAATCCCTAACATATCTAGAAATTGAAAATTTGTTTGTCAATTATTGTTCGACAAGTTACTGTGTTGAATACATTTGTCACTAGCAGATCAACTGATGTGATAAATCTATGTCAATATGGATTCTAGTTTTTCAAGGAAAATACTATGGTTTTTGAAATTGTATATAATGCAGTTCGTTTTTTCTCAGTTCTTGCTAATTGAAAGTCCAACCAATATCGGGTTTTTAACTGTTTTTGGTTGTTAATTTTTTTTGGATATTCTATTTGCTAATTCAATAAAGCCTTGCAAAACGGAAAAATATTACCTACTTATATGTAAAACATTTTGCAATTACCAAGTTTTTATTCAAGTAATAATCAAAATGTAAAATTTGAAACTTAAAGGACTGAAAATGTAAATTCTAGGAAAGTAAAATGCTTGAAATGAAAATTCTAACAAGTCTAGTGACTAAAAATGTAAATCAGCCAACTAAAAGGATCAAATATGTGAAACTTGTAACAAACTAACCAAAATGTAACAAAATCAACAACTTGCTAACTGAATTTAACAAATCTCAAAACTGAAAGGACTAAAATGTTGCAAACCCTAAAAACAATGAAGATTAGCCAAGATTAGAAACTGCTTAAAACATCAAGGACCAAATTGCAATTTCAGAAATTTATTTAGCAAAAACGGGTTTGAAAAGAAAATAAGCTCGTTTGAGCTTATTACTGGACCAAAATCAATGAGACAAGTTGCAAAAGACTTTAAATCCAAAATAAGCTATGTCTGTAAAAGGATTTTTGCTGAAAGTTCAAAATAAGCAAATAAGCACTTCTTGATAAGCCCAAAATAAGCTACAGAACTATCCAGACAAGCACAACTTGATTTTCTTGCCAAAACTGATTAAGCAACTCAATTGATGAATGGGAAATCAAACTAGAACGAATTTCATCAAGAAATAAGCTAGAAATCTGAATTAAGCTAAAAAGTGCTTATCGTTGACCAGGCGTTGACCAAACTTTTTGTCAAAAAGTTGAAACTTTCAAAAATCATGTAACTCCATATTCTAAGTGGATTTGTGAATAAAAATGGCCAGGTTAATGAAAAGAATCAAGAGATACAAAATTTCAGTTTTCATTTACAGAAACATGCCCCATCTCAGCTTTTTATGATTTTGCTTATTTCTAATTGCTGAATGAAAACTGTGCAATAAGCTCTTGGAATCTGAAACTACATATATTGAACTACAAATGAAAGTTGGTTTGACAAGATTTCATCAAGTAATAAGCAAATGCTAGCCAAAAGAAAATGACAACTTCTATAGAGCAAAACTGAATGAAAATGACCCAAACGTTTTTATTGCCAATTGCCTTTTTGACCAGTTATTTAACTTGAAATTGACTTGAAACACTTTGTAAAGACCTTATGACTAGAAATGAACATTAATTTGCAAAAACTCAATGCTTGAAAACCAATTACAAACTAATGCCAAACACTCCTTAACTGAGATTTGAGAAAATTTCCAAAGATTTTTAACAGCTGATTAAGAGTGAATGAAAAGATTTTTACTACCAAACTTGAGACTTCAAATCAGATGTTATAAGGCTACAAACAAGCACTAAGAACTACAATTACTCAATTAAGTCACAAGAACTGAAAATGACTGAAAATAAGGTAATGATGTCACACTCCCAAAATATCAGAGTATAATGGCGACAAGGGAGTGGTGACGTCATGATTATCATACACACACAGTCACAAAGAACGACCTCTAAATGGGACGTTCGGAAAATAGATCACTTGTAATTAATAAAAATAAATAGTTTTAACAAAGTGCGGAAGCATAAACTGAATACGGTTACAAAACATAGTTTTCTCAAATGGTACAAATGATCGTTGTTTCAAAGAAATGACGGCAATGCATGAGACCTCATTTAGCATCTTCCTTCTTAATACCTGAGAAAAACATTGCTAAAGTGTCAACATAAAGTTGGTGAGTTCATAGGTTTAGTTAGTTTGAAATGTTTAATGAACCACAAGATTTTCCCAAATGTGATGACAATATAACAGATACAAAGTCATCCCAAAAGTATTTATTACAGTCTAAGCTCGTGACACCGAAGCGTTAACAACACCGGCAGTATAATCATATAAATGTAGCCCAAACTAGATGCCTAAACCCACGACATCCTATATCAGATTCAAATGAAACTGTGCCCGCTTGTCCCCTTGTTGGACAAGACAGACAGGGACGTCAATCCCGATAGATCTATCCATTACATTCGCGCTTACACAAAGTAATTAACGGTTCACGATTCACGGGCCAAAGCAACTGGGTTTTTAGTGGGACTTAGACTAATATATAAATCAGTAAATGCACTTGTGTTCAAACGTTAAAATCAAGCAATGTCTCACCCCAAAAAGCAGTGAAAATAGTAAAGTATGGGGCTATAAACTGACCTCGTAAATTCAACAAAGAGAACGAAGATAAAATAGCTCGAGAGTACGGTTACGCTAGCCGCGACCTAATTAATTTAAGAATCGAGTTACGATACGAATAATGGTATTATTAAATGACTCGACACCCTAGTTGTGCTTGACGAAACCATACGTTTATGAAAAGTACGATTTACGGGAAAAGTACGATAGTTAAAGTCGGTTTATTAAATGGTCGGGTTTTACGGGTCAAATTATAACTTAAATTTACCAAATTTCGTTTTGGGCTTTTAACTAAACTAACTTAAACACACAAGGACCAAATTGGGTCCAAAACATTTACACCCCAACCGGCCCAAGGGTCATTGACCCGGCCCGGTCCACTGGCGGAATAAACAAGGAACGAAGGGAGTACATTACGTGTGTTTACACACACAACCCCATATCTGAGAGTTAACTCTCTCTCTCCTCTCTCGATATTACCTCCACCGTCCCAATACTCTCTCTCTCTCTTAACCTAGATCGGTTCAATCATCTACTATGGTTATCATCTAATCAGTTTGAGTTATAGAATCAAATATGGGTGGTCTGAGGTTCTATATCGCGTGAGATGTGGGGTTAATCCCCACATCAAACCGATTGGTTTTATGATGTGTTCTCCCTTGCGGTTTCGTGAATCCATAACCAAAATCAAAGATAAGTTTATTCTCCTTGTTTCTTTTAAAAGCTTTAATTGGTTTTCGATTTAATAAATATCAGTGGGTTTAATTTATTTGTATATACTTGTTGTAAATCATATGCTTCTCGGATTGAAAATAAACAAAATTAGGGTTTTGAAATATTTGGGGGTTTTCATTAAAATCGGGTTTAAACATAATTAATTGATGTTTTCATTTATAAAATCAAACTAATTTCATATATAAAATCGATTTATAAAAATTAGGGTTTCGGTTAATTTGGGGGTTTTTGCATATCACGTTTTTAATTAAATTAAATATGGGTTTTGGGTTTAGATTAGGTTTAATTAGCATTTTAATTAATAAAAAGTAAATCTAGGGTTTTCTAAAAATTGGGGGTTTTTTTATATATTCGAATGTTACTCATGTTTATATGATGTTTCTGGAATGTGGCAAATGTTAATTAGATGTTCAAAAAGGTTTTAAAATAATTAGGGTTTTGATTTGAATTGGGGGTTTCTATACCCGCGGCATAATTAATGGTTTCTGTAAAATAAAACTTGATTAAGACAATTGGATTGATTGGTAATAATGGTTAATAATTTTGGCAGTAAGAACTTTGGTTGGTTTGCTTTGATTCTCGGTTTGGTCCTTGATTGGGTCTCGGTTTGGTTGAACATGGGTCTCGGTTTGGTTCTTGATTGAGGTCTTGATTTGGTTGGACATGGTCTCGGTTTGGTCTAAATTGGGTCTCGGTTTGGTCTAAATCGGGTCTCGGTTTGGTCTAAATTGGGTCTCGGTTTGGTTGACAGAAAAACAATAACATAAACATGTTTGCATTTAAAAAGTTTAACAATCTTTCAGTTTTTAGTATAAAAGTATAAGTCCATAACAATGACTAACCATTGTTTCGTTTATTCGTAGGTTCGTACAAAACAAGCACATCTAGACTTCAAAAGGAAAGACGAAAAGACAAAAGACTCACAATGGGGATGCTACGTTCGGTTTTGCAGGTTCGGACGGGATGAAGACTTTCTGTTTTGCAGGTTCGACGCGAAGTATGGGTCGGCTGGACCTAATCTTCTACCCAGGAATTGTATTTGGAAAGACTTGTGCAGATTTTGATGTTTGTATTCTGGACTGAGATACTTGTATTTTGGACATTGGATAATACTTTGGGTTTGTATATAAACTTGTATTGTTAGTCTAGGGTTAGTGTAAATCTGAAAATGTTAACTTGTGATATACCCAAAAGGGGTAAACTAGGCAAATGTGCTGTCCTTTAGTGGGGCAAATAAACTATAAAGTTTATAGGTAATGTAGACATGTGACAGAAATTTTGAGACCCTTGTATGACAAGCTCGACAATAAAATTGAAGGTTTACACTCAGTATATGTACACATGCTGTGACAGCTTATACACTCGACTCGGGTTCACAAAGGTTAAGTTTAGACGCGACTGGATAATCCCGACACCAAAACCGTTTAGCATACGATCCCAAAACAAAACAATTGTGCGAGACGTCACGAAAACTTAATAACTATAACTAATAAACGTACGGCAAAACATAAAACGTTCACAAACTTGTGTATTGCATTCAACTTAATAATCGCGAAACATCGAGATGTTACATATGCTCTCCCTAAAAAGGGCTTTGTCCGCAAAGCAAAACAATTATCACGTTCATGATGACGACTAGTCGGTAAACAGTTAAAATACTCGTACTACATGAATAAATAAATGATGGAAATTTGACGAATGTCACAGTATTCCCATGTTTTAGAGATTTCTTCACGAAATCAAGACGTTGTTGTAGTAGGTTGGTTAACGAAAAGATGAGGATACTTGCTCTTGAATTGATCTTCACGTTCCCACGTGTATTCTGGACCTCTACGCGCGTTCCATCGGATTTTCACAATCGGTATACGGCTTTGCTTGAGTTGTTTAACTTGACGGTCCATGACTTCTACGGGTTCTTCTACGAAGTTGAGTTTGTCGTCGAGTTGAATCTCCTCCAAAGGGATAACGAGTGCTTCGTCGGCTAAGCATTTCTTCAGATTGCAAATGTGGAACACATTATGCACTCGGCTAAGTTCTTGGGGTAATTCCAAACGATAGGCTACGGGGCCAATCCTCTCTATAATCTTGAAGGGTCCAATGTAGCGAGGATTTAACTTTCCACGCTTTCCAAAGCGAATCACACCTTTCCAAGGTGAGACCTTCAACATGACTTTGTCACCAACTTCAAACTCAAGAGGTTTGCGTCGCATATCAGCATAACTCTTCTGTCGATCTCTTGCGGCTTACATACGGCTCTTAATCTTAAAGATCTTCTCAGTAGTCTCGTGTATGATCTCAGGTCCAGTGAGTTGTGCTTCACCGACCTCTGCCCAACACACGGGTGAACGACACTTCCTACCATACAGTGCCTCGAACGGCGCTGCCTTAATGCTAGTGTGATAACTATTGTTGTATGAGAATTCCACCAGGGGTAGGTGTCTATCCCATTTATTTCCAAAGTCAATCACACAAGCTCTCAGCATATCTTCTAAGGTTTGAATGGTCCGCTCACTTTGACCGTCAGTCTGGGGATGATACGCAGTGCTCATATCCAACTGCGTTCCCAATGCCTTCTGTAGTGACTTCCAAAACTGCGAAGTAAATCGGCTGTCTCGGTCGGAGATTATAGACACAGGCACACCATGCTTCGTGACTACTTCCTCCAAGTACGTCCTTGCTAACTTATCCATTCCATCAGTCTCCTTGATGGGTAGGAAATGAGCCGATTTGGTGAGTCGGTCGACGATTACCCAAATCGTGTCGAATCCGGCTGCGGTCTTTGGTAGCTTGGTAATGAAATCCATAGTGATCCTTTCCCACTTCCATTCTGGCAGTTCGGGTTGGACCAATAATCCTGATGGTTTCATATGTTCGGCTTTGACTTTGGCACAAGTCAAACACTTGCTAACGTATGTAGCAATATCCGCCTTCATGTTTGGCCACCAATACAACATCTTCAGATCATGATACATTTTATCAGATCCCGGATGTATGGAGTACTTTGACTTATGCCACTCATGCATAATCAAGGATCGTAGGTCACCATGGCATGGTAACCAACTCCTATTATCAAGGCATAACGTTCCATCCGATCGTGCTTCCAACTTCTTTATCATTCCTCCAACATCTTCAGTCTTGAGAATTTCTTCCTCGACTGCTTCTTTCTGAGCCTTGAGAATTAAGGATGGAAGGTCTAAGTCAATGGTCATCATTAACGCCTTCACCCTAAGAACTCTCTCCTTTCGACTCAAAGCGTCGGCCACGGCATTTGCCTTGCCTGGGTGATAACGGATCTCGCAATCGTAATCACTGAGCAACTCTAGCCAACGTCGTTGTCTCATGTTGAGTTCCTTTTGATTCAAAATATGTTGTAGACTCTTATGGTCAGTGAATACAACACACTTAGTACCATAAAGGTAGTGTCTCCAAATCTTCAAGGCAAACACCACTGCTCCCAACTCTAGGTCATGAGTTGTGTAGTTCTTCTCGTGCACTTTTAGTTGTCTTGATGCGTAAGCTATGACTTTAGTCCTTTGCATCAGTACTGCACCTAACCCTTTTATGGATGCATCACAATACACCACAAAGTCTTCATTACCTCGGGTAGGGCTAGTATAGGTGCTTCACACAACATCTGCTTCAACGTCTGGAATGCCAAATCTTGCTCCTCCTTCCACTCAAACTTCTTATCCTTTTGAGTCAATTCCGTCATTGGTTTAGCTATCTTGGAGAAACCTTCAATGAATCTCCTATAGTAACCAGCAAGACCTAAAAATTGACGGATCTCCGTGGGTGTTGTTGGAGTCGCCCAATCCTTTACAGCCTCGATCTTAGCAGGGTCAACGTGAATACCACTGCTGTCGATCACATGCCCAAGGAATTGCACTGTGTTTATCCAAAACTCACATTTGGAAAACTTTGCATATAACTTCTCCTTCCTTAGCAGTTCTAATATGGTCTTCAAATGTTCCTTGTGCTCTTCTTCGTTACGAGAATAGATGAGAATGTCATCGATAAATACAATCACAAACTTGTCCAAGTATGGTTTGCAAACTCGGTTCATGAGATCCATGAATACCGCAGGTGCGTTTGTCAAACCAAAAGGCATAACTTGGAACTCGTAGTGTCCGTACCGGGTTCTAAAAGCCGTTTTATGAACGTCTTCCTCTCTAACCCTTAGTTGATGATATCCTGACCTTAAGTCGATCTTCGAGTATATGCTAGATCCTTGCAATTGGTCGAAAAGATCGTCAATCCTCGGCAATGGGTAGCGGTTCTTTATCGTTAGCTTATTCAATTCTCGGTAATCGATACACATTCTAAAGGATCCATCTTTCTTTTTGACAAATAAAACTGGCGCTCCCCAGGGTGAGGAACTTGGTCTAATGAAACCTTTGTCAGAAAGTTCCTTTATCTGTTCAGCTAACTCTGTCATCTCGGCCGGTGCTAGACGGTATGGGGCTCTAGCAACAGGCGCGGCTCCTGGTGTAAGCTCGATGTGAAACTCCACTTGCCGTGCTGGTGGTAGTCCGGGTAAATCCTCTGGGAATACGTCCGGAAAGTCTCTAACGATCGGTACATCTTCCACCTTCTTCTCGTGATCTTCTTCTCCTTCCTTTTGTGTTACTTGAACCAAGAATACCGGACATCCCTTCTCAATGTATCTTTGGGTCCTGATACATGAGATGACTTCCAATCTTGATCCATTCTTCACACCACTTCTTTCGCCTTGTATGATGAGTACGTCGTTTCCATAAGGAACACGGACACACTTCTCATGACATACAATCTCCGCATGATGCTTCGACATCCAATCCATTCCAATGATGACGTCAAAACTTCCCAATTCTATAGGGAGTGGGTCGATACTAAACGAACGACCTTGTAGCCTTACACTACATCCTTTCAGAATAACGTCGGTGGTTACTGACTTCCCATCGGCTAATTCTACATTATACTTAACGTCTAACGCAGTAGGGGTAACATTTAGGCGTTCACTAAATATAGATGACACAAAACTCCTATCCGCACCAGAATCAAATAGTACTGAAGCATAGTTGTTATTGACTAGAAACGTACCAGTCACAACATTGTTGTCTTGCACAGCAGCTTCAGCACAGAGATGATACACTTTGCTAGGTGCCGTGAATCCTCCAGGAGTACTAGTTGTGGCTCGGTTATTCCCTCCTCGGTTCCCTTGATTCTGCTTCTGGTTCCCTTGGTTCTGATTTTGATTCCCTCGAATCTGGTTACTACGACCTTGGTTCCCACCGCTCGGACATTTGTTCTTGTAGTGACCTTTCTCTCCACATCCAAAGCAAGTGACATTTGCTCCTTGGCCACCTTGCGTTCCAGGTCCTCTTTGATTAGTAGAACGAGGTGGTGCTCGGCATTCCTTTGCCTTATGTCCCGCCTTCCCACAATTGTAGCACGTAGGGGGACATGCTCCTTCGTGGTGTCGACCACATTTTCCGCAGAAAGGTAGTCTCCCAGCGTAGTTCCCAGTATTTCCTTGTCCAGCAGTGAACACTCTTGCTACTTCTTGTCGCTTGTTCTGGTTGTAGTTGCTTGGGTTGTTGTTGTTGTTGGTATTGTTGTTGTAGTGGTTGCCAGACCACTTTCTTTTATCCCCAGTATTTTCTCCCAACTCCTGTACCACTTGGTACATCAGACTCTGAGCCGTGTCGATTGCCTCGTGCAAATCGGTCGGCTTGGATGAAGTCACATTCCCTTTGATGCTCAAAGGTAGTCCCTCAATGTAGCGCTCCAACAATCGGTCATCGTTGGGAACCATTTCAGGACATAACAAAATCAGCTCCTGAAAGCGCTGATTGTAAGCAGTAAGAGCAGTACCCTTGACCTTCAGGTTCCACAGCTCAACTTCCATCTGCTTGACTTCATTTCGGGGACATTATTTCCTCACAAACATAGCTTTAAATTCACTCCAGGGCGTCGCTTGGGCAACGTCAATGGTCACTGCACGAGCATAGACGTTCCACCAAGTCAAAGCACCATCCACTAACGTGCTTGACGCAAACTTCACCTTGTCGGCTTCAGCGACATTGCTAATCCCAAATTGGGATTCTAGCTTCTCAAACCATCTGGTTAATCCTACTGCTCCTTCAGTACCTCGGAAACTTACTTGCGTAACTGCACGAAATTCCTTGTAGGTACAAGTACGTGCAATAGCGTTAGTAGCTCCTTGGTTGGTCTCCTCCTGTGTGCTAGCTGTACGATTTGCTTCAGCGGTCGCGAGTGCCTCGGCCACTCGTTCGGCTATCATTTGGCTTAACAGGGCGGTGTCAATTCCACCGGTAGCGGCTGGCGGATTCTGCGTTTCGGATCTTCGAACTGGCGCCATAATCTAACAAGGTAATAGGATAATGAGTTTTGCCAGACATAACATGCATGGCACACACAACACAATTTTGAAATGCTCCAAGATATAATACACAATATATAATGATCTCACAATTTTTGCAACTCATAATATCATTCATGAAATCGTTTGATAGTACATCATAGTTTGTCATAACATAATAAAAGAAAATAAAATACCAACTAGCTAAGACAAACTTCAAAGCTTAGTGGTCATACAGGGATAGGTCGATGGTACAAGATAAATCTAACTAGTGCCCTCACGGCGCTGATGAAGCTCCTTCTCCAACTCTGCTAATCTCCTCTCAACCACTAGCTCACGAGCCTGGGAATCTCTCAACCTAACATCGGTGTCATGACAAGCGGCTCTAAACCTCTTATCCAAGTCCGCAACAGGGTCATCCACTGGTGCCTCTAGTCCGCCTGTCTCCACCAATGGCTCTACTCCCCAACGGGTCATCAGGCTCTCAATCTCCTCAAGACGAGTGTTCGGCATGGATTCCATCTGATCAAGAACAGTAAGAAGCTGTCCTCATAGACGGGTCACACATACTGTCAACAATGTCTCATCCCTGACTGGACTCTTCTTCGCCAGTGCCTCCAACTTATCCTGCACTTCATTGTACTCTTCACCTAAAGCCTCTACAGCATCCTCCAACCTGTTCAACCGTGTCGTCACACATCCATCTGCCGCCCCAAGCATCACCACCGTTGACGTAGCTCTCCTAGGAAGAGGAGTCGTAGCTCTCGGTCCTGTAGAGATACCAGCGTCAGTAAGCATCTCCTGGTACACTGCAGGTACAGTCTCTGGTGGTGGTAGTAGTAATGGTGCCTCTGGGACAGAACTGGCAGGTGTGCGGGCTGCATGCCTGTCAGTGGCAGTGAAAGGTATGAGGGGTCTGTAAGGTGAAAGTGGTGGTCGAGCAGCTCTCCCCCGAAGACGTCGTCTCACATAGTAGAAAGGTAGAGTACCAGGTGCTGGAGCAGGAATAGCAGTCCTTTCTCCTTCGTCTTCAGATGAAGATGAGGAGATGTGTGCTAGGGAAACCTCAGGAGTAGCGGCATATGCAGTAGGAGGGTCCTCAGTGTCTGTGACCTCCATAGGCTCTCCTTCCCCATCTGTAAACTCCATCCCATCATCCTCTGTCTCCTCTACCGTCTCATCTCCAGTCACTGATGTCTGACCTGGTGACCGCACCACGTCAGTGTCTAAGTCATCCTCTCCTCCGCCTTCTAGGCTAAGCACATCGTCAGCTGATGCGTTAGGAATACGGATCGGTGAATGACGAACCTCCTCAGCCTCTCTCTCTATATCGTCATCTGAAATCATCCGGTACCACGGATATCCTGACGGCGATCCTCTAGGTAGTCCTACTGATGAACTGATGGTCGACTGTGAACTACGGTTGTAGTACGCTCCTGTAGACGTGGAATCATCGGATGAAGACATCGCTGTAATCATAAACAAAATAAATGTGTGTAAATATCTTATAAAATTAGTCCGTAAAAAGGACATTAACATAACATAGCAATCATTGTTGAATCCACATGTATCCCATATAACATAATTCAGATTTTGTTGTTGCACATGTAACCCATGTAAATATACCTCGTAATTGTTAATTCACATGTATCCCATTTATTACTTATGTATCTACATATACTTAATACTTACAATCTGTATGATAATCGATTAAACATAGAGCAGTTATAGTCTAGAATTACTAAATGCAACCTAGTTCTCTATAACTAGTGCTCTGATACCAATCTGTCACACTCCCAAAATATCAGAGTATAATGGCGACAAGGGAGTGGTGACGTCATGATTATCATACACACACAGTCACAAAGAACGACCTCTAAATGGGACGTTCGGAAAATAGATCACTTGTAATTAATAAAAATAAATAGTTTTAACAAAGTGCGGAAGCATAAACTGAATACGGTTACAAAACATAGTTTTCTCAAATGGTACAAATGATCGTTGTTTCAAAGAAATGACGGCAATGCATGAGACCTCATTTAGCATCTTCCTTCTTAATACCTGAGAAAAACATTGCTAAAGTGTCAACATAAAGTTGGTGAGTTCATAGGTTTAGTTAGTTTGAAATGTTTAATGAACCACAAGATTTTCCCAAATGTGATGACAATATAACAGATACAAAGTCATCCCAAAAGTATTTATTACAGTCTAAGCTCGTGACACCGAAGCGTTAACAACACCGACAGTATAATCATATAAATGTAGCCCAAACTAGATGCCTAAACCCACGACATCCTATATCAGATTCAAATGAAACTGTGCCCGCTTGTCCCCTTGTTGGACAAGACAGACAGGGACGTCAATCCCGATAGATCTATCCATTACATTCGCGCTTACACAAAGTAATTAACGGTTCACGATTCACGGGCCAAAGCAACTGGGTTTTTAGTGGGACTTAGACTAATATATAAATCAGTAAATGCACTTGTGTTCAAACGTTAAAATCAAGCAATGTCTCACCCCAAAAAGCAGTGAAAATAGTAAAGTATGGGGCTATAAACTCACCTCGTAAATTCAGCAAAGAGAACGAAGATAAAATAGCTCGAGAGTACGGTTACGCTAGCCGCGACCTAATTAATTTAAGAATCGAGTTACGATACGAATAATGGTATTATTAAATGACTCGACACCCTAGTTGTGCTTGACGAAACCATACGTTTATGAAAAGTACGATTTACGGGAAAAGTACGATAATTAAAGTCGGTTTATTAAATGGTCGGGTTTTACGGGTCAAATTATAACTTAAATTTACCAAATTTCGTTTTGGGCTTTTAACTAAACTAACTTAAACACACAAGGCCCAAATTGGGTCCAAAACATTTACACCCCAACCGGCCCAAGGGTCATTGACCCGGCCCGGTCCATTGGCGGAATAAACAAGGAACGGAGGGAGTACATTACGTGTGTTTACACACACAACCCCATATCTGAGAGTTAACTCTCTCTCTCCTCTCTCGATATTACCTCCACCGTCCCAATACTCTCTCTCTCTCTTAACTTAGATCGGTTCAATCATCTACTATGGTTATCATCTAATCAGTTTGAGTTATAGAATCAAATATGGGTGGTCTGAGGTTCTATATCGCGTGAGATGTGGGGTTAATCCCCACATCAAACCGATTGGTTTTATGATGTGTTCTCCCTTGCGGTTTCGTGAATCCATAACCAAAATCAAAGATAAGTTTATTCTCCTTGTTTCTTTTAAAAGCTTTAATTGGTTTTCGATTTAATAAATATCAGTGGGTTTAATTTATTTGTATATACTTGTTGTAAATCATATGCTTCTCGGATTGAAAATAAACAAAATTAGGGTTTTGAAATATTTGGGGGTTTTCATTAAAATCGGGTTTAAACATAATTAATTGATGTTTTCATTTATAAAATCAAACTAATTTCATATATAAAATCGATTTATAAAAATTAGGGTTTCGGTTAATTTGGGGGTTTTTGCATATCACGTTTTTAATTAAATTAAATATGGGTTTTGGGTTTAGATTAGGTTTAATTAGCATTTTAATTAATAAAAAGTAAATCTAGGGTTTTCTAAAAATTGGGGGTTTTTTTATATATTCGAATGTTACTCATGTTTATATGATGTTTCTGGAATGTGGCAAATGTTAATTAGATGTTCAAAAAGGTTTTAAAATAATTAGGGTTTTGATTTGAATTGGGGGTTTCTATACCCGCGGCATAATTAATGGTTTCTGTAAAATAAAACTTGATTAAGACATTTGGATTGATTGGTAATAATGGTTAATAATTTTGGCAGTAAGAACTTTGGTTGGATTGCTTTGATTCTCGGTTTGGTCCTTGATTGGGTCTCGGTTTGGTTGAACATGGGTCTCGGTTTGGTTCTTGATTGAGGTCTTGATTTGGTTGGACATGGTCTCGGTTTGGTCTAAATTGGGTCTCGGTTTGGTCTAAATCGGGTCTCGGTTTGGTCTAAATTGGGTCTCGGTTTGGTTGACAGAAAAACAATAACATAAACATGTTTGCATTTAAAAAGTTTAACAATCTTTCAGTTTTTAGTATAAAAGTATAAGTCCATAACAATGACTAACCATTGTTTCGTTTATTCGTAGGTTCGTACAAAACAAGCACATCTAGACTTCAAAAGGAAAGACGAAAAGACAAAAGACTCACAATGGGGATGCTACGTTCGGTTTTGCAGGTTCGGACGGGATGAAGACTTTCTGTTTTGCAGGTTCGACGCGACGTATGGGTCGGCTGGACCTAATCTTCTACCCAGGAATTGTATTTGGAAAGACTTGTGCAGATTTTGATGTTTGTATTCTGGACTGAGATACTTGTATTTTGGACATTGGATAATACTTTGGGTTTGTATATAAACTTGTATTGTTAGTCTAGGGTTAGTGTAAATCTGAAAATGTTAACTTGTGATATACCCAAAAGGGGTAAACTAGGCAAATGTGCTGTCCTTTAGTGGGGCAAATAAACTATAAAGTTTATAGGTAATGTAGACATGTGACAGAAATTTTGAGACCCTTGTATGACAAGCTTGACAATAAAATTGAAGGTTTACACTCAGTATATGTACACATGCTGTGACAGCTTATAGACTCGACTCGGGTTCACAAAGGTTAAGTTTAGACGCGACTGGATAATCCCGACACCAAAACCGTTTAGTATACGATCCCAAAACAAAACAATTGTGCGAGACGTCACGAAAACTTAATAACTATAACTAATAAACGTACGGCAAAACATAAAACGTTCACAAACTTGTGTATTGCATTCAACTTAATAATCGCGAAACATCGAGATGTTACATATGCTCTCCCTAAAAAGGGCTTTGTCCGCAAAGCAAAACAATTATCACGTTCATGACGACGACTAGTCGGTAAACAGTTAAAATACTCGTACTACATGAATAAATAAATGATGGAAATTTGACGAATGTCACAAATGACTAGAACAAACTCTAAAAAAAACAGTTAAGCAAGAGTAAGCTAACAACAAGTAACAATCAAACAATCAGTCAACTAAACAGCTTTAATCATGCATTCAACAAGATTTACTCTAAGAAACGAAGCATGCATTTGATAAATTCAGGTGAACCAAAATAAGAACTTTAAAACCTTTTGTAGTAAACCATTGGGAAGAAGATGAGTGCTGAACTCTCTTACCCTAGTGATAACCACCACCTTATCACTAGATCATCTAATCAATCATCAAAAACAGCTACTAATCAACAGAAATCATCATCAAGGCTTGAAAACTTCAATAAGGCTAATTTCTGAACTGGAATCACAACAACAGCTACCAAACTTCTTCAAAGTCAGTTCTGATCATTCAATGATCATAACAAACTCAATTCAGCAACAATATGATCAAATAATAGCAGGGAATGAACAGTAAGATGAATAGGAGAATTGGCGGGAAAAGTAGAATTCAAATTTTATTCCATGAAAGTTGTTACAAAGCTGTTGAAAAGCTACTAACTAACTAACTAACTCAAGAGTTTGTCAGACTCTTGAGTAGTTAGGGTAAAAAGGAAGGAAAATGAGAGAGAATTGAAAAGTGTGTGTTTTTACAAAATTTAACTACTCTTTACAAATGAGGACTAGTAGGCTATTTATAGACATGAAGAGGAAGTTTGTTGGGGATGATGACGTGTTGAGACCAATCCCAGGTCTCCACGTGGCATGATTCTGCAAAACTCATCTTCAAGGTATGAACACCAATTGGGGTTTTCTTCTTGAGTGGATCTCATGTTAATTGGTTGATACCATTGTGTTCGTCTCTTCAAAACAAGCATTTTTGGTGTTTACATCTTTTCATGAAATTGATTGTAGCTCAAAAACGATCCTGGAAATGTTTTTGGTAATTTGAAGAAGACACGTGTCACTTTCTGATTGGTTGAATAAGTGTCACACGGATCCAACTGTTAGGATATGGTTAATTAATTTGGCGGCTGCTAGTGGATATTAATTGCTTGTAGCTGGCAATCCGTGTGTAACCAATACTAGCTTCTTATTGGCCAAAACTTGTGTCACATGGATCAAACTAGTAAACTTTCCAATTTTGGCAGTTTCAGCCCTTGGACTTTGACAGATTGCATTTAAAGCTTGTAACTTCATTTCTTTGGCACTTTTAGTCCTCCAAACTTCATCTTTAAGCAGAATTGGTCCTTTGACTTTGTTGACTTGATAGTTGACCAATTTTGACTTTGATCTTGACTTTTTACAATATTTGCACTTTAGTCCTTCAACTTTGGCATTTTGTCAAGATAGGTCCTTGTACTTCAAAGTCTTGTCACTTTTGATCCTTCTTTGTCTTTTTCATCCATTTGAGCTTAATTTTTCCTTGTTTGCTTGAAAAAGTATCCTTTTACCTACACAAGTGTACACAAACACAAACATACCACATAATACTGTTTTTGCAAGATAATTTGGTATTTTGCTTCATGTTTTAGGGTTATTTGTTGATAAAAGGATATGAGTTTAAGCTCATATCAAATCCCCTACACTTGAACATTGTCATGTCCTCATGCAATATTATATATTAAAGCTCAAATTTACATTCTCCTCATAATTAACCCACCTTGGCCATATGAGATGCATCTACACTACTCTAAACTATATGATGCATGATTTTGACTTTTAATAATGCAATGAACAAAATACAATTCTATCTATATCTTTTTGATTTTTCTTGAAATGGTTTTGATGGAAATAACTCATAAAGAATTCAATGTCTTAGACTAGGGCTTGGGTACCATGGACATTTATCACCCTCAAGTTTCACTTTCCCCATACCAAGCTTAAAAAATGGGATCATTGCATTCACAAGTAAAAAGTGCATCAACTTATTCATGACAATTAAATGTGGAAGCGATTATTATTTGAGCAAATTGCTTGTGGGCAAATTTGTCATTATTCAAATGTGAAGTATAAGAAGTGTAAAATCCAAAAATAAGGAAGCACGGTTTTAATCCTAAGTAATCCTCTCATCCATTACTTGAAAAACCGCTCACAATTAATACAAGTCCGTTTCAAGAATAATAAGTCATTTGCCTTATGTGTAAAATCCTCATGTCATGCTTTCATAAGTAGCTACACACTCGCTAGGGAAAGAAAAATAAACTCACGCAATAATTTACATCCGCCATCTTTTTGAGACTTTGGATCTTCAACCCCGCAACCCGTCAAGGTAATATTGGATTGGAGCAATCTATTGAATCCCCGCAACCCGTCAAGGTAATATTGGAACTCAATAGTCACTATAATTAACACCACACTGCCCCTCTTGGGAGTCTTGTATTTTTTTTTCTTTCTTTTTCTTTTTTATTTATTTATTTATTTATTTATTTTTTCTAGCCACTCATTTTTTTTCATAAGCCGCTCTTATTTTTCTTTATTCCTCACAAAGAAATTTGAAAAGAATAAAAGGAAAAACACCCGCTAAATATGGAGCATGACATAAGTCTAGTACACATAAAACGTGCTAACTTAGAATCTTAAAACGTACTCATATCAACCATGAATGATTAGTTAAAAATGCATAAGAGATTACAAACCAATTAAAACCGTACTTGATTATTTATTAACAATTATATACATGCGAAGGAAAATAGAGGTAAAGAAGAGAAGGGTTTAACTACAAGTAATTGCCATGAAGTCTATCTAGCCCTTTTACACTTGCTTCAACTCTATCATTTCCCATTCTCCATAAATTTAAAATCTCAAATAATGAGATTGGTGGATGCTTAGCCTAATAGACCAATGAAGGACTACATGGTTAAGGATACTAGCTAGAGAATGCTAAGATAAGCAAACTCGGGTTGAGTCAAAATATCCATGGCGGGCCTAATATGTCAAAGAAATCTAAACTTGTCAAAACCATGTTTTATTATATATTTTTTTTATATATTTTTGATGAAAGATAAAAGAAGGAATATATACAATGCAAATGTGATATGCAAATGAAAAATGATTAATGCAAAAATTATGAATGCATATTTTTGTTGGCCAAAGTAGATCAAAAATTTGAAAAATGTTGAAAATCAATTTTCCATGTTATCATGCAAGACAATGACAAGTTCTAGATAAGGTCACTTCGATAGAAGACCCCCCTACGCTTAAGCTAAACATTATCCTCAATGTTTAAGATCATGGAAGTATAAAAACTTCCCCTACACTTATGACAATGAATAGACTTTGCTTAACCCAAGTTAAGGAAAGGACAACTATTAGTGAAATCATGTTTAAGAACAAGGTGTCAATGAAAAATCACTATAGTAACGAAGTGAACCGGATACAAAGGCCTCCTCCATAAGCTCCAAATCATGAGATGAGTGAGCAACCCTACAAACAATCATGAAGACAAAAGAAGGTCTCCCCTACACTTATCTCCAAGTCTATACCTTTATTTCTAACCTACAACACTCTAAACCTAGTTATACGATGCTTGAGTTAATGAGTCTCTAGCTCGACTCGTCCCTCAATGAATTAATTCATGGGGAAAATAGGGATCTCTTGGACCATTTCAACGGAAATGTTTTCCCCAAAGTAATGCTTAACACGGTGACCATTCACTTTAAAATTTGGACCATCGGGTTGTGACAACTCAAGAGTTCCATATGGAAACACTTGAGTAATAGTGAATGGACCGGACCATCTCGACTTAATCTTGCCCGCAAAAAGTTTCAATCTTGAGTTAAAGAGGAGAACCGGCTCTCCAACTTTGAACTCACGATTCTTGATCTTAGCATCATGCAATTTCTTAGTCTTTTCCTTGTAAAGCAAAGAATTTTCATAGGCATTGGCTCACAATTCATCCATCTCATTGAGTTGATCTTTCCTATGTGAACCGGCTTGGTTTAAATCAAAGTTAGCCCATTTGAGAGCCCAAGATGCCTTATGCTCTAGCTCGAATGGGAGGTGGCACGCTTTTCCATAGACAAACCTATAAGGCGTACATCCAATTGGTGTTTTAAAAGCCGTCCTAAACGCCCACAAAGCATCATCAAGCTTATCCGACCAAGAAGCTCGATGCTCTCCCACCGTTCTCTCTAAAATCCTATTTAAACCACGATTTGTGACCTTGGTTTGACCATTTGTTTGAGGGTGATACGCGGTAGAAAGTCTATGATTCACTCCATATTTCTTCATAACTCTCGTGAATTGATCATTACAAAAGTGCGTACCACGATCACTTATGATGGCACGAGGTACACCAAATCTAGCAAACAATTGTTTCAAAAACTTCACAACCACTCTAGCATCATTGGTAGGTAAGGCTTTAGCCTCCACCCATTTAGACACATAATCCACCGCCACAAGTATATACTTGTTTCCCTTAGAGGATGGAAAAGGTCCCATGAAATCAATGCCCCACACATCAAATATCTCACACTCTTGGATAAAATTTTGTGGCATCTCATCACGTTGTGTAATTTTTCCTTGTCTTTGACAAACATCACAAAATTTCACCATTTCATGGGCATCTTTGTAAATGGAAGGCCAATAGTAACCCGAATCAAAGACTTTCTTGGCGGTGTAGTTAGGCCCAAAGTGTCCACCCGTAGGTCCTTTATGACACGCCTCTAAGATCTTAAATGCCTCGGGACCATCTATACACCGTCTAATGATTTGGTCCGCACATTGCCTAAAAAGATATGGATCATCCCAAAAGTAATACCTAGCTTCCTTAAGAAACTTCTTCTTTTGTTGATAAGTAAGACCCTCAATAAGCACATTGCCCACAAGATAGTTTGCGATATCCGCAAACCAAGGAGTGGCATCCTCTTGGGAAGAGATAGACATGAGCTCCTCTAATGGAAAGGATTCATTGATTTCTTGGTGTGGTAAATCTCCTTGAAAAGGATGCTCAAGTCTACTCAAATGATCCGCCGCTAAATTCTCGGCCCCTTTCTTATCACGAATCTCTATCTTAAACTCTTGAAGCAACAAAACCCATCTCAAAAGCCTAGGCTTAGCATCTTGTTTGGTCATAAGATACTTGAGAGCGGAATGATCCGTATACACTATGGTTTTGGAAAGCACAAGATATGGTCTAAACTTCTCAAAAGCATATACTATAGCAAGCAACTCTTTTTCCGTGGTAGTGTAATGAAGTTGTGCACCGGTCATGGTTTTACTCGCATAGTGTATAGGTTGAAAATGCTTATTAACTCGTTGTCCTAAGACGCCCCCCACCGCATAATCACTAGCGTCACACATAAGCTCAAAAGGTAATTCCCAATTTGGAGAAACCAAAACGGGAGCCTTAGTCAATTTTTCCTTAAGAGTCTCAAAAGAGCTAAACAATCTTGGTTAAAAATGAAAGGAGCCTCTTTCTCTAAGAGGTGAGTCATTGGTCTAACTATCTTAGAAAAATCTTGTATAAAGCGCCTATAAAAGCCCGCATGACCTAAGAAACTCCTCACACCTTTAACCGAGGTGGGTGGGGGAAGCTTAGCAATCACATCAATTTTAGCTCGATCAACTTCTAATCCCTTGTTGGATATCTTGTGTCCTAAAACAATCCCCTCTTTCACCATAAAGTGACATTTCTCCCAATTAAGCACCAAACGTGTTTCCTCACAACGCTTAAGCATTCTTTCAAGATTGGTGAGACATGAGCTAAATGAATTTCCAAAGACGGAAAAGTCATCCATAAAAACCTCCATGGTTTGCTCTATCATGTCATGGAAAATCGCCATCATGCACCTTTGAAACGTCCCCGGTGCATTACATAAGCCAAAAGGCATCCTCTTGTAAGCAAATGTACCGTAGGGACAAGTGAATGTGGTCTTTTCTTGATCCTTAGGGTCAATGGGTATTTGGAAATAACCCGAAAAGCCATCAAGAAAACAATAGTACTCATTTCCCGCTAAGCGTTCAATCATTTGATCCATAAAAGGAAGCGGGAAATGGTCTTTCCTAGTTGCCTCATTGAGTTCTCTATAATCAATGCAAACTCTCCAACCGGTCACAAGTCTCGTGGGAATAAGCTCATTGTTCTCATTAGGCACCACGGTGATTCCACCCTTCTTTGGAACACAATGAACCGGGCTAACCCATGGAGAGTCGGAAATGGGATAAATCATACCCGCATCTAAGAGTTTAATCACTTCCTTCTTAATAACCTCATGAATTTTTGGGTTAACTCTCCTTTGGTTTTGAATGGCGGGTTTATAGTCATCCTCCATAAGGATTTTGTGTGTACAAAAATGTGGATCAATTCCCCTTATGTCGGATATTTTCCATGCTAAAGCTTTCTTATGTTTCTTAAGAACTTCAATAAGTTGCTCCTTCTCATCCTCTTTCAACTCTTTAGCAATGATCACCGGTAATTGGTCTTTGCCCTCTAAGAAAGCATACTCTAAGTAGGATGGAAGGTCCTTAAGTTCAATGGGAGGTGGACTTTCTATGGAAGGTTTTACTATGGAAGGTTCCTCAATGATAGTTTCTTGTGGAATAGGAGAAGGAATAGGGTCCTCATTGAGCAACTTTTGGATTGTAAGAATATCTTCTTCCCAATTGATGGGAGAATCATCATCACCAAGAAAGTTTGACTCAAATTCCTCCAAGAGGAAATCACTCTCTCCAAAAGGTGTTAAAGAGGGAGCAATTGAGGCCACGGTTTCAACATGGGGCATCTCATCACTAGCACTCTTACAAGCATCATGAAAGTGTTCATTACACACTTCATCTAGCACATCAACAATGTTAATAGTCTCACAAGGTCTAGACTCCTTAACCTCTTTCCTATCACAAACTTTCCCTAACTTAATCACCACTCTCTCATCTTCTACTCTCATAATTAATTCCCCTTCTGCCACATCTATCAAGGTACGACCCGTTCTCAAAAACGGTCTACCAACAATCAAAGGCACTCTAGGATCCATGTCATAATCAACCACTACAAAGTCGGCCGGAAAGGTAAACTTATCCACACCTACAAACACATCTTCCGCTATACCTACGGGGTGAGCTATGGTTCGGTTGGCTAGTTCAAGAGTCATCCTAGTGGGAGTGAGCTCGGGAAGAGATAGTTGTTTCCAAACCGATAAAGGTATGAGGTTTATGCTCGCCCCTAGATCCGCCAAAGCCATGCAATTTTCAACACCGGGAAAATTACAAGGTATCAAGAATCGCCCCGGATCTCCAAGTTTTGTTGGTAAGGTTTTAAGTAACACCGCAGAACAATTTTCATTAAGGGATGTGTTGGGCAAATCAACCAATTTTTCTTTGTTTGAGAGCAAATCCTTGAACATCTTAGCAAACTTTGGCATATAAGCAAGAGCTTCCGCAAAGGATATATTGATGTTGAGTTGCTTGAACATCCTTAAGAAATTGGAGACTTGGATGTCATCCTTGTTCTTTAACTTGTCCTTTTTCAACCTTGAAGGATATGGAAGAGTAGGTTTTGGTGTAGGTGGAATAGGTGTTGTAGTGGAAGATTTGTCTTTGTTAGATTCTTCATTGGGAAGTGTGGAAGATAAAGGAGAAGTATGAATAGGTTGAGAAGGTGTGTTTGAGTGAATAGGAACATTTTGAGGAGGTGAAGTAGAAGTAAAAGGCTTGTCACAAGTAGGAGCACAAGTGGGTTGAACAATAGTAGGTTTAGGAGGTGAAGGATCCTTTATTGTTGTTCCACTCCTTGTTGTAATGGCATTGACATTGGCCCTAGGGTTTGTTTGTGTGTTGGAAGGTAAAGCCCCTTGTGGTATTTGATTTAATGCCACTATAACCCTATTGATTTGGTCATTCATTTTCTTCTCCATAGCTTGGAACTTCCTTTCATTCTCTTGATTCATCTTTTGCAAGAGATCCATTGTGTTATAATCTTGAGGCACATAACCTTGAAAACCTTGAGGTTGGAAAGGTAAAGGTTGGGCATTAAATCCTTGATTTGGTGGATAAAAGGTATTTGCTTGAGGTTGAAATTGATTTGGTGCCTTGTAGTTATTTCCTTGATAAGTTGGTCTTTGCCCTTGATTCTTTGGTAAAATTGGAGGTGGATTTTGTTGAATTTGGGTGGGTGGTTGGGTTGGGAATCCGGGTGGAGTAAGGTAGTTTTAGGACTTGTAAGAAAGGTTATTTGGATTGATATTTGGCTTGAAGTGTTCACGATGTTCCTCTTGGTAAGCATAGCATTCCCCTTGATACACTTGCACCTTATCACATTGTTCATAAGAATGGGGACCTCCACAAGTAACACAAGAAAGAGTAATGGCATTCACATTATTTGAAGAATTGTTCAATGACATGGTCTTAAAAGCTTGAAGCATTTCTTGTTGTACTTTCAAGTTCCTCTCACTATCTCTATCCATCCTTTGAAAAATCTCTTGTTGAAACTTGAGGAGTTGGTTGTCACAAGGAGTTTGAGAATTGTTTTGGATAACATGAACCCTTTCTTCAAATTGATTGTTTGTTTGAACCATTGCTTTAGTCTCAATAATGTCCAAAGCCTCTTGGTAGGTTTTAAGAAGAATATTCCCTCCCGCGGAAGCATTGAGTGAATCTTGGTGGTGAGATTTAAGGCCATTATAGAAGAGATTGATTTGGTGAACATGATCCAATCCATGATTAGGGCATCTCCTCAATAACTCACTATACTCTTCCCAAGCATCACTAAAGGATTGACTAGGTTTTTGTTGAAAGCCTATAATTAAAGTCCTCAAAGCCATAGTCTTATGTGGAGGAAAGAACTTGTTCAAAAACTTAGTGGTGAAACCATCCCATGTGGTGATACTATCGGGTGGTTGGGTGTCTAACCAATGCTTAGCAAGTCCCTCTAGGGAAAATGACACTAACATCAACCTAATCACCTCATGTGGAACTCCATTATGCTTAATGGTATTGCAAAGAGAAAGGAATCTCTTAAGGTGAGCATGAGGATCCTCATTCTTGTTACCAAAGAAAGGTGATTGCGAAACCATAGTGATCATAGATGTATGTAGCTCAAATGTGTTTGCGGGAAAGTCGGGAATCTTAATAGCACTAGCATATCCATGAATATTGGTTTGCATACGTTCCAACAAAGAGCGATTATCAATAGCCATGGCTTCTTGTGGTGGAGGGGTCAAAGCACGATTCTCGTGATCGGCTTGGTGGACGGTGGTGGTCTTACTCTTTCTCTTTTTCTTCCTTTTCGGAGGAAGAGGTTGTACACCAATCGGTATTTGTGCACGCCCGCGAGTGAGCATGCAACTCAATACGAGGAATGAGAGAGAAGCTCTCGTGTGACTTTGAAGAGAAATGGATTATCCTCTTCGAGTTTCAATATTAAATATCCACAAGAAAATAACAATATACGTATGTACTACTTGGGTGCAAGACCCTCAATGAAGCCTTCCTTCTTAGAATACTTACAAGTGAACGGGGAGTTAGGTGGCGCGAAGCACTTAAGTACCTATTGACCCTTAGATGGCATTTTATAGCACATCGCCTTTCTATTCACTTAAATGTTTGTATTCTTCAAATTGTTGCTTATTGAGAGTATTTATCAATTCTTGCTTTATTTTGTTTGATCGATACACGTGTCAAGGACCGGAACGCCCCTCAACACGGTGTATTGCCTCGGCAATACTTATGGAAGATATGTAGATTGGTTGTTCTTATACGTATGCGTATTTACTTATAATAATATATGGAAAATATTTTTGTATTTATGAGTTTTTTAAGAGAAAATACTATATGTACATAAAAACCGAGAGAATCCAATAATATATATTTTTGGGTGCAATCTCTTAGGAAAAAGATTGCTTTTTGGATTTTTTTTAATTTTTTTGGTCAATTCTTTAGGAAAAGAATTGTTTTGTTAATTTTTAGTTTTTATATATTTTTATATTTTTGATTTTTTATTTGTTTTTGATTTATGATACGTAAAAATAACGTTCACAAGGTGAACGGATCCCAAAAGCCAATGAAAACCGTCAATCGATAGTCTCTCGTAAAGTCAAAGAACCGGCAGCGGCGCCATTTGAAATTGTATATAATGCAGTTCGTTTTTTCTCAGTTCTTGCTAATTGAAAGTCCAACCAATATCGGGTTTTTAACTGTTTTTGGTTGTTAATTTTTTTTGGATATTCTATTTGCTAATTCAACAAAGCCTTGCAAAACGGAAAAATATTACCTACTTATATGTAAAACATTTTGCAATTACCAAGTTTTTATTCAAGTAATAATCAAAATGTAAAATTTGAAACTTAAAGGACTGAAAATGTAAATTCTAGGAAAGTAAAATGCTTGAAATGAAAATTCTAACAAGTCTAGTGACTAAAAATGTAAATCAGCCAACTAAAAGGATCAAATATGTGAAACTTGTAACAAACTAACCAAAATGTAACAAAATCAACAACTTGCTAACTGAATTTAACAAATCTCAAAACTGAAAGGACTAAAATGTTGCAAACCCTAAAAACAATGAAGATTAGCCAAGATTAGAAACTGCTTAAAACATCAAGGACCAAATTGCAATTTCAGAAATTTATTTAGCAAAAACGGGTTTAAAAAGAAAATAAGCTCGTTTGAGCTTATTACTGGACCAAAATCAATGAGACAAGTTGCAAAAGACTTTAAATCCAAAATAAGCTATGTCTGTAAAAGGATTTTTGCTGAAAGTTCAAAATAAGCAAATAAGCACTTCTTGATAAGCCCAAAATAAGCTACAGAACTATCCAGACAAGCACAACTTGATTTTCTTGCCAAAACTGATTAAGCAACTCAATTGATGAATGGGAAATCAAACTAGAACGAATTTCATCAAGAAATAAGCTAGAAATCTGAATTAAGCTAAAAAGTGCTTATCGTTGACCAGGCGTTGACCAAACTTTTTGTCAAAAAGTTGAAACTTTCAAAAATCATGTAACTCCATATTCTAAGTGGATTTGTGAAGAAAAATGGCCAGGTTAATGAAAAGAATCAAGAGATACAAAATTTCAGTTTTCATTTACAGAAACATGCCCCATCTCAGCTTTTTATGATTTTGCTTATTTCTAATTGCTGAATGAAAACTGTGCAATAAGCTCTTGGTATCTGAAACTACATATATTGAACTACAAATGAAAGTTGGTTTGACAAGATTTCATCAAGTAATAAGCAAATGCTAGCCAAAAGAAAATGACAACTTCTATAGAGCAAAACTGAATGAAAATGACCCAAACATTTTTATTGCCAATTGCCTTTTTGACCAGTTATTTAACTTGAAATTGACTTGAAACACTTTGTAAAGACCTTATGACTAGAAATGAACATTAATTTGCAAAAAGTCAATGCTTGAAAACCAATTACAAACTAATGCCAAACACTCCTTAACTGAGATTTGAGAAAATTTCCAAAGATTTTTAACAGCTGATTAAGAGTGAATGAAAAGCTTTTTACTACCAAACTTGAGACTTCAAATCAGATGTTATAAGGCTACAAACAAGCACTAAGAACTACAATTACTCAATTAAGTCACAAGAACTGAAAATGACTGAAAATAAGGTAACGACTAGAACAAACTCTAAAAAAAACAGCTAAGCAAGAGTAAGCTAACAACAAGTAACAATCAAACAATCAGTCAACTAAACAGCTTTGATCATGCATTCAACAAGATTTACTCTAAGAAATGAAGCATGCATTTGACAAATTCAGGTGAACCAAAATAAGAACTTTAAAACCTTTTGTAGTAAACCATTGGGAAGAAGAGGAGTGCTGAACTCTCTTACCCTAGTGATAACCACCACCTTATCACTAGATCATCTAATCAATCATCAAAAACAGCTACTAATCAACAGAAATCATCATCAAGGCTTGAAAACTTCAATTAGGCTAATTTCTGAACTGGAATCACAACAACAGCTACCAAACTTCTTCAAAGTCAGTTATGATCATTCAATGATCATAACAAACTCAATTCAGCAACAATATGATCAAATAGTAGCAGGGAATGAACAGTAAGATGAATAGGAGAATTGGCAGGAAAAGTAGAATTCAAATTTTATTCCATGAAAGTTGTTACAAAGCTGTTGAAAAGCTACTAACTAACTAACTAACTCAAGAGTTTGTCAGACTCTTGAGTAGTTAGGGTAAAAAGGAAGGAAAATGAGAGAGAATTGAAAAGTGTGTGTTTTTACAAAATTTAACTACTCTTTACAAATGAGGACTAGTAGGCTATTTATAGACATGAAGAGGAAGTTTGTTGGGGATGATAACGTGTTGAGACCAATCCCAGGTCTCCACGTGGCATGATTCTGCAAAACTCATCTTCAAGGTATGAACACCAATTGGGGTTTTCTTCTTGAGTGGATCTCATGTTAATTGGTTGATACCATTGTGTTCGTCTCTTCAAAACAAGCATTTTTGGTGTTTACATCTTTTCATGAAATTGATTGTAGCTCAAAAACGATCCTGGAAATGTTTTTGGTAGTTTGAAGAAGACACGTGTCACTTTCTGATTGGTTGAATAAGTGTCACACGGATCCAACTGTTAGGATATGGTTAATTAATTTGGCGGCTGCTAGTGGATATTAATTGCTTGTAGCTGGCAATCCGTGTGTAACCAATACTAGCTTCTTATTGGCCAAAACTTGTGTCACATGGATCAAACTAGTAAACTTTCCAATTTTGGCAGTTTCAGCCCTTGGACTTTGACAGATTGCATTTAAAGCTTGTAACTTCATTTCTTTGGCACTTTTAGTCCTCCAAACTTCATCTTTGAGCAGAATTGGTCCTTTGACTTTGTTGACTTGATAGTTGACCAATTTTGACTTTGATCTTGACTTTTTACAATATTTGCACTTTAGTCCTTCAACTTTGGTATTTTGTCAAGATAGGTCCTTGTACTTCAAAGTCTTGTCACTTTTGATCCTTCTTTGTCTTTTTCATCCATTTGAGCTTAGTTTTTCCTTGTTTGCTTGAAAAAGTATCCTTTTACCTACACAAGTGTACACAAACACAAACATACCACATAATACTGTTTTTGCAAGATAATTTGGTATTTTTCTTCATGTTTTAGGGTTATTTGTTGATAAAAGGATATGAGTTTAAGCTCATATCAGTTTTATTACCGGGGTAATTTTATTTTCTTGAATTTTATTATCGAAAATACTAATGTTTGAACTTATTTCTGTAGAAATGGCTCAACCCGAAAACAATCTGACAATAAGCTCGGCGTTCAAAGCTTTTTTTGAACGGCCTGAACTTACTGGCCCTAATTTCAATAATTGGTACCGCTCACTAAGAATTGTTCTATGAGCAGCGGGTACCATCAATATCTTGGAAACTCCTTTTCCGGAGGATCTTGCTGAAGGAGTGATAGGTGTGTAAACACCCATCTTTTCTACCACTTAATTACAATAATAACCGGACCAAAACGTGTATTTTATGTCTTTTATGTCGGAATTATGCGTGGTTTGTGTTTTTGTTGTGATTTAGGATGAAAAGGTGAAAAGTGGAGAAAACACGGACATTCACGGGCATTTACGGACTTTTATTGAAGAAAAGATGAAAGACGAAGTCAAGAAGTCAAGAGTGCAAAAAGAACGGAAGTCCATGACCAATTCTGAAGATTTATCGAAGAAAAAGTCAAAAGACGGAAGTTTATCAAAAGCCGAAGAATTCAAGTCTATTTTATTGAAGAATTTAAAGACGAGTTCGAAGAAATCCCGAAGCCAAAAGTCCCTTAAGTCCAAGTTTAAAGAAGATTAGAAGAAAAGGACTAATGACGCAATTAATGAAGATTAATAAAAGGAGGGACTTAAGCTTGTAATTAAGAAGAAATGAAAGAGGGGAGGAAGCTTCCTAATCCTCCCCTATATATAACCATTAGTTGTTAACTTTTCATTTTGTTGGCTATATGTGACAATTAGCTCTTCCACCATTTACTTATCTTGTCATTTAATTTCTTGTCAAATTTAAATACCTTGTCTTGCACCTTAAATTCATTTAATTTCAAGTAAGTTTTCCTTTAATTATTGTCAATCTTTACTTTATCTTATCAATCTCTTATCTACCTTTCTTAATCTTTGATCTTTGTGTTTAGGTTTATGTTCATGTCTATGCTTTTATTTTGATCCAAGTGATTTTTGATTATTGTGGTTAAAGTTGTTAAATTTCTTGATTTTAATTGTTTGTTTATGATTACTGTTGATGCGTTGATATTTTTATTAGATCGTTTGAGTTTATTTTGATTAATCTTTGTTTAGATCTGCTGGTTTTTGTGATTCCCTTGTTCTTCGGGAAGGTTTGTTGTGTTTCTGATCTTTCCAGGTAAACTTCCGAACCAAGAAGGAGGGAAGGCTTCATCCGGAACTCCAAAGTTCCGAGTCAAGGTTTCATCCGGAAGATTTGGGATCAACAAAAGTTCCGAGCCAAGCTTGTTCATCCGGAACATTCAAAGTTCCGGACGAAGGGAAACTTCCGACTCAAGCTCTGTTCATTCGGAAATTTAAAAAGTTCCGGATCAAGGAGACTCGTTCGGAACTTCAAAAGTTCCGAATCAAGGGGCAAGTTCCGAACCAAGGACTGTTCATTAGGAACTTAAAAGTTCCGAATAAACTTCCGAATCAAGGGGCAAGTTCCGGATCAGTGATTGTTCATTCGGAAGTTTAAACTTCCGAATCAAGTAGGCTTCATTCGGAATCTTCAGAATCAAGGGTTAATCAAAACTTCCGGATCAAGGCAAGATTTATAAGTTCCGAATCAGCAAAGTTCCGTACGAAGGATTGTTTTGGATAAGTGACATATTCAGATCAATTAGTTCCGGATCAAGGATTTTGGTAATATTCTGAGCGAAGAAGAATCATTTCAACTGAAGGTGACATTCCGGACGAGTGATTGTTCCAAACGAAGGTTTATTCCGAATGAGCTGTATTCAGGTTCTTATTAGTTTTTGTCTTTGATTTTTATTTTCAAGCTTTATTTTTCCCGCCTTTATTTTAATTGCACTTTAAGTTTATTTGCCTTAGCTTTATTTTAGTTTTGCCTTAGTTTAAGTTTTAGTTGCATTTTAATTTTGCCTTAGATAGATTTAAGTTTACGTCATTTACTTTAGTGCCCTTTAATTTCAGTCCCGTTTTAAATACTTGCACCTTTATTTTAATTAGACTTAGATTTATTTTAACGCACCTTTACTTTTAAGTCTTTGCACATTTAATTAAAAACAACCAAAAATATTTGTTTCACCAAAGATCAATTGAGTCACACATAGAGAGCCTAGATCAATTCGTTAAGATACCGAGAACACGAACTAGAACTTTAATCTTTTATACGGGCAAAAGCCTTGTATCAAGGAGCAACTGATGCGGAAAGGCTTCAACACGCTGCTAACGTTAAGAAGCACATGAGGTGGCTGCTGTAATGTTAGAGAGAATGGCTCCATCACTTCAAAGGAAGTATGAGCTAGCTTCTCCTCAGCAAATGCTTGATGAACTCAAGGCTGTGTATGAAACGCCGCAAGCTGTAGAGATCTATGATCTGGTTGATGCTCTACATAGTTGCAAGCAAGCTCCTGGAAAGTCCGTAAGTGCTCATTATATGGAGATGAGGGGTTATATGGAACAACTCATATCACTAGGACAACCCTTTGATAATAATATGGCTATTAACTTGATCAATAGGTCCCTTAATAAGGACTTCAATGATTTCGTTCGTAACTATAATATGCATTGCACGGGGAAGACAATTAATGATTTGCATGCAATGCTCATTGACTTCGAAAAGGGTTTGAAAGATAAGGCAGCCACTGCTACTCCTCAAGTACTTTATGTACAAAAGGGTAGAGTGTCGAAACCAAAACCGCAAGTGAATAAGAAGCAGAAAGGCAAAGGCAAGGTTGATAAGAGCAAGCAAGTTGCGACTACATCAAAACCAAAGCAGAACTTTGCTAAGAAATCTCTGAAAGATGAGACTTGTCACTACTGCAAGATGACTGGACAGTGGAAGAGGAATTGCTCTCTCTATCTCCATGAAATGGCAGAACATAAGAAGAAGTCTGAGCAAGCTGCTGCAGCACCATCTTCTGGTAACTTTTTTATGATAGAGTTATTTAATCTTTCATACAAATCAAACTCCTGGGTATATGATACGGGATGTGGTATTAATATTTGTAATACCTTGCAGGGATTTGAGTTGAAAAAGGAGGCTTACCTATGGGGAAAAATTTCTGCAAGTGGGCAATGGCGCACAAGCAGCGGTTGAAGCTATAGGAATATTTAAATTAGTTTTACCTTCGGGTTTAGTACTGTTTTTGAATAATTGTCACTATGCACCTACATTTGTTAGGGGTGTCATTTCCTTTTCTTGTATGTTGGATCTTGGATTTACTCACACGGTTGATAATAATAGAATTTCTGTTTTCGAAGATGGTTTATTCTATTTTGATGCAATTTCTGTGAATGGTGTTTTTGAAATTAACATGCATGATAAAAATCCCAAGAGGAAAAATAATTCTGTTTTTAGCATGAATAAGAAGAGTAAGTTAGACAAGAACTCTTCTTATCTTTGGCATTGTAGGCTTGCCCATATTGGGAAGACTCGCATACAAAAGCTTCAACATGATGGGCTTTTGGAAAGTATCAATGATGAATCATTTGATAAATGTGAATCTTGTATCTCTGGGAAGATGACCAAGAAACCTTTTAATAGCAATATGAAAGGGCTACTGAACTACTTGGTTTAATACACACTGATGTGTGTGGACCACTTAGACATGTGTCAAGGAAAGGTGCTAGCTACTTCTTGACGTTTACGGATGATTATAGCCGTTATGGTTATGTTTATTTAATTAAGCATAAACATGAGGTATTTGAAACATTCAAAACGTTTAAAGCCGAAGTAGAGTTACAACTGGGAAAGAAGATTAAAGCTCTTCGTTCTGACCGTGGTGGTGAATATTTAAGTTAAGAGTTTAAAGATTATTTAAGTAAGAATGGAATTGTTCAGAAACTTACTTCTCCGTATACTCCACATCAAAATGGTGTATCTGAAAGGAGAAATCGTACATTATTGGACATGGTACGATCTATGTTTAATCTTACAACTTTACCATTATCTTTTTGGGATTATGCTCTTGAATCTGCTGTTCGTATTCTGAATATGGTTCCCACAAAGAAGGTTGATAAGACACCATATGAACTATGGCATGGCAAGAAGCCATATTTGTCTTATTTGAAAGTCTGGGGTTGTGAGGTGTATGTGAAACGTGACTCTGGAGATAAACTCCAACAACGCTCAGTAAAATGTATCTTTGTAGGTTACCCTAAGGAAACTATGGGTTACTACTTTTATTATCCGGCTGAGAACAAAATAGTTGTGGCTCGGTATGGAGACTTCCTTGAAAATGATCTTGTAAATCAAGAATTCAGTGGGAGAAATTATGATCTTGAAGAAATTCAAGAAGATACATTGCCTTCTGAAAATACTAGCGATGAAATTCCTGTAGAACCAGAAAGTATGAGTGTTCCACCGGAATTAATTCCTCCACGTAGGTCTCAAAGGGCTATACGTGCACCGAACAAACTATGTCTATACATAGAGGATGATGAGGAGGAAGTAGGGGATCTTGGTGAACCTGCTAACTATCGATCCGCAATGTCTGATCCAGAAAAGTCAAAATGGATAGTTGCGATGAATGAGGAAATGAAATCCATGAAAATCAATGATGTTTGGATTCTTGTATATACACCTAAAAATGCTAAAGTAGTGAAAAATAGGTGGATCTATAAGAAGAAAACTGTTGAGTCTTAGGATCTAGACTCATCTGGGATATATAACAATGATTGTAATGCACAGCGGAACATAATAACAAACACAATCAAAGTTATGAACAAGGCTTTCTTATTCATAAACTGCTTACTAATAAGCTACTAACTACTACTCCTGGTGCCTTATAGGCTCGACACCAGGAGAACGCACACACACCTTTAGTTTACATTGTATATGAATCAGTGAATAACCATGTGTGCCTAACCCTCTTTATATAATAGAGGTACTAGGGTTACATCACAACCCTAGCTTACTTACCAAGCTAACTATTTATTATTAAGTGCTTCATCTTCTTTTGTCATATCAACTCAAGATATATAAGTCCCAACAATCTTCCCCTAGTTGATTTGAAAAAACCAGTAAGCACAAGCTTCCCCTGAAGCTAATATAGATGAAGGATAAGCTTCCCCTCGATCCATGCATTCTTCCCCTTTTTGTCACATCAACTCAAAAGGGATCGTCTTCCCCTCAAGAAATGCATGTCGAATCCAGTAGGCTTCCTTGGAGTGATCACTGATGAAGAAAATCAAGTATAACAAATTTTATGAAGAAGTGAAATATCCCAAACTTGTGTCTTATATCATCTCAGTTTTTATTACATGAGACTGATAACCCCCACAACTATAAGCCAGTTGTTAGCTATAACAATATATTTAATCCAACGATAAGGTGTATTGCTCACCAACAGTTTTTGGTACATGGGAACTGGAAACCTTCACAACTATGAGCCAGTTGTAAGCTGTAACAATATATTTAGTCCAAAGACAAGGTGTATTGCTCACCTAATTGAGATATAAGAAGATAACAAGTTTGTGAAAATCAACTCCAACATCAAATAAGCAATAATCAACTATCTTCGTCAAGAAACCATAACTCACCAGTAGGAACCATAGGCTAACCATCTCTTGAAACCTGAACTCAGTAGTATGGATCATCCACTCATTCAGTGTGAAAAAGACATGCTTATTACAATAACATGTAATAAAATGTCTTTGTATAATTCTTGTAATCAATATATGCATGGCGATCACATGCAATGGCCGATAGTATCAGTGAGCTCTGACGGATCAACCAGAAACCACTCGATGCTTATGATCATTCTAATTTTGTGATGATCATATCATGAACTGTATGGTATCATATGCCCCCCCAAATATTTGTAAAAGAGCGTGTAACTGTTCCAATCAAGAATTAAAGCATAAACTGAACGTTGAAATAAACCATATACCTCTTCATTGTTCAAGATCACCAGTAGGAACGACCAGGAGGAACCAACTAGGAGGAACCGACCAGTAGAAACTGTCCAGAAGGAACCGACCAGTAGCAAGAAATAACCAACCAGGAGCATCTCAAAAACCCTTCTTTTTTCATTTTTTTTTTGACATGCTGTTACCACACTGTCGCCGAAGCTGTTACTGTTGCTGGTGTAAATGCTGTCTCAATTCGTAAAACCATCCCAATAATAAAGTCCATGTATCCAGCCCATGGATGATAATAAACAAGCAGCCAAAATTCATCCACTACTGGTATTAAACTTCCAATCCCTACATAGCAGGAATTAACACCCCACGTCTTTGACTTCTTTATTGCAACCATAAATTCCAAAAATAATGTAGTGATTTTCGGAACAAAAGCAAAGAACAAGGACTTTTAGCCGATCATTGATATCTCGAAGAACAAGGACTGCCCAAAAACTTTCGCACCACATAAACACATACCATAAATGTGACAATCCGTCAATTTATGGTTTATATTTTATTCTCAAATATTATTTAAAAATATTATTTTAATGTTATATTATGAACTCACTCATTTCTGGGAAGAAATTTGGATTTACGTTTTGAAGTAGCATCGACTACGTCTAAACCGGAGGATTCTACGTTACGTGCTTACGTTTACATACACCGTTTTGGTGGCAGTCCGACATTTCAGAAAATAAATTTATCCGTGAATATTATTTTGGAATTTTAAATTTGTGTTGGTTCATAAACTCACAAATTTACGAGAAGAGATTAGGACTTACGTCCTTTACGACGAAACCGGGAACCTTAGGATTACGTATTTACGTTTTCGAACTCCGTTTTTGATGAGACAATTTTTATTAGATTCATTTTGTGCCGTTGATTCATAATTTATAAAAACGTTTTTCGTAAAACGACCCGAGGGCACGCAAATCGAGGAAACTAGAATCGAGGAGTACCCGTGTTAGCCTCAAAATATTGAGTCAAACAAGAATGTTCTGTCATAGGTTTCTATTGTATTATTTATTAGAACGTTGTAATAAGTAGTTATTTAGTCGTGATTCACGGGCTTGGATTTAAACTAATTAAAGTCCAAAATACAAGCCCGGCCCAATATATAGTCCATTAAAGCCCGCATGTGGGTGGACTATATATACTACCCTCCTAGCATGTTAGGAGGGTGGTTGGTTCATTTGTATTCTCATTCCTTAATCTAACATTCACCTAGTTCCAACCATTTCTCTCTCACTTTCTCTCACTACTTTCTCTCTCTAGAATTCTTCTCATTTCTACCTTTCTTTCTTTAATTCGTATTGTATAACATCATCATATATTAGGGACAACAATTGGTATCAATCGCCACGGGGTAGATTTGTTATTAGTTGTTCTTCTTATATTTGATTCGTGTGATTTCTTCCATAAATCAACTCGAATTCAAATTTTTTTGTGGTTTTCGTGTTCTTTATCTTGCTACAAATCATCTATATACTTGTTGTAGAGATTTGGTTGTTTTGGTTTGGTAAAAATCACGAATTTGTTGCCTAAAAGTTGCTAACTTGTTGCCTAAAAGTTGCCAAAAATCGTTGCCTAAAAAGTTGGAAGAAAAAGCACCATTATTGCGACAGCTTGAATATAGGAAAGGTAAGTACGGTTTCGATCGCAATAACCCTAGGGTTTTACTTTGCGATCCGTATTGCGATAGCCCCCTTATTCCGATCTGGACATTCCGATCGTTATTGTGATCTGGATTGCGACGGTTAAGGCAATCTTGAAACGTTACTCTGCCCACTTTGCGACAGCCACATTACGACAGAATATTGCGATAGGATATTGCGATAGTACATTGCGATAGAATATTGCGACAGAAGGATATTGCGATAGGGCATTGCGATCTGGGATTTCGATTGGTACATTGCGATTCAAAGGACATTCTGATCTAAACATTCCGACAACCTTCATTCCGATAGCACTTTCCGATGGATATTCCGATGACATGTTTTCGCTAAATTTTGTTTGAGTAATTTTTAGACTTAGCCACCATCTAGACTAGTTTCAGAATATCGTTTCCACGAAGATAAAAAAAAAAAAATAAAAAAAAAAAAAAAAAAGAGTTAAAATTTTTTCGTCAAGTAAATTCAAATTTTTTCCATACTAGTTTTAGGACATTTCTAGCTCGATTTCAAATTTTGGCGATTACAAAATTTTTGGACTACCGTTTTTGTCGGACTGGAGAATTTATTGTCGGCCTGGAGAAAAATAGCAATTTTTGGAATTTAAACCACAACAACAATCACAACAAATCTACTTAAGATCCATATTCACTTCATCATTTCAGAGAATTTTGGGATGGATTCTACTGCAGAATATCGTGTGACAAACAACAACATCATGGTCGCGGGTAATAAAGAGAGACCACCAATGCTTGTGGCTGGTCGATATGCTCAATGGCAATCACGCTTTCTTCGCTATCTTGATACAAGACCTAATGGTGATGCCTTGAGACAATGTATTAACAATGGCCCATATGTCTTTTCTGAAATTGATGTTCCTTATACACCAGCCACAGACACATGTCCAGAAGTACCTGCAACAAAGAAAAAGGAAACTTTATCTGACCTTACACCCGAGAAACGTGCTTGGCATGATGCAGAAAAAGAAGCGATCTATATGATCCTAAGTGGAATTGGAGATGATATTTATTCCACAGTCGATGCATGTCCTACAGCACAAGAAATGTGGACGGCCATTGAACGCTTGCAACAAGGAGAGTCTCTCAACAAGCAAGATGTCAAAACAAACTTGTTTTGGAACTTTGGTAAGTTTACCGCATTGGATGGAGAATCAATTGAGTCCTATTATTCAAGATTTTACAAGATGATGAATGATATGACAAGAAACAACTTGGAAGTATCCACCATGCAAGTCAATGTGCAATTTCTACAACAACTCCAACCAGAGTGGACACGTTTTGTCACTTTGGTGAAACAACAGAAGCAGTTAGACAAGGTAAACTATCACACTCTCTTTGATATCTTGAAACAATTTCAGCATGAAGCAAATGAGATTCGAGCTGAACGAGTTGCAAAGACGGCTAATCCACTTGCTTTATTAACTACCACTCAAAATGTTCAAGATCATCGATCTCGTGCTCCTAAGCCATACTCTAGCCCATCATCCTCACCACGATATTCCACATCATCCAAGTCTTCATCATCCACAAGATCACGTGGCAAAGCACCAAGAGCAACTTCACCACCATCTGAGTCATCATCTGAAGAAGATAGTGATGAAGATCAAGCTCAGAAGAATCGTGAGATGAAACAACAAATTGCTTTCATTATGAAGACTTACCAGAAGATCTACAAACCCACCAACAACAATCTTCGAACATCATCTAACACAAAGAACCGATATGTTGCGAGTCCTCCAAGGTATGACACACGTCGACATGGTGAAAGTCCTTCTAGGTATGATCGACATAATCCAACGCATGTTGAGGGTTCTGCAAGATATGATCGACAAACTGCAAAGTATGATACTCAGAGGATTGCTGCTGCTACTGGGAATAGGGAAACGGTTGGAAGTCAAGTGGTTCAGCAAAGCGGGATTCAATGCTTTAATTGCCAAGGTTTTGGGCATATGGCAAAGGAATGCAGGAAGCCGAAAAGGGTTAGAGACTCCAGCTATCACAAGGAAAAGATGTTGCTATGCAAAAAGATGGAAGCAGGGGTCAAACTGTCAGCTGAGGAAGGAGCTATGCTTGATGACACTGATGATGAAGCCTCCGACCAGGAATTAGAAGCACATTACTCGTACATGGCACATGTTGAAGAAGTTCTCAAAGTCACTGAAGATGACAATGGTCCTATCTTTGACACTGAGCCAATCGATAAGGTACACACTACTGATGAATATAATGTGTTTGGTGATATTCCTGAGCATAGTGATCTACCCAATGCCATTAATGACACGTGTATGATGGAAACGGTTGATAGTAATACCACACCCGATTCATCAGACATGTGCAATAATGAGTCTGAGGATGATCAACATGCAAATGAATATGATGAAGAGGAACGTATTGCGCTTGCTAATTTAATTGCTACTTTACAAAAAGATGTCACTGAAAATAAAAAGAGTCAAAAGCAATTAAAGAAGGCAAACGCTACGCTCACTCAAAGTTTTGAAGAATGCAAAGCTGCTCTTATCAAATCTACTGCGATGACTGAAAGCTATAGAGATGAGCTCCTTCAGAAAACCAAAGAGCTTGAGGGGTACAAGGGAAGTGCGTTAAAAAGTCAAAAGGACGATTTTGAAAACAAATATAATACCACTCTTGAGTTATTAGCTAAAGAGAAACGTCAATATAATGTTTTCTTAATGGATGAACGTCAAAAAACGTACCTTGCCAATACCAAAGTTAATGAACTTGAACAAAAGCTCTCTATGACCACTACTGATTCTGCTAAAATTCTAGAGGATAAGAAACAAGAGGTAGATGCGTTAAAACAAGACTTCAAAAGTAGATATGATAAAGAAACCGAAAAAGTTACGCAACTAGAAGCACAAGTCGACTTTTTGAAGAACGTTGTTTATAAAACGCATGATTCTATTCAATCCGTAAGAATGCTAGCACCTCCATCGATGTTTAAGGGTCAAGCTAGCTTTGCAAGTCCTGAGTACCTTGCCAAAGCTCAAGCTGCGAACCCGCATCTTTATCTTGATGAGACTGAAAGAACAGATCTTGATTGCATGCCTCTAAGTGCCAATAGTGAAGAGACTGCCCTTTGGGATGCTGATAGTCAACCATCAGTTAATAAGGAGTTTGTGAAACCATATAATTATGCTTATGAGAATAGTCTTTATGGTCTGTTCCACAAACAAACTCAGAAATCTCGTGAGGAAGTATTTTTAGAATGCAGGCAAAAGAGAATTCAATGGAAGAAAGCGTTTGCCACTAAGAAAACAAACGTTTCTAAGTTCATCAACTACTTGCCCCTAGATGCTTCTAAAAGCAAGAGTAGGCAGATATTTGGGTTTCTTACTCATTACATAGATAATATTAAGTCCATTATTGATAATGATTGGAAACAACGACAAAATGACGAGTGGAAGAAACCAATTCCTCAAGACATAACTGTGCTTGTCAAACAAATCTTAATACCGAACGCGGCCACACTAAAAGAAAATGTTCTTAAATTCGAAAGCTTAATTCGGTCTGAAATGTTTGATGATTTACAATATGTTGAGTCTCTTGAGAAAGCAATTGATGATCTTCAAATGGACAAGTCCGTTTTCTCTGATGAATATGATTTACTCTTGCAAGAATGCGTTTCTAAAGATATTATGTGTGCTTATTTTACATCTTGTGCTGATATTGATGAATATTCTGAAGTTGCATGCCAATATCTTGATAAGATCAAAGAATGTGAACGTCTTGAAATTGAGCTTTCGAAACGGAAAGAAAATGTTGACAAAAAGGCTTTTGAGTTACTTCAACACAAAACTGATTTCCTTCAAAAACATTGTCATTCACTTGAACTTGCTTTGCAAAAAGATGTTGGTCGTTTTCCACATGATAATAAATTGCAAGAAAAACTTTCCCAAACATTTCGAGAAATGAATGAACAGAATTTGGAAATTAAAGGGTTGAAAGCTCAATTACAAGACAGGGACAGAGCGATAGCAGAGTTGCAGAAACTCATTGCTAAAATGGGTGGGAAAATTGTGGAACCTAGCATTAAGAAAAATGTTGTTAGACAACCCAATGCCTCTAAAGAGAATAGATCCTCTATCTTGGGAAAACCATCTGCTTTATCTAATTCCTCGTTTGCAAAACATGTGTTTGCCCCCAAGATGGATGGAAAGGAAAGGTTACCACAAGCTCAACCCATAAGGAATCCTGTAGCACCAAGCGTTACGCACAATAATGTGATTAAACCAGGGATGTATAGAATGCTCACTAAGCCCACAAACAAAGATACTCACTCGCCTCAGACTTCTAGAAACACTAATATTCGTGTGTCTTCTACTACAGGAATAGTCTCCACTACTAGTGTTAGCCGGCCTCAGCTTAAGAGCACTCAAGAGAATGATAAGGTCTGGAAACACAAGAATCAAGGGAAGATGAAGCAAGTAGAAGAACACCCTAGGATTTTCAATGTTTCTAAGAATAAAACGTCTGTAATCGCGTGTCATGACGATTTGAATGATTCGACTTTGAATGCTATGAATGTGAAATTTGTTTGTGTCAAATGTGGCAAGTGTGCTAATGCTAATCATTCTATATGTGCTATAAATAAAGTCAAAGGCGTAGATACTAGAACTAAGAAGCAAGTTGCAATGCCTATTAGAGCTAGTAAACCCAAACGCAAAGTGAACCATTCTGGTGCAACCCCCACTAAGAAAAGTAATGCATCAGACTCCACCACTAAGAATCCTAGAAGCAAAATTAAGGAATTATATGAGTCTGCCAGTAAGTCTTGGAAATGGTGGTTTGCTAATCAATGTCCTCCCGGATATAAATGGATGCCTAAAGTTAGGACAGAAAATGTGAAAACGAGTGTTAGTTTGCCTTTAAATGTTGATAAGGACACTAATGATTCTACTATCACAACTACTGTGGTATCCAATTTAGCAAATGCTCCATCGTGTTCTAACTCTTCTGCAGGTGATACAAATAATTCTCTTCATAATGGACTCCGGATGCACGAAGCACATGACGGGGAATCTCAAGCTTCTAATTAACTTCGTGGAGAAGTTCCTAGGTACGGTCCGATTCGGAAATGATCAATTTGCACCGATCCTAGGATATGGAGATTTGGTTCAGGGGAATATCACGATTAAAAGGGTATACTACGTCGAAGGGCTCAATCACAATCTTTTCTCGGTTGGTCAATTCTGTGATGCGGATTTGGAAGTTGCTTTCAGAAAGAAGACATGTTTTGTTCGTGATTATGATGGGAATGACTTACTTACCGGTACACGGGGTACTGATCTTTACACAATTTCACTTCAAGACACAACTTCATCAACTCCAATTTGCTTCATGGCTAAAGCTTCAACGACTCAGGCATGGTTATGGCATCAACGTCTTTCTCATCTCAACTTTGATACCATTAACTTGCTTTCCAAGAAAGATATTGTGAGAGGCCTTCCAAGCTTGAAATTCATCAAAGATCATCTTTGTTCTTCTTGTGAACTTTGTAAAGCTAAACGTAGTAGCTTCAAAACAAAGACCACACCAAGCTCTAAAGGACGGTTAGATCTTCTTCATATGGATCTATGTGGTCCCATGCGTGTTTAGAGTATCAATGGAAAGAAATATATTCTGGTAATTGTCGATGATTACTCAAGGTACACATGGACTCACTTCTTGAGGTCCAAGGATGAAACACCCGATGTTCTCATTAGCTTCCTTAAATTGATACAACGTGGTCTTCAAGCTCAAGTTAAAGTGGTTCGTACTGACAGAGGTACAGAATTTTTGAATTCAAATCTGAGAAAGTATTTTGAAGCCGAAGGGATTGAACATGAAACATCTATTGCTCGAACACCCGAACAAAACGGCGTTGTTGAAAGACGAAACCGTACTTTAGTTGAGGCTGCTCGAACATTACTATCCGCTTCAAAACTTCCACTGTACTTTTGGGCCGAAGCCGTGTCAACCGCATGCTACACACAAAACCGCTCCTTAATTATCCCAAGACACGAAAAGACACCATATCACATAATTCATGATCGAAAACCTTCACTCAAACACCTTCATGTTTTTGGATGTACTTGTTACATTATACGAGATGGTGAAAATTTGGATAAGATGAAAGAAAAAGGTGATGCATGTATTCTTGTGGGATATGCAACTCAGTCTAAGGGATATAGAGTGTTCAACAAAAGAACAAAATTGATTGTCGAGACAATTCACATCCGATTTGATGAAACTCAAGAAATGGAACTTGAACAAAGCAGTTTAAGTCCCGATCCACAACGACAAACGACTTCCGTTCACAACCGCACGGAACTCGGAACTCAAGACCACAGCAATGAACCATCAAGTTCAAAGCTGGTTCCTGAACATGTTCCTAGAGCAGATATGACAGTGGACACGACACTTGAAGAGTTGGAAATGTTATATGGACCAATGTATGATGAATATTTCACGGGGGAGAAACAAGTTGCATCGAAGTCTTCCGCTGTCACTCATGATATGAATGATGATTCCGATCATCGTCAACAACCGGATACAACTTCATCTACTTCAACACGGGTTGCAGCAGATTTACCTCCTCAGAATATTACTTCAACAATCGATCCTACAACATCCACAACTACTGTCATTGCTCCAGAGAACATAAATCAAGCAGACAATGCATTATCTGACGATGACGATTTTCACAACCCATTCGGTACATCGGTACACGAAACTGGAGAGTCTTCTACTCGCCATGTTGATCCATCAAATATGCATACGTTTTATCAACGACATCCTTCAACACATCATTGGACCCGAGATCATCCTTTGGTTCACGTAATTGGAAACCCTTCACAGCCTGTTCGTACAAGACGACAACTAGCAACCGATGGCGATGTTTGTATGTTCGCACTCGCCGTGAGTACTGCTGAACCGAAAAACATCAAAGAAGCCATGACTGATCATGCTTGGATTGAATCGATGACGGATGAACTTCAACAATTTGAAAGACTTAAAGTCTGGGAACTTGTTGACAGACCATACGATGTGACTCCTTTAAATCTTCGTTGGATCTGGAAAAACAAGATGGATGAAGAAAATACGATCATCAAGAACAAAGCTAGGCTAGTGGCTAAGGGGTATGGCCAGATAGAGGGTATTGATTTTGAAGAATCATTTGCACCAGTAGCTCGAATGGAAGCGGTCAGGATTTTCCTTGCCTATGCTGCACATAAGGGATTCATCGTATATCAAATGGACGTAAAGACGGCGTTTCTTAACGGTCCTTTGAAGGAAGAAGTCTATGTCACGCAGCCGGAAGGATTCGTCGATCCTCATTATCCTGACAAGGTGTATCGTCTCCACAAAGCACTTTATGGACTCAAGCAAGCTCCAAGGGCGTGGTACGACGAGCTCTCGAAATTTCTGGTCTCCAAAGGTTTCTCAAAAGGTTCCATTGATTTAACTTTGTTCACTTATAAATATGGGGATGACATTCTGCTTGTGCAAATTTATGTTGATGACATTATTTTCGGGTCTACAAACCCAAAACTTTCAAAATGGTTTGAAAAAGTAATGCACAGCAGATTTGAAATGTCTATGATGGGCGAACTAAAATTCTTTCTAGGAATTCAAGTTCACCAATCCCCAAGTGGTATCTTTATAAACCAAGCTAAGTATTGTCAAGAGATAATCAAAAAGCATGGTATGACCTCATGTGACCCCGTTGGGACACCATTATCAACCACATCCCTAGATGCTGACTTGGAGGGATTACCCATAGATCAAACGAGATATCGTTCCATGATCGGGTCCCTCATGTACTTGACAGCGAGCAGACCTGATATACATCATGCTACATGTTATTGTGCACGATATCAAGCACGACCAACTGAAAAGCACCTCAAGGAGGTTAAACGGATCTTTCGGTACCTTAAGAATACCATTCACATGGGACTCTGGTATCCGAGGGAAACCGGTTTCTTTCTAACGGCCTATTCAGATTCTGATCATGCAGGGTGTCTTGATACACGAAAAAGTACTTCTGGTGGTGCACAATTTCTAGGTCAAGATAAGCTTGTGGGATGGTCTTCCAAGAAGCAGGATTGCACGTCACTTTCATCAGCCGAAGCGGAGTATGTGTCTCTATCTGCGTGTTGTGCCCAAGTTCTATGGATGAGAACACAACTCACGGATTATGGCTTCCACTTTGATAAAGTACCTATGTACTGTGACTCAAAGTCGGCCATAGCCATCTCCTGCAATCCAGTACAGCATTCCCGCACGAAGCACATTGATGTCCGATATCACTTCATAAAGGAACAAGTTGAAAGAGGTATCGTTGAATTATACTTTGTTGGAACGGATTACCAATTAGCTGACTTGTTTACGAAAGCTCTGTCGAAAGATAGGTTTGAGTACCTCGTTAGGCAAATTGGTATGAGATGTTTGACTCCAGCAGACCTGGAGATTCTGGCAAAGGTGCCTGCTTGATTTATCTTTCAAACATCAACTTGTAAATATCTTTGAAAAAGCAAAATACAAAAATATAAAACACATAAAAGCAAAACACAAAATTAAAAAAATCTTTCAAAATCCAAAAATATTCTTCTCGACATGTCTTTCAGTATCGATAATATGGACGTGCCTAGAAATGTCGCTCAATAACGACACGGGTGTGTACATAAAGCTCGAATGAAAGTTGTAAATATTTTTCAAAACATGTCATTTCTTCTTTTAATAAAGGAAATTGTCTATTTTGGACAATATTTCCAAACAACGGGTAGAGCAATCTATCACGGGTTGAGCTTGTCACAAAACATTCAACGTTTTGAGCTCAACACAATGGCTTGTAATTACTTTCAGATTGCAACCCGGAACTATATTCACGGGGGAGTGTACGATTTCGTGCTCTTACCCTTAGCAAAAGAAGTTAAATCTTCTTACACTTGAGTGGATTCGTCAAGACATTCAAAGTCTATGAACTCAAGTTTATGCTTTAGAAAAACCTCTTCGACAAAAAGAAATAGGATTTTTCAAAAAGCGTTGAACACAATTTTTTCAAGAATTTCTCAATGATTATTCAAAATCTTTCAAAAATTGTGTGTTCAACAACTCCCATCCTCAAAAAGCGAAATGTGGATCATATCCTCATAATGACAATTCAATTGGATCAATTTTTGAGGGGGAGCATTTTAAACTTCATGCAAAAGATTAACACATCTTTCTCCCAGAGATTTCAAGACTATTTTTTCAAAATATATTTTAATCAAATTTGGTATCTCTAATATCAAAAGATTTTATATATTAGAGATAGGGGGAGAAAATGTGATTAAAATGCGATCTAATATAAGACTCAAGCACTTTAACTCTTACCTACATGTGCGAAACACTTTCGATTATCGATGCACTTGTGAAGGGGGAGCATTTCTAAAACGACAAAACTAGCAAGGTGTTAAATGTTTTTCAAACACTTTGTTAGAATTTAAAGTGGTTTTCATGGTTACGATCAAATACCCACAACATCTTTAATTCACGACGTTATTGGTGTCAAAAGGGTGGTTAGGTTTAAGTCCTATGATCCAACCAGAACCGGAGGGATCTTCCCAGGGACAATCCAATAGATTATTAGAAGTCCTTAGGAAAGATGGAGTAGAATGTGAACGTAGCTGAATGCCGACTAAGTACTGATGCTAGCACTGGAACAATCACAACAAGGTGCTAGTAATGATGTCTTGGTAAGCATTGAAGGGGTTGAAGAATGAAAAAGAAATGTAAGGATAAAGGGTGTAAAGAAAGAAGCCCTCCATACAACTTAGGCAGAAACCGGGTCAACTCATCATGAAGACAAACTCATCATGGACCCAGTGATGTGAAGCACAACCCTTTCCTAGCTACTCAGGCTTCTCTCAAAAGAAGTTTGTTTTATTGTCACGGAGAACAACATGACTTCTATTGACTTTCTCACTTCGAGATAGTTGATATTGAATAGGTGGCATCTGCTCCAGCCTCCGACCACTAAAAGTGCACAAATCGAGTCTAGAGCCAAGAGATCAATCAAATCTCGTTAGGACACACGGATGAAGATTAACAGAGTCCTACGCTATATCCTTGTGATATTGCTAGAACACTCAGAGTGATACTACTTAGTATTCACAATGATGAGTGGAAATCCTTCCAGTGTTAACATCAAACAGCACTGCGGTAGGTCATATGCAAGATTCTTTATGGATTGAACATGTGCAAAACTGAAAAGCAACAGTGGTTTGATTCTGAATTGATTCAAACTCGTTTCAGGTTTCTACGCAATATCTTTATGGTCTTGCCAGAACATTCAGAGTGATATTCATTAATATTCACAGTGACGAATGGAAATCCTTCTAGCGTCAACCTCAAACAGCGCTACGGTAGGTGACTTGTGAGATTCTTATGAATCAAACTTGTGTCAACTGGAAAGCAACAATGGTAAGATTCGTTAAGAATCAAACTTGTTCCAGGAATTTGAATTGACGACTTTAATCAAGCGGATATCAATCCAATTGATTCACTCTTTATGTTCGCAGTCTTGCTTTGAGACGGTCGAGTAAAGAGAACGGCTAGTACTGCCGCGAAACCCTGTCAAGGAGATTCTTAATTGAATCTACCTGATCACAGGTACGATATTTAATATCGTATAACGGTCTTCACCGACCGGAGGTAAAACGCTACCGATTTAGGACGAATGTCAAAGCCATTCAGTCCGTGTCCATGTTTTGTCTCGAGAAGGTGGCGTCACGGTGTACTCAGCAAAGTCAGATATACTCAACCACATATTCATGCCCAAAGACTTATCCAACAATTGATAGTGTGAGCATGTGGATAAAGACACAAGATCACAAGATGGCAAAGACAAGTCAAGAATGATTTGAAGATCTCAAGACTTAAAGACAAAGTCGAAAGACAACGAAAAAGGCTCAAAGATCACAGCATGAAAGAACAAAACTACTGTTACACGTTCAAGACTCATTTATGACGAAATTCATAAATCTCCATTGGAATCCAAATATCAAAGAGGAATGACCTCACATTGGGGGAGATTGTTAGCCTCAAAATATTGAGTCAAACAAGAATGTTCGGTCATAGGTTTCTATTGTATTATTTATTAGAACGTTGTAATAAGTAGTTATTTAGTCGTGATTCACGGGATTGGATTTAAACTAATTAAAGTCCAAAATACAAGCCCGGCCCAATATATACTCCATTAAAGCCCGCATGTGGGTGGACTATATATACTACCCTCCTAGCATGTTAGGAGGGTGGTTGGTTCATTTGTATTCTCATTCCTTAATCTAACATTCACCTAGTTCCAACCATTTCTCTCTCACTTTCTCTCACTACTTTCTCTCTCTAGAATTCTTCTCATTTCTACCTTTCTTTCTTCAACCCCTTCAATGCTTACCAAGACATCATTACTAGCACCTTGTTGTGATTGTTCCAGTGCTAGCATCAGTACTTAGTCGGCATTCAGCTACGTTCACATTCTACTCCATCTTTCCTAAGGACTTCTAATAATCTATTGGATTGTCCCTGGGAAGATCCCTCCGGTTCTGGTTGGATCATAGGACTTAAACCTAACCACCCTTTTGACACCAATAACGTCGTGAATTAAAGATGTTGTGGGTATTTGATCGTAACCATGAAAACCACTTTAAATTCTAACAAAGTGTTTGAAAAAACATTTAACACCTTGCTAGTTTTGTCGTTTTAGAAATGCTCCCCCTTCACAAGTGCATCGATAATCGAAAGTGTTTCGCACATGTAGCATGTTAGGAGGGTGGTTGGTTCATTTGTATTCTCATTCCTTAATCTAACATTCACCTAGTTCCAACCATTTCTCTCTCACTTTCTCTCACTACTTTCTCTCTCTAGAATTCTTCTCATTTCTACCTTTCTTTCTTTAATTCGTATTGTATAACATCATCATATATTAGGGACAACAACCCGTAATTAAATGGGGATGAGACAAGATAAATCTTGCCCTACCCCCACTCATAACAGGCCAAAACTATGACCCAACACCCTTAGGTGTCAACACTTAACAAATAAGTGTTACACTTGTTGCTAAAGCTTAACTTGTAAGCTACTTCTTACACAAAACCACTCAAAACCACTTCATTTTACCATTTGCAACTAGAAACTCATGCAAACCACTCTCACTCCTCTCCTCTCTCTCTAAAATTCGTCCAACCATCATAAAAAACAACCCTCATTTGATCTATGTTAGCCATAAAATCATGTGTTACTCATACACATGATGATGCTACTTTGAAGCTTTGAAGATTGGAGGTGATTCTAACATCCAAGGAGAAGATTTGTTGGTGTCATAGGGCTGATTTTCCATGAGAAGTTTATAAAGGTTGGTAGACTTGAAGATGATATTGATCTATCACAAGTTTCTCCATCAAAAATCCAAGCCTTGATGAATACCTACATAATCTTGGTGGTATAAAGATTGTTCTCCCCATCCTATTGTTATTTTTATTATGTAATCATGTATTTTCTTTCTTATTGTATATGTATATGATGAATATATGATGATAAAAATGTTGTGTGGGGATCATGTGTTGATAAATATGATTAAAAAGATGAAAAACCATAAGAAACAAGGCTAAAATCTTGCTTAAATTGTTGGCTATATAAAAACAGTAAGTAACCAAGTCATAAACTGATAAAATTGCATGGTGGAATCCATTTACAGTAAGTGTTAGATGTCATACACATGTGAGAGTTGTCCATGCAATGGAATCATCGAAATGAGTGAGATATGATCAAAACAAGATTAGTGTACCACTCTGAATAGTCTGTTTTTTAGGGACTGTTAAGGATAGTTAGACATGGAATGAGAAGTAGCTATATCTAACTTATTTGTAGCACATAATATGAAGTTTATGCCATCCAAAAATGAGCTTCTATCTCCTTATAGAACTCAAGACATGATAAAAATGGTGAAGATGAAACTAAAAATCAGATTTTGAAGAATTAATGTTTAATACTATTATATAAGCACTCAAACTAATATAGTATAAAATGTGAATTAAAACCCACTAACTTATAAATTTCATTAATATAAATATGTATAAGGTTAAACAAATGGACACTTTATAAAAATGGTAGTTGAATAAGATTTATAAGTTATAAAAACTATAAACATGATTTTTACGACTTTTTTGGCTATTACCGTAAAATTAACGTTTTTCGCCAATTAAAACTTAGACGATCAAACCCGTCTAATGTAAAGTTTTTAAAAGTCATATACTGATGTATAAGTACCTAATACAAGTAAAAACCAATAAAACCCGAACTATATGGCATACGGACATTAACGAGCTAAGTTAGCATATTTGGACTAATAATTTAACTAAATAAGTTAAACACTTATAAAATTACTTATTGGGCTTAACCCATTTGGGCCCAACATGTAAAGTATAAATACTGATAATACAAGTATAAAATGGATTAATACAAGTTAATGAACTTATAATAGTCTTATTGGACCTAAAACATGTAAATAGGTAAAACTAGTAAATTAGTAAAAAGTTACCAATACATAAACACTAAAATGAGTAAATAAGAATATATAAAATCACTTGATCATCATCATATGTAAAAAATCATCATATGTATATTTGTTATTTTTATAAAGTCATTGGACAAGAGTCTAAGACGAGTATTATTTGTCTAGGTTTCCGTGATTGAAGCACGTACCGTACATCCGAATTGCCGATAACCCACTTTCCCACATCAACGTGAGTTCATAGCCTCGCACTCTTTTAAATGTTTTTATGAAATGTTTTATAAACCCGCGTGGGAGATAACATGTTAGTTTTACTAAAATAGGACACCATTTGTCCCGATTATTTGTTTATTGATTTGGACCCGAATGATTGTATGACCCGATGAATGAATATATGACCCGATAAATGAAATGAAATGGATTATTAAAGTTAGGTTATGTCACTAAAAGTCCCATTAGCATGAATTGTAAACTACCGGGATTTGGTAGACGCTTGTGCATATAATAGGACTATTTTGGGACGATCACCCCAGTTCGCGCCTTGACGGTTGATCCCCGTCGTGCCACATTGATTGGTAAGCGAATTTATGTATGAGAAGATTTACACAAGCGTGATTATTGTGACGACACGCTAATTTAGATGGGCAAATTGAGTTTCGGGCTAGCTACCCGTTGTTTGTTGTAGTAAGGTAACAATGTCATGCGGCTTATAATAATCCAACTAACGAAATACTGCTATACGCACTGAATTACGATATATTGCCTGACTAGCAATACGGGGTCTTATTATTGATTTTATGTTCGTGTTTTGGTTTTATATAACCATATTCATATAACGGTTTTTATTTAACTTTATACAATGTTATAAAACGTATTATATGATGTTTTTAACGACAATGGTTCGTATAACGATTTGAAGGCGAAAGCCTATATTATGATTTTTGATAAGGATTTGTATAAAATATTTTTGGCCTATTTTATGGCCTACAACAAAGATTTGTACAAAATGATTTTCGGTAATAATTATATACCGATGATATATTAATGGTTTTATTAAACTCTATGAATTCACTCGGCGTTATCGCTGACCTTTTCTTTTAACATGTTTTATCTCAGGTACTTGAAGGTAATTCTCGGGAAGACAACAAGAATTCATGGCCCGCACTTAAATAACAATTTCCATTCAAATGCTTTGTAAAACCTGTATGAAATACAATGACTTGGGACCTATGTAACTTTGATATTTATGAATGGAAATGCTTTATTATTAAACGACGCGATTTTTAAGCGTTGTCTATGATGTTGAGTATTGTGCTATCCCGTAACACCAACGAGTCTTCCGCTGTATTGAAATGTGTAAATTTGGGGGTGTTACAATAAACATCACGTCCAAAAATATGACTAAATCCCATAAAATCACTCAAATTGTGGAGACAAAATCAACCAAATATGTGGACATCAAGCATATATCTCGTATTATCATCCCCTTAAACCACGTAGTTACTATCAAAAGATCTTTTCCCACGTTATCAAATAAACCAGGAAGAAAGTAATTAATGAGATAAAACCCCGAATTTTTTTGGAAAGTATACTGGTTACACGTTATTGGCAGATAGATATTCGAAACCCAACTCCCATAGTTTAGTGGGTCATAACTGCTACCAAATATACGGTGCAAATAAATAAAATTTTTCCACCTTTTTAGCTAAATCAAACGTGTATACCTGCGTATTTTTCAAAATCTGTTGTAATCTCCATAATTTTCGCATCCGAACTGCTTCCACCTAATCTCGAACCAAAATAGCATGTATCACGTCCAAAATAAACAGATATTATAAGGTCAATCGTTAGCCTTAAAAATCAGGAAAACTAGACATGTCTTCCAAATATCTCGCATCATAGCTACGTCCAAGGAGAAACGAATATCTTCTCATAAAGAAAACATATCACACAAAACCAGGAAACAATAAACTGAAAGTGATACACCATTGTTACCTTCACGTGACTTTCTCCTTGATCCCTTTGCCCTAGCTAGGTACCATCCTCACGTGATCTTACATGATTCAAGAAGTCAATTCGTAGTATCTGTTCTTTGGCAGCAGCATTTAATAACCATAGTAGAGAATCAGGTTTTCTTCTCCATCATCTTTCTCAGCACAAAAACAACTCTACACGAATTAGAGTTTATAGAAACCCTAGATTCCTCAAAACGGTTTCATCACCATGAATCTGATATGAGATCAGTCGTGAGACCATCATGAATGCGACCCTACTCTTCTTTGTCTGCTGCCTCCATAAAAAGAAGCTAGGGTTTTACAACCCTAAACGAATTTCTGTAAGAACATCATAGCAGCCAAGATATTGATTAAACACGAACCGGTTGTTGTTAAATATATTGATGATAGTCATCTATTAACACAAATTCATTGACGTTCATCTTTGTTTCCCACGAATCTCCATACACCATGAATGCATTCATGATGTACATTCAGCAGTTTCTGAAATTCTTAAGCAGATTCTACTAGGGTTCATCGTTGATCAATGACCAAATCACCAAAGCTAGCAGAATCATCATAACAAATGCATCAATACCAAGGAACAGCAACAACGTAGTAAAACAACACCGAATCATCTAGGGTTTGTTGGGAAAAACCCTAGATCAGCAGCTTTATTTATTCAAAACAGAAAATAAAATGAAAACCTTGTAGATCAACTAGATCGAGAGCCAACAAGCTCTGATACCACTTGTTGAGTCTTAGGATCTAGACTCATCTGGGATATATAACAATGATTGTAATGCACAGCGGAACATAATAACAAACACAATCAAAGTTATGAACAAGGCTTTCTTATTCATAAACTGCTTACTAATAAGCTACTAACTACTACTCCTGGTGCCTTATAGGCTCGACACCAGGAGAACGCACACACACCTTTAGTTTACATTGTATATGAATCAGTGAATAACCATGTGTGCCTAACCCTCTTTACATAATAGAGGTACTAGGGTTACATCACAACCCTAGCTTACTTACAAAGCTAACTATTTATTATTAAGTCCTTCATCTTCTTTTGTCATATCAACTCAAGATATATAAGTCCCAACAAAAACTGACATGGATGGTGATGTACAATCCTATAAAGCACATTTAGTGGCTAAAGGTTTTACTCAAACTTTTGGCGTAGACTACGAGGAGACATTTTCTCCTGTAGCAGACTTACGAGCTATTAGGATTCTCATAGCTATAGAAGCATACCATGACTATGAGATATGACAAATGGATGTTAAAACTGCCTTCTTGAACGGTCGCTTAGATGAAGACATCTATATGCAACAACCGGAAGGGTATGTTGATCCTAAATATCCAAAACGCGTGTGCAAACTTCAAAGGTCTATTTATGGTTTGAAGCAAGCATCACGTCAATGGAATAAGAAATTTGATGAAGAAATCAAAAAGATCGGATTTATTCAAAATCGTGATGAGCCATGTGTATACCGCAAAGCTAGTGGGAGTAATGTAGTGTTCCTAATTCTATATGTCGATGACATATTGATCATGGGAAGTAACATTCCAAGACTTAAGGAAGTTAAGGATTATCTTGGTAAATGTTTTTCTATGAAGGTTTTAAGAGATGCTGCGTATATTCTGGGAATTAAGATCTACCGAGATAGGAGTAGACGGTTAATTGGTCTTAGCCAAGATGCTTATTTTGATAAGATATTGAAGAAATATAACATGCAGAACTCTAAGAAAGGTTTCTTACCGATGGAGGTTAAGCATGAGTTAAGTCATGAGAAAGATGCATCATCACCTGAAGAGGTGGCTTACATGAAGAAGGTGCCTTATGCTTCGGCTGTAGGATCTATTATGTATGTTGTAAGATGCACAAGGCCTGATGTGGCATTTGCTCAGAACTTGGTCAGTACATACCAACAGAATCCAGGAAAGTCCCACTGGACTGCTGTTAAGCATATTATAAAGTATTTAAGAAGTACGAAAGATATGTTTTTGGTATTCGGGGGTAAACCAGACACATAATTGAATGTAACAGGATTCTGTGATGCGTCCTGGCAATGTGATAAAGACGATACGAAGTCTCAGACGGGTTACGTGTTTGTCATCAATGGAGGAGCAGTTGACTGGAAGAGCAGTAAGCAGAAAACTATTGCTATGCATGCAACTCAATCTGAGTACATGGCCGCTTCAGAAGCTGCAATGGAAGCTGTTTGGATTAGGAAGTTTATTGGAGATCTTGGAGTGATGCCTTCAATTAAAGAACCTATTGATATATATTACGACAATTCTGCGGCAATAATATTCGCCAATGACCCTGGAGTCATGAAGGGCGCCAGACACTTTAAACGTAGATATCACTACGTTCGAGAACAAGTGGAAGCTCGAGAAATAAAATTAATAAAAGTTCACACAGATGATAACGTAGCTGATCCTTTTACTAAGGCTTTATCTAGGCCAAAGCTAGTTAAGCATGCCAAGGCAATTGGGCTGCAACTAGCTAGCGAATTCATGCAATAAATCTGTTGATTAGCATTTGGATAAAGGATGTAAGACATTATTGAATTGATGAAATAAAGATTGGATTTCATTTATTTTTTTGTTATTTGATTTTGTATCCTATTTTACATGTTTTAATCCGTGAGCATTATGATGTTTCTAAATGTCCGTTGTCGATTAATAATATGGGAGTATTATTAAACTAAGACAATTCAAAATAGTGACAGAGTATACTTGAAAGTATATTGGTCAATTTTGGATGATATTTGATGGATTAAATATTGGACTTATCCCAACTATGTGATTTTACTTTATGGATCTTTGTCATTAAGTAAATCATAAATAGTTATCCTTAGACCTGAGATGCAAGAAAACTGCATTGAATATAGTGCATTTCTGTAAGGTAACCTAACGCTAAACGTAACCGGTAGTCATAAGGGTTATTTTCAGAAGTGTTGCAAAGTTCATGTGTTTTGCTTGTAGTCGAAATGGGATTCGTTTCCTTCAAATTATTATTTGAAGTATAAATACAACTGGGCCCCTCGTGGGAATAGTAAGATGTTTGTGTGGCCACACCCAAATGTGTTTTGGTAATCTTGCTATATCCGTAAACGAGAAACAGAATAGTTAATGAAAGGAATGACTGAGATCCATATCCTTATTAACAATGTATTTGAAATGAAAGGCTAATAATAATGATTATATATCATTAAAAGGTTTTTTCCAGGAAACCTTACTCGAGTTGTACTAGTGACATTGTTAGTGTAACTAGACGCTAATCAATGTGATCACGATATTCGAATTTTGTCCAAGTGGGAGCTGAAAGTTTATGGACTTAAAAATGGATAGTCGTGTGATAGGATCAAACTCGAGATCACGGGATTACACACATTACGTGAAGAGTTAATTTATTTATTAAATATATTTATTGTATTTATTAAATCAAACCATAGCTAACGATCGTTAAGTAATTAAAAGTTAAGTATTAAACGACCGTTATAGAAGGTTAAAAAAGCTAAAAGAAGGAGTCGGAAAAGTTCCGGAAACCTCTTTTGGAGCTTGTGAATATCCGGCCTAAATAGGGAGACAAGATAAGGAGGAAAAGATTTTTTGTGGCTTTATCTTGTTTAACCTTGGAAGAGAAGTTTTCCAAGGTGTATATAAACAAACCTAAAGCCTCATAATTTTTCACTCCATATCTCTCTTTCTTTTCTCCTAACCGCCGGCCAAAACAAACACCCATTAGGGTTCTTCTTTGATTTTCAATAAGCTATTCTAGATCTAGTCCTATCCCCTCTCTAGGGTTGTTGGGTAGATCTTCCATAGACTTGGAAGCTCGGTTTTGTTCGTGCTAGACTCACGGTTAACTTACCGTATCACGTGTGTACAAGATCGTGGTGTAATCTTGCCTTAGATTACATCCTGGTGGTGTTTGTGATCTATCTCTACCGGTGATCATTCCGTCAACTTGTAGATCTTGCTAGGATAAAGGTATGTAACCCAAGCCTTGATTAATTATAATCGTGTTAATTAAAGATCTTGTTAATTTGCTTCCGCTGTGTGTTCTTTGATCCATTTTAGGGTTTTTATAATTGTTATGATAATCATACACCATCATCAAATGAACCAGTAGTACCCACTTCTGCTTAGTAAATAAATAAGTTAGTTTCTTCAAGTGAAAGCTAACAAATATGGCCACCATTCAAAATTCATCAACTTATTTTAGTCGTAAAAATTACTCATCAAACATATGCCATACGAATGTAAACTCATCCCCCTCTACAAAAACAAAAACAAAGGCGATGCATAAGTTTGTAGAAGCATATAGGTATCAAGCTTCTTGGTCACACTATGGAGCTCTGGGAAAGAGTTCTTAAGAGAAGGCTGGGAAAGGATGCAAGAGTTTCTGAAAACCAGTTCGGTTTTATTCCCGGCCATTGTCATTCGAAGCAATACACCTTATGAGAAGCTTTATAACACTACAAGAAAAACAGCCTTTAGGGACGGAGTTTTTTTAGAGACTACGGATGTAGTGTCTAAAACTCCACAAAACGACAAAAATACTACTTCCATCACCCTCATGTTTGACCAAAATCTTTAGGGACTACTTCGTGATATATAGAGACTAGGTATAGTCTCTAAAGTTTTAGTAGAAAGCAACACTTGAGATTGCTAAATATTTAACTTTGACTATAACTTATAGGGACTACATGTAGTGCCTATAAATTGGAGACGAAATCTTTTTAGTCAAACTAAAAAATAGTAATTTCGTGATAGCGGGAAAATTTGCCGCCCAATATTTAGTCACTACACGTAGTCCCTAAAAGTATTTTAGGGACTATATGTAGTGCCTATAAATTTGGAGACGAAATCTTTTTTGTCAAAGTCAAAAATATACTTTCGTGATAGCGAGAAAATTTGCCGCTCAATCTTTAGCCACTACACGTAGTCCCTAAAAGTATTACGTAGTCCCTAAAGTTTATTTTATATTTTTATTGATTAAGATATATTAAAATTAACCATAAATATTTGATATTTTTATACTTAAAGATGATTACAATCAGTGATAAATTAGTAATAAATTTAACTAAAATGAAAGTATTAAACTACAACAAATAAGTAAAACATCACATTACAAAACGACAAAACATTACACCAAAAAACCACAAAGTATCATCGTCGCCAGAGTATCCCCATAACATATCCTCGACGAACAACGTGTCATTTTATTTTCGCATTACTCTCCCAATGTTGATACTACAAAATGATACATTCGTACAAACAAACATTTATTTTTTCAAAATATTATACATACCCCTTGTGAAAACACATGAAAGACTTACAAACAGACACGCCTAAACATAGTTTTAACCGAAACAGACACTTAAACATGTGCTTAAACATGCCTAATACAACGATAATAGACCTATACACACGAGAACAATCACATCACAAACTAGTTCAAACTAATGTTCCCCATGTCATCGTAAAGGTCGTGTAGTAGTGCAGCTGAATTCATTGTGTGCATCTCGAGATGGCTATAAAGTTCTATTGTTTTCTCAAGTACCTTTATATTTCCAATCAAGTGAACACAATTTGCACACGTTGAAGAGCTTGGAGAAGAAATTGGAGTCGTTGAAGGTCTGGAAGAAGAGCTTGGAGAAGAAACTGAAGTCGTTGAAGGTCTCAAAGAAGAGTTTGGAGAAGAAATTGGAGTCGTTGAAGGTCTCAGAGAAGAGCTTGGAGAAGAACTTGGAGTCATTGAAGCTCCAAGAGAACTGACTAGTAGTTTGACCCGTTTGTCATCCATAAAAATAATTTACATCCATAATATTTTACTCGAGGATGTTAAAGAGTAAAGCAACTAATGTTTAACAACTATCAAAATTAATCATATATAACACAAATGAAAAACATGTGAGGTTTAACCTGTGAACGTGGACATGCATAGTATGGTCTACCAAGGGTTTCAGGTTGCCACGATTCTCGTAGAACTACATCTCCAGCTTCACAACGACACCGAAAAGCTTCATGCTCCAACATCTTCATAATAACAATGTGTGTGTCAGTTGTATTGATGATAAGTGTGTGTGTGTGATCTTGTGGTGGTTGTGTTGGTAGGAATGTGTGTGGTTATAAAGATAACATATGTTTTTATGGTAAAAAAAAGTGACGGAAATGGTTAACATTTTCCCGCCAATGTTTTCCCGCCAACGTTTTCTCGCTAACGATTAGTTAACATTCATGATTGTACGTTAGATGTTCAATGGATGAGTCGGTATGTTATGGTTGTACGTTAGATGTTCAATGGATGAGTCGGTATGTTATGGCTGTATGTTAGATGTTTAATGGATGAGTCGGTATGTTATGGTTGTACTTTAGATGTTTAAACGATGAAAAATGCTATGGTTGTACTTTAGATGTTCAACGACTGAGTCGGTATGTTATGGTTGTACGTTAGTGTTCAATGGATGAGTCGGTATGTTATGGTTGTACATTAGATGTTCAATGGATGAGTCGGTATGTTATGGTTTTACTTTAGATGTTTAAACGATGAATATGTTCAATTGAAAGTTTCGTGTACGTAATTTGTTGCTTTTTCCTTTGTTCTAAGTATCATATTCCGCATAATACTTAGATTGTTGAATACACAAAGTTTCTCTACGTATTATACTTGATCTATCTCGATAATATAAATATAATTGATCTAAGTTTAGAATCAACAGAGTCGGTATGTTATGGTTGTATTTAGATGTTTAAACGACGAGTCGGTATGTTATGGTTGTATATTAGATGTTCAATGGATGAGTCGGTATGTTATGGTTGTACGTCAGATGTTCTACGGATGATTCGGTATGTTATGGTTGTACTTTAGATGTTTAAACGACGAATGTGCTATGGTTGTACATTAGATATTCAACGATTGAGTCGGTATATTATGCTTGTACATTATACGTTCAATGGATGAGTAGATATATTATGTTTGTACGATAGATGTTTAAACGATGAGCCGATATGTTATAGTACGTTAGATGTTTAAACGATGAGTCGATATGTTATAGTACGTTGATATGTATAAGTTTGGTTGTGTTGGTAGGAATGTGTGTGGTTATAAAGATAACATGTGTTTTTATGGTAAAAAAGTGAGGGAAATGGTCTACGTTTTCCCGCCTACGTTTTCCCGCCTACGTTTTCCCGCCAACGATTAGTTAATATTCACGATTGTACTTTAGATGTTCAATGGATGAGTTGGTATGTTATGGTTGTACGTTAGATGTTTAATGGACGAGTAAGTATGTTATGGTTGTACGTTAGATGTTCAATGGACAATTCAATATGTTATGGTTGTACGTTAGATGTTTAAACAATGAGCCGATATGTTATGGGTGTACGTTATATGTTCAATGGATGAGTCAGTATGTTATGGTTGTACCTTAGATGCTCAATGGATGAGTCAGTATGTTATGGTTGTACATTGGTGGTTTTTGGTAAAGAATATTAGATTTGGTTTGTCAGATGTGCTTAGTGATGCGCCTTTATGGTGGTTATTTTTACTATGTGCAGAAGAAAACGCTACTGTTGGTCGTTGGCGACAGTATGGGCAATAAACAATGACCGTTGTTGGCACCCGTCCTTTTGCTGCCGCTATATGCCAAGTAGCAATTGTGGTCGGTGTCTCATGGTGCAACGATACATTGCGGATGCTGAAACATGTTTTTATGGAATGTTTTGGTAATCGTGCCTTGACAAAACCAGTATCCTGGCGGGCCGACCATGTGGTCGCAGCCATGGCAGGTTTCTGGGTATGCCTTACATAAGTCCGTTTATGAGCCTCAGATTAATTGTATATGTTCTTTATATAATGTTTTTTGTGATATCCGTTACCTTGGGGTTCGTCCATTGAGAACCGTGATTACACTATATAATAATGAGGTTAATGTCAGGTCGTTTTCGGGACATCTATGGGCAATGATGAAATCTATGTTTATGGATGTTTTGCCAATTGTAGGTTGCCAGGATCCGTATCTTGGCAGGGCGACCGTTTGGTCGCAGCCTTGGCGGGTTTCTAGGTATGCCTTACATATGTCAATTTCTGAGCCTCAAATGCAATGACATAAAGATCTAAAACCAATGTGATAGACTATGTGTGTTCCATTATATGCGTCTTACCAGTCCCACAGGCTATGATGATAATATTTTAACATCACTTATCTGAGCCTGAAAACAATACGATAAATTTTTAGTTAAGTTTGATGCTTTTGATATTCAAAGTCTATAGAAAGGTGGTTATCCTGTATCTGATCTAGGAAACCCGAACCTGCTCGGTTATGTTGATGAATCTTTCACCGATAATACGGTCCGGTGAGTGTCTTTTTTTTAAGATATATTTTTTCTGCCATCCAGCGTCTTTTGTAGTTTATTAATTTAGTTTCACTTTCTGTCAGATTGTGCCTGCGTGTGTTAAAGACCGACGAATATGTTGGTGAATCTTTCACCCGTAATACAGTCCGGTTCTCACTGGCTTGCTGGAAAACTAAGGCCTCGGTGTAAGCTTTAATTTTTTTGTCAGCTTAAGAACATCGTTTTTGGTGTTACTTTGCACCAAAAGAAGATCAGTAAAAATAAGTATAAATAAGTAATTTTTTAAACTGTTATATTGTCATTGCATAGTAAAATTTCTGAATGTATACAGTTATTTTAACGCGAAAATATTTTACTGCAGTTATTGCCAAGGAGTTTTGAAATCCTTCAACTGTAGAAACAAGAGGCGCAAGGTGTGATGTTTACGTACATTGTTGTTGAGGTTATGATTAACATTATCAATATATTCCGGTACATAGTCTAACATATGTTTATGTATATATATTTTAGGTACTTTATGATGATGGCAAAGAAGAACTCTTAGTCCTCGAGCAGGAACAATGGGAGCTTGCTATAAACGCGTCCAGATTATGAACTTCTCAACGTTCGAAAAGTACGCAAACCATTCGCCAGACCTCGCTAACCAGTTTGCAGCTAAACTTTGCACCGTCATTATATCGCCCGTGCTCCCCCCGCAGCGGAGTGCGGGCACAGAACCTAAGTATGAATAAAAGTTAAAAAGATTTTTTGAAAAAATCTATAGCCACTACTTGTGGTCTCTATATATAAGGATGTAATCTCTATAAATTTCTCTCCAACATTTCATGAAAATTTAAACAATCCCGCCTATCATTTCCATTTTCCCCCTAATACTTGTAGAAACTATATTTAGTCCCAATAAATTAGTCTCTTATAACAAAAGAGGCATATCTTCACTTATCTTTCCTACCTACCATGTTATTATACTGGTTCTTTCTTATTATCCCGTGTTTCTTTATCATTCACATATAAACATGTCATTATCCAAGATCTTTGCCGGAAAAAAATAATAGATTTCTCTCTTGTTACTGTTGGAGATCCATAGCATAAAAAACCCAGGTATGATACTTGAAACAAGCACTTTAACTATCAATTGTGTCTTTGAAGAATTGATTTTCTACTATCATTTATTTGTCTTTGAATAATTGATCCATAGCATAAATCCATTGCGTATCTAGGAAGTATGATTCAAAAAAGATTATTCCTTTTGTTTTGAAGAATAGATTGTATATTGTCTTTGTTATTTGGGTTTGTTATTAATGTGGAAACGAGTATAGGATTTGTTGTATTTATATAAAAAGTGGCTGCTTTTTTGTTAATTTATTTGATATGTATAAGTTTGGTGTTAATGTATAGATTTTACTCGTTGAAAGTTCGTTATTCTCGGTGTCTAATCGAATTGATTTCCGGTTCAAAGTGAGACTCAATTGTTCTTGGTGGAAATGAAAATGGTTTGGTTATCTATTACTAAGTAAAATGAAAATGTAAATTGCGATAAGTAAAAGGAATGCAAAAGGAATGCGAAAGGAATGTAAAAGGAATGCTGAAAGGAATGCTAAAAGGAATGCTGATAGGAATGCTAAAAAGAATGTAAAAGGAATGCTGATAGGAATGCTGATAGGAATGCTGATAGGAATGCTGATAGGAATGCTAATAGGAATGCTGATAGGAATGCTGATAGGAATGTAAAAGGAATGCTGATAGGAATGCTGATAGGAATGCTGATAGGAATGCTAATAGGAATGCTGATAGGAATGCTGATAGGAATGCTAATAGGAATGCTGATAGGAATGCTGATAGGAATGCTAATAGGAATGCTGATAGGAATGCTGATAGGAATGCTGATAGGAATGCTGATAGGAATGCTGATAGGAATGCTGATAGGAATGCTGATAGGAATGCTGATAGGAATGCTAATAGGAATGCTGATAGGAATGCTGATAGGAATGCTAATAGGAATGCTGATAGGAATGCAAATAGGAATGCTAATAGGAATGCTAATAGGAATGCTGATAGGAATGCTGATAGGAATGCTGATAGGAATGTAAAACCCTTTTCCAATCAAGATGATTGGAATGTAAAAGAAATGTATAAAAGGAATGTAAAACCCTTTTCCAATCAAGTGATGGGAATATGGTGATGGTGCTGGTCGGAATGAGCAAATCGGAAAAGGGTTTAATACCCTTTCCGATTACTCTCTTGATCCGAAATTTAAGCAAAAGGTAATAAGCTACTAGGATAAGCTAAAACCAAAACTTAAACGAATCTAATGTGAAAAAGATTAAATAAGCTCAAATTACAACTTTTCCAAACTTAAAATAAACAAACTTTTAAATCAAACCATAAAAAGATGAACTTTTTAAGCACGGAAACATTAATGAACAACACGTATCATATGTAATTCGCACCAAAAGTAAACTAGAATCAAGAAAGGATGATGAGAGATCTAAACAAGAAAAGTAAAGATTCAAGAACAATAAATGAAAACTTACTTGAAAATTAAATAATTAAAGGTGCATAACAAGAAATTAAAGTGCAAGAAATGAAATAACAAGTATAAAAATGGTGGAAGTGGTGGTTTGTCAAAACACCCAACAACATGAAAATGAAACTAGGATCATCTATATATAGGGGTGATAAGGGAGGAGCTTAGGAAGCTTCCTCCCTCTTTCCTCTTTGCCTTAATTGCACACTTAAGTCCTTTTCTTCTTTATCTTTTGTTAATCTTGGACTTTGTCTAGGGATTTCTTCAAACTTGTCTTGTATTTTCTTTATAAATAAGACTCGAGTTCTTCAGCTTTTAGTAAACTTCCGTCTTTTGACTTTTTCTTCGATAAATCTTCAGAATTGGTCTTGGACTTCCGTTCTTTTTCCACTCTTGATCTTTCGACTTCATCTTTCGTCTTTTTCTTTAATAAAAGCCCGTGAATGCCGTGTTTTCTCCACTTTTCACCTTTTCGTCCTAAATCACAACAAAAACACAAACCACACATAATTCCGACATAAATGACATAAAATACACGTTTTGGCTCGGTTATTATTGTAATTAAGTGGTAAAAAGGATGGGTGTTTTCACACCTATCAAATCCCCTACACTTAACCACTGCATTGTCCTCATGCAATGCATTAGTTACAAAGCATGTTTACATTTTTCATCAAAATCAATCCACGTTGGCCTTTATTAAAGAGATAGAAAATTATAAACATACAAAGTAAAGAAATCAAAAACATACCTTGGGTTTTGAACATGTCGTGAATGATCATCATCCTCAAGTTTTCACTTTCTCCAAACCAAGCTTAGAAACGAGATCATTGTTATTATAAGTTAGTAAACTAACACGAACTCATGTGGGCCAATTATTCACTTAGACTCCCTTATTCCTAGGGGTATCTCTTATATTTTATTGTTGTCTTGGATGATAACGAGGATGCATTTTTGACTTATTTCGATAGTTATTTAGTCCGAAAATAAAGTGAACGATGTAATCAATAGTTAGCTAAAGGACAAAATCTTTTAAAACTGCTTCTCGGGACCTCATAAAGTTCATATCTTGGCATAACTCGCTTCGCGATTTGAGACCTTTCTCGGACCGATATTTAGCAGCGACTTCATACTTCAAATCTTTGAGAGACGTTCATGAAATAATGGCCTTCTCTTCATAATAGGATTTCTTCTCTTGAAGTTTTGAGAGATTCATACTTGGACCACGACTTCTTCATTTTTCTCCAATCTTTATTTTGGACTTTGATATACACGATCCGCCTCCTTTTATGACTTGGATCTATTTATCCTCATACCTTGCTAGGGTCTTTTCAGATGCACTTCTCCATGACTTTTGGGGAGTATTTGCTTTTCGTCGTGTGTCTCGATCCTTCATATTGATTTTCGATAAATGATTCTTCACATCACTTTAGGATCTTTAGCAACAAAATGTAGCCCTCATGCCTTGTTAGGGCCTTTTCGGACTCGCCAATCTTCGCATCCCGCTTCAATAAGTTATGCCTTGGCTATGAACTCTAATCCGTACCGAGCAACTTTTAAACGATCTTGGGCTAGAAGCTAAGTAACTTTTCAAGTCGTACAACCTTATTTATTGCAGATAAATTATTAGCAAGTGATGGGAGAATAGGCTTATAATTAACTCACATAAATTCACGAAAGAATACCAAACTTATAATTGACTCTATCATCTCTCGTTCTCCACAGTTTAAAATCTCAAGGAATGAGACTCGTGGATGCTTAGCCTATTAAATCAAAGTTTTGGGTTTTCGAGTCGCCTATAGGATCTTGCAAATTCTTAGACTTTTTCAAGTTTAGAAATCGCATTTTAAAGTTCCCTTGATAAACGACTCTCTAGGATCAATTATAGAAACTTGCGAAAAGTTCTTGTTCTTAACCCGTGAGAGTTAAGACTTTCGCGTTTTATAGCTCCCTATATAAAAGCCTAGCAAAACTTGACTTAAACACGTTAAGGATACTAGCTAGAGTAACTTAGATAAGTAAACTCGGGTTGAGTCAAAAGATTCACAACGTTTGAAAATTAAAACCACTTTATTAAAGATTTATTCTAGCAAGAAAAGAAAATAACTATACAAAGGGAAAAACAACTTATACAATTAGGCCAAAATAGATTAAAAATTTTTAAAAAATGTCGAAAAATCGATTTTCCGGTTAAAATGAGGACAAATACAAGGAAAAGGCCACTTAACTTCGATAGAAGTCCCCCTACACTTAATATAAACATTGTCCTCAATGTTTAAGCATGTGGGAGTAAACTCCCCTACACTTAGGACATTGTGCACGTTGTTTAAATCTCGCTAAGAAAGGGACAACTAAAGAGATTCCTATTTTAATATTGGAAAATATAAAATAGTGAATCGAAAAGAGTTTAGGATAGAACCGGGAAGAAGGGAACACGGAATCACGATTCGTCAAAAGTCATCAAGAGTGTGTCTTTGAAGCTCTAATCCCTACACATGATAAGAAAGAAAGCAAGAAACACCACGGGGCTCCCCCTACACTTATGGTGAAAATAGATAGATAATTGGGTTGCCTCCCAAAAAGCACTTGTTTTTGTTAACCGAGTCACGAGCCTGACTCGTCCCCGAATTAAATAGTCCATGGGGAAGCCTCGAATGTAATACCGGGATCAAAGACCTTGTCCTCGTTCCCGGTTGACATCAACAAAGGAGAGGCGGGGGGATAAGTCTTGAATAGGAGAAAGGTTCTTTCAACATACGAAAAGTATGTGAAATCAAGGTCCATGGGAGGTGGGGTGGGTAAAGTAAGCATATTGTCCTCCCCCAAAGACAATGGATGCTGAGCAAGCGGCAAAGCCGTATTGTTATCATTGATAGCATAATCAATGTCACCTCCCGGGTCAAAGCACTCATCCTCCGTAATAGTGGCTAAAGGGGAGGATGAAAGGTGCTCGGGAGGGGGACTTGGGTCAATACTTTCCTGCAGCAAATTATCAAAAATAATGTCCCCCTCCGTGTCATAATCATCAATACCTGGAGGGATGGAGTGGATGTCGATTTCTTCCAGCAATGGGTCATTATCTTCAACGGGAGGAATAGATGGAGGCAAAGACTCGGAAAGAGGAGGAGAAGTCAACGCTTCGATATGAGCAATAAGAAGATGAACTTTCCGTAATCTATCGCGAAGAAGCACGTCTTCCACCTTATCCACAAGATCATGTTCATCGGTGAACTTCTCGTAAACCGGAGAGAATAAATCGTCATCGTCCGCATCTCCTGGTGGAGATTGAGAAATTTCAAAAGTGAAATTCTCATAGCTTGGAGAAAAATCGACATCATTAGGATCGACCTATTCCGTAAGAGCAACGTCGTCCTCGGGATCCATAGCAGTCGGTATGTCACAAACCTCATCATCACATAAGTTATCGAGACCAAATTCACTAAGCTCACTCAATGTATCACAATCCTTAGACAAGTTTGGGATATTGAGAGGAGGGATGACAATTGCACTAGGACATTGAGCAGTAAGGTCATTCCAAGAAATAGTAGGCTCATCGTCATCATCATCATAATAGTATGGATACACCGGAGGAGGGGTATAAGTCTCGATATTTGATATTTGCTCCTGTCGTTGATCCTCTTAACATTTCTCGATGATCTTGGTGAAAGCTTCTTGAAGTTGTTGATCTTGCTTAGCAAGAGTTTCCCATTGTTCGTGGGAGCTCAAATGTTCGAAGGAGGGTTGATGATCGATGGGGTGTTGTGGGGGTTCAAAATGTTGAAAACCTGAATTATAGCATGATTGTGGCTCATAGTAGTTCATCGGTTGAGAAGAATTAGAAACCGGGTTTGGTTCATAATAATCCATTGGTGAAGAAAACTGAGGACACGGATTTTGCTCATAATAATTCATTGGTTGACAATAATAGGTATCCTGAGGACCCCCACAGTTGTTGCAAAATGGGTAAGGAGAAAGGTCGGGTGCGTCTTGTGGATAGCTATTATCATTGTCATAATTGTACCCCAGTTCTTGCCCGTGATCATACGGGTATCAAACCGGGCACGAAACATGCCAATGAGAATCGCTTCCACAATAGATGCACGGGGAAAGAGAAGGTGGGTTCGTCGAGTTGCACAAAGGACAAAATCCGCATATGACTTGTGTATTGTTGATATCGTTGCCACACCGCTCACATGTACACCATTGACACGAGTCGTTCCCGTACAATCGTCTCCCGCACCCGACGCAATAGACATAAGAATCCATTAAGAAAAATAGATGAGCAAGAAGAATATTTTTGGTGCAAAACTGTGAAAAAGAAATGCTTTTTATGATTTTTCAAATGTTTTTGGATTTTTTTTAAAAATTTTGGACACGAAAAATAACGTTCACAAGTGAACGGGTCCCATAAGCCAACGCGTCTCTCACAAAAAACCTTTAATCCTCACGAGAAGAGCCGGCAGCGGCGCCATTTTAATGTAGAGATTTTGTAGTTGAAAAAAGTTCGTTTTCTCGGTGTCTAATCGAATTGATTTCCGGTTCAAAGTGCGACTCAATTGTTCTTGGTGGAAATGAAAATGGTTTGGTTATCTATTACTAAGTAAAATGAAAATGTAAATTGCGATAAGTAAAAGGAATGCAAAAGGAATGCGAAAGGAATGTAAAAGGAATGCTAAAAGGAATGCTGTTAGGAATGCTAAAAGGAATGTAAAAGGAATGCTGATAGGAATGCTGATAGGAATGCTGATAGGAATGCTGATAGGAATGCTAATAGGAATGCTGATAGGAATGCTGATAGGAATGCTGATAGGAATGTAAAAGGAATGCTGATAGGAATGCTGATAGGAATGCTGATAGGAATGCTAATAGGAATGCTAATAGGAATGCTGATAGGAATGCTGATAGGAATGCTAATAGGAATGCTGATAGGAATGCTGATAGGAATGCTAATAGGAATGCTGATAGGAATGCTGATAGGAATGCTGATAGGAATGCTGATAGGAATGCTGATAGGAATGCTGATAGGAATGCTAATAGGAATGCTAATAGGAATGCTGATAGGAATGCTGATAGGAATGCTAATAGGAATGCTGATAGGAATGCTAATAGGAATGCTAATAGGAATGCTAATAGGAATGCTGATAGGAATGCTGATAGGAATGTAAAACCCTTTTCCAATCAAGATGATTAGAATGTAAAAGAAATGTATAAAAGGAATGTAAAACCCTTTTCCAATCAAGTGATCGGAATATGGTGATGGTGCTGGTCGGAATGAGCAAATCGGAAAAGGGTTTAATACCCTTTCCGATTACTCTCTTGATCCGAAATTTAAGCAAAAGGTAATAAGCTACTAGGATAAGCTAAAACCAAAACTTAAACGAATCTAATGTGAAAAAGACTAAATAAGCTCAAATTACAACTTTTCCAAACTTAAAATAAACAAACTTTTAAATCAAACAAAAAAAAGATGAACTTTTTAAGCACGAAAACATTAATTAACAACACGGATCATATGTAATTCGCACCCAAAGTAAACTAGAATCAAGAAAGGAAGATGAGAGATTTAAACAAGAAAAGTAAAGATTCAAGAACAATAAATGAAAACTTACTTGAAATTTAAATAATTAAAGGTGCATAACAAGAAATTAAAGTGCAAGAAATGAAATAACAAGTATAAAAATGGTGGAAGTGGTGGTTTGTCAAACCACCCAACAACATGAAAATGAAACTAGGATCATCTATTTATAGGGGTGATTAGGGAGGAGCTTAGGAAGCTTCCCCCCTCTCTCCTCTTTGCCTTAATTGCACACTTAAGTCCTTTTTTTCTTTATCTTTTGTTAATCTTGGACTTTCTCTAGGGATTTCTTCAAACTTGTCTTGTATTTTCTTTATAAATAAGACTCGAGTTCTTCAGCTTTTAGTAAACTTCCGTCTTTTGACTTTTTCTTCGATAAATCTTCAGAATTGGTCTTGGACTTCCGTTCTTTTTCCACTCTTGATCTTTCGACTTCATCTTTCGTCTTTTTCTTCAATAAAAGCCCGTGAATGCCGTGTTTTCTCCACTTTTCACCTTTTCGTCCTAAATCACAACAAAAACACAAACCACGCATAATTCCGACATAAATGACATAAAATACACGTTTTGGCTCGGTTATTATTGTAATTAAGTGGTAAAAAGGATGGGTGTTTTCACACCTATCAGGTGTCGTTGATGATTTTTGTTTAATTTTGGATGATTGCTATCTCACTTTGATAAATTTATAAATTTGATATAGGAAATTTGATAATCTGACTTTGAGAAATTGATAATATAAAATCTGACTTTGAGAAATTGATAATATAAAATTTGTTAATCATTTGTTGCTCCCGGGTAGGGGTGTTATCGGATCGGGTTATAGGGTTATCGGGTCTTGTCGGGTCGGATTGAATCATCAACTCTTATAAACACAAAGGTTTTCAGTGAACTCTGATACTGTAAAATTTAATATGATGGACAAACAACCTTCAAAAGTGACCAAAGATGTAAAGTTCAAAGATGTCCAGCCTCAGAAATTTGTGGATCAGAAGTTTCTTGATTGTCAGTTTCAACCTCTCAAGGAAAATACTAATAGTGTTAAGGACGGTAAAAAAGTTGAGGTTAACCATGAAGCTTGAAGTTGTTTTCACATAATGGCCAACTAGGGGTGTCAAATGGGTTGACCCGACCCAACCGAACCCGATTAGACGTTATAGGGTCGGGTTAATTCGGGTTTAACTTTGCTTATCGGGTTTATCGTCTCAACCTGATAACATTATAGGGCCGGGTTAGGGTTTTAATTAATTTGTTATCGGGTTGACTCAATAAACCCGATAAACACTTATGAACCATTAACATATATGTAATTTTTTATTAAGAAAGAAAAATTATGTGTTAAGCATACTATTCTTAGCTTTGCATTAGGTGTGCCTAACTGAACACATCATATACATCTGGTTGTCTACAGGTTTTCATCCCATATCTATTCCATTTCCATAACATGTGTTAAGTTTTTTTCAAGTAGTTATATCATGTTAAAAACTTAAAATGCTGGTTTTTTTAGAAACTCTTTCATTTTTACACACATTTTTTTGGGAGAACTCGTTATAGTAGTGATAGAACCCAATTAAGTATATTGCGAGTCTTCATGACTTAAGCTATCGGGTCTATCGGGTTCGGGTCTATCAGGTACGGGTTATCGGTTGAGTTTATCGGATTATCGGGTTACATGTTAATCTCATTCCACAATCTGCATATTTCGTTATAATACAAACTAAAATGATTTTAATATAAAATTTGGATCATTACACCTTTTGTAACTTTTTGTCTGCATGTAAAACGGAGAAAAAAATAGCAACCGACTAATTATGATGTATCAGTAGGCGTTGAGCTTTTTTGCACAACAGGTACGCTGCTATCTTACCAAAATATAGCACCAAAATTACAAAAAATAGGACAGTTCTAAAATCTTAGACTTAAACTTATATATTACAAAATAGGACAGTTCTAAAATCTTAGATTTAAACGTGATTAAGTGTTCACTTATGATAATCTTGTATTTATATTTCTAATTATTTAATAGTTCTTACAAAGTGATGCTAATTGGAAGAACTTTGATGAAACTTTAGATATTTCATCTATGCCTCCTGTCGTGAAGAACCCTGAAGTGGCTAATCAAGATCATGTGATGAATAACATTCTTCCTGAAAAAAATATCATTAAGGTGTCTGATTCTGAAGGTTCAAATGTTGATTCGCCTCATAAGGATCAGGAGAAGAATAAAGATTCGACTGTTGATTCTGTTGACTTATCCAGCACTATGGATACTACTCTTACGGGTCCAACAGGGCCTAAAGAATTCAAATCCACTATGAATTCTCCTCTGGTTGGACGCACAGTGAGACTGGGTACTACTTCTCTTGATCCAATTAGTTTTCCTACGGCGCCTCCTATGGTTAGTGATGCATCATCATCCACTGTGGCAGTGGGGCAGTCATCGTCTATTGCTACTCAAAATAGTAGTGATGAATGGGAGGAGGTTCTTGATCTTGATAAAACGCTAACTGAGCGTCCTAGAGATTGACTCAATATGGTGAGTACAATGTTTTTTTGTTATTATCTATGTTTCTTAAGATTCATCTTTTTTACGGAATTATTGATGATTGTTTTTTAATTTTGCTAAAAATGAAACAAGAGGCATCGTCTATTGCTTCTCAAAATAGCAGTGATGAATGGGAGGAGGTTATTGATCTTGATAAAATGCTAACTGAGCGTCTTAGAGATTGACTTAATATGGTGAGTACAATGTTTTTTTGTTAATATATATGTTTCTTAAGATTCAACTTTTTTACGGAATTATTGATGACTGTTTTTTAATTTTGCTAAAAATGAAACACGAGGCATCGTCTATTGCTTCTCAAAATAGCAGTGATGAATGGGAGGAGGTTCTTGATCTTGATAAAACGCTTCCTGAGCGTCTTAGAGATTGGCTCAATATGGTGAGTACAATGTTTTTTTGTTATTATATATGTTTCTTAATATTCAGCTATTTACGGCATTTTATTGATGATTGTTTTTTGTTATTATATCTGAGCTTATATCCTTCTTTCTTATTTCTCCACAACAAATTCCATCATTATTACTCCATAAGCAAAACGTATGTTGCGGCAAGTCACCAACAGGTTACACAAATTTATCAGAATTTACAAGTGCCACCACCCCCCCATGCTTGACCCAAAAGACTTCCTCGATCCTAAGGAAGATGCTTTTAGCGACCCTAAAAATTCTACCGGCCCTGGAGGTGAGTAGGTAGAAGATGTTTTCGTTGTTAGGCTAGCTTATGGAACGATTTTTTCTATTGAACACTTTATGTGAATGTCGTTGAACAATTTCAGTTTATGTCGTTTTCGTTGAACAATATGTAGTCGTTGAACTTGAATCGAATGTGATTGTATGTTTAAGTTATTCTTTGCGTTGAATTGGTTTCTATTGACGATGTGAAATTCTAGAAAAAATGGTTGCGGAATGGGTTGAAACGACTTGGGAAAATGCCATAAAAGCTGCCCAGGCAAAAGCTGCTGCAAGCTTTAGGGACTATATGTTGTTACCTTTAGGGACTATATGTAGTCTCCAAAGGTGCCGATAGATGTATGGTTAAAAACTTTAGAGACTACACGTAGTCTCTAGATGTAGTCTCTAAACGTTTGGTCAAAAAAGTCAAAGAAACTTTAGCCACTACTTGTAGTCCCTGAATAATAGTTTCTGAAGATTCGATCAACAAAGTCAATTTTTCTTAGGCGCTACTTGTAGTGGCAAATAGTAGTCTCTAAAGATACCTTTGGGACTAATTGTTGTCTCAAAAAGTTTGACGCTATTGTTTTATTGGGTCAATGAAAGTCAAAATGTCATAGTCAACGTTGTAGTCCCTAAAAAAACCGATAGTCTCTATAAACCTCTAGCGTCTAGGTAATAGGCACACTATTTATTGAGACTGTGTAGTCCCTAAAGAATTTTAGACACTACATCGGGCACTTTTAGAGACTACTTATGTTGTCCGTATAAGCGGTTAACAAAGAGCCATGCATATGGCTCTCCTAGATCTAGGGAAGGCGTATGATATCGTATTAAGGGAATTGATATGGAGGACCTTAATCGACAAAGGAACACCAAAGAAATATATTAGCGTTACCAAGGATATGTACAATGTTGCCATAATTCGTGTACAGACTGATATCGAAAACACGTAACTTTTTCCCGTGGAGGTAGGGCTTCATCGGGGCTCGAGCTTTGATCCTTGATGAACTATCAAGATGGATTAAAGAGGGCTCCCTGCTTGATTTTTGCTGATGGTATTGTGGTAGCGTGGAAATCGGCAGAAGGATTAAACAACATATTGGAGAACTCGAGAGAAGCACTAGATACCAACATCGTACAGGTGAGGTGGGATACGATAAATATATAAGGTGAGATACCAACATCTTACAAGTGAGCTGAGATAAGATAAATATATAAGGTGCTACTTCAGTGAGATCACTTGTAATGCCTATGTGAGAATTTGTTACTTCAGTGAGATCACTTGTAATGCCTATGTGAGAATTTGTACTGGAGATAAGATCTTACCACCAAAGGAGTCTTTAAGATATTTTGGATGGATGATTCACAAATCTGGGAGGATAGACAATGAAGTATCTCATCGTATTAAAGTAGCCGGGTTTAGAAATCAAACCAAACTTGCTGATAGAAAATAACAGGTATATATAATCTGTTTTGTATTGATTGATTGAATAATACAACTATTGATGTTTACATACGACACATATATATACATACTGAACCGTTGCCTTCAAACCAACATACTGGTTCGTTTACAGGCAGTTATGAACGGTTATACCTAATACATAAAAGTAAACGACACACCCTAAACTAAACGTTGTATCCCTACTAAAAGGTTTATGTACCGTTATTCTATGTCCAGCCCATTTACTAACCTATTGGGTTGGGTTTTATTTTTAGGAAATAAGCATACTAATAAACATACTAAAATATTTTGCCTTTTATAACATTAAGGTCCAACATTCTCCCCTCTAATGTTATAAACGACAACCTTCTTCACTTAACTTCATAGCAATGCGGGTTCATCGTTTTCATAGATGAAAAGTGCTTCTTGCTCTTTGTCTTTCTTGTATTTCAATTTCGTGCATTCTCCTTCTTTTGCAACAATCGTTTCCCAAATGCCATACGCCTTCAGTATTGTCTTCATCATCAATTCCCACGTCGTGTAGTTTGTTTCGGTCAATTTTGGACATTGTAGTGAAACATTTCCTAGTTCTCGAACTGGCGTACTGTTCGATGTTTGATCGTTCTTATCACCTTCTACCATGCTTACTTTCTTTCTTTCTTACGTTGTTTGTTCCTTACTTTCTTACTTTCGTACTTGTTTTGAAACGCCGAGGTTTCTCTTACGGGTGAAACACTACGGTTTCTCTTACTGGGTGAAACACTACGGTTTCTCTTACGGGGTACAAACTACGGTTTCTCTTACAGGGCGAAACACTATGGTTTATCTTACGTACTTACTTTGAAACGTTTAAAGTTACACTTACTTACTTACTTTGTGAACCACAAGGGTTCGGTTCTTACTTTTCTTACTTCTAGTTTTTGTATTTTCTATTTAAGAAAATGATTTTTGTTTCCTTAAAGTAGAGAATATACAGAAAACTTTAATCTTACTTTCTTTCTAATGTTAAAATCTGATGATTTTAACTTCTTACAAATTTTGAAAATTTTGAAGCACAAACAGGATTCTAGGGTTTCGCGAAAAATCACAAATATATGAAAAAACTAAATTAAATTTGTGAATTAAAAGAAACCTGTTTGGTTGCTCCTTCTTAAAGCCACTGCCTTTTTACCTTATCTTGGTGGATGTCAACACAGGAAAATAAAAATACCACAACCCGTTGTTATTTTCTTGTTCGCTGGTGGTTGTCAACACCAAAAACCAAACAACCCCTTTTCTTGTTTTGCTAGTTGTCGACACAAAGAAAAAAAAGAACACAGATGGTTCTTGTTTTTCTGTAATTAGGCAAAAACCCAAAGCTTTCTGCTCCTTCCTTCAATCAATCCAAAACAACCAACTTCTTTCTTGTGGGTGTCAAAAAAAAAACAAAAAAAAAAAACAGCCCTTGTTTCTAATGATTTTGTTCTTTTCTTCCCTGGATCGTCTTGCTCTTGATACCAATTATTGAAATCAAACCAAACTTGCTGATATAAAATAAAAGGATCACATGTATATATAATCTGTTTTGTATTGATTGATTGAATAATACAACAACTATTGATGTTTACATACGACACACATATATACATACTGAACCGTTGCCTTCGAACCAACATACTGGTTCGTTTACATGTAGTTATGAACGGTTATACCTAATACATAAAAGTAAACGACACACCCTAAACTAAACGTTGTATCCCTACTAAACGATTTATGTACCGTTATTCTATGTCCAACCCATTTACTAACCTATTGGGTTGGGTTTTATTTACAGGAAATCAACATACTAATAAACATACTAAAATATTTTGCCTTTTATAACATTAAGGTCCAACAGGGTTGAAGTAGTGGGCGGCCTCAGTGGTTCTATGTGATAAAAATTTTCCTCTCAAAATAAGGGAAATTCTATAAAGCGGAATCATACCAACCATGTTGTACGGGTTAAAGTGCTGTCCGTATAGAGTTTTGGTGGTCACTCGTATGGCTATGTACATGCACAACAAAAATAAACAACCTGACTAGAGCCATGCATACCAAAAACCTTTATAGTCAGATATACCTATTTAGTGATATACTAACATAACTAATACGTGTAAAGTGTGTTTAGAGGTACGTACTTGTTAATTATTCTATGTTTAAGCTCCTTTGTTCCCGAGTATAAAATTGAAAGAAGAAAAATAGAAAGAGAAAAAAGAAAAGAAGTAAATAAGAGAGAAATATAAGTTGATTATTTATTTTGTGTTTATGAATTGAAAAGAAAAGAGCAGGAAGTAAGAAAAAAAAGCTTTAAAAATCAACTTCATTTCATTTCACTCCAATTTGGAAAGAAGATTTGAAGAGAAAATTTGGTGTAATTTACTTTCCTTTACTTTCCACTTCTCTCCTTGTAAATTTCAAGTCAGGAACATAAAGTATTTTTTATTTTCATCCCAAACCATTCCCTTTCACTCATAAATATAAACTCGGGAACAGAGTGTAGGGTTTTGGCGATGATTACTCGTTCTGGATTGCGTCTGTAAAACCCGCATACTTTTACCATGAATAGTACCCTTAAGATCGTACGTACTAGATTAAAACTTTCCTTTTATAATATGATTACGTTCACGTGTTAGAATTTTACGTATTACGTACGTGTTAGAACAAGATAAGTATTTATTACGTACAAACACACTATAAATATTTAAACAATAATTAATCACGAACATGCGATCATGAAATCATGAACGTAATTTAATCATGAGCTAATATTAATTACGTATATATATTTATTACGAACACGAATAAATATATTAAGTCACGGTTAATATTTAACGAGAACACATAAAACACGAACACGACTAAACACGAACGAACACTATAATAAATAGACTCCGAAAAAGGTACGGGTACCCCATGTGGGGCCCCTTACCCGCGGCTACACCAAGGAGATGGGCCAAGCCCATCTAATTTTTACTAACAAGGGTTAAGGTGAAATCTTTTGGTCATTTTCACTTTACAGTAAATTAAACAAAAACCCTAAAAAGATATTTGCTCTTTCCTTCTTGCTCTCTCTTGGCCTCCGCATAATAAACACACCAGGGGGGGGGGGTGTTTGTTTGATTTTGATCTTGAATTTGGTGCAAGTGTTCGTGTGTGTTCATCCTCGTTTGATCCACGCATTTGGTATACCTTTTTAATCCTTTTTCTTTTTGTTTTGATTTAATAAATTAAATAAGAACATGATGTTTTTAAAAAAGCTAATTAAAAACATAAATCAAACATGTAAATAGTTATGGGGTAAATCAAAACGGAGGATTTAGGGGTGTTTGTTGTGGCCGGCGCCTAAACCGAACCCCAAAGGGGTCTCGGCTTGGCTTATGGACCACCACCGAGACCTCAAGGTCTTGGTTTGGTGGTGTGGGTCCCACGGCAACAACAAACAAGGGGGAACCCCAAAGTGGTTCGGGGTATGGAGTTGATTACGGGTCCGGTTCATGGTTTCTAGTCACAATCCGGTTCATGGTTTATGTTAAGGTGTATGTTTTAATAATCACATGTTAAAAATTAAAATAATAAAATATGACATAATTAATTTAATTAACATGACTTAGGTTATAATTTATTATTAGATCATGGATTTTTAACCTAAGTATTTATATTTTTCTAGACTTTATAATTAATTAATTATTAAAAACCATGGTTATAATTAATTAATTAACATGACTTAGGTTATATTATTAATAATTAATAATACATGTTTTAACCTAAGTATTTAACTTTATTTAATTAAAAACATGATATATTTAATTAAATACTTTTACCTATAGTTTATTTTAAATTACATGTAATAATTAATAAACTATACCTTATATCAATATGACTTAGAAAAATAATCAGACAACACTTAAGCTTATATATTTAGCTTATTTAACCAGCTTATATCTAATTATGGAAACTTTCTATTTTTAGACACTTATTTAATTAAGGCAGCTAATCTATTTATAGAAACTTTCTATTTTTTTAGAAACTTATCTATTTTAAGCAGTAACTCTATTTTTGGAAACTTTCTATTTTTGAAAACTTTCTATTTTTGGAAACTTTCTATTTTTGGAAATTTTCTATTTTTGGAAAATTTCTATTTTTGGTAACTTTCTATTTTTGGAAACTTTCTATTTTATGAAACCTGCTATTCTTAGAAAGTTACTTATTATTACACAGTAAGTATAATAATACATGAAATACAAGTAATACTTAATCAGAATAGACAGAATATAAGATAAACACAGTTTAAGCTTAAAACAGTCAAATATGACATGAACGTATAAAATAAGCTAAGACATGACATAAAACCAGTTACGTATTTAGTAATCAGATACTTATACACGTATGTATTTATGTAGCATTAGTGATACCGAAGTAGGACTCTCCTCAGTTCGTCTTCTTCGTTCACTGGACATAAGGTACGGGTTCCCGTCCTTTCAGTATGGACATTCTTTCCTTATTAAGATTTCCCCGTATGCAGCCAACTGTTTTCCCGTAGTATAAGTTATATGTTTGATTTGCTTATGTTTAATTTAGAATACCTATAGCCATATACATGCATGACCAGTTTCACCTAGTTATGGAAGTACCATAACCATAACATTAGAGGCACTGGTGTTATGACTTCCCCACGGCGGAGTGATTGCTCGTGGCGTACCTTCAGATTTTGGCCATATTATTATATTTATCATGTGGGGCGTATGGGTGCATCCTAGTTACATGTTTTCAGCAGATTACTCAGTGTGAATGTGGTCTGTGCCTTGCATCCTTCACAAGGAGCTGATCCCTCCTACCCAAACCAGTATATTAAATTAGAGGAAGCCCCTCTAATTTGCATGATGAGGTCACCCCTACAAGTATTCATGCACGGTGGAATTTTATGACCTATATTGGCTAATGGTAGAATATGTTAAACAATTTTTATAAGATAAACATAAGGCTTTTCAAACTATAAAACCAGTTTTATCAAGACTTAACCAGGTTATTCGAGACATAGTTTCTTCCGCTGTTATATGCTTATATGCTTATACTATTCATGCTTTATTGTACATCCGTGCACTGAGCGTATTGCTCAGCCGTTTTCCTTTTCTATGTTCCCAAAACGGCAGGTACTCAGGGACGCTCGTAGACTTTAAGCGTACGTGCATATGGACTGGAAGCTTTCTAGCCTTTCTTTACTTTATGCATTATCTTTACTTTGATACTCTTGCTATGGACATTGTTTAGTCCTTTCATTTACAGTACTTATGTTTGTGTGTGATGAGCTTTACTTTTGGACTACCGATTTTTGATTCCGGTATTTTCCTTTTATGGTCATGAAATGCTTAGACACTTATCCTTGTATGCTTTGATGACACGCCATAATTACGCGTGACATTCCATTATCAAAATGGGGTGTTACAATTATGGTATCAGAGAAAAGGCTTCGACCTGTAGGCTCTAAAAATATGACCTGTGATTATTGGGTAGTCACTATGGTCTTCCTAGAACTGACAGTCGTTTTCATGCATTCATCATTTTTATGCATACATATATATGTCATTGTCGCAGGTTTATGACTAAGTAATGGTTGGTACAGGACTGGCCCTATTTAGTCGCATGTGTTTTATCGAAACTTTTAAATTTAGGACCGACCCATAGGCGTCCCCTCGCCATGTCTTTTATTTTGGGTGAACTGACCATAGGCGTTCACTCTCGAGCATACAAAAGTTTTCATAAAACTACATCATGCATTCATACACAAATTTGCTTGCATAAAATTTTTCTCTGGATTTACTGGTATAAATTTTTTTCATGTATATATATATATATATTTATGTTTTGATCTGTTAATCATATGTTTTATGTTATACTGTCAGATGGCAAACACAAACAATCTATGGGAGATGTTTGTAGCTGCTGATGCAGAAATGCAAGATATCCTTCATCAGAACGACGGCTATCCTCCCTCGCCTAACATTTTCCCCATGGAAGGAAGAAATCGGCTCATGAGGGAATACTATACCATTAGACAGCGACCTGACGAAGACAACAATGACTTCATGCAGCGTTTCCTTCGTTATGCTGGTGTCCTGAGAGCAGCTGCGGGCACCACTGAAGAACAGGCACTACATTTTCGTTGGGCTCTTAATCCAAGGATCGCCAATAACTTAGTAGATGCTCCGTTGGATACGGTAGCACAAGTGGCCGATGCAACACATAGACTGGAGATGCTGAAGGAGAGAGATGAGTACGGGGAAGCAGAGAGACCCGAGAAGAGGTAAACATTCGTATTCAAGCGGTGATCAATCCGTATTCTTTCCATATATGTCAATTATTCATCTCTTTAAATTGTATCTTCCAGGCAGAAAACTGGGGACCGTTCTCAGCCGGCTACTCAGCAGCAGCCTCATCAGCCCAAGGGAAACGGTCAGACTAACGACCGTTCTACTATGGATAGGCGTGGTGGTAATGATAATTACCGTAATAACGCTGGACACTCCAACGGCAGCAGGTCCTAATACTTACGCATTCCTCTTATGATTTCATGTTATAACTCATATTCTGACAATTTAGCAAATCCTCTACTAGGAACCATGGAAACGGTAGGGACCAGAACCAGAGAGGTTCACAGCCTAGCCATCCAGCTATCACTAGTATTCAATCATACGATTATCCACATTGTCCTTTATACCCTATTATCATGTCTTATGTAAAATGTTTTATCAGGTCCTCAGCCAACCAGAGCACCTGCTGGAGGGTATAGTCATCCTCTTTGCTCTACTTGCCACCGTAGGCACCCAGGGCCATGTCGTCGTAACACTGACGCATGCTTCAAGTGTGGTCTTCCTGGCCATATCATGAAGGATTTCCGTAAGGGCGAGATGGAGGTCACATCAGGACATGCTGATACCAAGCCGCCTCCTACCACTGGGCGTGTCTACACGACATCTCGAGACCAGGCCAACAAGTCTATAGGTACCATCACTGGAATCTTGTATATGTATGTTCAAGCTGCATGTGTTCTTTTCGATACAGGTGCTACTCACTCGGTCATTTCTACTGCTTATGCTAAGAACATTAGGATGCTCCCCATGTCACTAGAGAATAGACTTACTATTTCCACGCCTTTGAGGGACTCTGTATTAATCACCCATGTATACAAGAGTCTTTCCCTAGAATTTGACGATAAGGTTCGTCATGTTGACGCACTTCCGCTGGACATGAATGACTTCGACATGATTTTGGGCATGGATTAGCTATCCAAGCATCATGCTACCATAGACTGCTATTCACATCGAGTTATCTTTGGTGATGTTAATGCACCAAAGTACATTCATAACGGGTTCGTACCCGAACGGTCTGTACAAATCATATCTACCCTACAAGCGCGTGCACTACTATCACATGGCTGCGGGGGTTATCTAGCTACGGTTCACGACATGGATGCTGAATCTCCATCAATTAAGGATCAACCAATAGTGTCGGTATTCCAAGATGTATTACCAAGAGAACTTCCGGGCATACAACCTGCACGAGAAGTGGAATTCAATATCGAGCTTATTCCAGGAACTGAACCAATCTCCAAGGCTCCTTATCGCATGGCTCCCATAGAGCTGAAGGAGCTGAAGGATCAACTGCAAGAACTTCTAGAACGAGGTTTCATTCGACCAAGCGCATCTCCATGGGGCGCACCGGTCTTATTTGTTAAAAAGAAGGACGGCAGTATGCGTGTTTGCATAGACTATCTCGAGCTCAACAAGAGTACTATCCGAAATAGGTATCCACTGCCGCGTATAGACGATCTGTTTGACCAACTCCAAGGGGCCAAACACTTCTCCAAGAATGATCTTAGGTCAGGCTACCATCAACTACGGGTTAAGGAGCAGGATATTGCCAAGACTGCTTTTCGTACCCGCTATGGCCACTACGAGTTTGTAGTTATGCCATTCGGCCTGACAAATGCTCCAGCAGTGTTCATGGATTTGATGAACAGAATCTTCCATGAATTTCTGGACAAGTTCGTCATTGTCTTCATCGATGACATCCTAATTTTCTCAAAGTCCAAGGAGGAACACGCAGACCATCTTCGTACAGTACTACAGATTCTTTGCCAGAAGCAGCTGTATGCTAAATTCTCCAAATGTGAGTTCTGGTTAGACAAGGTGGCATTCTTAGGTCACATTGTATCAGGAGAAGGAATCACTATGGATCCAGCGAAGGTTGAGGCCATTACTAAGTGGCCGAGGCCGACATTAGCGACGGAAGTCCGCAGTTTCTTAGGCTTAGCTGGCTATTACCGTAGGTTCGTGGAGAACTTTTCCTGCTTAGCACTACCATTGACCAAACTGATGTGGAAAGGGAAGAAATTCGTCTGGACTGAAGAACGAGAGAAGAGCTTTGAAGACCTGAAGTAGAAGCTAGTAACAGCACCTATTCTTACTCTCCCATCTGGTACGGGTGGATTTCAAATCTACAGTGATGCATCAGGGAAGGGACTTGGCTGTGTTCTCATGCAACATGGGAAAGTGATCGCGTACGCTTCACGGCAGCTTAAGCCTTATGAAGAGATTTAACCTATGCATGAGTTGGAACTTGCTGCAGTCGTGTTTGCATTGAAGATATGGAGGCACTACTTATATGGAAAATCATGTGACATTTTCACGGACCACAAGAGCTTGAAGTATATCTTCACTCAACGTGAATTGAACATGAGACAGAGTAGATGGTTAGAGCTGTTGAAGGATTATGACATTAATCAACAGTATCATCCCGGAATGATCAACGACATTAAAATTGAGGAGGAAATCATAAGGGACTTGGAGCGACTAGACATCGAGATCATGGTATGTGGACAACACGGTTACTGGGCTAATCTTAGAGTAGAACCCGAGTTACTCTCTAAGATCAAGGAAGCTCAGAAAGATGATGGAGAAATCTGGGCGATAGTACAGAATTTGGAGAAACAGACGGAATTCAGAGTAGATGCAGATGGTATCGTATGGCATGGCACGAGACTTTGTGTTCCTGATGACCAAGCACTCTGGGAAGCTTTGTTAGCTGAAGCTCATAGCTCCCCATTCTCTATACATACTGGTTCGACTAAGATGTACCATGACATCAAACAGTACTTTTGGTGGAGTGGTATGAAATAGGATGTGGCCACTTACGTCTCCAAATGTCTTAGCTGCCAGCAGGTTAAGATCGAGCATCAGCGATCTGGCGGTCTCCTTCAACCGTTAGATATTCCAGAGTGGAAGTGGGACAAAATCACCATGGATTTTGTTACTGGTCTTCCGCCTACCAAGAGAAGCACGATGCAATTTGGGTTATCGTAGATCGACTCACCAAATCAGCTCATTTCTTACCGATCCGCAAGGAAGATCCGGTAAGTAAACTCGCCGATACGGATAGAAGAGAGATCATGAGACTCCACGGTGCTCCATCCAGCATCGTCTCAGACAGAGATCCTCGTTTCACTTCGCGATTTTGGAAGAGTCTACAGAAAGCTTGGGGTACACAACTTAAGCTTAGCACGACTTTTCATCCTCAAATGGACGGACAGTCGGAGCGAACGATTCAGACATTGGAAGACATGTTGAGGTCATGTGCGTTGGAATGGACGGGTGATTGGGACGATTATATTTGTTTGGTGGAGTTTGCATACAACAACAGTTGGCACGCAAGTATCAAGTGTGCTCCTTTCGAGATGTTGTATGGCAGAAAGTGTCGCTCCCCAATCTACTGGGATCAGGTTGGCAAGCGAACACTTGAAGGACCAGAAATCATAGAGATGACCAATGAAAGGATCGCAGTAGCTAAGCAGAAACTTCAGGAAGCACGGTCACGTCAGAAGAGTTACGCCGATAAGCATCGTAGGGACATACATTTTAACGTAGGAGATCACGTCTTCCTTAAGGTTTCGCCGGCACGTGGTGTTAGACGCTTCGGGATTAAAGGGAAGCTTAGTCCTCGTTTCATTGGACCGTTTGATATCATTGAACGAGTCGGTGAAGTATCTTACCGGTTAGCGTTACTAATAAGTGTGAAAACACTTATCCATTTACCACTTATTTCCAATAATAACAAGACCAAAACGTGTATTTTATGTCGTAAAAGTCGGAATTATGCGTGGTTTGTGTTTTTATTGTGTTTTAGGACCAAATAATGAAAAAAGAAGAAAACACGGGCTTTCACGGGCTTTTATCGAAGAAAACGAGAAAAGACGAAGTCAAAAGATCAAGAGTACAAAAAGAACGGAAGTCCAAGGCCTATTCCGAAGATTTATCGAAGAAAAAGTCTAAAGACGAAAGTTTAATGAAGTCGAAGAACTCAAGTCTAATAGAAGAAGAAAATTACAAGACAAGTTCAATATATATCGACAAATCCCAAGACGACGTCGAGGAAGACAAAAGATTTAAGTCGAGTCGAGAAGACGTGAAGAAAGAAAGAAAGAAGAAGCAACACATGCACTCCTTCCCATTTTCCCTAGAAATACCCTCCTAATACACATTAGGAGGGTTGGTTAGTTTTTAGTAGTTAGTTTTCATTTTTCATTTTTCTTTCTAGTTTTAGAGAGAGAAAGTTCTCAACTTTCTCTCACTAAGTTTTCATCTTTTCTTTCTTTTAATCTTTCAAGATTAAACCTTTTTTATTGTGATTTTATTACTCAAAGTTAAAGTTAAGCTTTTAATCTTTCATCTCTTTCTACCTTTCTTTGATTTTAGTTTACTTTTGGTGCGAAATCTATTTGATCCGTGTTGTTCTTAATATTTTCGTGCCTAAAAGTCAATCTTTTTATGCCTACTTAAGTTTTCATACGAATAAGCTTTAAGATCTTTGTGCTTATTGGCTTATTTATATGTTTAGCTTATATACTTTTTAAAAAGTTTTCTTAAAAAGTTCATCTTTTTATTGTTTGATTTAAAAGGTTGCTTATTTTAAGATTGGATAAGTTGTTATTCATGCTTATTTAGTCCTTTTCACTTTAGATTCGTTCAAGTTTTGGTGATAGCTTATCAAAATAGCTTATCACCTTTGCTTATTTTCGAATCCCATATAAATCGGAAAAGGTTTAAATCCTTTTCCGATCGCTACATTCCGACTACACCACCCCTTATTCCGATAACCCTGATAGGATTAGGGTTATAACTTTCCGATTTGCATCTCTGTATTCCAATCACCCTAATCGGAATAGGGTTTTAATATTCCGACTGTGAGGTTTTGTTAACATTCCGATTTGACTAGATCTTTGGCACATTCCGATTGGACCTTGTTTTGACTCATTCCGATAGCTTCCAGTTTTCGATTATTCCGATTGCATCAACTTAACAGATTCCAATTTGAATTCTTTTCCTATATTCCGATCAGTCTTCTTGTTACACATTCCGATCAGTATTCTTTTATGCACTCCGATCAGCCATATTTTCCAACATTCCGATTGCACTTTCCGACCATACATTTCGATCAGGTTTTGATTTGGTTTTTCGATAGTTTAAATTTCTTGTTTTTACAAAGTTTCCAAGTTCTAGATTTATTAAGTGTTTTAGTATTTTTCTAAACTTGTCTTTAAGTTTTCATTCATTTATATTTTAACTCGTTATTTTTAGTTTAATCTTTAAACTTCTACTTTACTCAACGACACTTTCATATTTGCTATTAGTTTAAAATAGATAATCAACTAAACCATTTACTATTCAACCAAGAACAATTGATTCGCACTTTGAACCAATAGTCAATTCCAAGAGATTCGGAACAACGAATTTTGATACTTAGGTAAAAACGTTAGTATTAAATGGCGTCGTTGCCGGCTCTTTTCGTTAAGATTAAAGGTTTTCAGTGAGAGACGCATTGGATTTTGGGATCCGTTCATCTTTGAACGTTATTTTCCTTGCTTTAAAAATTTCAAAAATCCTAAAAAATATAAAATCTTCAAAAATACAAAAAAAAAATTGAAAAACCATAGAAACCAAAAATATTTCTTTTCTATTTTTCTAATTCTTTTGTAGGTGTGCATGCGTACTCGTGCTCGTAAGAAGAGAGTAGCTCAAGCCGAAGTCATTACTCAACCAATTGTCACCATGGACAATCAACCAATGATCGAGCTTTTGCAATCGCACGTAGAAGGCAACACCGATGCAATTGTCATACCTGAGATTGGAGCCAACAACTTTGAACTCAAATCTGGCTTTATACAAATGGTCTCTGCTCAACCCTTCTTGGGTTTGCTCACTTGATGATCCTCATGACCACATTAAAAGGTTTCGTCAGCTTACCAATACGGTTAAGTACAATGGGGTATCACAAGAAGTGATTCACTTGCAACTTTTTCCTTTCTCTTTAGAGGGACAAGCCCGTAATTGGCTTGATAAGGAACCGCCACAAAGTATTCTTACGTGGACGGATTTAGAGACCAAGTTTATCAACTACTTTTTCCCACCCTCACGTACTACCGCTTTGCGGAATGAAATTATTACCTTTGAACAAAAGTATGGTGAGTCTTTTAGTGAATCTTGGGACCGTTTTAAGGAACTTTTAAGAAAGTGTCCACAACATGGTTTAACAAAAGTACATCAAATCAATACTTTTTACAATGGTTTAAGCATGAATGACCAAGATTCACTAAACAGTGCCTCGGGGGGTAATATTTTGGTTAAGTCTTCTAATGCTGCTTGGGATATTATTGAGAACAAATCTAGAGTACAAACCAAGAGTGTTAGAACTAATGTAGCAAGTGCTAGTACTAGTGATGCCGACAAAAGAATTGATAAGCTTACTTCGCTTGTGGAATCGCTTGCTTTACAAACTGCCAACAATGCCAAACAATTCAATGCCCAAGCTAATGTTTTGAGCCAATCATGTGATATATGCGGGGGATCTCACTCATACACCGATTGTCCTTCGACTCACGACAATCCGGAAAATGTGTATGCCGCCAACGGTACCTATGCTACAGGAGGCTATCAAGCACGTCCTCAAGGTGACCGCAATTTTCTCAGCTATCGCTCAAACAACTTTATTTCACCACCTGGTTTTCCCCCACAAAACCCAAACAACCTCAATCGCAACAATCAAAACCAACCACGTGCTCCAACTCCATATCAAAACCAAAGAAACCCATATCCACCTCAAAGAAACAACCAAGTTTACCAACAACATGCTTATCAACCACCCGCCTACCATGCTCCTCCTCTCAACCAACCCACAGCCTTACACCAAGATGTTGAAACCTACATGAGGACTAATGATGTGATCGTGCAAAATCTTCTGCGGGAAATGGCCAACATGAAAGCAGATATGGTTAAGCAAGGGAATGATCTTCGAGCTGATATGCGAAACACTTTGGCAAGTCAAACGAATGACTTGAGGAACATGATGGCTAGTTTCTTCCCTAGTAATCAAGCCTCTGGATCGGGTTCTCTTCCGAGTAACACCGTTGCTAATCCAAGAGGGGAGATGAAAGCAATCACCACTCGCAGTGGAAAAGGTTTAAAGGAACCCGAGCTTCCTACACCTACACTGGTGATTGTGACAAAGGAAAACGAGTCTCCTTCTCCGAATCCTCCATCTTCTATTCCTCCAACTTCTACTTCTCCAATTCCACCACCCTCTACTTCCACCCCTCCACCACCCAAGGATGTGAGTGCGAATTCTATCCCAAAGCCTTCATCTCAACCCAATATATCTTATCCTTCGAGGTTGAGGAAAGAGAAATTGAAGAACAAGGATGATATTCAGGTTTCGAACTTTCTTAAAATGTTCAAACAACTGAATTTCAATATCTCCTTTGCTGAGGCTCTCGCTCACATGCCCAAATATGCTAAGATGTTTAAAGATCTTCTTAGTGACAAAGAGAAGCTTCTTGACATTGCTCAGACCCAACTTAACGAGAACTACTCCGCAGTGCTCTTAAGGAAATTGCCCACCAAATTTGGTGATCCGGGTCGTTTCTTGATTCCTTGCAACTTCTCGGGAGTAGAGAATTGCATGGCCCTAGCCGATCTAGGTGCTAGTAATAACTTAATGCCATTAAGTGTTTGGAAGCAATTATCTCTCCCGAGCTAGTCCCCACACGAATGACTTTGGAATTAGCCAACCGTACGGTTGCTTATCCAGTGGGGATAGCCGAAGACGTCTTCGTTGGTGTCGAAAATTTCACCTTCCCGGCGGATTTTGTTGTCATTGACTACGAGATGGATCCCCGTGTTCCATTAATCGTTGGACGTCCATTCCTGAGGACCGGTCGCACTCTCATTGATGTAGCCGCTGGAAAATTAATCATGAGTTGGTGACGATAAAATCGTCTTCAACATGGGTAAACTTTCTAAACAGCCTTCGGAAAACGAGAGTGTTAATTTTATTGACGTTCTCGATGAGGCTTGTGAAGAACACTTTCATGATGCTTGCAAAAGTACTCTCTCTTCTCTACCCGATGTTGAGACCGTTGCCGCAATTGCTCCGTCATTGACTCCTTTTGGAGAAAGTGACTTGGATGATTTTGAAGCTAGCTTGGGTCCTCTCGATCTTAAGTATGATAATTCTCCCACCGATTGGGATGAAGACATTCGTACCATTGAGAAACTTCTCAATGAGGACCATATTTCTCCACAGTCTCCTAAGGCTATCTCTACCGATGATCCAAAGTTGACTACGCCGTCCATCGAAAATCCTCCGTATTTAGAGCTTAAGGATCTTCCGTCTCATCTGGAGTACGTTTTCCTTGAAGACAACAAGAAGTTACCGGTCATCATCGCAAAGGACCTGAAAGAAGAAGAAAAATCCCGACTTATCGCCATGCTGAAGAATCACAAGAAAGCTATTGCATGGAAAATCTCCGATATTCGTGGAATTGATCCTCACTTCTGCACACACAAAATTCTCATGGAGGACGACTTTAAACCCACTATTCAAAGCCAACGAAGGGTGAATCCTAAGATCCATGACGTTATCAAAAAAGAGGTTATCAAACTTCTTGATGCGGGAATGATCTATCCTATCTCGGATTCACCGTGGGTTAGTCCCGTCCATTGTGTGCCTAAGAAAGGCGGAATCACCGTTGTTCCCAATGAAAACAACGAGTTGATTCCTACTCGTCTCGTTCCCCTTCCCTTCATGGACCAAATGCTTGAACGTCTAGCGGGTAATGACTATTACTGCTTTTTAGACGGTTTCTCCGGGTATTTTCAAATTCCCATCGATCCCAAAGACCAAGAGAAAACCACATTCACTTGTCCTTACGGAACATTTGCCTACAAAAGTATGCCTTTCGGCTTATGCAATACTCCCGGGACATTCTAAAGGTGTATGATGGCTATCTTCCATGACATGGTTGAAGAAACTATGGAAGACTTCATGGATGATTTCTCGGTTTATGGTGATTCTTTCTCTGCTTGCCTTGCCAATTTAGAACGTATGCTTAAGCGGTGTGAAGACACTCGCCTTGTTCTAAATTGGGAAAAATGCCATTTCATGGTAAAAGAGGGCATCGTGCTAGGACACAAAATCTACAAAGTCGGTCTTGAAGTGGACCGTGCTAAAGTCGATGTTATTCAAAATTGCCTCTACCTTCAACCGTGAAGGGTGTGAGAAGTTTCCTCGGTCATGCGGGCTTCTATCGTCGATTCATCCAAGATTTTTCTAAAATCGCTCGCCCGATGACCCACCTCTTGGAAAAAGATACTCCTTTCATCTTTTCCAAAGAGTGTCTTGAATCCTTCAATCTTCTTAAGGATAAGCTAACTAAGGCACCGGTCTTGGTTACCCCTAATTGGGAGCTACCTTTTGAGTTGATGTGTGATGCTAGCGACTTTGCTATTGGAGCGGTTTTGGGCCAAAGAGTGAACAAACACTTCCAACCAATCCATTATGCTAGCAAGACAATGACGGGGGCTCAATTGCATTATACCACTACCGAAAAAGAGCTTTTAGCTGTAGTGTATGCTTTCGAAAAATTCCGCCCCTATCTTGTCCTTTCTACCACCATCGTGTATATCGATCATTCTGCGTTGAAGTAGTTGATGACTAAGCAAGATTCTAAGCCAAGACTTCTTCGTTGGGTTTTGCTCCTTCAAGAATTAAACACTGAAATTCGTGACAAAAAGGGAGCTGAAAACCTAGCCGCAGATCATCTTAGTAGACTTGAGGATCCTTATCAAGGGGATCATCCGAACAAAGAGATCAATGACTCTTTTCCCCTTGAGGCCTTAATGTCTATCAACTCTAATCTCGATGACACTCCGTGGTTTGCGGACATTTCAAACTACTTAGCGGGTGGAATTCTCAAGGAAGGGTTAACGTCCCAACAAAAGAAAAAGTTCTTTAAAGATATTGAACATTATTTCTGGGATGACCCTTACCTTTTCAAACATTGTGCTGATCTTATTATTCGTCGATGTGTTGATGGGCCGGCAGCGGTACAAATCCTTGATGCTTGCCATAAAGGACCTACCGGTGGTCACTTTGGTCCCAATTACACCGCGAAGAAAGTATTCGACTCTGGATTTTATTGGCCCACCATCTATCGTGACGCTCATGACATGGTTAAGCATTGTGATGCTTGCAAACGCCAAGGCAAGATCACATATAAAGATGAGATGCCTCAAAATTTCATACAAGAATGTGAAATCTTTGATGTATGGGGCATCGACTTTATGGGGCCATTTCCATCATCTAAAGGGAACAAGTACATCGTCGTAGCCGTTGACTATGTTTCTAAATGGGTTGAAGCTAAGGCTCTCCCTACGAACGATGTGAGGGTGGTTGTGAACTTTTTGAAGCAGCTCTTTGCTCGATTCGGCGTTCCTCGTGCTATTATCAGTGACCGCGGGACTCATTTTTACAATGATCAATTTGCAAGAGTCATGGCTAAGTATGGTGTCAATCACCGTCTTTCCACCGCTTATCATCCTCAAACCAATGGTCAAGCCGAGATTTCCAACCGCGGACTGAAGAGAATTCTGGAGCGTACTGTGGGAGTGCATCGCACCGCGTGGGCCGATAAGTTAGATGATGCTCTGTGGGCTTTCCGTACTGCTTATAAGACCGTGATCGGTTGTACACCTTATCGTCTTGTGTACGGGAAAGCATGCCACCTCCCTATCAAGCTGGAACACAAGGCGTACTGGGCCTTGAAGTGGGCTAACTTCGACATCAACAAAGCCGGTGATCTTCGCAAGATTCAACTTAACGAGCTAAATGAACTGAGGAATGAAGCTTATGAGAACTCGCTGATCTACAAGGAGAAGACCAAGATCATCCACGATGCTAGAATTAACAACCAAGAGTTCGACATTGGTGATCAAGTCTTACTTTTTAACTCTCGGTTGAAGATCTTCTCTGGCAAGTTGAAGAGCCGCTGGTCTGGTCCATTCACCGTCGCCAAAGTCTTTCCATATGGGACCATTAAGCTTTCTCAGCCAAATGGGCCCAATTTCAAGGTGAATGGCCAGCGTTTGAAGCTGTACTTTGGTGAGGACATCTCTCATGAGATGATTCCATCCCTCACCATGTTTCCCATGAACATATTTTGGGTCAAGTCAGGCTCGTGACTTGGTGAACAAAAACAAGCGCTTCTCAGGAGGCAACCCGTGATCTATCCGTTACTGCTTTCATAATAAGTGTAGGGGGGAGCCCCGTATGTGTTTGTTGTCTTGTTTCTTATTCTCTACAGGGATTCAAGCTTCAAAGAGCACCTCGATGACTTTTGACGAACCGTGATCCCGTGTTCCCATCTTCCTGGTTCTATCCTAAACTGTCGTGATTCAATATTTCATATCTTATATGTTCACATTGAAATCACTTTAGTGTTGAAATTACTTTAGTTGTCCTTTCCTTAGCAAGATTTAACCAAAGTGCACAATGTCCTAAGTGTAGGGGAGTTTACTCCCACATGCTTAAACATTGAGGACAATGTTTATATCAAGTGTAGGGGGGACTTCTATCGAAGTAAGTGGTCTTTTCCATGAATTTGCCCTCATTTTGACCGGAAAATTTGATTTTTCGACATTTTTCAAAATTTTTAATCTATTTTGGCCTAGTTGTATAGTTGTATTTTCCATTGTTATGTTTATTTTCTTTCCATTGCTAGAATAAATTTTCAATAAAGTGGATTTAAAATTTTTCAAAGTCGTGAATATTTTGACTCAACCCGAGTTTACTTATCTAAGTTTACTCTAGCTAGTATCCTTAACGTGTTTAAGTCAAGTTTTGCTAGGCTTTTATATAGGGAGCTTTAAAACGCGAAAGTCTTAACTCTCACGGGTTAAGAACAAGAACTTTTCGCAAGTTCCTATAATTGATCCTAGAGAGTCGTTTATCAAGGGAATTTTAAGATGCGATTTCTAAACTTGAAAAAGTCTAATAATTTGCAAGATCCTATAGGCGACTCGAAAACCCAACACTTTGATTTAATTGGCTAAGCATCCACAAGTCTCATTCCTTGAGATTTTAAACTGTGGAGGACGAGAGATGATAGAGTCAATTATAAGTTCGGTATTCTTTCGTGAATTTATGTGAGTTAATTATAAGCCTATTCTCCCATCGCTTGTTAATAAATTTATCTGCAATAAATAAGGTTGTACGATTTGAAAAGTTACTTAGCTTCTAGCCCAAGATCGTTTAAAAGTTGCTCGGTATTAATTAGAGTTCATAGCCAAGGCATAACTTATTGAAGCGAGATGCGAAGATTAGCGAGCCCGAAAAGGCCCTAACAAGGCATGAGGGCTACATTTTGTTGCTAAAGATCCAAAAGTGATGTGAAGAATCATTTATCGAAAATCAATATGAAGGATCGAGACACACGACGAAAAGCGAATACTCCCCTAAAGATCATGGAGAAGTCTATCCAAAAAGGCCCTAACAAGGTATGAGGATAAATAGATCCAAGTCCTAAAAGGAGGCGGATCGTTGTATATCAAAGTCCAAAATAAAGATTGGATAAAAATGAAGAAGTCGTGGTCCAAAGATGAAGAATCTCTCAAAACTTCAAGTGAAGAAATTCCTATTATGAAGAGAAGACCATAATTTCAAGAACGTCTCTCAACTATTTGAAGTATGAAGTCGCTGCCAAATATCGGTCCGAGAAAGGTCTTTAATCGTGAAGCGAGTTATGCCAAGATATGAACTTTATGAGGTCCCGAGAAGCAGTTTTAAAAGATTTTGTCCTTTAGCTAACTATTGATTAAATCGTTCACTTTATTTTTGGCCTAAATAACTATCGAAATAAGTTAAACAATGCATCCTCGTGATCATTCAAGACAAAAATAAAATATAAGAGATACACCTAGGAATAAGGGAGTCTAAGTGAATAATTGGCCCACATGAATTCGTGTTAGTTTGCTAACTTATAATAACAATGATCTCGTTTTTAAGCTTGGTATGGGGAACGTGAAACTTGAGGATGATAAACGTTCATGGCTGCCAAAACCCAATGTAAGTCTTTGATTTCTTTACTTGTTTTTATCTTTTTACTTTCCATAAATGTTTAGTGTTTAATAAAGGCCAAGGTGGTTATTTATGATGAAGAATGAAAATCGTGCTTTAAAATTAATGCATTGAATGAGGGCATTGAAATGGTCAAGTGTAGGGGATTTAATAAGTGTGAAAACACTTATCATTTTACCACTTATTTCCAATAATAACAAGACCAAAACGTGTATTTTATGTCGTAAAAGTCGGAATTATGCGTGGTTTGTGTTTTTATTGTGTTTTAGGACCAAATAATGAAAAAAGAAGAAAACACGGGCTTTCACGGGCTTTTATCGAAGAAAACGAGAAAAGACGAAGTCAAAAGATCAAGAGTGCAAAAAGAACGGAAGTCCAAGGCCTATTCTGAAGATTTATCGAAGAAAAAGTCTAAAAACGGAAGTTTAATGAAGTCGAAGAACTCAAGTCTAATAGAAGAAGAAAATTACAAGACAAGTTCAATATATATCGACAAATCCCGAGACGACGTCGAGGAAGACAAAAGATTTAAGTCGAGTCGAGAAGACGTGAAGAAAGAAAGAAAGAAGAAGCAACACATGCACTCCTTCCCATTTTCCCTATAAATACCCTCCTAATACACATTAGGAGGGTTGGTTAGTTTTTAGTAGTTAGTTTTCATTTTTCATTTTTCTTTCTAGTTTTAGAGAGAGAAAGTTCTCAACTTTCTCTCACTAAGTTTTCATCTTTTCTTTCTTTTAATCTTTCAAGATTAAACCTTTTGTATTGTGATTTCATTACTCAAAGTTCAAGTTAAGCTTTTAATCTTTCATCTCTTTCTACCTTTCTTTGATTTTAGTTTACTTTTGGTGCGAAATCTATTTGATCCGTGTTGTTCTTAATGTTTTCGTGCCTAAAAGTTAATCTTTTTATGCCTACTTAAGTTTTCATACGAATAAGCTTTAAGATCTTTGTGCTTATTGGCTTATTTGTATGTTTAGCTTATTTACTTTTTAAAAAGTTTTCTTAAAAAGTTCATCTTTTTATTGTTTGATTTAAAAGGTTCCTTATTTTATGATTAGATAAGTTGTTATTCATGCTTATTTAGTCCTTTTCACTTTAGATTCGTTCAAGTTTTGGTGATAGCTTATCAAAATAGCTTATCACCTTTGCTTATTTTCAAATCCCATATAAATCGGAAAAGGTTTAAACCCTTTTCCGATCGTTACATTCCGACTACACCACCGCTTATTCCGATCACCCTGATCGGATTAGGGTTATAACTTTCCGATTTGCATCTCTGTATTCCGATCACCCTAATCGGAATAGGGTTTTAATATTCCGACTGTGAGGTTTTGTTAACATTCCGATTTGACTAGATCTTTGGCACATTCCGATTGGACCTGGTTTTGACTCATTCCGATAGCTTCCAGTTTTCGATTATTCCGATTGCATCAACTTAACAGATTCCGATTTGAATTCGTTTCCCATATTCCGATCAGTCTTCTTGTTACACATTCCGATCAGTATTCTTTTATGCATTCCGATCAGCCATATTTTCCAACATTCCGATTGCACTTTCCGACCATACATTCCGATCAGGTTTCGATTTGGTTTTCCGATAGTTTAAATTTCTTGTTTTTACAAAGTTTCCAAGTTCTAGATTTATTAAGTGTTTTAGTATTTTTCTAAACTTGTCTTTAAGTTTTCATTCATTTATTTTTTAACTCGTTATTTTTAGTTTAATCTTTAAACTTCTACTTTACTCAACGACACTTTCATATTTGCTATTAGTTTAAAATAGATAATCAACTATACCATTTATTATTCCACCAAGAACAATTGAGTCGCACTTTGAACCAATAGTCAATTCGAAGAGATTCAGAACAACGAATTTTGATACTTAGGTAAAAACCTTAGTATTAGTTACCTCCGCAGCTTTCGCATGTACACAATGTGTTTCATGTGTCCTTACTCAGAGGGTACCAGTATCATCCCCTTCACATGGTTCAGTATCCACTGGAACATATACGTGAAGATCTCACGTTCATAGAAGAACCCGAACGAGTTCTTGACAGACAAGAACGAGTCGTGAGAAGGAAGACTATTCCATTCGTCAAAATCCTTTGGAGGGATCATACCGAGCGGGAAGCCACTTGGGAAACAGAGGAGTCTATCCGGGCTTCTTACCCTCATTTCATATTTTGAATTCGGGTATGTTCTTCTTTTCCAGTTTACTTTATCTATAACTCGGGGATGAATTATTCTTTTTATGGGGGAAGAGTTGTAAAACCAGCATGCTTTTACCATGAATAGTACCCTTAAGATCTTACGTACTAGATTAAAACTTTCCTTTTATAATATGATTACGTTCACGTGTTAGAATTTTACGTATTACGTACGTGTTAGAACACGATAAGTATTTATTACGTACGAACACACTATAATTATTTAAACAATAATTAATCACGAACATGCGATCATGACATCATGAACGTAATTTAATCACGAGGTAATATTAATTACGTATATATATTTATTACGAACACGAATAAATATATTAAGTCACGGTTAATATTTAACGAGAACACATAAAACACGAACACGACTAAACACGAACGAACACTAAAATAAATAGACTCGGAAAAAGGTACGGGTACCCCATGTGGGGCCCCTTACCCGCGGCTACACCAAGGAGATGGGCCAAGCCCATCTAATTTTTACTAACAAGGGTTAAGGTGAAATCTTTTGGTCCTTTTCACTTTACAGTAAATTAAACAAAAACCCTAAAAAGATTTTTGCTCTTTCCTTCTTGCTCTCTCTTGGGCGCCGCATATAAACACACCAAAGGGGGGTTGTTTGTTTGATTTTGATCTTGAATTTGGTACAAGTGTTCGTGTGTGTTCATCCTCGTTTGATCCACGCATTCGGTATACCTTTTTAATCCTTTTGCTTTTTGTTTTGATTTAATAAATTAAATAAGAACATGATGTTATTAAAAAAGCTAATTAAAAACATAAATCAAACATGTAAATGGTTATGGGGTAAATCAAAACGGAGGATTTAGGGGTGTTTGTTGTGGCCGGCGCCTACACCGAACCCCAAGGGGGTCTTGGCTTGGCTTATGGACCACCACCGAGACCTCAAGGTCTCGGTTTGGTGGTGTGGGTCCCACTGCAACAGCAAACAAGGGGGAACCCCGAAGTTGTTCGAGGTATGGAGTTGATTACGGGTCCGATTCATGGTTTCTAGTCACAATCCGGTTCATGGTTTATGTTAAGGTTATGTTTTAATAATCATATGTTAAAAATTAAATTAATAAAATATGACATAATTAATTTAATTAACATGACTTAGGTTATAATTTAATTATTAGATCATGGATTTTTAACCTAAGTATTTATATTTTTCTAGACTTTATAATTAATTAATTATTAAAAACCATGGCTATAATTAATTAATTAACATGACTTAGATTATATTATTAATAATTAATAATAAATGTTTTAACCTAAGTATATAACTTTATTTAATTAAAAACATGATATATTTAATTAAATACTTTTACCTATAGTTTATTTTAAATTACATGTAATAATTAATAAACTATACCTTTTATCAATATGACTTAGAAAAATAATCAGAAAACACTTAAGCTTATATACTTAGCTTATTTAACCAACTTATATCTAATTATGGAAACTTTCTATTTTTAGACACTTATTTAATTAAGGCAGCTAATCTATTTATGGAAACTTTCTATTTTTTTAGAAACTTATCTATTTTAAACAGTAATTCTATTTTTGGAAACTTTCTATTTTTGGAAACTTTCTGTTTTTGGAAACTTTCTGTTTTTGGGAAATTTCTATTTTTGGAAACTTTCTATTTTTGGAAACTTTCTATTTTTGGTAACTTTCTATTTTTGGTAACTTTCTATTTTTGGAAACTTTCTATTTTAGAAAACCTGCTATTTTTAGAAAGTTACTTATTATTACACAGTAAGTATAATAATACATGAAATACAAGTAATACTTAATCAGAATAGACAAAATATAAGATAAACACAGTTTAAAGCTTAAAACAGTAAAACATGACATGAACGTATAAAATAAGCTAAGACATGACATAAAACTAGTTACGTATTTAGTAATCAGATACTTATACGCGTATGTATTTATGTAGCATTAGTGATATCGAAGTATGACTCTCCTCAGTTCGTCTTCTTCGTTCACTGGACATAAGGTACAGATTCCCGTCCTTTCAGTATGGACATTCTTTTCTTATTAGGATTTCCCCGTATGCAGCCAACTGTTTTCCCGTAGTATAAGTTATATGTTTGATTTGCTTATGTTTAATTTAGAATACCTATAGCCATATACATGCTTGACCAGTTTCACCTAGTTATGGAGGTACCATAACCATAACATTAGAGGCACTAATGTTATGACTTCCCCACGACAGAGTGATTGCTCGTGGCGTCCCTTCAGCTTTTGGCCATATTATTATATTTATCATGTGGAGCGTATGGGTGCATCCTAGTTACATGTTTTCAGCAGATTACTCAGTGTGAATGTGGTGTGTGCCTTGCATCCTTCACAACGAGCTGATCCCTCATACCCAAACCAATATATTAAATTAGAGGCAGCCCCTCTAATTTGCATGATAAGGTTACCCCTCCAAGTATTCATGCACGGTGGATTTTCATGACCTATATTGGCTAATAGTAGAATATGTTAAACAGTTTTTATAAGATAAACATAAGACTTTTCAAACTATAAAACCAGTTTTATCAAGACTTAACCAGGTTATTCGGGACTCAGTTTCTTCCGCTGTTATATGCTTATATGCTTATACTATTCATGCTTTATTGTACATCCGTGCACTGAGCGTATTGCTCAGCCGTTTTCCTTTTCTATGTTCCCAAAACGGCAGGTACTCAGGGACGCTCGTAGACTTTAAGCATACGTGCATATGGACTGGAAGCTTTCTAGCCTTTCTTTACTTTATGCATTATCTTTACTTTGATACTCTTGCTATGGACATTGTTTAGTCCTTTCATTTACAGTACATAAGTTTGTGTGTGATGAGCTTTACTTTTGGACTACCGATGTTTGATTCCGGTATTTTACTTTTATGGTCATGAAATGTTTAGACATTTATCCTTGTATGCTTTGATGACACGCCATAATTACGCGTGACATTCCATTATCAAAATGGGGTGTTATAGCGTCAAGTATGCACCAATTTCACACAGGTAGGACTAAGGCTACGAACCTAACGCAAATTAGGCGAATATGAAATCCGGGTAAAACCGTAACTAATCTTTGAGATAAAAAAGGATTTGGGATACCTTGGTCGCATGTAACATGCTATCAACCTAGGGTTTGGAAAAACCTAGGGATTCGGTCGATATTTGGGATCGATCCCATGTTGACTTCGGGTCAAAGCATGGGTTTCGATCAAAAGGGTTTCGGATCCCTTTAGTGTGTCTTCTGATCACTAGATCATGAGCGACGAGGAATGTATTTTAGGGTTTGAGGAAATTATGTGAGTTATGTGTGAAAACCATTCAACCTTTCAGGGTTGTTTGTTTAGTTTTCTTCATAATTCACCCTATAATATGTATCAAGGATATATATTTGACTTGTTGCAATTACCTTTTAACCCTTTAACGAAAACAATGTCATATTTTTTTTCTCTTTGTTCTCTTCCTATTTAATAACTCGTTTCTCATATCCACTTGCATTGTCCTATTTGATGTGGACTAGTATGACCTTTTTTCACTTTTGTGAATGCTAATGGTAAAATCCGTTGTTTGATTACCCATAGTCCTTTCAGACCAAATACGAAAGCCTAATCAAATAGGGTGGAAGTGGAAGGATTAAGGATGTTAAGGTGAACTTGTAGTAAAGCCATGTTTGACATGATATTGAATGAAGTTTATAGAGCGGAGCTTGAAGTTGAAACTATCATCAACAAGTTAAGGGAATGATGGTTGAGGTGGTTTAGACATGTCAAGAGACGACCACAATTATCACCAGTTTGGAGAATGAAAGCTTTGATAGTCGATGATGTGAAGAGAAGGGGTATACTAAATCTTAGCTGGGAGGACAAACTAAGGCATGACACGAAACAGATTATCTTTTCGAGGACATGGCATTACATAGGAACGAGTGGAGGCCTAAAATTAGATTAGGATGTTATATGGTAGGTTTAGACATGTATAAATAGTTCCCTCTTTTCTTTTTAGGTTTTTGAGCCTTTTGATTTTTTCCTTCTCGTTATTTTCAACTCGTGTATGCCCTGTTTATTTTTATTGCTTTATATGCATGTGCTTATTCTTGTTTGTAGTCTTTTCCTCCTAATCTCTCTTACTTTTTATGCTTTTGCGATTTTGCTTCTCTCATTTTAGGTCTAGAGATATTGACATAGTTCCTTAATTTCTCCTTAGGATTAGAGGCTCTTTGCTTTATGCCTTCTCATTCTTTTTTCTCTCGTAGGTCTTATTTATTTTTTATGTGTTGTATTTGCCCATGTCTCTATTCTTGTTTGTTTGCTTTACTCTCATGATTTTTATGTCTTTGCGTTTTTGCTTCCTGCATTTCATACATGCTTCTTTCGTTTTCTTGTCTTTTCCACATTTGTTTATATGATGTCGTGTGTTGTTTGTCTTTGTAATCCGTTTTATATGTTTTCCATTCATGTATGTTTTCCTTGTTTTATTTTATTCCCGTTTTAACGGGGTGTGGATGTTTGCTTTGCTTCTTTTGCTTCCGTGCTTCTATATGCTTTTGCCTTTGTTGCTTTTTTTAATGTATTACCTTCTCGTATTTTTTACTGTGTTGTGCAATATGCTTTCTTGATCTCTTGCTATGTGTCGTTTGATTTTATTATCTTTATGTGTCACGGGTTCATCCAAGGGTAAGGGTATGTTCTGTTTACATTATACCACATACCATGCTTATACTAGGTCAAGTATCGTTGTTGTCATTGTCGCTGTTGTCGTAGTTTTCGTTGTAAATATTTACTGTTTTAGTGTAACACCCCATTTTGAAAAATAGAATATCACATGATAATTATGAGGTGTCATCAAAGCATGTAAGGTAAATGTCCAAAAACATTAAATGACCATAAAAGGAAATACCGGAAACAAACATCGGTAGTCCAAACATAAGCTCACACACATGAATATAAGTACTGAAATGGAAAAGGACTAAACAATGTCCAAAGAAATGAAGTAATATCATGTATGGAAAGATGCATAAAGTAATGAAGGCTAGATAGCTTCCATCCATATGCACATACTCTCAAGTCCTAGTTGCGTCCCTTAGTACTTGCTGTTTTGGGAACATGAAAGCAAAATGGCTGAGCATAACGCCCAGTGCACGGATATACAAGCATAACATGAAATGACATAAGCATAATAAGACTAATAGCAGCGGAAATGTATAAGTCCTAGATAACCTGGAACATGTTCATAAAACTGGTTTTATAGTTTGAAAAGACTTATTTTTTAATATAAAAACTGTATTAATTAGCCAATAGCCCATATAGGTCATGAGGTTCCACCGTGCATGAATACTTGGAGGGGAGACCTCATCATGCAATTAGAGGGGATGCCTCTAATTATTTAGTCTGGGTAGGAGGGATCAACTCCTTGTGAAGGATACAAGGCACACACCACATTCACCATGAAAATCCTATAAAAACATGTAACTAGGATGCACCCATACGCCCCAGATGATAATATAAATATAAGGCCAAAACTATAAAGGGACGTAATGAGCAATCACTCCGCCGTGGGGAAGTCATAACACTAGTGCCTCCAGTGTTATGGTTATGGTACTTCCATAACTAGGTGACATGGTCATGCATGTATATGGCTTAGGCATTTAAAACTAACATAAGCAGATAAAAACATATAAAACAATACTTGGGAAAACATTTGGCTGCAAACGGGGAATCCTAATAAGGAAAAGAATGTCCATACGGAAGGACGGAATATCCGTACCTTATGTCCAGTGAACGAGGAAAAATGAAAGGATGAAAAGTCCTACTCCGACCTCACTATTGCTACATAATTAAGGGACATGTATGAGTTCTCTGATATCTGATTGCATTACTCGTTCTTGTATGTTCTTAGCTTGTTTTCTATGTTCTTGTCTTATTTTACTATTTTAAATGATATACTAGATTATTCATGTATTTCATGTCTTCTGATTATGTGTTATCTTGTATTCTTGTATTATTATACTTGTAGTGTAATAATAAGTAACTTTCTAAAAATAGAAGCTTACCAAAAATAGAAATTTTTTAAAAATAGAAAGTTTCCAAAAATAGAAAGTTTCAAAAAAAAGATCAGTTTCTAAAAATAGAAGATTTCTGAAAATAGTAAGTTTCCTGAAATAGAAAGTTTCCATAATTAGAAATAAGTTGGATTAATAAGCTAATAATATAAGCTAGTGTTTACCGGTTAAAAGTCACAAGTCATGTAATTAATAGTATAGTTTATTAATTAAATACTATAGGTTATAACTGATTATTAATTAATAATGATAGTACATATTTTATTAATTAATAATATATCATGGCTAATTAATAAACTATAGGTTATACAAATTTAATTAAGTCATGGTTTAATTACATTAAGTCTAATAAAATACTCAGGTAACATGTATTATTAATTTTAATTAATAAACCTAAGTCATGCATTATTAATTAATTATAAGTTCATGTATAAAATAATTAATTAATAAAACTATAGTCTAAATTAAATGACAAAATATACTTAGGCTAAAACATGTATTATTTATAAAAATAATATAACCTAAGTCACGTTTTAATTAAATTAATTATTAAGGCATGTTAATCAATTTAATTAATCTTGTAAAAAAAATAACTTACAAACAATCCCGAGCCCGAATACCGAGACGAAAAACAAAACCCGAACACCAACCACCACTCACAACCGCGGCAGTGGTGGCTGCACAGCCAACGGCGGTAGCTACCGCTGCTTCTACGCCGTGGCTAGCCACTGCTAGAACAAGGGTTCCCACCAGCATGAGCCAGTGGTGTCCCCCTACCCTCGCTGTGTTCCTCCTGCTTGAACAACCTAGCCACCGGCTTGAGTCGGTGGTTCCTACTGCTCGACCGAGACACACATCGAGCCCCTAGCGGTCTCAGTTGTGGTCCAAAGTGCACCAAGAGTCTTATGACTCTTGGTTTGGGGCTTCCGATCAAACAAACCAACCAAACAAACCCTTAATCATGATTTATTAAAACCCGTATCATGTTTATATTAGTTGCTTTTAAGATCTAATCATGTGTTTAATAAAAGATTAAAAACAAAGATAAAGGTTTGATGATTTTACCCCAATGCGTAATTGAAAAGAACACGAACACGAATACCAATAAACCAAAGATCAAAAATCAACACAATCCCTCCTTGTTAACGGCGGCAGCTACCGCTGCTGCTGCGCCGTGGCTAGCCACTGCTAGAACAAGGGTTCCCACCGGCATGAGCCGGTGGTGTCCCCCTGCCCTCGCTGCGTTCCCCCTGCTTGAACAACCTAGCCACCGGCTTGAGCCGGTGGTTCTTGCTGCTCGACCGAGACACACACTGAGCCCCTAGGGGTCTCGGTTGTGGTCCACAGTGCACCGAGAGTCTTATGACTTTCGGTTTGGGGCTGCCGATCAAACAAAACAACCAAACGAACCCTTAATCATGATTTATTAAAACCCATATCATGTTTATATTAGTTGTTTTTAAGATCTAATCATGTGTTTAATAAAAGATTAAAACAAAGATGAAGGTTTGATGATTTTACCCAAATGCGTGATTGAAAAGAACACGAACACGAACACGAATACCAATAAACCAAAGATCAAAAATCAACACGTGGGGTTGATCTCCGTCCAAGTTACCTTCAAGCACCTAAGATAAAACATGCGAAAAATAAATCAGCGAATGTCGAGTGAATTCATAGAGTTTAGTAAAAACCGTTATATAAAACAGTTATGTAAAGCAGAACACAAGCATAATATCAGTAATAAGACCCCATATTGCTAGTCAGGCAATATATTATAATTCAAATCATATATCATACATTATTTCATGAGACCGCAGCCTCGGTATTACCATTATTGGTATTATTATCGGATTATTATAAGCCGCATGACATTGTTGCCTTACTATAATATACAACGGGTCGCGAGCCCGACAAACATGTGCCCATTTAAATCAGAGTGTCGTCACTAAAATCACCCTATATAAATCCTCTCATACATAAATTCGCTTGCCAATCAATGTGGCACGACGAGGATCAACTGTCAAGACGCGAACCGATGTGATCTTCCCCAAATAGCACTATTATATGCATAAGCGTCTACCAACTCTCGGTAGTTCACAGTTCATGCTAATGGGACTAATAGTGGCATAACCTAACTAATAATACTCCATTTCAATCATTCATTGGGTCATACAATCAATCGGGTCCATATCAATAAGCATACAATCAGGACCACTTGTGTTCTATTTTTATTAAAAACTCGCATCCTATCTCCCTAGCGGGTTTACAAAACATTTCATAAAATATTTAAAAGAGTGTGAGGCTATGAACTCACGTTGGTTTGGAAAGGCGGGTTATCATCAATTAGGATGTACGGTGCGTGTCGCGATCACGGGAAACCTAAACAAATAATACTCGATCTTAGACTATGTCGAATAATATTTATAAAAATTTATTATGTATATGTAATCAAGTCATAATCATGATGATAAAGTGGCGTTTTTATCACTTTATACAACATTATTAGTTGTTAAGTATTTAGTTAACTTAGTCCAATTATGCTAATTTTAGCCCATGCATATGTTACGGCCCAATAGGCCCAATAAGAGTCCAATAAGTTTTATTATTACATTTATCTATTTAGGACCAGGCCTCTACTCATATTTTGGGCCCAAGTGGGTTGAGCCCATGAGCAAGTCCAATAGTGCTAAACCAAACTAGTTGGGCCTAGTGGTCCAATAAGGCTAATTTGGTCCATTACGGTTCCATATGTTACAAAGCTCGGGTTTGTCGATTTTTACTTGTTAAATGTGTTTATATATCAGTAGATGTTTTATAAAAATGTTACATTAGATGGGTCGGACCATCTAAGTTTTATTTGGCGAAAACGTCATCCTTTCGGTTCTAGCCGAAAAGACGTAAAAGTTATATATATAGTTTGTAGTTAGAAAACCATTTGAGTTTTATTTTTATCAAATGTGATATCTATTTATTATAGTATATAAACATATTTATAGTAGTTATTAACAATTATTCACTTTTACATACTTATTTTATATATTAATTTACTTCAAGTTATCTTTTAATATTATATAACTTATTGTGAAATCTGATGTAAAAAGTCATGTTTACCATTTTTGTCATATCTTGAGTTCTATAATGAGTTAGAACACCAAATTTTTACTGTATAAACTACATGATATGCTCTTCAAAAATCCTTCTATGACTCCTTCTCAAACCGCTTCTTAATCTGTACTATCATCTCCGTAGTCTCCCGAATCAATTCCGGTCCGGTGAGCTGGGTATCCCCAACTTCACTCCAACATACAGGAGATCTACACTTTCTACCATATAGATCTTCAAACGGTGCAACCTTAATACTAGCATGATAACTGTTTTTATATGAAAATTCTGCTAATGGAAAATGTTTATCCCAATCATTACCAAAATCAATCACACATGCTCTTAACATATCCTCTAGTGTCTGTATCGTCCTTTCATTCTGCCCATCAGTTTAGGGGTGATAAGCAGTGCTCATATCAAGATTCGTTCCCAAAGATCTTTGGATGGATCTCCAAAAATTCGACGCGAATCGAGGGTCCTGATCAGAAATAATCGATACAAGCGCTCTATGCTTACATACAACCTCCTTAAGATAAAGACGAGTCAGCTTCTCCAGTGAGAACTGCTCTTTAAATAGGAATGAAATGAGCTGATTTGTTCAGTCTATCGACAATGACCAAAATCGAGTTATTTCTAGAAGAGGTTCTAGGAAGTTTAGTGATGAAATCCATCGTGATTCGTTCCCACTTCCATTCAGGAATTTCTGGTTGTTGAAGTAGTCCTGATGGCTTTTGATGTTCAGCTTTGACTTTTGTACAAGTCAAACATTGACGAACATACATTGCAATATCGGCTTTCATATTCGGCCACAAGTATAACTTCTTTTGGACAAGATAGATTTTGTCAGAACCAGGATGAATGGAATACTTAGATTTATGGGATTCGAACATGATTAGGACTCGTAAGCCTCCATACTTCGGTAACCACATACAACCTCTTAAGCATTTCACTCCGTCTGCTCTAACCTCTAAAGGATCTCCTTCACCTCGAAACCCCTCATTATAAAAAAATTTCTTCTTACAAGCTTCTATTTGTGCATTTCTAACTTGTTCGCGCAAATTATTATGCACAGTCATGACTAGAGAACGTACCCTGATCGGCTCTCTATCCTTTCTGCTTAATGCATCAGCAACAAAATTTGCTTTTCCTGGGTGATATTTTATCTCACAATCATAATCACTTAACAATTCTATCCATCTTCGTTGCCTCATCTTTAGTTCTTTTTGGTCGAGGATATACTGTAGGCTTTTATGATCAGTGAATACCATACATTTAGTGCCATACAGATAATGTCTCCACAACCTAAGAGCAAAGACCACCGCTCCTAACTCTAGATCATGAGTAGTATAAATTTCCTCATTTTTCCTTAATTGTCTTGAAGCATAATCTATCACCTTTTCTCGCTGCATTAAGACAGCTCCAAAACCTCTAAGAGATGCATCACAAAATACCACAAAATCTTCACTACCGTCGGGTAATGATAGAATAGGTGCACTACATAATTTTTGCTTCAATACCTGAAAAGCTTCATCTTCTTCACTTCCCCATACAAAAGGTTTAGTTTTCTGAGTAAGCTTGGTCAGGGGTTTAGCTATTAAAGAAAATTCTTTAATGAACCGTCTATAATAGCCAGCCAATCCTAAGAAGTGTCGCACCTCCGTTGGCGTCATCGGTGCAAACCAACTCTTATTGGCTTGAACCTTTGCCGGATCAACATGAATTCCATCTTTGTCAATCACATGACCAAGAAATTGAACATAGTCCAACCAAAAATCACATTTTGAAAACTTTGCGTACAACTTTCCATCCTTTAACAAATTCAAGATAGTCCTTATGTGTTCTCCATGCTCTTCTTTATTCTTGGAATAGATTAGAATGTCATCAATGAACACGATCACAAGTTTATCTAAATAGGGTTTGCACACTCGATTCATTAGATCCATGAATACCGCCAGTGCGTTAGTTAACCCAAATGGCATTACTTGAAATTCGTAGTGTGCATAACGAGTTCTATATGCAGTGATGGGAATATCTTCTTCACGGACGTGAAGTTGATGATATCCAGACCGCAGTTCAATTTTAGAATATACACTAGAGCCTTGTAGTTGATCAAATAAATCATCAATCCTTGGTAAAGGATATCTATTTTTAATTGTCAACTTGCTTAGCTCACGGTAATCGATGCACATACGGAAAGATCCATCTTTCTTTTTAAATAACAAGACTGGAGCTCCCTAGGGTGACGAGCTCGGTCGAATAAAACCCTTATCAAACAACTCCTTGAGTTGTTCGGATAATTCTTTCAATTCAGATGGTGCTAATCGGTAAGGCGCACGTGCCACCGATGCAACACCAGGAACTAGATCGATTCGAAACTCAACTTGCCTTATCGGCGGAAGTTTGGGAAATACCTCAGGAAAATCACAGATAATAGGAACGTCTTCTAATCATTTTTCCTTAGACTCATTCCCGGTCACTTGAGCTAAGAACAGCTCGTAACCGTTCCTGATGTACTTTTGGACTTTAATACATGAAACGATTTCCAGACGGGATTCACCTCAGTTACCATCAATTACCAATGTCCTATTCTTAAGGGGAATTTTAACCTTTTTTTCTCCACATAAAATTGCAGCATCATTCAGGGATAACCAATCCATTCCAATAATAATGTCAAAACTACCTAGTTCGATTAACATCAAATCAATCGGGAAGGAATGGTTCAAAAGATTTAGAGAGCATCCTTGCAATAACTTATTAGTTCTTACTAATTTACCATCAGCCAATTCTACTTCGTAACTGGTGTCTATCTCAATAGGTTCAATGTCAATAAGGGCACTAAATTTGGTAGATACAAAGCTCCTATCAGCCCTCGAATCAAATAGAGCAACAACATAATGATTGTTGAGTAAAAGCGTACCAGTAACGACATTCGAATCCTCCTTCTTAACATCAACCATCCAAAGTTGATAAGCACCACCCTGGTTGTTTCTTCCTTGACCATTCATTTTCAACTTTGGACAATCTGGCTTCTTATGGCCCTCTTCTCCACAATTGTAACAAACGACTCCCCTCTAACACTTTTCCACCTTGTGTCCTAGCTTTCCAAAATTTCTGCACTTCCAACAATCACCAGCATGCCTCTTATTACCACACTTTGGACACTTTTCATCATTACGCAGTGCGTTGTTGGTCAGAGCGTTTGCATTTCCCCTTCTTTGATTTTGACGGCGATTGAATCTTTTCCTATTGTCACCTCGACCTCCACAATCGCCTTCACCCTTTCTTTTCTCACCAGCATGTGCTTCATCCTCCTTATCCTGAATGATTTGTCCAATGAGCTGGTAAGCCATTCGAACCGCATCATCAATGGTCAATGGATTTGACGATGTCCCATCTTGGTCAACCCCTTAATGTAATTCTCAATTCTCATCTCCTCAGGTTCAACCAACCGGGGACACAACAAAGCCAACTCATGGAATCGATTTGTGTATCCATCAATGTCCACACCTTTCATTTTCAAATGAGTAAATTCTTTTTCCAACCTTATAATCACACCACAAGGACAAAACTCCTGTGTTATCCACTTTTTAATTTTAGCCCATGGAGTAGCATTAGCAACATCAAAGCCCATAAAATCAATCCTCCCATTCCACCAAGTCAATGCACGACCTCTAAGAGTAGCCATAGCGAAAGTCACCTTATCTTCCTCCTTATACTTACGGATGCGAAACACAGACTTAATCTTTTCAATCTATTGACTTAATCCTACCGCACCTTCAGTTCCATTAAAAGGGAGTGGGCCACACTTCATGAATGTCACATAAGTACAACCATCGACTTCTGGTGCATTAAGTCCAGGTCCTCCAACATCTCCTCCACCATTAGCATTCACATTATTAACATTCACATTATTACCGCCAGCTCCACTACCGCCAGCTCCACTACCGCCAGCGCCACTACCGCCAGCTCCATTTCTAGCATTTGGTATAAAATCAGCCATAGATGCGGCAACTTGCTCCGCAATGATCCTACGCACTTCTTCCTCAGTCACGGCTTTCTTGGGCGGCATGATTCTATTATCGCACAATTCAAAGTATGAGAAGCATAATTTAAATAAAAGGGTCGAATTGATAATCACGGAAACAAACTATAAATAAGGCACGACATGGAATTTAAGACAAAAGATACATATTTCATTAGATCACAAACAACTACATTGTCTTAGTTAACTTTCCACATCATAATCCTAGCACTATACAAGTCCAAAATTTTGTGCTAGATCTACTAACCGACATACCGGTTTAGTTAAGGTTTTACAAAAGATACAAAGATACTACTAAGGATAATCTAGTCTACTTAGAACTGCTAGAGGGTCCATCACCATTCTTCTTTGGTATCTTCCTCGGACAATCACAAGACTCATCATCATCAGTTGGGCGCCTAGAAATCGATCCTTTCTCAACTATCTCAGCATAAAACCTACTATTCCAACCAACAGACACCTTTAACTCTCTTTCCGCCTTCTCGCGCATTGTGCGAGCCACATTCAACTGAATCTCCATCGAGTTCACCTTTTTCTTCATCTCCGCATACTCACCACTTTCCAACACAGACAATTTCCTAAACGCTTCATTCATACTACGCTCCACATCACTCAAACCCAAATCAAGCAACTCTCGCTCTTTCTCACTAATCTTTGTTTTCGACTCCAATAAAGCAACATGAGTCTAAACAACACCTAAACCAATCTCTGTCATACTATCTTGAACTCGGGAAGCATCTAAATCACGTCTTAAGCCAAGGTGCAAGTCCATCAATATGAGTCACCTCTCGAATCCTCGACGACTCTCCTATCACATGCACACTCCTCTGAAAGTCATCCCTATCAATCGGCCTTTGGGTAGTAGTCCCATTAGTGCCATCAGGTGCATCATCATCCTCATCATCCTCTGACTCAGACGATTCATCACTAGGTAACTCAGAATCAGAATCAGACCACTCAACTTGAGGGGGTAAAAGCTCACCATCCTCTACATCATATGGAAAAATAAGCTCTGCCTCATCATCATCAATCTTATCACCTATATCTACCTCCTCCTCGACATCCTCATCGTCATCCTCATTACCTACAACATCTATATCAACCTCATCATCTTCCTCGACACTAACATTACCATCCTCTACTATATCAACCTGAGGGGCAATCTGATCTCCTAGTCCTATTTGGGGCTCATGATCCTCGAATGGTTCCTCCTCTTCTTCCTTCATATCTTCTTCTACATTACAATCCACTAAGTCTAGGTAAGGGTTATCATCTAGGTTAGGTTCAGGAATAGCAGGGTTTTCTACGGGAATGTTAGGGTCTGCCATGACAAATCTGTGTTATATAATATATCATGTATTAGCATAAAAATAATTATTAAGCAATTACATACTGAAATCACGATATATATAATTTAGATTATATATCAAAATACATATCTTCTCAATAAGGCTTGTTGGTAACATCGGAGATCTTCGGCACCGTTATAGTCAAAAGATTTTTAAACATTTTACTCAAAATATTTATTTAAAAATATTTATGGTTAAAAGATTTTTGAAATGTTTTATTCAAAACCTTGGTTTTAAAAATCTTTCGTTCTCTATAACGAGAGCTCTGATACCAAACTATAACACTCTCAATTTTCGTATCGATATAGCGGAAGGGTCAAAAGAGTGTTACGGGATAGCACAATAACACAAATCATAAACAACACATAAAAAGGGTTGTACAAAGCTAAACATACATTCATCTGAATACAAGTTTAAAGTTTACACAAGGTCCCCCAGTTTGACAGTCATAAAGTTACAAAACATATTTCGAATGAGTTTTATTATCAAGTGGGCCATCAAAGTTGATCTCCGTCCAAGTTACCTTCAAGCACCTGAGATAAAACATGCGAAAAATCAACGAATGCCGAGTGAATTCATAGAGTTTAGTAAAAACCGTTATATAAAACAGTTATGTAAAGCAGAACACAAACATAATATCAGTAATAAGACCCCATATTGCTAGTCAGGCAATATATTATAATTCAAATCATATATCATACATTATTCCTGAGACCGCAGCCTCGGTATTACCAGTATCAGTATTATTATCGAATTATTATAAGCCGCATGACATTGTTGCCTTTCTGTAATATAGAACGGGTCGCGAGCCCGACAAACATGTGCCAATTTAAATCAGCGTGTCGTCACTAAAATCACACTATATAAATCCTCTCATACATAAATTCGCTTGCCAATCAATGTGGCACGACATGGATCAATTGTCAAGACGCGAACTGGGGTGATCTTCCCCAAATAGTACGATTATATGCATAAGCGTCTATCAACTCCCGGTAGTTCACAATTCATGCTAATGGGACTTATAGTGACATAACCTAACAAATAATAATCCATTTCAATCATTCATTGGGTAATACAATCAATTGGGTCCATATCAATAAGCATACAATCGGGACCACTTGTGTTCTATTTTTATTAAAACCTCGCATGCTATCTCCCTCGCGGGTTTACAAAACATTTCATAAAACATTTAAAAGAGTGCGAGGCTATGAACTCACGTTGGTTTGGAAAGGCGGGTTATCGGCAATTAGGATGTACGGTGCGTGTCTCGATCACGGGAAACCTAAACAAATAATACTCGATCTTAGACTATGTCGTAATCATGATGATCAAGTGGGGTTTTTGTCACTTTATTCAGCATTATTAGTTGTTAAGTATTTAGTTAACATAGTCAAATTATGCTAATTTTAGCCCATGTATATGTTAAGGCCCAATAGGCCCAATAAGATTCCAATAAGTTTTATTAGTCCATTTACCTATTTAGGACCATGCCTCTACTCATATGTTGGGCCCAAGTGGGTTGAGCCAATGAGCAATGATTGGATCATATACATTGTTGAAGGCTTGTCCTTTTGGGATTCCTTCTTGTCATACTTTTTGTTATCCTTCCCATCCTTCCAATCCTTGACTAGGTGTTTGAGTTTGCCTGACTTGATCAGCGACTCTATGTGCTTCTTGAGCTAGAGGCACTCTTCCGTGTCGTGACCCTTGTCATTGTGAAATTCGCAGAAGCGATTTCCTTGACGACGGTCAACTGGAGTTGTCATTGGGAGAGGCCTTGGGAAGTTTGCCCCTTCCGTCAACAAGATATCTCGATAAGTAATCTTTAGAGGGGTGAACTTATCATCCGGCCGCCCTCCTTTATTCTGGCTCTCATAATCCGAGTTCCTCCCATTGGCGTGGGTGCTTTGACCACCTGATTGCCTCTTGGGCTGGTCATTCGATCGATAGTTATGATTCCCCTTTGTAGGGTACGCCGCAGCTACCGTGGTCTCTCCTTCTACAAAGTTTCTGACCCTTTCCATGAGTTCGTCGTACCTCTCTGGTCGTTTGTCATCGAGACGCCTAATTAACTCCTTGTCAGTTATGGCATGCATGTAATCAGAAATTTTTAGGAGCTCTAGGCACGTTTTTGTGCGCGTGCACTCGTCATTGAAACGTTCCGTGAAGTCTACTGTAGACTCTCCGGGCCTTTGCTTGACAGTTGCTAATGAGACCGGATCCCTATTATACTTCTTTTGCTGAGTATAATTGTTTTTGAATGCGGTGCGTAGCTCGCCGAAGCTATCAATACTTCGATGAGGGAGCTTTTCAAACCAATCACGGGCATTTCCAATCAAGGTCGAATTAAACATCTGGCACCATATAGGCATAGGCCATCGTTAAATTTTCGCCTACGTATCAAATATTTTTAGGTGATCGTCTGGATCACCAGACCCATCATAGGTTTTAACGCACGCCAAAATACGACGCTTCTTTTCCTCTGAATAGTTCCATATGCGAAGAGTGAAGGCGTCCTCTTTGTCGTCGTACCATGGCAGGCAAAGATCTTCCTCCTCTTCATGATGATAGTAGGGATCATCGTAGTATCCTTCATCGTCCGATGGTGGTGGGGGAGAATACCTAGGTCGGCGACGTCTGGGAGGATGGTCATCCGAATCAGACCCCGAAGGGTTAGGAGGGGCAGGCGGTGCCCCACCTCTTGGTTGGTTATGATGACCACTTCTGTGAGAAGAGTTAGGAGCTTTCTTCCCACCAGAGTTCACCCTATCCCACACACTAGTGCATCGATTATTCACGGAATTTTCCAACACCGGGCATCCAGTGGAGTCGTCGAACCTACCCCCATCCTCATGGGCTTGTTGCAATTCCTGCATGATGCGATCTCCTATGCGCTCGATCATGTTTCGAGGTTGAGGGGTTTCCTCAAGGGGAGGTTGTTCCTGGGTGCGCACCCTCCTTCTTCTTTTTTGAGTTCGAGGGGAAGTACCAGGCGCGGGACTGCCAAAGTTAAGCCTGGATTGGAGGTTCCTTCCCAGGTTTAGTCTTGACGAGATGCCCGGGATGATTCTATAAAAGTTCTGCATGAGCACACGCTCGAGGTCCTCGTCGTCGAGTGAACCAACTTCCAATTCTGCCTCGACCACAGGTGGCCTCTGCGGCTCCTTGGTAGGGGCCTTTGGTGTAGCCCCCAGATCAGGATTATCCAGGGTGATGGTTGGTGGTGGGGTATTATCGGACATGCCGCCCCACGAAGAGACTGAAAAGTGTTTCAATTATTCGGTCCTCCTGCTTAGCCACCAGAGGGCTGGGTGGAGATGAATATCCCATCACCCGCAGACTTCCGATTCCAAGGATTCGTGTTCCTCGGGTTTCGATGAAGGTGTCCCTTCATCATTGGGAGAGATTGATATTAAGATTGAGTTTAGTTTAGTGTTTAGCTCCCACGGATGGCACCACTTTGTTGATACAAAAGTTGGATGATCCTTGCTTGACCCAAATTAGGTTTAATTCGGGTAGGCTAGGATCCGGCTCTTGCACCAAGTGAATGTCCTGATGAGATCCTGCATACTAAAGCAACACACGTTAAGCTTACCGTGGGAACGTATCCCACGATTAGACTCCAGCGTGAGAGTAAGTAATCGGTTTTAGGGCTAAATAATTGGATGTAGGTTGAGAGTATAGAGAATGTGATATCTTTGTGGAACCCTTGGGGGTTCCTTATATAGGCAGTGAAACCCTAATGGGCTGTCACTGATACTTCGGCCCCAAGCAAAGGATAAGTGCCATAATTAGCTTAATTGTTATCTTCTAATTATGGTGAGTATATATCCTATACTTTGAGGAAAACCCAATCCTAATAGGATTGTGATTCTGTCTAACCCTGTACTGCCTGTACTGGGCCGTGGGCCACACACATCTTATGCGGCCACTGTTCATTCAAGCCCATAAGCTCAAACGACATTAATCCAACCCATTCGTGATGGGCCGGATACGGGTAGTACCCATGGGCCGGGTTCATGACCCGGTTGGGGACTATACGTCATCAACGGGTGAAAGACCAAGACATCGCCAAGACTGCTTTTCGTACATGTAACACTCTCAAATTTCATATCGGTACAGCGGAAGAGTCAATAGAGTGTTACGGGATAGCACAATAACTCCAATCATAGACAACGCATAAAAATGGTTGTACAAGGTTTAACATACATTCATTCGAAATAAAAGTTTTTAAGTGTACAACAGGTCCCCAAATTACAGTCATAAAGTTTACAAAACATAGATCGAATGAATAATTTTTATTATGTGGGCCATCAGAGTCGATCTCCATCCAAGTTACCTTCAAGCACCTGAGATAAAAACATGAAAAAATCGTATCAGCGAATGCCGAGTGAATTCATAGAGTTTAATAAAACCGTTATATAAAACCATCATCGAAATCAGAACACAAGTATAATATGAGAAGTAAGTCCTCGTATTGCTAGTCAGGCAATATATAAATCAAATCATACATCTTAAACCGTCCATGAGACCGTAGTCTCAATATTACCATTATTTGCATCGTATCATATCGGATATTTAGATTACATTGGATTATATTGTTGCACATTCGATTATTATTAGCTGCATGACATTGTTACCTTACTATCACAAAAAACGGGCCGCGAACCCGACAAACAATTTGCCCATCTAAGTTAGCGTGTGTCACAAAAATCATGCTAAGAGAATCTTCTCATACATAAATTTGCTTACCTATCAATGTGTTACGACGGGGATCAACCGTGAAGGCGCGAACTGGGGTGATCTTTCCCAAATAGTACTATCATATGCATAAGCGTCTAGCAAATCCCGATAGTTCACAATTCATGCTAATGGGACTTTAAGTGACATAACCTAACTACTAATAATCCATTTCATCTCATTTATTGGGTCATAGCATCATTCGGGTCCATATCATTAAGCATACCATCGGGACTACTTGTGTTCTATTTTTATCAAAAACTAACATGTTATCTCCCACGTGGGTTTACAAAACATTTTATAAAACATTTAAAGGAGTGCGAGGCTATGAACTCACGCTGATTATGAAAGGCGGATTATCAGTGACCGGCGTGCTTCGATCACGGAAAGCTATATAAATAATACTCGGTCTTAGACTTTTGTCCAATGACTCTATAAAAATAATAGCTATATATAAATAATAGCTATATATATATATATATATATATGATGATTTTATAAATATGATGATGATCAAGTGGGATTGTACATCTTTATTCAACATTATAGTGTTATGTGTTGGTAAATTTTTAGACTAGTTTCACTAGGTTAACTTGTTTACATGTTAAGGCCCAATGAGCCCATGATAAGCCCATTACATTCTATTAGTCCAATTATACTTTTAACATCAGCCCTATACTCACATGTTGGGCCCAAGTGGGTTAAGCCCAATGAGTAAGTCCGTTAGTGTTTAACCAAATTAGTTGGGTTAATACTCCAATAAGGCTAATTTGGCCCCTTAATGTCCATATGTTATAAAGCTCAGGTTTTATCGGTTTATACTTTTCATATGTACTTATACATCAGTATATGAGTTATAAAAAGTTTACATTAGACGGGTTCGACCGTCTAAGTTTTAATTGACGAAAACGTTAATCTTTCGGTTTTAGCCGAAAAGACGTAAAACTTATCTATATAGTTTTATAACTTATAAAACTTATCAAATTGCCATTTTCATAAAATGTCCCATTTATTTATTAAAGTACATACTTATTTATATGTAATATATAAGTTAGTGGGTTTTAGGTATACATTCTATATTAGCTTTACTTGAGTGCTAATTTTATAATATATACATTTATTTTACAAATCTGATTATGAATTTCACTTTCACCATTTTTACCATATCTTGAGTTCTACAAGGAGATAAAAGCTCATTTTTGGGCAACACAAACTACATGATATGTGCTACAATTAACTCTGGTTTAGCTACTGCTCAATCAATTTCTAAATGTTTCTAACAGTTCGTTCAAAACAGACTATACAGATTTGAACTTCAATATTGTTTTGATCATATCTCACTCATTTTATGGATTTCATTGAGTGGCCAACTCTCACATATGTACAAGTCTCGTATCTTACTGTATATTAATTTATCCAAGTCATTTTAACAAGTTATCATAAGGTTCTTTACTGTTTTATACAGCCTACTTTTTTAAACATGATTTTAACATCTTTTCATGTAGTTTTCAATATTTTTAACCAAGTTTATAAACACATGATCCCCACATAATATTTTTATCATCATATATCATCATATATATATATATTAAGAAAGAAAATACAAATTTACATTTAAAAAATAACAAGGAAATGGGAAGGATGATCTTGTTACCAACCAAGATTATGAAAGTTAAGATCAAGGCTTGACTTTTTGAGGACAAAACTTGTGGTACACCAATATCAAATTCAAGATCACTAGTCTTTATAAACTCCTTGTGTAAAATCAGCCCCAAGACACCAAGGAAACTTCTTTTTGGATGTTATAATCACCACCAATCAATAGAGCTTCAAAAGGACATCATCATATGTATGAATAACATAGGATTTGTGGTTGAATCAAGATCAAATGGGGGTGTTTATGGGTGAGAGTGGACGGCAAGGGTGAAGGGGGTGAGAGGATTTGTGTGAGATTTTCATGTGAGATAATGAGTTAGTTGTTTAGGACTGGTGGTTTTAAGTTCAAATGGTTTTAGAAAGAAAAGAAGGACAAGTGTTAAGCTTGGTATAACAAGTTGACACCTCATAAAGGGGTGTTAGCTTAAGCTTTTCGTCCCATGAGTGGGGGTGGGGCAAGTTTATCTTGTCTCATCCCCATTATTTTACGGGTACTCCTCGATTCTAGTTTCCTCGATTTGCGAGCCCTCGGGTCGTTTTACGAAGAACGGTTTTATAAATTATGAATCAACGGCACAAAACGAATCTAATAAAAATGGTCTAATAAAAACGGAGTTCAAAAACGTAAATACGTAATCCTAGGTTTCCTGTTTAGTCGTAAAGGACGTTAAATTATGCACGTAAGCCCAAATTTCAATCCGTAAATTGTGAGTTCATCAACCAACACAAAAACAAGTTTCAAAATAATATACGAGAAAATAATTTACTACCTGAAAATGTTAGATTGTCACATCTTTTCCTCCTAAAAGGGATCAACGTCCTCGTGATCTATTTCATTTTGATGTCCGTTTCTTATTGAAATCAAAGAGGTGTGGGTATTTCTTCCACATTTCATCCTCTCGTTCCCATGTAAATTCTGGTCCATGCTTTGAATTCCATCGGATCTTGACGATAGGTATCCGACTTTGTTTAAGTTGCTTTACCTCACGATCCATAACCTCTACGGGTTCTTCGATAAAATGCAACTTCTCATCAATTCGGACCTTATCCAACGAGATTTTCTCATCACTCACTGCTAAACATTTCTTCAGATTAGATACATGGAATGTGTTGTGAACACCATGAAGTTCTTGGCGTAACTCTAATTTGTAAGCCACCGGACCTACTCTAGATAAAATCTTAAAGGGTCCAATATAGCGGGGATTAAATTTCCCTCGCTCTCCAAATCTTATGACGCCTTTCCATGGCGACACCTTCAACATTACTCGGTCACCCACTTCAAACTCCATCGTTTTCTGCGGCACATCCGCATAACTTTTCTGTCTACTTCGGGCAGTCAACAACCGATTCTGAATCTGAACTATCATCTCCGTAGTCTCCCAGATCAATTCCGGTCCTGTGAGCTGGGTATCCCCAACTTCACTCCAATATACAGGAGATCTACACTTCCTACCATATAAATCTTCAAACGGTGCAACCTTAATACTAGCATGATAACTATTGTTATACGAAAACTCTGCTAAAGGCAAATGTTTATCCCAATTCTTACCAAAATCTATCACACAAGCTCTCAACATATCTTCCAGTGTTTGTATCGTTCTTTCACTCTGCCCATCAGTCTGGGGGTGATAAGCAGTGCTCATGTCGAGATTCGTTCCCAAAGATCTCTGGAGAGATTTCCAAAAATTCGATGCGAATCTAGGATCTCGATCTGAAATGATCGATACAGGCACTCCATGCTTGCATACAACATTCTCAATATAAATACGAGTTAGGTTCTCCAGTGAGAACTGCTCTTTAACCGGAATGAAATGTGCTGATTTGGTTAGTGTGTCGACAATGACCCAAATCGAGTTATTTTCCAGATGATGTTCTAGGAAGCTTGATGATAAAGTCCATCGTAATTCCCTCCCACTTCCATTCAGGAATCTTTGGTTGTTGAACTTCAAGTAGTCCTGATGGCTTTTGATGTTCAGTTTTGACTCTTGCACAAGTCAAGCATTGAAGAACATACATAGCAATATCAGCTTTCATATTCGGCCACCAGTACAACTTCTTCAAATCATGATACATTTTATCAGATCCAGGATGAATGGAATATTTAGATTTATGAGATTCCAACATAATCAAATCTCTTAAGCCTCCAAACTTAGGTATCCACATACGACCTCTTAAGCATTTCACTCCATCAGCTCTAACCTCTAAAGGATCTCCTTCTCCTAGAAACCCTTCATTAACAAAATTTTCTTTCTTATAGGCTTCTATTTACGCATTTCTAATTTGCTCAGGCAAATTATTGTGTACGGTCAAAACTAGAGAACGTACCCTGATAGGCTCTCTATCTTTTCTAGTTAATGCATCGGCAACAACATTTGCTTTTCCTGGGTGATATTTTATATCACAATCATGATCACTTAACAATTCTATCCATCTTCGTTGCCTCATGTTCAATTCCTTTTGATCGAGAATATACTATAGGCTTTTGTGATCGGTGAATACCGTACACTTGGTGCCATACAGATAATGTCTCCACAACCTAAGAGAAAAGACTACAGCTCCTAACTCAAGATCATGAGTAGTATAATATTCCTCATTCTTCCTTAATTGCCTAGAAGCATAAGCTATTACTTCTTCTCGCTACATCAAAACAGCTCCATAACCTCTAAGAGATGCATCACAATATACTAAAAAATATTCACTTCCGTCGGGTAATGATAGAATTGGCGCACTACATAATTTTTGCTTCAATATCTGAAATGCTCCATCTTCTTCTCTTCCCCAAACGAAAGGTTTATTTTTCTGAGTTAGCTTAGTCAGGGGTTTAGCTATTAAAGAAAGTTCTTTAATGAATCTCCTATAATAGCCAGCCAATCCTAAAAATTGTCGCACCTCCCTTGGCGTTGTCGGTGGAGACCAATTCTTAATGGATTCAACCTTTGCAGGATCAACATGAATTCCATCTTTGTTAATCACATGACCAAGAAATTGAACATAATCTAACCAAAAATCACATTTCGAAAACTTAGCATACAAATTTTCATCCTTTAAGAAACTCAAGATAATCCTTAAATGTTCTCCATGTTCCTCTTTATTCTTAGAATAGATTAAAATATCGTCATTAAACACGATCATAAATTTGTCCAAGTAGGGTTTGCACACTTGGTTCATTAGATCCATGAAGACCGCAGGTGCGTTTGTTAACCCAAATGGCATTACTTGAAATTCATAGTGTCCATAACGAGTTCTAAATACAGTTATTAGAATATCTTCTTCACGGACGCGAAGTTGGTGATATCTAGACCGTAAATCTGATTTAGAATACACACTAGATCCTTGGAAAGGAATAGTTTAAGAGATTTAGAGAGCATCCTTTTAACAGCTTATTAGTTTTGACTAATTTACCATCAGCCAATTCCACTTCGTAACTGGTATTTATCTCAACAGGTTTAATGTCAATAAGGGCACTAAATTTAGTGGATACAAAGCTCCTATCAGCACCCGAATCAAATAAAGCAAAACCATAATGATTGTTGAGTAAAAACGTACCAGTAACGACATTCGTATCCTCTTTCTTAACCTCAACCGTTCCAAGTTGATAAGCACCACCCTGAGGGTTTCTTCCAGGTCCAATCGCTTTCAACTTAGGGCAATCCGATTTATTATGACCTTCTTCATTACAGTTGAAGCAAATAACTCCCCTCTTACACTTTTCAACTTTGTGTCCAAGCTTTCCGCAATTTCGGCACTTCCAACAGTCGCCAGCATGCCTCTTATTACCACACTTAGGACACTTTTCATCATTGCGCGGTGTGTTGTTGGTAAGAGCATTTGCGTTCCCCTTTCTCTGGTTATGACGGCGATTGAAATTCTTCCTATTATCACCTCGATCTCCATGATCGCCATCACCCTTTCTTTTCTCACCAGTACGAGCTTCATCCTCCTTATCCTGAATTATTTGCCCAATGAGTTGGTAAGCCATTCGAACAACATCATCAATGGTCAGTGGTTTTGATGAGGTCACGTCCCCTTAGATGTTCTTGGTTAACCCTTCAATATATTGCTCAATTCGGATCTCTTCGGGTGCCACCAATAGAGGACACATCAAGGCCAACTCATGGAATCGGTTTGTGTAGCTATCAATGTCCACACCTTTCATTCTCAGATGAATCAACTCTTGTTCCAACCTAATGATCACACTACGGGGACAGAACTCCAGAGTCATCCACTTTTTAATTTCAGCCCAAGGAGTAGCATTAGCAACATCAATACTCATGAAAGCAATTCTCCCGTTCCACCAAGTCAACGCACGACCTTTAAGAGTAGCCATAGCAAAAGTCACCTTATATTCCTCCTAACACTTACTAATCAGAAACACCGAATCAATCTTCTCAATCCACTGGCTTAATCCTACAGCACCTTCAGTTCCATTAAAAGGTAGAGGTTCACACTTCATGAACGTCACATAAGTACAACCACCGACTTCAGGCGCATTAGGTCCAAGTCCTCATATATATCCTCCAGCATTAGCATTCACATTATTAGCATTCACATTCACATTAGTACCACCAATTCCACTACCGCCAGCTCCACTACCGCCAGCTCCACTACCGCCAACTCCACTACTGCCAGCTCTATTTCTAGCATTTGCCATAAATTCAGTCATAGATGCGGCAACTTGCTCCACAATGATCATACGTACATCATCCTCAGTCACAGCTTTTTTGAGCGGCATGGTTCTATAATTTCACAATTTCAAAGTATATTAAACATTCACCCAACAAGGGATTCATATAAGATGGATTGAATTCATAATCAAGATACAAATAAGGCACGATATGGAATTCAAGACAAGATACATATTTCATTGGATTAGAAACAACCACATTGTCTTAATTACATTCCACATCAAAGTTTCTAGCACTATACAAGATAAAAATTCATGCCAGATCTACTAACTAATAAGTCGGTTTACTCAAAGTTACAGAAGATACAAAAGATACAAAGGTAACTACTAAAGATAGACTGGTCTATTGAGAACCGCCAGATGGTACATCATCCATCGTCTTCGGTATCTTCGTCGGACGATCACAAGACACATCTTCAGCTGGGCGTTTACGAATCACTCCTTTCTCAACCATCTCAGTATAAAACCTACTGTTCCAACCAACAGATATATTCAACTCTTTCTCAGCCTTCTCACGCATCGCACGAGCTACACTCAACTGAATCTCCATAGTATTCACCTTTTTCTTCATTTCAGCAAACTCACCACTTTCCAACACAAATAACCTCCTAAACGTCTCATTCAAACCACGCTCTACATCAGTCAAATCCAATTTAAGCAATTCCCGCTCTTTCTCACCAACCTTAGTCTTCGACTCCAAATAAGCAACATGAGTCTGAACAACACCTAATCCAACCTCTGTCATACTACCCTGAACACTAGAAGCATCTAAACCACGTCTCAAGGCCCAAGGTGCAAGTCCATCAATATGAGTAGCCTCTCGAACCCTAGACGACTCTCCTATCACATGTCTACGAGTAGCAATCCCATCGGTACCATCAGGTGCATCATCATCCTCATCATCCTCTGATTCAGAATCAGATTCAGACAATTCATCTCTAAGTAACTCGTACTCAAAATAAGACCAATCAACTGGAGGGGGTGACGGCTCACTCTCCGCTACATCATAATGGAAAATAAGCTCAGCCTCATCATCATCATCAACCTCATCATCTATGCCTATCTCCTCCTAGACATCCTCATCGTCATCCTCATTACCTACATTATCTATACCTATCTCATCATCATTCTCAATAGCAACATTATCATTCTCATTCTCTACAACATCAACCTGTGGGGCAATCGATCTCCTAGTCCTATCTCGGGCTCGGGATCCTCAAATGGTTCCTCCTCATCATCATCCATATCCTCATTTACATCATAATCCACTAAGTCTAAATAAGGGTTATCATCTACATTAGGTTTGGGAATAGCATGGTTCTCTACAGGAATATTAGGGTCAGCCATGACAATCTACATTTTATATATATATCTCGTCTTAGGATATAAATAATTATCAAATAGTTACATACTGAATTCACGATATATACATATATATAAATTAAATTATATATATCAAAATATATATCTTCTCAATAAGGCTTGTTGGTAACGTCAGAGATCTTTGGCACCGTTATAGTCAAAAGATTTTGCAAACACTTTAAGAAAATGTGTATAGTTAAAAGATTTTGAAATGTTTTATTCAAAACCTTGATTTTTAAAATCTTTCGTTCTCTATAACGAGAGCTCTGGTACCAAACTGTAACACTCTCAAATTTCATATCGGTACAGCGGAAGAGTCAATAGAGTGTTACGGGATAGCACAATAACTCCAATCATAGACAACACATAAAAATGGTTGTACAAGGTTTAACATACATTCATTCGAAATAAAAGTTTTTAAGTGTAGAAGAGGTCCCCAAATTACACAGTCATAAAGTTTACAAAACATGGATCGATTGAATAATTTTTATTATGTGGGCCATCAGAGTCGATCTCCATCCAAGTTACCTTCAAGCACCTGAGATAAAAACATGCAAAAATCATATCAGCAAATGCCGAGTGAATTCATAGAGTTTAATAAAACCGTTATATAAAACCATCATCGAAATCAGAACACAAGTATAATATCAGAAGTAAGTCCTCGTATTGCTAGTCAGGCAATATATAAATCAAATCATACATCTTAAACCGTCCATGAGACCGTAGTCTCAATATTACCATTTTTTTTGGTATTGGGTTTCCCCGGTAAATAGATTAACCAAAAAAACAGTAAAGTACAAATGGAATGTGGCTAAAGTACCACATTAACCTTCAAGCTACAAACAACTTGAATAAACACCTAAATCTTGTGCTTATGACAGGACATAAACACTTACAAACACCTAGTACACAACGAAACAAACCAAACTAGCTAACAGCTGCCGTGAAGGAGTTTCCACCTGCATTTGTTTTAGAGAATAAATTGGTTGTTTCATCATATACCACTTCAACCTCGTCATCTTCATCATCATGATCCAAAACAGAGTAAGAATTTGATGTAGATAAACCAGCACCGGACGATGATGTAACAATAGACTTCAACTTGGGCAAAGAACCAGTCTTCGCACTAGTCACCCCCTTCTTCGGGGTACTAATTGTAGCTTTAGGCACAAATTTGACATTCGGTTGAACTGATGGACCAGTAAACATACCACCCTTAATAGAATTCGGCATATTCGTCTTTTTCTTTCTTTTGGTCACCGTTTGGAAACCATCATTATTCTCATCAATAGGAATAGCAATAGAAGTAGCTGGACCAGTACTAGCAGTAGGAACTATAGGAGAAACAAACACCTTATTAGAGAATTTATCAAGAGAGTGACCAAAAGTCTGACACTCAGCACATCTAGGAGGTCTCCATTCATATTCAATACGGATAGTTTCCTTTGTAAAACCCTCCCCCGAAAGAGAAGGGACACCAATTGTTACAACATCCACAAACTCAGCCTCAACATTAACCTCAATTAAGCATCTGGCAAAGCTACTCCGACCCTATGACTCCTTACACATAGAACTAGTATAGGAATCTAGCATTACAGGTTTACCAATGAAAGAAGCAATCAAACTAATTCCATCTTCTTCAAACACTTGAATAGGCACATCATGTAATTTTACCCAAACAGGAATACGAATCAATTCTTCTTTGATCAACCTAGTATCAATCGACCATTTTTTGAGAATGATCGGAGATCTATGAATCAACCACGGTCCCTCTTTTAACATAGCTTCCAACCCAGCAAGTGACTTGAACTTGAAGAAGAAAAAACCCTTAGAATTCATCATGATTCGTGTCAACCCATGTTTCACCCAGTTGTTTCTAACAAAATAATCCACCACGGGGAAAGCCATTCTCTTTCCAATAAAGTAACCATATAGAGTATGTTCAAGACGATTACTGACCTTCTGAACCAATTTACAAGGAATAGAGACATTGACACCTTCAAAAACATCTTCTGACACCAAGTGACGGAAACTACCAGTATCTGCGGACTGCTCCTTTTCTTTTGCACTAGTATCATGACTGCAAGTAGAAGCAAGCGTATCCATTTTATTAGAAAAATCAGCGGTAATATCCTCAATCGACTGTATACTTGTACCATCCAGACCAGTAGGCACATCATCAACCTTTGACAGGACAGTCTTACTCACACTGACACCTTCTTCACTAGATATAGACACCGACATACTAACAAAATCATCTTTTTGTTGCGAACCTAGCCCACCATGCTTTCGAACCACAAAGCCCTCACCAGCAACCGATGATCCCTCACGCTCATGCAAATCCAATTGAGAAACCATAGGAGAAGACATAGTAACAACCTCATCTTGCTGCACATCGAATGATGGGTATGAAACCCTAACCGGTTGCGTGTATGAGGAAACCCTATGATCAATCCCCTCCTTCGCAAGCAAACCGAATTCATAAGTGCACAACATATTAAATACTTCTTGGGATCGAGCACTAGACACCAAGGACCAAAATTCATATTCATTCATCTTCAAGCTGCGCATAAACTCACGCACTTCGCTAGCAGTTTCCAGTTGCACCCCAAACAACTTCCTAATCACATCCATGTTACAGGACTGCATACTGTTGAGTAACTCAGCCTTTTCTCCCACATCCATCTTAGAGTAATCGTTAGACATACCCTGCTCTTTCGTTTACGTTATTCACCAACAGAAACCCTAAAAACAACCCTAAAAAATAAAAGAAGCGACACAGAAATCAGTCGATAGTCAGCCGACCAACCAATAATAAAAAACAATAACTTCGACCAACTAATAATCGAATGTCAGCCGACCACTTGATTTGAATGTCAGCCGTCACAATTTAAATAAACAATGGCAGCCCACACAATGAATTCAAGGTCCACCAACACCTAAACACACGATACTATAATCAATACTAACGAATAGAATAACCTAAAAAAGACCCCACCAAACCGAAACCCTGAACAAGCAATGAATTCAAAACCAGTTATCAATACACAACTAGGAATGAAAAAGTAAAGACAGCATGACGACAAGAATTATAAAAAACGAGACCACTAACAGTTATCAACCACTTGGTCACATAAAAAAACGTGTATAAACACACGAGTTATTATATGATTGCATGATTTAAACTACCAGAATTGAATCGTAGAGAAGAAGCGATGTTCTGCCGCCATAGGTGTTTTTAGGGTTTTTTTTAACAAGTTAATATTACCATTATTTGCATCGTATCATATCGGATATTTAGATTACATTGGATTATATTGTTGCACATTGGATTATTATTAGCCGCATGACATTGTTACCTTACTATCACAAACAACGGGCCGCGAACCCGACAAACAATTTTCCCATCTAAGTTAGCGTGTCGTCACAAAAATCACGCTATGTAAATCTTCTCATACATAAATTCGCTTACCAATCAATGTGGTACGACGGGGATCAACCGTCAAGGCGCGAACTGGGGTGATCTTCCACAAAGAGTACTATCATATGTATAAGTGTCTACCAAATCCTGGTAGTTCACAATTCATGCTAATGGGACTTTAAGTGACATAACCTAACTACTAATAATCCATTTCATCTTATTTATTGGGTCATAGCATCATTCGGGTCCATATCATTAAGCATACCATCGGGACTACTTGTGTTCTATTTTTATCAAAAACTAGCATGTTATCTCCCTCGTGGGTTTACAAAACATTTTATAAAACATTTAAAGGAGTTCGAGCCTTTGAACTCACATTGATTATGAAAGGCAAATTATCGGTGACGGGCGTGCTTCGATCACGGAAACCTATATAAATAATAATCGGTCTTAGAATTTTGTCCAATGACTTTATAAAAATAATAGCTATGTATATATATGAGGATTTTATAAATATGATGATGATCAAGTGGGATTTTACATCTTTATTTAACATTATAGTGTTATGTGTTGGTAAAATTTTAGACTAGTTTCACTAGTTTAACTTGTTTACATGTTAAGGCCCAATAAGCCCATGATAAGCCCATTACATTCTATTAGTCCAATTATACTTTTAACATCAGCCCTATACTCACATGTTGGGCCCAAGTGGGTTAAGCACAATGAGTAAGTCCATTAGTGTTTAACCAAATTAGTTAGGTTAATAGTCCGTTAATGTCCATATGTTATAAAGCTCGAGTTTTATCGGTTTTTACTTGTCATATGTACTTATACATCAGTATATGAGTTATAAAAAGTTTACATTAGATGGGTCCGACCGTCTAAGTTTTAATTGACGAAAACGTTAATCTTTTGGTTTTAGCCGAAAAGACGTAAAACTTATGTATATAGTTTTATAACTTATAAAACTTATCAAATTGCCATTTTTATAAAATGTCCCATTTATTTATTAAAGTATATACTTATTTATATGTATTATATAAATTAGTAGGTTTTAGGTATATATTTTATATTAGTTTTACTTGAGTGCTAATTTTATAATATATACATTTATTTTAGAAATCTGATTATGAATTTCACATTCACCATTTTTACCACATCTTGAGTTCTGCAAAGAGATAGAAGCTCATTTTTGGGAAGCACAAACTAAATGATATGTGCTACAGTTAACTCCATTTTAGCTACTGCTCAATCAACTTCTAAATGTCTCTAACAGTTTGTCCAAAACAGACTATACATATTTGAACTTCAATATTGTTTTGATCATATCTCACTCATTTTATGGACTCCATTGAGTGGCCAACTCTCACATATGTACAAGTCTCATATCTTACTGTATATTAATTCATCCAAGTCATTTTAACAAGTTATCATAAGGTTCTTTACTGTTTTATACACCCTACTATTTTAAACATGATTTTAACATCTTTTCATGTAGTTTTCAATATTTTTAACCAAGTTTATCAACACATGATCCTACAAAATATTTTTATCATCATATATCATCATATACATATACATTAAGAAAGAAAATACAAATTTACATTTACAAAATAACAAGGAAATTGGAAGGATGATCTTGTTACCAACCAAGATTATGAAAGTTAAGATCAAGGCTTGACTTTTGAGGACAAAACTTGTGGTACACCAATATCAACTTCAAGATCACCAATCTTTATAAACTGCTTGTGGAAAATCAGCCCCAAGACACCAAGGAAACTTCTTTTTGGATGTTATAATCACCACCAATCAATAGAGCTTCAAAAGGATATCATAATATGTATGAATAACATAGGATTTATGGTTGAATCAATATCAAATAGGGGTGTTTATAGGTGAGAGTGGATGGCAAGGGTGAAGGGGGTGAGAGGATTTGTGTGAGATTTGCATGTGAGATAATGAATTAGTTGTTTAGGCTTGGTGGTTTTAAGTTCAAATGGTTTTAGAAAGAAAACAAGGACAAGTGTTAAGCTTGTTATAATAGGTTGACACCTCATAAAGGGGTGTTAGCTTAAGCTTGCCGTCCCATGAGTGGTGGTGGGGCAAGTTTATCTTGTCTCATCCCCATTATTTTATGGGTATTCCTCGATTCTAATTTCCTCGATTTGCGTGCCCTCGGGTCGTTTTACGAAAAATGTTTTTATAAATTATGAATCAACGGCACAGAACGAATATAATAAAAATTGTCTCATCAAAGTACGTTAAATTATGCACGTAAGCCTAAATTTCAATCGTAAATTGTGAGTTCATCAACCAACACAAAAATACGTTTCAAAATAATTAACGAGAAAATAATTTACTACCTGAAAATGTTAGATTGTCACAGTACACGTTATGGGCACTACGAATTTGTAGTCATACCATTTGGACTTATAAATGCTCTAGCAGTTTTCATGGACTTGATGAACTGTATCTTCCATGAGTTTCTGGACAAGTTTGTCATTTTCTTCACTAACGATATTCTGATTTTCTCTAAGTCAAAAGAGGAACGCGAAGACCATCTTCGTACAGTATTACGGGTACTTCGCCAGAAGCAGCTATATGTCAAGTTCTCCAAATGCGAATTCTAGTTGAGTAAAGTGGCGTTCCTAGGCCACATAGTATCCGTAGAGGGAATAACCATGGATCCTGCAAAGGTTGAGGCTATTACCAAGTGGCCAAGACCGACATCAGCAACTGAAGTTCGCAACTTTATAGGCTTAGCTGGTTACTACCGTAGGTTCGAAGAGAACTTTTCCCGATTAGCACTGCCATTGACCAAACTGATGCGGAAAGGGGAGAAATTTGTCTGGACTGAAGAAAGAGAGAAGAGATTTAAAGACCTAAAGCAGAGGCTGGTATCTGCATCGATTCTTACTCTCCCATCTAGTACAGGTAAATTTCAAATCTACAATGATGCTTCAGGGAAGGGACTTGGCTGTGTTCTCATGCAACATGGGAAAGTGATTGCATACGCATCATGGCAGCTTAAGCCTTATGAGGAGAACTACCCTACACATGACTTGGAACTTGCAGCTGTCATGTTTGCATTGAAGATATGGAGGCACTACTTATATGGTGAATCATGTGATATCTTCACAGATCACAAGAGCTTGAAATACATCTTCACTCATCGTGAACTGAATATGAGGCAGAGAAGGTAGTTAGAGCTGTTGAAGGATTATGACATTAATCTGCAGTATCATCCCGGCAAGGCGAATGTAGTGGTAGATGGTCTTAGTAGGAAGTCAAGTATGATCAACGACGTTAAGATAATGGAAGAGATTATACATGTAACACCCCATTTTGATAAATGGAATGTCACACGTGATTATGGAGTGTCATCAAAGCATACAGGTAAATGTCTTGAAAACATTAAATGACCATGAATGGAAATACCAGAAACAACCATCAGTAGTCCAAGTACAAGCTCATCACACACAAACATAAGTACTGTAAAGGAAAAGGACTAAACAATGTCCAAAGAAACAAGTAGCAAAATGTATGATGAAATGCATAAAGTAGAGAAGGCTAGATAGCTTCCAATCCATATGCACGTACGCTTAAAGTCTACGAGCGCCCTTGAGTACCTGCCGTTTGTGAACATTAAAGTAAAACGGCTAAGCATAACGTCCAGTGAACGGATATATAAGTATAGCATGGAATAACATAGGCATAAAGACTAATAGCAGCGGAAATGTATAAGTCCTAAGTAACCTGGTGACATGTTCATAAAACTGGTTTTATGGTTTGAAAATACTTATGTTTTTATGTAAAATTTGTATTAATTAGCCAATAGCCCATATAGGTCATGAGGTTCCACCGTACATGAATACTTGGAGGAGAGACCTCGTCATGCAATTAGAGGGTTTCATCTAATTAAATAGTCTGGTTCGGAGGGATCCATTCCTAGTGAAGGATGCAAGGCATACATCGCATTCACTCTGGTAATACTGGTAAAACATGTAACTAGGATGCGCCCATACGCCAAAATTGTAAAGGGATGCCACGAGCAATCACTCCGCCGTGGGGAAGTCATAACACTGGTGCCTCTAGTGTAATGGCTATGGTACCTCCATAACTAGGTGACACTGGTCATGCATGTATATGGCTTAGGCTCTTAAACTAACATATGTAATCAAACATATAAAACAATACTAGGAAAACAGTTGGCTGCAAACGGGGAAATCCTAATAAGGAAAGAATGTCCATACTGAAGGGACGAGAAATTCGTACCTTGTGTCCAATGACCGAAGAAGACGAAAGAATGAAAGTCCTACTTCGATCTCACTAATGCTACATAAATAGGGGACATGTATAAGTATTCTGTTTACTGAGTACCTAACTGATTATATCATGTCTTAGCTTGTTTTATATATTCTTGTCTTGTTTTACTGATTTTAATGTTATGTTGTGTTTATCATGTATTCTATGTATTCTGGTTAAGTATTACATGTATTCTTGTATTATTATACTTGTTGTGTAAGAATAAGTAACTTTCTTAAAATAGCAGGTTTCCTAAAATAGAAAGTTTCCAAATATAGAAAGTTTCCAAAAATAGAAATAAGTTGGATTAATAAGCTAAAAATATAAGCTTAAGTTTACTGGTTAAATATTATAAGTCATGTAAATATTTGTATAGTTTATTAATAATAGCATGTAATTTAATAAACTATAGTTTATAGCATTTAATTAAATATAAGCATGATTTAATTAAATTAAGGTGTATAAATACTTAGGTTAAACATGTATTAATATTATATTAATTATAACCTAAGTCATGTTTATTAATTAATTATATTCCATGCTTTAAATAGTTAATTAGTACTATAGTCTCAATTAAATAAATAAAATACTTAGGTTAAAACATGCCTTATTTCATAAATAATAATAACCTAAGTCCATGTTTAATTAACTTAATTATTAGTCATGTTTTAATTAATTTATTTTCTTGCTAAAATAATATAACTTGTAAAAATAATAACTTGTGAAAATTAGTCGTGAACCGGACCCGTGATTTTAATTTAGACCTATCGTGAACCGGATCGAATTCCCCATGAACTGGACCAAACAAACACCCTGTTAATAGTGGCAAACCGGATCAACCGGTTGCCACTATTGGTGCAAACACGCCACCAGCTGATAGCCGGTGGTTTGCCCTTGGCCTGCCTCGGCTAGCCACTACCCACACAGGGTTCCCACCAGTAGTTAGCCAGTGGTTCCCCTGCCGAGCCGTGTGTTCACCCTGCTTGACCAAAAAAGCCACCGGCTTAAGCCGGTGGTGTTTCTTGCTGCTGCACCGAGACCAAGACAACCACAAGGCCACCCCGACTTACGTCGGGGTCCTTGATCCTTGTTGCCGACCGAACCCAACCACACCGAGACTCAAAGTCTCGGTTGGTGGTGCGAACCAAAATAAGCGAGAGCCATGGGGCTCTCGGTTGGGTGTCGGCCGAACAAAACCACCCCAAACCTGATCCTTTTCCATTCTTTTTATTTACCCCATGATTCTAACATGTTTAATTACTTGTTTTTATTAATATCCATGTTTACATGTTCTTGATTTAATTAAAAAGAATAAAAGAAAGGATTTAAGGATTTAACGAATGCGTGAAACAATTGAGAACAATGACACGAACACTAACACTTGTTTTCCAATAATCAAGATCAAACTATAACCCCTTGGTGGTGTGTGGTAGCCGACGACCAAAGAGGACAAGGAGGCTAGGGTTTTTGATTTTTTTAGAAAACTATGTAAAATGAAAAGGGTGTAACCCTTTTTGTTAAATTTAGTTAAAACCAAAAATGGGCTTGAGCCCTCCCTTGTCTTGGTGTCCGCGGCTATGAGGGGCCCACAAGGGAACCCGAATGTTTTTTGTGTCTAATATTTTACGTGTTAATACGTTAGTGTTTTCGTGTTATATCTTAATTAATTGTTCGTGTTATAATTAAATACTTGTACGTAAACGATATTTATCCTATTATAATAAATACATACGTAATTACGTGTTCGTGATTTTAACGTTCATGATTTCATGTTCGTGACTAAAATTATTATGGTTAATAATTATCGTGTAATATCACGTAGTTAATACTTATCGTGTAATAACACGTACGTAATTCCTGTAATTAATATTCGTGACACGTGTTTGTGCTATAAAAGAAAAGTTTTAGTTTGTACTTACTTTTACTAAGTGTACTGTTCATGGTAAAAGTATGCGGGTTTAACAACTCTTCCCCCTTAAAAGAATAATTCGTCCCTGAATTATAGATAAGTAAACTAAAAGAGGAACATAACCGAATTCAAAACTTGAAATGAGGGTAAGAAGCCCAGATAGACTCCTTTGTTTCCCAAGTGGCTTCCCGCTTGGTATGATCCCTCCAAAGGATTTTGACAAATAGGATAGTCTTCTTCCTCATGACTCGCTCTTGTCTGTCAAGAACTCGCTCGGGCTCCTATATGAAGGTAAGATCCTTCACGAATCTGTTCTAGTGGATACTGAACCGTGTAAAGGGGATGGTAATTGCACCCTCTAAGTAAGGATACATGGAAAACGTCATGAACGTGAAAAAGCTGCGGAGGTAACGCTAACTGGTAAGATACTTCACCGACTCTCTCGATGATATCAAACGGACCGATGAATCGAGGACTGAGTTTCCCTTTTATTCCAAAACGTCTAACACCACGTGCCGGTGATACCTTAAGAAAGACATGATCTCCCACGTTGTAATGTAAGTCCCTACCGTGCTTGCCGGTATAACTCTTCTAACGTGCACGAGCTTCTTGTAATTTCTCCTTAGCTATAGTGACCTTCTCGTTGGTCAACTCTATCATCTCCGGTCCTTCAAGTGTTCGCTCACCAACCTGATCCCAGCAGATTGGGGCGCGACACTTTCTGCCATACAACATCTCAAATGACGCACACTTAATGATGGCGTGTGAACTATTGTTGTATGCAAACTCTACCAAGCAGATATAATCATCCTAATATCATGTCCACTCCAATGCACATGCTCGAAGTATTTCTTCTAATGTCTGAATAGTTCGCTCCGATTGTCCGTCTGTTTGAGGATGAGAAGTCATGCTAAGCTTAAGTTTTGTACCCCAAGCTTTCTGTAGACTTATCCAAAATCGCGAGGTAAACTGAGGATCTCTGTCCGAGATAATACTGGATGGAGCACCATGAAGTCTCATGATTCCTTCTTGTATGTATCGACGAGTTTGCTAACCGGATCTTCCTTGCGGATCGGTAAGAAATAAGCTGACTTAGTAAGTTGATCAACGATAACCCAAATCGCATCATGCCTCCTCTTTGTCTGCAGAAGACCGGTAACAAAATCCATGGTGATCTTGTCCCACTTCCACTCTTGAATGTATAACGATTGTAGTAGACCACTAGACCGCTGATGCTCGATCTTAACCTACTGGTAGGTAAGACATTTGGAGACATAAGTAGCAACATCCTGTTTCATACCACTCCACCAAAAGTACTGCTTGATGTCGTGGTACATCTTGGTCGAACCAGGATGAATGGAGAATGGGGAGCTATGAGCTTCAACCAATAAAGCTTCTCTGAGTGTAAGATCATCAGGAACACAAAGTCTGGTGCCCTGCCGTAAGATATCGTCGTCATCTAACCGAAACTCCGTCTGCTGCTCCAAGTTCTGTATGATTGCCCAAATTTCACCATCATCCTTCTGAGCTCCGTTGATCCTAGAGAGTAATTCAGGTTCCACTATAAGATTAGTCCAGTAACTGTGCTGCCTACGTACCATGATCTCAATGTCTAGTCTTTCTAAGTCTCTTATAATCTCTTCCTCTATCTTGATGTCGTTGATCATACCCGACTTCCTACTAAGAGCATTTGCCACTACATTCGCCTTGCCGGGATGATACTGCAGATTGATATCATAATCCTTCAACAGCTCTAACCATCTTCTCTACCTCATGTTCAGTTTACGCTAAGTGAAGATGTATTTCAGGCTCTTGTGATCTATGAAGATATCACATGATTCGCTATACAAGTAGTGCCTCAATATCTTCAATGCAAACACGACTGCTGCAAGTTCCAAGTCATGCGTATGGTAGTTCTCCTCATAAGGCTTAAGCTGCCGTGATGAGTAAGCAATCACTTTCCCATGTTGCATGAGAACACAACCAAGTCCCTTCCCTGAAGCATCACTGTAGATTTGAAATCTACCTGTACCAGATGGGAGATTAAGAATCGGTACAGATACTAGCCTTTGCTTTAGGCCTTCAAAGCTCTTCTCTCTTTCTTCAGTCCAGACGAATTTCTCCCCTTACGAAACTACGGTAGTAACCAGCTAAGCCCAGGAAACTGTGAACTTCAGTCGCTGATGTCGGTCTTGGCCACTTGGTAATAGCCTCAACCTTTGCTGGATCATGGTTATTCTTTCTACTGATACAATGTGGCCTAAGAATGCCACCTTGTCTAACCAGAATTCACACTTGGAGAATTTAGCATACAGCTGCTTCTGGCGAAGTATCTGTAATACAATACAAAGATGGTCTTCGTGTTCCTCCTTTGACTTAGAGAAAATGAGAATGTCGTCAATGAAGACAATGACGAACTTGTCTAGGAACTCATGGAAGATACGGTTCATCAGGTCCATGAACACAGCTGGAGCATTTGTAAGGCCAAATGGGATAACTACAAATTCGTAGTGCCCTTAGCGTGTACGGAAAGCAGTCTTGGCGATGTCCTGCTCTTTAACCCGTAACTGATGATAGCCCAACTCAGATCAATCTTGGAGAAATGTTTGGCCCCTTGGAGTTGGTCAAACAAGTCATCAATATGTGGTAACGGATATCTATTCCTGATGGTGATCTTGTTAAGCTCACGATAATTTATGTAGAGACGCATACTGTCGTCCTTCTTCTTTACGAATAGAACCGGTGCGCCCCATGGAGAAGCACTAGGTCGGATGAAACCGCGTTCCAATAGTTCCAGCAGTTGTTTCTTTAACTCTTTAAGCTCTATGGGAGCCATGCGATAAGGAGCCTTAGAAATTGGCTCAGCTCCTGGGATGAGCTCAATATTAAACTCCATTTCACGAGCTGGTGGTATGCCCGAAAGTTCTTCTGGAAACACGTCTGGGAATTCTGACATGACCGGCTAATTCTGGATAGATGGAGATTCAGCCTCCAGATCATGAACAGTAGCAAGATAGCCCTCATAACCATGTGACAGTAGTGCACGTGCTTGTAAGATTGAAATTATTTGTACAGACCTTCCAGGTATGAAACCGTTGTGAATGTACTCTGGTGCATTTACATCACCGAAGATGACCCGATATGAATGGCAGTCAATGGTGGCATGATGTTTGGATAGCGAGTCCATGCCTAATATCATGTCAAAATCGCACATATCTAATAGAAGTGCGTCAACTGGGCGAATCTTACCGTCAAATTCGAGGGGAAGACTCTTGTACCTATGGGTTATGCGTACAGAGTCTCTTAAGGGTGGGGAAATGTTTAATACATTCTCTAATGGCATAGGGGATATCCTAACATTCTTGGCATACGTAGTAGAAATGACCGAATGAGTAGCACCCGTGTCAAATAAAACACATGTAGCTTGACAATACATATATAAGATTCCAGTGATGGTACCTGTAGACTTGTTGGCCTGATCACGCGAGGTCGTGTACACCCGTCCAGTAGTAGGAGGTGGCTTGGAGTCGGCATGTCCAGATGTGCCCTCTATCTCACCCTTGCGACAGTCCTTCATGCGATGACCTGCCAGGCCACACTTGAAGCAAGCATCGCTGTCGCGGCGACATGGCCCTGGGTACCTATGGTTGCAGGTAGTGTAGAGAGGGTGAGTATACCCTCCAACAGGTGCCCTTGCTGGCTAGGAGGCTATTCAGAAAAGTACGCGTAAGACATAATTTATGGGTACAAATAGGACAATACCAAAAATCGTAAGACATAATACCAGTGATAGCTGTACGGTTGGGTTGTGAACCTCTGCGGTCCTTCTCCCTCATGTTTCCATGATTCCTGTTAGATGATGCTGAAGTGTCAGAATTATGAATTATAAGCATGTAACATAATAAATGAGTAAGTTTAGGGACCTGTTGCTGTTGGAGTTGCAGGCGTTGTTATGGTAATTATCATTACCGCCACGCCTATCTGAAGCAGAACGGTCTTGGTCTGACCGTACCCTTGTGCTGAGTAGGCTGCTGCTGAGTAGCGGGTTGAGATCGGTCCCAGTCTTCTGCCTGAAAGATGCAATTTATAGAGAAAGATAAATATTTGGATAGTACTGAATGAATTGAAATGATCACCGCTAAGTGACAAAAATATACCTCTTCTCAGGTCTCTCTGCCTCACCAAATTCATCTCTCTCATGCAGCATCTCCAACTTACGTGCTGCATCAACTACTTGTGCCACCGTGTTGAAGGTAGTCCAATAGTGCTAAACCAAACTAGTTGGGCCTAGTGGTCCAAAAAAGCTAATTTGGTCCATTACAGGTCCATATGTTACATAGCTCGGGTTTGTCGATTTTTATTTGTTAAATGTGTTTATATATCAGTAGATGTTTTATAAAAATGTTACATTAGATGGGTCTGATCATCTAAGTTTTATTTGGCGAAAACGCCATCCTTTCGGTTTTAGCCGAAAAGACGTAAAAGTTATATATATAGTTTGTAGTTAGAAAACCATTTGAGTTTTATTTTTATAAAATGTGAAATTCATTTATTATAGTATATAAACATATTCTATAGTAGTTATTAACAATTATTCACTTTTACATACTTATTTTATATATTAATTTACTTCAAGTTTGTACAACTAAATCACACGACTAATCAAACACAAATAACATGATGATGATTAAACTAAAAAAGAAAGATTAGATTAAGATGAAGAGAAGAAAAGAAATACAAAGTTGGTTATTTCCTAGTGAGAGAAACAAACACACCTTTCTCTCTCTAAAACTATGAAATGGAAAAGCACACACACAAATGAGGCTTAGGAGGCCTTTTATACTAATTAACAAATGTTTCGGAGGCCTTCCTCATTTGTGTGTTTGGGACTAAATCCCGTTACATAAACAATAATAACTAAAAACTCTCGACATCATTAAATAACACTTTTCACGAGCTTCGCAACGATATATTATATGACCATCACTTTAATTACTTCTAACAATCTCCGCCTAATGGGTGGTCATGTAATATATGACTTCACATCTTTGTTGTTACAGACTTTGAAGCTCGATGTCTTGAGAGTTCCTTCATAGTTCCTTTCATAACTTGTGATCTTGGATCTTTGATCCTTGCCTTGCCTTGATCTTGAAACTTTGCCAGCTTGTGTTCTTGTGTCTTTCCCCACATACTCATGTTTTGTGTTGACTTGAAAGCTTGTTAACAATCTCCCTTGATCATCAGAGTAGCGGAATTCTTTGTCTTTAGATGTTCTTCAGCTTTCTTCATTTATATGAGCATGTGGTCTTGAATTACAACTTCTTGAAGTTACGCCACCGTTTGCATTCCTCCGGTTTCCCGTTATACAGTAAGAATACTGTACCTGTGATTAGGTACGTTTAAAGAACTTCCTTGACAGGGTTTCTGGCTGTGGTAGCCGTTCTCAATACTTGAATTTATCGAAAGATAATTCATAGTAAGGAGTGAATCATAAAGTTCCATTCTGCTGATTAAGTCGTCAATTCAATTTCCTGGAACAAGTTTGAATCAATTAAGAATCAAACCATCGTTGCTTTCCTGTTGACACAAGTTTGATTCATATAGAATCATACAAGTTACCTACCGCAGTGCTGTTTGATGATGACACTGGAAGGATTTCCATTCGTCACTGTAAATACTGAAAAGTGTTACTCTGAATGTTCTGGCAAGATCATAAAGATATTGCGTCGAGACCTGGAACGAGTTTGAATTAATTAAGAATCAAACCACTGTTGCTTTCCAGTTAGCATATGTTTAATTCAAAGTGAATCGAACATATGACCTACCGCGGTGCTGTTTGATGTTAACACTGGAAGGATTTCCATTCATCACTGTGAATACTAGAGAGTATCACTCTGAATGTTCTAGCAATACCACAAGGATAGAGCGTAGGACTCTGTAAACTATCGCTTGTGTTCTAAAGATCAACAACAATTGATATATGAAATAAGTGTCCTAATGAGATTTTTTGCTGAATCTCGTTGGATCTAGACTCTATAAGTGCACGATTATTTGGTGATCGGAGGCTGGAGCAGACTGCCACCTATTCAATATCTACTCTCTCGGAGTGAGAAAGTCGATAGATATGAGTTGAACTCCGTGACAATTAAACAAACTTCTTTTGAGAGAAGCTTGAGTAGGCTGGGATGGGTTGTGCAATGCATCACTGGGTCCATGATGCTTTGTCTTTAATACCAGAAATCATCAACGTGATTCTGATAGTAGATGTATTGACCCGGTTTCTGCCTAAGTTGTATGGAGGGCTATTTCTTTTCACCCTTTATCCTTACATTTCTTTTTCATTCTTTAACCCCTTCAATGCTTACCAATACGTCATAACTAGCACCTTGTTGTGATTATTCCAGTGCTAGCTTAAGTACTTGGTCGACATTTTTCCCGTACACTCAACTACTCCATCTTTCCTAAGGACATCTAAATTCTAATAGATTGTCCCTGGGAAGATCCCTCCGGTTCTGGTTGGATCATAGGACGAATACCTAACCACCTTTTGACACCAATATCGTCGTGAATTAATGTGTTGAAGGGCATAGATATCGTAACCAGAAAAACCTGTTGAAAAAGCAATCAAGGTGGTTATGAAATCAGTGTTTACACCTTGAAGGTTTTTTGTATCACCCAAAACGCTCCCCCCTACATATGTGCATCATAAAAGGAAAGGTTTTTGCACATATTAGGAAGAGAAAGCACTTATATCAAAGATCTTATCCAAGATAACACATTTTAATCACTATTCTCCCCCTCAAAACTTGCATGAAATTGAAATTTTTGTGAAACTAGTGATGAAACATGGAGAGAATTATGTGTCATGAAACTTTGGAACAAATGTTTATGAAATCATTATACTCCCCCTCGAAAAGAGATTCTATTTAAATAGGGGAGTATATGAGCACATTGTTTTGAAATACCTTGAAAAATTGTGCTCAAAAGTCCGAGAAAATTGAGTTCATGAGCTTCAAACTTTGAATGTTTTGATATAAGCTAATGACCGAGAAAAACGAATTTCTCGTTGTTGAGGATAAGTAAAAAACGTTCCTTTATTTAGGGACCGGGTTATAGTCTGACATGTGACTATAAGCCATTATGAGAAGAAAATAGAAAAGACATGTTTTGAAAACATTTGAACTCTCATTCGAACTTTATGTACGTACCCGTGTCGTTATTGAACAACATTTCTAAGTACGTCCATATTATCGATGCTGAGAGACATGTCGAAGAAGAATATTTTTGGTATTTTTGAAAGATTTTCTCATTTTTATTTTGTTTTTAAAGGTTTTATATTTTTGTATTTTGATTTTCTGATAGATATATACAAGGTTACTACGAGTGTGCAAGACGTTTAAGTTCATCAGGAGTGAAACTACGCATACCAAGTCGACGAACCAAGAATTAAAATCTGTCTTGAGATAGAGCTTTGGTGAAGATGTCGGCTAGTTGGTAGTCCGTCTTGACAAAATACAGTTCGATCGTTCCTTGATGTAGCTTTTTGTATACCCTTTTAGGAAAAAGAGCAACAAATAGTGGTAGTATTAAGTGTCGGTTTAGGAAAACCGAGCACTAATGACCCAAATGAAGTCCAAGTTCGTTTCCCAAGGAGGCTAGTGCGTTGTGTTGAGAGTTGGTTTTTGTTTGAGATTATGTTGAAAGAAATGAGAAAGGAAAGAAAAGACGGTTACGATTACGAATTAAACTATGACGAAAAAGGCGTACACGTAAAGTCGCAAAAAGCTACAAAATTAAAAATTTCAACCTAAAAATTAACTATATGCTAAAGCAAGTCTAAAATAATATAAATAAGGAATAAAATCCAATAAAAATATTTTAAAACCTTTTATTAATTAAATATTTAATTTTAAATGCTAATTAAAGCCCTAAAATTAAATATAATTAATCAAAATGTCCAAAATATGATTTTATTGAACAAATAACTTACTTATATTATCTAAAAACTAAAAAGTATTTTTTTTAATTTTTAAATACTATTTTTCTATTTTTAAATTACTAAAAACTATTTTAAAACCAAAATAAATATAAAAAATAATAAAATAATGCTAAAAATAATCTACCAATTTTAAAAATCCTATTTTACTCTAATGAACAATAGAAAAATGAAAAAACTTGAAAAATATTAAATTTTCCACTAAATGACAAAACTAGTTTAATTAAAACCCTAATTAAATTAAATTAATTCTAAAAATTAATAAAAAGATGAACAGTAAGATATTTTTATACCAAAAACCTTAAAATATTATTCTAAGTCTAGGAAAATTGATTAAATTGAAAAATATTACTTTTTGGCACTAAAAGACAAAAACAGAAACTTTAAAGTTAATTAAAAATAGCTAATTAATCTAAAAATTACTAAATGAACAGTAATAAAAATTTTAATTAAACAGAAAAATCCAAATTAAAATTAGAAAAATAACAAAGTTGGATTCAAGCCCTAATTCCACTTTTTGAGCACTAAAGACAAAAAAGGAAGAAAACTTTAGTGACCTTTGCTGGACTTTTGTCCTTTAGCTTAGCAGTGGTAAAAAAGACACTAGCAGTGGGAAAGGAGTTCCCACTGACAGTGTTAATTTATGGTCTGTTTTTCAATAAGCTTAGGAAAGCTTATTTTGATAGCTTATTTGGGACAATAAGGCACCCTTATACTCTTTGGAGTATAAGGAGTCAGATAATACACAAAAAATAGCAAGTCACAAGCCAAGATCAAACAAAAATAAGCCAATTAAGTTTCTGAGTAAGCTAAGAATCTTTCTGATGAACAGTAACAAAACTATATGCACAAATCTGAATCTCTATGGCTCATAAGTAGCACATAAACTCACCAAATGGCAAATAAGCAATTTCAGTCCCTAAAATAACCTATCTCCTAACAGTCTTTCAAGATTGGTGGTAAAAATTTCAACAAAACAGTCAAACAAGAGAGATTATGTTTTTAGGCCATCATGTTAAATTCTATCATGCAAACTGAATTAAACTTTACCCAAAACTGAATCACCAAACTAACATGTATCCTATAACTAACCTGATGAGTGATTGAAACAAGTTTTAACACAAGATTAATGTAAATTATCCTGATTAAGCCTTAATCCAAACACCCCTTAATAACTGCTAACCAAAAATTATCAAACCAATAGCTACCAAAACTACTTGAAACAGAATCTTATAAGTAAAATCCTACTCTATTTTAAGGTAGAGTAGGCTGCTGCTGAGTAGGCTGCTGCTGAGTAGCGGGTTGAGATCGGTCCCAGTCTTCTGCCTGAAAGATGCAATTTATAGAGAAAGATAAATATTTGGATAGTACTGAATGAATTGAAATGATCACCGCTAAGTGACAAAAATATACCTCTTCTCGGGTCTCTCTGCCTCACCAAATTCATCTCTCTCATGCAGCATCTCCAACTTACGTGCTGCATCAACTACTTGTGCCACCGTGTTGAAGGTAGTCCAATAGTGCTAAACCAAACTAGTTGGGCCTAGTGGTCCAAAAAAGCTAATTTGGTCCATTACAGGTCCATATGTTACATAGCTCGGGTTTGTCGATTTTTATTTGTTAAATGTGTTTATATATCAGTAGATGTTTTATAAAAATGTTACATTAGATGGGTCTGATCATCTAAGTTTTATTTGGCGAAAACGCCATCCTTTCGGTTTTAGCCGAAAAGACGTAAAAGTTATATATATAGTTTGTAGTTAGAAAACCATTTGAGTTTTATTTTTATAAAATGTGAAATTCATTTATTATAGTATATAAACATATTCTATAGTAGTTATTAACAATTATTCACTTTTACATACTTATTTTATATATTAATTTACTTCAAGTTTGTACAACTAAATCACACGACTAATCAAACACAAATAACATGATGATGATTAAACTAAAAAAGAAAGATTAGATTAAGATGAAGAGAAGAAAAGAAATACAAAGTTGGTTATTTCCTAGTGAGAGAAACAAACACACCTTTCTCTCTCTAAAACTATGAAATGGAAAAGCACACACACAAATGAGGCTTAGGAGGCCTTTTATACTAATTAACAAATGTTTCGGAGGCCTTCCTCATTTGTGTGTTCGGGACTAAATCCCGTTACATAAACAATAATAACTAAAAACTCTCGACATCATTAAATAACACTTTTCACGAGCTTCGCAACGATATATTATATGACCATCACTTTAATTACTTCTAACAATCTCCGCCTAATGGGTGGTCATGTAATATATGACTTCACATCTTTGTTGTTACAGACTTTGAAGCTCGATGTCTTGAGAGTTCCTTCATAGTTCCTTTCATAACTTGTGATCTTGGATCTTTGATACTTGCCTTGCCTTGATCTTGAAACTTTGCCAGCTTGTGTTCTTGTGTCTTTCCCCACATACTCATGTTTTGTGTTGACTTGAAAGCTTGTTAACAATCTCCCTTGATCATCAGAGTAGCGGAAGTCTTTGTCTTTAGATGTTCTTCAGCTTTCTTCATTTATATGAGCATGTGGTCTTGAATTACAACTTCTTGAAGTTACGCCACCGTTTGCATTCCTCCGGTTTCCCGTTATACAGTAAGAATACTGTACCTGTGATTAGGTACGTTCAAAGAACTTCCTTGACAGGGTTTCTGGCTGTGGTAGCCGTTCTCAATACTTGAATTTATCGAAAGATAATTCATAGTAAGGAGTGAATCATAAAGTTCCATTCTGCTGATTAAGTCGTCAATTCAATTTCCTGGAACAAGTTTGAATCAATTAAGAATCAAACCATCGTTGCTTTCCTGTTGACACAAGTTTGATTCATATAGAATCATACAAGTTACCTACCGCAGTGCTGTTTGATGATGACACTGGAAGGATTTCCATTCGTCACTGTAAATACTGAAAAGTGTTACTCTGAATGTTCTGGCAAGATCATAAAGATATTGCGTCGAGACCTGGAACGAGTTTGAATCAATTAAGAATCAAACCACTGTTGCTTTCCAGTTAGCATATGTTTAATTCAAAGTGAATCGAACATATGACCTACCGCGGTGCTGTTTGATGTTAACACTGGAAGGATTTCCATTCATCACTGTGAATACTAGAGAGTATCACTCTGAATGTTCTAGCAATACCACAAGGATAGAGCGTAGGACTCTGTAAACTATCGCTTGTGTTCTAAAGATCAACAACAATTGATATATGAAATAAGTGTCCTAATGAGATTTTTTGCTGAATCTCGTTGGATCTAGACTCTATAAGTGCACGATTATTTGGTGATCGGAGGCTGGAGCAGACTGCCACCTATTCAATATCTACTCTCTCGGAGTGAGAAAGTCGATAGATATGAGTTGAACTCCGTGACAATTAAACAAACTTCTTTTGAGAGAAGCTTGAGTAGGCTGGGATGGGTTGTGCAATGCATCACTGGGTCCATGATGCTTTGTCTTTAATACCAGAAATCATCAACGTGATTCTGATAGTAGATGTATTGACCCGGTTTCTGCCTAAGTTGTATGGAGGGCTATTTCTTTTCACCCTTTATCCTTACATTTCTTTTTCATTCTTTAACCCCTTCAATGCTTACCAATACGTCATAACTAGCACCTTGTTGTGATTATTCCAGTGCTAGCTTAAGTACTTGGTCGACATTTTTCCCGTACACTCAACTACTCCATCTTTCCTAAGGACATCTAAATTCTAATAGATTGTCCCTGGGAAGATCCCTCCGGTTCTGGTTGGATCATAGGACGAATACCTAACCACCTTTTGACACCAATATCGTCGTGAATTAATGTGTTGAAGGGCATAGATATCGTAACCAGAAAAACCTGTTGAAAAAGCAATCAAGGTGGTTATGAAATCAGTGTTTACACCTTGAAGGTTTTTTGTATCACCCAAAACGCTCCCCCCTACATATGTGCATCATAAAAGGAAAGGTTTTTGCACATATTAGGAAGAGAAAGCACTTATATCAAAGATCTTATCCAAGATAACACATTTTAATCACTATTCTCCCCCTCAAAACTTGCATGAAATTGAAATTTTTGTGAAACTAGTGATGAAACATGGAGAGAATTATGTGTCATGAAACTTTGGAACAAATGTTTATGAAATCATTATACTCCCCCTCGAAAAGAGATTCTATTTAAATAGGGGAGTATATGAGCACATTGTTTTGAAATACCTTGAAAAATTGTGCTCAAAAGTCCGAGAAAATTGAGTTCATGAGCTTCAAACTTTGAATGTTTTGATATAAGCTAATGACCGAGAAAAACGAATTTCTCGTTGTTGAGGATAAGTAAAAAATGTTCCTTTATTTAGGGACCGGGTTATAGTCTGACATGTGACTATAAGCCATTATGAGAAGAAAATAGAAAAGACATGTTTTGAAAACATTTGAACTCTCATTCGAACTTTATGTACGTACCCGTGTCGTTATTGAACAACATTTCTAAGTACGTCCATATTATCGATGCTGAGAGACATGTCGAAGAAGAATATTTTTGGTATTTTTGAAAGATTTTCTCATTTTTATTTTGTTTTTAAAGGTTTTATATTTTTGTATTTTGATTTTCTGATAGATATATACAAGGTTACTACGAGTGTGCAAGACGTTTAAGTTCATCAGGAGTGAAACTACGCATACCAAGTCGACGAACCAAGAATTAAAATCTGTCTTGAGATAGAGCTTTGGTGAAGATGTCGGCTAGTTGGTAGTCCGTCTTGACAAAATACAGTTCGATCGTTCCTTGATGTAGCTTTTTGTATACCCTTTTAGGAAAAAGAGCAACAAATAGTGGTAGTATTAAGTGTCGGTTTAGGAAAACCGAGCACTAATGACCCAAATGAAGTCCAAGTTCGTTTCCCAAGGAGGCTAGTGCGTTGTGTTGAGAGTTGGTTTTTGTTTGAGATTATGTTGAAAGAAATGAGAAAGGAAAGAAAAGACGGTTACGATTACGAATTAAACTATGACAAAAAAGGCGTACACGTAAAGTCGCAAAAAGCTACAAAATTAAAAATTTCAACCTAAAAATTAACTATAAGCTAAAGCAAGTCTAAAATAATATAAATAAGGAATAAAATCCAATAAAAATATTTTAAAACCTTTTATTAATTAAATATTTAATTTTAAATGCTAATTAAAGCCCTAAAATTAAATATAATTAATCAAAATGTCCAAAATATGATTTTATTGAACAAATAACTTACTTATATTATCTAAAAACTAAAAAGTATTTTTTTTAATTTTTAAATACTATTTTTCTATTTTTAAATTACTAAAAACTATTTTAAAACCAAAATAAATATAAAAAATAATAAAATAATGCTAAAAATAATCTACCAATTTTAAAAATCCTATTTTACTCTAATGAACAATAGAAAAATGAAAAAACTTGAAAAATATTAAATTTTCCATTAAATGACAAAACTAGTTTAATTAAAACCCTAATTAAATTAAATTAATTCTAAAAATTAATAAAAAGATGAACAGTAAGATATTTTTATACCAAAAACCTTAAAATATTATTCTAAGTATAGGAAAATTGATTCAATTGAAAAAATTACTTTTTGGCACTAAAAGATAAAAACAGAAACTTTAAAGTTAATTAAAAATAGCTAATTAATCTAAAAATTACTAAATGAACAGTAATAAAAATTTTAATTAAACAGAAAAATCCAAATTAAAATTAGAAAAATAACAAAGTTGGATTCAAGCCCTAATTCCACTTTTTGAGCACTAAAGACAAAAAAGGAAGAAAACTTTAGTGACCTTTGCTGGACTTTTGTCCTTTAGCTTAGCAGTGGTAAAAAAGACACTAGCAGTGGGAAAGGAGTTCCCACTGACAGTGTTAATTTATGGTCTGTTTTTCAATAAGCTTAGGAAAGCTTATTTTGATAGCTTATTTGGGACAATAAGGCACCCTTATACTCTTTGGAGTATAAGGAGTCAGATAATACACAAAAAATAGCAAGTCACAAGCCAAGATCAAACAAAAATAAGCCAATTAAGTTTCTGAGTAAGCTAAGAATCTTTCTGATGAACAGTAACAAAACTATATGCACAAATCTGAATCTCTATGGCTCATAACTAGCACATAAACTCACCAAATGGCAAATAAGCAATTTCAGTCCCTAAAATAACCTATCTCCTAACAGTCTTTCAAGATTGGTGGTAAAAATTTCAACAAAACAGTCAAACAAGAGAGATTATGTTTTTACGCCATCATGTTAAATTCTATCATGCAAACTGAATTAAACTTTACCCAAAACTGAATCACCAAACTAACATGTATCCTATAACTAACCTGATGAGTGATTGAAACAAGTTTTAACACAAGATTAATGTAAATTATCCTGATTAAGCCTTAATCCAAACACCCCTTAATAACTGCTAACCAAAAATTATCAAACCAATAGCTACCAAAACTACTTGAAACAGAATCTTATAAGTAAAATCCTACTCTATTTTAACCAATAAGCATAAAAAACACAATGAGCAAGCACAAAGTCAGTCCACACATAAATTCTCATACGGCTCACATAAGCTTTCAAATTTTTAACTAAAGGCAAGGGTCAAGCTGTTTTACCTTGAAGGACCTACTTCCAGGCCCCTCTATGGCAAGCTGATGCCACCTCCTTTTAGCACAAATGGAACTTATGAGCTTATAGAAAAGGCTGTTGTAGAGAATGATGGTGTTGGATCAAAATCCAACACCCAATATGTCTTCTTAGGGATTTTCCTGCCAAAAGAAATAAGCCAAGACAAAAAAGAGTGAAGGAAATGTGTAACCCACAAACCCTTGAGCTAATCTTATTGCTTAAGCTAGCCCAAAGAGCTTATGCAATATAGATAAAACAGAAACCCCACCAGGTCAAGAAAACCTTTTTAAACTGCTTTTCTTTTTTTTCTATCTTTGAAACTAAAAAAAAAACTTGATAAGCTCTTTGACCACAAACTGGAATCCACTATTACTTAACCAAAGAACTTGTAACACCTTCTTTTGAGAAAGCTTTTGCTACAGTGACCAAAAAGCAGAACTTGCTTTTATGGAAATTAGAACTTGATGAGAAACTTTGCTAGAAAAGTAAATGTCTTGTAAGTAAATGACTGAAAATTTAAAAGATTGCAATGAAAAGTAAAATGGAACTCAATTAATCTTAAAATTCATCTATTATAATTCATAAGAAAAACTGGAACCAAAAAAACACAAGTCACAAGACGACTTGTATTTATACTATGCTAATGAACAATCTAGAATACTTGGAATAAAATAATACAAAGCTGGAAAAAACTAAAACCCTAGCAAGCGGGTTCCCCATATTGCCCTTTGACTGATTTTGAATTTGGTCTTTGTTTGAGCCCCATGTGATGTGATGTTGATGTTCCAGCTTGTAAGATGATCTTGGACGTATATTGGAGTCCTTAGGGACCAAGGCAAACTCGTGGAGCCGTTGGATGACTGTATAGATGCCAGTTCGTCATGTGAGGGGAAGGCTTGTGAGGGGACAAGGGGATGTGTAGTCGTTTTCTGGGTTGGGGGTTATGTTGGGAGTGGGGTAAAGATTAAAACCCCCATCATTAATTAAAAAATGGTGAAAAATGTAGCTTAATTAATCCTGGAGTTTTAGGGTTTATGGGTGTAAACAGGGTGGGGTTTAATCCAATTAAGGGGGTTAACTTTTTAAATAACCTGTTAAGTGGGAAAAGTTTGGGGTGTTGACCTTGTTTGACCCCGTTTAACAAATAACTGGTGAGTGGGGTATGGGCCGGGTTTAAGTTGGGTACAAAATGGGTTTGGGTTTAGTTAATGACAAAAACAGTCCCCTGGCTTTCATGTCTTCTTCATGTTGTAAATAAATACAAGAAATCCCATTTCCCTTTATAAATACTTTGGGCAGCTTGTCAATTTTGGCACAATAACTTTTCAAGACTTGTTTAAAGGGCTTTTTATGCACAAATTGTATTCTTCCAGGGCCATTCTTGTAATGTCTTCAAACTTCAAGGTCTTTGACTTGTTTGTTGACTTCTTGGAGGACCATTTTTGACAATTTAGTTTTGTTGAGGGACTAAATTTGCCAATTCTTCAGAGTTAAGGGTCCTTTTTGTAATTTTGACAAACTTTAGGGACCAAACTTGTAATTATGAAGATACAAGGGTATAAAGTGTCAATTCTTCAAACTTGGAGGACCAATCTTCAATATTCTTTAAATCTTCAAGGGTTTTCTTTGGAAAATTCCTCACTAGGGCTTGGTTCATCGTACGCCTTCGTTTCCCGTGTTCGTTTTTGCATGATTCTTGTGATCTTTTGTCATTTTCTCAATATCCGTACCTAAAATACACAAGCAACAAACACAAGCATATATTTGGGTATTTTGATGATATTTAATGCATTTTAAGTCCAAAAAGAACGATGAGACCATGTATAAAAGCAGTCTCATCACTCCCCCATACTAAACCATTGTCGTGCCCTCACGCAATGCTAGAATAAAGTATTGTAGCATCTCCAAAATTCATTTTTATTCACTTTATTGGAATGATAAACTAGCTACACTACTACTATTACTACTACTTGTGTTTTAGACATAATGTATGATTTTCATCGCAAAATGGGACGTTTAGGTTCATAGAATAAGAACACGTGAATGCTTCGTTAGAAATAATTTCATCGTCCTCGATTTTCACTTCGATTCCATGCCAAGCGTGCAACGAGATCATTGTCATTATAAGTTAGTAATGCTAACACTACTCATATGCCCTAATCACGTACTTATCCTCCCATTATTCCTAAGTTGTATCTCTTATATTTTATGATGTCTTGAATGTTTCACGAGGATACATTGTTAGACTTATGCGATAATAGAGATTTAGGTCTAAAAATAGAGTCTTAACGGTGTAACTAAGACCATCAAATCAATAACCCCTCCTAATAGACAACGATGTCACAAAATTAAGTTGACAAGAAGAATCGATAAACACGGTTTTATAACGGTTTTGAACATGAGACTTATTACCAAGACTTTTATACGCCCCCTAACGGAAGGGCCTTATTATCTTTGGTTTACCTCCATCTTTTATTCAACTTCGCCATGAAGCTTTTATTATGACTTCGGTCTTGCCTTGCCTTTTATTATCCGCCTCATCGGTGGTTTTATTAGCCAAAGACGTATATCCTCACGCTAAAGCGAATTTTGGATCTTTAAAGCTTCGAAGATTAAGGCTTGATTCACTTTCAATTTTTGCATAGATTTTTCGGCCTTGTGGGGCTTCAAATTGTTTGCTAGATTTAGGTGAGCACTTGAAATCTTATTATTGGGTGAAGCTTTCGATTATTCGGGTGCCAATACTTCAAAACCGTGACGCTGGCGATACCTTAGTGTCTTCCCAATTTAATTACACGGAAGCTACTAGAAAAGACTAGAAACCCAACAATCCCAACTAAACCGCTAAGTCAATATTTATTAAGCAAAAAATATTTACATGCGAAGGGAGAATAAGCAAACAACGAGAACACATGAGTTTTTGAAAGAATACGAGTACTCTACGTTTAGCATACTAACTTATAATTAACTCTATCATTTCTCGTCCTCATTTAAGAGACTTAGCCTAATGTGTAGTTAAGGAATCAAAGCTAAGTGCTCAACACGCACGGTCGAGTAAAAAATTACTCTTATTCTCGCCATCGGAAAACCTACATTCGTGTCTTCAAACACTTATAAAACATGAGAAAAAATTTAAAATTTGGCCATTTTTAGCCTTATTTTGCAACAAAAACGATAAACAAAACGATAAACTTTTGGAAAGCGTGAAGGTTTGGCAAGGCAAGTATCTATGCACCCCCCCATACTAAAGTTAAACATTGTCCTCAATGTTTCGAGTCTAGGGGTGCAAACACCCCCATACTAGAGACGTAGTCGAATGCCTAATCTAGCATGGAAAGGGTGTAACCAATAAATTAATAGCCGTTTATGAAGTGTGCTAATAACCTATGGTTAGAACATCAAAAGGATATATCATGGATATTGAGAAATGTCTCCAATAGCAAACGATCGAGTGCTCCCACAAAACGAACACGAGAGGCTCCCATCGTGAAGATCATGATCTAAAAACCACATATCACAAACAACCACGGAACAAAGGTTGGAAGGGCACGAATCCCCACACGTAAGCTACATTAGAAAGCGATAATATGTACATAGGATAAGCATGGGACTCCCCCACGAGGCACCTCATTTTTGATTACCGAGTCATGAGCTCGACTCGATCCCCTCAATACTAATTATCATTGGGGAAGGTGACTTGGTCGAGGTAGTTCAAGGATGGAACTTCCCCGCCAAAGTAGTGCTTCAACCTATGTCCATTCACCTTGAAGTTAGGACCATCATCTTGAGCTAGCTCGATGGTCCCATACAAAAACACTTGAGTCACGGTGAATGGACCGGACCAACGGGATTTCAATTTACCGGAAAATATTTTCAATCTTGAATTAAAAAGCAAAACTTGATCCCCAATGTTAAAAACCCGGTTTTTAATTTTTGAATCATGCAACTTTTTAGTTTTCTCTTTGTAAATCAATGAATTTTCATAAGCAATATCCCTCAATTCATCCAATTCATTTAATTGCATTTTCCGGTGTTTTCCCGCGGTCTCCATGTCATCATTACAATGCTTTAGGGCCCAATAAGCCTTGTGTTCTAACTCGATAGGCAAATGACAATTCTTTCCATACACAAGCTTATAGGGAGTGCACCCAATGGGCGTCTTATGAGCGGTCCTAAAGGCCCATAAAGCATCGTCCAACTTATCCGACCAAGATTGTCGATTTTCCCCCACGGATCTCTCCAAGATCCTCTTCAATGCTCGGTTTGAAACCTCGACTTGCCCACTCGTTTGTGGGTGATAAGCCGTAGAAAGACGATGTGTAACCCCATATTTCCTTAGAACACTTTCGAATTGGTCATTACAAAAATGGGTTCCACGATCGCTTATGATAGCACGAGGGGTTCCAAACCTAGCAAACAAACTTTTCAAGAACTTAACTACCACACGAGCATCAATGGTGGGCAAGGCCTTCGCCTCCACCCACTTAGAAAGGTAGTCAACCGCAACGAGAATGTACTTATTACCACGAGATGATGGGAACGGCCCCATAAAGTCTATGCCCCAAACGTCAAATATCTCACATACTTGAATGATATTTTGTGGCATTTCATCTTTTTGTGAGGCTTTTCCTTGTCGTTGGCATGAATCACAAGACTTCACAAGATCTTGTGCATCTCGGTAAATAGTAGGCCAAAAGAAGCCGGCATCAAACACCTTTTTAGCTGTGAGATTAGCACCGTGGTGACCACCCGTGGGTCCCTCATGGCAAGCTCTAAGGATGTTAGAAGCTTCGGTGCCAAATACACAACGTCGGATGATTTGATCCGCACACGTTCGAAACAAGTAAGGGTCGTTCCAAAAGTAGAACTTGACATCACGAAAGAATTTTCGTTTTTCTTGAGTTGTCATACCCTTAATGATGAAGTTACCCGCATGGTAATTTGCAAAATCCGCAAACCATGGGGTGGAAGAATCAAGCGTAGAATTCACTACACCAAGTGTCTCGAGCGGAAATGTTTCGGTGATTTCCTTGGGCTCGTAAACACTTTGGTGAGGATCTTCCAAACGAGAGAGATGATCGGCCGCTAGATTCTCGGCTCCTTTTTTGTCAACGATTTTGTGATCAAATTCTTGAAGGAGGAGAATCCAACGAAGTAATCTCGGCTTAGCATCTTGTTTAGCCATGAGATACTTGATAGCCGAATGGTCCGTATACACTATGCATTTCGTCAAGACGAGATAAGGTCGGAATTTCTCAAATGCATACACCACGGCAAGGAACTCCTTTTCCGTTGTAGTGTATTTAAGTTGAGCCTCGGTCATCGTCTTGCTAGCATAGTGAATAGGCAAGAAGTGCTTATCATGACGTTGCCCCAAAACGGCCCCAATAGCGTAATCACTTGCATCACACATAAGTTCGAAGGGGAGGTTCCAATTGGGAGCAACAAGAATGGGAGCTTCGGTAAGTTTCCTCTTAAGGATATCAAAGGCTCGTACACAATCTTCGTCAAAGACAAAACGTGCCTCTTTTTCAAGAAGATGTGTAATGGGTCGAGAAATTTTCGAGAAATCCTTGATGAATCGTCGATAAAAGCCCGCGTGGCCTAGGAAACTCCTAACTCCCTTGACAGTTTTGGGATGAGGTAATTTGGCGATGACGTCTACCTTAGCTTGATCTACCTCAATCCCCGCTTTCGAGACCTTGTGCCCTAAGACGATTCCACTCTTAACCATAAAATGACATTTTTCCCAATTGAGCACAAGGTTGGTTTCCTCACAACGTTTTAACATTCTCTCAAGGTTCGACAAACACGAAGTAAAGGAATCACCAAAAACGGAAAATTCATCCATGAAGACTTCCATCGTCTTCTCGATCATATCATGAAAAATAGCCATCATGCATCGTTGAAAAGTTCCCGGTGCATTGCAAAGTCCAAATGGCATTCTACGATAGGCAAACGTCCATATGGACACGTAAACGTAGTTTTTTCTTGATCACGAGGATCGATGGGAATTTGGATGTAACCGGAAAAACCATCTAAAAAGCAATAGAAATCGTTTCCCGCAAGACGCTCCAACATTTGGTCCATGAAGGGCAAGGGAAAATGGTCTTTTCGAGTGGCTTCATTCAACTTACGATAGTCAATGCACACTCTCCATCCGGTGACGAGTCTAGTGGGAATCAACTCGTTGGCATCGTTTAGCACAACGGTCATCCCTCCCTTTTTAGGGACACAATGAATAGGACTCACCCAAGGGCTATCGGAAATAGGGTAAATCATTCCCGCGTCAAGGAGTTTAAGGACCTCCTTTTTGATGACGTCGTGAATTTTGGGGTTCACCCTCCTTTGACTTTGGATTGTTGGCTTGAAATCTTCCTCCTTAAATATTTTGTGTGTACAAAATTTGGGATCGATTCCCTTAATGTCGGATAACTTCCACGCAATCGCCCCTTTGTGATCCTTAAGAACATCGACAAGTGCGGTTTTTTCATCATTCAAAAGTTCCTTCGCAATAATAACCGGCAACTTGTCGTCCTCCTCCAAATAGACATATTCGAGGTGAGGAGGTAAATCTTTCAACTCGAGAATAGGTGGTTCCTCAAGTGAAGATTTGGGCTCGATACTCATAACCTCCTCGGGTGGAGGAAATGGGAAATCGTTGAGAAAATCCTTGATAATCGAGAAGTCCTCATCGTTGTCGAGGTCTTCGTCACAAGTACGTGGAACATCGAATTCTTCCAACGTAAAACCACCACCTTCGAAAGGAGTGAATGTTGGTGTCGAATTATCAAGAATTGGATCTAACATAGTGGGATTGCCACTAGTTTCTTCATCACCAAAACCTAGAACTTCTTGTGAAAATTCCTCGCAAACCACGTCGATCATGTCAACGAGATTTATGGTAGCAACGGAATAGACATGAGAAAGTTGAGAATTTTGAGTTGCGTTTATAACAAGTTCCTCGTCGTTGAAATGTAAGGTGATCTTTCTAGCATGCACATCAATCAAAGCCATAGACGTATCTAAAAACGAACGACCTAAAATAAGAGGAACTTGAGGATCCGTGGGGATGTCAACAACAATAAAGTCTACGGGATAGTAGAACTTCCCCACTTTCACAATAACGTCTTCCGCCAAACCACATGCAAGAATCGTGGAATGGTCGGCCAACTCAATAGACATTCGTGAAGGAGTAAGATTAGGAAGATTGAGCGACTTGTAGATTGCAAGTGGCATCAAGTTAATGCTAGCACCAAGATCGGCCAAGGCATAGCATTCCTCCATATCTTGAATTGCACAAGGGATCAAAAATTTACCGGGATCACCGACTTTTTGAGGTATGCGATTAAGATAAACCGACGAACAACTAGACATTTTGTGTAATTTCTCCTTGTTGTTCAACATACTCTTAAAGTTAGCGGCAAATCGAGGCATCATGACCAAAGCATCGGCGAAACTCACATTAAAGTGCAAATCACGAAACATTTTCATAAAAAGCTCAAATTGATAGTTGTCGCGCTCTTGTCGTTTCTCCTTCCTAAGTCTCGATGGGTAAGGCAAGGGTGGTGTGGGTTGGGGCATAGGCATAGGCTTTGGAATCTCGGGTTCCAATATGGGTGATGGGTCAACCGTAGGTATGGCATGAGCGGTACTTTGTGGGCTTGAAATATGCTCCTTTTCGACCACCACCTCGGGTTCTTCCTTATTTTCCTCCACCGTTGGAGTAATTGGTTGAGGAGTTGGTTCTTTAAGTGTCTTACCACTTCGTGTGGTAATCACTTTCATCTCTCCCTTCGGGTTAGAAACGGTGTTACTAGGTAAACCACTCGAAGTAGAGGCCTTGTTTCCCATTACGGCTTCTAAAATTGCATTAAGCTTAGCATCTTGACTATTAAACTTCAAATCTTGGCTAGCGGCTTTTTGGTCAATTCTTTGTTCAAGCCTAGCATGACTTTGCTCTATCTTGTTGTTTTGACCTCGAATTTGGTTAGCAAAATCATTTTTCAATTCATTTCTCATGGCTAGATTTTCCTTAATAAAATTAGCTAACTCCTTTGCGTTCTTAGCCGTGTCCCTAGCTTGAGTAGCCATTTGCTCTTGAATGTTTTCCAAAATCCTATCATTTGAAGTAGCGTAATTCAAAAAGTCCATTGGAAGTTCTTTAGTATTTTGAAGACCTTGATTCGTGTTTTGAAAATTACGGTTTTGATTTTGATTTTGCAATTGGCTACTACTACTCCCTTGATTCCCATAGTTGTTATTACCCTTATAATTGTTCCTTTGATTGCTTTGGTAACCAACTTGATTGTTTCGATAATTGTTAGCATTTTGATTTGGTGAAAAACCCGGTGGAGTCAATTGATTAGTGCGAGGAACTTGACCGTTTTGGTTATAAGTTCCCGCGGCCGCGAAGGCACTCGAAGTGTTACCACCGTTGGTAATGCACTCGGAATAATCGTGAGCTCCACCACAATACATACAAGAAACCTCAACCGCTTTAATCGTAGCGGGAGCGGGTTGTTCACCAACTTTAAACTCAACTAACAAGCCTTTCACTATATCAAAAATTTTGTTTTCCAAATTAGCCTCGACTTGGCAAGCATCAACGGTGTGTGACAAACTAGGTGAAGATGAAGACGAAGCCTTACGAACACTCGATGTGCTACGAGGACTATACACCTTAGACCTATTCTCAATAATTAACAATGCTTCCTCGACCGTCTTACACAAGAAATTACCACCCGCGGCGGCATTAAGATAATCACGCTCATGATCGTTCAAGCCATTGTAAAACGTGTCTATTTGATGCAAGTCGGAAAAACCATGATGAGGACATTCGTGCAACATTTCCTTAAACCTATTCCAAGCCGTTGAAAAACTCTCATTATACTCTTGCGAAAACTTTGAAATCTCGTTTTTCAAGTGCGTAGTCTTAGAGGGCGGAAAAAATTGGTTCACGAATTTTGAAACGAGATCCTTCCACGTCAATATAGAATTGGGTGGCTCTTTCTCTAACCAAATTTTTGCGGGCCCCGCTAAGGAATACGGAAAAAGCATCATCTTAATCGAGTCGTTAGAAACATCCTTAAACTTGCATGTGGCGGTGAGACGATTAAATTGGCGAATGTGGTTATGAGGGTTGTCCTTTTCGTCCCCTCGAAACTTGTTGTTTTGAATCATGGACAACAAACCCGTCTTAACCTCAAAATTCTCCGCAAGGATAGCGGGAATCACAATCGCTTCTCCATAACCCTCGGTGGGTGCTTGAAGCAACTCCATCATAGTTCGATTAGCCATGGGTGCTTCTTTCACTACAATGGGTTCGTCAATAGGAGAGTCCTCACTAGTAGGAGTGAGTGATTTGTTTCTTCGTTTACGAGCACGTCTTTCTTTAGAGCGAGTTTGCATAAACGTCACGTACAACGAGAAGGCGAGCAAAGAAGATTCTTTTTGGTGTTTTTACTTTTTCAATTTTTTTGTGGTTTTTGATTGTTTTTAACTTTTTTTTTTGGATTTTTTGGAATGTATTAGTAGACACAAATCTACAAATCTCCTCCTTAATCAGATCTCTCGATTAAAGAAGCCTCAAGGAATGAAAACGAACACGTGAAGTGAACGCCTTCGATGACTTTAGAACGATGGTGGAACACCAAATCGTTCAAGAGGGTTTAATCAATAGAAACCAAGAAAATATATATGATATGTAATAATACTTTGGGCGGCAAAACCCTTGATTCACTCTCAAAATCAAATACGCACAAGCAAGCGGGGAACGAGGCGGCGCGAAGCACTTAAGAGCCTTTTTCCTTAGGATATATTTTATAATATCCGCCTTATACCCACCTTATAGTTTGTATTTTCAAAATCGAGCTTCACGAAAGTATTTATCTATTTTTGCCTTTTTCTTTGGTTTGAGATTCGAATACAATGATTGGGTAATGACCTCCCAAGTCAAGGTTGTGATTTCTCACGTATTTGGAGTACTTGTAAATTTATTGTTCTACGTATACAATATAGTAATAATATTCACACAAAAACCGAAAAACGATAATACGTATTAATAGAGTGCTATTAATACAAATACTTTTATGGCTAATATAAAAACAACAATGGTTCAATCAAAACACAACACGCCTCCCCGGCAGCGGCGCCAAAATGATGTAGCTTTTTGTATACCCTTTTAGGAAAAAGAGCAACAAATAGTGGTAGTATTAAGTGTCGGTTTAGGAAAACCGAGCACTAATGACCCAAATGAAGTCCAAGTTCGTTTCCCAAGGAGGCTAGTGCGTTGTGTTGAGAGTTGGTTTTTGTTTGAGATTATGTTGAAAGAAATGAGAAAGGAAAGAAAAGACGGTTACGATTACGAATTAAACTATGACGAAAAAGGCGTACACGTAAAGTCGCAAAAAGCTACAAAATTAAAAATTTCAACCTAAAAATTAACTATAAGCTAAAACAAGTCTAAAATAATATAAATAAGGAATAAAATCCAATAAAAATATTTTAAAACCTTTTATTAATTAAATATTTAATTTTAAATGCTAATTAAATCCCTAAAATTAAATATAATTAATCAGAATGTCCAAAATATGATTTTATTGAACAAATAACTTACTTATATTATCTAAAAACTAAAAAGTATTTTTTTAAATTTTTAAATACTATTTTTCTATTTTTAAATTACTAAAAACTATTTTAAAACCAAAATAATTATAAAAAATAATAAAATAATGCTAAAAATAATCTACCAATTTTAAAAATCCTATTTTACTCTAATGAACAGTAGAAAAATGAAAAAACTTGAAAAATATTAAATTTTCCACTAAATGACAAAACTAGTTTAATTAAAACCCTAATTAAATTAAATTAATTCTAAAAATTAATAAAAAGATGAACAGTAAGATATTTTTATACCAAAAACCTTAAAATATTATTCTAGTCTAGGAAAATTGATTAAATTGAAAAATATTACTTTTTGGCACTAAAAGACAAAAACAGAAACTTTAAAGTTAATTAAAAATAGCTAATTAATCTAAAAATTACTAAACGAACAGTAATAAAAATTTTAATTAAACAAAAAAATCCAAATTAAAATTAGAAAAATAACAAAGTTGGATTCAAGCCCTAATTCCACTTTTTGAGCACTAAAGACAAAAAAGGAAGAAAACTGATAGTGACCTTTGCTGGACTTTTGTCCTTTAGCTTAGCAGTGGTAAAAAAGACACTAGCAGTGGGAAAGGAGTTCCCACTGACAGTGTTAATTTATGGTCTGTTTTTTAATAAGCTTAGGAAAGCTTATTTTGATAGCTTATTTGGGACAATAAGGCACCCTTATACTCTTTGGAGTATAAGGAGTCAGCTAATACACAAAAAATAGCAAGTCACAAGCCAAGATCAAACAAAAATAAGCCAATTAAGTTTCTGAGTAAGCTAAGAATCTTTCTGATGAACAGTAACAAAACTATATGCACAAATCTGAATCTCTATGGCTCATAACTAGCACATAAACTCACCAAATGGCAAATAAGCAATTTCAGTCCCTAAAATAACCTATCTCCTAACAGTCTTTCAAGATTGGTGGTAAAAATTTCAACAAAACAGTCAAACAAGACAGATTATGTTTTTAGGCCATCATGTTAAATTCTATCATGCAAACTGAATTAAACTTTACCCAAAACTGAATCACCAAACTAACATGTATCCTATAACTAATCTGATGAGTGATTGAAACAAGTTTTAACACAAGATTAATGTAAATTATCCTGATTAAGCCTTAATCCAAACACCCCTTAATAACTGCTAACCAAAAATTATCAAACCAATAGCTACCAAAACTACTTGAAACAGAATCTTATAAGTAAAATCCTACTCTATTTTAACCAAGAAGCATAAAAAACACAATGAGCAAGCACAAAGTCAGTCCACACATAAATTCTCATACGGCTCACATAAGCTTTCAAATTTTTAACTAAAGGCAAGGGTCAAGCTGTTTTACCTTGAAGGACCTACTTCCAGGCCCCTCTATGGCAAGCTGATGCCACCTCCTTTTAGCACAAATGGAACTTATGAGCTTATAGAAAAGGCTGTTGTAGAGAATGATGGTGTTGGATCAAAATCCAACACCCAATATGTCTTCTTAGGGATTTTCCTGCCAAAATAAATAAGCCAAGACAAAAAAGAGTGAAGGAAATGTGTAACCCACAAACCCTTGAGCTAAGCTTATTGCTTAAGCTAGCCCAAAGAGCTTATGTAATATAGATAAAACAGAAACCCCACCAGGTCAAGAAAACCTTTTTAAACTGCTTTTCTTTTTTTTCTATCTTTGAAACTAAAAAAAAAAAAAAACTTGATAAACTCTTTGACCACAAACAGGAATCCACTATTACTTAACCAAAGAACTTGTAACACCTTCTTTTGAGAAAGCTTTTGCTACAGTGACCAAAAAGCAGAACTTGCTTTTATGGAAATTAGAACTTGATGAGAAACTTTGCTAGAAAAGTAAATGTCTTGTAAGTAAATGACTGAAAATTTAAAAGATTGCAATGAAAAGTAAAATGGAACTCAATTAATCTTAAAATTCGTCTATTACAATTCATAAGAAAAACTGGAACCAAAAAAACACAAGTCACAAGACGACTTGTATTTATACTATGTTAATGAACAATCTAGAATACTTGGAATAAAATAATACAAAGCTGGAAAAAACTAAAACCCTAGCAAGCTGATTCCCCATATTGCCCTTTGACTTATTTTGAATTTGGTCTTTGTTTGAGCCCCATGTGATGTGATGTTGATGTTCCAGCTTGTAAGATGATCTTGGACGTATATTGGAGTCCTTAGGGACCAAGGCAAACTCGTGGAGCCGTTGGATGACTGTATAGATGCCAGTTCGTCATGTGAGGGGAAGGCTTGTGAGGGGACAAGGGGATGTGTAGTTGTTTTCTGGGTTGGGGGTTATGTTGGGAGTGGGGTAAAGATTAAAACCCCCATCATTAATTAAAAAATGGTGAAAAATGTAGCTTAATTAATCCTGGAGTTTTAGGGTTTATGGGTGTAAACAGGGTGGGGTTTAATCCAATTAAGGGGGTTAACTTTTTAAATAACCTGTTAAGTGGGAAAAGTTTGGGGTGTTGACCTTGTTTGACCCCGTTTAACAAATAACTGGTGAGTGGGGTATGGGTCGGGTTTAAGTTGGGTACAAAATGGGTTTGGGTTTAGTTAATGACAAAAACAGTCCCCTGGCTTTCATGTCTTCTTCATGTTGTAAATAAATACAAGAAATCCCATTTCCCTTTATAAATACTTTGGGCAGCTTGTCAATTTTGGCACAATAACTTTTCAAGACTTGTTTAAAGGGCTTTTTATGCACAAATTGTATTCTTCCAGGGCCATTCTTGTAATGTCTTCAAACTTCAAGGTCTTTGACTTGTTTGTTGACTTCTTGGAGGACCATTTTTGACAATTTAGTTTTGTTGAGGGACTAAATTTGTCAATTCTTCAGAGTTAAGGGTCCTTTTTGTAATTTTGACAAACTTTAGGGACCAAACTTGTAATTATGAAGATACAAGGGTATAAAGTGTCAATTCTTCAAACTTGGAGGACCAATCTTCAATATTCTTTAAATCTTCAAGGGTTTTCTTTGGAAAATTCCTCACTAGGGCTTGGTTCATCGTACGACTTCGTTTCCCGTGTTCGTTTTTGCATGATTCTTGTGATCTTTTGTCATTTTCTCAATATACGTACCTAAAATACACAAGCAACAAACACAAGCATATATTTGGGTATTTTGATGATATTTAATGCATTTTAAGTCCAAAAAGAACGATGAGACCATGTATAAAAGCAGTCTCATCATTCCTCTTTCCACATGCTCCTTAATGAAATGGAATCGGACAGCTATGTGCTTGGTCTTGGAGTGTTGGACCGGGTTGCAGGATATGGCTATGGCTGATTGTGAGTCACAATAGATAGGCACTTTGTTAAAGTGAAAGCCATAATACGTGAGTTGTGTTCTCATCCAAAGGACTTGAGCACTACACACGGATAGAGACACATATTCTGCTTTCGCGGTGGACAACGTCGTGCAATCTTGTTTTCTTTAGGACCAGCTCACTAGCTTCTCGCCTAAGAATTATGCTCCACCGGATGTGCTCTTGAATGTATCATGACATCCTGCATGGTCGGCTTAGCCTGGTACCGAGCAAATAAACAAGTAGCATGCACAATGTCCGGTCTGCTTGAGGTTATGTACATAAGGGACCCGATCATACTTTGGTATTTTGTAGCATTTACAAATGTCCCTTTCTTATCGAAATCAAGCTTGTGTTTAGTGTCCATTGGAGTACCAATAGGATCACATTTTTCCATCCCAAATTTCTTTAAAATTTCAAGCACATATTTGCCCTGATATATGAAAATGCCACGGGGAGATTGGTGAACTTGGAGACCAAGAAAAAACGTCATTTCCCCCATCATGGACATTTCAAATCGACTTTTCATAAGGTCAGCAAATAATATGGAATATTTTGGGTTAGTAGAACCAAATATAATATCATCTACATAGACCTGAGCCACCAATATGTCGTTGCCGTAGTGCTTGATAAACAAATTTGGATCAATGGTTCCTTTGCTGAAGTGATTTTGGAGAAGAAATGATGATAATTCGTCGTACCATGCCCTCGGTGTTTGTTTCAAACCATAAATTGCCTTTTTCAACTTATAGACATGGCTTGGGTGTTCGGTGTTGATGAAACCTTCAGGTTGACATACATACACATCTTCTTTTAACGGCCCATGCAAGAAAGCCGTCTTCACGTCCATTTGATACACAGTGAACGATTTGTGTGCCGTGTATGCCAAGAAAATCCTAATAGCTTCCATTCGAGCAACCGGGGCGAAGGATTTTGCGAAATCAATTCCCTCCTGTTGTTTACAACCTCTCACAACTAACCGAGTCTTGTTCCTAATGACCGTTTGCTCCTCATCCATCTTGTTTTTGAATAACCATTTCAGAGTAAGGGGATCGATATTGTCCGGTCGTGGTACTAATTCCCATACATCAAGCCGAATGAATTGATTGAGCTCTTCTTGCATAGACTCAATCCATGATGCATCGGTCATTGCTTCTTTTACACTTGCTGGTTCCATTGTGCTGACTGATAGTGCAAAGATACACATATCACCGTCGGTACGTAACTGATTTCGTGTTGAGACTGGTCTTGATAGATTGACAATCACTTGAACCAAAGGATGATTCTTAGTCCATTTGTGTTCATGTGGAAGTGTATGATAAACTTGATGCGAGCTCGACGGATCCACATATGGTGTAGAAGGCTGAGTAGAACTTGTGGAAGCCGGAGACAGATCCACATATCGCATTGTTTGCATTTTCAGCAACTATTTCATTCTGAAGATGAACATGAGTAGGAATTTGCTGAGAATGTTGTTGAGTTGCGTCGGTAGTTGGAGACGTGGTTGGAATGTTTGGAGTCAATATGGTTGAGGTTGACATAGATGGTGCAAAAACGGATGCCATTGGTGCAGATGCAGTTGGTGGTTCTGGAACTACCATAGCAGGTGCAGCCGGGGCATTTTCAGGAACACCAAATGACGAAGGACCCTCCATATATTCATTATAAATTGGCCCAAATAAAACTTCCAAGTCACGTTCCGAAGGTTGTAACGATGAGATTATTGACGGTGAAAATTGAAGCGCGAGTCCTGAACTTACGTGTCCAGAAGTCTGACCTTGAAGCTCGGGATGTGAACTTCTATGTTGAGAGGCCATACCCGAGAGTTCATCAAAAGTAACATTCATAGTCTCCATTACCTTTCTTGTCCTCCGATTATAAACCCTGTAAGCACAAGCAGTTGAAGAATAACCAGTGAAAAAGCCAATATCACCTTTAGGTTCAAGTTTACCGATATCTTCACGATCATTCTTCGGATAACATAAAGCACCAAAGACATGTAAAAATGAAATATCCGGTTTTCTTCCATTAATGATCTCATAAGGTGTTTTGTTGAAACGGGTGTGAATAATGGAGCGGTTTTGAGTATAACATGCAGTTGCTATCGCGTCGGCCCAAAGGAATAACGGTGCACTGGAGGAGAGAAGCATCGTCTTCAACTAAAGTACGATTCCTCCGTTCCACAATTCCATTCTGCTCTGGAGTTCTTACAGCCGAAGTTTGATGAGAAATCCCAACTTCGTCAAAATAAGCTCTCAGTTTCTGATTGATGAATTCTGTACCGTTATCCGTTCTTACAATGATAACAGGGGCTTGAAGTAGCACTGATGTTTTCTTCAAGAAATTGATAATTACATCCGGGACTTCATCTTTCGAAGCAAGAAAATGAACCCACGTGTAACGAGAATAATCATCCACAATCACAAGAACATACCACTTTCCATTAATGCTTTTGATTCTCATTGGGCCACACAAATCCATATGAAGGAGATGCAACCTATTCGTCGAATTTGGAATAGGTTTGGTTTTTGTGAGGTTTCTTCTTGCTTTTACCTTGCTCACATGATGGAAAAAGATGGTCTTTAGTATATTTGAACTTTGGAAGACCGGTAACGAGATCATCTTTTGCAAGTTGGGTGATGGCATCGAAATTGAGATGAGATAACCTTTGATGCCATAAACATGACTTTATTGAAGTGGCCCGAGCCATGAGACAAATGGGAGATGCAGCAGACATTTGAAAAAGATCAATGGTGTAAAGGTTTGTTGTGCGATATCCTTTCAACAGATCAATTCCTTCAAGATCCCTAACAAATCATGTATGACTTCTGAAGGCTACCTCCAAATCTGAATCACAGAATTGCCCAACCGAGAACAAATTGTGTCCCAAGCCATCAACAAAAGAAACTCTGGTGATGATAATATTTCCCCAATGAAGATCACCATAGCCTAGAATTGCAGAAACGTGATCATTTCCAAATCGAAAAGTTCCCATAAAACGCCATATAAAGTTCTTGAGAAGACTTCGATTCCCAGTCATATGCTTGGAACAACCTGAGTCTACGCAACAGAGACAAATTTCAACATCCTGCCAATGATAAGAGAAGAGAAAATTTGGCAAGCGAAGAAATATGTTCCTGTATGGTTAGGGAATAATCAAGCCATATCACATACCGACATTTCACTATCTGTATGAGATCTACTAGAATCAATAACATGACCATTAGAGGCAAAATATCTTCCAGTAGGCAACCACTTAGAGGTAAATCTAGGACTTCTAGGCGTATCAAGACTTTCAGTGGACCCTACCTGCTTAGTTTTCAGAACATACACTTTAGCCTTAGGAGTGCTATGTGTTTCGCTGATAGAAAGCTTGTCAAGTCGAGTGTAACCACCATAGTTCAAACCATTCATAGTCAAACCACAAGCATCATGACTAAAGTAAAGAAACATTTATTACATTTAGTACAAATAACTTCAGATTTTGCATTCCGAATAGCAAGTTTAAAGTCATTACATTCAGAAGAATTAAGTTTCTGATTATGAATAAAAACGGTAAATTCCTACGGTGTTCTTCTACTTCCACATTATTATCTTTGGGACGACTACTTCTAGAGGCAAAAGGGACCCTATCATTCCTTGTATTGCTCGTAGGCTGTGGCCTTCTACTCTTAGTGTAGTTGTTCATTCCTGTATAAAAAGACACACGCTTGTTAGAATTAGCATTTTATAAATCAATGACTTGTGGTTGTGCGATAGTGGTCAGTTTTGTCCTAACGCTTGCTTTACGTTGGTTGCTAGGCACAAAGATATCTGCCCTAGTTTGAGATGAAGGTCTAACGCGAAACATTCCTGGGGCAATAACAGCAGCTTTCATTTTAGCAGCCTGGGGCAATAACGGTGTTACAGCAATACGAGTGGGTCCCGAGGTTGCTGGTTTATGGATCATTGTATCCACAATCGAGCTAGGCTCAGAAGTCTTATCTTTTAACAAGGCCTTTAATTTACAGTTCTCACAGATTTTATCAATAAGTTTCTGATAGACAGACTTGCTTTGTTCAACAACCCGCTTATATGAAACAACAACAGATTCTAAATCTGCAATCTTAGCCTTAAGCTTCTGAACATTACCATCACTAGCACTCTCTAACCCTGAAGAGGCCAAATTCGTTTCCTTAACCCCTCCTAACTGAGCCTGCAACCGTGCGATAGTTTGTTGCATTTCATTGTAAGCTTTTTCATACGAAATCTTGTCATATTTGCATTCATCACATTTTTTGACAAATTTATTCCAATGATCGGTGAATTCTTTATCCTTTTTAATGACATAAGATTCCATTTTCTCTTTCATAAGATCAAGCTCAGTTTGAAGGTTTTCATTATGCGACACAGAGGTACTAAATAGGGCTACTATCAATACAATCACGTGCTTTAGGGAGGCGTTCAAGATCATTTTCCAAAACTTTGATTTTATCAAGAGATTCATCATCTTCCTTCGCCAAAGATTTAAAGTCTTCAACAAAGTTGGCAAATTCTTTTAGAAAAGCGTTTTCCAAATTGCCTAACCTAGCATCAACTTGATTAATAATTGGATTAATATCGTTTTGAAGAATTTTCTGGACCTCAATCTAAACAGGTGATGTAAAAGTTCCTCCAGTTATTTTGGAATTAACAACACGTTTAAGGATGACAAAGTTATCTTTAAGCTCGTTTAGAAATTGGCGTGTGATACTCGGTTTAGGAGGGTCATCAGACAATTCCTCACTTGGTAGCAAAGGCATTTCAGTACTCGTTTTGACCGAACAAAAACAGTTGGAGGATTAACTTTCGGATAATAAACGGGTGTCACTTCTTTATCAAGATTTTTCATTCTTAAACGAGTCTCTACAGCAAGTTCAGTAGTTTCCTCGAAATCATGCACACTAGGAGGATCATGCTCATCAGACAATAACACACTACCATTATATAAAGTTTCATTAGTGGCCTGAACTTGCTTAAGGTATCCGGGATTAGGGGGAAGAGGACAACCTAAAGCCAATTTGTATTGAGTGTAATTTATCTCATTCACTTTTGGTGCGAGCATATTGATCGTCTGCATAGTTTGGCCACGTTTTACTAAAAGGTTGTCTAATTATCTAATCCTATCCCCAGCTTTGCAAAAATCTTCAAGAAGCCCATCTTCTCGAATTTTGAAATCATGTTTCAGCTTCTTTCGTTCTTCTTTTAAATCCAAAATAGTATATTTTTCAGTTGAAAGTTGTTTATTAAGAGAAGTGATTTCTTCATTCAATTCGCTTATCTTTTTAGCACTACTTAAGTGTAAGGCATTTAATTTCTTAGTTGTTCATTTTTATTAATAAACCGATGTTGCATGAGCTTGTTCAAGTTCTTTAATTTTAGCGTGATGAATTTCAAAATATTTCTCTCGTTCCTTATATCTCGCAAGCTCAGTGGTCAATTTAGCATTAGATTCTCTAAACTTATTATTAACCACCGTAGCATGATCTACATCCTTAGCAAGCTTATCAAATAAAGATTTATATACGCATGTGTCTCATCGTGAAGGGTTGTAGGCTAAGCAACTTGATCCACACTAAGGCCCACACTGGGCTCATTCGAAATAATATTACTATTATTCGTTTGGTACCCGTGTGTCTCAATGTAGGGCTCAAGCATCGCAGTATACTCTTCCTCCTGATTAGACATACTATATATATAATTATCATCAAAACTTGGGTGTACCTCAGAGGGACCGTCTAAATCATAGACGGGAGCTCTGTCATCATGCATTCCTGAGGTTGATGCTTGCTGTAAGTTTGCCATCAAGATGTAGTTGGCATTCACCTCTTCTTCCTCGTCATATTCTGTAGCAAAAGCCATAAGATCAAATTCCTCATCTTGAAGTGGAATCCCTGCCTCTTCTTTTTGTGTATGGGAAGCTGAGTCTGAAGATAAGCAGCATCCCTCTTCTTTTTGGCTTTGCAATCTCGAGCATAATGACCAAATCCCCTGCAGTTGTAGCACTGAACCTGACGATTGTTGTTTCCGTTTCCATTTCCCGTACCAGTATTCTCAGCCCTTGCCGCCATAATGTTTCCCATCTGATTACCAACCGCTGGCACAACTATTAACCCATTCTGATTACCCATATTTGGAACATTCGGATTCTGACCACGGGTTTGTCCATACTGATTTCCTGCATTCCCAACATTCTGACCATATTGTGTCCCCGTGTTCCCAGCAACTACCAATTGGCGTTCTTGATTCGCATTCATGAAAGGTTGAGCAATCTGCCTATTTCTAGTGTTCGAGGAGATTCTCTGATTGTTGTTGGTTCGGTTAATGGTAAATGTGAATGCCTTTGCGAGAAGTGCAAGACCAGTATTAATCGCACGAGTAGGATCGGTGATGTCATTAAAATAGGCAATGGGTTGTTGTAAGTAGTTCACAGCAGTAGGAGGTTGATATCCATAAGGGGTGAGTTGTTGTTGTTGTTGTGGCATGAAGTTAATTGATGAGGGTTGATGGTAAGGTACCATGGGATATGACATAGATGATGGAGAGTTTGCCATAAAATCCAATGGATCTTGTGTCTTGGCACGTCTTTCAGCCCTAACTTCATTAGCTTCATCTTAATTCATCTTCAAATAATCATATACTTGAGTGTAGTCCACTACATGAAGATCCTTGGTTTGATTGACAAGAGTGACATATCTTGACCATTTAGAAGGAAGATTATCAAGAAATTTGATGTTTGCAGCAATTTGTGCAGGTTCATGTTTGTTTCTTCTAAGATGATTCATGAGGGTTGAAAATCGATGATAGTAAGGTTCAATTTATTCCCCTTCAGTAGACGTAAATTTCTCCCATTCACGAAGCAACTTAGTTTCCTTTTCTTGTAAACCGAATTCACTCCCCTTCATCATTTTATGAATCCTTAGCCACATCTCGTGTGCGGTTTCACAACTATCGACAGCAGCATAAACATCTTCGGGAAGTCCCATGAGGATGACTTGAATTGCTTGATTATCGGCGTCGAGTTATTTAGATTCAGCTTCAGTTAATTCTTCGTCCTTTTGCTCATGACTAGAGTCAGCCACTGGGTTAGCATTCGTAGGGTCCCCATGCACAATGATTGTTCTTCTAACATACGAACCTTTTTGAATCGAGTTGACAATCAATTTTCCCAAAGATTTACATTTTGCATAACGAAGGAGACGACTAGCCCATGTAGTGTAGTTCTCCTTGGTGAGCATGTGAGGACGATTCTCACTACCCGCAGCGTAAATATCTTGTTGAGACGTCATTGTAGAAGTCGTGTGAAAAACAGGATCTCAATTCGTAGAAAGCAGAATGTTGATGTTAAAGTCCCCTAAATATGATTAAATCCCCTAAAAATGAGCTCTCCTGAAACCAAAAATTCCAAGGCCAAAAAACACACGAAAATTTTTCAAAAACACAATTTCAAAGAAATAGCCAATATTCAGAATATAGGGTTTTTCTAAGAACTAACCAATCTTCGGAATAAAGAGGTTTTTCAGAGAAATTACCAATCTTCAGAATAATGAGGTTTTTCAGAGAAATTACCAATCTTCGGAATAATGAGGTTTTTCAGAGAAATTACCAATCTTCGGAATAATGAGGTTTTTTAGAGAAATTACCAATCTTCGAAATAATGAGGTTTTTTAGAGAAATTACCAATCTTCGGAATAATAAGGTTTTTTAGAGAAATTACCAATCTTCGGAATAATGGGGTTTTTCAGAAAAATAACCAATCTTCGGAATAATAGGGTTTTTCAGAAGAAAGACACTTTTTCGGAATAAAGAGGATTTTGAGAGAAAATGACTTTTTCGGAAAAACTTACCTTTTTTGGAATATGTCACCTTTTTTGGAGAAATGGCTCTTCTTCGGAATATGAGAACTTCTTCGGAATAATGATAGATTTTCAGAGAAATGGATCTTCTTCGGAATAAGTAACCTTTTTCGGGTGGATTTCTTCGGAATAAATGATATTTTCAGAGAAATGGATCTTCTTCGGAATAAGTAACCTTTTTCGGATAAAGTGGATTTCTTCGGAATAAATGATATTTTCAGAGAAATTTTCGGAATAAGTCGGTTTCTTCGGAATAAAAAGGATTTTCAGAGAAATAGATTTTTTCCGAGAAACATACCTTTTTCGGAAAAAGAGTAGTTTTCAGAGAAAATGGGTTTTTTTGGAAAAAAATGGTTATTTTCAGAGAAATATTTTCGGAATACAAAACCCTTTTGCGAAAAAACCAATTATGAGAAAATGGGTAAACTCGGAATAACAAACCCTTTTGTGAAGATTATTCCGAAAATAAAGGGACACAGTTGAGTCGTCTGAGATGATATGAAACCACCAAAACAACACATCGAATCCACCAAAATCAACAACCACTTCGATCACACCAATAACAACACCTCAAAGCCACAAATACCAATCGAATCCAACAGCCTAAACCAAAAAACCCACGAAACCAATACCAAATCCACACCAAATCAACACCAAAGCTAACTACGAATCCCTTGGCGAATGATACCACTTGTAAAACTAAATCACACGACTAATCAAACACAAATAACACGATGATGATTAAACTAAAAAAGAAAGATTAGATTAAGACGAAGAGAAGAAAAGAAATACAAAGTTGGTGATTTCCTAGTGAGAGAAACAAACACACCGTTCTCTCTCTAAAACTATGAAATGGAAAAGCACACACACAAATGAGGCTTAGGAGCCCTTTTATACTAATTAACAAATGTTTAGGAGGCCTTCCTCATTTGTGTGTTCGGGACTAAATCCCGTTACATAAACAATAATAACTAAAAACTCTCGACATCATTAAATAACACTTTTCACGAGCTTCGCAACAATATATTATATGACCATCACTTTAATTACTTCTAACAAAGTTTTCATTTAATATTGTATAACTTATTGTGAAATCTGATGTAAAAAGTCATGTTCACCATTTTTCTCATATCTTGAGTTCTATAATGAGTTAGAACCCCAAATATTTATTGTAGAAATTACATGATATGCTATACAAATAATCCTTCTATGGCTCCTTCTCAAACAGCCTCTAAATATCAGTTTTAATTCGTCTAAAATAGATCAGTCAGACTAGTACCTCAAAAGTATTTTGGCCATATCTTGCTTATTTTTAACATTCCATTGTGTGACTAATTAACCACTTGTGTAAAAATCATTTATCTATCATTATATCAAATAATATAATCCATTTAATCAAGTAAAAACATTGAAACTTACTGTTTTTCACAGCCTATTAATCTAGTTAAGATTTTATCATCATTTACTTGTAGTTTTAGCCTTATTAACTTGTTCTAATGACACAAAATCCCCATGCAACACTTTGATCATCATTCATCACTATCATACATATACATTTGGAAATAAATAGACAAATACATTTACAAAAATAGTAGGATGATAGAAAGAAGAACAATCTTTATACCAACCAAATGATGGAAATGATGAAATTTTGGATGAACAAGGCTTGATCTTGTAACCAAATCTTTAACTTTTCAAGGAAACTTTTAGTGATCTTCAAGTATATGAACTCCTTTTGAAAAATCAGCCCAAAGACTCCATGAAAACTTTCTTTTACAAGTGGAAATCACCTCAAAACATCCTCCTTTTAAGTAGTTTTCATCATAGATTGAATATAGATTAAGTTGTAGGTTGAAAATTTGATGAAAATGGTGTTATGGTGGTGGTGATGGGCGGCTAAAGAGGGAGAGAAGAGAGATTTTTGATGAAAACTTTCTAGTTACATGCAAGTATGTGTGTTGTGTGTGAGAGATTGAGGGTTAAGTATCTTAAGCAAGTTATGAGACAAGTGTCTCAACATAAGCTAAAAATTTGACACCAAAGGGTGTTACACCCTTGTGAAATCCGCCCCTATTAGGGGTGGGACAAGTGTTAAACATGTCTCATCCCTAATATTTTACGGGTACTCCCTGATTCTAGTTTCCTCGATTTACGTTCCCTCGGGTCGATTTACGAAAAACGTTTTTGCAAATTATGAAACTACGACACAAAACAATTCTAATAAAAATTGTCTCATATAAAACGGAGCACTAAAGCGTAAATACGTAAACCCAGGGTTTCCGGTTCAATCGTAAAAGACGTTAAATTATGCACGGAAGCCCTAATTTCTTCCCGTAAATATGCGAGTTCATGTACCAACACAAAAATAAAATATAGAAATAATATACGAGAATAATTTCTTCCCGTAAATATTCCTGTTTATAATTATTATACGTAATAATTAGCGTGTTTATAAATGTTCGTGATTGTATGTTCGTGATTATATGTTCATGATTATAATTATTATAGTTAATAATTATCGTGTATTATTACGTACTTAATAATTATCGTGCATTATTACGTACTTAATAATTATCATGCATTATTACGTACTTAATAATTATTGTGCATTATTACGTACGTAGTTTCTGAATTTAATGTTCGTGATACGTGTACATAACATAAATAGAAAGTTTTAATTGGTTCATAGGTTTACGTGATGTACCGTTCATGGTATTTATATGCGGGTTTTACAACTCTTCCCCCCTAAAAAGAATAATTCGTCCCTGAATTATAGATAACGTAAACTAAAAGAGGAACATACCTGAATCAAAATTGGAAATGAGGGTAAGAAGTCCGGATAGAATCCTCCGTCTCCCAAGTGGCTTCCTGCTCGGAATGGTCCCTCCAAAGGATTTTGACGAATGGAATCGCCTTCATCCTCATGAATCGTTCCTGACGATCAAGAACTCGTTCGGGATCCTTAATGAAAGTAAGATCCTCACGAATCTATTTGAATGGATACTGAACCATGTGATGGGGATGATAATTGTACCCTCTGAGTAAGGACACATGAAAGACGTTATGAACATGAGAAAGTTGCAGAGGTAACGCTAAACGATACGATACTTCAGTGACTCGCTATATGATATCAAACGGTCCGATGAATCGAGGAATGGGTTCTCCTTTGATTCTGAAACGCGTAAGTCCACGCGCCGCTGATACCTTGAGAAAGACATGATCTCCCACATTGAAATGCAAATCCCTAGGATGCTTGTCAGCATAACTCTTTTGATGTGCACAAGCTTTTTGCAGTTTCGCCTTAGCAACAGCGACTCTCTCGTTGGTCATCTCTATCATCTCTGTACCTTAAAGAATTCGCTCACCAACCTGATCCCAGCAGATTGGGGCGCGACATTTTCTGCCATACCACATCTCAAACGGTGCATACTTGATACTGGCATGCGAACTGTTGTTGTATGCAAATTCTACAAAGCAGATATAGTCGTCCCAACTTCCTGTCCATTCTAAGGCACAAGCTCGCAGCATATCCTCTAGTGTCTGAATGGTATAATCTGACTTCCCGTCTGTTTGAGGATGAAAAGTTGTGCAAAGCTTAAGTCTGGTGCCCCAAGCTTTCTGTAGACTCCTCCAAAATCGCGAAGTAAACCGAGGATCTCTGTCCTAGATGATACTAGATGAAGCACCATGAAGTCTCATGATCTCCTTCTGATATAGGTAAGCGAGTTTGCTAACCGCATCATCCTTGCAGATCGGTAAGAAATGAGCTGACTTGGTAAGTCAGTCAACGATAACCCAAATCACATCATGCTTCCTTTTCGTCTGTGGAAATCCGGTGACAAAGTCTGTGTAGATCTTGTCCCACTTCCACTCTGGAATGTCTAATGGTTGTAGTAGACCACTAGATCGTTGATGCTCGATCTTAACCTGCTGACAGGTAAGACATTTGGAGACATAGGTAGCAACATCCTGTTTCATACCACTCCACCAGAAATACTATTTGATGTCGTGGTACATCTTGGTGGAACCAGGATGAATAGAGAATAAGGAGCTATGAGCTTCAGCCAATAACGCCTCCCTGTGTGTAAGATCATCAGGAACACAAAGTCTAGTGCCCTGCCACAAGATACCGTCGTCATCTACCTGAAACTCCGTCTACTGATCTAGGTTCTGAATAATTGCCCAGATTTCAACATCATCCTTCTGAGCTTCCTTGATCCTAGAGATTAAGTCAGGCTCAACTCTAAGATTAGCCCAATATCCATGCTGTCCACGTACCACAATCTCAATATCCAGTCGCTCCAAGTCTTGTATAATCTCTTCCTCTATTTTAATGTCGTTGATCATACCCGACTTTCTACTAAGAGTATTTTCCACTAGATTCGCCTTGCTGGGATGATACTACAGATTAATGTCATAATCCTTCAACAGCTCTAACCACCTTCTTTGCCTCATGTTTAGTTCACGCTGAGTGTAGATGTATTTCAGGATTTTATGATGTGTGAAGATGTCACATGATTCTCCATACAAGTAATGCCTCCATATCTTCAGTACAAACACAACTACTGTAAGTTCCAAGTCATATGTAGATAGTTCTCCTCATAAGGCTTAAGCTGTCGTGATGCGTACGCAATCACTTTCCAATGTTGCATGAGAACACAGCCAAGACCCTTCCCTGAAGCATCACTATAGATCTGAAATCCACCTGTACCAGATGGGAGATTAAGAATAGGTGCAGATACCAGCCTCTGCTTTAGGTCTTCAAAGCTCTTCTCTCTTTCTTCAGTCCAAACGAATTTCTCTCCTTTCCGCATCAGTTTGGTCAATGGCAGTGCTAATCGGGAAAAGTTACCTACGAACCTACGGTAGTAACCAGCTAAGCCTAGAAAGCTGCGAACTTCAGTTGCTGACGTCGGTCTTGGCCACTTGGTTATAGCCTCAACCTTCGCAGGATCCATGGTTTCTCTGCGAATACGATGTGGCCTAGAAACGCTACTTTACTCAACCAAAATTCGCATTTGGAGAATGTGACATACAGCTGCTTCTGGCGAAGTATCTGTAATACTGTACGAAGATGGTCTTCATGTTCTTTTGTTGATTTAGAGAAAATCAGGATGTCATCAATGAAGACTATGACAAACTTGTACAAAAACTCATGGAAGATATGGTTCGTCAAGTTCATGAAGACTTCTGGAGCATTGGTAAGGCCAAATGGCATGACTACTAATTCGTAGTGCATAACGTGTACGGAAAGCAGTCTTGGCGATGTCCTGCTCTTTCACCCATAATTGATGGTAGCCCGGCCTCAGATCTATATTAGAGAAATGTTTGGCACCTTGCAGTGGGTCAAACAGATCATCAATGCGTGGCAAAGGATATCGATTTCTGATGGTGATCTTATTAAGCTCACGATAATCAATGCAGAGTCGCATACTGCCGTCCTTCTTCTTTACGAAAAATTGGTGCACCCCATGGAGATGCACTAGGGCGGATGAAACCTCGTTCCAAAAGTTCCTATAGTTGTTCGTTTAACTCCTTAAGCTCGATGGAGACATGCGGTAAGGAGCCTTGGAAATTGGTTCAGGTCCTGGGATGAGCTCAATATTAAACTCTACCTCACGAGCAGGTGGTATGCCCAGAAGTTCTTCAAGAAACACATAGGAAAATTCTGACACGATAGTCTGATTCTAGATGGATGGAGATTCAGCCTCCATATCATGAACAGTAGCTAAGAAGCCCCCGCAACCATGTGACAGTAATGCACATGCTTGTAAGGTTGAAATTATTTGTACAGATCTTCTTGGTATAAAACCGCTGTGAATGTACTCTGGTGCGTTCACATCACCGAAAATGACCCGGTATAATGGCAGTCTATAGTGGCGTGGTACTTAGATAACCAGTCCATGCCTAATATCATGTCCAAATCGCACATGTCCAACGGAAGTGCGTCAACAGAATGAATTATGTCATCAAACTTAAGGGGAAGATCTCTGTACCCATGTATGATGCGTACAAAGTCTCTTAAGGGCGTGGAAATGTTTAAGACATTTTCTAGTGGCATATGGGATATCCTAACACGATTGGCACAAGCAGTGGATATGACCGAATGAGTAGAACCCGTGTCAAATAATACGCATGCAGCTTGACCATACATATACAAGATTCTAGTGGTGGTACCTGATGACTTGTTGGCCTGTTCACGCAAGGTAGTGTACCCACGTCCGGTAGTCGGATGTGACTTGGATTCAGCATGTCCAGAAGTGCCCCCAATCTCACCCTTAGGACAGTCCTTCATGCGATGGTCTGGCTGGCCACACTTGAAGCAAGCATCGCTATAATGGCGATACGACCCTGGGTGTCTGCGGTTGCACGTAGTGCAAAAAGGGTGAGTATACCCTCCAACAGGTGCCCTAGCTGGTTGGAAGCCTATTTTAGAAAAGTATACGTGAGACATGATTATCGGGTACAAACAGAACAATGCATAAAATCTTAAGACGTAATACCGGATGTAGCTATATGGTTGGGGTGTGAACCTTTGCGGTCCTACTCCCGTCCGTTGCCATTATTCCTGGTAGTAGATGTTGAAGTGTCAGAATTATGAATCATAAAACACATAACATACAAACGAGTATGTTTAGGGACCTACTGTTGTTGGAGTGGTTGACGTTGTTACGGTAATTGTCATTACCGCCACGCCTATTTGAAGCAGAGCGGTCTTGAGTCTGACCGTTACCCTTAGGTTGATTCGGCCGCTGAGTGGCCGGTTAGGACCGGTCCCCAGTCTTCTGCCTGAAAGATGCAATTATAAAGGGAAAGATAAATATTTGGATAGTATTGAATGAAATGAAATGATCACCGCTGATGACGAAATATACCTCTTGTCAGGTCTTTCTGCCTCTCCAAACTCATCCCTCTCTTGCAACATCTCCAACTTGTGGGTTGCGTCAGCCACCTGTGCCACAATATTAAATGTAGCACACACCAAGTTATTGGCGACAAATGTTCGAAGATCCCAACGAAAGTGATACGCTTGCTCCTCTGTAGTCCCGGCTGCTGCGCAAAGGAATCCAGCCAGTCGAAGGAACCTCTGCATAAACTCATTGTTGTCTTCCCCAACTCTTTGTCAAATACCATGATACTCCCTCTTGAGCTTATCCTGCTCAACTTTTGGGAAGAACTGCCCCATAACCAACTCGTTGATCTGTGCCCAAGTCAAGCGAGTAACCCAGTCGTCGTCTCCATTCGACAACTTAAGTGCCTTCCACCATGCAAGCACGTTTCCTCCAAACTTGTAGCAAGCTAACCTTGCCTTAAAGACGGGGTCGCATCCCATAGCATCAAAGATCTTCTCGATGTGAGCTATCCATCTCTCAGCCTCAGCGAGACTATCAGTCTACTTGAAGTATTTCGGACGCTGCTTATTGAACCGCTCCAGCCATGTGATCAGGGTAGCAGGAGGTGGATGAGGAGGATTATGAGGGTGCTGATTGTTGGCAGCTTGCACCTCGGCTCGAATCTCATTCCTCAGTTGAGGAAGTATAGCCTGCATAGCAGCTTGGACTGCTGCATTCAGTTGCTCTTGTTCACGTGTGAGAACCATCTGACAGTATAAAAAAATATACAATGATTAAGCTGGTTAAAACATAATATACAAACATGAAAAAAAAATTATGCAAATAAACATGAAAAAATTTAATGCATGAAAATAGTGTATGAATGCATGGCCAACGAAAATGACATGGGTTTAGGTGAATGCCTATGGGTCGGTTCAGCTAAACAAAATGGCATGACGAGGATGAACGCCTATGGGTCGGTTCATCAAAACAAAGTGATTCGATTAAGAGCACATGCGACTAAATATGGCCAGTCCTGTACCAACCATTACTTAGTCAAAATTTCTGCAACAATGATACATGAAACAAATGCATGAAAACAATTGTTAGTTCTAGGAAGACCATGGTGATTACCCACTAATCACAGGTTATGTTTTTAGAGCCTACAGGTCGAACCTTGGCTCTAATACCATAATTGTAACACCCCATTTTGATAAGTAGAATATCACAAGATAATTATGACTTGTCATCAAAGCATGTAAGGTAAACGTCCAAAAACATTAAATGACCATAAAAGGAAATACTGGAAACAAACATCGGTAGTCCAAACATAAGCTCACACACATTAATATAAGTACTAAAATGGAAAAGGACTAAACAATGTCCAAAGAAATGAAGTAATATAATGTATGGAAATATGCATAAAGTAATGAAGGCTAGATAGCTTCCATCCATATTCATGTACTCTCAAGTCCTAGTTGCGTCCCTGGGTACCTGCCGCTTTGGGAACATGAAAAGAAAACGTCTGAGAGTGACGCCCAGTGCACGGATACACAAGCATAACATGAAATGACATAAGCATAATAAGACTAATAGCAGCGGAAATGTATAAGTCCTAGATAACCTAGACCATGTTCATAAAATTGGTTTTATAGTTCGAAAAGACTTATGTTTTGATGAGACGGCTTTTATACATAGTCTCATCGTCCAAATCGGGCTTAAAATGCTAAAAATATCATCAAAATACCCAAAAATATACTTGTGTTTGTTCATTGTGTATTTTAGGTACCGATATCGTGAAATCAACAAAAGATCACAAGATTCAAGCAAAAACAAACAAAGGAAACGAAGCCGCACAAAGAACCGGACCGAATCATGAATTTCCAAAGAATTCCTTGAAGTTTGAAGATTTGGCAAGATTGGTCCCTCAACTTTTAAAGACTTGTCATTTTATACCCTTGTAAAACTCTAAAATTACATTCTGGTCCCTAAAATGTCAAGAGTTTACATATTTGGTCCATGAAGAATTGCACAAGATCGAAGCCAGGATTGTACTCAACGAAGCAATACGAGAATTTTCGGATCAACTCGACAAGTTTGAAGATTTTTCAAGTTAAAGACGAAGACAAAGTCAACCCGAGACCCGACAATAAAATAAGCCTGAAAAAACGAATCCCAAAACCTTATTTTTATTTTACGGACCAACTCATTAAACGAGCCGAGTTGGCCCGTTTAAATATTAATATGAATGCTACCAAGCACGTTTAACACCAAGGCCCAAGTTAAAATACAAATTCAATTTCATTCTTGGGCCCAAAAACACCCCTCAGCCCGTTATAATCAAACACAAAACGTTCCCCTTTTGTTTTTTTACATCAGACGAAAAAAAGAAAGAAAGAGGGATTAGGGTTCATCTTTATCTCCAGCCTCCATACTAATCCCAAATCATAACCCTAATCCCCAGTCACTTTCAACTTCGATCCACACATCACTCATGATACCCCACATCAAAACCCACCCACGTGAAGAACAAAGTCAGACAAGCATGTGATCTCTGCCAAGTTTGAAGACCAAATCAATGGTGGATATTCAACCCTTGGGCTCCAATCCCATCTAAGGGTCATGAATCGAAGACCTCGAAGGTTCCTACATCAAGACAAGATCAAGACCAGGTTTGATATTCGAATATTCTTAAAAAGATCCATGGGCAATTCGGGTACTTCAAAGACATTAGGTTTAGGGTTTGTGATCTTCATGTAATAGTATAAATAGAATAGCTTTTTCAATTTTTTTCGTTGTTCCAGAAATTTTCTTTTGTAATGCCCTTTTTTTTAATTAATGAAAAAGTTGGTATCTTGAATTTCTGAATTCCAAAACTTTATTTTGTGCAAATGTGGAGGGGTAATTTAATTTACTTTGTTTGTCATTTTAATTTAATTGTTCTCTTTAATTCAAAGTTTATTTCAGTGATGGTACTCGAATTTTAATTTCAAAAATTTGTTGTTAATTTTTGTTGATGATTTAAGAAGCATTGGAATTTTTATATGAAGTTGTTTTTTTTTATCAAAGAAAAGAAATATGTTTTGTTCCTGATCAAAAAAAGGGAGAAAAGAGATTTGTGTTCTTTGGCCACTGTTCACAGACCGAGAAGAAAGGTGGGTTTATATTTGAGTTTGTTGAGTAAAAATAAAAGAGAGAGTGAAGGTTACGAAAAAAAGGGAGATTTGAGTTTGTTTTACTAGTGTTCAAGAAAAAGAAAAGAAAAGAATGTTGTTGTGATATTTTTTTTTATGACTGTCAAAGAGAAAGCAAGTATTGTTGATACAGGAGGTCTTGTTAAAAAAAATCAAGCAATATAAAAAAGGAGGGTGTTAAATTGTTGATGTTTACTGTTCGAATCAAGCGATAAAAAAAAGAAGACGAGGTCGTGTTGTGAAAAAAAAAGAGAGATACTGTTGGCGTTCTTACTGTTCCGATTTGGTACAAAAAATGGGGTTTATGTGTTTGTCGTTATTGGTTACCGAGTGACAAAAGAAAGAAAAGAGAGTACTTGTTTGCTTCTGTTCACGGAAGAAAAAAAAAGGAGGGTTATCCGGTTTTTATATAGATTCGGATTTAAGGTTCTTATTAGATAGTTAATAGTTTTGCTCGGTTTGAATCGTGTTTCGAGAGCTAAATCGACACAGGATTGAAGATGATTTTGCACTGGGTTTCGGTCGATGGTTTATGTTTGGCGCTGAGCTCGAGTTGATTACATAGTTGCTAGAATATGGGCCTGGAAGCAGTGTATACTTCCCTTCCCTTTTTCATCTTTTTAATTGCTATGATAGTATAGATTTAGAGTAGTGTATACATATGTTTCCTTAAGTTTCTGAGTAAGTAGCATCAATAGATATTTTAGGTGTTAGATTCGTTAATATTGTCTCTAATTTTGGTTCGTTCTTACTTGCTTTGTCGTTATTTGAGGAGTTTAGTACATTACCTTAAGAGTTATTTTCACATGATTCATAACAGCCACTCAAGTCCACGTTAGGCCTATAGTTGACACTTCTTTGGTGATTTACACCAGCTAGTGTAAATGTATTGGTTGGAAGTTTTAGATAGTAATATTTAGGAATCAAGTAAATTTGGGTATCGATTTAAGTTTAAGGTTGATTGCATAACTTTCCTAAGGTTAGTCATAGTAATATTTAAGTTAATGTAAGAAGCCTGCTGATTGTTTTTTTGCTGTGTGCTTATGTTTGTGGTTGTCACTGTGTGCCTGTGTATCCATATCAAAAAAAAAAGAGTAGTTTAAAAATATAATAATAAAGGCAGAAACTAGCTGCAAGTGAGACTAGAACACTCAACCTCCGTCTGGCATCAAACGCAGCGACACAGTGCCTAACCATCTGTTCTACAAACATGTTTTGTTAATACTCCTTTTCTATTCCTTTATATTCCTGTTTTGAACACTGGGCATAAAAAGGTGTAAAAAGTGGCAGCAGTAGGGATAGAACCCGTGACCTGCTGCTCAACAGACCAAGTACTCAACCATTTGCTCTAGTGTTTGGTTTTTGTTACTAGTTGCTTCTTAATTTATCTTATATTGTTTTTGTATCGTATATTTCAAGCTTATCAGCCCTATAGCTTAATTCGTAGCTTATTGTAGATTAATTTTCGAACATTTTATTTTTTTCCTAGGCTTTAAATAATGTTTAGCTTTTCATAAATATTTTTTTGGATTTTTTTTTTTAAAATCATTTAGTATTTTTAAATCATTTATTTAGTTTAAATAGTATTTAATTCATAAAAAAATATTTAAAAGTCATAAAAAATAGTTAAATTAACTTTTTATTTTCAAAAAAAAATATTTGTTTAGTTTTTAAATAATACACTTTAGGTTTAAAAATAAAAAAGGTTTGAACTTTGTCTTTTTCTTAGTTATTTTATTTTTTAGGATTTTTATTTTAATTTAAAATTAATTTAAAAGTTTTCAAAATTTTTGGTTTGCGTAGTTTTCTTAGTTAGGTTTTTTAGAATATTTTAGTAATTTTTAATTATTTTTAGGTGAAATTTTTTGTTAGGTCACGTTTTTACGTTCGTACGTTCGCGCGTTTCCGACCGTTTTTAGCGTATTTCGTCTACATTTTCTTTTCTTTCTTTCTTTCCAAAACGTAATCACTCGAATTAATAACGTCTAATATTGTTGGCTAAACACCATACCTCCACCGAGAACGAACTCGATTGTCGGTATTTGCGTTTTTCACAAAACGTAATTACTAATACTTGCTACGACTTTGGTTTTTGCTTTCTTTCTCCTAAAAGATAGTAAACGACTAAAAAATCCTACATCAAAAATGGCGCCGCTGCCGGGGAGGTGTGTTTAGCCATATTTATTTATCGTGTTTATTTGAGTGTTTACGTTTTTATCGTAAATACTTCTTTTTATTTTTCTATACTATTAGCCATAGAAATAAATAGTGTTAAATAGAACTCTATTAACACAAAATCGTTTTCTCGTTTTTATTGTCCATAATATATTGTATTTACGTAGAACAACTAATACACAATAATTATCCAAATACGCGAGAAATCGCACCTCAATAGTTGAGCGTTCCGGTCACTATTGTTGTATCGAATTCAAACGAAATCAAAGGCAAAATAGATAAATACTCTTAATTGGTTTAATCTCGATAAATACAAACTATAAGGTGGGTATAAGGCGGTTGTATTTCACGACCTAAGGAAAAAAGGCTCTTAAGTGCTTCGCGCCGCCTCGTTTTCTCCGCTCGCTTGTGCGTATTTTGAAAGTGACGATTAATTAGGGGTTTGCCACATCAAGTATTATTAATCTATTTTTGTGAGTTTTAATTATTGAACCTCGAAACGTTTTGGCGTTCCGCCAACGTTTCAAAGTCGACGATGGTTTTTATTTCACGTAATTACCTTCATTCTTCTTGGATTCATTAATCGAGACCTTTGATTAGTGGATAGTTTTTGTAGATTAATTTCTACGTAATACACCAAAATTCCAAAAAAATTAAAAAAAAAACAAAAACACCAAAAGATTCTTCGATTTTTCCCTCTATTTTCATAATTCTTTTTCTCAATCCCTCTAAATTTTAATTCTTCATGGATTTTCATTGCCTAGGTTGTGGGAGACGAAAGTATGGTTCCGTGACTTGTCCATGGTGTGTATGCGAAAGGTGCGGAGATCATATCGACTATGTAGATTTTAGATCTTGTCCCTCATGTAATCCGACCAATTGTTTGTATACTTCTAATGAAGAACGTCACATCCATTGCCTATATTGTGGAAGCCCTTCCCATTGGCACTATAAGTGTCCAATTCAATACCCAAATGGTCACAATCACGAGCCTAATCCGAATTTCGTTGACCAATCTTCGCAATACCCAACGTCATGTGAGTATTGTGGAGATGAACCTCACTTTGGGTACGATTGTCAACCGATGAACCAAAACACGTATTTCGACAATCAATTTTCCGGTTTTGACGAATCACACGACATGGGTTACAATTATGACAATGGGGGTGGTTATCCATACGACGAACCGGATTTTTCTCAAAATCCGTGTTGCGACAATTGTGGGGGGCCTCACGATACTTTTTCTTGCCAACCAATGGATTATGATGAGCCCAATTCATACGATAATTCCGTTTTTGATAATTTTGAGGCCCCACCATACAATCTCGATCCTCAAAATTCCCATGAGCCCGATCCATGTTACGATTCCAATTTTGACCAATCATCTCCACGACATGTTTTCGATGATGATCTCGGTTCTAGCCGCATCGACGAGAGTTGTAGTCGCATCGACGAAAGTTCTAATCGTTTCAATGAACGACTTGATACGCTCTTTCAACTAATTATGGAAAGAAATAATAACCCAATTGTTGAAGAGGTTGAAAAGAGCATCGAAGATGAAAAAACGAGGGTGTCAACGAACGAGGTTTTTGAAAATGTTTTTGAAAATAAACAACAAGAAAAACTCGTAGCACGTGTTGGAACGATGAATGTTAAACCTTTAGAACCTAATTTTTCTAATGAAGTTAAAATTATCAAAGATTTTCGAAATCAAAATACACAAGATTTTGACGAAGATAGTCCGTTAAGTGATTTTGAAAAAGAAGAAATTGATAAGGTTTTAAGGAGAATCATTGAGCCCTCGATTTTTGAAGAGTATCTAAATTTAATTCCGGAGGGACGCGTTACTACTATTTCCACGTCTTTTGAAAACCCGCATTCGATTCCTCCGAAGGACCAACTTGAAACCATCAAGGCTACAACGTCAAGTGACGAGCCTTTTGTTCCTAATCCCACATCATGTGAGATTATGGATTTATCATGTGAGAAGTCCGCCGATGGCCTTGCTCACATTGATACGTTTTTCGACGCCGATGTCGAAACTACTAAGGCAAAATCTTCAAATGAAGAGCCTTTTACTCCTATACCCACTTCGGAAACCGATGCCTCTCTAAGTATGGGGGAGACGAATCTTAGCACTAATCCTAGTGTCGAGATCCCTATTCCAATCCAAAGTGAGCCTACGGTTTTCACCGAAGATGAGGTAAGTGATTTTGCTCTCGATGAATTTTTCCACGAAGATTCTAACGAAGCAAATCACAATAGTGAGTGTGAATCTATATCTTGTGATGATGTCTCTCCCATTGACACTTCGGGGAGAGAATCAACGACTTTTTCGAACCCGCTTTTCAATGACGATGATTTTTCCGCTAGTGATGACGAGTCACTAATCGACGAGGACGTTCAAAATACCGATTTTAAAATCTTTTCGAACCCTTTATTCGAATTTGATGACGCGTTCATTTTTGGTGACGTAAATCCTCTCTTTGATGAGACGTTCGAGGACATCGAGAGTGAGGATTCTAAGGATTCTAAACTCGATGAGCCGGATTTGCTAGTCACCCTCCCGAAGTCTCATACGGATGAGACTTCTCCTTCTACTCATGATGTTTCCATTCTCGAGGGGTTCACCGATGGACCGCCTCTCGATGAGAGTGAGGATTTTAATGAGGCTTTTGCGTTCAATCCGGGGGGAAATTTTGAAACTCCTATTTTCAGCATTTCTCTTTCAATTTTACCTTCGTTTCAAAGTATCCCTACCCATCCCCTCGGATATGATGAGTTTACCTACGTCGTAAGGAGTTTTCTTCCTTACAAGACGTATCCTCCGGCTTTACGTGTTTTATTTTCAACAAAATGTGAGGATACGATCTTCGATCCCGGTATAAAGGCTTTGCCTTTATTCACGGTTGCTTTTGGGCCTTGATTACATGTAAGCCCCACCAAAAATTGACCACACCAAGATAATCCCTAAATGATCACATAAAGGGGATTCGAGTCGAGCTTTTGACTCGGTTATCAAAAACAAGGTGCCTCATGGGGGATTATCATGCTTATCCATGTACATATTATTGCTTTTTAGTTAACCTAATGTGAAGGGATGTTTGCCCTTCCAACCTTTGTTCTGTGGTTGTTTGTGCATTGTGGTTTTTAGATGATCATCTTCACGATTGGAGCCTCTCGTGTTCGTTTTACGTGAGCACTCGATCGTTTGCTTTGAAGAATTTCTCGATATCCATATGATATATCCTTGATTGTTCTAACCTTAGGTTTATAGCACACTTCATAAATGGCTTTAAATTTAACGGTTACACCCTTTCCATGCTAGATTAGGCATTCGACTACGTCTCTAGTATGGGGGTGTTTGCACCCCTAGACTCGAAACATTGATGACAATGTTTAACTTTAGTATGGGGGGGTGAATAGATACTTGCCTTGCCAAACCTTCACGCTTTCCAAAGTTTATCTTTTTGTTTATCGTTTTATGCAAAATAAGGCTAAAATAGCCAAATTTTAAAATTTTTCTTATTTTTCATAAGTGTTTGAAGACACGAATGTAGGTTTTCCGATGGTGAGAATAAGAGTAATTTTTGACTCGACCGTGCGTGTTGAGCACTTAGCTTCGATTCCTTAACTTTTTAGGCTAAGTCTCTTAAATGAGGACGAGAAATGATAGAGTTATTTATAAGTCTCGTAATCGTCACGATCTCATGTGTAGTAATTATTAGCTTATTCTCCCCACGCTTTTGTATAATAAATTGTTAATAAATATTGATTTAGCGGTTTAGTCACTATTGTTGGTTTCTAATTTGTTTTAGTAGCTTCCATGTAATTAAATTGGGAAAACATTAAGGAATCGCCAGCGTCACGGTTTTAAAGTATTGGCACCCGAATAATTGAAAGCTTCACCTAATAATAAGATTTCAAGTTCTCACCTAAATTAAGCAAAAATTTGAAGCTCACAAGGCCGAAAAATCTATGCCCAAATTGAAAGTGAATCAAGCCTTAATCTTTGAAGCTTTAAAGATCCAAAATTCGCTTTAGCGTGAGGATATACGTCTTTGGCTAATAAAACCACCGATGATGGTGGATAATAAAAGGCAAGGCAAGACCGAAGTCATAATAAAAGCTTCATGGCGAAGTTGAATAAAAGATGGAGGTAAACCAAAGATAATAAAGCCCTTCCGTTAGGGGGTGTATAAAAGTCTTGGTAATAAGTCTCATGTTCAAAACCGTTATAAAACCGTGTTTATCGGTCCTTCTTGTTGACTTAATTTTTTGACATCATTGTCTATTAGGATGAATTATTAATTTAATGATTTTGGTTACACCGTTAAAACTCTATTTTAAGACTTAATCTTTATTCACGCATAAGTCAATGATGTATCCTCGTGATCATTAAGACAAAAATAAAATATAAGAGATACCAATTAGGAATAAGGGGGATTAGGTACTTAATTAACACTCATGAGAAGTGATCGTGTTGCTAACTTATAATAACAATGATCTCGTTACACGCTTAGCATGGAATTGGGTGAAAATCGAGGACGATAAATTTATCTCTATGAGGCACTCACGTGTTCTTATTCTATGAACCTAAAAGTCCCATTTTGCGATGAAAATCATACATTATGTCTAAAACGCAAGTAGTAGAAGTAGTAGTTTAGTAAGTTTACCTTTGAATAAAAGTGAATAAAATGGAATTTTGGAGTTGCGTAGATACTTTATTCTAGCATTGCGTGAGGGCACGGCAATGGTTTAGTATGGGGGAGTGATGAGACGGCTTTTATACATAGTCTCATCGTCCAAATCGGGCTTAAAATGCTAAAAATATCATCAAAATACCCAAAAATATACTTGTGTTTGTTCATTGTGTATTTTAGGTACCGATATCGTGAAATCAACAAAAGATCACAAGATTCAAGCAAAAACGAACAAAAGAAACGAAGCCGTACAAAGAACCGGACCGAATCATGAATTTCCAAAGAATTCCTTGAAGTTTGAAGATTTGGCAAGATTGGTCCCTCAACTTTTGAAGACTTGTCATTTTATACCCTTGTAAAACTCTAAAATTACATTCTGGTCCCTAAAATGTCAAGAGTTTACATATTTGGTCCATGAAGAATTGCACAAGATCGAAGCCAGGATTGTACTCAACGAAGCAATACGAGAATTTTCGGATCAACTCGACAAGTTTGAAGATTTTTCAAGTTAAAGACGAAGACAAAGTCAACCCGAGACCCGACAATAAAATAAGCCTGAAAAAACGAATCCCAAAACCTTATTTTTATTTTACGGACCAACTCATTAAACGAGCCGAGTTGGCCCGTTTAAATATTAATATGAATGCTACCAAGCACGTTTAACACCAAGGCCCAAGTTAAAATACAAATTCAATTTCATTCTTGGGCCCAAAAACACCCCTCAGCCCGTTATAATCAAACACAAAACGTTCCCTTTTTGTTTTTTACATCAGACGAAAAAAAGAAAGAAAGAGGGATTAGGGTTCATCTTTATCTCCAGCCTCCATACTAATCCCAAATCATAACCCTAATCCCCAGTCACTTTCAACTTCGATCCACACATCACTCATGATACCCCACATCAAAACCCACCCACGTGAAGAACAAAGTCAGACAAGCATGTGATCTCTGCCAAGTTTGAAGACCAAATCAATGGTGGATATTCAACCCTTGGGCTCCAATCCCATCTAAGGGTCATGAATCGAAGACCTCGAAGGTTCCTACATCAAGACAAGATCAAGACCAGGTTTGATATTCGAATATTCTTAAAAAGATCCATGGGCAATTCGGGTACTTCAAAGACATTAGGTTTAGGGTTTGTGATCTTCATGTAATAGTATAAATAGAATAGCTTTTTCAATTTTTTTCGTTGTTCCAGAATTTTTCTTTTGTAATGCCCTTTTTTTTAATTAATGAAAAAGTTGGTATCTTAAATTTCTGAGTTCCAAAACTTTATTTTGTGCAAGTGTGGAGGGGTAATTTAATTTACTTTGTTTGTCATTTTAATTTAATTGTTCTCTTTAATTCAAAGTTTATTTCAGTGATGGTACTCGAATTTTAATTTCAAAAATTTGTTGTTAATTTTTGTTGATGATTTAAGAAGCATTGGAATTTTTATATGAAGTTGTTTTTTTTTATCAAAGAAAAGAAATATGTTTTGTTCCTGATCAAAAAAAAGGGAGAAAAGAGATTTGTGTTCTTTGGCCACTGTTCACAGACCGAGAAGAAAGGTGGGTTTATATTTGAGTTTGTTGAGTAAAAATAAAAGAGAGAGTGAAGGTTACGAAAAAAAGGGAGATTTGAGTTTGTTTTACTAGTGTTCAAGAAAAAGAAAAGAAAAGAATGTTGTTGTGATATTTTTTTTTATGACTGTCAAAGAGAAAGCAAGTATTGTTGATACTGGAGGTCTTGTTAAAAAAAATCAAGCAATATAAAAAAGGAGGGTGTTAAATTGTTGATGTTTACTGTTCGAATCAAGCGATAAAAAAAAAGAAGACGAGGTCGTGTTGTGAAAAAAAAAGAGAGATACTGTTGGCGTTCTTACTGTTCCGATTTGGTACAAAAAATGGGGTTTATGTGTTTGTCGTTATTGGTTACCGAGTGACAAAAGAAAGAAAAGAGAGTACTTGTTTGCTTCTGTTCACGGAAGAAAAAAAAAAGGAGGGTTATCCGGTTTTTATATAGATTCGGATTTAAGGTTCTTATTAGATAGTTAATAGTTTTGCTCGGTTTGAATCGTGTTTCGAGAGCTAAATCGACACAGGATTGAAGATGATTTTGCACTGGGTTTCGGTCGATGGTTTATGTTTGGCGCTGAGCTCGAGTTGATTACATAGTTGCTAGAATATGGGCCTGGAAGCAGTGTATACTTCCCTTCCCTTTTTCATCTTTTTAATTGCTATGATAGTATAGATTTAGAGTAGTGTATACATATGTTTCCTTAAGTTTCTGAGTAAGTAGCATCAATAGATATTTTAGGTGTTAGATTCGTTAATATTGGCTCTAATTTTGGTTCGTTCTTACTTGCTTTGTCGTTATTTGAGGAGTTTAGTACATTACCTTAAGAGTTATTTTCACATGATTCATAACAGCCACTCAAGTCCACGTTAGGCCTATAGTTGACACTTCTTTGGTGATTTACACCAGCTAGTGTAAATGTATTGATTGGAAGTTTTAGATAGTAATATTTAGGAATCAAGTAAATTTGGGTATCGATTTAAGTTTAAGGTTGATTGCATAGCTTTCCTAAGGTTAGTCATAGTAATATTTAAGTTAATGTAAGAAGCCTGCTGATTGTTTTTTTGCTGTGTGCTTATGTTTGTGGTTGTCACTGTGTGCCTGTGTATCCATATCAAAAAAAAAGAGTTGTTTAAAAATATAATAATAAAGGCAGAAACTAGCTGCAAGTGAGACTAGAACACTCAACCTCCGTCTGGCATCAAAAGCAGCGACACAGTGCCTAACCATCTGTTCTACAAACATGTTTTGTTAATACTCCTTTTCAATTCCTTTATATTCCTGTTTTGAACACTGGGCATAAAAAGGTGTAAAAAGTGGCAGCAGTAGGGATAGAACCCGTGACCTGCTGCTCAACAGACCAAGTACCCAACCATTTGCTCTAGTGTTTGGTTTTTGTTACTAGTTGCTTCTTAATTTATCTTATATTGTTTTTGTATCGTATATTTCAAGCTTATCAGCCCTATAGCTTAATTCGTAGCTTATTGTAGATTAATTTTCGAACATTTTATTTTTTTCCTAGGCTTTAAATAATGTTTAGCATTTTCATAAATATTTTTTTGGATTTTTTTTTTAAAATCATTTAGTATTTTTAAATCATTTATTTAGTTTAAATAGTATTTAATTCATAAAAAAATATTTAAAAGTCATAAAAAATAGTTAAATTAACTTTTTATTTTCAAAAAAAAATATTTGTTTAGTTTTTAAATAATACACTTTAGGTTTAAAAATAAAAAAGGTTTGAATTTTGTCTTTTTCTTAGTTATTTTATTTTTTAGGATTTTTATTTTAATTTAAAATTAATTTAAAAGTTTTCAAAATTTTTGGTTTGCGTAGTTTTCTTAGTTAGGTTTTTTAGAATATTTTAGTAATTTTTAATTATTTTTAGGTGAAATTTTTTGTTAGGTCACGTTTTTACGTTCGTACGTTCGCGCGTTTCCGACCGTTTTTAGCGTATTTCGTCTACATTTTCTTTTCTTTCTTTCTTTCCAAAACGTAATCACTCGAATTAATAACGTCTAATATTGTTGGCTAAACACCATACCTCCACCGAGAACGAACTCGATTGTCGGTATTTGCGTTTTTCACAAAACGTAATTACTAATACTTGCTACGACTTTGGTTTTTGCTTTCTTTTTCCTAAAAGATAGTAAACGACTAAAAAATCCTACATCATGTTTTAATATAAAAACTGTATTAGTTAACCAATAGTCCATATAGGTCATGAGGTTCCACCGTACATGAATACATGGGGAAGAGTCCTAATCATGCAATTAGAGGGGATGCCTCTAATTAATTAGTCTGGGTAAGAGGGATCAACTCCTTGTGAAGGATGCAAGGCACATGATGAGACTGCATTTATACATAGTCTCATCGTCCAAATCGGGCTTAAAACGCTTAAAAATGTCATAAAATACCCCAAAATATGCTTGTGTTTGTTCATTGTGTATTTTAGGTACGGATATCGTGATTCGACAAAAGAGAACAAGAATCAAGCAAAAACGAACACGGGAAACGAAGCCGCACAAAGAACCGGACCCGAATCATGATTTTCCATTGAAGTCGTTGAAGTTTAAAGATTTTTCAAGATTGGTCCCTCAAGAATTGAAGATGTCACTTTTGGCCCTTGTAAAACTCTAATATTACAATTATGGTCCTTAAGTTTCAAGATTGTCCATGTTTGGCCCTTGAAGAATGCTATAATTACAAGATTGGTCCTTGATTCCTTATATACAAATGAGAGGGGGAAGTTTGTCATTTGCTTAAAGTCATAATACAAAGGATATGAAGAAAGGCTGTTGAAAACCTGATATTAACACAATTTGGAAAGTGGGGGGACCAAAAGTGCCCAGACAAACATACTTCACCATCCAATCAACATCCACCACATCACCCCACTACCACCTCTCCTCCAATCACACGCCCACACCTCACACCTCACACTCCCCTCCACATCATCATTCCACTCACCCTATACTTAACCAATTTTGAAAAACATTTATTTAACCCTAAATCTGGTGGGAAACGGTTACTGTTTAATCATCAACCCACTAATCCCCACTCTTAATCCCAGACGAACCCTAATCCTAATTATACTAAAATCAAAGGGGTTTATCCCCAATCCTACTAGAAACATAATTAACCAATCCCTTAACACAACCCCACTCTTAAAAACCCTCTCCCGTGTGTCCCCTGCTTCACTAAATTGGGCAAAAACGAATCTTCACAGTCCAATCAACGAACCACAAGGATTTATTCTTCCCAATGTATTCATTGGACGTCTAAGAACAATTCTCAACAGATTGCATCAACAAACTGCCAAGAAACAGTCACATGAAGCAAATTGAACACTTTTCAAGTTTGAATTTCAAAGGGCAGATTCGGCAATTCTTTAGTGAGGGTTATTGTTTTTGATGTTTTCTAGAATAATCCTAGCTTGTGTATAAATATGTGTCGCCTGTGACACATAACTCTTGTTCCAGTTTTTATCTCTCTTTGTAATCTTTTATTTATGGAATATTTAAAGTAATTTATAAAACCTTGCAATTGAGATATAATACTGAGTTCCAAGTTTATTGTTTTATTAGTATAATCTTTTATTTTCTTGCAAAATAGTTAATTCTTCATCAAAATATTTTTTTGTTCATAATTTTTTGGCAAAAATTCATTTTGAGACCCAAAGGTGTTAAGCTTTGTGTGTTTTGGACTGACAAGCCAGCATACAAGCCTAAGGTTTTTGCTATTTTCAGTTGATACCATTTTCTTTTGTTCAAAAGTTTGGTTCCAAAAGGATGTTTTTCAAAGATTTTCTCATAAATCTTGTTTTCTTATCTTGTTAACATCTTACTGTTTCAAAAGCTTGAACCAAAAGCTGTTTGACGCCAGCTTTTGGTCAAGCTTGTGAAACTTGAAGTTGTTTAGTTTCTTGTTGTGTTCAAAACAGGAAGGAAGTAAGAGGCATTTGGTCAAGGACTGTTGTAGTCCTTCACTGGTCTGTTGTAGACCTCTCAGCATAGCAAAAATCATAAGCCATAAGTCCCATTTAAGCTCATAAGGAGATGGCATTAACAGCCATTGTGGGGCCTGGATGTGGGTCCCACAAGGTATAGCTTGAACCCTCTTTATCAAGTTTTGATTTGTGTGATTTCTATTAAATGATTCTTGGTTGAATTGCTTGGTTTGATTTTTATATTTTGTTAAGATATATACATGTTTGTAATGGTTTCAATGATTTTCAAGTAAGCTGGTTAACATTTTGTTTAAAGATTTTGTATTTTGTAAAATTAAGGGGTGTTTGGTTGTGTCAGTTTATAGGTGTGGGTGACACACATTTATTCATTGAGTGACTTTAACATGCTTAGTTAGGTTTGTTAGGTGTGTTTTAAGGTTTGGTTTAGGCAATATAGGAAAAGAAAAAGCTTTTGCATGTTAGTATTTTACTAAAAACTACATAGAAATCAGTAGGCCTCATATAAGGTTTGATTTTGAGTTTTAATTGTTTTAATCTTGTAATCTGATAGATTGGTAGTATATCTAGGGTATTGTGTGAGTTGGTTGTGGTTAGGATATGTCATGATCAAGATTTGTGGCTTCAAAATCCACTTAGTGACCATTTAGTTCAGCAAGAAACCACCAGACCAGTTTTTTGAGTATCAGTTAGCTATCTTGCTTGATTAGTGTGATTTTTGTGCTTGGACTTGCTTGTTTTAAACTTAATCTTGACTCCCCACACTCACTGAGTGTGGGGGTGCGTTTGTATTCCAAAAACTCCATGTAAACAACTCAAAATCATCCATACTTTGTTTTCTGAGGTCCATCAGTGGGAACCAAGTTCCCATAGTTAGTATAGTTCTTCCCACTGCATGGCTAAAAGACAAAAGCCCAGGCATGTCACTATCAGTTTTAAGTTTTTTTTGTCTTTAGTGGTCTAAAAGTATTGTTTTTCAATTTTTTCAATTTTCCTAGTTTCAATTAATTATTTTAAGATTTTTTGAAAAGTTATTTTTATTTTTCTATTTGTTTTATTTTTTAGCATTATTTTAATTTTAATCAGTTTTTAATTTATCTGTCTTTGTCTTATTATAGCTAAATTAACTTTTTTTAACTTTTTCATTTTTCTCATGTTTAGATAAGTATTTTAGGATTTTACAAAAAGAAAATTTATTTTTCTCATTATTCTATTATTTTTATGATTATTTTCATTTAAAATCAATTTTTAGCCTTTTAAAATTAGAAAAATAGTTTCAAAAATTTAAGAAAAATAATTTTTAGTGATTAATTAATACAGGTATGATTTTGGTTTGATAAAATATAATTTTGGACTTTTTGTTAATTATATTTAATTTTAGGATTTTAATTAGCATTTAAAATTGAATATTTAATTAATAAAAGGTTTTAAAATTAACTTATTGATTTTTTATTCTTCTTTGTATTATTTTAGACTTAGTTTTAATTTTTAATTAATTTTTAGCATTAATTTTTAATTTCGTCGCGTTTAACGTCTTTTCGTATACGTTTTACGTTTTTCGTCGTAGTTTAATCGTAGTGTAACTCGTCTTTTAATTCTCTCTTCAAACCCAAAAATGACACTAATCCAAACATTGTTTTATAAATATTGGCACATAACACATACACCTCCTTCGAGAACGAACTCGCACTTATCGAGCATTCACGTTTTCCTAAACAAGAACGTTTAATACTTGCCGATTATACGCGTTTTTCCTAAAACGTGTACGAAAATACATACATCAATTTTGGTCCCAAAAATCCAAAAAAATTAAAAACAATCAAAAACCAAAAAAATTGAAAAATCGAAGAACCCCAAAAAAGAACTTCTTTGATACCCCCCATTCTCTACGTTAGTGCATGCGCACTCGATCGAAGGATTATTCTTATTCTAGCGACGCTTCGAATCGACGCAATCGAAATCGAAGGAATCGACGACGTAGATGAGATTTAGAAACAGACGTTCCTAATATCATTGTCGAAACCGTAGACGAGATGGCCGACAATCGTTCGATGATGGAATTGTTCCAAGCACCCACCGAGGGTCATGGAGACGCGATCATGATTCTCGCTATCGAAGCGGAGAATTTTGAGATTAAGAGCGGAATGATTTCGTTGATTCAAGCTACGAAGTTTCGAGGTCGTGAGGCGGATAATCCTCATGATCACATTCGGAATTTTGATCGTCTTTTGGCCACGAGCAAGTTTAAGAACGTCGACACTGATGTCGTTAAGCTTATGCTTTTTCCGTACTCGCTTGATGGTGCCGCCAAGGATTGGTACGAGAAAGAGCCACCTAATTCTATAATTACGTGGAAGGATCTCGTTTCCAAATTCGTTAATCACTTTTTCCAACTGTCTAAGACAACGTTTTTCAAAAAACGAGATTACGAGGTTCGAACAAAAGCCGAATGAATCTTTTAGAGACGCGTGGGATCGTTTTAAGGAATTTATTAGAAAATTTCCTCACCATGGATTTTCCGAGTTACCCCAAATCGACAAGTTTTATAACGGTCTTAGTTTTCAAGAACAGGATTCGTTGAATTCCGCCGCCGGTGGCAATTTTTTGTGTAAAACTCCGAAAGACGCTTTAATGATTATCGAATATCGATCCAAGGATTACCAACTCCATAATACACCGAGTGTTGCCAATGTCAGCAATGTTAGTAATTATAACCTCGCCATTGAGAGGGTTGATGCGAAATTCAACAAGTTGACGAATGTGTTTACGTCTTTTCTCATTGAGATGTAAAAGAAAGACGCTCCCGCTACGGTGGAAGTGGTTGAAGCATCGTGTAAGTTGTGTGGTGGACCTCATAATTATTACGAGTGTGCGGCTACGGATGGCCAGACGTCGAGCGTAAACGCGTTAAACAACAATTTCAAAATCAAAACAACGCAGGTCCATCACAAGGAAATTATAACCAAGGCAACAATTTTTCAAATCAAAACCGAAACAATTTTCAAGGAAATAATCAACAAGGAAATTTTTCGAATCAAGGTTATAATCAAGGTCATAATTTAAGTTGGCAAAATAGAGATAACAATCAAAACTCGAATTTTTCAAACAACGCTAATCAAGGAAACAATTTTTCGAATGGTAATCAAGGAAATTTTCAAAGAAACAATCAAAACCAAGGGAACTTTAATATAATCAAAATAGTTCGTCAAACGATTTTCAAGAATATATGTAAACGAATGAGGCTAATATGAGACGATTAGAGGGACAAATTGGTACTTTGAAAAACGACTTTTCCAACATGTTGAAAAATCAAAACACAAAGATTGAGCAAGGACAAATCGACATTAAAAAGATGTTTTCGGCCATTATGAACAAGTCTTCGGGTGCGTCATCGAGTTCGTTACCTAGTGACACCATTACAAATTCGAAGGAACACGTCAAAGCCGCCTCGTCTCATGGAAAAAGTCGTGTGATTACCCCAAACCTTGATGGATTTAGATTTGTTCCTTCTTTTCAACCCTCGACTTCTAAGACGCCTTCATGTTCTAAAGTCGATGGGGTGAACGTCGTGACCAAGGAATAGAGTGCACACCCTTGTGTACCTCAAATTCCAACTACGGTTCAAAAATAGAGCTTTATCGACCTCACCAATGTAACCCTTGAAGAAACTTGTGCTTCGATCCTTCTTAAAAAACCAAAAAGACATATGCCAAGAAAGGAAGAGGATCTGGACCAATTTCTCTTACCTTGTGATTTTTCCGAGATTGAGGGATGTTTATCCCTTGCTGATTTAGGTGCTAGCATCAATCTCATGCCTCATTTTCTTTGGAAATTGATGAGATTTCCTAGACTTACCCCCACAAACATGACTATCGAGCTAGCAAATTGTACACCATTAAAACCAATTGGAATAGCCAAGGATGTCTATGTTAGGATTGGAAAGTTTGTTTTTCCCGCGGACTTCGTCATTTCTGATTAGGAGTGTGACCCTATGATAGGTGTGTAAACACCCATCCTTTTACCACTTATTTCTTACAAAAAACAAGACCAAAACGCGTGTTTAATATCATTTGTTTGGAATTATGCGTGGTTTTTGTGTTTAATGTGTTTTCAGAGTCAACCGGATGAATATTGAAGAAAACATGGGATTGCACGGGTTTTATCGAGGAAAAAGACTCAAGACGAAGTCTATTGTCCAAGAGATGCAAAAGATTGGAAGTCAATGGGCCTATTTGAAGATTTATCGAAGAAAAGGACCAAAGATGGAAGATTTACATATGTCGAAGAAACTCAAGTCTATTAAACGAAGAAATTAAAAGACGAGTTGAATTTAATCATCGACAAATCCCGAATCAGAATCGAAAACGTCAACTTTTCTGAAAAGACGAGAAGACAAGAAGAAAGGGAGAAAGCCCACTCACCAACCAACCACTTAGCCTGTAAAAGGAAATCACCCTCACAAATTTGCACTAGTTTTTCTTTCTGTTACTCTTTTCCTAGTTCGTAGGAAGAACCATCTCCCTTAAGGAGTGGTTTCCATTTTCTTTGATTTCTTCTTGAATCTTGTAAGCTTAATCCTTCCATTTTGTTCATTGAATCTTAATCATCAATACAAGTCTTTATTTAATCTTTTCATTCATCTTGTTCATCTTCATCTTTTTATTCAAAATTCTAAAGTTCTTATTTTGTTGATTTGATCTTCTAAAATTTGTTGATTTTGTGTTTTTATGATTGGGATTTGATGTTTATGATTAGTAGATGATTAGTTATTAGTTTTGGTTAAGATTTGGTTGAAACCTTGGTCGATTTTTGTCAAAATCGTGTTCCCCTGTTTTAAGCTACTGCTTTTTGTTCTTCATCCAGTATTCCGTATAGTCATTTTGCTTTGTCCTCTATTCGGAATATTTATATATTCGGGATAGGCTGCTTATTTTATCCTTTATTCGGAATATTTTATATATTCCGGATAGCCTCTGTTATTCCGAATAGCACTGATCACTTTCCTTTATTCGGAATAGTTTATATATTCTGAATTGTGTTTTTATTCCTCATAGCCATCTTTTTCCGAATTGCCTAAATATTCCGCATAGAGCAATATATTCCGCATAGTACCTATATTCCGCATGGTCAATATATTCCGCATAGCCTCGAGATTCCGAATAGCCTTGTTTATTCCGGATAGAGTCTAATATTCCGAGTAGTAATTATTCCGAATAGCCCTTGTTTATTCCGCATGATCATTATTCCGAGTAACATCAATATTCCGCATAGCCTCAAGATTCTGAATAGAAAGATTATTCCGTATAAGCTTCAACATTTCGCATAGCTTCGATATTCCGGATAGAGCATTTTAAGGTTATTTTCACGTTACTGTTTTATTTAACTTTTAATTCAAGTTTTATTTTTGTTAATTAATTGCTTCTAGTTTACTTTTAAATTACCTTATGCATTGACCTTTTTAGTAGTATTGAAAACCAAATCCACTATTTGTCACCAAGAACAAATCATTCCACTTTAAACAATGAACAATTCGAGGAGATACCGAGACATAAATCTGAACCATAGCAAATTGCTTATATCAAATGGCGCCGCTGCCGGCTCTTCTCGTTAAGATCAACAGTTTTTTGTGAGAACTTGGATTTTGGGATCCGTTCGCCGTGAACGTTAACTTTTTCATAAAAAATTTCAAAAACCCTAAAAAAATATAAAATTTTCAAAAAAAAAAAAAAAAAATACAAAAAAATTAAAAAACCATAAAAACCAAAAATATTTCTTGTTTGCTTTGTTAGTTCTTTTGCAGGTGCATGCGTACACGATCAACGTTTTATCAAGAGCCCGAGCCTCTAGAAGACTTAGACATGGCCGATGTACAAAACAACAACAATAACCCACCTCTTAACAACAATAATAACAATAACAATAACAATCCACCTCTCAACAATGAGCCTCTACCAGACAATCGCCCGATGATTGAACTTCTGCAAGCACATGTAGATGGAAACAATGATCTAATTGTCATACCCGCGATTGCTGCCGACAACTTTGAGCTCAAATCCGGTTTTATCCAGATGGTCTCTGCTCAACCATTCTTGGGGAGTACCATTGATGATCCACATGACCACATCAAGAGATTCCTACAACTCACGAATACGATCAAATTCAATGGTGTTCCACAAGAGGTAATCCGTTTACAATTTTTTCCCTTTTATTTAGAGGGACAAGCCCGACATTGGCTTGCTAAGGAACCGCCACAAAGTATTCTTACGTGGATACCAAGTTTATAAAACTACTTTTTCTCACCCTCTCGTACTACCGCTTTGCGGAATGAAATTATCAATTTTTAACAAAAGTACGATGAATCTTTTAGTGAATCTTGGGACCGTTTCAAAGATCTTTTGAGAAAATGCCCACAACATGGTTTTACCAAAGTGCACCAAATTAATACTTTTTACAATGGTTTAAGCATGAATGACCAAGATTCACTAAACAGTGCCTCGGGGGGTAATATTCTGGTTAAGACTTCCAATGCTGCTTGGGATATCATTAAGAATAAGTCTCGTGTGCAAACCAAGAGTGTTCGGACCAATGCCGCTAGTGCTAGTACTAGTGACAACGACAAGCGACTTGACAAAATCACTACGCTTCTTGAATCGCTTGTTACCCACACCGCTAACAACACCAACAACATCAATGCTAAAAACGCTCAAGTCAATGCTGTAAGCCAACCATGTGAAATATGCGGGGGTCCTCATTCTTACACCACTTGTACCACCACCCAAGACTACCCTTCTGAGAATGTGAATGCAGCATACGGTACCTATCCTCCGGCCGCTTATCAAGCTCGTCCTCAAGGTGACCGCAACTTGCTTAGCTACCGCTCTAACAACTTTCTTTCCCCACCCGGTTTTCCTCCTAACAACCCAAACAAACAACAAAACCTTAATCGCCCTCCTCAACAACAACAACCTCGTGCACCATACATACCACCTCGCAAACAACCATATCCACCTCAAAGAAACAACCAAGTTTACCAACAACCTGCTTATCAACCACCCGCCTACAATGCTCCTCCTCTGAACCAACCCACCGCATTACACCAAGATGTTGAAACCTATATGAGGACCAATGATGTGATCGTGGAAAATCTCCAGCGGGAAGTGCTCAACTTGAAAGCAGACATGGTGAAACAAGGAAACGATCTGAGAGCTGATATGAGAAACACTTTGGTAAGTCAAACGACTGACTTACGGAACATGATGGCTGGTTTCTTCCAAGGTAATCAATCCTCTTCTTCGGGTACTCTTCCGAGTAACACCGTTGTGAATCTAAGAGGAGAGATGAAAGCAATCACCACTCGCAGTGGCAACGGTACCAAGGAACCCAAGCTTCCTATACCTCCACCGGTGATTATGAGTAAGGAAAACGAGTCACCTGCTCTTATTCTTCATCCTTCTACTTCCCCAATTTATCCACCTCTTACTTCTACCCCTCCTCCACCCAAGGATGTGAGTGATCCTTCGATTCCAAAGACTTCCTCTTCTTCCGACATACCTTACCCATCTAGGTTGAGGAAAGAGAAGCTCAAAAGCAAGGATGATATTCAAGTTTCGAACTTTCTCAAAATGTTTAAACAATTGAATTTCAACATCTCCTTCGCGGAGGCTCTCGCCCACATGCCTAAATACACGAAAATGTTCAAAGATCTTCTTAGCGACAAGGAGAAGCTTCTTGATATTTCTAACACCCAACTTAATGAGAATTGCTCTGCAGTGCTCTTAAGGAAATTGCCAACCAAGCTTGGTGATCCGGGTCGCTTCTTAATCCCTTGTAACTTCCCGGGAGTAGAGAATTGCATGGCCCTAGCCGATCTAGGTGCCAGTATTAACTTAATGCCCTTAAGCGTTTGGAAGCAATTATCTCTCCCTGAGCTAGTCCCCACCAAAATGACTTTGGAATTAGCTAACCGTACGGTTGCTTATCCAGTGGGGATATCCGAAGAAGTCTTTGTAGGAGTCGACAAATTCACTTTTCCTGCCGATTTCATTGTCGTTGATTACGATATGGACCCTCATGTGCCATTGATCGTTGGTCGTCCATTCTTGAGGACCGGTCGCACTCTCATCGATGTTGAAGCTGGTGAGCTTATCATGAGAGTGGGTGACGATAAAATCGTTTTCAACATGTGAAAGCTTTCTAAACAGCCTTATTCCTACGAGAGTGTTAATTGTATTGACGTTCTTGATGAGGCTTGTGAAGAACACTTTAATGATGCTTGTCAAAATATTCCTACCTCTCTTCCCAATGTTGAGACCGTTTCCTCAGTTGATTCATCACTATCTCTATTTGGAGAAAGTGATTTCCTTTGGAAAGACTTGGAAGCCACCATGGGAGATGTGAACTTAGCTAATGACGATTCTCCCACCGATTGGGATGAAGATCTTCGCCTCATTGAGAACCTTCTTAAAGAAGACAATCCTTCTCCACCATCTCCCACGGTTATTGCTATCGATGCTCCGACTTTGAAAACGCCTCCCATCGAAAATCCTCCGGATTTAGAACTTAAGGAGTTGCCGCCCCATCTCGAGTATGTGTTCCTTGAAGAAGAGAAGAAGTCGCCCGTCATCATCGCGAAGGACTTGAACGAAGACGAAAAATCTCGCCTCATCGCCGTGCTTAAAGATCATAAGAAGGCAATTGCTTGGAAAATTTTCGATATCCGCGGAATTGATCCGAACTTTTGTACTCACAAGATTCTCATGGAAGATGACTTTAAACCCGCGATCCAGAGCCAAAGAAGGGTTAATCCTCGTATTCATGACGTCATCAAACAAGAGGTTATCAAACTTCTAGATGCCGGCTTGATTTACCCTATTTCGGATTCGCCGTGGGTAAGTCCCGTCCATTGTGTGCCCAAGAAGGGCGGAATAACCGTTGTTCCCAATGAACACAACGAGTTGATTCCCACTCGTCTCGTTACTGGGTGGAGAGTTTGTATTGACTATCGCAAGCTCAATGATGCCACGAGAAAAGATCACTTTCCTCTTCCTTTCATGGATCAAATGCTCGAGCGTCTAGCTGGTAATGACTATTACTGCTTTTTAGACGGTTTCTCCGGGTATTTTCAAATTCCCATCGATCCCAAAGACCAAGAAAAGACCACATTCACTTGTCCCTACGGAACATTTGCTTACAAACGCATGCCTTTTGGTTTATGTAATGCTCCTGGGACGTTCCAAAGGTGTATGATGGCTATCTTCCATGACATGGTGGAAGACACTATGGAAGTATTCATGGATGATTTCTCGGTTTATGGCGATTCATTCTCTGCTTGCCTTGCCAATTTAGAACGTATGCTTAAGCGGTGTGAAGACACTCGCCTTGTTCTTAATTGGGAAAATGCCATTTCATGGTAAAAGAGGGCATCGTGCTAGGACACAAGATCTCCAAAGCCGGTCTCGAAGTAGACCGTGCTAAAGTCGATGTTATTTCTAAGTTTCCTCCACCTTCAACCGTGAAGGGTGTGAGAAGTTTCCTGGGTCATGCGGGCTTCTACCGTCGCTTTATCAAAGATTTTTCTAAAATCGCTCGCCCGATGACCCACCTCTTAGAAAAAGATACTCCTTTTATCTTTTCTAAAGAGTGTATTGAAGCCTTCAACTTGCTTAAGGATAAGCTAACTAAGGCACCCGTCTTGGTTACCCCTAATTGGTAGCTTCCCTTTGAGTTGATGTGCGAGGCTAGCGACTATGCTATTGGAGCGGTTTTGGGCTAAAGAGTGAACAAACACTTCCAACCGATCCATTACGCTAGCAAGACAATGACGAGGGCCCAATTGCATTACACGACAACCGAAAAAGAGCTTTTAGCTGTTGTCTATGCCTTTGAAAAGTTCCGCCCATATCTTGTCCTTTCCACCACAATCGTTTATACCGATCATTCCGCGTTGAAGTACTTGTTAACTAAACAAGATTCCAAACCAAGACTTCTCCGCTGGGTTTTGCTACTCCAAGAATTTAAATCGAAATTTGCGATAAGAAAGGAGCTGAAAACCTAGTCGCGGATCATCTCAGTAGACTTGAGGATCCTTACCAAGGAGAACATCCAACTAAAGAGATCAATGACTCTTTTCCCCTGGAGACCTTAATGTCTATCAACTCGACTTCTGATGAAACCCCGTGGTTTGCGGACATTGCAAACTACTTGGCGGGTGGAATTCTCGTTGACGGGCTAACATCCCAACAAAAGAAGAAGTTCTTCAAAGACATTAAGACTTACTTTTGGGATGACCCGTATCTATTCAAACAATGTGCTGATTTGATTATTCGCCGATGTGTTGATGGACCGGCAGCTTTAGAAATCCTTGACGCTTGCCACAAACGACCCACCGGTGGTCACTTTGGTCCCAACTACACCGCCAAAAAAGTGTTTGACTCGGGATTTTATTGGCCCACCATTTATCGTGATGCTCACGAGATGGTTAAACATTGTGATGCTTGCCAAAAACAAGGCAAGATCACACATAAAGACGAGATGCCTCAGAATTTCATTCAAGAATGTGAAATCTTTGATGTTTGGGGTATCGACTTTATGGGGCCATTCCCTTCATCTAAAGGAAACAAATACATCCTTGTTGCCATCGACTACGTGTCTAAATGGGTTGAAGCCAAAGCTTTACCCACTAATGACGTAAGGGTGGTTTGTAACTTTTTGAAATCGTTGTTCACTAGATTCGGTGTGCCTCGTGCCATTATTAGTGATCGTGGGACTCATTTTTGCAATGACCAATTTGCAAGAGTCATGGCTAAGTATGGTGTAAATCATCGTCTTTCCACCGCCTACCACCCACAAACTAATGGCCAGGCTGAAATCTCTAACCGAGGCTTAAAGCGAATTCTTGAAAGAACCGTGGGAGAGCATCGTGCCTCATGGGCTGATAAACTTGATGATGCTTTGTGGGCTTTTCGTACCGCTTACAAGAACGTTTAATACTTGCCGATTATACGCGTTTTTCCTAAAACGTGTACGAAAATACATACATCAATTTTGGTCCCAAAAATCCAAAAAAATTAAAAACAATCAAAAACCAAAAAAATTGAAAAATCGAAGAACCCCAAAAAAGAACTTCTTTGATACCCCCCATTCTCTACGTTAGTGCATGCGCACTCGATCGAAGGATTATTCTTATTCTAGCGACGCTTCGAATCGACGCAATCGAAATCGAAGGAATCGACGACGTAGATGAGATTTAGAAACAGACGTTCCTAATATCATTGTCGAAACCGTAGACGAGATGGCCGACAATCGTTCGATGATGGAATTGTTCCAAGCACCCACCGAGGGTCATGGAGACGCGATCATGATTCTCGCTATCGAAGCGGAGAATTTTGAGATTAAGAGCGGAATGATTTCGTTGATTCAAGCTACGAAGTTTCGAGGTCGTGAGGCGGATAATCCTCATGATCACATTCGGAATTTTGATCGTCTTTTGGCCACGAGCAAGTTTAAGAACGTCGACACTGATGTCGTTAAGCTTATGCTTTTTCCGTACTCGCTTGATGGTGCCGCCAAGGATTGGTACGAGAAAGAGCCACCTAATTCTATAATTACGTGGAAGGATCTCGTTTCCAAATTCGTTAATCACTTTTTCCAACTGTCTAAGACAACGTTTTTCAAAAAACGAGATTACGAGGTTCGAACAAAAGCCGAATGAATCTTTTAGAGACGCGTGGGATCGTTTTAAGGAATTTATTAGAAAAGTTCCTCACCATGGATTTTCCGAGTTACCCCAAATCGACAAGTTTTATAACGGTCTTAGTTTTCAAGAACAGGATTCGTTGAATTCCGCCGCCGGTGGCAATTTTTTGTGTAAAACTCCGAAAGACGCTTTAATGATTATCGAATATCGATCCAAGGATTACCAACTCCATAATACACCGAGTGTTGCCAATGTCAGCAATGTTAGTAATTATAACCTCGCCATTGAGAGGGTTGATGCGAAATTCAACAAGTTGACGAATGTGTTTACGTCTTTTCTCATTGAGATGTAAAAGAAAGACGCTCCCGCTACGGTGGAAGTGGTTGAAGCATCGTGTAAGTTGTGTGGTGGACCTCATAATTATTACGAGTGTGCGGCTACGGATGGCCAGACGTCGAGCGTAAACGCGTTAAACAACAATTTCAAAATCAAAACAACGCAGGTCCATCACAAGGAAATTATAACCAAGGCAACAATTTTTCAAATCAAAACCGAAACAATTTTCAAGGAAATAATCAACAAGGAAATTTTTCGAATCAAGGTTATAATCAAGGTCATAATTTAAGTTGGCAAAATAGAGATAACAATCAAAACTCGAATTTTTCAAACAACGCTAATCAAGGAAACAATTTTTCGAATGGTAATCAAGGAAATTTTCAAAGAAACAATCAAAACCAAGGGAACTTTAATATAATCAAAATAGTTCGTCAAACGATTTTCAAGAATATATGTAAACGAATGAGGCTAATATGAGACGATTAGAGGGACAAATTGGTACTTTGAAAAACGACTTTTCCAACATGTTGAAAAATCAAAACACAAAGATTGAGCAAGGACAAATCGACATTAAAAAGATGTTTTCGGCCATTATGAACAAGTCTTCGGGTGCGTCATCGAGTTCGTTACCTAGTGACACCATTACAAATTCGAAGGAACACGTCAAAGCCGCCTCGTCTCATGGAAAAAGTCGTGTGATTACCCCAAACCTTGATGGATTTAGATTTGTTCCTTCTTTTCAACCCTCGACTTCTAAGACGCCTTCATGTTCTAAAGTCGATGGGGTGAACGTCGTGACCAAGGAATAGAGTGCACACCCTTGTGTACCTCAAATTCCAACTACGGTTCAAAAATAGAGCTTTATCGACCTCACCAATGTAACCCTTGAAGAAACTTGTGCTTCGATCCTTCTTAAAAAACCAAAAAGACATATGCCAAGAAAGGAAGAGGATCTGGACCAATTTCTCTTACCTTGTGATTTTTCCGAGATTGAGGGATGTTTATCCCTTGCTGATTTAGGTGCTAGCATCAATCTCATGCCTCATTTTCTTTGGAAATTGATGAGATTTCCTAGACTTACCCCCACAAACATGACTATCGAGCTAGCAAATTGTACACCATTAAAACCAATTGGAATAGCCAAGGATGTCTATGTTAGGATTGGAAAGTTTGTTTTTCCCGCGGACTTCGTCATTTCTGATTAGGAGTGTGACCCTATGATAGGTGTGTAAACACCCATCCTTTTACCACTTATTTCTTACAAAAAACAAGACCAAAACGCGTGTTTAATATCATTTGTTTGGAATTATGCGTGGTTTTTGTGTTTAATGTGTTTTCAGAGTCAACCGGATGAATATTGAAGAAAACATGGGATTGCACGGGTTTTATCGAGGAAAAAGACTCAAGACGAAGTCTATTGTCCAAGAGATGCAAAAGATTGGAAGTCAATGGGCCTATTTGAAGATTTATCGAAGAAAAGGACCAAAGATGGAAGATTTACATATGTCGAAGAAACTCAAGTCTATTAAACGAAGAAATTAAAAGACGAGTTGAATTTAATCATCGACAAATCCCGAATCAGAATCGAAAACGTCAACTTTTCTGAAAAGACGAGAAGACAAGAAGAAAGGGAGAAAGCCCACTCACCAACCAACCACTTAGCCTGTAAAAGGAAATCACCCTCACAAATTTGCACTAGTTTTTCTTTCTGTTACTCTTTTCCTAGTTCGTAGGAAGAACCATCTCCCTTAAGGAGTGGTTTCCATTTTCTTTGATTTCTTCTTGAATCTTGTAAGCTTAATCCTTCCATTTTGTTCATTGAATCTTAATCATCAATACAAGTCTTTATTTAATCTTTTCATTCATCTTGTTCATCTTCATCTTTTTATTCAAAATTCTAAAGTTCTTATTTTGTTGATTTGATCTTCTAAAATTTGTTGATTTTGTGTTTTTATGATTGGGATTTGATGTTTATGATTAGTAGATGATTAGTTATTAGTTTTGGTTAAGATTTGGTTGAAACCTTGGTCGATTTTTGTCAAAATCGTGTTCCCCTGTTTTAAGCTACTGCTTTTTGTTCTTCATCCAGTATTCCGTATAGTCATTTTGCTTTGTCCTCTATTCGGAATATTTATATATTCGGGATAGGCTGCTTATTTTATCCTTTATTCGGAATATTTTATATATTCCGGATAGCCTCTGTTATTCCGAATAGCACTGATCACTTTCCTTTATTCGGAATAGTTTATATATTCTGAATTGTGTTTTTATTCCTCATAGCCATCTTTTTCCGAATTGCCTAAATATTCCGCATAGAGCAATATATTCCGCATAGTACCTATATTCCGCATGGTCAATATATTCCGCATAGCCTCGAGATTCCGAATAGCCTTGTTTATTCCGGATAGAGTCTAATATTCCGAGTAGTAATTATTCCGAATAGCCCTTGTTTATTCCGCATGATCATTATTCCGAGTAACATCAATATTCCGCATAGCCTCAAGATTCCGAATAGAAAGATTATTCCGTATAAGCTTCAACATTTCGCATAGCTTCGATATTCCGGATAGAGCATTTTAAGGTTATTTTCACGTTACTGTTTTATTTAACTTTTAATTCAAGTTTTATTTTTGTTAATTAATTGCTTCTAGTTTACTTTTAAATTACCTTATGCATTGACCTTTTTAGTAGTATTGAAAACCAAATCCACTATTTGTCACCAAGAACAAATCATTCCACTTTAAACAATGAACAATTCGAGGAGATACCGAGACATAAATCTGAACCATAGCAAATTGCTTATATCAAATGACGCCGCTGCCGGCTCTTCTCGTTAAGATCAACAGTTTTTTGTGAGAACTTGGATTTTGGGATCCGTTCGCCGTGAACGTTAACTTTTTCATAAAAAATTTCAAAAACCCTAAAAAAATATAAAATTTTCAAAAAAAAAAAAAAAAATCCAAAAAAATTAAAAAACCATAAAAACCAAAAATATTTCTTGTTTGCTTTGTTAGTTCTTTTGCAGGTGCATGCGTACACGATCAACGTTTTATCAAGAGCCCGAGCCTCTAGAAGACTTAGACATGGCCGATGTACAAAACAACAACAATAACCCACCTCTCAACAACAATAATAACAATAACAATAACAATCCACCTCTCAACAATGAGCCTCTACCAGACAATCGCCCGATGATTGAACTTCTGCAAGCACATGTAGATGGAAACAATGATCTAATTGTCATACCCGCGATTGCTGCCGACAACTTTGAGCTCAAATCCGGTTTTATCCAGATGGTCTCTGCTCAACCATTCTTGGGGAGTACCATTGATGATCCACATGACCACATCAAGAGATTCCTACAACTCACGAATACGATCAAATTCAATGGTGTTCCACAAGAGGTAATCCGTTTACAATTTTTTCCCTTTTATTTAGAGGGACAAGCCCGACATTGGCTTGCTAAGGAACCGCCACAAAGTATTCTTACGTGGATACCAAGTTTATAAAACTACTTTTTCTCACCCTCTCGTACTACCGCTTTGCGGAATGAAATTATCAATTTTTAACAAAAGTACGATGAATCTTTTAGTGAATCTTGGGACCGTTTCAAAGATCTTTTGAGAAAATGCCCACAACATGGTTTTACCAAAGTGCACCAAATTAATACTTTTTACAATGGTTTAAGCATGAATGACCAAGATTCACTAAACAGTGCCTCGGGGGGTAATATTCTGGTTAAGACTTCCAATGCTGCTTGGGATATCATTAAGAATAAGTCTCGTGTGCAAACCAAGAGTGTTCGGACCAATGCTGCTAGTGCTAGTACTAGTGACAACGACAAGCGACTTGACAAAATCACTACGCTTCTTGAATCGCTTGTTACCCACACCGCTAACAACACCAACAACATCAATGCTAAAAACGCTCAAGTCAATGCTGTAAGCCAACCATGTGAAATATGTGGGGGTCCTCATTCTTACACCACTTGTACCACCACCCAAGACTACCCTTCTGAGAATGTGAATGCAGCATACGGTACCTATCCTCCGGCCGCTTATCAAGCTCGTCCTCAAGGTGACCGCAACTTGCTTAGCTACCGCTCTAACAACTTTCTTTCCCCACCCGGTTTTCCTCCTAACAACCCAAACAAACAACAAAACCTTAATCGCCCTCCTCAACAACAACAACCTCGTGCACCATACATACCACCTCGCAAACAACCATATCCACCTCAAAGAAACAACCAAGTTTACCAACAACCTGCTTATCAACCACCCGCCTACAATGCTCCTCCTCTGAACCAACCCACCGCATTACACCAAGATGTTGAAACCTATATGAGGACCAATGATGTGATCGTGGAAAATCTCCAGCGGGAAGTGCTCAACTTGAAAGCAGACATGGTGAAACAAGGAAACGATCTGAGAGCTGATATGAGAAACACTTTGGTAAGTCAAACGACTGACTTACGGAACATGATGGCTGGTTTCTTCCAAGGTAATCAATCCTCTTCTTCGGGTACTCTTCCGAGTAACACCGTTGCGAATCTAAGAGGAGAGATGAAAGCAATCACCACTCGCAGTGGCAACGGTACCAAGGAACCCAAGCTTCCTATACCTCCACCGGTGATTATGAGTAAGGAAAACGAGTCACCTGCTCTTATTCTTCATCCTTCTACTTCCCCAATTTATCCACCTCTTACTTCTACCCCTCCTCCACCCAAGGATGTGAGTGATCCTTCGATTCCAAAGACTTCCTCTTCTTCCGACATACCTTACCCATCTAGGTTGAGGAAAGAGAAGCTCAAAAGCAAGGATGATATTCAAGTTTCGAACTTTCTCAAAATGTTTAAACAATTGAATTTCAACATCTCCTTCGCGGAGGCTCTCGCCCACATGCCTAAATACACGAAAATGTTCAAAGATCTTCTTAGCGACAAGGAGAAGCTTCTTGATATTTCTAACACCCAACTTAATGAGAATTGCTCTGCAGTGCTCTTAAGGAAATTGCCAACCAAGCTTGGTGATCCGGGTCGCTTCTTAATCCCTTGTAACTTCCCGGGAGTAGAGAATTGCATGGCCCTAGCCGATCTAGGTGCCAGTATTAACTTAATGCCCTTAAGCGTTTGGAAGCAATTATCTCTCCCTGAGCTAGTCCCCACCAAAATGACTTTGGAATTAGCTAACCGTACGGTTGCTTATCCAGTGGGGATATCCGAAGAAGTCTTTGTAGGAGTCGACAAATTCACTTTTCCTGCCGATTTCATTGTCGTTGATTACGATATGGACCCTCGTGTGCCATTGATCGTTGGTCGTCCATTCTTGAGGACCGGTCGCACTCTCATCGATGTTGAAGCTGGTGAGATTATCATGAGAGTGGGTGACGATAAAATCGTTTTCAACATGGGAAAGCTTTCTAAACAGCCTTATTCCTACGAGAGTGTTAATTGTATTGACGTTCTTGATGAGGCTTGTGAAGAACACTTTAATGATGCTTGTCAAAATATTCCTACCTCTCTTCCCAATGTTGAGACCGTTTCCTCAGTTGATTCATCACTATCTCTATTTGGAGAAAGTGATTTCCTTTGGAAAGACTTGGAAGCCACCATGGGAGATGTGAACTTAGCTAATGACGATTCTCCCACCGATTGGGATGAAGATCTTCGCCTCATTGAGAACCTTCTTAAAGAAGACAATCCTTCTCCACCATCTCCCACGGTTATTGCTATCGATGCTCCGACTTTGAAAACGCCTCCCATCGAAAATCCTCCGGATTTAGAACTTAAGGAGTTGCCGCCCCATCTCGAGTATGTGTTCCTTGAAGAAGAGAAGAAGTCGCCCGTCATCATCGCGAAGGACTTGAACGAAGACGAAAAATCTCGCCTCATCGCCGTGCTTAAAGATCATAAGAAGGCAATTGCTTGGAAAATTTTCGATATCCGCGGAATTGATCCGAACTTTTGTACTCACAAGATTCTCATGGAAGATGACTTTAAACCCGCGATCCAGAGCCAAAGAAGGGTTAATCCTCGTATTCATGACGTCATCAAACAAGAGGTTATCAAACTTCTAGATGCCGGCTTGATTTACCCTATTTCGGATTCGCCGTGGGTAAGTCCCGTCCATTGTGTGCCCAAGAAGGGCGGAATAACCGTTGTTCCCAATGAACACAACGAGTTGATTCCCACTCGTCTCGTTACTGGGTGGAGAGTTTGTATTGACTATCGCAAGCTCAATGATGCCACGAGAAAAGATCACTTTCCTCTTCCTTTCATGGATCAAATGCTCGAGCGTCTAGCTGGTAATGACTATTACTGCTTTTTAGACGGTTTCTCCGGGTATTTTCAAATTCCCATCGATCCCAAAGACCAAGAAAAGACCACATTCACTTGTCCCTACGGAACATTTGCTTACAAACGCATGCCTTTTGGTTTATGTAATGCTCCTGGGACGTTCCAAAGGTGTATGATGGCTATCTTCCATGACATGGTGGAAGACACTATGGAAGTATTCATGGATGATTTCTCGGTTTATGGCGATTCATTCTCTGCTTGCCTTGCCAATTTAGAACGTATGCTTAAGCGGTGTGAAGACACTCGCCTTGTTCTTAATTGGGAAAATGCCATTTCATGGTAAAAGAGGGCATCGTGCTAGGACACAAGATCTCCAAAGCCGGTCTCGAAGTAGACCGTGCTAAAGTCGATGTTATTTCTAAGTTTCCTCCACCTTCAACCGTGAAGGGTGTGAGAAGTTTCCTGGGTCATGCGGGCTTCTACCGTCGCTTTATCAAAGATTTTTCTAAAATCGCTCACCCGATGACCCACCTCTTAGAAAAAGATACTCCTTTTATCTTTTCTAAAGAGTGTATTGAAGCCTTCAACTTGCTTAAGGATAAGCTAACTAAGGCACCCGTCTTGGTTACCCCTAATTGGTAGCTTCCCTTTGAGTTGATGTGCGAGGCTAGCGACTATGCTATTGGAGCGGTTTTGGGCTAAAGAGTGAACAAACACTTCCAACCGATCCATTACGCTAGCAAGACAATGACGAGGGCCCAATTGCATTACACGACAACCGAAAAAGAGCTTTTAGCTGTTGTCTATGCCTTTGAAAAGTTCCGCCCATATCTTGTCCTTTCCACCACAATCGTTTATACCGATCATTCCGCGTTGAAGTACTTGTTAACTAAACAAGATTCCAAACCAAGACTTCTCCGCTGGGTTTTGCTACTCCAAGAATTTAAATCGAAATTTGCGATAAGAAAGGAGCTGAAAACCTAGTCGCGGATCATCTCAGTAGACTTGAGGATCCTTACCAAGGAGAACATCCAACTAAAGAGATCAATGACTCTTTTCCCCTGGAGACCTTAATGTCTATCAACTCGACTTCTGATGAAACCCCGTGGTTTGCGGACATTGCAAACTACTTGGCGGGTGGAATTCTCGTTGACGGGCTAACATCCCAACAAAAGAAGAAGTTCTTCAAAGACATTAAGACTTACTTTTGGGATGACCCGTATCTATTCAAACAATGTGCTGATTTGATTATTCGCCGATGTGTTGATGGACCGGCAGCTTTAGAAATCCTTGACGCTTGCCACAAACGACCCACCGGTGGTCACTTTGGTCCCAACTACACCGCCAAAAAAGTGTTTGACTCGGGATTTTATTGGCCCACCATTTATCGTGATGCTCACGAGATGGTTAAACATTGTGATGCTTGCCAAAAACAAGGCAAGATCACACATAAAGACGAGATGCCTCAGAATTTCATTCAAGAATGTGAAATCTTTGATGTTTGGGGTATCGACTTTATGGGGCCATTCCCTTCATCTAAAGGAAACAAATACATCCTTGTTGCCATCGACTACGTGTCTAAATGGGTTGAAGCCAAAGCTTTACCCACTAATGACGTAAGGGTGGTTTGTAACTTTTTGAAATCGTTGTTCACTAGATTCGGTGTGCCTCGTGCCATTATTAGTGATCGTGGGACTCATTTTTGCAATGACCAATTTGCAAGAGTCATGGCTAAGTATGGTGTAAATCATCGTCTTTCCACCGCCTACCACCCACAAACTAATGGCCAGGCTGAAATCTCTAACCGAGGCTTAAAGCGAATTCTTGAAAGAACCGTGGGAGAGCATCGTGCCTCATGGGCTGATAAACTTGATGATGCTTTGTGGGCTTTTCGTACCGCTTACAAGACTCCGATTGGTTGTACACCATATCGTCTCGTGTACGGAAAGGCATGCCACCTCCCCATTGAGTTGGAGCACAAGGCTTACTGGGCCTTGAAGTGGGCTAATTTTGATATCAATAAAGCCGGTGACCTACACAAGATCCAACTCAATGAGCAGAATGAACTCCGTAATGAGGCTTATGAAAATTCTTTGATCTATAAGGAAAAGACTAAGCTCATTCACGACTCTAAGATTAAAAACCGCGAGTTCCAAGTTGGAGACAAAGTTTTACTCTTCAACTCTCGGTTGAAAATCTTTTCGGGCAAGTTGAAATCTCGTTGGTCCGTCCCATTCACCATTGCCCAAATTTTTCCATATGGTACTCTCGAGCTCGCTCAACCTAATGGACAGAAGTTTAAGGTGAATGGCCAACGAGTGAAGTTGTACTTTGGTGAGGACATCTCTCATGAGATGATTCCATCCCTCACCACGTTCCCCATGAACTAATTTTGGGTCGAGTCAGGCTCGTGACTCGGTTATAAAACACAAGCGCTCCTCGGGACGCAGCCCGAGTATCTATCCTTTTCTGTTTTAACCTCCTAAGTGTAGGGGGGCCTCTATAGGTGCTTTGTGTTTGTGTGGTGATGTGATTACAGGGATGAATGCACTTTTGGAACCTTTGAAGAACCGTGCTCCCGTGTTATCCGAAATCCGGTTATATCTCTCAACTATCGTGATTCAATTTTCTTCATACTCACATTTGAAATTGATCACGTTAGTCGTCTCTTCCTTAACTTGAGTTAACCAACGTGCACAATGTCATAAGTGTAGGGGAGACTTTTTCCCACATGCTTAAACATTGAGGACAATGTTTATCTTAAGTGTATGGGGGACTTCTATCGAAGTTTTAAGTGGACTTTTCCATGAAAATGCCTTCATTTAACCGGAAAATCATCTTTTTCAACATTTTTCAAATTTTTAATTAACTTTGGCCATTTAGTCGTAATTTTTAAATTTTTATCGTTGCTTTCATATGTATATATCCCGCAATAAAGTCAAAAATATTAATAAATGGTGTAGCTAGTTTTGAAATCTTTGACATATTAGGCCCGTTGCGATTATTTTGACTCAACCCGAATAGACTTATCCAAGTTTATTCTAGCTAGTATCCTTAACCATGTAGACCTTAATTGGTTTATTAGGCTAAGCATCCACGAGTCTCATTACTTGAGATTTTAAAATTGTGGAGAACGAGAAATGATAGAGTCAATTATAAGTCGGTATTCTTGCACAAGCTCACTTGGTGTAATTATTTGCCTATTCTCCCATCGCTTGCTAATAATTTATCTGCAATAAGTAAGGTCGTACGATTTGAAAGGTTACTTAGCTTCTAGCCCAAGATCGTTTAAAAGTTGCTTGGTAATGATAAGAGTTTGATGACGTATAGTCCCCAACCGGGTCATGAGTCCGGCCCACGGGTACTACCCGTATCCGGTCCATCACAGATGGGTGGATAAATGTCATTCAGGCTTATGGGCTTGAGTGAACAGTAACCGCACATGTGTGCGGCCCACGGCCCAGTGCGGCCGACATAAGATTAGACAGAATCATATTCTGTCTGGAATATCTTTATCCCAATAAGAGAGGATATTCACTACCAAGATTAGAAGATAACAATCATTCTAAATTCTGGTGATTATCTCTTCCTTGGGGCCGAAGCGTCAGTGGAAGCCCACTAGGGTTTCACTGCCTATAAAAGGAACCCCCAAGGGTTCCACAAAGGTATTACGACTTGTACTCTAAACTCACATAAACCCTAAATCGATTACTTACTCTCACGCTGGAGTCTAATCGTGGGAAACATTCCCACGGTAAGCCTAACGCGTGCTGTTTAGTGTGCAGGATCCCAACCAAACGATTCACTTGGTGCAGGAGCCGGAGCGCAGCCAACCCGAATTAAGCCTAATTCGGGTCTAGCAAGGATCAACCAACTTTTGCATCAACAAGTTGGCGCCATCCGTGGGACCCCTAAGACTAAGCTAGAACAAAACCTCATCTCGAATTTCCAATGACGAAGGGGCATCCGCCAAGTAACCCCAGGAACGTGAATCCTGGGAACCGGAAGTCCCAAGGGGAAGGGATTCTTATTCCCAACCAATCACCTAGCCGCCTCGCAGGCGGGCCGGGTAACCGTAGCGTTTTTCAGCCCGCGGGGGTGACGAGCACGATCTCGGTGACACCCCCGCCTACTTCAACCCTGGACAACCCTGATCCGGGGAGTGCGCCAAACCCTCCTAACAAGGAACCGCGCAGACCCTCGACGGAGGAAGAAGTGGAAGTCCTACCACTCAGTGAGGAGGATCTTACTCGAGTTCTCACGCAGAACTTCGAAAGGATCGTCCCAGGGATCGCATCAAGGTTGAATCTAGGGAGGAACCTCCAAGCCAGACTTAACTTTGGTGACACTGGACCAACCACCCCCTCCCAAAATCAGAGAAAAAGGAGAGCGCGGCCTCAGGAGCAGGGGACCTTTGAGGAAACCCCTCAACCCCGGAATGTGTTTGAGCGCATAGGAGACCGCCTTATACAGGAATTAACGCAGTCTCAATAAGGAGAAAGGTCGGATGGTTCACCCGAACGGCCAGATCGAGAGCTGGCCAGAACCGCACGCCGCCCGAGTGTGTGGGACAGAATGAACACTGGGAGAAAGGCTCCTGGTTCGTCTCAAAAAAGTGGTCCCTATTCAAAAGATGGGGCACCACCACCGTCCCCAGATCCGTCTGGGGAGGACTCAGATGACCATCCGCCTAAGCGCCGCCGGCCTAGGCGCACCCCTCCACCACCAAACAATGAGGAGTATTATGGTGGCCCTTACTATCGAGATACGGAAGCAGAGGATCTCTCGCGTCCATGGTGTGAACCATGGGATGACCCTAGGCTCACCCGGCCATGGGCGGATCCCAGGGAAGACCCGTTCACCCTCCACATACGGAACTATTCTGAGGACACCAAACGTCGCATGCCAGCGTGTATCAAGACTTATGATGGGTCCGGTGATCCTGTGGATCACCTCAAAATATTTGACACACAGGCTAAAATTGAGCGATGGCCCATGCCCATATGGTGCCAAATGTTCAATTCAACCTTGATCGGAAATGCCCGCGACTGGTTTGAGGCACTCCCTCCACAGAGCATTGATAGTTTCACGGAACTACGCACTGCCTTTGAGAATAATTATACTCAAAGGAAGAAGTATAATAGAGATACGGTCTCATTGGCAACTGTCAAGCAACGGCCGGGGGAGTCCACAGAAGCCTTCACTAAACGCTTCAATGATGAGTGCACGCGTACGAGAACCATGCCGGAGCTCCTGAAGATCTCTGACTACATGCACGCCATAACAGACAGAGAATTGATCAGGCGCCTCAATGACAAGCGTCCAGAGAGATATGATGACCTCATGGAAAGGGTCAGAAATTTCATAGAGGGAGAAACAGCTGTTGCCGCGGCCTACCCATCCCGAGGAAATGGGTACCGGTCAAATGACCAGTCCCAGAGACAGTAGGGCGGTCAAGGTAATCAGAACAATAACAAGGGCTCAGACTATAAGAGCCAAAGCAAAGGCGGACGGTCGGACGATAAGTTCACCCCCCTAAAGATGTCCTACCGGGAGATCTTGCTGACTGAAGGGGCGAACTTTCCAAGGCCTCCCCCAATGACCACTCCCCCGGAACGTCGGCAAGGAAGTCGCTTCTGCGAGTTCCATAATGACAAAGGACACGGCACGGAGGAGTGTATCTAGCTCAAGAAGCATATTGAGTCGCTGATCAAATCAGGCAAACTCAAGCACCTAGTTAAGGATTGGAAGGACGGAAAAGACAACAACAAGAAGTATGATAAGAAGGATCCCCAAAAGGACAAGCCTTCGACCATATACATGATCCAATCCAGACAGCGCCGCACGAGGCAGAAAGTTGGCCAAAAATTTTCATGCGGCATGGAAATCTCATTCCCTCCCATCACAGCAAGCGATGTGATTGATGCGCCTCTCACTATTGAGATAAGCATTGGAACACACAACGTTCGTCGCATGTATGTGGATGGAGGATCGTCAGCAGAGGTACTGTATGAACACTGTTCTGTGCAGTTATGCCCAGAAATAAGAAGCCAATTAGCACCGGCCACGTCGCCGCTTACTGGCTTTAGTGGAGACACTATCTGGCCGATAGGGCAATTGCGTTTGCTTGTCACCATTGGGAATGAGGAACATTCCACTACGACATGGATGAACTTCATGGTGATACACTCACACTCTCCGTATAATGGGATCATAGGCAGACCAGGCATTTTGGCTATCCGGGCAGTACCCTCAACGGCACACGGAATGATCAAATTCCCCGTTGAGGGGGGAATCGTTACTATTTACAACACAGTCATACCAACATCCGAGTGTCATACCGTGACAACACCGGCTCCACCTGTTCCACCCAAGGAGGGATCACCACCTCCCAATTGGAAGGTAGCAATTCACCCCGACTATCCGGAACAGGAGGTATCCATAGGAGGGGCGCTCTCGGATAGCGATAAAAGGGCCATGTGCTCTCTCTTGAGTGCAAACCTAGATATATTCGCATGGGAGCCAAAGCATATGACAGCCGTGCCACGCGCGATAGCAGAACATAAGCTCCAGATCCGCCAAGGGTACCAACCCGTTAAGCAAAAGAAGCGCGGCCAGGCGCCCGAGCGCAACCAAGTGATACTGGAGGAGGTACGGAAACTAGTGGACGCAGGCATCATGCGCGAGGTATACTACCACGAGTGGCTATCTAATCCGGTCATGGTCAAGAAACATGACGGAAGTTGGCGCATGTGTGTGGATTTCACGGATCTAAACAAGGCCTGCCCACAAGACTGTTACCCGTTACCAGAAATCGACTGGAAGGTGGAGTCCTTGTGTGGATATCCTTTCAAATGCTTCTTGGATGCATATAAAGGGTATCACCAAATCCAGATGGCGGAGGAGGATGCAGAAAAAACGGCGTTCCATACGAGCCAGGGCGTATATTGCTATACGAAAATGCCGTTTGGATTGAAGAACGCAGGCGCTACATATCAGCGGTTGGTGGATAAAGCTTTTGAATCACAAATAGGACGCAACCTGGAAGTATATGTTGATGACTTGGTGATAAAAAGTCACACGGAGGAGGCACTTCTCCGGGATGTCCAAAAGACATTCGACACGCTGAGAAGGATTAACATGAAGTTAAATCCAAAGAAATGTACGTTTGGAGCAACTGAGGGAATGTTCCTGACGAGGAAAAAGCAGCAAGGCGCATTAAAAGGAAGTCGCAACATTTTGAACTTCGAGAAGGCATCCTTTACAAGCGCTCTTTCTTGCAGCCGTGGCTGCGGTGTGTTGGACCACGACAGGCAGCTTACGTAATCAGTGACATACACGAAGGGTTGTGCGGCATGCATGCAGGCCCACGATCCGTGGTAGCTAGAGCCTTACGAACAGGTTATTATTGGCCTACCATGCACAGAGACGCGCGCGATATGATTCGCAAGTGCAATGATTGCCAAGTGCATAGGCCAGTACCGCGGCACCCGCAGCAGGAGCTTACACCTATCACGTCCCCATGGCCATTTTATAAGTGGGGAATCGACATTGCAGGACCATTTCCTGTAGCTGCGGGGGGGGGGGGGGGGGGGGGTTAAATTCTTGATTGTTGCAATGGACTACTTCACACGATGGATAGAAGCCAAGGCAGTCAAGTCTATCGCAGGTAAGCAGGTCAGGAAGTTTGTGTGGGAACATATTGTGTGCCGTTTTGGTCTACCAGGAGAAATCATCTCAGACAACGGCAAGCAGTTCACGGACAACCCATTCAAAGATTGGTGTGCATCATTGAACATCAAACGGCGCTTCACGTCTGTTAAGCATCCATAAACAAACGGCCTTGTCGAACGAGCAAATAGGAGCTTGGGGAATGGCATCAAGGCGCGTCTGGATGAACGAAGTGGCAAATGGGTCGATGAGTTATCACATGTGCTATGGGCGCATAGAACCATGATCAAAACAGCCAACGGAGATACTCCATTTGCATTGGCTTACGGCACTGAAGCCGTTATACCAGCAGAAATAGGGATGCCTACCATCCGCACGGCGGAGGTTAATGTCGTCACAAACGATGAACAACAGCGAATCAACCTGGATCTGTTAGAAGAAAAAAGGGAAATAGCAGCCATCAATGAGGCTAAGTCCAAGGCTAAGATGAAGGCTTATTATGACGCCAAGGTCAAGGGTGTTTCATTTCGACCGGGAGACTACGTCTATCGTGCTAACGAAGCAAGTCGAGTGGAGAATACAGGAAAACTGGGCCCTAAATGGGAAGGACCGTATGAAGTCACTGAAACCTTGGGACGAGGCGCGTACAAGTTACGTGACATGGATGGCCGAGACCTAGAGCGCACATGGAACATCTCCAATCTTAAAAGGTGCTATCTTTGAAAGCTACGGCTTCCGCATGGGTACTTCGCTATAGGCGATCTTAATAAAGAACCATGCGGTTTATTTGTTTTTTGTTTTTCTTATGTTTGTTTAGTTTCCTTTCTTGTTTTTTAGGACTTGTCGTCATTATTCAAACAAAAGTGTAAACGTTCTAATAAAATGCCGTGGTGCCTAGCTAGCTCCACGGCCTGTTTCGTGCAAATCATTTTCCTTTCTTTGTTAGATTCTTTGTTAGTCGTATGAATTTTACTTGTATTATAATATGCCATGTTTCATTCGTATGCATTCTTTCAAATTACTGTACATGTACTATACGCCTCCAGGCGGGGTAAGAGGATAAAGTGAACCTACTAATTCAACTTGCCGCGTAAGAGGGATGCAACCCCAGCCGCACGGATCATGTATCCTTACTAGACGCCTTACTCACAAGACGTTGTGATAAGTTTTTTGTGCACCGTATCCACACGGTACTCTGCATAGTAAAGACGCACGTCGCATGTCTAGTAAATTATAGACTTGTATGTATTTTCTTTCTTTATGTGTAAGACGTGATACGTCATGCGGAATTGAAACACAATGAAATACACAAGTTTCAAAATTAACAATAAACAAAATGGCCGTGGTTGTCACGGACTTCTAAATAAAAGGACAAGTTATTACATATATGTCTTAGCCGTGTACATACACGGACGAATATAATCACAAGTGTTTACAACAGATAAGTTACAAGGGGGGTAGGAATTCCCCTAGATCCTTCTTTCCTTCCTCAATTAAAGCACGAAGGGCCTCCCCACGAGCATCTTTCCCGTCCTGAACTTTGACTGCAAGAGCATTTAGAGCTTCTCCAAGCGGCTTCTCGCCTGACATGGCTTTGGATACGGAATCATAAGTAGCCAACGTCAAGGGAATAGGATCAGCACTCAGCCGGGACATTATTGTTTCGTTTGGAGCATCCTTCATTGCTTCAAGCTCGTCCAAAAGGGGGTGTTGGAGTTCTGCCAAGGCATCCTTGGACGCAGTCATCTTACCCACTACGGAGGGGTTGTGATACGGATGCTGTGTGATATCCTCATTTTTTGCGATCATCTCCGCAGCTTTGACCAGGCCTTCATGCCTACCACGGTCGATCCCATCGGATACGACCCCAGCAAATGCCTGCAGTAGGTGTGGAGCGTTTAGGGCCCCACTTACGGCAAGCCGCAGTCCTTGCCCGATAATCCACCTACGACCGGCTGTAGCGGTTAGTAGGGGGGGCATACTCTCTTCGCGCAGCTTACAACCACCTTGCTTAACTCTTCATCCGCTAAGGCAACTTGATTTTCAAGATTGGTTTGGGCTTGCGTCAATTCTTCCTTTAGTGCGTCACGCTCCTGGGCAATGCTGAATGATTGCACGGTCACCGCCTTAGTAGCAGCCTCAGCCGCAGACACCTGCGTATGAAATTTGGAGTTATTACAAGAATATATAGTTTTTGGTCTACATGTATACAAGAAGTAGGAGTGTATGTACAACATTTCTGAAAGTTTACCTTCTCATTTGATGCCGCTACGAGGGCCTCCAAATCAGCAATACGCTTCTCTCTGGTATCGGCGTGAAGCGCCTGCTCCTTCACCGTCGCCTCGGCGGTCAATAATGCCGCCTGCAAGGACGCGATGGTCTTCTCGTTCTTCACGACCATCGCCTCACGGCGGGCTATCCTCTTGTCAGCACGGCTCACTTTAGTGAGGGCCTGGATTAGACGGCGTCTTAACGCGGCACCCACCGTCACCTGATGTGCGGATGATACGTCAAACTCTTCAATCAGGGCCTCATGATCTAGTTCATCTAAATCCTGTGCGAGGGCAGGCGGGGTGATGTGTTCGATGAATTCTGAACACTCGGATTCAGCCTCCAGCCGTGTCAAGCTCGATAAGTTCCATGCTAAGCGCAAGCTCTCTTCTGGCCCCTCGGGGCGCGGTTCCTTGGCACGTGCGGTAGCAGGTGATGGGGGATTGTTGGTTGGCACGGGGGATGGATTTCTCCCCACTTCTTCTCCTTGCGCTGCGGCTGCCGGATTCACCCTGTTGTTTAAAAAAAAAAAATTAGTCTATATATCTCATACAAAGGTATAAATCATGATCACAAGGGGTACTTACGGGGTGCCGATGTCAGGGTCTGGGCCGGTAGGAGCTACGGTGCTCACAGGGGCGACTTTCAGAACGGGCCCTTCCATGGTCGGGGTAGGGTCGGCTTGGGCAGTCGTGGTGCTGCTTCCTTCTTGGTATTGTGGATGGTCTTTCCACAGCTTCTTGGGGGGAGCATTTGCAACTCCGGCCTCCTCCCCAACTTTCTTCACCACCCGCCTGGTTGTTTTTTTCTTCTTAGAGGTAAGTGGGGTGGACCCGGAAGCTTGCGTGGTGTCTTCATTGGGATCGCGCTCTTCCTCCTGATTGATGGTGCCTCCCTCCAGCAATGGGTCGTCGCCGCCTTCGTTATGAAAGTCCAATGGGGATTTCTCGATAACAGGCTCTCCTTCGTCCGACCTGGGCTCGGTTGTCTCTTCAAGCGGCATCGTGCGGTCGGCTAAAGCTTCTAGCAAAGGGAGCTCATTCGGCTTTAACGGCCAGAATCCTTCCGCCACCTTCATGGGGTCGCCCTGACAAAGTAGTCCGTGGAGGTTCATCTCTGCAAATGATTGTAGAAGTATATGGGTTAGTAAAATTCTACGCATGTGTGATAAATCAAATTTACAAGATATATATGACCTACCCTCGCCCTGTTCCGTTAAGAAGCACGGGTATAAGTCATCCCTCCCAAAGTAACGGCGACTTATCCCTACTAAGCACAGAAAGTGTTCCGGCAACCCTCTATGGAATTCCGTGCGATGGGTATCTAGTATTTTCAGGTCCCGGCTACTATAATCTTTGAATTTGGGCGGATAGTCTTTTGGGGCTTTGGTTTTAAGTACGAAGGGGGTAGGGAATACTTTCTCATCTACAAAGAAGTAATGGTCGTACCAATTCTTAAGGGAGTCAAGAGGTTTCCTATATGTCATTGGGGCATTCCCGGGTCGTTTCTTGAACGACAACCACCCGTTCACTAATTGGGGAATGTAGAAAGCCCTAAAAAGGTTCACGGTGGGGGTTACTCTGCAGGTATGGCATGTAATCTCAAACTGGTTGATTTTACACGCCCCTATGCAGTGGAGCTGGGTGATATGAAAGTCATAATACAAAAGAAGGTCTACCAAGAACTTGGACAACGGGATACGGTAGTTGGCTGAGTCAAACAGGCGTGTATATATGCCTACTTTCCCCGCCGGTGCATCCGTAATAGCCTCACCATCACCCGGATAGGTGGGGTGTACGCTTTCGGGCACATAATACTTCGACAGGAAGTCGAGGTATTTCTCCACAGACATCACGTTCAGGACGTCCGTGATGAGGGGATTATCCTTGACCATGTTTTATAAAAAGGTTTTTAAAGGCGTGATAATCTAACCTGCGGTGACGGATATCCGTGGAAAAGAAGGCAAAAATTTTGGAGATAAAAGCTTGAGATTAACAATGGTGGAAGAATGAGTGAGTTGTGTGTGTGTAACATACACGCATACCCACTCTTATATAGGGTGGCCTCGGTTTCCGAGGTGCCTTGGATCTTCGACACGTGTCAGTCACATTGCCTATCCAATGGATAGGGTTTCTGACATTTCTGCAACGTCAGTGGGGGACCCACGGGTCACTTCTTAAACAGTTTTGCGTGGCTCAAGGGTGGGCAGTAATAATGCACTTTTGCAGACATGCGACTGGATTATTGACTATCATTAATGCGACTGAATTCTTGTCGGGTTATGCGGCTCTTACGTAAGACCGTATTTAATGTTACATTTAACTTGTCTCGACCGTTACGTGCGGCTGAGGTAGTATTCATTAAAATTCCTACGAAGGGGTGCCACGTGCGGCCAAAACAACAAAAATTTCAATGTCTCATTTCCTATCTTTCCTTGGTATGTCCGGAGAGCATCTTGATAGTCTAGAGGTTACGTCTACGACTGTAACAACTAGACTGGGGGGACATGATGACGTATAGTCCCCAACCGGGTCATGAGCCCGGCCCACGGGTACTACCCGTATCCGGTCCATCACAGATGGGTGGATAAATGTCATTCAGGCTTATGGGCTTGAGTGAACAGTAACCGCACATGTGTGCGGCCCACGGCCCAGTGCGGCCGACATAAGATTAGACAGAATCATATTCTGTCTGGAATATCTTTATCCGAATAAGAGAGGATATTCACTACCAAGATTAGAAGATAACAATCATTCTAAATTCTGGTGATTATCTCTTCCTTGGGGCCGAAGCGTCAGTGGAAGCCCACTAGGGTTTCACTGCCTATAAAAGGAACCCCCAAGGGTTCCACAAAGGTATTACGACTTGTAGTCTAAACTCACATAAACCCTAAATCGATTACTTACTCTCACGCCGGAGTCTAATCATGGGAAACATTCCCACGGTAAGCCTAACGCGTGCTGTTTAGTGTGCAGGATCCCAACCAAACGATTCACTTGGTGCAGGAGCCGGAGCCCAGCCAACCCGAATTAAGCCTAATTCGGGTCTAGCAAGGATCAACCAACTTTTGCATCAACAGAGTTCATAGCCAAGGCATAACTTATGAAGCGGGGCGCGAAGATTGGCGAATCCGAAAAGGCCCTAACAAGGCATGAGTAATAAGTGTGAAAACACTTATCCTTTTACCACTTATTTCCAATAATAACAAGACCAAAACGTGTGATTTATGTCGTAAAAGTCGGAATTATGCGTGGTTTATGTTTTTATTGTGTTTTAGGACCAAAAGATGAAAAAGGAAGAAAACACGGGCTTTCACGGGCTTTTATCGAAGAAAACGGGAAAAGACGAAGTCAAAAGATCAAGAGTGCTTAAAGAACGGATGTCCAAGACCTATTCTGAAAATTTATCGAAGAACAAGTCTAAAGACGGAAGTTTAATGAAGTCGAAGAACTCGAGTCTAAATAAATGAAGAAATGTTAAGACGAGTTCAATTAATCCCAAGACGACATCGAGAAAGACCAAAATGAATTTAATCGAGTCGAGAAGAAAAGAAAGAAGAAAGCACCACACATGCCTCCCACTTCCCTATAAATACCCTCCTAATCACATTAGGAGGGTGGTTAGCTAGTTTTTATTTTCATGTTTTCTTTCTAGTTTTTAGAGAGAGAAAGTCTTAAACTTTCTCTCACTAGATTTCATTCTCTCTTTTAATCTTTGAAGATTAAACATCTTGTATTGCTTATTTTCATTAATCAAGTTCCATTTTTAAGCTTTTAAATCCTTATTCTCATTCTACACTTCTTGATTTATCTTACCCTTGATCCGAATTGCATACTTCATGCGTGTGATTTTATGACTTCGTGATTAAAGGATTGTTCTTCTCGGTTTACACATAGTTTCTTACACGTTTAGGCCATAAGCTCATAATTCTTATTGGCTTATTCGAGTTCTAGCTTATTGATTTTCGGATTTCTTCAAGGTTTTTAGTAGTTTTAAGTGCATTTCATAAAGTTCTTGATTTTAAGTTTTGAAAAGTCATCAAATTTACGCTTTTTGAATTGTTTGAATTCGTTTAGAGTAGCTTATTGCATTTGCTTATTGAGATTCACTCTTGCCATCAATTTCGGAAACAGTTACCTTCCATCGCAATCCTAGGGTTTTGGTACACATTCCGACGGCTTATACACTTTCCGATAGGTTTTGGTATTTGATCGCAATTACCCAATAGGGTTCTACTTTGCGATCGGTTGGTAATTACCCCTTATTCCGATCTGGGTTGCGATCGCTTATTACGATCGCATATTCAGACGGGATCAAGGTCTTGGTTAAGACGAAGTGCTGCCCATTTTTTGATAGAGTTATTGCGATTGATGCACATTGCGATAGTAAGCTTTCCGATAGATACTCATTGCGATAGAGCTTGCATAGTTGTATTCCGATGGGTATTGATCTTAATTATTCCGATAGGGATTTTGATAATTATTCCGATAGATGCTATTTTGGTGATTCCGATGGACATGAATTGTTTTATTCCGATTGATTAAGTTTTTAAGTTTTTAAGTTTTTCAAAACTTTAAGTTTCAAGTACTTTCTTATTTAATTTTAACTTTAATTTTGTCCAAGTTTCAAATTTACTCAACGACACTTTAATTACTTGCTAATAGTTTAAAACAAACAAACCAAACCATTCTTTTGATTCACCAAAAGACGATTGAGTCGCACTTAAGACCGGTTTTCAATTCGAAAAGACTTGGGACTAACGAATTTTGATACGAGGTGTAAAAAGCCAAGTATTAAAATGGCGCCGCTGTCGGCTCTTTTCGTTACGATAAACGGTTTTTAGTGAGAGACGCATTGAATTTTGGGATCCGTTCTTTGAACATTATTTTCCTTGTTTTAAATTTTTTTTCAAAAACCCATAAAAAAGTTAAAACTTTTCAAAAAAAAAAATACAAAAACATTATAAAATCATTAAAAGCAATTCTTCTCAAAAGGTTTTGCACCAAAAAGATTATATAGATTTTCTTTGTGTATATTTTTCTTCTGCAAGTGTATGCGTACTAGATCTTCGAACTATTCTGAGCCCGAGACCCTTGAAGATTTAGATATGGCTGGTGTTAACAACAACAATAATCACCCACCTCAACACAATTTGAATAACAACAACAATAACAACAACAATGTCCTCTTACCTGATTTACGAACAATGGAGGAATTGTGCCAACCCACCATGAACGGACGCGGAGGCCCGATTGCGCCGATGCACGTCACGGCTCAGGAGTTTTCGTTGAAGCATCACATGATCCAGCAAGTGCAAACGAACCCATTTCATGGAATTCCGGATGATGATGCCAACAAACACCTCGACAAATTCATCACCATGACCCAAAGCATGAAGTGCTCTGGTGTTTCTATGGATGACCTTCGCCTCCAACTTTTTCCACACTCACTTTCTCACCATGCCGAAAAATGGTTTGATCGTCTTCCTAAGAATTCTATTCATACGTGGAATGACATGACTCAACGCTTTTTATCGCGCTACTTTCCCCCATCCATGGTCACTAGCCTTCGTAACCAAATTAGTGGATTCATGCAAGAGAATGATGAATCACTTTTCGATGCTTGGGAACGATACAATGATTTGATCGACCGTTGTCCTAATCACAATATGCTCCCCGTCACTCTCATTGACACCTTTTACAATGGTCTCACTTTTCGTGATCGTGACACGATCAATGCCGCCGCCGATGGTACTTTTATGAAAAGGAGACCGGAAGAGTGTCGAGAGTTGATTGAAAACATGACTACTCACCACAAGAATTGGGATTCTTCCACATCCTCAAGATCTAATCAGAGAGTCAATGTTTCATCTACTTCTTCCACCACCAACTCGTCTGTTTTGGAACGTGCTATTCTTGATATTAACAAAAGTCTCCAAATTTTGACTTCTAACCAAACTCAACAAGCTAAAGTCGTTGCTATTTCTTGTGACACATGTGGTGGTCCTCATTCCTACAATGAGTGTCCTTCTACTCACGACAATTATTCTGAAGACGTTAACGCAGCATATGGTACTTATCTCACGGGAGGCTATCAAGCTCGCCCTCAAGGAGACTGTAACTTGCTAAGTTATCGCTCCAACAATTATCTTGCTCCTCCCGGTTTCCCTCCTGCAAACCAATCCCAACCTCATGCAAATAATCAATATCAATCCCAAAGAAACCCATACCCAACTCAAGGAAATTCTCAAGCTTACCAGGCTCCACCTCTCAATCAACCGATGGCAGTGAACCCAGATGTCGAGACATTTATGAAGACTAATCGGGAGTTGGTGACGAATCTTCAGAGTCAAGTCCGCAACTTGAAGGGAGAAATGGCAAAACAAGGGAACGATATTCGAGCCGAGCTAAGGAATGACATGGCTAAACACAGCGATGCAATTAATGCAAACATGCAAAACACTTTTAATAATCAAGCTGTTCACCTTCGTGATATGATTGGTTCGCTCATCCAAAGTAATCAACCCTCTTCTACGGGCACTCTTCCGAGTAATACCGTTGCGAATCCAAGGGGGGAGATGAAAGCAATCACCACTCGTAGTGGAAAAGGTTATATGGAACCCGAGCTTCCTACACCTTCACCCGTGATTGTGAACAAGGAAACCGAGCAATTTTCCCCACCTCCTTCACCTTCTATCCCCATTTCCCCACCACCCGTAGTTGTGAGTGATCCTATTCCATTAAAGCCTTCTTCTTCATCCAATATACCTTATCCTTCAAGGTTGAGGAAAGAGAAGCAAAAGAGCAAGGATGATATTCAGGTTTCAAACTTCCTAAAAATGTTTAAACAATTGAATTTTAGCATCTCCTTTGCCGAGGCTCTCGCTCACATGCCCAAATACGCTAAGATGTTTAAAGATCTTCTAAGTGATAAGGAAAAGCTTCTTCACATCGCTCAGATCCAACTTAATGAGAACTGCTCCGCAGTGCTCTTAAGGAAATTGCCCACCAAACTTGGTGATCCGGGTCGCTTCTTAATTCCTTGCAACTTCCCGGGAGTAGAGAATTGCATGGCCCTAGCCGATCTAGGTGCCAGTATAAACTTAATGCCTTTAAGTGTTTGGAAGCAATTATCTCTCCCCGAGCTAGTCCCCACCAAAATGACTTTGGAATTAGCCAACCGTACGGTTGCTTATCCAGTGGGGATAGCCGAAGATGTCTTTGTTGGCATTGACAAATTCACCTTCCCGGCGGATTTTGTCGTCGTTGACTACGAGATGGATCCCCGTGTTCCATTAATCGTTGGACGTCCATTCCTGAGGACCGGTCGCACTCTCATCGATGTAGCCGCGGGCGAAATAATCATGAGAGTTGGTGACGATCAAATTGTCTTCAACATGGGTAAGATTTCTAAGCAACCTTATTCATATGAGAGTGTTAATGCTATTGATGTTCTCGATAAGGCTTGTGAAGAACATTTTCATGATGCTTGCAAAAGTACTCTTTCTTCTCTACCCAATGTTGAGACCGTTGCCTCAATTGCTCCAGCATTGACTCCTTTTCGAGAAAGTGACTTGGATGATTTCGAAGCTAGCTTGGGTCCTCTCAATATTAAGTATGATAATTTGTCCACCAATTGGGATGAGGACATTCGTACTATTGAGAGACTTCTCAATGAGGACCAACTTTCCCCTATTGCTCCTAAAGAGGTGACCAATGATGAACCATCGTTAGTTTCACCATCTGCTGAGGATCCTCCTACTCTCGAGCTTAAGGACCTACCGCCTCATCTTGAGTATGTTTTCCTAGAAGACAACAAGAAGTTACCGGTCATCATCGCAAAGGATCTGAAAGAAGACGAAAAAGCCCGACTCGTCGCTGTGTTGAAGAAGCATAAAAGAGCTATCGCTTGGAAAATCTCCGACATCCGTGGAATTGATCCTCACTTTTGCACACATAAAATTCTCATGGAGGACGACTTTAAGCCCTCAATTCAAAGTCAACGAAGGGTGAATCCTAAAATCCATGAAGTCATCAAAAAAGAGGTTATCAAACTTCTTGATGCGGGTATGATTTACCCTATTTCGGATTCACCATGGGTTAGTCCAGTCCATTGTGTGCCTAAGAAAAGCGGTATCACCGTTGTGCCCAATGCAAACAACGAGTTGATTCCTACCCGTCTCGTTACTGGGTGGAGAGTTTGTATAGACTACCGCAAACTCAATGATGCCACGAGAAAGGATCATTTACCTCTACCTTTTATGGACCAAATGCTTGAACGTTTAGCAGGTAATGAATATTACTGCTTTCTTGATGGTTTCTCGGGTTATTTTCAAATACCCATCGATCCCCCAGATCAAGAGAAGACAACATTCACTTGTCCCTACGGCACATTTGCTTATAAAAGAATGCCATTTGGCTTATGCAATGCCCCCGGGACTTTCCAAAGGTGCATGTTGGCTATCTTCCATGACATGGTTGAGCAAACCATGGAAGTCTTCATGGATGATTTCTCGGTCTTTGGGGATTCCTTCTCTTCTTGCCTTGCCAATTTGGAACGTATGCTTAAGCGGTGCGAAGACACTCGCCTTGTTCTGAATTGGGAAAAATGCCATTTTATGGTAAAAGAAGGCATTGTGCTAGGACACAAAATCTCTAAAGCCGGTCTTGAAGTACACTGTGCTAAAGTAGATGTCATAGCCAAATTACCTCCACCTTCAACCGTGAAGGGTGTGAGAAGTTTTCTGGGTCATGCGGGCTTCTATCGTCGATTCATTCAGGATTTCTCTAAAATCGCTCGCCCGATGACCCACCTCTTGGAAAAGGATACTCCTTTTATCTTTTCTAAAGCGTGTCTCGAAGCCTTCAATCTTCTCAAGGATAAGCTAACTAAGGCACCGGTCTTGGTTACCCCTAATTGGGAGCTGCCTTTTGAATTGATGTGCGATGCTAGCGACTTTGCTATTGGTGCGGTTTTGGGCCAACGAGTGAATAAACACTTCCAACCAATCAACTACGCTAGCAAAACAATGACGGGGGCTCAATTGCATTATACGACAACCGAAAAAGAGCTTTTAGCTGTTGTCTATGCTTTTGAGAAATTTCGCCCCTATCTTGTTTTATCCACCACCATCGTATACACGGACCACTCCGCATTGAAGTACTTGATGACTAACAATGATTCTAAGCCAAGACTTCTTCGCTGAGTTTTACTCCTTCAATAATTCAACATTGAAATTCGTGACAAGAAGGGAGCCGAAAACCTGGTCGCGGATCATTTGAGCAGACTTGAGGATCCATATCAAGGGGATCATCCGAACAAAGAGATCAACGACTCTTTCCCCCTTGAGACCTTAATGTCTATAAATCTCAGTCTGGATGACACCCCGTGGTTTGCGGACATCGTAAACTACTTAGCGGGTGGTATTCTCATCAAAGGGTTAACATCCCAACAAAAGAAGAAGTTCTTGAATGATGTTAAGACTTACTTTTGGGATGACCCTTATCTATTCAAACAATGTGCTGATCTGATCATTCGTCGATGTGTTGACGGACCGGCAGCTTTTGACATTCTCCAAGCTTGCCACAAAGGACCCACCGGTGGTCACTTTGGTCCCAACTACACCGCTAAGAAAGTGTTTGATTCTGGATTCTATTGGTCCACCATTTATCGTGACGCTCACGAAATGGTTAAGCATTGTGATGCTTGCCAACGCCAAGGCAAGATCACACATAAGGATGAGATGCCTCAAAATTTCATACAGGAATGTGAAATCTTTGATGTATGGGGCATCGACTTTATGGGGCCATTTCCATCATCCAAAGGGAACAAGTACATCCTCGTCGCCGTCGACTACGTTTCTAAATGGGTTGAAGCTAAGGCTCTTCCTACGAATGACGCGAGGGTTGTTGTGAACTTTTTAAAGCAGCTTTTCGCTAGATTTGGCGTTCCTCGTGCTATCATCAGTGACCGCGGGACTCATTTTTGCAACGATCAATTTGCAAGAGTCATGGCTAAGTATGGTGTCAATCACCGTCTTTCCACCGCCTATCATCCCCAAACCAATGGGCAAGCCGAGATATCCAACCGTGGCTTGAAGAGAATTTTGGAGCGTACTGTGGGAGAGCATCGCGCCGCGTGGGCCGATAAGTTAGATGATGCTCTGTGGGCTTTCCGTACTGCTTACAAGACCCCGATCGGTTGTACACCTTATCCTCTTGTGTACGGGAAAGCCTGCCACCTCCCAATCGAGTTGGAACATAAGGCGCACTGGGCCTTGAAGTGGGCGAACTTCGACATCAACAAAGCCGGTGATCATCGCAAGATACAACTCAACGAGCTAACTGAACTGAGGAATGAAGCTTATGAGAACTCGCTGATCTACAAGGAAAAGACGAAGATTATCCACGATGCTAAAATCAAGAACCGAGAGTTCCACGTTGGTGATCAAGTCTTACTCTTTAACTCTCGGTTGAAGATCTTCTCTGGCAAGTTGAAGAGCCGCTGGTCTGGTCCATTCACCGTCGCCAAAGTCTTTCCATATGGGACCATTGAGCTTTCTCAGCCAAATGGGCCCAATTTCAAGGTGAATGGCCAGCGTCTGAAGCTGTACTTTGGTGAGGACATCTCCCAAGAGATGATTCCATCCCTCACCACGTTCCCCATGAACTAAAATTTGGGTCGAGTCAGGCTCGTGACTCGGTGAACAAAAACAAGCGCTTCTCGGGAGGCAACCCGTGTTCTATCCTTTACTGCTTTCATAATAAGTGTAGGGGGAGCCCCGTATGTGTTTGTTGTCTTGTTTCTTGTGCTGTGCAGGGATTAAAGCTTCAAAGATCCACCTTGATGACTTTTGACGAACCGTGATATCGTGTTCCCATCTTCCCGGTTCTATCCTAAACTCTTGTGATTCAATATTTCATATTTTATATGTTCACATTGAATTCACTTTAGTTGTCCTTTCCTTAGCAAGATTTAAACAAAGTGCACAATGTCCTAAGTGTAGGGGAGTTTACTCCCACATGCTCAAACATTGAGGACAATGTTTATCTCAAGTGTAGGGGGGACTTCTATCGAAGTAAGTGGTCTTTTCCATGAATTTGCCCTCATTTTAACCGGAAAATTTGATTTTTCGACATTTTTCAAAATTTTTAATCTATTTTGGCCTATTGTATAGTTGTATTTTCCGTTGATATGTTTATTTTCTTCCCATTGCTAGAATAAATTTTCAATAAAGTGGTTTTAGATTTTTCTTAGTCGTGAACATTTTGACTCAACCCGAGTTTACTCTAGCTAGTATCCTTAACGTTTTTAAGTCAAGTTTTGCTAGGCTTTTATATAGGGAGCTATAAAACGCGAAAGTCTTAACTCTCACGGGTTAAGAACAAGAACTTTTCGCAAGTTCCTATAATTGATCCTAGAGAGTCGTTTATCAAGGGAACTTTAAAATGCGATTTCTAAACTTGAAAAAGTCCAAGAATTTGCAAGATCCTATAGATGACTCGAAAACCCAAAACTTTGATTTAATAGGCTAAGCATCCACGAGTCTCATTCCTTGAGATTTTAAACTGTGGAGAACGAGAGATGATAGAGGCAATTATAAGTTCGGTATTCTTTCGTGAATTTATGTGAGTTAATTATGAGCCTATTCTCCCTCCGTTTGCTAAATAATTTATCTGCTAATAAGTAAGGTTGTACGATTTGAAAGGTTACTTAGCTTCTAGCCCCAAATCGTTTAAAAGTTGCTCGGTACGGATTAGAGTTCATAGCCAAGGCATAACTTATTGAAGCGGGATGCGAAGATTGGCGAGTCCGAAAAGGCCCTAACAAGGCATGAGGGCTACATTTTGTTGCTAAAGATCCAAAAGTGATGTGAAGAATCATTTATCGAAAATCAATATGAAGGATCGAGACACACGATGAAAAGCAAAAACTCCCCAAAAGTCATGGAGAAGTCTATCCGAAAAGACCTTAACAAGGTATGAGGATAAATAGATCCAAGTCCTAAAAGGAGGCGGATCGTTGTATATCAAAGTCCAAAATAAAGATTGGAGAAAAATGAATAAGTCGTGGTCCAAAGATGAAGAATCTCTCAAAAACTTCAAGTGAAGAAATTCCTATTATGAAGAGAAGACCATAATTTCAAGAACGTCTCTCGAAGATTCAAAGTATGAAGTCGCTGCCAAATATCGGTCCGAGAAAGGTCTCAAATCGTGAAGCGAGTTATGCCAAGATATGAACTTTATGAGGTCCCGAGAAGCAGTTTTAAAAGATTTGGTCCTTTAGCTAACTATTGATTAAATCGTGCACTTTATTTTCAGACTAAATACCTATCGAAATAAGTCAAACAATGCATCCTCATGATCATTCAAGACAAATAATAAAATATAAGAGATACCCATAGGAATAATGGAGTCTAAGTGAATAATTGGCCCACATGAGTTCGTGATAGTTTGCTAACTTATAATAACAATGATCTCGTGTTTAAGCTTGGTATGGGGAACGTGAAACTTGAGGATGATAAACGTTCATGGCTGCCAAAACCAATATAAGTTTTTAATTTCTTTACTTGTTTCTATCTTTTCATCTTTAGTAATTAATAAAGGCCAAGGTAGGTTATTTATGATAGGAAATGTAAACCGCGCTTAAAATTAATGCATTGCATGAGGGCATTGCAATGGTCAAGTGTAGGGGATTTAATAAGTGTGAAAACAGTTATCCTTTTACCACTTATTTCCAATAATAACAAGACCAAAACGTGTGATTTATGTCGTAAAAGTCGGAATTATGCGTGGTTTATGTTTTTATTGTGTTTTAGGACCAAAAGATGAAAAAGGAAGAAAACACGGGCTTTCACGGGCTTTTATCGAAGAAAACGGGAAAAGACGAAGTCAAAAGATCAAGAGTGCTTAAAGAACGGATGTCCAAGACCTATTCTGAAAATTTATCGAAGAACAAGTCTAAAGACGGAAGTTTAATGAAGTCGAAGAACTCGAGTCTAAATAAATGAAGAAATGTTAAGACGAGTTTAATTAATCCCGAGACGACATCGAGAAAGACCAAAATGAATTTAATCGAGTCGAGAAGAAAAGAAAGAAGAAAGCACCACACATGCCTCCCACTTCCCTATAAATACCCTCCTAATCACATTAGGAGGGTGGTTAGCTAGTTTTTATTTTCAAGTTTTCTTTCTAGTTTTTAGAGAGAGAAAGTCTTAAACTTTCTCTCACTAGATTTCATTCTCTCTTTTAATCTTTGAAGATTAAACATCTTGTATTGCTTATTTTCATTAATCAAGTTCCATTTTTAAGCTTTTAAATCCTTATTCTCATTCTACACTTCTTGATTTATCTTACCCTTGATCCGAATTGCATACTTCATGCGTGTGATTTTATGACTTCGTGATTAAAGGATTGTTCTTCTCGGTTTACACATAGGTTCTTACACGTTTAGGCCATAAGCTCATAATGCTTATTGGCTTATTTGAGTTCTAGCTTATTGATTTTCGGATTTCTTCAAGGTTTTTAGTAGTTTTAAGTGCATTTCATAAAGTTCTTGATTTTAAGTTTTGCAAAGTCATCAAATTTACGCTTTTTGAATTGTTTGAATTCGTTTAGAGTAGCTTAATGCATTTGCTTATTGAGATTCACTCTTGCCACCAATTTCGGAAACAGTTACCTGCCATCGCAATCCTAGGGTTTTGGTACACATTCCGACGGGATCAAGGTCTTGGTTAAGACGAAGTGCTGCCCATTTTTCGATAGAGTTATTGCGATTGATGCACATTGCGATAGTAAGCTTTCCGATAGATACTCATTGCGATAGACCTTGCATAGTTGTATTCCGATGGGTATTGATCTTAATTATTCCGATAGGGATTTTGATAATTATTCTAATAGATGCTATTTTGGTGATTCCGATGGACATGAATTGTTTTATTCCGATTGATTAAGTTTTTAAGTTTTTAAGTTTTTCAAAACTTTAAGTTTCAAGTACTTTCTTATTTAATTTTAACTTTAATTTTGTCCAAGTTTCAAATTTACTCAACGACACTTTAATTACTTGCTAATAGTTTAAAACAAAAAAACCAAACCATTCTGTTGATTCACCAAAAGACGATTGAGTCGCACTTAAGACCAGTTTTTAATTCGAAAAGACTTGGGACTAACGAATTTTGATACGAGGTGTAAAAAGCCGAGTATTAATGAGGATTCCATTTTATTGCTGAAGATCCAAAGTGATGTGAAAAGCATTATTCCCAAAATCAATATGAAGGATCAAGACTCACGACGAAAAGCAATCAACTCCCATAAAGAGCATGGAGAAGTCTATCCGAAAAGACCCTAACAAGGTATGAGGATAAATAGATCCAAGTCCGAAAAGGAGGAAGATCGTTGTATCTCAAAATCCCAATTAGAGATTGAAGAAATAATCATGAAGTCGTGGTCAACAAAGTTGGAGTACCCCTCAAAAGACTCCAAGTGAAGAAACTCTATTAACGATGAGAAGACCATTATCTCAAGAACGTCTCTCAAAGATATGAAGTATGAAGTACATGCCAAATATCGGCCTGAGAAAGGTCTCAAATCGTGAACCGAGTTATGGCAAGATATGAACTTTTTGATATCCCGAGAAGCAGTTTTAAGAGATTTTGTCCTTTAGCTAACTATTGATCAAATCGTCCTACTTTGCTTTCAGCCTAAATAAACTATCGAAATAAGTCCAAAAATGCATCTTCATGATCATTCTAAGACAAAAATAAAATATAAGAGATACAACTAGGAATAAGGGAGTTTAAGCATTTAATTAATCCATGTGTGTAAGTGTTTTATTTGCTAACTTATAATAACAATGATCTCGTTTTTAAGCTTAGTTTGGGGAACGTGAAACTTGAGGGTGATAAATCTTCGCAACACCAAAGCCCTAATGTAAGTCCTTGACCTCTTTGCAAGTTATTTCCATATAGCTATTTTCAAGTGAAAATGGTTTTCTATCCTTTTGTTTGCATTAAAGCTTTAAATTCTCTTAGTATTTAAATTTTTATTTAGCAGTATTTTAAATAAGGCCAAGGTTGATTGATTATGAGAAAAGTGTAAAATTGCTTTATCGCTAAGCATTGCATGAGGGCATGGCAATGGTTAAGTGTAGGGGATTTGATAGGTGTGTAAACACCCATCCTTTTACCACTTATTTCTTACTAAAACAAGACCAAAACGCGTGTTTAATATCATTTGTTTGGAATTATGCGTGGTTTTTGTGTTTAATGTGTTTTCAGAGTCAACCGGATGAATATTGAAGAAAACATGGGATTGCACGGGTTTTATCGAGGAAAAAGACTCAAGACGAAGTCTATTGTCCAAGAGATGCAAAAGATTAGAAGTCAATGGGCCTATTTGAAGATTTATCGAAGAAAAGGACCAAAGATGGAAGATTTACATATGTCGAAGAAACTCAAGTCTATTAAACGAAGAAATTAAAAGACGAGTTGAATTTAATCATGTACAAATCCCGACTCAGAAACGAAAACGTCAACTTTTTTGAAAAGACGAGAAGACAAGAAGAAAGGGAGAAAGCCCACTCACCAACCAACCACTTAGCCTATAAAAGGAAATCACCCTCACAAATTTGCACTAGTTTTTCTTTCTGTTACTCTTTTCCTAGTTCGTAGGAAGAACCATCTCCCTTAAGGAGTGGTTTTCATTTTCTTTGATTTCTTTTTGAATCTTGTAAGCTTAATCCTTCCATTTTGTTCATTGAATCTTAATCATCAATACATGTCTTTATTTAATCTTTTCATTCATCTTGTTCATCTTCATCTTTTTATTCAAAATTCTAAAGTTCTTATTTAGTTGATTTGATCTTCTAAAAGTTGTTGATTTTGTGTTTTTATGATTGGGATTTGATGTTTATGGTTAGTAGATGATTAGTTATTAGTTTTGGTTAAGATTTGGTTGAAACCTTGGTCGATTTTTGTCAAAATCGTGTTCCCCTGTTTTAAGTTACTACTTTCTGTTCTTCATCCAGTATTCCGTATAGTCATTTTGCTTTGTCCTCTATTCGGAATATTTATATATTCCGGATAGGCTGCTTATTTTATCCTTTATTCGGAATATTTTATATATTCCGGATAGCCTCTGTTATTCCGAATAGCACTGATCACTTTCCTTTATTCGGAATAGTTTATATATTCTGAATTGTGTTTTTATTCCTCATAGCCATCTTTTTCCGAATTGCCTAAATATTCTGCATAGAGCAATATATTCCGCATAGTACCTATATTCCGCATGGTCAATATATTCCGCATAGCCTCGAGATTCCGAATAGCCTTGTTTATTTCGGATAGAGTCTAATATTCCGAGTAGTAATTATTCCGAATAGCCCTTGTTTATTCCGGATGATCATTATTCCGAGTAACATCAATATTCCGCATAGCCTCAAGATTCCGAATAGCAAGATTATTCCGCATAAGCTTCAACATTCCACATAGCTTCGATATTCCGGATAGAGCATTTTAAGGTTATTTTCACGTTACTGTTTTATTTAACTTTTAATTCAAGTTTTATTTTTGTTAATTAATTGCTTCTAGTTTACTTTTAAATTACCTTATGCATTGACCTTTTTAGTAGTATAGAAAACCAAACTCACTATTTGTCACCAAGAACAAATCATTCCACTTTAAACCATGATCAATTCGAGGAGATACCGAGACATAAATCTGAACCATAGCAAATTGCTTATATCACCCTAAATGTCCCATTATTTTAGGTCGACCCTTTTTATCGACGGCTCGAGCCGTAATCGACGTCTACGGTGGGAAATTAACTATGAAATATAGGGAGGAAAAAATGGACTTTTTCGAGAATAGATCCCATGTGACAATCCGTCAGTTTATGGTTGATATTTTATTCTCAAGTATAATTTAAAAACATTATTTTAATGTTATATTATGAACTCACTCATTTCTGGGAAGAAATTTGGATTTTCGTCTTAAAGTAGCATCGACTACGTCTAAACCGGAGGATTCTATGATTACGTGCTTACGTTTACATATACCGTTTTGGTGACAGTCCGACACTTCAGAAAATAAATTTATCCGTGAATATTATATTTGAGTTTTAAATTTGTGTTGGTTCATAAACTCACAAATTTACGAAAAGAGATTAGGACTTACGTGAATAATTTAACGTCATTTACGACTAAACCGGAAACCTTAGGATTACGTATTTACGTTTTTGAACTCCGTTTTTGATGAGACAATTTTTATTAGATTCGTTTTGTGCCGTTGATTCATAATTTATAAAAACGTTTTTCGTAAAACGATTTGAGGGCACGCAAATCGAGGAAACTAGAATCGAGGAATACCCGTAAATTAGCGGGATGGGACAAAACAAGTTTATCCCACCCCACTCATATGGGACGGCCAAAACTTGACACCACAACATGTGATGTGTCCAAGTTATAGCTAGTTGCTTACACTTGTTAAGCAAAGCTTAACAAGTAAGCTAACTTTCCACCCAAAACCACAAAACCACTACACACTTACCATTTGCACATTTCACTCATGCAAACCACTCACCAAACTCTCTCCTCTCTCTAAAATTCGTCCAAGAACCACCCCTAAACACCCTCATTTGATCGAACTTAACCATGAAATCATATGTTATTCACACATATGATGAATCCCTTTTCAAGCTCTATTGATTGGTGGTGATTTTAACATCCAAGAAGAAGATTTGTTGGTTTTATACGGCTGATTTCTACAAGAAGTTTACAAGTATTGGTGGCGTTGAAGATTGGTATTGATCTATCATAAGTTTTGCCATCAAAAATCTAAGCCTTGATCATAACCTACACAACCTTGGTGGTATAAATATTGTTCTTCCCATCCTCTTGTTATTTTGATTATGTAATCTTGTAATTTCTTTATTTATATATATGTATATGATGATGAATGATGATTAAAAATATTATGTGGGGATTCGGTGTTGATAGATTTGATAAATATGGTTAAAAAGATGGAAAACCATAGGTAACAAGGTTAAAATCTTGCTAAATATGATGGCTGTAAAAAAACAGTAAGTAACCAAATGATAAACTGATAAAATGGCAAGGTGGAATCAATTTACAGTAAGTATTAGATGTCATACACATGTGAGAGTTGGCCATACAATGGAATCATCAAAATGAGTGAGATATGATCAAAACAAAATTAGTATACCAATCTGAATAGTCTGTTTTGTAGGGATGGTTAAGGATACTTAGACATGGATTGAGCAGTAGCTATAACTAACTTATTTGTAGCACATAATATGAAGTTTATGTCATCCAAAAATTAGCTTCTATCTCCTTATAGAGCTCAAGATATGATAAAAATGGTGAAAGTGAAACTAAAAATCAGATTTTATGAAATTAAAGTTTAATAGTATTATATAAGCACTCAAAATAATATAGAATAAAATGTGAAATTAAAACCCACTAACTTATATATTTCATTTATATAAATATGTATAAGTATAAATAAATGGACATTATATAAAAATGGTAGTTTGGTAAGTTATATAAGTTATAAAAACTATAAACATGATTTTTACGTCTTTTCGGCTAGTACCGTAAAATTAACTTTTTTCGTCAATTAAAACTTAGACGATCGGACCCGTCTAATGTAAACTTTTTAAAAGTTATATATACTGATATATAAGTACTTAATACAAGTAAAAACCGATAAAACACGAACTAAATAACATATGGACATTAACGGGCTAAGTTAGCATTATTGGACTATTAATCCAACTAAATGGGCTAAACACTTATAAATTTACTTATTGGGCTTAACCCATTTGGGCCCAACATATAAAGTATAATACTGACAATAAAAGTACAATTGGGCTAATGAATAGTATTGGGCTTGTAATAGGCCCATTGGGCTTCAAAATGTAAACAAGTTGAACTAGTGTAACTAGTCTTGAAAATTTCCAACACATAACACTAAAATGAGTAAATGAGAATATATAAACCCACTTGATCATCATATATATAAAATCATCATATGTATAAATAATTGTTATTTTTATAAAGTCATTGGACAAGAGTCTAAGACGAGTATTATTTGTCTAGGTTTCCGTGATTGAAGCACGTACTGTACATCCGAATTGCCGATAACCCGCTTTCCCACATCAACGTGAGTTCATAGCCTCGCACTCTTTTAAATGTTTTTATGAAATATTTTATAAACCCGCGAGGGAGATAACATGTTAGTTTTACTAAAATAGGACACCATTTGTCCCGATTGTTTGTTTATTGATTTGGACCCGAATGATTGTATGACCCGATGAATGATTATATGACCCGATAGATGAAATGAAATGGATTATTAAAGATAGGTTATGTCACTAAAAGTCCCATTAGCATGAATTGTGAACTACCGGGATTTGGTAGACGCTTATGCATATAATAGTACTATTTGGGGACGATGACCCCAGTTCGCGCCTTGATGGTTGATCCCCATCGTGCCACATTGATTGGTAAGCGAATTTATGTATGAGAAGATTTACACAAGCGTGATTATTGTTACGAAATGCTAATTTAGATGGGCAAATTGAGTTTCGGGCTAGCTACCCGTTGTATGTTGTAGTAAGGTAACAATGTCATGCGGCTTATCATAATCCAATTAACGAAATACTGCTATACGCACCGAATTACGATACATTGCCTGACTAGCAATACTGGGTCTTATTATTGATATTATGTTCGTGTTTTGGTTTTACATAACCATATTCATATAACGATTTTTATTCAACTCTATACAACGTTATAAAACGTATTGTATGATGTTTTTAACGACAATGGTTCGTATAATTATTTTGAAGGCGAAAGCCTATATTATGATTTTGATAAAGATTTGTATAAAATGACTTTGGCTATTTTATGGCCTATTACAAAGATTTGTACAAAATAATTTTCGGTAATAATTTTATACCGATGTTATATTGATGGATTTCATTAAACTCTATGAATTCACTCGGCGTTATCGCTGACCTTTTCTTTTAACATGTTTTATCTTAGGTACTTGAAAGTAATTCTCGGGAAGACAACAAGAATTTATGGCCCGCACTTAAATAAAAATTTCCATTCAAACTCTTTGTAAAACCTGTATGAAATACAATGACTTGGGACCTATGTAAACTTGATATTTATGAATGGAAATGCTTTATTATTAAACGACGCGATTTTTTTAGCGTTGTCTATGATGTGTGTAATGTGCTATCCCGTAACACCAACGAGTCTTCCGCAGTATTGAATTGTGTAAATTTGGGGGTGTTACAGTTTGGTACCAGAGCTCTCGTTATAGAGAAAGAAAGATTTTTAAAACCAAGGTTTTAAATAAAACATTTCAAAATCTTTTAACTATAAACATTTTTCACAAAATGTCTAAAAATCTTTTGACTATAACGGTGTCGAAGAATTCCCGAGTTACCGACAAGGCCAGACTGAGAAGTGTTATTTTAATATATATATAACTTGGATTATATATATATATATATATATATATATATATATATATATATATATATATATATATATATATATATATATATATATATATATATATATATATATATATATATATATATATATATATATATATATATATATATATATATATATATATATATATATGATGTAATTTTTTTACATGTTTGTTTGATGATTATTTTGATATTTATACGAGGTATTTATACGACGTAGATTGTCACAAGGAACCCTAAATCCCCTAGTAAATTAATCGAAGCTATTCTCGTAGGAATTCTAGCTATCCTAGATCTAAACCAAGTTGTGGATATTTATGATCCCAACAAATGGTTGATATTCGTAGAAATGTTGATATTAGTTGATTACGATATTAAAGAAGAATTGGCGAGATTAAATCTGATATCGATGTCATTACGATCTTACTTATATAGTGGAGTTTGACAAAACGTTACCACCTGGAAAGGTGTCATCTGATTCCTTGTCACCCAATTCTTAAATTTGAAATCGAAAGGGTGAATGTTGGAGCTGTCATTGGAACCATTACCCAAAAGCTTCATGCCACTGGTACCTTTTCGAGAAGTCTAATTGAATGTGTGATTCATTTCATACTAGTGACTCATTTGATAACTATTGTTGTAAGAACTATAGGATTGGAAATTAAGTGTTGTTCATATTGAGTTTTTATTGCCCTTTTAAGGTCTAAGAATAAGGTTGAAAGTATTGGAGAATGAGGTAAGATATTGCATTGAGTATAAGTTGGTTGAAACTTGAATAAAGTAAAATTTAACTCGTATGGAATATGAGATTGTTAAGAGGAAGTAGTTAAGTCCTGTGATTGAATTATAAGGTTCTAAATGATTGTTGGTTCGTGTTAAGGGTTGTTCCTAGGCCATTGTCCAATGATGAGGATGCCTAGTGTCCAATAAATAAATTGGGACCGATGGATCTTTCGGGACATGTGGAACACCTAATGACTCTTGTAGATTAGTATTCATTGTGGTATCTTTTAAAAATCCCTAACTTAACTGAGACATCATTTGGTAGGATGAGTTCTTGGAATTGTATGACATATTGACACGTAATGTGTTACGGTACAATTTTGACTTGTTTGTGATTAATGAAAAGACTACTTTGATTGCTAAATCCTACAAGTATTGATGTTATCTATCTTTTATTGCTTCATCCTAATGCTCGCATTAGTGATGCAACCACGGAACAAGTACTCATCTCGATTTGAGTTACGTTGTGGATTATTCTTTTCGAGCGCCAGCAAGGTCATGAACCTCATTATTATTTGGGTAAGATCATTTCCTATTAGATTGTAGTTAGTTCTTGGTGAACAAGTCTTCATCACTCTTTTACAGATCACTCATTGTTTTATAAGATAAAACAGTATCCCTTGAGAAAAATTGAATTTTCATCACTATAAGGATTATTCAAAGTGAGATTTATGAGTAATCATTATCGAAATAAGGTTGTTTATGAAACACCTTGGAAAACTTAATTGTTTTCATAACAAAGAAAATCTTTGTAAATTTATTCTTGATTCTTATTTAAGAATTAAGCATGAAAATGTTTTTATTATAAACATGATGATAAAATTTTGACGAACTGAGTATTGCATCGTTAATCTTGAAATTGTATATAGTTGTGCACCTACATACAATTTGGAAGGGACCATGCAAGGCCGATTAGTAGTCACCATAAAATTGTTAATAAACATTACATTTTCTTTGAAGATTGTGAAAGATTAATTTTTATGAGATCTGCAAGAAGTGAAAAATAGGGACATATTGATAGGGACACCTACATATGTGCCCGTACTATTTATTCTTCTGAGTCGAATTTACTCATCTGTGGAAATTGTCTTAATTGACAATTGATATCCCCTTCTTGTCCAATTCTCCCGTGGTGAGATTCTTTGGAAAAGTATCTGATTATCGAGTGTTGATACCCGACTGGATGTATCGACGTTCTTATCATTTCTTTTGATTTGATTTCATTTGAATGACTTGGATAACGATCCGAAGAGCTTTCGAATGCGTACTCAAATTATGAAAACATGGGATATATTCATATTCATTATATGTTTTTTTTCTGTATCTGATTAGAAATTCTCTCGTGTAGATTATGTGTTGACCTTACTCTTTTAATGGTAGTTGTGTCTCCAGATATCGTTGAATTTGTGAAGGATTATGAGTTATTATTAGTCTTTTGAGAAGTTCACATCTTATCAACGGTAATGAAACTGGAAAGTTGATAGTGATAGTAGAATGGATTGATTGATTATGACATGACGACATTGTCTTAATTGATGGGAACTCGAGTAGAATTCCCCTAAAAGATAAGATGTTGACTATCAAAAGTGATCTAAATAATTCTTGATGGATGACCATATCCCGCATTTAGACTTGAAATTATACCGTGAATGGTTGTGAATTAGTCATAGATATTATAATCTAGAAAGAACCTAATATGAATTTATTAAAAGATGTTTCTATTATCTCAAATTTTAGGAGGTATTTGTGGTGAATTACCTAGACTTTCGCCATTAAGGCAAGTTGAATTTGGTATCGATTATATTCCAGGTGCTGCACCTGTGGCATGTGCACTGCACATCAGCACCATCTGAATCGAAAGAATTACCGTGTAACTGAGAGAGTTGTCGGAGAAAGCTTTTATACTACCAAGCTCGTCATCATGAAGAGTTATGGTGTTATCATTCCTTCTGTTTATTGATTTCAGTGAACTAAGTAAATTGACGATTAAAATCTATATCCACTACCCAAGATGATAGATTGTTCGATCATTTACAAGGTTCTAGCGTATGTTCTAAAGATTTGATCCACGGCATGGTTATTATCAACTTCGCGTCCGCGAAAAAGATTATCTATTCCAATCACTACATCCAGAACTTGTAATGAACATTATGAGTTTGACGTGATGTTGTTTGAATTGACCAATGCACATGTAGCATTCATAAATTTGGTGAATCATGTGTGTAGGCTGTAATTTGATAAATTCATGCTTGTGATCATTAAGGACCATTTGTTTGTTTATAAGAATGAGAAGGAGTTAATAATTATTTATAGATTGCCCTGAATTGGCCGAACAATGAAAACCTGTACCTTGGATAATTAACATGAGATTTAAGACTAAATCCTTTACATTATTTGAGCGTGTGATTAATAAGATAATGGAATCTATAATGACTTTTCAAAAATTTGAGTCATTTGAGACTTTGGGTTTTACTAAAAAGAAAGTGAAAATATGTTTTGACAAATGTTTTATCAAAAATAACTTTTGAGGGATTACTCCCTTATACCCAGAACATTTAACTAAACTCCTGTTTAAGGGTTCGCGGCTAATGTGAACCATTATAATTGAGAAGCCGATGGCGTTAAATGTTTTAAAGGCCACTTGTGGTTGCCTAAATCTGGAGATTTTGAGATGTAGTCATGTTGGAATCTCGTAAGTATAAGTATTCTATTCATGACATTTCTGACTAAATGTATCTTTATCTGAAGAAGTTGTACTGATGGCAAATTATGAAGGCAGACACCGCCTCATACATTAGTAAACGTCTACCTATTGCAAAGGTCATCATCTGAATTTGATTCGATTTGGGTCATCATCGACAGACTGACCAAATCTGCTAATATCATTCCTATTAATGATAGATTCTCGATGAAGAAATTGACTCTTTGTGTTTAAAAGAGTTGTGTAAACATAGTGTGTCGTATCAATAATCTCTATCAAGATCCTCGCTTCGCATCGAATTTCTAGAGATTTGCTCAGAAGTCATTGGGAACGAACCTTGATAAGAGTACGATTTACCACCCCAATCGAATGGACGAGGTAAAGTAACGATACAAAAATACTAGAAGTGTTGTTTTATGTTTGAATGATTGACCTTTGGTAATGAACCGTATAATAGTTTCCTTTGGAGAGATTATCATTGATAATGATCGTATTAGGATCGAGACCGAATCTTGTGAGGATCTAAATGTGAGAGCATCTGTAAGCAGGAGTTGGGAGGAAGACACCCGACATACACCCATTGTGAGTTGGACATGTCTTTTAGGTTTAAGGTTTCCTATGATGGCGAACCTAACCTTACAAAATACTCGACCCGCGAGACCTGAAATGATTGTTGAAATTAGGATCTGATTATTGACTGCCGGTAGTGGGCAGGAGGTTATGTGAATATGAAATGTAGATCTTGAAGTGCCAGATGGGTAGCGAAGTTATGCCAAAAAATTTAACCATGGAAAAATAGATTGATGATCTGAAAGATCATGGGATATAAGTCCCCGTTGTATGGGACCATTGAGATAATATAAAGAGTTGGTTTGAAAGGCATATAAGCTGGATCTACCCTAGGACTTCAAGGACTGCGTGAATTATGTTTCGTATATCGAACTTGATAAATGTCTATCAAGTGAAAATCTGAATTCTTCTTGATGAAGTTTAGATCGGCGAAAAGTTGCATTCATCAAAAACCCGTGAACATCATGGATAGAGAAAGTAAGTCAACATTAAGCCTGATCTTATTTCCGTAGTTATGTTTGATGAAACTCGCGTATTGTAATGGATTACACTTGTGAGAAAAGACCGAATGTGGAGGAAATACCCACATGGCTTTAACTCTATAAGAAGCGAGTAGTAAGATAAAATGATCTTTGAGGACAAAGATCCTGTTTAGGGGTAAATGCTGTGACAATCCGTCAATTTATGGTTGATATTTTATTCTCAAGTATAATTTAAAAACATTATTTTAATTTTATATTATGAACTCACTCATTTCTGGGAAGAAATTTGGATTTACGTCTTGAAGTAGCTTCGACTACGTCTAAACCGGAGGATTCTACGATTACGCGCTTACGTTTACATATACCGTTTTGGTGACAGTCCGACACTTCAGAAATTAAATTTATCCGTGAATATTATTTTTGAGTTTTAAATTTGTGTTGGTTCATAAACTCACAAATTTACGAGAAGAGATTAGGACTCACGTGAATAATTTAACGTCATTTACGACTAAACCGGAAACCTTAGGATTACGTATTTACGTTTTTGAAATCCGTTTTTTATGAGACAATTTTTATTAGATTTGTTTTGTGCCGATGATTCATAATTTATAAAAACATTTTTCGTAAAACGACCCGAGGGTACGTAAATCGAGGAAACTAGAAACGAGGAATACCCGTAAATTAGCGGGATGGGACAAAACAAGTTTATCCCACCCCACTCATATGGGACGGCCAAAACTTGACACCGCAACATGTGATGTGTCCAAGTTATAGCTAGTTGCTTACACTTGTTAAGCTAAGTGATATGAGTGTAATTACTCATATCATTTGTATCTTTAAACAATGAAATTATGCATGAAATGTATCAAAAATGCCTTGTATATGCTTGTTTCTTGTTTTTATGTGTGTAGGTATCAAGATCGCAAAAACCGGCGAAAAACGTCACGAGATTGACGAAAAGATCGACAAAGCCAAGATTCAAGTTCGGTTTCGAGTGGATTGAACTTATTGAAGAATATTTGGACCTTGTGGGCTCCACTTTTGGCTATTGGGCTTAGAAGCCCAGTAATGGAGTATTATTGATAAATCTTGGAATCAAAACCCATTTGAGGCCCAAAATGAGAAGTTTAAATAACATTTGAAGTTAACATTGGGCCTTAGGGTTTTACAGTTTTGAACAAATAAATTGTGATATAGTCAAACTCACATTCACGTTTATACAAACCTACACATCACACACACCTCACCCATTCTCTTATCCACTCATACGTTTTCCACCACCACACACTTAATAAAGAAAAATAAACGTTCCATCAACCCACTCACTTTCACCCACACAATAAATAATAAGTTTCGATACATCCAATGTATCTTCCTCATTTTCCTTCATCTCCAAAACTAAAAAACCAGTAACTCCTTTTTAACCCTAGCACTATTCATCCTAAACCCTAACCAATAATTACCCTAAATTAATATGGGGGTTTTGGCACACAAGTTATGCACACGAGTTATTAACACGAGGGGGAAATAAACCCCCCCTCTTTCCGGATGTAGAAGATGGAGGCTAGGGGAAACGTGGCAACGAATAATTGGTTTTGACACCTCATTCTCCCCATCAACCAATCAAATGGCTACAAAGAAACACAACTAGCACACACGGATGCCACGTTGGCAATCCGTGTGCTAGTGTGTGATTCTCAACCATCCGATCAAGGCCAAACATGAGAGAGAAAGGAGAATGAAGATCCAAGGGCTTAGATGAATAAGGAATATGCCTCAGAAGATGCGAACATTCTTCCCAGCAAAGCCTTGGGATGGCTATAAAAACCCCCCATTTTACTTGTAATCATCATCCTTTATTTTTACTTTAATGTTATAATGTCATTTTGTAGTTAGAAATTTGTAATTTCTCTTTTTCAGAATATTGTAATATTGGATTTGATATAATAAAAGTTCATTTTCAGATTTAATCTCTTTACTTTACGTTTTAATCTTACTGTTAACGTTTTAACCTTTCTGTTCATGTTTTAAGCTTACTGTTTAAATCACTCACATTTTCTAAGTTGACAAAAGGTTATCATTAATATTAATCGTTCATATAAGCTAAGTTAATAGTTTATGTGAATGATTATAAGTTGAGTAAAGGATAAACGTTTATCCCACTGATAAACGTAAAGAAGCTGTTGGTTTAAGTCTTGGTTCGAGATTCATTAGCTTGCTAGTGGTTCATTGGTGATTTGTTACATGGTGGTGTAGATGCGGTTAATTTGGTCAGCTCAGCGCTGCACCACGTCTCAACGGAAATCTTCCTAAGGTGCTATTCTCTTTTATTTTACTTATTAATTAGATTAAATCTTGTTTAAATGTTAATATGATATAAAAATTTGAGTGGTTATTGCTTTACTATATCTGCTAGAGTTATAGTGATTTGTGACTGCCTTAAATGAATTTCATAGTTGATTCCTGCTGATTTCGAGTGGATAAGTAGTTGGTTTGAGAGTTTAATCTCATGCTGTTATTTTTCTGAATTGTTTGATGAGATTACTAGATGTTTGAAGTTGAGTTGCTGGAGATTTTTTTTTAGTAACTGTGTTTGAATAATGTTTATAAGGATTAGTTTCCCTGCTGTTATAAGTTGCAAATGTAATTTTTGACTGAAGTTTACTCAAGTAAATTGTAGATTTGGTTTAAAACTAATACTGCTTACATTGAATTGGTGATTGCTGGTTAATTGATTCATGTTACTACTCACCTTGTATCTACGTTTGGTAGGATTAGTTTTCCTTTACTGCTTGTGGAAGTTTGAATCTGTTTGTATTTAATTTGGTTACTCTTCTTAATTTGGTATCTGCTAATTTAAGATTGCTGAACTGATTGATTTAAATTGCCAGTTAACTTTGATTTTGCTGAATGTTTTGATCCTTATATGGCTGTGATATGATTTGATGTTTTGAGTTATTTAACTTTGTTATTGTTAAAGTTATAGCTTATCAGATTCACTGATCTGATAAGCCCATAAGCTGGTTCCTAGCAGCTTATACAAAATAAGCTTCACATTTGACCATTCATGTGGTCAAATTTATGCACTTGTCCAAAAAGAAAATATTTCACAAAAATGGGTCCTTGCAGGATTCGAACTTGTGACCTCCTGGTCACAGGTCCAACGAGTTAACCATCTGGACTGACTTGTCCTTTTGGTTTTAAATACGTTTTTGTTATATTATAGGTTCATAAATTTGCTAGCAGTTTTAATATAGATAGGTTTACTCTACTGTTTTAAATTTTAGATTAATTGATAGTTTATAAATTTTCGTTTTTAAATATTTTTTAAATAATAATAAGAATAAAAATAAAATAATAATTAAAATGTTTTTATTAAATTTTAATAGTTTAATTAGTTTATTTTCAATTAATTAGATTTTTATAGAATTAGATTTAAATAAAATTTAGTTTTAAAATAGATTAGTTTTAAAAGTAATTTTAATTAAGTTTTATAAAGTCTAAAAAGTTTAATTAGATTTTTAAAATAGATTAAGAGTTGTTTTTATTAAATAGAATTATTTTTATAGATTTTCAAATTAGTTTAAATTTCAAATAGTTTTTAATTTTTAAGTAATTGTGTTTTTAGATTTCTATAATAGCGGGGTTAACGATTCATGCACTTTAGGTTAAGTTTAATTAGTTTAAAATTGGTAGATTTTAAATGTAGTTTAAAAACCGGAAACCAATTCAAATCAATTGTCAAAATCGAATCAAAACGTCTCAAATTCATAAGATCTTCGTGTACAATGAACTTGAGTCACCAACGTGTTTAATTGAATTCGTCATTGGTAATATTAGTCTATTACTTTTTCCTAAAGGTAATTTTCTAATTTACCCTATAACGTAATCTAATTATCACTATACTATCACGATCACATCACTAAGCTTAACAAGTAAGCTAACTTTCCACCCAAAACCACAAAACCACTACACACTTACCATTTGCACATTTCACTCATGCAAACACTCAGCAAACTCTCTCCTTTCTCTAAAATTCGTCCAAGAACCACCCTAAACACCCTCATTTGATCAAATTTAACCATGAAATAATATGTTATTCACACATATGATGAAGCCCTTTTCAAGCTCTATTGATTGGTGGTGATTTTAACATCCAAGGAGAAGATTTGTTGGTTTCATAGGGCTGATTTCTACAAGAAGTTTATAAGTATTGGTGGTCTTGAAGATTGGTGTTGATCTATCATAAGTTTTGCCATCAAAAATCTAAGCCTTAATCATAACCTACACAACCTTGGTGGTATAAAGATTGTTCTTCACATCCTCTTGTTATTTTGATTATGTAATCTTGTAATTTCTTTATTTATGTATATGTATATGATGATGAATGATGATTAAAAATATCATGTGGGGATTTGGTGTTGATAGATTTGATAAATATGGTTAAAAAGATGGAAAACTATAGGTAACAAGGTTAAAATCTTGCTAAATATGATGGTTGTAAAAAAACAGTAAGTAACCAAATGATAAACTGATAAAATCGCATGGTGGAATCAATTTACAGTACGTATTAGATGTCATACACATGTGAGAGTTGGCCATGCAATGGAATCATCAAAATGAGTGAGATATGATCAAAACAAAATTAGTATACCAATCTGAATAGTCTGTTTTGTTGGGACGGTTAAGGATACTTAGACACGGATCGAGCAGTAGCTATATCTAACTTATTTGTAGCACATAATATGAAGTTTATGTCATCCAAAAATGAGCTTCTATCTCCTTATAGAACTCAAGATATGATAAAAATGGTGAAAGTGAAACTAAAAATCAGATTTTGTGAAATTAAAGTTTAATAGTATTATATAAGCACTCAAAATAATATAGTATAAAATGTGAAATTAAAACCCACTAACTTATATACTTCATTTATATAAATATGTATAAGTATAAATAAATGGACATTATATAAAAATGGTAGTTTGGTAAGTTATATAAGTTATAAAACTATAAACATGATTTTTACGTCTTTTAGGCTAGTACCGTAAAATTAACATGTTTCGTCAATTAAAACTTAGACGATCGGACCCGTCTAATGTAAACTTTTTAAAAGTTATATATAATGATATATAAGTACTTAATACAAGTAAAAGCCGATAAAACACGAACTAAATAACATATGGACATTAACGGGCTAAGTTAGCATTATTGGACTATTAATCCAACTAAATGGGCTAAACACTTATAAATTTACTTATTGGGCTTAACCCATTTGGGCCCAACATATAAAGTATAATACTGATAATAAAAGTATAATTGGGCTAATGAATAGTATTGGGCTTGTAATAGGCCCATTGGGCTTCAAAATGTAAACAAGTTGAACTAGTGTAACTAGTCTTGAAAATTTCCAACACATAACACTAAAATGAGTAAATGAGAATATATAAAACCACTTGATCACCATATATATAAAATCATCATATGTATACATAATTGTTATTTTTATAAAGTCATTGGACAAGAGTCTAAGACGAGTATTATTTGTCTAGGTTTCCGTGATTGAAGCACGTACCGTACATCCGAATTGCCGATAACCCGCTTTCCCACATCAACGTGAGTTCATAGCCTCGCACTCTTTTAAATGTTTTTATGAAATATTTTATAAACCCACGAGGGAGATAACATGTTAGTTTTACTAAAATAGGACACCATTTGTCCCGATTGTTTGTTTATTTATCTGGACCCGAATGATTGTATGACCCGATGAATGATTATACGACCCGATAGATGAAATGAAATGGATTATTAAAGTTAGGTTATGTCACTAAAAGTACCATTAGCATGAATTGTGAACTACCGGGATTTGGTAGGCGCTTATGCATATAATAGTACTATTTGGGGACGATCACCCCAGTTCGCGCCTTGATGGTTGATCCCCGTCGTGCCACATTGATTGGTAAGCGAATTTATGTATGAGAAGATTTACACAAGCGTGATTATTGTGACGACACGCTAATTTAGATGGTCAAATTGAGTTTCGGGCTAGCTACCCGTTGTTTGTTGTAGTAAGGTAACAATGTCATGCGGCTTATAATAATCCAATTAACGAAATACTGCTATACGCACCGAATTACGATACATTGCCTGACTAGCAATACGGGGTCTTATTATTGATATTATGTTCGTGTTTTGGTTTTACATAACCATATTCATATAATGATTTTTATTCAACTCTATACAACGTTATAAAACTTATTGTATGATGTTTTTAACGACAATGGTTCGTATAATGATTTTGAAGGCGAAAGCCTATATTATGATTTTGATAAAGATTTGTATAAAATGACTTTGGCTATTTTATGGCCTATTACAAAGATTTGTACAAAATGATTTTCGGTAATAATTTTATACCGATGTTATATTGATGGATTTCATTAAACTCTATGAATTCACTCGGCGTTATCGCTGACCTTTTCTTTTAACATGTTTTATCTCAGGTACTTGAAAGTAATTCTCGGGAAGACAACAAGAATTTATGGCCCGCACTTAAATAATATTTTCCATTCAAATTCTTTGTAAAACTCGTATGAAATACAATGACTTGGGACCTATGTAAACTTGATATTTATGAATGGAAATGCTTTATTAATAAACGAAGCGATTTTTTTAGCGTTGTCTATGATGTGAGTAATGTGCTATCCCATAACACCAACGAGTCTTCCGCTGTATTGAATTGTGTAAATTTGGGGGTGTTACATCCCAAGTTTCAAATGATCATGATAAAACCAAGGTTTTGAAATTCTAATGATTTCAAAATGTTAACTTTAGCGAAAAATATGAGGCTTGATGCATGTTTTGAAAGAATGAAAATGAATGGTTTTAAAGATGATGATTTTAACGATAAAGAATACGTTTACTTAATTCAAAAGGGTATTCGTAGATTCATGGATGAAAAATCATTTTGGGATATATTCGGGGAAACAAGTGAACAACCAATTCCGAAGGGCGACGTTAGTGCCATCACGACAATGACCAATATGGACTCGTCTTCACCACCTTCGAAGGACCACGTCTTTGAGGCATCGACTTCTAATTTCATTGAAGTGCCTCCATTACCTAGCCCAATACCCATTGAGGTTAAAGGTTTCATCGACATCGATCCTCTCGTGATTGAAAAGTCACCTAAGCATAGTCATTCGACTTGTAAGACCATGGTTGTGAGTGCTCACATCGACTCTTTCTTTGATTAATAAGATAATGGAATCTATAATGACTTTTCAAAAATTTGAGTCATTTGAGACTTTGGGTTTTACTAAAAAGAAAGTGAAAATATGTTTTGACAAATGTTTTATCAAAAATAACTTTTGAGGGATTACTCCTTTATACCCAGAACATTTAACTAAACTCCTGTTTAGGGGTTCGCGGCTAATGTGAACCATTATAATTGAGAAGCCGATGGCGTTAAATGTTTTAAAGGCCACTTGTGGTTGCCTAAATGTGGAGATTTTGAGATGTAGTCATGTTGGAATCTCGTAAGTATAAGTATTCTATTCATGACATTTCTGATTAAATGTATCTTTATCTGAAGAAGTTGTACTGATGGCAAATTATGAAGGCAGACACCGCCTCATACATTAGTAAACGTCTACCTATTGCAAAGGTCATCATCTGAATTTGATTCGATTTGGGTCATCGTCGACAAACTGACCAAATCTGCTAATATCATTCCTATTAATGATAGATTCTCGATGAAGAAATTGACTCTTTGTGTTTAAAAGAGTTATGTAAACATAGTGTGCCGTATTAATAATCTCTATCAAGATCCTCGCTTCGCATCGAATTTCTAGAGATTTGCTCAGAAGTCATTGGGAACGAACCTTGATAAGAGTACTATTTACCACCCCAATCGAATGGACGAGGTAAAGTAACGATACAAAAATACTAGAAGTGTTGTTTTATGTTTGAATGATTGACCTTTGGTAATGAACCGTATAATAGTTTCCTTTGGAGAGATTATCATTGATAATGATCGTATTAGGATCGAGACCGAATCTTGTGAGGATCTAAATGTGAGAGCATCTGTAAGCAGGAGTTGGGAGGAAGACACCCGACATACACCCATTGTGAGTTGGACATGTCTTTTAGGTTTAAGGTTTCCTATGATGGCGAACCTAACCTTACAAAATACTCGACCCGCAAGACCTGAAATGATTGTTGAAATTAGGATCTGATTATTGACTGCCAGTAGTGGACAGGAGGTTATGTGAATATGAAATGTAGATCTTGAAGTGCCAGATGGGTAGCGAAGTTATGCCAAAAAATTTAACCATGGAAAAATAGATTGATGATCTGAAAGATCATGGGATATAAGTCCCCGTTGTATGGGACCATTGAGATAATATAAAGAGTTGGTTTGAAAGGCATATAAGCTGGATCTACCCTAGGACTTCAAGGACTGCGTGAATTATGTTTCGTATATCGAACTTGATAAATGTCTATCAAGTGAAAATCTGAATTCTTCTTGATGAAGTTTAGATCGGCGAAAAGTTGCATTCATCAAAAACCCGTGAACATCATGGATAGAGAAAGTAAGTCAACATTAAGCCTGATCTTATTTCCGTAGTTATGTTTGATGAAACTCGCGTATTGTAATGGATTACACTTGTGACAAAAGACCGAATGTGGAGGAAATACCCACATGGCTTTAACTCTATAAGAAGCGAGTAGTAAGATAAAATGATCTTTGAGGACAAAGATCCTGTTTAGGGGTAAATGCTGTGACAATCCGTCAATTTATGGTTGATATTTTATTCTCAAGTATAATTTTAAAACATTATTTTAATTTTATATTATGAACTCACTCATTTCTGGGAAGAAATTTGGATTTACGTCTTGAAGTAGCTTCGACTACGTCTAAACCGGAGGATTCTACGATTACGCGCTTACGTTTACATATACCGTTTTGGTGACAGTCCGACACTTCAGAAATTAAATTTATCCGTGAATATTATTTTTGAGTTTTAAATTTGTGTTGGTTCATAAACTCACAAATTTACGAGAAGAGATTAGGACTCACGTGAATAATTTAACGTCATTTACGACTAAACCGGAAACCTTAGGATTACGTATTTACGTTTTTGAAATCCGTTTTTTATGAGACAATTTTTATTAGATTTGTTTTGTGCCGATGATTCATAATTTATAAAAACATTTTTCGTAAAACGACCCGAGGGTACGTAAATCGAGGAAACTAGAATCGAGGAATACCCGTAAATTAGCGGGATGGGACAAAACAAGTTTATCCCACCCCACTCATATGGGACGGCCAAAACTTGACACCACAACATGTGATGTGTCCAAGTTATAGCTAGTTGCTTACACTTGTTAAGCTAAGTGATATGAGTGTAATTACTCATATCATTTGTATCTTAAAACAATGAAATTATGCATGAAATGTATCAAAAATGCCTGGTATATGCTTGTTTCTTGTTTTTATGTGTGTAGGTATCAAGATCGTAAAAACCAGCGAAAAACGTCACGAGATTGACGAAAAGATCGACAAAGCCAAGATTCAAGTTCGGTTTCGAGTGGATTGAACTTATTGAGGAATATTTGGACCTTGTGGGCTCCACTTTTGGCTATTGGGCTTAGAAGCCCAATAATGGAGTATTATTGATAAATCTTGGAATCAAAACCCATTTGAGGCCCAAAATGAGAAGTTTAAATAACAGTTGAAGTTAACATTGGGCTGCAAGCCGAATTCAAAATATGGTAATGGAACGATTTCAAAATGGGCCTTAGGGTTTTACAGTTTTGTACAAATAAATTATGATATACTCAAACTCACATTCACGTTTATACAAACCTACATATCACACGCACCTCACCCACTCTCTTATCCACTCATACGTTTTCCACCACCACACACTTAATAAAGAAAAATAAACGTTCCATCAACCCACTCACTTTCACCCACACAATAAATAATAATTTTGATACATCCAATGTATCTTCCTCATTTTTCCTTCATCTCCAAAACTAAAAAAACCAGTAACTCCTTTTTAACCCTAGCACTATTCATCCTAAACCCTAACCAATAATTACCCTAAATTAATATGGGGGTTTGGCACACAAGTTATGCACACGAGTTATTCACACGAGGGGGAAATAAATTCCCCCTCTTTCCGGATGTAGAAGATGGAGGCTAGGGGCATCGTGGCAACGAATAATTGGTTTTGACACCTCATTCTCCCCATCAACCAATCAAATGGCTACAAAGAAACACAACTAGCACACACGGATGCCACGTTGGAAATCCGTGTGCTAGTGTGTGATTCTCAACCATCCGATCAAGGCCAAACATTAGAGAGAAAGGACAATGAAGATCCAAGGGCTTAGATGAATAAGGAATATGCCTCAGAAGATGCGGATATTCTTCCCAGAAAAGCCTTGGGATGGCTATAAAAACCCCCCATTTTACTTGTAATCATCATCCTTTATTTTTACTTTAATGTTATAATGTCATTTTGTAGTTAGAAATTTGTAATTTCTCTTTATCAGAATATTGTAATATTGGATTTGATATAATAAAAGTTCATTTTCAGATTTAATCTCTTTACTTTACGTTTTAATCTTACTGTTAACGTTTTAACCTTACTGTTCATGCTTTAAGCTTACTGTTTAAATCACTCACATTTTCTAAGTTGACAAAAGGGTATTATTAATATTAATCGTTCATATAAGCTAAGTTAATAGTTTATGTGAATGATTATAAGTTGAGTAAAGGATAAACGTTTATCCCACTGATAAACGTAAAGAAGCTGTTGGTTTAAGTCTTGGTTCGAGATTCATTAGCTTGCTAGTGGTTCATTGGTGATTCGTTACATGGTGGTGTAGATGCGGTTAATTTGGTCAGCTCAGCGCTGCACCACGACTCAACGGAAATCTTCCTAAGGTGCTATTCTCTTTTATTTTACTTATTAATTAGATTAAATCTTGTTTAAATGTTAATATGATTTAAAAATTTGAGTGTTTATTGCTTTACTATATCTGCTAGACTTATAGTGATTTGTGACTGCCTTAAATGAATTTCATAGTTGCTTCTTGCTGATTTCGAGTGGATAAGTAGTTAGTTTTAGAGTTTAATCTCATGCTGTTATTTTTCTGAATTGTTTGATGAGATTACTGGATGTTTGAAGTTGAGTTGCTGGAGAGTTTTTTTTAGTAACTGTGTTTGAATAATGTTGATAAGGATTAGTTTCCCTGCAGTTATAAGTTGCAAATGTAATTTTTGACTGCAGTTTACTCAAGTAAATTGTAGATTTTGTTTAAAACTGATGCTGCTTACTTTGAATTGGTGATTGCTGGTTAATTGATTCATGTTACTGCTCACCTTGTATCTACGTTTGGTAGGATTAGTTTTCCTTTACTGTTTGTGGAAGTTTGAATCTGTTTGAATTTACTTTGGTTACTCTTCTTAATTTGGTATCTGCTAATTTAAGATTGCTGAACTGATTGATTTAAATTGCCAGTAAACTTTGATTTTGCTGAATGTTTTGATCCTTATATGGCTGTGATATGATTTGATGTTTTGAGTTATTTTACTTTGTTATTGTTAAAGTTAAAGCTTATCAGATTCACTGATCTGATAAGCCCATAAGCTGGTTCCTAGCAGCTTATACAAAATAAGCTTCACATTTGACCATTCCTTTGGTCAAATTTATGTACTTGTCCAAAAAGAAAATATTTCACAAAAATGGGTCCTTGTAGGATTCGAACATGTGACCTCCTGGTCACAGGTCCAACGAGTTAACCATCTTGACTAACTTGTCCTTTTGGTTTTCAATACGTTTTTGTTATTATTATAGGTTCATAAATTTGCTAGAAGTTTTAATATAGATAGGTTTACTCTACTGTTTTAATTTTTAGATTAATTGATAGTTTATAAATTTTCGTTTTTAAATATTTTTTAAATAATAATAAGAATAAAAATAAAATAATAATTAAAATGTTCTTATTAAATTTTAATAGTTTAATTTGTTTATTTTCAATTAATTCGATTTTTATAGAATTAGATTTAAATAAAATTTAGTTTTAAAATAGATTAGTTTTAAAAGTAATTTTAATTAAGTTTTATAAAGTCTAAAAAGTTTAATTAGATTTTTAAAATAGATTAAGAGTTGTTTTTGTTAAATAGAATTATTTTTATAGATTTTCAAATTAGTTTAAATTTCAAATAGTTTTTAATTTTTAAGTAATTGTGTTTTTAGATTTCTATAATAGCGGGGTTAAAGATTCATGCACTTTAGGTTAAGTTTAATTAGTTTAAAATTGGTAGATTTTAATTGTAGTTTAAAAATCGAAAACCAATTCAAATCAATTGTCCAAATCGAATCAAAACGTCTCAAATTCATAAGATCTTCGTGTACAACGAACTTGAGTCACCAACGTGTTTAATTGAATTCGTCATTGGTAATATTAGTCTATGACTTTTTCCTAAAGGTAATTTTCTAATTTACCCTATAACGTAATCTAATTATCACTATAGTATCACGATCACATCAAAAATTTTGGCGCCGCTGCCGGGGATCTTGTGTACGATTCGTCTTTGTGGAGATTTGTTGATCGTTGATTTGAAGACCCTTTCTGTCCTCGGAAAGTTTTGTTATTTTCCTATTATATATTATGTATCGTTTTTATGAAAAATACCAAAAATAATCTTCTTAATCCTCTATCATGTTTAATTCTTTTTCTCCTCACCCTCTAAATTTTAATTCTTCCTTCGTCGATTGTGTTGGGTGTGGAGAACCTTTATATGGGTTTTCACCATGTCGGTGGTGCACGTTTGAGCGTTGTGGAAATGACTTACGAAACGATGTACGAGTTGGATTTTGTCCTTCTTGTAATGATATTACTTCATGTGGAAATCCAAATTTTTCTAATAATTCTCTCGATTTCAATCCACCTCCATACCCTATATACGAGACACCCTCATGTGAGTTTTGTGGAAATGATTCTCATTTTGGTGATGATTGTTCGCATCGATTCTCGCTTAATTACGAGCAAGAACCAAGCTACAATCAAAACTTTAATGATAATTGTTATCCACAAGATTTACCAAGTTTATCACAACAATATCTTTGTTGTGAGTATTGTGGAGGTCCTCACGAGAGTTTTTGTTGTCAACCAAGAGATCAAAATTTTTATGAGCCTAATCCTTGCTATAATATTATTCCTTCCGGTTTTGACCAATCTCCACAATATTCTTTCGATACTGAACGACTTGAAACAATTTCCCAACAAATAATTCGAGAGAAAGAACGAGCTCAAGCGGAAGCAAAATCTCTTGCTAATCGTGAACTCGAGCGTTCTCTTCTTTTGGATGACGATGAGGATAGTACTCTTTCTTTGAGAGATCTTATGGCTCTTCATCCTTCGTCTAGTGCTATCGTATTTCCTTTTCGTATCATGCCGGCTATTGAGCCCGAGGATTCTCCCATCCTAGATGATGTAGAAATCTCTCATGACATCACCACTCCTATTCATGATTCTTCCATCGAGGAACCCGAAAATTCTCTTAGCAAGGGGGACGAGCATATTAGCACTATTCCGGATACGGAATCGGACGAAGTAATAAAGTCTAGTGTTGAAATTCTTGTCCAAAACCCAAGAGAGTTTGACGGTATTTCCAATGAGATGTGTGATTTGCCACATTGTGATGACTCGACTTCTTCCATTCACTTTGATATTTTCTCCAATTCTAATGATGAAAATTGTGATGGAAATGAAGATTTTGAGGATGATTCTACTTCTAGTGAATTTTCTAATGAGGAGTTCTCCGATGAACTTTCTTATAAAGATGACATTCACGACTCGGATTTTGATGGGTTTACCGATGAACCTACTCTTCTTCACCCATTTTCACCGGGAAATGAGGATGATTGTGATCCGATCTTTGAGGTTCACTTTTGAACTTGCTCTTTTAGACCCATTTCCACCGAGAAATGAGGTTGATTTGACTATTCTGATCCTTGAGAAGTTCACCGATGAACTTACTCATTTAGATGTGGAAGACGTGATTCTTCGTGAGAAGTTATCAAACGTCTATCTTCTCATATCTAAGATCGAGACCTTGAATTCTAAGCCTATTGACAAGTCTTTTTCTCATTCTCCTATTCCCGTTGAGGATAGTGATCCGCTTATGGAGGAGATTGATACTTTTCTTGCTTCTAATGATTCGATACCACCGGGTGTTGATGAAATCGACCCGGAGGGGGACACTCTCTTTTTAGAGAATTTACTTGATGATGATTTAGTCCCAAGTCCTCCTCCCACCCACTTTGACCTTAATGTGCGGGTTTTTCATATGACTCATATTGAGTACTATGACCCGATAGATCACATTTCTAAGGGTGAAATGGTCATTAAAGCAAAGAATGTTGATTCCACTATGGATGAGAATTTTATCCCACCATTACCATGTGCTTTATATGATCTTGGATTAGCATGGGGGGACGACACCGTGTTATCCTTTCCTTTCTCCACCGAGGACGAGGTATTCGACCCTAGAATCGTTGATTTAGGGAAATCTCGGCCTTTCACCGATGAAATAATTGAAAGACTTTTTAATCATCTTGGTGCGAGTTTATCTCGGGGAGCATGCTACATCCATTTAGTGATTTGTGACTACCATCTCTTTTTAGAGATTTGTGTTAGAGTTTTATCCTTTCGTTTGTCATCCGACAACGACGATGAGATCTTTGACCCCGGCATCGCGCTTTATGTTGGATTTTATTCCATTATGCCGGTTTTCACCATTTTCCCTAAGGACCAATGAATGCGGGGATCGAGTCGAGCTCATGACTCGGTGAACAAAAACGAGGTGCCTTGTGGAGGAGTCCCATACATTCTATATTCTTTCTATTTTCTAACAACTAATAAGGCTTGATCTTTCAAGCTCGTGCTCGTGTTTTTGTTGTGTTGTGATCTTAGGTACGACCCTAATCATTGAAGACTCACGTGTTCGGTTTTTGTCGGTCCACTTGATCTTCCGTACTTTGATTGCCATAAAGGGGCACACTCTTTACCCTTGATTTTTATCGACTAACGTTTTATCTTGAGGCATAATTAATAAACGGCTTATAGATTTGTGTGCTCTTTCCATGCTAGGATTTTGCATTAGACTCTTCGTGTCTTAGCAAGGGGGTGTTACTCTTGAGCTAAGAAACATTAAGGATAATGTTTGGTTTTAGCATGGGGGAGTCAATCGATATAATCGCTTGTAATTGCTTTTGTCGTGTCCAAACGTAATCTTTTTCTCATTTATCAATAAAAGTTTAAATTTTTAGTCTTACTTTTAAGTTTTAATAAATAAAATAAGTGCTTTTGACACGAATGTAGGCTTTCCGTTGGTGAAAATAAAAATAGTTTTTGACTCGACTCGGTTTTTAACCTTAGCTTTTCCTTAACGTATTTGAATTAAGTTTTGCTAGGCTTTTATATAGGGAGATTTAAAACGCAAAAGTCTTAATTCATACGAGTTAAGAACAAGAACTTTTCACAAGTTCCTATAATTGATCCTAGAAAGTCGTCTATCAAGGAAACTTTAAAACGCAAATTCTAAAACTTGAAAAAGTATAAGAAGATGCAAGATCCTATAGATGACTTGAAAACCCAAAACTTTGATTTAACAGGCTAAGTATCCATTGATATCACATTTTTGAAATTTTACAATATGGAGAATAAGAGATGATAGAGTTCAATCATAAGTTTCTAAGATAAAATTTTTCTTTGTGCAAGTATTTTTGTGTTTGATTTAATCTCCTCGTACTTACTTTCCTCACTTGAATAATAATTGCTTAGTAAATGAAGTTTTTAGCGGTTTAGGCTTGATATCTTAACTCGTAACTCCTTCTTTTTCTTCCCTTGTAATTAAAGTGAGAACACATTAAGGGTGTCAGCGTCATGGACTTTTGATCATGGGATTGCGGAAATTTGGCTTACTATAAATATCATATTAATAAAGAAGAATAAATAAAAACATGTTCTCTAGGAGCCTTCGGGTGGGAGTCATGTAGCACTAACCTTGTCATTAGAGCCTTAGGGTGTATGTCAAGGGGCGTGTTGATTAAAAATTGCTTCATCGTTATGATCCGTAAGGTGGGATGGTGAAGTCAATTCCCTTATTTTTGTCCAAGGAGCCTTAGGGTGTGGATTTTAAATAAGGAGCACAATTGCATCTTAAAGAGCCACAAGGTGTTATGATGTAGTTGTTGCTAACTCCATTAATAAGGTCATAATTGACTTTGGAGGTTTTATTGTTGCTTTTAAGTAGCCATATTAGCCAAATTTCGGGTCCGGGAATTATCCCTAAATCGTGTTAAGTTATCCTTGATGTGGGCTTTCTTTAGTGACAACGGTTTTTGAAGTCGAGGTTAGGTTTTGAGTGTTGAGTTTACACCGTTCTTGCCTTCATTTTTGGACTAATAAATATCAAAATAAAGTCAAATGAGCCTTTGGGTGAATGACAAATAAAATCTAGAGATACAATTAGGAATAATAGGAGATTGAGTTTAACACAAATTACTTGTATGAGTTGGTTTAATTTTGGGGCTTATGATTGACAATGATCTTGTTTTTGCACTTGGCATGGAAAAGTGAAAAGTCAGGGACGATGAATATATTTGAGTTTTATGATCCTTAAAGTTATTTTTCAATAATGAAAGCAATACATTATGTCTTTGCAAAATAAAATGTCAAGTGGAATAAAGGTGAAGTTAGTGTTTTATTTTATCATTGCGTGAGGACACGACAATTGCTTAGCAAGGGGGAATTTGATATGAGTGTAATTACTCATATCATCTGTATCTTAAAACAATGAAATTATGCATGAAATGTATCAAAAATGCCTTGTATATGCTTGTTTCTTGTTTTTATGTGTGTAGGTATCAAGATCGTGAAAACCGACGAAAAACGACACGAGATTGACGAAAAGATCGAAAAAGCCAAGATTCAAGTTCGGTTTCGAGTGGATTGAACTTATTGAAGAATATTTGGACCTTGTGGGCTCCACTTTTGGCTATTGGGCTTAGAAGCCCAATAATGGAGTATTATTGATAAATCTTGGAATCAAAACCCATTTGAGGCCCAAAATGAGAAGTTTAAATAACATTTGAAGTTAACATTGGGCTGCAAGCCCAATTCAAAATATGGTAATGGAACGATTTCAAAATGGGCCTTAGGGTTTTACAGTTTTGAACAAACAAATTGTGATATAGTCAAACTCACATTCACGTTTATACAAACCTACACATCACACACACCTCACCCATTCTCTTATCCACTCATACGTTTTCCACCACCACACACTTAATAAAGAAAAATAAACGTTCTATCAACCCACTCACTTTCACCCACACAATAAATAATAAATTTCAATACATCCAATGTATCTTCCTCATTTTCCTTCATCTCCAAAACTAAAATACCAGTAACTCCTTTTTAACCCTAGCACTATTCATCCTAAACCCTAACCAATAATTACCCTAAATTAATATGGGGGTTTTGGCACACAAGTTATGCACACGAGTTATTAACACGAGGGGGAAATAAACCCCCCCTCTTTCCGGATGTAGAAGATGGAGGCTAGGGGAAACGTGGCAACGAATAATTGGTTTTGACACCTCATTCTCCCCATCAACCAATCAAATGGCTACAAAGAAACACAACTAGCACACACGGATGCTACGTTGGCAATCCGTGTGCTAGTGTGTGATTCTCAACCATCCGATCAAGGCCAAACATGAGAGAGAAAGGAGAATGAAGATCCAAGGGCTTAGATGAATAAGGAATATGCCTCAGAAGATGCGAATATTCTTCCCAGCAAAGCCTTGGGATGGCTATAAAAACCCCCCATTTTACTTGTAATCATCATCCTTTATTTTTACTTTAATGTTATAATGTCATTTTGTAGTTAGAAATTTGTAATTTCTCTTTTTCAGAATATTGTAATATTGGATTTGATATAATAAAAGTTCATTTTCAGATTTAATCTCTTTACTTTACGTTTTAATCTTACTGTTAACGTTTTAACCTTTCTATTCATGTTTTAAGCTTACTGTTTAAATCACTCACATTTTCTAAGTTGACAAAAGGTTATTATTAATATTAATCGTTCATATAAGCTAAGTTAATAGTTTATGTGAATGATTATAAGTTGAGTAAAGGATAAACGTTTATCTCACTGATAAACGTAAAGAAGCTGTTGGTTTAAGTCTTGGTTCGAGATTCATTAGCTTGCTAGTGGTTCATTGGTGATTCGTTACATGGTGGTGTAGATGCGGTTAATTTGGTCAGCTCAGCGCTGCACCACGTCTCAACGGAAATCTTCCTAAGGTGCTATTCTCTTTTATTTTACTTATTAATTAGATTAAATCTTGTTTAAATGTTAATATGATATAAAAATTTGAGTGGTTATTGCTTTACTATATCTGCTAGAGTTATAGTGATTTGTGACTGCCTTAAATGAATTTCATAGTTGCTTCCTGCTGATATCGAGTGGATAAGTAGTTGGTTTGAGAGTTTAATCTCATGCTGTTATTTTTCTGAATTGTTTGATGAGATTACTAGATGTTTGAAGTTGAGTTGCTGGAGATTTTTTTTAGTAACTGTGTTTGAATAATGTTTATAAGGATTAGTTTCCCTGCTGTTATAAGTTGCAAATGTAATTTTTGACTGAAGTTTACTCAAGTAAATTGTAGATTTGGTTTAAAACTGATACTGCTTACTTTGAATTGGTGATTGCTGGTTAATTGATTCATGTTACTGCTCACCTTGTATCTACGTTTGGTAGGATTAGTTTTCCTTTACTGCTTGTGGAAGTTTGAATCTGTTTGTATTTAATTTGGTTACTCTTCTTAATTTGGTATCTGCTAATTTAAGATTGCTGAACTGATTGATTTAAATTGCCAGTTAACTTTGATTTTGCTGAATGTTTTGATCCTTATATGGCTGTGATATGATTTGATGTTTTGAGTTATTTAACTTTGTTATTGTTAAAGTTATAGCTTATCAGATTCACTGATCTGATAAGCCCATAAGCTGGTTCCTGGCAGCTTATACAAAATAAGCTTCACATTTGACCATTCCTGTGGTCAAATTTATGCACTTGTCCAGAAAGAAAATATTTCACAAAAATGGGTCCTTGCAGGATTCGAACTTGTGACCTCCTGGTCACAGGTCCAACGAGTTAACCATCTGGACTGACTTGTCCTTTTGGTTTTAAATACGTTTTTGTTATATTATAGGTTCATAAATTTGCTAGCAGTTTTAATATAGATAGGTTTACTCTACTGTTTTAAATTTTAGATTAATTAATAGTTTATAAATTTTCGTTTTTAAATATTTTTTAAATATTTTTTAAATAATAATAAGAATAAAAATAAAATAATAATTAAAATGTTTTTATTAAATTTTAATAGTTTAATTAGTTTATTTTCAATTAATTAGATTTTTATAGAATTAGATTTAAATAAAATTTAGTTTTAAAATAGATTAGTTTTAAAAGTAATTTTAATTAAGTTTTATAAAGTCTAAAAAGTTTAATTAGATTTTTAAAATAGATTAAGAGTTGTTTTTATTAAATAGAATTATTTTTATAGATTTTCAAATTAGTTTAAATTTCAAATAGTTTTTAATTTTTAAGTAATTGTGTTTTTAGATTTCTATAATAGCGGGGTTAACGATTCATGCACTTTAGGTTAAGTTTAATTAGTTTAAAATTGGTAGATTTTAATTGTAGTTTAAAAACCGAAAACCAATTCAAATCAATTGTCCAAATCGAATCAAAACGTCTCAAATTCATAAGATCTTCGTGTACAATGAACTTGAGTCACCAACGTGTTTAATTGAATTCGTCATTGGTAATATTAGTCTATTACTTTTTCCTAAAGGTAATTTTCTAATTTACCCTATAACGTAATCTAATTATCACTATACTATCACGATCACATCACTAAGCTTAACAAGTAAGCTAACTTTCCACCCAAAACCACAAAACCACTACACACTTACCATTTGCACATTTCACTCATGCAAACCACTCACCAAACTCTCTCCTTTCTCTAAAATTCGTCCAAGAACCACCCTAAACACCCTCATTTGATCAAATTTAACCATGAAATAATATGTTATTCACACATATGATGAAGCCCTTTTCAAGCTCTATTGATTGGTGGTGATTTTAACATCCAAGGAGAAGATTTGTTGGTTTCATAGGGCTGATTTCTACAAGAAGTTTATAAGTATTGGTGGTCTTGAAGATTGGTGTTGATCTATCATAAGTTTTGCCATAAAAAATCTAAGCCTTGATCATAACCTACACAACCTTGGTGGTATAAAGATTGTTCTTCACATCCTCTTGTTATTTTGATTATGTAATCTTGTAATTTCTTTATTTATGTATATGTATATGATGATGAATGATGATTAAAAATATCATGTGGGGATTTGGTGTTGATAGATTTGATAAATATGGTTAAAAAGATGGAAAACTATAGGTAACAAGGTTAAAATCTTGCTAAATATGATGGTTGTAAAAAAACAGTAAGTAACCAAATGATAAACTGATAAAATGGCATGGTGGAATCAATTAACAGTACGTATTAGATTTCATACACATGTGAGAGTTGGCCATGCAATGGAATCATCAAAATGAGTGAGATATGATCAAAACAAAATTAGTATACGAATCTGAATAGTCTGTTTTGTAGGGACGGTTAAGGATACTTAGACACGGATCGAGCAGTAGCTATAACTAACTTATTTGTAGCACATAATATGAAGTTTATGTCATCCAAAAATGAGCTTCTATCTCCTTATAGAACTCAAGATATGATAAAAATGGTGAAAGTGAAACTAAAAATCAGATTTTGTGAAATTAAAGTTTAATAGTATTATATAAGCACTCAAAATAATATAGTATAAAATGTGAAATTAAAACCCACTAACTTATATACTTCATTTATATAAATATGTATAAGTATAAATAAATGGACATTATATAAAAATGGTAGTTTGGTAAGTTATATAAGTTATAAAACTATAAACATGATTTTTACGTCTTTTAGGCTAGTACCGTAAAATTAACATTTTTCGTCAATTAAAACTTAGACGATCGGACCCGTCTAATGTAAACTTTTTAAAAGTTATATATAATGATATATAAGTACTTAATACAAGTAAAAGCCGATAAAACACGAACTAAATAACATATGCACATTAACGGGCTAAGTTAGCATTATTGGACTATTAATCCAACTAAATGGGCTAAACACTTATAAATTTACTTATTGGGCTTAACCCATTTGGGCCCAACATATAAAGTATAATACTGATAATAAAAGTATAATTGGGCTAATGAATAGTATTGGGCTTGTAATAGGCCCATTGGGCTTCAAAATGTAAACAAGTTGAACTAGTGTAACTAGTCTTGAAAATTTCCAACACATAACACTAAAATGAGTAAATGAGAATATATAAAACCACTTGATCACCATATATATAAAATCATCATATGTATACATAATTGTTATTTTTATAAAGTCATTGGACAAGAGTCTAAGACAAGTATTATTTGTCTAGGTTTCCGTGATTGAAGCACGTACCGTACATCCGAATTGCCGATAACCCGCTTTCCCACATCAACGTGAGTTCATAGCCTCGCACTCTTTTAAATGTTTTTTATGAAATATTTTATAAACCCGCAAGGGAGATAACATGTTAGTTTTACTAAAATAGGACACCATTTGTCCCGATTGTTTGTTTATTTATTTGGACCCGAATGATTGTATGACCCGATGAATGATTATATGACCCGATAGATGAAATGAAATGGATTATTAAAGTTAGGTTATGTCACTAAAAGTACCATTAGCATGAATTGTGAACTACCGGGATTTGGTAGACGCTTATGCATATAATAGTACTATTTGGGGACGATCACCCCAGTTCGCGCCTTGATGGTTGATCCCCGTCGTGCCACATTGATTGGTAAGCGAATTTATGTATGAGAAGATTTACACAAGCGTGATTATTGTGACGACATGCTAATTTAGATGGGCAAATTGAGTTTCGGGCTAGCTACCCGTTGTTTGTTGTAGTAAGGTAACAATGTCATGCGGCTTATAATAATCCAATTAACGAAATACTGCTATACGCACCGAATTACGATACATTGCCTGACTAGCAATACGGGGTCTTATTATTGATATTATGTTCGTGTTTTGGTTTTACATAACCATATTCATATAACGATTTTTATTCAACTCTATACAACGTTATAAAACGTATTGTATGATGTTTTTAACGACAATGGTTCGTATAATGATTTTGAAGGCGAAAGCCTATATTATGATTTTGATAAAGATTTGTATAAAATGACTTTGGCTATTTTATGGCCTATTACAAAGATTTGTACAAAATGATTTTCGGTAATAATTTTATACCGATGTTATATTGATGGATTTCATTAAACTCTGTGAATTCACTCGGCGTTATCGCTGACCTTTTCTTTTAACATGTTTTATCTCAGGTACTTGAAAGTAATTCTCGGGAAGACAACAAGAATTTATGGCCCGCACTTAAATAAAATTTTCCATTCAAATTCTTTGTAAAACTCGTATGAAATACAATGACTTGGGACCTATGTAAACTTGATATTTATGAATGGAAATGCTTTATTAATAAACGAAGCGATTTTTTTAGCGTTGTCTATGATGTGAGTAATGTGCTATCCCATAACACCAACGAGTCTTCCGCTGTATTGAATTGTGTAAATTTGGGGGTGTTACATCCCAAGTTTCAAATGATCATGATAAAACCAAGGTTTTGAAATTCTAATGATTTCAAAATGTTAACTTTAGCGAAAAATATGAGGCTTGATGCATGTTTTGAAAGAATGAAAATGAATGGTTTTAAAGATGACGATTTTAACGATAAAGAATACGTTTACTTAATTCAAAAGGGTATTCGTAGATTCATGGATGAAAAATCATTTTGGGATATATTCGGGGAAACAAGTGAACAACCAATTCCGAAGGGCGACGTTAGTGCCATCACGACAATGACCAATATGGACTCGTCTTCACCACCTTCGAAGGACCACGTCTTTGAGGCATCGACTTCTAATTTCATTGAAGTGCCTCCATTACCTAGCCCAATACCCATTGAGGTTAAAGGTTTCATCGACATCGATCCTCTCGTGATTGAAAAGTCACCTAAGCATAGTCATTCGACTTGTAAGACCATGGTTGTGAGTGCTCACATCGAATCTTTCTTTGATGATGACGATGTCGATTTTGCTGAAATTGATCACGTGCTTCAAAATCCAAAAGCCATTTTTGAGGATTCTCCTAAAAAGACCTCTTTACATGGGAAGTACGATGATTATGAGTTTGATCCCGAGATTGAGGAAATTATCGAATGAGAGCTAGATCTTTTGCCTCCACTTCCACCTACCAGTGAGGTTGATATTTCCATAATCGAGGAAGAGCTTGATGAGTTGTAACGTCTCATTTTTAATGATGACGAAACAACTCACGTTACCAAAAATTCCATTCTCGTGGAGTTACCTAATCAACACTCCTCATATGAGAATGACGTTTACCACATTCGTGAGGATCTAACTTATCAACGATCCCCACAAAAGAATGATGGTTTTGTGCTTGATCGTGATCTCTTCGAGAGATTTTCTGAAATCATTAATGAGGGGAATGGCAAATCTTGGTTTGACAAGCCTATCTATGACGAAGAAATCGATGAGATCGACGTTCATGAGGATGAAGAATATGTTGACCCCGAGGGGGCGCTGTTCTTTGTTGATAAACATTTTTAGAACTTATACAATCCACCACCCCCTAACCGCGACTTAAATGTGAGAATTTTTAGCGTGTCTAACATCGTCTTTGAAATGTCAAATATTTTCGACATTATCAAATCGGGTTTTCATATGGAGTTTTTAAACGATGAAAAAGGAAATGATTTTAAAATTGATTTAAAAGATTTTTCTACAAGTTTAAATCTGTCATCACATTGTTTTTTGAGTGCTACAACCTCGTCTACTCCTTTTGACGATGGTGTATGTGGTTTTAGTATGGGGGAAGCCCCTTATGTTCCTTCACATTTTAACACCAAGGACGAGATATTCGATCTCGGAATTGCTTGTAAAGGGAAATCTCGGTCTTCCACCGATGCAATAAATGGAAAATATATCTATTTGCTTGGTGTGAGTCTACCTCGAGTAGCTCATTGTTTTATTGCTCCACCCATTGTCCCACCCTTCTATTTCTCACCTCTTTTCTTCAAATCCTTTGGGTTTCTAGCACATGTCGAAGTGGCGTTGTTTCGTTTATCCCATTACAACGAGGACGTCATCTTCGATCCCGGTATTTTGCATCATCAAAGGACTTAGTCCTTAGTACCGGTTTCTTTTGGGCATTGTTTATCATGTAAGCCCAACCAAAAATGACTAAACCATGATAATCCCTAAATGATCACATTTATGGGGATTTGAGTCGAGCTTTTGACTCGGTTATCAAAAACAAGGTGCCTCGTGGGGGATTCTCATGCTTATCCTTGTAAATATTATTGCTTTCTAATAGTGTAACAAGGGGACTTGTGCTCTTCCAACCTTTGTTCCATGGTTATTTGTGATTGTGAGTCATTATGTTCATCGTCATCATTGAAGCCTCTCGTGTTCGTTTTACGGATCACTCGAGCTTCGATCGTTGCCTTTGGAGATTCTGATATCCGATGATATCCTTTTATGTTCTAACATTTATCTTATTAGCATAATTCATTGACGGCTATAGGTTATTCGTTTTACCCTTTCCATGCTCGAGATTAAGCATTCGACTTTCGTCTCTAGTTTGTGGGTGTTTCACCCTTAGACTCGAAAAATTGAGGACAATGTTTAGTTTTAGTATGGGGGGGGGGGGGGTGAGTAGATACTTCACCTTGCTCACGTCATCACGTAATCCAATTTTCACTTTTTGTTATCGTTTTATGCAAAATAAGGCTAAAAATGGCAAAATTTTAATATTTTCTTGTTTTTCATAAGTATTCAAGACACGAATGTAGGTTTTGCGATGGTGAGAATAAGAGTAATTTTTTATTAGACCGTGCGTGCTGAGCACTTAGCTTCTATAACACCCCATTTTGATAATGGAAATGTCACATGCAATTATGGCGTGTCATCAAAGCATACAAGGAAAATGTCTAAACATTACTTGACCATAAAAGGAAAATACCGGAATCAAACATCGGTAGTCCAAAAGTAAAGCTCATCACACACAAACATAGTATATTAAAGGAAAGGACTAAACAATGTCCAAAGCAAATGTATCATAAGAAAGGAAATGCATAACGTAAAGAAGGCTAGACAGCTTCCAATCCATATGCACGTACTCTTAGTGTCTACGAGCGTCCCTGAGTACCTGCTGTTTTGGGAAGATAGAAAAGGAAAACGGCTGAGCAAATACGCTCAGTGCACGGATGTACAATAAAGCATGAATAGGATAAGCATATAACATATAACAGCGGAAGAAAACTAAGTCTCGAGTAACCTGGTTAAGTCTTAAATAAACTGGTCTTATAGTTTGAAAGTCTTATGTTGATCTTATAAAAACTGTTTGTCATACTTTACCATTAGCCAATATAGGTCATGAAAATCCACCGTGCATGAATACTTGGAGGGGTGACCTCATCATGCAAATTAGAGGGGCTGCCTCTAATTTAATATACTGGTTTTTGGGTAGGAGGGATCAGCTCCTTTTGAAGGATGCAAGGCACACACTGTAACACCCCATTTTGATAAATGGAATGTCACGCGTAACTATAGCGTGTCATCAAAGCATACAAGGATAAATGTATAAAACATTACATGACCATAGGGATAACCGGAATCAATCATCGGTTCCCAAACATAAGCCCAAAACATAATAAAGCAAAAGAAATGAATGAAAGACTAAACAAGCATAAGTATATGAAGTCAAAAGGAAAAGAAGTCTCCAGCAGCTTCCATCCTATGCACGTCCTCCAAATGCTCGAGTCTTTCCTAGGGTACCTGCCGTTTTGGGGACATGGAAAGGAAAGTAACGGATGAGCAAAACGCTCAGTGCACGGATATAGACATAGTATGAATGACTAAGCATAATAAAGACTTAATAGCAGCGGAAATGTATAAGTCCTGGAAAACCTGGAACCTGTTCATAAAACTGGTTTTATAGTTTGAAAAGCCTTATGTTTATCTTACGAAAACTGTTTAGCATATTTTACCATTAGCCAATATAGGTCATGAAAATCCACCGTGCATGAATACTTGGAGGGGTGACCTCATCATGCAAATTAGAGGGGCTGCCTCTAATTTAATATACTGGTTTTTTTTTGGTAGGAGGGATCAGCTCCTTGTGAAGGATGCAAGGCACACACCACATTAACCATGAAATCCTGAATTAAAACATGTAACTAGGATGCACCCATACGCCCCACATGATAAATATAAATAAATGGCCAAAAGCTGAAGGGACGCCACGAGCAATCACTCTGTCGTGGTGAAGTCATAACATCAGTGCCTCTAATGTTATGGTTATGGTACCTCCATAACTAGGTGAAACTGGTCATGCATGTATATGGCTATAGGTAATCTTAATTAAACATAAGCAATCAAACACGTAACTTATACTACGGGAAAACATTTGGCTGCATACGGGGAATCCTAATAAGGAAAGAATGTCTATACTGAAAGGACGAGAATCCGTACCTTATGTCCAGTGAATGAGAAAGACGAACTGCGAGAATCCTACTTCCGAATCACTAGTGCTACATAAATACGTACATGAATAAGTATCTGCTTACTAAATACATAGCTGGTTTTATGTCATGTCTTAGCTTATTTTATGTGTTCTTACCATGTTTTACTGTTTTAAAGCCTTAAACTGTATTAAATCTTATATTCTGTTTAATCTGATTAAGTATTTCTGGTATTTCATGTATTATTATACTTACTGTGTAATAATAAGTAACTTTTAAAAAATAGCAGGTTTCCTAAAATAGAAAGTTTCCAAAAATAGAACGTTTCCAAAAATAGAAAGTTTCCAAAAATAGAAAGTTTCCAAAAATAGAAAGTTACCAAAAATAGAAAGTTTCCAAAAATAGAAAGTTTCTAAAAATAGAAAGTTTTCAAAAAAAGAAAGTTTCCAAAAATAGATTTACTACCTAAAATAGATAAGTTTCTAAAAATAGAAAGTTTCCATAAATAGATTTGCTGTCTTAATTAAATAAGTTTCTAAAAATAGAAATTTCCATAATTAGAAATAAGCGGGTTAAATAAGCTAAGTATATAAGCCTAAGTGTTTATCATGATTATTTTCTAAGTCATATGGTATATTGTATAGTTTAATAATTATTTCATGTAATTTAATTAAACTATAGGTTATAATATTTAATTAAAGTATAACATGTTTTTAATTAAATATGTTAAATATTTAGGTTAAAATATGTATTATTATATATTAATAAAATAACCTAAGTCATGTTAATTAATTAATTATATCCATGGTTTTAAAATAATTAATTAATTATAAGTCTTAAATATATAAATACTTAGGTTAAAATAATTTCATGATTATTAATAATTAAATAACCTAAGTCATGTTATTAATTTAATCACATCTTTTATTAATTTAATTTTAACATAAGTTCATAACATAATAAAAACTAACATACACCATGAACCGGATCTAGGCTAAAAACATGAACCGGACATGAAATCGACACCGTACCCCGAACCAACTCGGGGTACCCCGTGTTTACCTTGCTGCCGTGGGACCGACACGCACCAACCAAGACCATATGGTCTTGGTGGTGGTCGGCTTGGCAAACCGAAACCCATTCGGGTTCGGTTGCAGCCTGCGGCCAAAACAAACACCCCTTAAAAACAACCTTTTGATTTTATTTAACACCAAAACATGTTAGATCTATGCTTAATTATTATGTTTTTGTAAAAACATCTCATGTTCATAATTTATAAAAAGATTAAATCAAAAGAAAAGGTTTAAAAAGGATTTACTGAATTCGTGGATCAAAAGGATGAAGAAAAAACAAGATCACCAACTTAATTTCCAAGATCCAATATCACAAACCACCTCCTTGTGGTGTTCTTAAGGTGGCGGCACAAAGAGGAGAAGGACGAGGGTTTTTAGGGTTTTTTTTCTAAATCTTCCGTAAAACTAAAAATGAGTAGTGTAAAAATATTTAACCCCTTTTTAGTAAAAATTGATAGGCTAAGCCCATCCTCCCTCCTAAATTTCGTGGGAATGGGGCCCACAAGGGGTAACCCGATCATTTTCCGTGTCTAATTAATAAGTGTTTTCTCGTGTTCGTGTTTTACGTGTTTGTTCGTGTTTATTTATGTTCGCGTTTTGTGTGTTCTCGTTAAATAATTACCGTGACCTAATATATTTAATTACGCTCGTAATAAATATATACGTAATTAATAATAGTTCGTGTTTTAATTACGTTCATGATTTCATGATCGCATGTTCGTGATTAATTATCGTTAAATGATTATTACGTGATCGTGCATAGTAAATACTTATCGTGTTCTAACACGTACGTAATACGTAAACTCCTAACACGTAATCGTAATCATGCTATATTAGGAAAGTTTTAATCTAGTACGTACGATCCTAAGGGTACTATGCATGGTAAAAGCATGCGGGTTTTACAACTCTTCCCCCTAAAAAGAATAATTCGTCCCCGAATTATAGATAACGTAACTGAAAGAGAAACATACCCGAATCAAACTGAGAGGGTATGTAAGATAAATTAACGTGCAAGTGACCTGGCAGAAAGAACGCGGAACGTGACATGTCTTAAAAGGACATGGAACGTGACGTGGCTGAAAGGACATATCTAATTGATAAGAGAAAACGGATAAGAAGTCCGAATGAACTTGTCCGTTTCCAAGTGGCTTCCCTCTTGGAACGGTTCCTTATAAGATCTTGACACGAATGAAAAGTCTTGGTCCTCCTGACCTTGACTTGGAGTACGAAGAAGTTCTTGGTTATCAACGTAAGGTAGATCCCCTAAATTCGATCGAGGAATAAGAATTAACGTGTAAGAGTAACTGAAACATTATGGTGCAAAACAATTCAACTTAACCGATAACTAGAAACGATGCGCTAGACATATAGAAACGTAGTATGTGAAAAATTTTGAACGTGATACGTGAAAAATTTTGAACGTGCTACGTGGAGATATGGCGAGTGTAGTATGAGTAAACATATCATGATCCCTGATACGTGTAACATATCTTGATCATGATATGAGGAACGTGGAAGGAACATGACATGTGAAACATATCGTGATCATAGAATATAATGGCGGTAACGACAAACGCTAGAAGGTGAGACATAGATCATGAGGAGAAACGTCTATCTGAGGATAGGGAGTTATACTAAACTTGGGTCTGGTCTCTCAAGTTCTTGCAAACTACCCATAATGAGAAAAGAAGTGAACGTAAAACCGTAAACCAAAATACGATCATGAACGTGAATAGTGTCATGAACGCGAGCGCGAAAGCAAGGCGTGGAATTAGAACAAGGACGTGAAGTAAATAAGGAGCATAATTATGAATATTTGTCTGACCTGATAACTGAGAAATTGCCAAGTGATCAGATGAACCTTGGCTGGAACATGTCCGATCAATCTGTTGGTTCTGAAATCCTTGCGGATGTAAGGATTCTGCAGACTTGATCAAACTGTTTGCAATAACCCAGATAGCATCATGCTTCTTCTGAGTTTGCGTTAATCTGGTAACCAAAATCCGTGGAGATCTTTTCCCATTTCAATTCACAATTTCAGATGATGAAAACATCCCAGTTTGTTGGTGTCCTATCTTAACCTGTTGGTATGTCAGGTACCTAGATATGAACGTAACTGTATCTTGCTTCGTAGAACTTGATACATAGGAGTTTGCGAAACTCTGAGTCTCTGAATCTAGACTTCTCCTAGCGTAGGATTTTCTAGAACACCTAATGTAGTGTAGGGTTCTCTCCTTTACGCATAAGCTGAGTCATGGTAAGATTAACCGTAGAAACCCATGTGATTCAGCGTGTCACTATGATCAAACATAATTGATATTGGAAAATTTTCCAGGGTAAAATTTCTCTTGTCATAGAATTTGCAACATAGTGCAGATATGGTCTTCCTGTTCTTCTTCTAGGCTTAAAGGAAATCAGGTTATCCTCAATGAAATGAGTTCATGGAAACTCATTCTTATAGTTCCGTTGGAGCATTGATGAGACTAATTCAAAATCATAAATCTAGCATGACCGAGTCGTGTACGAATAGCAGTCATGGACATGTCCTGCTGTTTCATTCGTCACTGTTGGAAGCATGATCATGAGTTCGATCTTGGAAAAGTGATTAACACCATACGGTTGATTGGACATGTTGTCAATATGTGGAGGAGAATAACGGTCATGAATGGTGATTTGTTTACGCCGACGGTAGTCGACACATAATCTCATGGTACCGTCCTTCTCCTTGCAAGTTCTTATGGAATGTATGGGAAGATTTTGGAATAATCAATTGGTTATGCGTAAAAGACTTAAGTGGTCGTGTCTTACTGACAGCTAGAAAATTTTAGCGACCATGGCTAACAACGCACATGCTTGTAAGCATAGATAATTTGTACAGATTTTCTCGAGGGAAATCAAGCTGAATGTATTCAGGAGCCGAAACATTACTATACATAATTATGAATCGTAGCATTGTGTGTTGTTCATAGTACATAATTAGGATAAAATTCATCTCGTGTCTGTCCGAGGAAATGCGTTAGCATCTTGGATTTCATCATTAAGCTAAAGGAAAACCTTCGTATACGTGGGAATACGAAAGGCGTCCTTCATGGTTATGAATATATGAACCATGGTGAAAGAAATGGAAGTGACATTGGCAACGTGATAGTACTCACTGGTGCGCCGATAATGGTATTGAAATTCTTGTGGCCTGATTAATACATGGCACAACAAAATGGATATACCCTTGGAGGGTACCCTGAATTTCTTAGAAATGTTCCATAGTTGGACGTGAGTCATGTGTCTTGACTCATGTCTTGCAACTATAAGCATGACATATGTCTTGAATGGTGTCTTGACATGTGTCTTCAGAAAGTATACGTGAGACATGTGTCTTGACTGATGTCTTGACTGATGTCTTGACATGTGTCTTCAGAAAGTATAAGTGAGACATGTGTCTTGACTGATGTCTTGACATGTGTCTCGAGATGTGAAACAAATATAACCACAATATAAGGTTAATATGCCAGAATTGGCGGATCGGTTGGACTTCTGATCATTTGTATGTCTGATCACGTCCACGGCCGGAGCCTCGGTTGCGATTTCTAGGATAATTTCTGTCATAGTAGTGGTTACTATCGTCCTGTCTTTCAGTTACATGACGGTCATTCTCATGACCGTGATTCATGTAACTATTCAGCTGAGTGGCCGGCTGGTACCGGTTTGCACTCATATGGCTGAAATGACAGCTGAATGACGTATGACATGTAACTAAGAATTAGGGACAATGATTGATGGAAATCGTCTGATGGTGAAGCATCTTCTCGTCCAACTGCTTTGCTCCACGTCTTTGTGTTCGTCTTGTAGGATCTCCAGGTTGTGAACAGCATCCGCATCTCGTAGCGTCTCCGAACGTCAGCAGCATCAACCTTTAGTAACATCTCCCAGTTATGAGCGGCATCAGCAATCTTGTAGAACATCAGCAATTGAAAATACGCCTGAGGTGATTCAGAATCGACTAGCGAATACTCGTGCAGTATTACAAGTGAAATACACATGGATTTAGGTACGTGTAATACACATGGAATACGGTACAAGGAGTACACGTTGAATGCACATGAAATGATCGGTATGGGGTCGATCATTTATCATGATCTAAAGAAAGTATATCATTTAAACAGTTAGGAAAACCATCATGATAACCTGGCAATGCCAGTATATACCTCATTCTGGTTGCATAGAGAAACGCTAAAGTGTGGTTACACAAAATTCAACGATGATTTGCCTGACAACATGATCAATGAAAACCAACCATGACTATCATGAAAGCAAGATTCAATGAAATCTAACAATGTCTTGCAGGACAGCGTAAATAACAAAAGAGGCGTAAAACATAATCAATATGAAGACGGAATTATCATGAAGAAACATGAAACCATCTATCACGAAGAAGTGTATAACATAATCAGCATGAAACTGAAGTTAACCATGACAGTATGAAAACATACTTGACATAAAAACATAATAACTTATGAGGGGGCATGAAAAAAATTTATGCCAATTTAAATCATGAGAAAAATTTTATGCATGAAAAACAGTGCATGAATGCGTAATGTAGTTTATAAAACCTTTATATGTGCGAGGGAACGCCTATGGGTCGGTTCCAAAACAAAAGACATGGCGAGGGGACGCCTATGGGTCGGTCCCTAAGTTAAAAGTTTCGATAAAAGCACATACGACTAAATAGTGCCAATCCTGTACCAACCATTACTTAGTCATAATCCCTGCAACAATGATACATGAAACATAAATAAATGAAACTCATATGTCAAAAATTATCAGAAAAAATTTTATGTGACTAATTATGAACTACTGGGGTTCAGTCCACATAGCCACAGTTCACGAGGAACATGATGCATGAAACAATGACACATAACTAAATATGAATGACGGTTGTCCATCCATATTAGTAAAACAATATCGATGAAAACATCAAGGTTAAAACCTCAAGGTGCTAAAAACATCATGGTTAAAACAACAATGCGCTGAAAACATCAATACGTAGAATAACAAACGTTGTCTTAGGAAGCTCCTGGTGACTACCCACTAGTCACAGGTTGAGTTTTAGAGCCTACAGGTCGAAGCCTTGGCTCTGATACCATAATTGTAACACCCCATTTTGATAAATGGAATGTCACGCGTAACTATGGCGTTTCATCAAATCATACAAGGATAAATGTATAAAACATTACATGACCATAGGGATAACCAGAATCAAACATCGGTTCCCAAACATAAGCCCAAAACATAATAAAGAAAAAGAAATGAATGAAAGACTAAACAAGCATAAGTATATGAAGTCAAAAGGAAAAGAAGTCTCCAACAGCTTTCATCCTATGCACGTCCTCCAAATGCTCGAGTCTTTCCTAGGGTACCTGCCGTTTTGGGGACATGGAAAGGAAAGTAACGGTTGAGCAAAACGCTCAGTGCACGGATATAGACATAGTATGAATGACTAAGCATAATAAAGACTTAATAGCAGCGAAAATGTATAAGTCCTGGAAAACCTGGAACCTGTTCATAAAACTTGGAGGGGTGACCTCATCATGCAAATTAGAGGGGCTGCCTCTAATTTAATATACTATTTTTTTTTGGTAGGAGGGATCAGCTCCTTGAGAAGGATGCAAGGCACACACCACATTCACTATGAAATCTTGAATAAAAACATGTAACTAGGATGCACCCATACGCCCCACATGATAAATATAAATAAATGGCCAAAAGCTGAAGGGACGCCACGAGCAATCACTCCGCCGTGGTGAAGTCATAACATCAGTGCCTCTAATGTTATGGTTATGGTACCTCCATAACTAGGTGAAACTGGTCATGCATGTATATGGCTATAGGTAATCTTAATTAAACATAAGCAATCAAACACGTAAGTTATACTACGGGAAAACAGTTGGCTGAATACGGGGAATCCTAATAAGGAAAGAATGTCCATACTGAAAGGACGGGAATCCGTACCTTATGTCTAGTGAACGAGAAAGACGAACTGCGAGAATCCTACTTCCGAATCACTAGTGCTACATAAATACGTACATGAATAAGTATCTGCTTACTAAATACATAGCTGGTTTTATGTCATGTCTTAGCTTATTTTAAGTGTTCTTACCATGTTTTACTGTTTTAATGCCTTAAACTGTATTAAATCTTATATTCTGTTTAATCTGATTAAGTATTTCTGGTATTTCATGTATTATTATACTTACTGTGTAATAATAAGTAACTTTCCAAAAATAGCAGGTTTCCTAAAATAGAAAGTTTCCAAAATAGAAAGTTTCCAAAAATAGAAAGTTTCCAAAAATAGAAAGTTACCAAAAATAGAAAGTCTCCAAAAATAGAAAGTTTCCAAAAATAGAAAGTTTCCAAAAATAGATTTACTGCCTAAAATAGATAAGTTTCTAAAAATAGAAAGTTTCCATAAATAGATTTGCTGCCTTAATTAAATAAGTTTCTAAAAATAGAAAGTTTCCATAATTAGAAATAAGCTGGTTAAATAAGCTAAGTATATAAGCCTAAGTGTTTATCATGATTATTTTCTAAGTCATATGGTATATTGTATAGTCTAATAATTATTTCATGTAATTTAATTAAACTATAGGTTATAATATTTAATTAAAGTATAGCATGTTTTTAATTAAATATGTTAAATATTTAGGTTAAAATATGTATTATTATATATTAATAAAATAACCTAAGTCATGTTTATTAATTAATTATATCCATGGTTTTAAAATAGTTAATTAATTATAAGTCTTAAATATATAAATACTTAGGTTAAAATAATTTCATGATTATTAATAATTAAATAACCTAAGTCATGTTATTAAATTAATCACATCTTTTATTAATTTAATTTTAACATAAGTTCATAACATAATAAAAACTAACATACACCATGAACCGGATCTAGGCTAAAAACATGAACCGGACATGAAATCGACACTGTACCCCGAACCAACTCGGGGTACCCTGTGTTTACCTTGCTGCCGTGGGACCCACACGCACCAACCAAGACCATATGGTCTTGGTGGTGGTCGGCTTGGCAAACCGAAACCCATTCGGGTTCGGTTGCAGCCTGCGGCCAAAACAAACACCCCTTAAAAACAACCTTTTGAATTTATTTAACACCAAAACATGTTAGATCTATGCTTAATTATTATGTTTTTGTAAAAACATCTCATGTTCATAATTTATAAAAAGATTAAATCAAAATAAAAGGTTTAAAAAGGATTTACCGAATTCGTGGATCAAAAGGATGAAGAACAAACACGATCACCAACTTAATTTCCAAGATCCAAGATCACAAACCACCTCCTTGTGGTGTTCTTAAGGTGGCGGCACAAAGAGGAGAAGGAGGAGGGTTTTTAGGTTTTTTTTTCTAAATCTTCTGTAAAACTAAAAATGAGTAGTGTAAAAATATTTAACCCCTTTTTAGTAAAAATTGATGGGCTAAGCCCATCCTCCCTCCTAAATTTCGTGGGAATGGGGCCCACAAGGGGTAACCCGATCATTTTCCGTGTCTAATTAATAAGTGTGTTCTCGTGTTCGTGTTTTACGTGTTTGTTCGTGTTTATTTGTGTTCGCGTTTTGTGTGTTCTCGTTAAATAATTACCGTGACCTAATATATTTAATTACGCTCGTAATAAATATATATACGTAATTAATAATAGTTCGTGTTTTAATTACGTTCATGATTTCATGATCGCATGTTCGTGATTAATTATCGTTAAATGATTATTACGTGATCGTGCATAGTAAATACTTATCGTGTTCTAACACGTACGTAATACGTAAACTCCTAACACGTAATCGTAATCATGCTATATTAGGAAAGTTTTAATCTAGTACGTACGATCCTAAGGGTACTATGCATGGTAAAAGCATGCGGGTTTTACACACACCACATTCACCATGAAATCCTGACTAAAAACATGTAACTAGGATGCACCCATACGCCCCACATGATAAATATAATATAAATGGCCAAAAGCTGAAGGGACGCCACGAGTAATCACTCCGCCGTGGTGAAGTCATAACATCAGTGCCTCTAATGTTATGGTTATGGTACCTCCATAACTAGGTTAAACTGGTCATGCATGTATATGGCTATAGGTAATCTTAATTAAACATAAGCAATCAAACACATAACTTATACTACGGGAAAACAGTTGGCTGCATACGGGGAATCCTAATAAGGAAAGAATGTCCATACTGAAAGGACGGGAATCCGTACCTTATATCCAGTGAACGAAGAAGATGAACTGAGAGGAATCCTACTTCCGAATCACTAGTGCTACATAAATACATACATGAATAAGTATCTGCTTACTAAATACGTAGCTGGTTTTATATCATGTCTTAGCTTATTTTATGTGTTCTTACCATATTTTACTGTTTTAAAGCCTTAAACCGTGTTTATCTTATATTCTGTTTAATCTGATTAAGTATTTCTGGTATTTCATGTGTTATTATACTCATTGTGTAATAATAAGTAACTTTCCAAAAATAGCAGGTTTCCGAAAATAGAAAGTTTCCAAAAAATTAGAAAGTTTCCAAAAATAGAAAGTTTCCAAAAATAGAAAGTTTCCAAAAAAAGAAAGTTACCAAAAATAGAAAGTTTACAAAAATAGAAGTTTCCAAAAATAGAAAGTTTCCAAAAATAGATTTACTACTTAAAATAGATAAGTTTCTAAAAATAGAAAGTTTCCATAAATAGATCAGCTGCCTTAATTATATAAGTTTCCATAAATAGATTAGCTGCCTGAAATAAATAAGTTTCTAAAAATAGAAGGTTTCCATAAATAGATTAGCTGCCTTATTTAATTAAGTTTCTAAAAATAGAAAGTTTCCATAATTAGATATAAGCTGGTTAAATAAGCTAAGTATATAAGCCTAAGTGTTTTCATGATTATTTCCTAAGTCATATGATATAAGGTATAGTTTAATAATTATTTCATGTAATTAAATTAAACTATAGGTTAAAATATTTAATTAAAGTATAACATGTTTTTAAGTAAATAAAGTTAAATACTTAGGTTAAAACATGTATTATTATATATTAATAATATAACCTAAGTCATGTTAATTAATTAATTATATTCATGGTTTTTAAATAATTAATTAATTATAAGTCAAAAATATAAAATATACTTAGGTTAATTAATTTCATGATTATTAATAATTAAATAACCTAAGTCATGTTATTAAATTAATCATATCATTTTATTAATTTAATTTTTTAACATAAGATCATAAACATAAAAAAACTAAACATACACCATGAACCGGATCCAAACTAAAAACAATGAACCGGACATGAAATCGACACCGTACCCCAAACCAACTCGGGGTACCCCGTGTCTTACTGCTGTCGTGGGACCCACACACACCAACCAAGACCGTAATGGTCTTGGTGGTGGTCGGTTGGCCAAACCGAAACCCTTTTGGGTTCGGTGTAACCTGCGGCCAAAACAAACACCCCTTAAAAACATACTTTTGATTTTGTTTAACCCCAAATCATGTTAGATCTATGTTTATTTATTAGGTTTTAGTAAAAACATAACATGTTCTTGATTTATTAAATGATCAAATCAAAAGAAAAAGTTTAAAAAGGATTTACCGAATTCGTGGATCAAAAGGATGAAGAACAAACACGATCAACCACTAAAATTCCAAGATCCAAGATCACAAACCACCTCCTTGTGGTGGTTGTAGGGTGGCGACACAAAAGAACAAGGAAGGAGGGTTTTAGGTTTTTTCTAAAATCTTTTGTGAATGAAAATGAGTAGTGAAAAATTATTAACCCCCCTTTAGTAAAATTTGACAAATGGGCTTGGCCCATTTGTCCTTGTAGCCACGGGTAGGGGCCCCACTTGGGGTACCCGTACCTTTTTCCGTGTCCCGATGTTAAGTTGTACGTTCGTGATTAATTGTGTTCGCGTTTTAAGTGTTCTCGTTACGTAACTACCGTGATCTAATATATTTAATTACGCTCGTAATAAATATATATACGTAATTAATAATAGTTCGTGTTTTAGTTACGTTCATGATTTCATGATCGCATGTTCGTGATTAATTATCGTCAAATAATTATTACGTGATCGTGCGTAGTAAATACTTATCGTGTTCTAACACGTACGTAATACGTAAAATCCTAACACGTAATCGTAATCATGCTATATTAGGAACGTTTAATCTAGTACGTACGATCCTAAGGGTACTATTCATGGTAAAAGCATGCGGGTTTTACAACTCTTCCCCCCTAAAAAGAATAATTCGTCCCCGAATTATAGATAAAGTAAACTGAAAAAGAAGAACATACCCGAATTCAAAATATGAAATGAGGGTAAGAAGCCCGGATAGACTCCTCTATTTCCCAAGTGGCTTCCCGCTCGGTATGATCCCTCCATAGAATTTTGACGAATGGAATCGTCTTCTTTCTCATGACTAGTTCTTGTCTATCAAGAACTCGTTCGGGTTCTTCTATAAAAGTGAGATCTTCACGTATCTGTTCCAGTGGATACCGAACCATGTGAAGGGGATGATACTGGTACCCTCTGAGTAAGGACACATGAAACACATTGTGCACATGCAAAAGCTGTGGAGGTAACGCCAATCGGTAAGATACTTCACCAACTCGTTCAATGATATCAAACGGTCTGATGAAACGAGGACTGAGCTTCCCTTTAATCCCGAAGCGTCTAAGACCACGTGCCGACGAAACTTTAAGGAAGACGTGATCTCCTACGTTAAAGTGTATATCCCTACGACGCTTATCGGCGTAACTCTTCTGACGTGACCGTGCCTCTTGAATCTTCTGCTTAGCTACTACGATCTTCTCATTGGTCATCTCTATGATTTCCGGTCCTTCAAGTGTTCGCTCGCCACCCTGATCCCAGCAGATTGGGGCGCGACACTTTCTGCCATACAACATCTCAAATGGAGCACACTTGATACTTGTGTGCCAACTGTTGTTGTATGCAAATTCCACCAAACAGATGTAATCGTCCCAATCACCCGTCCATTCCAACGCACAAGACCTCAACATATCCTCCAATGTCTGAATGGTTCGCTCCGACTGTCCGTCCGTTTGAGGATGAAAAGCCGTGCTATGCTTAAGTTGTGTACCCCAAGCTTTCTGCAGACTTTTCCAAAAGCGCGAAGTGAATCGAGGATCTCTGTCTGAGAGGATGCTGGATGGTGCACCGTGGAGTCTCATGATCTTTCTTCTGTACGCATCTGTGAGTTTACTTACCGAATCTTCCTTGCGGATCGGTAAGAAATGAGCTGATTTGGTAAGTCGATCAACGATAACCAAAATTGCATCGTGCTTCCTTTTGGTAGGCGGAAGACCAGTAACAAAATCCATGGTGATTTTGTCCCACTTCCACTCTAGGATATCTAACGGTTGAAGGAGACCGCCAGATCGCTGATGCTCAATCTTAACCTGCTGGCAGGTAATACATTTGGAGACGTAAGTGGCCACATCCTGTTTCATACCACTCCACCAAAAGTACTGCTTGATGTCATGGTACATCTTAGTCGAACCATGATGTATAGAGAATGGGGAGCTATGAGCTTTAGCTAACAAAGCTTCCCAGAGTTCTTGGTCATCAGGAACACAAAGTCTCGTGCCCTGCCACACGATACCATCTGCATCTACTCTGAATTCTGTCTGCTTCTCCAAATTCTGTACTATCGCCCAGATTCCTCCGTCATCCTTCTGAGCTTCCTTGATCTTAGATAGCAACTCGGGTTCTACTCTAAGATTAGCCCAGTAACCATGCTGTCCACGTACCATGATCTCGATGTCTAGTCGCTCCAAGTCTCTGATGATTTCCTCTTCGATTTTAATGCCGTTGATCATTCCGGACTTCCTGCTAAGAGCATCTGCTACTACATTTGCCTTTCCGGGATGATACTGTAGATTAATGTCATAATCCGTCAATAGTTCCAACCATCTCCTCTGCCTCATGTTCAATTCACGCTGAGTGAAGATATACTCAAGCTCTTGTGGTCCGTGAAAATGTCACATGATTCTCCATATAAGTAGTGCCTCCATATCTTCAATGCAAACATGACTGCAGCAAGTTCCAGGTCGTGCGTGGGGTAATTTTCTTCATAAGGCTTAAGATGCCGTGAAGCGTACGCGATCACTTTCCCATGTTGCATGAGAACACAGCCAAGTCCCTTCCCCGATGCATCGCTGTAGATTTGAAATCCACCCGTACCAGATGGTAGAGTAAGAATAGGTGCAGATACTAGCTTCTGCTTCAGGTCTTCAAAGCTCTTATCTCGATCTTTAGTCCAGACGAAAATGTCACATGATTCTCCATATAAGTAGTGCCTCCATATCTTCAATGCAAACATGACTACAGCAAGTTCCAGGTCGTGCGTGGGGTAATTTTCTTCATAAGGCTTAAGCTGCCGTGAAGCGTACACGATCACTTTCCCATGTTGCATGAGAACACAACCAAGTCCCTTCCCCGATGCATCGCTGTAGATTTGAAATCCACCCGTACCAGATGGTAGAGTAACAATAGGTGCAGATACTAGCTTCTGCTTCAGGTCTTCAAAGCTCTTCTCTCGATCTTTAGTCCAGACGAATTTCTCCCCTTTCCGCATCAGTTTGGTCAATGGTAGTGCTAGGCGGGAAAAGTTCTCCACGAATCTACGGTAATAGCCAGCTAAGCCTAAGAAACTGCGGACTTCCGTCGCTGATGTCGGCCTTGGCCACTTAGTAATGGCCTCAACCTTCGCTTGATCCATAGTGATTCCTTCTGCTGATACAATGTGACCTAAGAATGCCGCCTTGTCTAACCAGAACTCACACTTGGAGAATTTAGCATACAGCTGCTTCTGGCGAAGAATCTGTGGTACTGTACGAAGATGGTCTTCGTGTTCCTCCTTGGACTTTGAGAAGATCATGATGTCATCGATGAAGAAAATGACGAACTTGTCCAGAAATTCATGGAAGATTCTGTTCATCAAATCCATGAACACTGCTGGAGCATTTGTCAGGCCAAATGGCATAACTACAAACTCGTAGTGGCCATAACGGGTATGAAAGGCAGTCTTAGCGATGTCCTGCTCCTTGACCCGTAGCTGATGATAACATGACCTAAGATCAATCTTGGAGAAGTGTTTGGCCCCTTGGAGTTGGTCAAACAGATCGTCAATGCGTGGCAGTGGATATCTATTCCGAATGGTAATCTTGTTGAGCTCGCGATAGTCTATGCAAAGACGCATACTGCCGTCCTTCTTCTTAACAAACAAGACTGGTGCGCCCCATGGAGATGCGCTCGGTCGAATGAAACCTCGTTCGAGAAGTTCTTGCAGTTGATTCTTTAGCTCCTTCAGCTCTATGGGAGCTATGCGATAAGGAGCCTTGGAGATTGGTTCAGCTCCTGGAACCAGCTCGATACTGAATTCCACTTCTCGTGCAGGTGGTATGCCCAGAAGTTCTGCTGGAAAAACATATTGGAATTCCGACACGATAGGATGATCCTGAATCGATGGGGATTCAACATCCATGTCGTGAACCGTAGCAAGATAACCCTCGCAGCCATGTGACAGTAGTGCACGCGCTTGCAGGGTAGATATGACTTGTACAGACCGTCCGGGTATGAACCCATTATGAATGTACTCTGGTGCATTAACATCACCGAAGATAACTCGATATGAATGGCAGTTTATGGTAGCATGATGCTTGGATAGCCAATCCATGCCCAAAATCATGTCGAAGTCATTCATGTCCAGCGGAAGTGCGTCGACAGGTCGAACCTTATCGTCAAATTCTAGGGTAAGACTCTTGTATACATGGGTGATTAATACAGAGTCCCTCAAAGGCGTGGAAATCGTAAGCCTATTTTCTAGTGGCAAGGGAGGCATCCTAATGTTCTTAGCATAAGCAATAGAAATAACCGAGTGACTAGCACCCGTATCAAAAAGAACACATGCAGCTTGACCATACATATACAAGATTCCAATGATGGTACCTGTAGACTTGTTGGCCTGGTCTCGAGATGTCGTATAGACACGCCCGGCAGTAGGAGGCGGCTTGGTATCAGCATGTCCCGATGTACCCTCCATCTCGCCCTTACGGCAATCCTTCATAATATGGCCAGGAAGACCACACTTGAAGCACGCATCAGTATTACGGCGACATGGTCCTGGGTGCCTACGGTGGCAAGTAGAGCAAAGAGAATGAGTGTCTCCTCCAGCAGGTGCTCTGGCTGGCTGAGAACCTGATAAAGCATTTAACATAAGACATGATAGTTGGGTACAAAGGACAAAGCGGATAATCGTAAGATTGAATACCAGTGATAGCTGGACGGCTAGGCTGCGAACCTCTCTGGTTCTGGTCCCTGCCGTTTCCATGGTTCCTGGTAGAAGTTTGCTAAAGTGTCAGAATATGAGTTATAACATGAAAACATAAGGAAATGCGTAAGTATTAGGACCTGCTGCTGTTGGAGTGCCCAGCGTTGTTACGGTAATTATCATTACCGCCACGCCTATCCGTAGCAGAACGGTCGTTAGTCTGACCGTTTCCCTTGGGCTGATGAGGCTGCTGCTGAGTAGCCGGCTGAGACCGGTCCCCAGTTTTCTGCCTGGAAGATACATTTAAGAGATGAATAATTGACATATGGAAAGTATACGGATTGGTCACCGCTTGAATACGAATGTTTACCTCTTGTCGGGTCTTTCAGCTTCCCCGAACTCATCTCTCTCCTGCAGCATCTCTAGTTTTCGTGCTGCATCGGCCACTTGTGCTACAGTGTTGAACGTAGCACACACCAGATTGTTTGCGACCGATGTGCGAAGAGCCCATCTAAAGTGATGTGCCTGTTCTTCCGGAGTACCTGCTGCCGCACCAAGGAAACCAGCTAAGCGGAGAAAGCGCTACATAAACTCATTGCTATTCTCCCCAGCTCTCTGTCGGATCCCATGGTACTCTCTCTTGAGCTTGTCCTGTTCAGCCTTGGGAAAGAACTGCTCCATCACGCTGTCCTTGAACTAAGCCCAAGTCAAACCAGCAACACACTCGTCACCACCTTCAGACTGCATCAATGCTAACCACCAGTTGAGTACATCGCCTTCGAACCGATAGCATGTCAACCTCGCCTTATATGCGGGGTCACAGCCCATAGCGTTGAAAATCTTCTCGATGTGAGCCAACCAGCTTTTAGCATCACTGGGGCTATCTGTCTTCTCAAAAGCTCGAGGGCGGAGCTTGTTGAATCTCTCCAGCCATACTGCTAATGTCACTGGAGGAGGAGGAGGTGCCTGATTATGCTGCTGATTATTGGAAGCTTGAACTTCAGCCCTGATGTCATTCCTCGGTTGAGGAAGCAAAGCTTGGATAGCGGCCTGAATTGTAGCATTGAGCTGCTCCTGTTCGCGTGTGAGAACCATCTGACAGTATAACATAAAACATATGATTAAACAGATCAAAACATAAAATATATATATATACATGAAAAAAAAAATTTATATCAAAATTTCACGAGAAAAATTTTATGCAAGAAAATTTTGTGTATGAATGCATGATGCAGTTTTATGAAAACTTTTTTATGCTCGAGAGTGAACGCCTCTGGTCAGTTCACCCAAAACAAAAGACATAGCGAGGGGACGCCTATGGGTCGGTCCCAAATCTAAAAGTTTCGATAAAACACATGCGACTAAATAGGGCCAGTCCTGTACCAACCATTACTTAGTCAAAAATCTGCGACAATGACATGTATATGTATGCTTAAAAATGATGAATGCATGAACACAACTGTCAGTTCTAGGAAGACCGTAGTGACTACCCACTAATCACAGGTCATATTTGAGAGCCTACAGGTCGAAGCCTTGGCTCTGATACCATAATTGTAACACCCCATATTGATAATGGAAATGTCACATGCAATTATGGCGTGTTGATGGTTGTAAATTCAAACTCGTTTAGGAAAACGAGGTAATTAGGGTAAGTATTAACGAGTAGTTTAGGAAAACCACAAGTTATGACCCAAGAATAAAGTGAGTTCGTTCTCGAGGAGGCACGTGCGTTGTGTGATGAATTGATTAATGTTTGTGATTATATTGAGAAGAAAAGAAAATAGAAATAAGAAAGAAATGACGGTTACGAAGACGGATCGAGCTAAGACGAAAGGATCGTTCACGTAAAACCGTAAAAACTACAAAATTAAAAATTTTAAACCTAAAAATTAATTAAAAGCGAAAAGTAGTCTAAAATAATATAAATAAGAATAAAAATCCAATAAAAATATTTTAAAACCTTTTATTAATTAAATATTCAATTTTAAATGCTAATTAAAGCCCTAAAATTAAATATAATTAATCAAAATGTCCAAAATATAATTTTATTGAACAAATAACTTACTTATATTATCCAAAGACTAAAAAATATTTTTCCTAATTTTTGAAAACTATTTTTCTATTTTTAAATCACTAAAAACTATTTTTAAACTAAAATAATTATAAAAAATAATAAAATAATGCTAAAAATAATTTACCAATTTTAAAAATCCTAATTTACTCTAATGAACAGTAGAAAATTGAAAAAGTTTGAAAAATATAAAATTTTTCACTAAAGGACAAAAATAGTTTAAATAAAAACCCTAATTAAACTAAATTAATAATAAAAAATAATTAAAAAGTGAACAGTAAAAACTTTTTATACCAAAAATCTTAAAATAATATTCTAATTCTAGGAAAATGTTAAAACTGAAAAATAAGTATTTTTGGCACTAAATGCCAAAAACAGAAATAATAAAAGTAATTAAAATAGCAATAAAACCTAAAAATAGCAAATGAACAGTAAATAAAAATCTAATTAATCAGAAAAATAAAAAATTAAATTAGAAAAATAATGGAACTAGTTTGAAAGTCTAATTCACAAATTTGGGCACTAAAGACAAAAAATGAAGGTTTCTGATAGTGACACTTGACTGGATTTGTCTTGTAGCTTAGCAGTACTAACAATGGTGCTACCAGTGGGAAGTTTGTTCCCACTGCTAGTTAATTTTTTTGGTCAGAAAAGCAATAAGCTTAGGAAAGCTTATTGTGAGTGCTTATTTTGGACAATAAGGCACCCTTGTACTCAGTTGAGTATAAGGAGTCAATGTAAACACAAAAACAAGCAAGTCCTAACACAAAATCAACCACAATTAGCTCCAAAAGTTTCTGATAAAGCTTGCACTTTCTGATGAACAGTAACAAAAGATTACATGCACAAAAACGGATCTCAAAAGCTCATAACTTGCACATAATCCAACCAAATGACAAATAAGCAATAGCAAACCCTGCTTAAACCTAGTATCTAACAATCAACAAGATTTGTTGGCACAAAAATCACCAAATAGGCAGTAAAAAGGATTGACTGAATTAGGTGCTATAATACCAAGTTTATCATGCAAATGAGTTTAAATCTCTACCAAACTCAATGTAAACTAACATGCAACCTATTATCAACCTATTGAATGATTTAAACAGGTTTTAACCAAAGATGCATAACTTTTACCCTAGGTTAAACCCTTATCCAAACACCCTTTAAATTTTTCAGAAAATTATTTAACAAAGCAAATGAATTCAAATCACACTCAAACTGATTGAAACAACTTATAACATGCATATAAGGCCCTAATCAGTAGGATCAAACCAAATAACCAACACTTAAACAACTTTAAAAAAAATCACATAAATCACATAATTTCATTAACTAGAAAACTGAAACAAGGGAACAAGGTATTATACCTTGTGGGACCCACATCTAGGCCCCACTAAGGCTGCTATGCCTTCTCCTATAAGCTGGGGCTTGTGCAGATCCTCTATAAGCTGCTTATGTAGCTTATGCTTGATAAAATGAAATGGATAGAAAGAAATAGATTCTTGTTTTCTTCCTGTTTCCTGCACACCACAACCAACAAGAAAAGAGAGCTGGTAGAGTAAGCTTGTCACAAGCTTATAAGGCTTGGGATGAGCTTATGCTACAGTAAATGTCAAGCTAAAAAAAGAAAAGTAAAAATGAGATTTTTACTTTGAAAATTCAGAAAACTTGAAAACTTTTGAAACGGATTAAAAAGCTTTACAAGCTTAGTAGCTTATTTGGTTATCCAACAAATAAGCTAATAACTTCTATAACTTTCACAGAAAGGTCAAGACTTGGATTGAGTGTCCTTTCACCAAACCTCACTTTCTGAATTACACTTAACCAAACCAAAATGGATTATGGAACTCAGATTATGCTTAAACACTACCACCAACTTTTAAAACCACAAAAAGGAATTACTTTATAACACAAATACCAACTTTTATAACTCTTAAAAAGGGATTACAATATTCTGAAAGCAAAAATCTGGAACAAGAAAGTATAAAGGGTACATGCACCCTTTATATACAGGTGAAGGAGATGTTCTAACATAAACCCTAGCATGAATAAAGTTCCTAATTTGTCCTTAAACGGATCTCAGAATATGCTGTGATGATTCCATTTTTTAAACTTGAAAACTTGGCTCCCATGTGAAGAATCAGAGTACTTGAGGTCTTCTATTCGTTGGATTTGAGTGGTGAGCAAGCAAATGCATCTTGGCCTTTGATTTGGTCAAGGAACCCCTGGCAATCTTGTATTCTTGTGAAGACCCATGACTTTGAGCTGGTGGGGAGGGAACAAGGATGTGTGAAGTCACAATCTGGGTGGACCATTGTGTTTGGTGAGCTGTCAAGGACTAAAACCCCATGGTTAATTAGTATTTGGCTTAATGAATAAGTTGATTGTAACTGGTTTTGTTCTAGGGTTTATATGAATTAGGGGTGGGTTTTGGGGTTTTTGATGTGAATACTATCCGTTTCCCACGTTAATCTGTTTTTAAAAACGGATTAATTAAGTTTGTTTATTTAAGGGAAGTGGAAAGAGGACGTGGCAGGTGAGTGGTGAAGTGGAGGGGTGTGATTGGTGGTGGTGGGTGACATGGCAGGATGATAGGCTGGGGTGAGTTGTATGGTCTTGGCAATATAAGCCCCTTTGGTTCTCTTAATGTCTTCATATTGTAAATAATCAGCAAAAACTTCCATTCCTTTGTTAAATACTTTGGCAGATTGTCAATTTTGGCACAAGTACTTTTCATACTTTTAAAAAGAACTTCAAATGTAATTTCTTCATTCTTCAAGGACTGAACTTGTAATATCCTGATAATTTAGGGACCACAATGCATTTTATGAGTTTTGCAAGGGTATAAATTGCCAAGTCTTCAAAAATGAAGGACCAATGTTGCCAATCTTCAATTCTTCAAGGTCATTTTTGGAAAATCCATTCTTGGGCCCGGTTCATTGTGCGGCTTCGTTTCCCGTGTTCGTTTTTGAATGATTCTTGTTATCTTTTTGCCATTTCCTTAATATCCGTACCTAAAATACACAAGCAACAAACACAAGCATATATTTGGCAGTTTTAATGATATTTTATGCATTTTAAGCCCGATTTGGACGATGAGACTATGTATAAAAGCAGTCTCATCACTCCCCCATACTAAACCATTGCCGTGCCCTCACGCAATGCTAGAATAAAGTATCGTAGCACCTCCAAAATTCATTTTTATTCATATTATTGGAATGATAAACTAGCTACACTACTACTATTTCTACTACTTGTGTTTAAGACATAATGTCTGATTTTCATCGCAAAATGGGACGTTTAGGATCATAGAATAAGAACACGTGAATGCTTCGTTAGAAATAATTTCATCGTCCTCGATTTTCACCCCAATTCCATGCCAAGCGTGCAACGAGATCATTGTCATTATAAGTTAGTAATGCTAACACTACTCATATGCCCTAATCACGTACTTATCCTCCCATTATTCCTAAGTTGTATCTCTTATATTTTATTATGTCTTGAATGTTTCACGAGGATACATTGTTGACTTATGCGTGAATAGAGATTTAGGTCTAAAAATAGAGTCCTAACGGTGTAACTAAGACCATCAAATCAATAACCCCTCCTAATAGACAACGATGTTAAAAAATTAAGTTGACAAGAAGAATAGATAAACAGGTTTTATAACGGTTTTGAACGGTTTTGAACATGAGACTTATTACCAAGACTTTTATACGCCCCCTAACGGAAGGGCCTTATTATCTTTGGTTTACCTCCATCTTTTATTCAACTTCGCCATGAAGCTTTTATTATGACTTCGGTCTTGCCTTGCCTTTTATTATCCGCCTCATCGGTGGTTTTATTAGCCAAAGACGTATATCCTCACGCTAAAGCAAATTTTGGATCTTTAAAGCTTCGAAGATTAAGGCTTGATTCACTTTCAGTTTTGCATAGATTTTAGGCCTTGTGGGGCTTCAAATTGTTTGCTAGATTTAGGTGAGCACTTGAAATCTTATTATTGGGTGAAGCTTTCGATTATTCGGGTGCCAATACTTCGAAACCGTGATGCTGGCGATACCTTAATGTCTTCCCAATTTAATTACACGGAAGCTACTAGAAAAGACTAGAAACCCAACAATCCTAACTAAACCGCTAAGTCAATATTTATTAAGCAAAAAATATTTACATGCGAAGGGAGAATAAGCAAACAACGAGAACAGGTGAGTTTTTAAAAGAATACGAGTACTCTACGTTTAGCATAGTAACTTATAATTAACCCTATCATTTCTCGTCCTCATTTAAGAGACTTAGCCTAATGTGTAGTTAAGGAATCAAAGCTAAGTGCTCAACACGCATGGTCGAGTCAAAAATTACTCTTATTCTCGCCATCGGAAAACCTACATTCGTGTCTTCAAACCCTTATAAAACATGAGAAAATTTTTAAAATTTGGCCATTTTTAGCCTTATTTTGCAACAAAACGATAAACAAAAAGATAAACTTTGGAAAGCGTGAAGGTTTGGCAAGGCAAGTATCTATTCACCCCCCATACTAAAGTTAAACATTGTCCTCAATGTTTCGAGTCTAGGGGTGCAAACACCCCCATACTAGAGACGTAGTCGAATGCCTAATCTAGCATGGAAAGGGTGTAACCAATAAATTAATAGCCGTTTATGAAGTGTGCTAAAAACCTAAGGTTAGAACATCAAAGGATATATCATTTGGATAGTGAGAAAGTCTTCAAAGCAAACGATCGAGTGCTCCCATAAAACGAACACGAGAGGCTCCAATCGTGAAGATAATGATCATCTAAAAACCACAATGCACAAACAACCACGGAACAAAGGTTGGAAGGGCACAAATCCCCTCACATTAAACTAATTAGAAAGCAATAATATGTACATGGATAAGCATGGGTCTCCCCCACGAGGCACCTTGTTTTTGATAACCGAGTCAAAAGCTCGACTCGAATCCCCATAAATGTGATCATTTAGGGATAATCATGGTATGGTCAATTTTTGGTGGGGCTTACATGATAAACAAGGCCCAAAAACAACCGGTATTAAGGACTAAGTCCGTTGATGGTGTAAAATACCGGGATCGAAGATGGCGTTCTCATTTTCATTGAAAAAACAAACCAACGCCACTTCATCAATAGTCAACAAAAACTCAAAGAGTTTCAAGAAAATAGGAGAGAATAAATAGAAGGGTGGGACAATGGGTAAGTCATGAAAACATTGAGCTACTCGAGGTATACTCGCACCAATCAAATAGAAAGATTTTCCATATATTGCATCGGTGGAAGACCGAGATTTCCCTTTATAAGTAATTCCAGGATCAAATATCTCGTCCTCGGTGGAGAAAGGAGAGGGAACATAAGGGATTTACCCCATACTAAGTCCACACAAAGCATCGTCAAAAGGAGAAGACGAGCTTTTAGTGCTCAATACACGTGGTGATGATGGAGTTAGAATTGTAGAAAAATCTTTTAAATTTAATTTAAAATCTTTCCCTTTTTCATCTTTTAAACTCTCCTTGTGAAAACCCGATTTAATTATGTCGAAAATATTTGGTGTTTCTAAAGCAATGTTAGTCACAGTAAAAATTCTCACATTTGAAAACCGTTTTGGTATAGGTGGTGGCAAGTTCTCAAAACGTTTGTCAACAAAGAAAACTCCCCCATCGGGATCAACATATTCATCATCCGAAGAATCATTCGAGATTGGAATCGTAGGCTTAACACTCTTAACCTCCACCGGCGGAGGGGACGGAACTTCATTTTTCTCAACAACTTCTAAAACTCTTTTTGAAATCTTTTTGCAAATGTTTTTGATGGGATTGACATTGTACAAAGACATGATAGAATACACATGAGAAAGTGTGGAGTTTTGAGTTGCATTAATGACGAGTTCTTCCTCATTGAAACGAAGAGTTATTTTCCTTGCATGCACATCGATAAGTGCTCTCGAGGTATCCAAAAATGATTGACCTAAAATTAGCGGGACTTTAGGATCGATGGAAATATCAACAACAATAAAGTCTATAGGATAGTAGAACTTTCCAACTTTTACAAAGACGTCCTCGGCTACTCCACAAGCTAGAATCGTAGAATGATCGGCCATCTCGATTGACATTCTTGAAGGAGTGAGATTGGGAAGATTGAGCGATTTAAAAATCTCAAGAGGCATCAAATTAATACTAGCACCAAGACCGGCCAAGGCGTAGCATTCTTCCATGTCTTGTATAGCACATGGGATTAAAAACTTGCCAGGATCACCGACTTTTTGAGGTATGCGGCTAAGAAAAACCGATGAACAACTAGACGATTTTTGCAATTTCTCTTTGTTATTCAACATACTTTTGAAGTTCGCGGCAAATCGAGGCATCATGACTAAGGCGTCGGCAAAACTTATATTGAAATGCAAGTCACGAAACATTTTCATAAAAAGTTCAAATTGATAGTTATTTCGTTCTTGTGCCTTTTCCTTGTCTCGTCTTGAAGGGTATGGTAAGGGTGGTGTGGGTTAGGGCATAGGCATCAGCCTTGGAATCTCGGGTTCCATGATTGGTATTGGTTCAACCGTAGGTGTGGTTTGAGCGGTACTTCGTGGGCTTGGAATTTGCTCCTTTTCTACCACCACCTCGGGTTCTTTCTCTTTTTCCTTCTCCATAGAAGTACTTGGACGAGAAATGGGTTCTTTGAAAGTTTTACCACTACGAGTAGTAATAACCTTCAATTCTCCTTTCGGGTTCACGATGGTATCACTAGGAAGCCCACCCGAAGAAGAGGGTTTACACATGATAGCTTCAAACATTTTTCCCATTCGGTCTTCAAACTTAGATTGCCTAGCATCCACTTTTAACAATTCTTGCTTAATCTCATGTTGACCTTGCTCCATTTTTTGTTGATTTTGTTGGAGTCGTTGAACATTTCCTTCCATTTTATTAGCATGAGTTTTAAGTTCATTAGCAAGTTCGTTTTTAAGCTCGTTTTTCAACTCGGATCTTAAGCTAACCATTTCACGTTGCATATTGTCAAACTTAGCATCATTTGCCTTTGCATAATTCAAAAATTCTCCTTGAAGATTTTTGGTGTGATCATTTTGAAAACCTTGAGTGGTAGTTTGAAAATCACGGTTTTGGTTTTGATTTGAAATTTGCCCATTTCCACTTTGATAATTACCCTTGTTGTAATTACGTTGATTGCCTTGATAATTATCACCTTGGTTGTTGTTTCGATAGTTATTAGCATTTTGATTTGGTGGAGCTTGATTTTGGCGGGAACCTTGGCCGTTTTGGTTATAAGTTCCCGTGGCTATATAAGCACTCGAAGTGTTACCATCCGCGGTAATGCACTCGGAAAGATCATGAGCTCCCCCACAAGACAAACAACTCTTAGAAACCGCTTTAACCGAAGCGGAATTCGAAGCTTCTTGAGCTTTCCAATGGGACATAAGGTTAGCAAATCTATAAAAAAAACAATTTTCTTCATTTGCTTCATCATGTAAGGCATTAATGCTACGAGACGATGATGAGCCCATTTTGGCAACACTCGGTGTGTTACGAGGGCTATAAACCTTAGACCTATTCTCAATTATCACCAAAGCTTCCTAGACCGTTTTACACAAAAAATTACCACCCGCGGCGGCATTTAAATAATCTCTTTCATGATCATTAAGTCCATTGTAAAACGTGTCAATTTGGTGCAAGTCGGAAAAACCGTGATGAGGACATTCATGTAACATTTCCTTAAACCTATTCCAAGCTGTTGAAAAACTTTCATTTGATTCTTGTGAAAATTTTGAAATCTCATTTTTCAAATGCGTAGTCTTAGAGGGCGGAAAAAATTGGTTCACAAATTTCGAAACGAGATCCTTCCACGTCAATATAGAATTGGGTGGCTCTTTCTCTAACCAAATTTTATCGGGCCCTGCTAAGGAATACAGAAAAAGCATCATCTTAATCGAGTCATTCGAGACATCCTTGAATTTGCAAGTGGCGGTAAGACGATTGAATTGGCGGATATGGTTGTGTGGATTGTCCTTCTCATCACCACGGAATTTGTTGTTTTGGATCATCGACAACAAACCCGTTTTCACCTCAAAATTATCCGCAAGGATAGCGGGAATCACAATAGCTTCTCCATAACCCTCGGTGGGTGCTTGAAGTAACTCCATCATAGTTCGATTCGCCATGGTTGGTGCTTCTCGTACAATGGGTTCGTCAATAGGAGACTCCTCACTAGAATGAGTTGGAGTGGGAGTTTTGTTCTTTCGTCTACGTGCACGTTTTGCTTGATTACGAGTTAGCATAAACGTCACGTACAACGTGGAGACGAGCAAAGAAGATTCTTTTTGGTGTTTTGTATTTTTCAATTTTTTTGCGGTTTTTGATGGTATTAACTTTTTTTTATTTTGGTGAATGTATTAAGTAGACAAAAATCTACAAATCACCTCCTTAATCAAATCTCTTGATTAAAGAAGCCTCAAGGAATGAAAACGATCACGTGGAGTGAACGTCTTCGATGACTTTAGAACGATGGTGGAACACCAAATCGTTCAAGAGGGTTTAATCAATAGAAACCAAGAAAATATATATGATATGTAATAATACTTTGGGCAGCAAAACCCTCGATTAGCTCTCAAAATCAAATACTCACAAGCAAGCGGAGGAAACGAGGCGGCGCGAAGCACTTAAGAGCCTTTTTCCTTTAGGTCGTGAAATACAACCGCCTTATACCCACCTTATAGTTTGTATTTTTCAAAATCGAGCTTCACGAAAGTATTTATCTATTTTTGCCTTTTTCCTTTGGTTTGAGATTCGAATACAATGATTGGGTAATGACCTCCCAAGTCAAGGTTGTGATTTCTCACGTATTTGGAGTACTTGTGAATTTATTGTTCTACGTATACAATATATTAATAATATTCACACAAAAACCAAAAAACGATAATACGTATTAGTAGAGTGCTACTAATACATATACTAATTATGGTTAGTATAAAAACAACAATTGTTCAATCAAAACACAACACGCCTCCCCGGCAGCGGCGCCAGAAATGATGGTTGTAAATTCAAACTCGTTTATGAAAACGAGGTAATTAGGGTAAGTATTAACGAGTAGTTTAGGAAAACCACAAGTTATGACCCAAGAATAAAGTGAGTTCGTTCTCGAGGAGGCACGTGTGTTGTGTGATGAATTGATTAATGTTTGTGATTATATTGAGAAGAAAAGAAAATAGAAATAAGAAAGAAATGACGGTTACGAAGACGGATCGAGCTAAGACGAAAGGATCGTTCACGTAAAACCGTAAAAACTACAAAATTAAAAATTTTAAACCTAAAAATTAATTAAAAGCTAAAAGTAGTCTAAAATAATATAAATAAGAATAAAAATCCAATAAAAATATTTTAAAACCTTTTATTAATTAAATATTCAATTTTAAATGCTAATTAAAGCCCTAAAATTAAATATAATTAATCAAAATGTCCAAAATATAATTTTATTGAACAAATAACTTATTTATATTATCTAAAGACTAAAAAGTATTTTTCCCAATTTTTGAAAACTATTTTTCTATTTTTAAATCACTAAAAACTATTTTTAAACTAAAATAATTATAAAAAATAATAAAATAATGCTAAAAATAATTTAGCAATTTTAAAAATCCTAATTTACTCTAATGAACAGTAGAAAATTGAAAAAGTTTGAAAAATATAAAATTTTTCACTAAAGGACAAAAATAGTTTAAATAAAAACCCTAATTAAACTAAATTAATTATAAAAAATAATTAAAAAGTGAACAGTAAAAACTTTTTATACCAAAAATCTTAAAATAATATTCGAAGTCTAGGAAAAATGTTAAAACTGAAAAATAAGTATTTTTGGCACTAAATGCCAAAAACAGAAATAATAAAAGTAATTAAAATAGCAATAAAACCTAAAAAATAGCAAATGAGCAGTTAATAAAAATCTATTTAATCAGAAAAATCAAAAATTAAATTAGAAAAATAATGGAACTAGTTTGAAAGTCTAATTCACAAATTTGGGCACTAAAGACAAAAAATGAAGGTTTCTGATAGTGACACTTGACTGGATTTGTCTTGTAGCTTAGCAGTACTAACAATGGTGCTACCAGTGGGAAGTTTGTTCCCACTGCTAGTTAATTTTTTTGGTCAGAAAAGCAATAAGCTTAGGAAAGCTTATTGTGAGTGCTTATTTTGGACAATAAGGCACCCTTATACTCAGTTGAGTATAAGGAGTCAATGTAAACACAAAAACAAGCAAGTCCTAACACAAAATCAACCACAATTAGCTCCACAAGTTTCTGATAAAGCTTGCACTTACTGATGAACAGTAACAAAAGATTACATGCACAAAAACGGATCTCAAAACCTCATAACTTGCACATAATCCAACCAAATGACAAATAAGCAATAGCAAACCCTGCTTAAACCTAGTATCTAACAATCAACAAGATTTGTTGGCACAAAAATCACCAAATAGGTAGTAAAAAGGATTGACTGAATTAGGTGCTATAATAACAAGTTTATCATGCAAATGAGTTTAAAACTCTACCAAACTGAATGTAAACTAACATGCAACCTATTATCAACCTATTGAATGATTTAAACAGGTTTTAACCAAAGATGCATAACTTTTACCCTAGGTTAAACCCTTACCTAAACACCCTTTAAATTTTTCAGAAAATGATTTAACAAAGCAAATGAATTCAAATCACACTCAAACTGATTGAAACAACTTATAACATGCATATAAGGCCCTAATCAGTAGGATCAAACCAAATAACCAACACTTAAACAACTTTAAAAAAAATCACATAAATCACATAATTTCATTAACTAGAAAACTGAAACAAGGGAACAAGGTATTATACCTTGTAGGACCCACATCCAGGCCCCACTAAGGCTGCTATGCCTTCTCCTACAAGCTGGGGCTTGTGCAGATCCTCTATAAGCTGCTTATGTAGCTTATGCTTGATAAAATGAAATGGATAGAAAGAAATGGATTCTTGTTTGCTTCCTGTTTCCTGCACACCACAACCAACAAGAAAAGAGAGATGGTAGAGTAAGCTTGTCACAAGCTTATAAGGCTTGTGATGAGCTTATGCTACAGTAAATGTCAAGCTAAAAAAAAGAAGAGTAAAATGAGATTTTTACTTTGAAAATTCAGAAAACTTGAAAACTTTTGAAACGGATTAAAAAGCTTATACAAGCTTAGTAGCTTATTTGGTTATCCAACAAATAAGCTAATAACTTCTATAACTTTCACAGAAAGTTCAAGACTTGGATTGAGTGTCCTTTCACCAAACCTCACTTTCTGAATTACACTTAACCAAACCAAAATGGATTATGGAACTCAGATTATGCTTAAACAATACCACCAACTTTTAAAACCACAAAAAGGAATTACTTTATAACACAAATACCAACTTTTATAACTCTTAAAAAGGGATTACAATATTTTGAAAGCAAAAATCTGGAACAAGAAAGTATAAAGGGTACATGCACCCTTTAAATACAGGTGAAGGAGATGTTCTAACATAAACCCTAGCATGAATAAAGTTCCTAATTTGCCCTTAAACGGATCTCAGAATATGCTATGATGATTCCATTTTTTGAACTTGAAAACTTGGCTCCCATGTGAAGAATCAGAGTACTTGAGGTCTTTTATTCGTTGGATTTGAGTGGTGAGCAAGCAAATGCATCTTGGCCTTTGATTTGGTCAAGGAACCCCTGGCAATCTTGTATTCTTGTGAAGACCCGTGACTTTGAGCTGGTGGGGAGGGAACAAGGATGTCTGAAGTCACAATCTGGGTGGACCATTGTGTTTGGTGAGCTGTCAAGGACTAAAACCCCATGGTTAATTAGTTTTTGGCTTAATGAATAAGTTGATTGTAACTGGTTTTGGTCTAGGGTTTATATGAATTAGGGGTGGGTTTTGGGGTTTTTGATGTGAATAGTATCCGTTTCCCACGTTAATCTGTTTTTAAAAACGGATTATTTAAGTTTGTTTATTTAAGGGAAGTGGAAAGAGGACGTGGCGGGTGAGTGGTGAAGTGGAGGGGTGTGATTGGTGGTGGTGGGTGACATGGCAGGATGATAGGCTGGGGTGAGTTGTATGGTCTTGGCAATATAAGCCCCTTGGTTCTCTTAATGTCTTCATATTGTAAATAATCAGCAAAAACTTCCATTCCTTTGTTAAATACTTTGGCAGATTGTCAATTTTGGCACAAGTACTTTTCATACTTTTAACAAGGACTTCAAATTCATTCTTCAAGGACTGAACTTGTAATATCTTGATAATTTAGGGACCACAATGCATTTTATGAGTTTTGCAAGGGTATAAATTGCCAAGTCTTCAAATATGAGGGACCAATGTTGCCAATCTTCAATTCTTCAAGGTCATTTTTGGAAAATCCATTCTTGGGCCCGGTTCATTGTGTGGCTTCATTTCCCGTGTTCGTTTTTGAATGATTCTTGTGATCTTTTTGCCATTTCCTCAATATTCGTACCTAAAATACACAAGCAACAAACACGAGCATGTATTTGGCAGTTTTAATGATATTTTATGCACTTTAAGCCCGATTTGGACGATGAGACTATGTATAAAAGCAGTCTCATCACGTGTCATCAAAGCATACAAGGAAAAATGTCTAAACATTACTTGACCATAAAAGGAAAATACCGGAATCAAACATCGGTAGTCCAAAAGTAAAGTTCATCACACACAAACATAGTATAGTAAAGGAAAGGACTAAAGAATGTCGAAAGCAAATGTATCATAAGAAAGGAAATGCATAAAGTAAAGAAGGCTAGACAGCTTCCAGTCCATATGCATGTACTCTTAGTGTCTACGAGCGTCCCTTAGTACCTGCCGTTTGGGAACATAGAAAAGGAAAACGGCTGAGCAAATACGCTCAGTGCACGGATGTACAATAAAGCATGAATAGGATAAGCATATAAAATATAACAGCGGAAGAAAACTAAGTCCCGAGTAACCTGGTTATGTCTTAAATAAACTAGTCTTATAGTTTGAAAGTCTTATGTTAATCTTATAAAAACTGTTTGTCATACTTTACCATTAGCCAATATAGGTCATGAAAATCCACCGTGCATGAATACTTGGAGGGGTGACCTCATCATGCAAATTAGAGGGGCTGCCTCTAATTTAATATACTGGTTTTTGGGTAGGAGGGATCAGCTCCTTGTGAAGGATGCAAGGCACACACCACATTCACCATGAAATCCTGACTAAAAACATGTAACTAGGATGCACCCATACGCCCCACATGATAAATATAATATAAATGGCCAAAAGCTGAAGGGACGCCATGAGCAATCACTCCGCCGTGGTGAAGTCATAACATCAGTGCCTCTAATGTTATGGTTATGGTACCTCCATAACTAGGTGAAACTGGTCATGCATGTATATGGCTATAGGTAATCTTAATTAAACATAAGCAATCAAACACGTAACTTATACTACGGGAAAACAGTTGGCTGCATACGGGGAATCCTAATAAGGAAAGAATGTCCATACTGAAAGGACGGGAATTCGTACCTTATGTCCAGTAAACGAAGAAGATGAAATGAGAGGAATCCTACTTCCGAATCACTAGTGCTACATAAATACATACATGAATAAGTATATACTTACTAAATACGTAGCTGGTTTTATATAATGTCTTAGCTTATTTTATGTGTTCTTACCATGTTTTACTGTTTTAAAGCCTTAAACCGTGTTTATCTTATATTCTGTTTAATCTGATTAAGTATTTCTGGTATTTCATGTGTTATTATACTTATTGTGTAATAATAAGTAACTTTCCAAAAATAGCAGGTTTCCGAAAATAGAAAGTTTCCAAAAAAATAGAAAGTTTCCAAAAATAGAAAGTTTCCAAAAATAGAAAGTTTCCAAAAATAGAAAGTTACCAAAAATAGAAAGTTTCCAAAAATAGAAGTTTCCAAAAATAGAAAGTTTCCAAAAATAGAAAGTTTCCAAAAATAGATTTACTGCTTAAAATAGATAAGTTTCTAAAAATAGAAAGTTTCCATAAATAGATCAGCTGCCTTAATTAAATAAGTTTCCATAAATAGATTAGCTGCCTGAAATAAATAAGTTTCTAAAAATAGAAGGTTTCCATAAATAGATTAGCTGCCTTATTTAATTAAGTTTCTAAAAATAGAAAGTTTCCATAATTAGAAATAAGCTGGTTAAATAAGCTAAGTATATAAGCCTAAGTGTTTTCATGATTATTTCCTAAGTCATATGATATAAGGTATAGTTTAATAATTATTTCATGTAATTAAATTAAACTATAGGTTAAAATATTTAATTAAAGTATAACATGTTTTTAATTAAATAAAGTTAAATACTTAGGTTAAAACATGTATTATTATATATTAATAATATAACCTAAGTCATGTTAATTAATTAATTATATTCATGGTTTTTAAATAATTAATTAATTATAAGTCAAAAATATAAAATATACTTAGGTTAATTAATTTCATGATTATTAATAATTAAATAATCTAAGTCATGTTATTAAATTTATCATATCATTTTATTAATTTAATTTTTCAACATAAGATCATAAACATAAAAAACTAAACATACACCATGAACCGGATCCAAACTAAAAACAATGAACCGGACATGAAATCGACACCGTACCCCGAACCAACTCGGGGTACCCCGTGTCTTACTGCTACCGTGGGACCCACACACACCAACCAAGACCGTAATGGTCTTGGTGGTGGTCGGTTGGCCAAACCGAAACCCTTTTGGGTTCGGTGTAGCCTGCGGCCAAAACAAACACCCCTTAAAAACATACTTTTGATTTATTAAACCCCAAATCATGTTAGATCCATGTTTATTTATTAGGTTTTAGTAAAAACATAACATGTTCTTGATTTATTAAAAGATCAAATCAAAAGAAAAAGTTTAAAAAGGATTTACCGAATTCGTGGATCAAAAGGATGAAGAACAAACACGATGAACCACTAAAATTCCAAGATCCAAGATCACAAACCACCTCCTTGTGGTGGTTGTAGGGTGGCGGCACAAAAGAACAAGGAAGGAGGGTTTTAGGTTTTTTTCTAAAATCTTATGTGAATGAAAATGAGTAGTGAAAAATTATTAACCCCCCTTTAGTAAAATTTGACAAATGGGCTTGGCCCATTTGTCCTTGTAGCCGCGGGTAGGGCCCCACTTGGGGTACCCGTACCTTTTTCCGTGTCCCGATGTTAAGTTGTACGTTCGTGATTAATTGTGTTCGCGTTTTAAGTGTTCTCGTTACGTAACTACCATGATCTAATATATTTAATTACGCCCGTAATAAATATATATACGTAATTAATAATAGTTCGTGTTTTAATTACGTTCATGATTTCATGATCGCATGTTCGTGATTAATTATCGTCAAATAATTATTACGTGATCGTGCGTAGTAAATACTTATCGTGTTCTAACACGTACGTAATACGTAAAATCCTAACACGTAATCGTAATCGTGCTATATTAGGAAAGTTTAATCTAGTACATACGATCCTAAGGGTACTATTCATGGTAAAAGCATGCGGGTTTTACAGCTTCGATTCCTTAACTTTTTAGGCTAAGTCTCTTAATTGAGGACGACAAATGATAGAGTTAATTATAAGTTACTAATACTGATTTTAAGTTCTTTTAAATTGGTCTTATCGAATTGATCTCCGGTCAAAAGTGTGACTCAGTCGTCTTTGGTGAATATAATAAAAGGTTGTCGTTGTCTATTACTAATTAAAAAGTAAATGCAAAAAGTATTTAAAAATTAACTAAAGATAAATGAAAAACAATAAAAAAAAGTAAAACAAGGCGAATATTAAAAACTAAAAATTAAAATGATATTAAAACGAATATTAAAACAAATATAAAAAAGAAACAATTAATAAAAATAAAAGTAAAAATAAAAGTAAACTTTTGACTTAAAAATAAAACTTACCAAATAAAAATGAAAGAAATTGGACTATATGGATACTATAAAACTAAACGAGGCAAATATTAAACTTTTCGAAAAAATACTTAAACTTTTCGAAAAAATAAAAGTTAAAACTTAAACTTTTCGAAAAAATATTAATACTAAAATTTGATGAAAAATATAACTAAAAATTACTGACTTTCGGAATAAAAATAAAAACGACTTTCGGATAAAACTAAATCGAATACGGAACGAACGCTGGAAAATAAAAGACATGTTCCCCTAGGGGGAACAATTATTTTGGTGGGAAAATGAATGAAGACAATAACCTTTCGTAGTTTTTTTTTGCATTCCATTCGTAGTTTTTTTTTATTTCAAAAGCATTCGTAGCTTTGTTGTTTATAACCTTTCGTAGAATTTTTTTTCACAAAACCTTTCGTAACTTTAGATTTAAAAATCTTTCGCAACTTTTTTAATAAAAAAAGCTTTCACAACTTTCCTTTCGTAGGTTTTATTTCTTTCGTAAGAATTTTTTAGAAAGCATTCGTAACTACTTGTTCACAAATTCTTTTCGTAAACTTTTTTACATTCGTAACTTTCTAAAGAAAAGCTTTCCTAGAAAATAAAGAAACCCTCTTATGAAAGGTTGCTGAAGTAGATCATACGTGATAACAGATCCAAAAAAAACAGGGAATAAAAATAATACAAAAATAAGCAAAAATTAATCTAAGAAATAGGCTAAATTAATTTCTAAGATAAGCCAAACTCAACATTAATAAAAACAATAAAAACACCAAATTAGCAAAATATTTAAAATCAACTTTTTGTAAAAATAAACTATTAAGAACACTTAATTAAAAATAAGCAAACCACACAATAAGCACTAAACACAATAAGCTAAAACAATCAGACACATCAAAAACAAAAAGCACAATCTGTTAGAAGTATTTAAATTGATGGTCATATAATATACCGTTGCGAAGCTAGTGTAAAATGCTACTTAACGGTGTTGAGAGTTCTAGCATAATGTTATGTATGTAACGGGAATTAATCCCGAATTCACAAATGAGGAAGGCCTTCCATACATTAGAGGTGTAGTATAAAAGGCATTCCTTACCTCATTTGTGGTTGTGTCTTCCATTTTCATTGTTGGTAGAGAGAGAAACTTATGTCTTTCTCTCACTAGGAATTCACAACCTTTGTTTTTCTCTTTTTCTTCATCTAATCTAATCTTTCTTTTTGGTTTAATCTTCATCTTCCTTTCTATATCCTATATAGTCGTGTGTATCATTCATACAAGTGGTATCATTCGCCAATGGATTCGTGGATTGCTTCTTGGTGTTGTTTTTGGTTATTGGTTTTCGTGAGTTTTGGACCAAAAACCTCACGTTTTTAAATTTTTTTTCGTGCTTTTGTGAGTCCAAGTGTTCCATATATCTTCTACATAGTTGTGGTAGAGATTTGGGTACTTTGGGTTGGTTAAAATCACGGATTTCTTGTCAAAAATCTCATTTTTTACCAAAAATCTTGGAATACTACCGTATTGCGATTGGAACCCATCGCAAAGGAAATGGGTTTATCTTTGCGATCAATATTGCGATTGAGATTGCGACTGGGTGATATTGCGATTGAGATTGCGACTGGTTATTGCGATTGGGATTGCAACTGGTTATTACGATTGAGATTGCGACTGGTTATTGCGATTGAGATTGGTGATATTGCGATTGAAATTGCGACAGGTGTTATTGCGATTGAGATTGCGACTGGTAATATTGCGACTGAGATTGCGATTGGGGATTGCGATAGAATTACTTCCTCATTGCGATGGGATTGCGACAGAACTGTGACATTTCGATGAGACATTGAGATCTGTTTGGTTAAATTTTGTTCGAGTATTTTTTAGACTTACCCACTATCTAGACTAGTCCCAGAACATAGTTTACACGAATATTAAAAAAAAAGAAAAAAAAGAGTTAAAATTTTTAGGTCAAGTAAAATCAAATTTTTTCCCTACTAGTTTTTGGCTATTTCTAACTCAATTTCAAAATTGGGCGATACACAATTTTTTCAGCTTACCGTTTTGTCGGACTGAGGAATTTATTGTCAGACTGAGAAAAAATCGGAAGTTTCGAAATTTCAACAACATCAAACGGTTTCTACGAATTGAGATCCTGATTTTCACACGACTACTACGATGACGTCTCAACAAGATATTTATGTTGCAGGTACTGAGAATCGTCCACCTATGCTTAGCAAGGAGAATTACACTACATGGGCTAGTCGTCTCCTTCGTTATGAAAAATGTAAACCTTTGGGAAAGTTGATTGTCAACTCGATTCAAAAAGGGCCGTATGTTAGAAGAACAATTCTTGTGCCTGGGGACCCTACGAATGCTAACCCAGTGGCTGACTCTAATCATGAGCAAACGGATGAAGAATTAACTGAAGTTGGATCCAAACAACTCGACGCTGATGATCAAGTAATTCAAGTCATTCTCATGGGACTCCCTAAAGATGTTTATGCTGCTGTTGATAGTTGTGAAACCGCACACGAGATGTGGCTTAGGATTCAGAAAATGATGAAGGGTAGTGAAATCGGTTAACAAGAAAAGGAAATTAAGTTGCTTCGTAAATGGGAGAAATTTACATCTACTGAAGGGGAACAAATTGAACCTTACTATCATCGTTTTTCAACCTTCATGAATCATCTTAGATGAAACAAACATGAACTTGCTCAAATTGCTGCCAACATCAAATTCCTTAATAATCTTCCTTCTAAATGGTCACGATATGTCACTCTTGTCAATCAAACCAAGGATCTTCATGTCGTGGACTACACTCAAGTATATGATTATTTGAAGATGAATCAAGATGAAGCTAACGAAGTTAGGGCGGAACGACGTGCCAAGACACAAGATCCATTGGCTTTTATAGCAAACTCTCCATCATCTATGTCATATCCCATGGTACCTTACCATCAACCCTCATCAAGTAATTTCATGCCACAACAACAACTCACCTCTTATGGATATCAACCTCCTGCTGCTGTGAATTACTTACAACAACCCATTGCCTGTTTTGATGACATCACCGATCCTACTCACGCTATTAATACTGGTCTTTCCCTTCTTGCAAAGGCATTCAAATTCACCATTAACCCCACCAACAACAATCAGAGAATCTCCTCGAACACTAGAAATAGGCAGATTGCTCAACCTTTCATGAATGCGAATCAAGATCACCAATTGGTAGTTGCTGGGAACACGGGGACACAATATGGTCAGAATACCGGGCAGATTGTTGGGAATGTAGGAAATAAGTATGGACAAATCCGTGGTCAGAATCCGACTATTCCGAATGCGGGTAATCAGAATGGGTTATTAGTTGTGCCAACGGTTGGTAATCAGATGGGAAACATTATGGCTGCAAGGGCTGAGAATACTGGTACGGGAAATGGTAACAATAATCGTCAGGTTCAGTGCTACAACTACAGCGGATTTGGTCATTATGCTTGAGATTGCACAACCAAAAAGAAGAGGGATGCTGCTTATCTTCAGACTCAGCTTCTCATAGCACAAAAGGAAGAGGCAGGGATTCCACTTCAAGCTGAGGAATTTGATCTTATGGCTTCTGCTGCAGAATATGACGAGGAAGAAGAGGTGAATGCCAACTACATCTTGATGGCTAACTTACAACAAGCATCTACCTCAGGAATGCATGATGATACTGCTCCCGTCTATGATTCAGACGGTCCCTCTGAGGTACATCCATGCTTTGATGATAATGATATATATAGTACGTCTAATCAGGAGGAGGAGTATACTGAGATGCTTGAGCCCTACAATGAGACACACGGGGATCAAACAAATAGCAGTAATATTTGTTCGAATGAGCCCAGTGTGGACCTTAGTGTGGATCAAGTTTCCCAGCCTACAAACCTTCCTGATGCGACACACGCGTATTATAAATCTCTATTTTATAAGCTTGCTAAGGATGTAGACCATGCTACGGTGGTTAATAATAAGTTTAGAGAAACTAATGCCAATTTGACCTCTGAGCTTGTGGGATATAAAGAAAAGGAGAAAACTTTTGAAATTCATCAGACTAAAATTAAAGAACTTGAACAAGCTCATGCAACATCGGTTTATCAAAAAAAATGCACCACTAAGAAATTAAATGCCTTACACTTAAGTAGTGCTAAAAAGATAAGCGAATAGAATGATGAAATCACATCTCTTAATAAACAGCTTTCAACTGAAAAATCTATTGTTACTGATCTAAAAGAAGAAAGGAAAAAGCTGAAACATGATTTCAAAATTCGAGAAGATGGGCTTCTTGAGGACTTCTGCAAAGCTCAAGATAGGATTAGAGAATTAGACAACCTGTTAGTCAAACGTGGTCAAACTATGTAGACGATAAATATGCTCGCACCAAAAGTGAATGAGATAAATTAAACTCGATACAAATTGGCTTTAGGTTGTCCTCTTCCTCCTAATCCTGGATACCTTAAGCAAGTTCAGGCCACTAATGAAACTTTATATAATGGTAGTGTGCTCTTGTCTGATGAGAATGATCCTCCTAGTGTGCATGATACTGAGGAAACTATTGAACTTGCACTAGAGACTCGTTTAAGAATGAAAAAGCTTGATAAAGAAGTGACACCCGTTTATTACCCGAAAGCTAATCCTCCAACTGTTTTTGTTCGGTCTAAAACGAGTACTGAAATAATTTTGCTCCCAAGTGAGGAATTGTCGGATGACCCTCCTAAACCGAGTACCACACGTCGATTTCTAAACGAGCTTAAAGATAACTTTGTCATCCTTAAACGTGTTGTTAATTCCAAAATCACTGGAGGAAATTTTACATCACCTGTTCAAATTGAGGTTCAGAAAATTCTTCAAAACGATATTAATTCGATTATTAATCAAGTCGATGCTTGGTTAGGAAATTTGGAAAACACTTTTCTAAACGAATTTGCCAACTTTGTTGAAGACTTTAAATCTTTGGCAAAGGAAGCTGATGAATCTCTTGATAAAATCAAAGTTTTGGAAAACGATCTTGAAAGCCTCTCTAAAGCAAGTGATAATATTGATAGTAGCCCTGTTAAGTTAGGTACCTCTGTGTTGCATAATGAAAACCTCCAAACTGAGCTTGATCTTATGAAAGAGAAAATGGAATCTTATGTCATTAAAAAGGATTAAGAATTCACCGATCTTTGGAATAAATTTGTCAAAAAATGTGATGAATTCAAATATGACAAGATTTCGTACAAAAAAGCTTATAATGAAATGCAACAAAAAATCGTACATTTGACAGCTCAGTTGGGAGGTGCTCAGGGAAACAATCCGGCTTCTCCAGGGTAAGAGAAGGCCAGTGATGGGAATGTTCAGAAGCTTAAGGCTAAGACTGCAGATTTAGAATCTGTTGTTGTTTCATATAAGCGAGCTGTTGAACAAAGTAAGTCTGTCTATCAGAAACTCATCGATAAAATCTGGGAGATTTGTAAGTTAAAGGCCTTGTTAAAAGATAAGACTTCTGTGACTAAATCGATTGTGGACACGATGATCCAGAAACCAGTAACCTCGAGACCTACTCGTATTGCTGTAACACCTTTTCCCAAGGTTGCTGGAACAAAGGCTGTTGTGATTGCCCCGGGAATGTTTCGTGTTAGTCCCCCTCTCAACCTAGGGTCGATACCTCTGTGCCTAGAAAACAACGTAAAGCAAGCGTTAGGACAAAACCGACCACTATCTCTCAACCACAAGTTATTGATCTAAAAATTGCTAATTCTAATAGACGTGTGTCTTCTTCTACAGGAATTAACAACTACACTAAGAACAGAAGGCCACATCCTAAGAGCAATACAAGGAATGATAGGGTCCCTTTTTCCTCTAGAAGTGTTCGCCCCAAGATCAATAATATGGATGTAGAAGAACACCCTAGGAATTTACCGCTTTTTAATCATAATCAGAATCTTAATTCATCTGAATGTAATGACTTTAAGCTTGCTATTCGGAATGAAAAATCTGAAGTTATTTGTGCTAAATGTAACAAATGTTTCTTTACTTTTAGTCATGATGCTTGTGGTTTGACTATGAATGGGTTGAATTATGGTGGTTACACTCGAATTGACAAGCTGTCAATCAGTGAAAGACATAAAACTCCTAAGGCTAAGGTGTATGTTCCTAAAAGTACGCACGTAGGTGATAGGTGTGTAAACACCCATCCTTTTTACCACTTAATTACAATAATAACCGAGCCAAAACGTGTATTTTATGTCATTTATGTCGGAATTATGCGTGGTTTGTGTTTTTGTTGTGATTTAGGACGAGAAGGTGAAAAGTGGAGAAAACACGGGATTTCACGGGCTTTTATCAAAGAAAAAGACGAAAGACGAAGTCAAGAAATCAAGAGTGCAAAAAGAAAGGAAGTCCAAGACCAATTATGAAGATTTATCGAAGGAAAAGTCAAAAGACGGAAGTTTACTAAAAGCCGAAGAACTCAAGTCTTCCCGAGACAAAAGTCGAAGACTTAAGAAGATCAAGGACTAATCAAGTAATTAAAGAAAGAAGAAAGAGGAGAGGAAGCTTCCTTCCACTAATCCTCCTCCTCCCCTATATATAGTTGATTAGTGTTTTCATTTTTAGTTGTTGGGTGGCTTGACAAACCACCACTTCCACCATTTTCATTATAGCACTTTAAATTCTTGCACCTTAATTTCATGTATTGAACCTTTAAATTCCTTTTAATTCCAAGTAAGTTTTCTTTAATTATTGTTGAATCTTTACTTTTCTTGTTCAATCTCTCATCTACCTTTCTTGTTTGATTTGTTCTTCATCTCTATTATTCATGTTCTTGATTTTTCATAGTTTTGATTAAGTGGGTTTTGATCATTTTGGTTATGATTGTTAGTTTTGTTGATTTGTTTTGATTGGTTATAGTTAGTAGATCATTTGTGGTTGTTTTAGTTTAATCTTTTGGTTTGTTTTGGTTAGATTTGATTAAATTCGTGTTTGGTTTTCATCCCCTGTTCTTCGTGTTCATCTTTCTGTTTTCCCCAGATATTCCGAATCAGACTTTCATTCCGAATCAAAGTTTTCTTTCATCTATTCCGGATCAAGTCCCTTTATTCGGAATATTTAATTTATCCCGGATCAATTGAGTTCATTCGGAATATTTGAATATTCCATATCAAGTTCTTCATGCGGAATATCTTATATTCCGGATCAAGTTCTTCATGCGGAATATCTTATATTCCGGATCAAGTTAATTCATGCGGAATATTTGATTATTCCGGATCAAGTCCCTTTATTCGGAATATCTTTTATTCCGGATCAATCACTTCATGCGGAATATATATTATTCCGGATCAAGACTTTCATCCGGAATATTATTCCGGATCAACAATATTTTCTTTTCATTCCGGATCAACTACTTTATTCCGGATCAACTGGTTTATTCCGGATAAGTGACATATTCCGGATGAGCCTTGTTATTCCAAATAAGGGATTTATTCCGAAGGAGTTTTTCAGTTTTTTGTAATTTTATATTTTTAATTCTTAAGCTTTAGTTTTCCCGCTTTTTTCTTTATTTGCACTTTTACTTGCCTTCCCTTTTAGTTTAAGTTTTAGTTTGCATTATTTACCTTTATTGCTTTTAATTTCTCGTCATTTACTTTTCTCCAAGTTTTTATCTTTCATTATTTCTTTTTACCGTCTTTATTTTATTCTTATTTGTTTCAAGTCTTTATTTTTAATTAGATTTAGACAACGAACATTCCCTTTTTATTCCACCAAGAACAACTAATCTCTTGCACTTAACCGGAAATCAATTCTAAGAGATACCGAGAAAACGAACTTTTCAACCTAGCAAAATCTCTATATTAAAATGGCGCCGCTGTCGACTCTTTTCGTGAGGATTAACGGTTTTTTGTGAGAGACGCGTTGGCTTTTGGGATCCGTTCACTCGTGAACGTTATTTTTCGTATCAAAAAATTTCAAAAATCCCAAAAACATTTGAAAAATCATAAAAAGCATTTCTTTTTCAAAGTTTTGCACCAAAAATATTCTTCTTGCTTATCTATTTTTCTTTATGGATTCTTATGTCCATTGCGTCGGGTGTGGGAGACGGTTATACGGGAACGACTCTTGTCAATGGTGTACATGTGAGCGGTGCGGAAACGATATCGACAACACACAATTCGGATTTTCTCCCTTGTGCAACTCGACTAATTCGTCCTTTTTGAATCCACCTCCTGTTCCCCCGTGCATCTATTGTGGAAGCGATTCTCATTGGCATGTTTCGTGCCCGGTTCGATACCCGTATGGTCACGAGCAAGAACCGGGGTACAATTATGACAATGATAATAGCTATCCACAAGACGCACCCAGTCTTTCTCCTCACCCGTTTTGCAACAACTGTGGGGGTCCTCACGATACTTCTTATTGTCAGCCAATGAATTATTATGAGCCAGATCCGTGTCCTCAATTTTCTTCACCGGTGGATAATTATGAACCAAATCCATGTTCTAATTCTTCTCAACCGATGAACTACTATGAGCCACACCCATGCTATAATTCAGGTTTTCAACATTTTGAGCCCCCACATCACACCCTCAATCATCAATCCTCTCAGCAAATTAGTCTTGACCAACAACTCACTTCTTTAAACCATATTATAGAAAGTATAGCTCAACTCCGTGCTGACTTGCATCAGGAAAAGCAACCTTTGCTTGATAGCGAAGAAATCTTGAAAACCACCGACACCTTTTTGAGCCAATTTAGTCGTTTTCCCTTCTTTTCTACACCAAAATGTTTAATTACAGCGTGGGATAGAATTGGTGAAATTAAACATACTCGGGGAGATGAACAACAAAAATTGCTTCATGAGCTTCTTAAAGATGTGGAGGTTATCAAAGAAGAGTTAGCCGACTACGTCACTCCTAACTGGACTCGTCCCATCTATTATGATGATGACGATGACGATGATGTCTACACTTTCAACCAATCTTCTGAAGTTGCTGCTCCTACTCTCGATGTTCTTACTGCGTCTAAGGATCTAGATTCGTTGAATGAGCTTAGTGATGTTGGTCTCGAAAAATTATTGGATGATGAGGTTTGTGACATACCGACTGCTATGGAATCTGAGGACGACGTTGCTCTTACGGAAGAGGTCGATTCTAATGATGACGATTCTTCTACCCACTATGAGAATTTCACTTTTGAAATTTCTCAATCTCCACGGGGAGACTCGGGCGATGACGATTTATTCTCTCCGGCTTACGAGAAGTTCACCGATGAACTTGATCTTGTGGATGAGGTGGAATACGTGATTCTCCGCGACAGATTACAGAAAGTGCATCTTCTTATTGCTCAAATCGAAGAGTTGACTTCTCATCCTCTCTCCGAGACTTTGCCTCCATCTATTCCTCCCGTTGAAGATAATAACCCATTGCTGGAAGAAATCGACATTTACTCCATACCTCCAGGTATTGATGACGATGACATGGAGGGGGATATTATTCTTGATAATTTGCTGCAGGAAGGTATTCACCCAAGTCCCCCTCCCGAGCACCTTTCATCCTCCCCTTTAGCCACTCTTACGGAGGATGAGTGCTTTGACCCGGGAGGTGACATTGATTATATTATGATTGATAACATTACAGCTTTGCCGAGTGCTCAACATCCATTGTCTTTGGGGGATGACAATATGCTTACTTTACCCACCCCACCTCCCGTGGATCTTGATTTCACATACTTTACGTATGTTGAAAGGACTTTTCTCCCATTCAAGACTTATCCCCCCGCCTCTCCTTTGTTAATGTCCTCTGGGAACGAGGACAATGTCTTTGATCCCGGTATTACATTTGAGGCTTCCCCATGGACCATTTATATCGGGGACGAGTCAGGCTCGTGACTCGGTTAATATAAACAAGCGCTTTTTGGGAGGCTACCCAATTATCTATCTATCTTTCCCTGTTTTCCCATAAGTGTAGGGGGAGCCCCGTTGGTGTTTCTTGCTTTCTTTCTTATCATGTGCAGGGATTAGAGCTTCAAAGACACACTCTTGATGACTTTTGACGACCGTGATTCCATATTCCCTTCTTCCCGGTTCTATCCTACATTCTTTTCGATTCACTATTTTATATTTTCTCAATATTAAAATAGGAATCTCTTTAGTTGTCTTTTCCTTAGCAAGATTTAAACAAAGTGCACAATGTCCTAAGTGTAGGGGAGTTTACTCCCACATGCTTAAACATTGAGGACAATGTTTATATTAAGTGTAGGGGGGACTTCTATCAAAGTTAAGTGGCCTTTTCCTTGTATTTGTCCTCATTTTAACCGGAAAATCAGTTTTTCGACATTTTTCAAATTTTTTTATCTATTTTGGCCTATTAGTTTTTCCCTTTGTATAGTTATTTTCTTTCCTTGCTAGAATAAATGTTTAATAAAGTTGTTTTAATTTTCAAACGTTGTGAATCTTTTGACTCAACCCGAGTTTACTTATCTAAGTTTACTCTAGCTAGTATCCTTAACGTGTTTATGTCAAGTTTTGCTAGGCTTTTATACAGGGAGATATAAAACGCGAAAGTCTTAACTCTCACGGTTTAAGAACAAGAACTTTTCCCAAGTTCCTATAATTGATCCTAGAGAGTCGTTTATCAAGTGAACTTTAAAATGCGATTTCTAAACTTGAAAGAGTCTAAGAATTTGCAAGATCTTATAGGCGACTCGAAAACCCAGAACTTTGATTTAATAGGCTAAGCATCCACTAGTCTCATTCCTTGAGATTTTAAACTGTGGAGAACAAGAGATGATAGAGTCAATTATAAGTTTGGTATTCTTTCGTGAATTTATGTGAGTTAATTATAAGCCTATTCTCCCATCGCTTGCTAATAAATTTATCTGCAATAAATAAATTTATTAGCAAGCGATGGGAGAATAGGCTTATAATTAACTCACATAAATTCACGAAAGAATACCAAACTTATAATTGACTCTATCATCTCTTGTTCTCCACAGTTTAAAATCTCAAGGAATGAGACTAGTGGATGCTTAGCCTATTAAATCAAAGTTCTGGGTTTTCGAGTCGCCTATAAGATCTTCTAGCCCAAGATCGTTTAAAAGTTGCTCGGTATGGATTAGAGTTCATAGCCAAGGCATAACTTATTGAAGCGGGATGCGAAGATTGGCGAGTCCAAAAAGGTCCTAACAAGACATGAGGGCTACATTTTGTTGCTAAAGATCCCAAGTGATGTGAAGAATCATTTATCAAAGATCAATATGAAGGATCGAGACGCACGACGAAAAGCAAAAACTCCCCAAAAGATCATGGAGAAGTCTATCCGAAAAGACCCTAACAAGGTATGAGGATAAATAAAGCCAAGTCTAAAAAGGAGGTAGATCGTTGTATATCAAAGTAAAAAATAAAGATTGGAGAAAAATGAAGAAGTCGTGGTCCTAATATGAAGAATCTCTCAAAACTTCAAGTGAAGAAATTCCTATTATGAAGAGAAGGCCATTATTTCATGAACGTCTCTCAAGGTTTGAAGTATGAAGTCGCTGCCAAATATCGGTCCGAGAAAGGTCTCAAATCGCGAAGCGAGTTATGGCAAGATATGAACTTTATGAGGTCCCGAGAAGCAGTTTTAAAAGATTTTGTCCTTTAGCTAACTATTGATTAAATCGTCCCACTTTATTTTTAGCCTAAATAACTATCGAAATAAGTCAAACAATGCATCCTTGTGATCATTTAAGACAAAAATAAAATATAAGAGATACACCCTAGGAATAAGGGAGTCTAAGTGAATAATTGGCCCACATGAGTTCGTGTTTGTTTGCTAAATTATAATAACAATTATCTCATTTTTAAGCTTGGTTTGGAGAAAGTGAAAACTTGAGTATGATGATCATTCATGACATTTCCAAAACCCGAAGGTATGTTTTTGATTTCTTTACTTTGAATGTTTATAATTTTCTATCTCTTTACTAAAGGCCAATATGGATTGATTATGATGAAAAGTGTAATCTTGCTTTGTAACTAATGCATTGCATGAGGACATTGCAATGGTTAAGTGTAGGGGATTTGATAGGTGTGTAAACACCCATCCTTTTTACCACTTAATTACAATAATAACCGAGCCAAAAAGTGTATTTTATGTCATTTATGTCGGAATCATGCATGGTTTGTGTTTTTGTTCTGATTTAGGACGAAAAGGTGAAAAGTGGAGAAAACACGGGATTTCACGGGCTTTTATCAAAGAAAAAGACGAAAGACGAAGTCAAGAAATCAAGAGTGCAAAAAGAACGGAAGTCCAAGACCAATTCTGAAGATTTATCGAAGGAAAAGTCAAAAGACGGAAGTTTACTAAAAGCCGAAGAACTCAAGTCTAATTTATTGAAGATTACAAGACGAGTTTATTAATCCCGAGACAAAAGTCGAAGACTTAAGAAGATCAAGGACTAATCAAGTAATTAAAGAAAGAAGAAAGAGGAGAGGAAGCTTCCTTCCACTAATCCTCCTCCTCCCCTATATATAGTTGATTAGTGTTTTCATTTTTAGTTGTTGGGTGGCTTGACAAACCACCACTTCCACCATTTTCATTCTAGCACTTTAAATTCTTTCACCTTAATTTCATGTATTGCACCTTTAAATTCCTTTTAATTCCAAGTAAGTTTTATTTAATTATTGTTGAATCTTTACTTTTCTTGTTCAATCTCTCATCTACCTTTCTTGTTTGATTTGTTCTTCATCTTTATTGTTCATGTTCTTGATTTTTCATAGTTTTGATTAAGTGGGTTTTGATAATTTTGGTTATGATTGTTAGTTTTGTTGATTTGTTTTGATTGGTTATTGTTAGTAGATCATTTGTGGTTGTTTTGGTTTAATCTTTTGGTTTGTTTTGGTTAGATTTGATTAAATTCGTGTTTGGTTTTCATCCCCTGTTCTTCGTGTTCATCTTTCTGTTTTCCCCAGATATTCCGAATCGTACTTTCATTCCGAATCAAAGTTTTCTTTCGCTTATTCTGGATCAAGTCCCTTTATTCGGAATATTTAATTTATTCCGGATCAATTGAGTTCATTCGGAATATTTGAATATTCCGGATCAAGTTCTTCATGCGGAATATCTTATATTCCGGATCAAGTTCTTCATGCGGAATATCTTATATTCCGGATCAAGTTAATTCACGCGGAATATTTGACTATTCCGGATCAAGTCCCTTTATTCGGAATATCTTTTATTCCGGATCAATCACTTCATGCGGAATATATATTATTCCGGATCAAGTCATTCATCCGGAATATTATTCCGGATCAACAATATTTTCTTTTCATTCCGGATCAACTGGTTTATTCCGGATAAGTGACATATTCCGGATGAGCCTTGTTATTCCGGATAAGGGATTTATTCCGAATGAGTTTTTCAGTTTTTTGTAATTTTATATTTTTAATTCTTAATCTTTACTTTTCCCGCCTTTTTCTTTATTTGCAATTTTACTTGCCTTTCCTTTTAGTTTAAGTTTTAGTTTGCATTATTTACCTTTATTGCTTTTAATTTCTCGTCATTTACTTTTCGCCAAGTTTTTATCTTTCAGTATTTCTTTTTACCGTCTTTATTTTATTCTTATTTGTTTCAAGTCTTTATTTTTAATTAGATTTAGACAACGACCATTCCCTTTTTATTCCACCAAGAACAACTAATCTCTTGCACTTAACCGGAAATCAATTCGAAGAGATACCGAGAAAACGAACTTTTCAACCTAGCAAAATCTCTACATTAGTAGGAACCACATAAAGTCTTGCTAAGCCTAGTAGCCCTAGAATCACTTCTAAATGGTTGCCTACTGGTAGAAATTTTGACCGTAGTGGCAAAGTTATCGACACTAGTAGATCTCATACTGACAATGAAATGTCAGTATGTGATAAGGCTTAATTATCATCTAACCCTTCCAGAACCTATTTCATCGGTTGCCAAACATTTTCTTCTCTTATCATTGGCAGGCTGTTGAAATTTGTATCTGGTGCGTGGACTCGGGCTGTTCCAAACATATGACTGGGAATCGAAGCCTTCTCAAGAACTTTGTTTGGCGATTCATAGGAACTGTCCGATTTGGAAATGATCATGTTGCTGCCATTCTATGCTATGGTGATCTTCATTGGGGAAATATAATCATCACCAGAGTCTATTTTATTGATGGCTTGGGACACAATTTGTTCTCGGTTGGACAATTTTGTGATTCCGACTTGGAGGTTGCTTTTAGAATTCATACATGTTTTGTAAGAGATCTTGAAGGAATTGATTTGTTGAAAGGAAATCATACCACCAACCTTTACACCATTGATCTTTTTCGAATGTCTGCTGCTTCTCCAATTTGTCTCATGGCCCGAGCCACATCAACAAAGTTATGGTTATGGCATCAAAGGTTATCTCATCTCAATTTTGATGCCATCACCCAACTCGCGAAAGATGATCTCCTTACCGGTCTTCCAAAGTTCAAATATACAAAATACCATCTTTGTCCTTCATGTGAGCAAGGTAAAAGTAAGAAGAAGCCTCACAAACCCAAACCCGTTCCCAACTCAACGAATAGGTTACAACTCCTACATATGGATTTGTGTGGCCCAATGAGAATCAAAAGCATTAATGGAAAGCGGTATGTCCTAGTAATTGTGGATGATTATTCTCGTTACACATGGGTTCATTTTCTTGCATCAAAAGATGAAGCCCCTGATGTAATTATTAACTTCTTGAAGAAATCATCAGTACTACTGCAAGCCCCTGTCATTATTGTGAGAACGGATAACGGCACAGAATTCACCAGTCAGAAATTGAAAGCTTATTTTGACGAAGTTGGGATTTCTCATCAAACTTCGGCTGTAAGAACTCCAAAGTAAAATGGAGTTGTGGAACGGAGGAATTGTACGTTAGTTGAAGCTGCTCGAACGATGCTTCTCTCCTCTAGTGCACCATTATTTCTTTGGGCTGACGCTATAGCAACTGCATGTTATACTCAAAACCACTCCATTATTCACACCCGTTTCAACAAAACACTTTATGAGATCATTATGTTATCCGAAGAATGATCGTGAAGATATCGGTAAACTTGAAACTAAAGGTGATATTGGCTTTTTCATTGGTTATTCTTCGACTGCTTGTGCTTACAGGGTTTATAATCGAAGGACAAGAAAGGTAATGAAGACTATGAATGTTAACTTTGATGAACTCTCGGGTATGGCCTCTCAGCATAGAAGTTCACATCCCGAGCTTCAAGGTCAAACTTCTGGACACGTAAGTTCAGGACTCGCGCTTCAATTTGCACCGTTAGCAATCTCATCGTTACAACCATCGGAACGTGACTTGAGAGTTTTATTTGGGCCAATCTATGATGAATATATGGAGGGTCCTTCGTCATTTGGTGTTCCTCAAAATGCCCCGGCTGCACCTGCTACGGTAGTTCTAGAACCACCAATTGCATCTACACCAACGGTGTCCGTTTTTGCACCATCTATGTCAACCTCAACCATATTGACTCCAAACATTCCAACCACTTCTCCGACTGCTGACGCAACTCAACAACATTCTCAGCAAATTCCTACTCATGTTCATCTTTAGAATGAAATAGTTGCTGAAAATGCAAACAATGTGATGCTCAACGAACACGAGTTTGTTAATCCATTTGCGGATTCCACAAGTTCTACTCAGCCTTCAACACCATATGTGGATCCGTCGAGCTCGCATCAAGTTTCTCATACACTTCCACATGAACATAAATGGACTAAGAATCATCCTTTGGTTCATGTGATTGGCACTCTCTCACGACCAGTCTCAACATGAAATCAGCTGCGTACCGACGGTGATATATGTATCTATGCACTATCAGTCAGCACAATGGAACCAGCAAGCGTGAAAGAAGTAATGACCGATGCATCATGGATTGAGTCTATGCAAGAAGAACTCAATCAGTTCATCCGGCTTGATGTATGGGAGTTAGTACCTCGACCGGACAATATCGATCCCCTTACTCTGAAATGGTTATTCAAAAACAAGATAGACGAGGAGCAAACGGTATTTAGGAATAAGACTCGGTTAGTCGTGAGAGGTTATAAACAACATGAGGGAATTGATTTCGCAGAATCCTTCGCCCCGGTTGCTCGAATGGAAGCTATTAGGATTTTCTTGGCATACGCGACACATAAATTATTCACTGTGTATCAAATGGACGTGAAGACGGCTTTCTTGCATGGGCCGTTAAAATAAGATGTGTATGTATGTCAACCTAAAGTTTTCATCAATACCGAGCATCCAAGCCATGTCTACAAGTTGAAAAAGGCAATTTATGGTTTGAAACAAGCACCGGGGGCATAGTACGACGAATTATCATCATTTCTTCTACAAAATCACTTCAGCAAAGGAACCATTGATCCAACGTTGTTTATCAAGCACTACGGCAACGACTTCTTGGTGGCTCAGGTCTATGTAGATGATATTATATTTGGTTCTACTAACACAAAATATTCCATATTATTTTTCGACCTTATGAAAAGTCAATTGGAAATGTCCATGATTGGGGAAATGACGTTTTTTCTTGGTCTCCAAGTTCACCAATCCCCCCGTGGTATTTTCATAAATCAGTCCAAGTATTTGCTTGAGATTCTAACGAAATTTGGCATGGAAAACTGTGATCCTATTGGTACTCCAATGGACACTAAACACAAGATTGATTTGGATAAGAAAGGGACATTTGTAGATGCTATAAAATACCGAAGCATGATCGGGTCCCTTATGTACTTAACCTCAAGCAGACTGGACATTGTGCATGCTACTTGTTTATGTGCTCGGTACTAGGCGAAGGGCCAACCGAGAAGCACCTCAAGGAGGTTAAAAGGATCTTTCGTTATCTCCGGGGAACCATTAACATGGGTCTCTGGTATACGAAGGATTCTGGTTTTAATCTCACTGGTTTTTCAGATGCCGACCATGCAGGGTGTCATGATACATTCAAGAGCACTTCCGGTGGAGCTTAATTCTTAGGCGAGAAGCTAGTGAGTTGGTCCTCAAGAAAAGAATATTGCACGGCGTTCTCCATGGCGGAATCAGAATATGTGTCTCTATCCGTGTGTAGTGCTCAAGTCCTTTGGATTCGAACACAAGTCACAGATTATGGCTTTCACTTTAACAAGGTTCCTATTTATTGTGATTCACAATCAGCCATAGACATATCCTGCAACCCGGTCCAATACTCCAAGACCAAGCACATTGCTGTCCGATTCCATTTCATAAAGGAGCATGTGGAAAGAGGAACGATCGAACTGTTTTTTGTCAAGACGGACTACCAACTAGCCGACATCTTCACCAAAGCTCTTTCTCAAGACAGATTTGAATTCTTGGTTCGTCGACTAGGTATGCGTAGTTTCACTCCAGATGAACTTGAACGTCTTGCACATTCGCAGTAATCATGTATATATCAATCAGAAAAATACAAAAATATAAAACCTATAAAAACAAAAAAAAATTAGAAAATCTTTCAAAAATACCAAAAATATTCTTCTTCGACATGTCTCTCAGCATCGATAATATGGACGTACTTAGAAATGTTGTTCAATAACGACACGGGTACGTACATAAAGTTCGAATGAGAGTTCAAATGTTTTCAAAACATGTATTTTCTTTTTTCTTCTCATAATGGCTTATAGTCACATGTCAGACTATAACCCGGCCCCCAAAGAAAGGAAAGTCTTTGACTTATTCTCAACAAAGAGAAATTAATTTTTCTCAGTCATGGGCTTATATCAAAACATTCAAAGTTTTAAGCTCATGAACATAAGGAAAATGTTCATTTATGTACATTATTCCTTAACAACGGGAAAGTTAGTTTTCTTGGGTTTTTTAGCACAATTTTTCAAAGTATTTCAAAATTGTGTGCTTATATACTCCTCTAATTTTAATTAGAATTTCTTTTCGAGGGGGAGTACAAACTTTTATGCAACATTATTCTCTTCATGTTTCATCGATAGTTTCACAAAAAATTTCAATGTCATGCAATTTTTGAGGGGGAGAATAGTGATTAAAATGTGTTATCTTGGATAAGATCTTTGATATAAGTGCTTTCTCTTCCTAATATGTGCAAAAACCTTTCCTTTTATGATGCAAATATGTAGGGGGAGCGTTTTGGTGATACAAAAAACCTTCAAGGTGTAAACACTGATTTCATCAACACCTTGATTGATTTTTCAACAGGTTTTTCTGGTTACGATATCTATACCCTTCAACACATTAATTCAAGATGGTATTGGTGTCAAAAGGTGGTTAGGTATTCATCCTATGATCCAACCAGAACCGGAGGGATCTTCCCATGGATAATCCATTAGAATTTAGATGTCCTAGGAAAGATGGAGTAGTTTAGTGTACGGGAAAAATGCCGACTAATGACTTATGCTAGCACTGGAACAATCACAACAAGGTGCTAGTTATGACGTCTTGGTAAGCATTGAAGGGGTTGAAGAATGAAAAAGAAATTTAAGGATAAAGGGTGTAAAGAAAGAAGCCCTCCATATAAATTAGGCAGAAACCGGGTCAATACATCTATTATCAGAATCACTTTGATGATTTCTGATATTGAAGACAAAGCATCATGGACCCAGTGATGCAATGCACAACCCTTTCCAGTCTACTCAATCTTCTCTCAAAATAAGTTTGTTTTATTGTCACGAAGTGTAACTCATTTCTATCAACTTTCTCACTCCGAGATAGTATATTGAAAAGGTGTCAGTCTGCTCCAGCCTCCGATCACCAAATAAACGTGCACTTATAGAGTCTAGAGCCAACGAGATTCATCAAAAAATCACATTAGGACACTTATTACATATATCAATTGTTGTTCATCATTAGAACACAAGCGATTACTTATAGAGTCCTACGCTCTATCCTTGTGATATTGCCAGAACATTTAGAGTGATACTCTCTAGTATTCACAGTGATGAATGGAAATCCTTCCAGTGTTAACATCAAACAACACTGCGGTAGGTCATATGTACGATTCACTTTGAACTGAACATATGCTAACTGGAAAGAAAAAATGGTTTGATTCTTAATTGATTCAAACTCGTTCCAGGTCTCGACGCAATATCTTTATGATCTTGTCAGAACATTCAGAGTAATACTTTTTAGTATTTACAGTGACGAATGGAAATCCTTCCAGTGTCATCATCAAATAGCACTGCGGTAGGTAACTTGTGTGATTCCATATGAATCAAACTTGTGTCAACTGGAAAGCAACGATGGTTTGATTCTTAATTGATTCAAACTTGTTCTAGGAAATTGAATTGACAACTTAATCAGCAGAATGGAACTGCATGATTCACTCCTTACTATGAATTATCTTTCGATATATTCAAGTATTGAGAACGGTTACCACAGCCGGAAACCCTGTCAAGGAAGTTCTTTGAACTTATCTAATCATAGGTACAATATTCGTATTGTATAACGGGAAACCGGAGGAATTCAAACGGTGGCATAATCTCAAGAGTGGTAATTCAAGACCACATGCTCATGTAACTGAAGAAAGCTCAAGAACATCTAAAGACAAAGACTTCCGCTACTCTGATGATCAAGGGAGATTGTTAACAAGCTTTCGTATCAAATCAAAGTTTGAGTATGTGGGGAAAGACATAAGAACACAAGATGACAAAGTTTTAAGATCAAGTCAAGGCAAAGATCAAACATCCAAGATCACAAGTCATGAAAGGAACTATTAAGGAACTCTCAAGACAGCGAGCTTCAAAGTCAACAACATCAAAGAAGTGAAGTCACATATTACATGACCACCCCTTAGGGGGAGATTGTTAGAAGTATTTAAAGTGATGGTCATATAATATACCGTTACGAAGCTCGTGGAAAATGCTACTTAACGGTGTTGAGAGTTCTAGCATAATGTTATGTATGTAACGGTAATTAATCCCGAACTCAGAAATGAGGAAGGCCTTCCATACATTAGACGTGTAGTATAAAAGGCCCTCCTCACCTCATTTGTGGTTGTGTCTTCCATTTTCATTGTTGGTAGAGAGAGAAACTTATTTCTTTCTCTCACTAGGAATTCACAACCTTTGTTTTTCTCTTTTTCTTCATCTAATCTAATCTTTCTTTTTGGTTTAATCTTCATCTTCCTTTCTATATCCTATATAGTCGTGTGTATCATTCATACACAATCAATCAAACATATTAATAAAACAATATGCATAAATATTAGGCAAACAAGAAAGGTAGAATGAGATGATTAAAAAGCTTAAATTAAAGATAAAGATTCAAGACAATATTAAAAGACTTACATGAAATAACTTGAAAAATAAAGACAAGTATGTAAATGACAATATGAAAAGTGCATAAAATAATGTGGAGAACTAATTGGTGAAAATTAGCTAACACCTTCTAATGTGTCATTAGGAGGGTATTTATAGGAGGGGAGTTGTTGGTTGCTTCCTTCTTTCTTTCTTTTCTTTTGTCTTCTCGTCTTTCGTCTTTGACAATAAACTCGTCATTCTCGACTTTGTCTTGGGATTTGTCGATAAATAAAATGAACTCGTCTTCTAATTTCTTCATTAATTAGACTTGGTTCTTCGACTTCGTTAAACTTCCGTCTTTAGACTCTTTCTTCGACAAATCTTCAGAATAGGCCTTTGACTTCCGTTCTTTTTGCACTCTTGATCTTTTGACTTCATCTTTTGTCTTTTTCTTCGATAAAAGCATGTGAAAGCCCGTGTTTTCTTCCCTTTTCATATTTTGATCCTAAAACATAACAAAAACACAAAACACGCATAATTCTGACATTTACGACATAAAATACACGTTATAGTCTCGTTTTTAATTGTGATAAGTGGTAAAAGGATGGGTGTTTTCACACCTATCAAATCCCCTACACTTGACCATTGCAATGCCCTCATGCAATGCATTAGTTACAAAGCAAGATTTACATTTTCCATCATAATTAACCCACTGAAACTAGGATTTTTAAGTCCTTTTTAATGCAATTAATGTTCGTTTTTCCTCGATTCGACTCGAATTTGATTTCCGGTTTAACGTTTTGACTTAACTCATTTTTGGTAAAATCTATTTTTGGGTATTTTTAAACTAACTTAAATCTATTAAATGAAAACTATTTTAATTAACTTTTTAAACTATTAATTTTAAAATAAACTTTAACTAATTAATAAAACCTAAAACTTTTAATGAAAATCTATTTTTAAACAAAACTTAATAAATTGAAAACTTATTTTAAATCTAAAATTTAATTGATAATTGAAAACTACTTTTAATTCTATATAAAAACAACTATTTAAAATTATAAAAGACATATAAAACTAATGTAAATTTTTAAAAGTAAATAAAATTAAAATATATTTTTTTTATCCTTTTTATATTTTATAAAAAAAACTGAATTTAAATAAAACTTTTTAATTAATTTAAATAAATCTAAACTTTAATTGAACTAATTTTAATCAAAATAAACTGCTAAATTAAAACAATCCTATATCAATCTAATGTTGCATATCATAAACATAAAAAGACGCCTAGAGTAATGGTTGGGGCGTTGGGCTATTAAACGAGGGGTCACTGGTTCGAATCCAACCAGTGACAAAATTTTGTTAATATTTTGAATACTTTTTTTTTTTGGACAATGAAACCCTCAGACTAATTGAGTCTGAGGATTATGCAGAAAAACAATAAGCAATATAACCAAATAAGCAGAATTCAAATAGGCAGGAAACAAATAAGCTAGATAAGCAGTTAACCAGAAACGAATAAGCTAATTCATAAGCTGATTACCCAAATATCAAAGACTAAATAACAAATAAGCTAATGTCTAATAAGCTAATCTAAACAACCCTACAGCTTGCATCAAAACAGACAAATACCAACTTAATAAGCAGATCCAAACAGCCTATGAACTGAATAATAAGCAGTTATCAAAATAAGCTGAAACAGACACTACTTAAAAAAAAGACTAAACAAATATGTAGATACAATTAAAGCTGAAAATCAAACAGTCATAAACAGACATTGCATTCGAACCAAACTAAACAGAAAATACCAAATCCTAAAACCGACTAACAAATAAATTCAAACTATAGCAGATTATCAATAAATAAAACTTAACATTAAATCTAAAAGAAAATCGAACCCGGTGGAGTTAGCCTTTGAGAAGAAGTGTCGCGCTGAGCGAACTTAAACCGATCAATCACCAATATATCGTCAACAACATCAACATAAGCCAAACTTTCGAACTAAATCCGAACAGTACCACTTTTAATGATTTCCCAGTGGGGGAAATCAATTTTCACTTTCCTTTATATATATTTTTTTTCTTTTTTTCTATTTTTTATAATAATAATAATAACCAACAATAACAGTGACAATATTTTTTATAAACGAATTAAAAAAAAGAAATAGTAGCTGGAAATTTAAATCGAGACAAGAATTAAACTAAATTTAATTTTTCATTAATAAATAAAGAAATTACAAATACTGGAAAAAGAAATTACAAGATTAAATCTAAACCCTGTTTTTCTGAAAATTAAAAAAAAGATAAAGAAAAGCACACTGATTACATGATATGAAGGGGTTTTTATAGAGGAACCCCAAGAAACCCTAATCTTGGCTTCATTTGTAAGCATCCAAATCCCACCGTTGATTTCTTCATTAACCTTCTCTTTCTTCACACTTCTTGATCCTACGGTTGAAAATTGCCCAATATCACATGGATTACCCTGCTGTCAAGATGTTGTGCTAGTTGTTTTTCTTGATAGGTGATGTGGACTTCTCTGATTGGAGAGTTTGGTGGTGGAGAGGTGGCATAGCCAATCAAATCTTGCCATGTTGGATTAATGGGTGAGTGGATGATGCGATTTTCTTGGGGGTGTTATTTGTTTGGGTGTTAATTACCCATTGAGGGTAAAAGCCCTCTTTTTGGTTGGTAATTTCATGATGTAAAAAATTAGTGTTTGAGGGAAGGGAGTATGGTGTCGGCGTGTTTTGGGGGAAGATGGAAGTGTGTGGAATATTTTCTTGTAAATATCGAAAGGTAAATGGGAAGTGAATTTTGGTTTATTTATTTAAGGTGGGTGGGAGTAAATAGGTAAATGGGGTACACGTGTGGGGGTGAGTATGGATGGGGATAAAAGAAGTTGCGTGTATTGAGAGTTGACTTGTGAGGTTGAATATAAACTTTTCCATGTATAACAAAACTCTTCAATTCGTTTCTTTGTTTTAGTTTGTGATATGGGCTTGAAGCCCACTTATCCATCCAACCGTTTCATTTTAAGCCATTTGGGCATTGTGGCCCAAAACACTTATTTTGACAAGAGATAATGGTAATTGGGCTTTTAGGCCCGATACCAAATGTGGGACCCACTTAGCTTGAAATCTTCAAAAAATATTTAATCTACTAAAACGAGCTCGATTTCAGCTTTCTTGAAATTATTTTCAAAATCTCGTGTCGGTTAAGCCGGTTTTCGTGATCTTCGGCACACTTTAGGTCTTTTGATCTTGTCTTTGACTTTTCTTCGATATTTGACCGTGAAATCCTGTGTTTTCTCTTCTTTTGATCATTTGTACCTATTTAAACACAAGAACACAAAACCACGCGTAATTCCGACATTTAAGATGTAAAACACATGATTAGGTCTTGTTTTTACTTGATTTTAGTGGCAAAAGGATAAGTGTTTACACACTTATTAAATCCCCTACACTTGACCATTGCAATGACCCCATGCAATGCATAGTTTTAAAGCATAAGTTACATTTTTCTCATAATCAATCCACCTCGGCCTTTATAACTATTACTACTACTACTACTATGACGAAAAGATAAAAACTTAAAAGGAAACAAAAGTTATAGCAATTTATTAACTTGGAATTTATTTGATGGAAGAAACTCGTAAAGAAATCTAAGACTTAAATTAGGGCTTTGGTGTCATGAATATTAATCACCCTCAAGTTTCACGTTCCCCATACCAAGCTTAAAAACGAGATCATTGTTTACCATAAGTTAGCACAACTAACACTTACTCATGTGGTTTAGTTAATCACTTAGACCCCCTTATTCCTACTGTGTATCTCTTGTATTTTATTTATGTCTTGAATGATCACGAGGATGCATTTTTGACTTATTTTGATAATTTATTAAGGCCGAAACTAAAGTAGGACGATTTAATCAATAGTTAGCTAAAGGACAAAATCTTTTAAAACTGCTTCTCGAAACCTCAAAAAGTTCATATCTTGGCATAACTCGTTTCACGATTTGAGACCTTTCTCGGACCGATATTTGGCTTGTACTTCAAACTTCAAATCTTGAGAGACGATCTTGAAATTATGGTCTTCTCTTCATTTTGGTATACATCTTCATAAGGAGTGAAAGATGCTTCAAACGTTGACCACGACTTCTTCATTTATCCTCTTCTTTATTTAGGATTTTGATATACAACGATCCGCCTCCTTTTCGGACTTGGATCTATTTATCCTCATACCTTGTTACGGTCTTTTTGGATAGACTTCTCCATGATCTTTAGGGGAGTAATTGCTTCTCGTCGTGTGTATTGATCCTTCATATTGATTTGGATTAATGATCTTCACATCATCTTAGGATCTTTAGCAAAAAGTGAATCCTCATGCCTTGTGAGGGCCTTTTTGGACTCGGGTATCCTCATGCCTTGTTAGGTTTGGATAAGCCAATCTTCGCGTCCCGCTTCAATAAGTTATGCCTTGGCTATGAACTCTAATTAATACCGAGCAACTTTTAAACGATCTTGTACTAGAAGCTAAGTAACCTTTTAAATCGTACAACCTTATTTATTGCAAATATATTTATTAACAAGTGATGGGAGAAAAAGCTCATAACTAACTCACATAAGTTAATGAAAGAATACCAAACTTATAATTAACTCTATCATCTCTCGTTCTCCACAATCTAAAATCTCAAGTAATGAGACTCGTGAATGCTTAGCCTAATAAACCAATTAAGGTCCATATGGTTAAGGATACTAGCTAGAGTAAACTTAGATAAGTAAACTCGGGTTGAGTCAAAATATTCACGATTGGGCCTAATATATCAAAGATACCTATACTTGTTAAAACCATTTTATTTATTTATTTCATTTTTGACTTTATTCTTGCAATGGAAATTATTACGATGTGATAATAAAAGGAAATAAAATAAATAAAAATACTACTAGGCCAAAATAGATCAAGAATTTTAAAAATGTTGAAATTTTTTTAAAATTTTCCGGTTAAATGGGGTCAAATTCATGGAAAAGCCCACTAAAAATCGAAAGAAGTCCCCCCTACACTTAATATAAACATTGTCCTCAATGTTTAAGCATGTGGGAGAATAAACTCCCCTACACTTAGGACATTGAGTACATTGTTTAAAATCGAGCTAAGGAAGGGACAACTAAAGTGATTACATTTATTCTTTTTATTTATATACAAGTATGAATCACAATAGTTTTGATAGAATCGGGTATACGGGAACACGGGATCACGGGTCGCGTCAAAAGTACCAAAAGTGGATCATCAAAGCACATGTCCCTGCACACAATCACCACACACAAACAACCTACTTGGCTCCCCCTCCTACACTTATTGGTGGACAATGGATGAAGATGAAAAAGGGTGGAAAGGATGGTAAAGGTAAAAATCTAACCTAGTTATACGATGCTTGGTTTATTTATCACGAGTCTCTAGCTCAACTCGATTTCCCGAATTAATTCAAGGGAAATGTGGAGAGGGATGGAATCATCTCGTGAGACATGTCCTCTCCATAGTACAACTTAACCCGTTGGCCATTCACCTTAAGGTTGGGCCCATTTGGTTGGGATAACTCAATGGTGCCATAAGGGAAGACTTGGGCTACGGTGAATGGACCGGACCAACGGCTCTTAAGTTTACCCGAAAAGATTTTCAACCGAGAGTTAAATAATAAAACTTGATCACCAACATGGAACTCTCGGTTTTTAATCTTGGAATCATGAATGAGCTTAGTCTTCTCCTTGTAGATTAATGAATTTTCATAAGCCTCATTCCTAAGTTCATTGAGTTCATTGAGTTGGATTTTCCTATGATTACCGGCTTTGTTAAGATCAAAATTAGCCCATTTCAAGGCCCAATAAGCCTTATGCTTCAACTCAATGGGGAGGTGGCATGCCTTTTCGTACACAAGGCGATAAGGGGTACAACCTATAGGTGTCATAAAAGCGGTACGGAAAGCCCACAAAGAATCATCTAATTTATCGGCCCATGAGGCACGATGCTCTCCCACGGTTCGCTCTAAGATTCTCTTAAGACCACGGTTAGAAACCTCGGCTTGTCCATTAGTTTGAGGATGATACGCGGTGGAAAGTCGGTGATTGACACCATACTTAGCCATGACTCGTGCGAATTGATTATTGCAAAAATGAGTACCACGATCACTAATAATAGCACGAGGCACACCGAATCGAGCAAACAATTGCTTCAAGAAGTTAACAACCACCCTCGCATCATTTGTAGGTAAAGCCTTTGCTTCAACCCATTTTGATACGTAGTCAACGACTACGAGGATGTACTTGTTTCCCTTCGATGATGGAAACGGCCCCATAAAGTCGATGCCCCATACGTCAAAGATTTCACATTCTTGGATAAAATTTTGAGGCATCTCATCTTTATGTGTGATCTTGCCTTGTCTTTGGCAAGCATCACAATGTTTAACCATTTCATGTGCATCATGATAAATGGAGGGCCAATAGAATCCGGAGTCGAAAACTTTTTTAGCGGTGTAATTAGGACCAAAGTGACCACCGGTAGGTCCTTTATGGCAAGCTTCAAGGACTTGTAAAGCCACCGGCCCATCAACACATCTACAAATGATTAAGTCCGCACATTGCTTGAAAAGATAAGGGTCGTCCCAATAGTATGTTTTAACGTCCTTGAAGAATTTTTTCTTTTGTTGGGACGATAACCCTTCGATAAGAACACCACCCGCCAAATAGTTTGCTATGTCGGCAAACCATGGGGTATCATCAAGATTGGAATTAATAGACATTAAGGTCTCAAGGGGAAATGATTCATTAATCTCTTGATTTGGAGATTCCCCTTGATAAGGATTCTCAAGTCTACTAAGGTGATCCGCGGCTAGGTTTTCCGCTCCTTTTTTATCACGAATTTCGATTTTAAATTCTTGTAGGAGCAAAACCCAACGAAGGAGTCTCGGTTTAGCATCTTGCTTGGTCAACAAGTATTTCAAGGCGGAATGGTCGGTGTAAACGATGGTGGTGGAAAGCACAAGATAGGGGCGGAATTTCTCAAAAGCATACACTACAGCTAAAAGCTCTTTTTCGGTAGTGGTATAATGCAATTGAGCCCCCGTCATTGTCTTACTAGCATAATGAATGGGTTGGAAATGTTTGTTAACTCGTTGACCTAAAACCGCTCCTACCACGAAATCACTAGCATCGCACATGAGCTCGAAAGGTAACTCCCAATTTGGAGAGACTAAGACCGGTGCCTTAGTTAATTTACCTTTAAGAAGTTCGAAAGAGTCGAGACTTTCTTGAGAGAAGATGAAAGGAGCATCCTTTTCTAAGAGATGAGTCATTGGACGAGCTATTTTCGAGAAATCTTGGATGAAACATCGATAAAATCCCGCATGGCCTAAAAAACTTCGAACTCCTTTGACGGTGGTAGGTGGAGGTAACTTAGCAATGACGTCAACTTTAGCACGGTCGACTTCGATACCGGCTTTGGAAATTTTGTGACCGAGGACGATACCTTCTTTTACCATGAAATGGCATTTTTCCCAATTAAGAACGAGACGAGTGTCTTCACACCGTTGGAGCATACGTTCTAAATTAGCAAGGCAAGAAGAGAAAGAATCACCATAGACCGAGAAATCGTCCATAAAGACTTCCATAGTTTCTTCAACCATGTCATGAAATATCGCCATCATACACCTTTGGAAAGTCCCGGGAGCATTGCATAAGCCGAAAGGCATTCTTTTGTAAGCAAATATTCCATAGGGACAAGTGAATGTGGTTTTCTCTTGGTCTTTTGGATCGATAGGAATTTGAAAATATCCGGAAAAGCCATATAAGAAACAATAGAAATCATTACCCGCTAAACGCTCGAGCATTTGATCCATGAAAGGAAGAGGGAAATGATCCTTACGAGTGGCATCATTGAGCTTACGATAATCGATGCAAACTCGCCAACCCGTTACGAGTCGAGTAGGAATTAACTCGTTGTTTTCGTTGGGAACAACGGTGATTCCGCCTTTCTTAGGCACACAATGGACGGGACTAACCCATGGCGAATCCGAGATAGGGTAAATCATTCTGGCATCGAGAAGTTTGATAACTTCTTTCTTAATGACTTCATGAATTTTTGGATTAACCCTTCTTTGATTTTGGATTGCGGGTTTAAAGTCATCTTCCATGAGAATTTTATGAGTACAAAATTAGGATCAATTCCGCGAATGTCGGAGATTTTCCAAGCAATTGCTTTCTTATGATTCTTAAGCACATCGATAAGTCGGGATTTTTCATCTTCTTTTAAGTCCTTAGCAATAATGACGGGCAACTTATTATCCTCCTCTAAGAAAACGTACTCTAGATGAGACGGTAAATCTTTAAGCTCTAAATCCGGCGGATTGTCAATGGAAGGCTTAGTCAAAGTAGGATCATTGTTTGTAACTTCTTTAGGAGTAGGTGGAGAGATATTGTCCTTATTGAGAAGTCTCTCAATAGTACGAATGTCTTCATCCCAATTGGTGGGAGAATTATCATAGTTAATCTCGAGAGGACCCAAGATAGCTTCAAACTCATCTAAGTCACTTTCTCCAAATGGAGTCAATGAAGGAGCAATAGAAGCTACGGTCTCAACATGAGGTAAAGGAGAAATCCCGCTCTTACAAGCCTCGTGAAAATGTTCTTCGCATGCTTCGTCGAGCACATCGATGAAATTCACGGATTCAGGCTCATCGGGAAGTTTGGAAAGTTTACCCATGTTAAAGACGATTTTGTCATCCCCGACCCTCATGATAAGTTCACCCGCGGCTACATCAATTAATGTACGCCCGGTTCTCAAGAAAGGTCGTCCCACAATTAAGGGAACACGGGGATCCATTTCATAGTCGGCGACGACGAAATCGGCGGGAAAAGTGAATTTGTCGACTCCTATAAAAAAATTCTCGGCTATCCCCACCGGATAAGCAACCGTACGGTTAGCTAATTCCAATGTCATACGAGTGGGGACTAGCTCGAGTAATGATAATTGTTTCCACACGGACAATGGCATAAGATTTATGCTCGCTCCGAGATCCGCCAAGGCCATACAATTCTCAACACCCGGAAAATTACAAGGAATAAGGAATCGACCGGGATCTCCTAACTTAACCGGTAATTTTCTCAAAAGAACCGCGGAACAATTCTCATTCAATTGAGTATTGGCAATATCAAGCAACTTTTCCTTATCACTTAAAAGATCCTTAAACATCTTAGCTTACTTAGGCATGTGAGCGAGCGCCTCGGCAAAGGTGATATTAAAATTCAATTATTTGAACATTTTTAGGAAGTTCGAAACTTGAATATCATCCTTATTCTTCAATTTCTCTTTCCGCAACCTTGAGGGATAAGGTATATTGGGTTGAGATGAAGGCTTTGGAGTGGATTGCTCACTCACATCCTTTGGAAGAGGAGGAGGAGTAGAAATAGAAGGTGAAGGAACCGGTTTTGGAACCGAATGTGTGCTAGAAAATTTGGTTATCGGTGGAACATAAGGTGTAGACGAATGCATAACGGGAGGTATGTCACAAGTGGAAGAAGAAGGAGGTTGTGTCGAAGAAGAAGGTATCTCGGGTCCTTGGTTAGGTGGGGAAGGTTCTACGGTGGTCTTACTGCTCCTAGTAGTGATAGCATTAACATTAGCCCTAGGATTGGTCACGGTGTTCAAAGGGAGGGCACCTTGGGGACGAAAGGTTTGAATCATAGTCAAAAACTTCTTATCGTTCGATTCTTGCATTTGTCGATTATGTTCTTGGATCTCTCTCATGATTCGTTCATGGTCGGATAATTTTTGTAAAACCAAGTCCATTTGAGGATTATGCATGTTCATTTGATTAAAACCTTGATTAGGAAAACCTTGGTTTTGATATTGATTAGAACCTTGATTAAATCCTTGATTTTGAAAACTTTGGTTATTATATCCTTGATTATTTAACCCTTGGTTTTGCCCTTGAAAATTCCCTTGATTTTGATTAAAACCCCGTTGATTAGTATTTCCTTGAAAATTACCCCGTTGAGGACCTTGGTTCCTAATTTGGGCGGGTGGGGGTGGTCTTTGTGGTGCTACAAAACCCAGGGGAGCCAAATAGTTATTAGACTTGTAAGACAAATGGTTAACATCAACATTTGGTTTGAATTGAATCCGATCAATTTCATTGTTATTATAAGCATAAACTTCTTGTTGATCATTGTAAACCTTGTCACAATTAAAGTATGAATGCGGTCCACCACAAGTCTCACACGTCTCACTTTTTTCTTTCACGGCATGCACATGTGTAGTGAGGGCGTCGTTTCTTAGAGCGAGTTTTTCAACAAGTGAAGTAAGTTTATTAATTTGATCATTCACCTCATTATTACTCGTACTAGAACTTGCCATATTAGCCCTAACACTTTTGGTTTGCACTTTTGCCTTGTTCTCAATAATGGCCCAAGCCTCGTTCATTGTTTTCACAAGAATATTGCCCCCCGCGGCACTATTAAGTGAGTCTTGGTCGTTTAGAGTTAAACCATTATAAAACGTGTTGATTTGATGAACTTTAGTAAATCCGTGTTGTGGACATTTTCTCAAAAGATCTTTAAAACGATCCCAAGACTCACTAAACGTTTCCCAATATTTTTGCTCAAAGTTGATTATTTCATTCCTTAAGGAAGTGGTCCGTGATGGTGGGAAAAAGTAGTTAATGAACTTGGTCTCTAAGTCGATCCATGTGGTAATACTTTGGGGTGGTTCCTTATCAAGCCAAATCCGGGCTTGTCCCTCGAGGGAAAAAGGAAAAAGTTGGAGGCGAACGGCCTCTTGGGGCACCCCATTGTATTTGACGGTATTAGCTAATTGGATGAAACGTTTGATATGAGCGTGTGGGTCATCATTAGTACGGCCTAAAAATGGTGTAGCGGAAACCATTTGAATAAAACCCGATTTAAGTTCAACATGATTAGCTCCAATATTCGGCACCACAATCGCGTCATCGTTTCCTTCAACGTGAGATTGTAGAATCTCAATCATTGGTCGATTATCCGTTGCCATCGTATTGTCGAAAGCTCGATTCTCGGGATGGGCTTTAATGACGGTCTTTTTGTTTTTCTTCTTCTTCTTTTTAGAAGAATTAGAAGTATTTGGTACACCAATCGGTATGTATGTATGCGCGCGAGTGCGCATACAATTGAAACTTTGGAATGAGGTAGGTGACCTCGGTCGACTTTGAGAGGAAAAGGATTTTCCCTCTCGAGGAGCAATATGAAAAATCTACAAAAATATATACGTAAATACTATTTGAGTTGGCAAACCAATAATCGGTCGTCCCTCTCAATATACGCACAAGCAAGCGGGGAAACGAGGTGGCACAAAGCACTTAAAAACCTTTTTCCTTAGACGGCCTTTTATAGCGCGTCGCCTTATACCCACCTTATAGTTTGTATATTTTGAGTTCAAACGTCTTACTAGTATTTATCTATTTTGCCCTTTTTTCTCGTTATGGATTCGAATACAATAGTTAGGTGATGAAATCCCAACTAAGGCCTTATTTGATAAGTAGGTAATTTTATTGTGCTACGTAATATAATAAAATGAAAAATCTTTTTGTATTTTTTAGAAAAATATATATTCACAAGAAAAATCGAAATAAATCGAAATAAAAATTAACACTAATACGTAATATTTTTGGTGTAATACCTTTAGGAAAAAGTATTACTTGTGATTTTTAAAATTTTTTTTTTGGTGCAATTCTTAGGAAAGAAATTGATTTTGTGATTTTTTAATTTTTTGTAATTTTATGTTTTTGATTTTTTTGTATTTTTGATTTTTTTGTGCAAGAAAAGTAACGTTCAAGAAGAACGGATCCCAAAATCCAAACGTCTTCACGAAAAAAAATCGTCAATCGTACGAGCGAAGCGGCAGCGACTCCAATTTGAAACTAGGATTTTTAAGTCCTTTTTAATGCAATTAATGTTCGTTTTTTCTCGATTCGACTCGAATTTGATTTCCGGTTTAACGTTTTGACTTAACTCGTTTTTGGTAAAATCTATTTTTGGGTATTTTTAAACTAACTTAAATCTATTAAATGAAAACTATTTTAATTAACTTTTTAAACTATTAATTTGAAAATAAACTTTAACTAATTAATAAAACCTAAAACTTTTAATGAAAATCTATTTTTAAACAAAACTTAATAAATTGAAAACTTATTTTAAATCTAAAATTTAATTGATAATTGAAAACTACTTTTAATTCTATATAAAAACAACTATTTAAAATTATAAAAGAAATATAAAACTAATGTAAATTTTTAAAAGTAAATAAAATTAAAATATATTTTTTTTATCCTTTTTATATTTTATCAAAAAAACTGAATTTAAATAAAACTTTTTAACTAATTTAAATAAATCTAAACTTTAATTTAACTAATTTGAATCAAAATAAACTGCCAAATTAAAACTATCCTATATCAATCTAATGTAGCATATCATAAACATAAAAAGACGCCTAGAGTAATGGTTGGGGCGCTGGGCTATTAAACGAGGGGTCACTGGTTCGAATCCAACCAGTGACAAAATTTTGTTAATATTTTGAATACTTTTTTTTTGGACAATGAAACCCTCAGACTAATTGAGTCTGAGGATTATGCAGAAAAACAATAAGCAATATAACCAAATAAGCAAAATTCGAATAGGCAGGAAACAAATAAGCTAGATAAGCAGTTAAGCAGAAACGAATAAGCTAATTCATAAGCTGATTACCCAAATAGCAAAGACTAAATAACAAATAAGCTAATGTCTAATAAGCTAATCTAAACAACCCTACAGCTTGCATCAAAACAGACAAATACCAACTTAATAAGCAGATCCAAACAGCCTATGAACTGAATAATAAGCAGTTATCAAAATAAGCTGAAACAGACACTAAAAAAGACTAAACAAATATGCAGATACAATTAAAGCTGAAAATCAAACAGTCATAAACAGACATTGCATTCGAACCAAACTAAACAGAAAATACCAAATCCTAAAACCGACTAACAAATAAATTCAAACTATAGCAGATTATCAATAAATAAAACTTAACATTAAATCTAAAAGAAAATCGAACCCGGTGGAGTTAGCCTTTGAGAAGAAGTGTCGCGCTGAGCGAACTTAAACCGATCAATCACCAATAAATCTTCAACAACATCAACATAAGCCAAACTTTCGAACCAAATCCGAACAATACCACTTTTAATGATTTCCCAGTGGGGGAAATCAATTTTCACTTTCCTTTATATATTTTTTTTTCTTTTTTTTCTTTTTTTTTATAATAATAATAATAACCAACAATAACAGTGACAATATTTTTTATAAACGAATTAAAAAAAAAGAAATAGTAGCTGAAAATTTAAATCGAGACAAGAATTAAACTAAATTTAATTTTTCATTAATAAATAAAGAAATTACAAATACTGAAAAAAGAAATTACAAGATTAAATCTAAACCCTATTTTTCTGAAAATTAAAAAAAGATAAAGAAAAGCACACTGATTACATGATATGAAGGGGTTTTTATAGAGGAACCCCAAGAAACCCTAATCTTGGCTTCATTTGTAAGCATCCAAATCCCACCGTTGATTTCTTCATTAACCTTCTCTTTCTTCACACTTCTTGATCCTACGATTGAAAATTTCCCAATATCACATGGATTGCCCTGCTGTCAAGATGTTGTGCTAGTTGTTTTTCTTGATAGGTGATGTGGACTTCTCTGATTGGAGAGTTTGGTGGTGGAGAGGTGGCATAGCCAATCAAATCTTGCCATGTTGGATTGATGGGTGAGTGGATGGTGCGATTTTCTTGGGGGTTTTATTTGTTTGGGTGTTAATTACCCATTGAGGGTAAAATCCCTCTTTTTGGTTGGTAATTTCATGATGTAAAAAATTAGGGTTTGAGGGAAGGGAGTATGGTGTCTGCGTGTTTTGGGGGAAGATAGAAGTGGGTGGAATATTTTCTTGTAAATATCGAAAGGTAAATAGGAAGTGAATTTTGGTTTATTTATTTAAGGTGGGTGGGAGTAAATAGGTAAATGGGGTACACGTGTGGGGGTGAGTATGGATGGGGATAAAAGAAGTTGCATGTATTGAGAGTTGACTTGTGAGGTTGACTGTAAACTTTTCCATGTATAACAAAACTCTTCAATTCGTTTCTTTGTTTTAGTTTGTGATATGGGCTTGAAGCCCACTTATCCATCCAACCGTTTCATTGTAAGCCATTTGGGCTTTGTGGCCCAAAACACTTATTTTGACAAGAGATAATGGTAATTGGGCTTTTAGGCCTGATACCAAATGTGGGACCCACATAGCTCGAAGTCTTCAAAAAATATTTAATCCACTAAAACGAGATCGATTTCAGCTTTCTTGAAATTATTTTCAAAATCTCATGTCGGTTAAGCCGGTTTTCGTGATCTTCGTCACACTTTAGGTCTTTTGATCTTGTCTTTGACTTTTCTTCGATATTTGACCGTGAAATCCCGTGTTTTCTCTTCTTTTGATCATTTGTACCTATTTAAACACAAGAACACAAAACCACGCGTAAATCCGACATTTAAGATGTAAAACACATGATTAGGTCTTGTTTTTACTTCATTTTAGTGGCAAAAGGATAAGTGTTTACACACTTATTACCAACCTTGGCCTTTATTGAACACAAGACATTAAGGAAACTTAAAGGGATAGAAAATTACAAAATATTTGAAGGAAGAAAACAAGTAAAGAAATCGAAGACTTACATTAGGGCTTGGTTGTCATGAATGTTTATCACCCTCAAGTTTCACGTTCCCCAAACCAAGCTTAAAAACGAGATCATTGTTATTATAAGTTAGCAAACTAACACAAACTAATGTGACCCAACTATTCACTTAGACTCCCTTATTCCTAAGTGTATCTAAAATATTTTATTGTTGTCTTGAATGATCACGAGGATGCATTGTTGACTTATTTCGATAGCTTATTTAGGCCGAAAATAAAGTAGGTGATTTTATCAATAGTTAGCTAAAGGAAAAAATCTTTTAAAACTGCTTCTCGAGACATCATAAAGTTCATATCTTGGCATAACTCGCTTCACGATTTGAGACCTTTCTCGGATCGATATTTGGCATTGACTTCATACTTCGAATCTTGAGAGACGTTCATGAAATAATGGTCTTCTCTTCATAATAGGAATTTCTTCACTAGAAGTTTTTGAGAGATTCTTCAAACTTGGACCATGACTTCTTCATTTTCCTCCAATATTTATTTGGGATTTTGATATACAACGATCCGCCTCCTTTTACGACTTGGATCTATTCATCCTCATACCTTGTTAGGGCCTTTTTGGATAGACTTCTCCATGATCTTTAGGGGAGTATTTGCTTTTCGTCATGTGTCTCGATCCTTCATATTGATTTTTGATAAATGATTATTCACATCACTTGGGATCTTTAGCAACAAAATGTAGCCCTCATGCCTTGTTAGGGCCTTTTTGGACTCGCCAATCTTCGCATCCCGCTTCAATAAGTTATGCCTTTGCTATGAACTCTAATTAATATCGAGCAACTTTTAAACGATCTTGTGCTAGAAGCTAAGTAACATTTCAAATCGTACGACCTTATTTATGGCAATTAAATTTATTAACAAGCGATGGGAGAAAAAGCTCATTATTAACTCACATAAATTCATGAAAGAATATCAAATTTATAATTGACTCTATCATCTCTCGTTCTCCATAATTTAAAATCTCATGGAATGAGACTCGTGGATGCTTAGCATATTAAATCAAAGTTTTGGGTTTTCAAGTCATATATAGGATCTTGCAACTTCTTAGACTCTTTCAAGCTTAGAATTCGCATTTTAAAGTTCCCTTGATAAACGACTTTCTAGGATCATTTATAGGAACTTGCGAAAAGTTCTTGTTCTTAACCTGTAAGAGTTAAGACTTTCGCGTTTTAAAGTTCCCTATATAAAAGCCTAGCAAAACTTGATTTAAACATGTTAAGGATACTAGCTAGAGTAAACTCAAATAAGTGAACTCGGGTTGAGTCAAAAGATTTATGATGGGCCTAATGAAAAAGAATAACGATACCAAAGGAAAATACAACTAGGCCAAAATAGATCAAAAATTTTGAAAAATGTCGAAAAATCAATTTTCCGGTTAAAATGAGGACAAATACAAGGAAAAGCCCACTTAACTTCGATAGAAGTCCCCCCTACACTTGATATAAACATTGTCCTCAATGTTTAAGCATGTGGGAGTAAACTCTCCTACACTTAGGACATTGTGCACGTTGTTTAAATCTTGCTAAGGAAAAGACAACCAAAGTGATTCCTATTTTAATATTGGCGAATATAAAATAGTGAATAGAAAGAGTTTAGGATAGAACCGGGAAGATGGGTACACGGAATCACGGGTCGTCAAAAGTCATCAAGAATGGATCTTTGAAAGGTTGAATCCCTACACATCATAAGAAAGAAAACAACAAACACATACGCGGGTCTACCCCTACACTTATTATAAAAATGGATAAAAAGGATAGATACTCGGGTTGCCTCCCGAGAAGCGCTTGTTTTTGTTAACCGAGTCGTGATCCTGACTCGACCTTTTTTACCATGGTAAGAATCTTGAAGAACATCCACCGGGGTCAAATACGTGGTTCTCTTCCATCAAATAGCACAAGCTTAAGGTGAACAAGACAAGCCAAAGGAAAGTAGGCAAGGTTCCCTTAAGCAGTTGTTGAGCACGGTGGTAGAAAGTATGATGAAGTGAAAGCATAGCTCCATGGATTCCAAAAATATTTCCTTTTATTGCATCAGATGGATACTGAGATGGCTTAAAAATGGTGATACCCGGATCGAACACCTTTTTCTTTAGGGGAAAATAAGACTTAGACTCAGTAGACCTTATAAACCGTACAATCTCATCCTCAGAAGGTGGAAAGAGAGGTGTTAAAACATAGGTACTACGAATATTGGTGTCTTCTGGTTTCTTCTCCTTTGAAACAGGTTTCTTAACATCCGAAGGAGGATAAAGACCATAATCAAAGTCCAAAGGAGGAGAATCATTCTCATTGGGAAAGTATGATGAGACTGCTTTTATACATAGTCTCATCGTCCAAAAAGGGCTTTAAACGCATTAAATATCATGAAAATGGCTAAATATATGCTTGTGTTTGTTACTTGTGTATTTTAGGTACGGATATTGAGAAAATGACATGATCACAAGAATCATACAAAAACGAACACGGGAAACGAAGCCGCACAATGAACCACGCCCTAATGAAGATTTTCCAAGAGAAACCCTTGAATATTTGAAGATTATGCAAGAAGGGTTCTCCAATTTTGAAGAATTGACACTTTAAACCCTTGTATCTTCATAATTACAAGATTGGTCCCTAAAGTTTGTCAATATTACAAAAAGGGCCCTTAACGTTGAAGAATTGGCAAATTTAGTCCCTCAACAAAGCTAAATTGTCAATAATTATCCTCCTCAGAGTCAAACATATCATAAAGACCTTCAAGATACATGAAAGAACAAATTTGGTCCTTGAAATATGTTAATTTGCAAAAAGGACCATTGACTTTGAAGACTTGGCAAGAATGGTCCCTCAAAAATGATGACTTGTCAATTTCAGTCCTCCAAAAAGTCAACCATACAAGTCAAGACCATTATCATTGAAGAAAATGACAAAACAGCCCTTTAAGAATCAACAAATGGCAAGAAATACCCCTGAAAAGTACTTTGGAAAAGTATTTGGGGCAAAAGTATGAAAATGAAATCTTCATTTACAAAGGAAAACGGATTTTGGCTAAATAAACTTGAAATGAAAAGAAAGGAAGAAGTAAAGGGCTATTTTTGGGCGACAACAAAACTAACCTAGACCAGTGAGTGGGTGACACCTGTCCCACTCACACTCTCCACCAATCACAATCCTCAAACTCGCCATGTCACTTCCCACTAATAATCTGTTATAACTAATATGTGATTAGTTAATTCCTTGGCGCTTAACATGTTTTTTAAACACAAAACCAGATTAAACATAGCACTATTCCCTCAAGAACAAGATTTGGGTTTTCTTAATCCTCTTGTAATTAAACCATCAAATGCTCCAAATTTATGATTAAGCATACCTTAATCATATCCCAACCTTAAAAACACATGCCACATCACCCCACATGCCACATGGGAAATGCCCTGCTACAAAGGTGAGGAAGAAGACAAGATTGAGCCAGCCATCCAATGCCTTACAATCCTGCTTACATCCTAAGCTCATTGTGAGCCTTTGATCACAATTCCATCACATGCCACTTCCACAACCTGCCAAGAACAAGTCACATGATTCTTAAATATTCAAACTACTCAAGGGGCATTTTTGGAGTTCTATCTCTTGAATTTTCCTAAGTTCACATTTCTGTAAATCTCATTTTCATTAATGAAGTGTGTTTGAAATTGGTGAAGAGAAGTCAAGTGCCATTCTCATTTCCTGCTTATTATTGTTGTTTGTTAACTAATATTGAATCCAAAAACTTGTTTTCAAAGGAGTGTGCAAAAGTTTGCATATTTTCCTATAATCTTGATATTTTGCTAAGTCTTGTTCAAACCTTGGAATTTTTGGGCTATAAGTTGATCATAGAACCCTGATATTGTGATATCAAGGTGTTGTGAGGCTTCTAACTTGGGGATAATCAAGTGTGGGGAACAAAGGTTGCATTAATCAAGTTTACCTCTTTTTCTGATTTTGATATTTTTGCACCTAACTTTGTTCCATCTTAGCAGCTCGATATTGGAATCTTGTGCTTGTTCTTGCTAGCACATAAGCTCAAACATACGTGGGTGTGGATGTACATCCATGAGGTTTGAACCCTTAATCTCAAAATATGTTGAAAAATTGGATATTTGTGATATTTGTGTTCTTCTATTGTATGTGTTGTTCTTGGGCTCCAAATCTCGTTGAATCTGTTCATGTTTGATGTTTTGATGCTTATGTATGCATGTGCTAACCTAATTCCTACTTTTGATTTGAAAATATTGTTTTGAAATTATTAAGGGGTGTTTGGGATAATTGCATATTGAAGTTGTAAAGATACTGGTTAAGTGTTTGCTATTGTGCTTTGCTTGTTCTTGTTTAAGAAGTGTAAGAGAGTGGATATCTGCAAGTTATATGCTTTTGAACACCTAAATCAAACATTTGCTCATAAAATATTGACTAAGTGATAATTTGACTTGTGATTTGGTGCACACCTAGTTCTAGGCTTAGACATAGGATAAAAAGTGATAAATCATACTCAATATAACCTATCTAAGACATTTGAGTGTTTGAATTTGGCTGTGTGGTCAAGTATATCAAGAAGTGTTCATGACTGCATGTTCTTAGTTCACCAGTAACTTTTGGTGCTTGAATCTTGATCTAGGCTTTGAATCAATGCATGAAACCTGTTTAGATTTGTTCATTTGAATTTATTAAAGCTTGTGTATGCATTTGGTGCAATTTAGCTGGCTTATTTTTGCTAAAACTGCTTATTGAGTGAAAACTGCTTATTGTTCATGTCTATGGGATATCTGGTGATGTTTTGAATTAACTGTGCTAATTGGCTGATCGTAATTGTGTTTTTGTGATTGCTATTGACTCCTTATGAAGAACGGATCATTTGGGTGCCTTGGTGAAACTTGAATCCACAAAAAAGTCACTAAAGACAAATAGTCAAGAAAGTCAAGCAGTGGAAACTTTTCCCACTGCTCAGATACCAAAACTAGCCCCTGCTAGTGTAATTTTTCATTCAGCTTATTAATAAGCCATATTGGCTTTTCCAGACTTGCAACAACTTACTTTTTGTGATCAATCAACCTCAATTTACCAATTTATTTGAACTGGAGCTTATGAGACCTTGGCTTTGACATTTTGCTAGAAAACTCATAAAGTTGACTTTAAATTAAGTGCTTATCTGCTTATTCAAGCTTATTGAGTGTGCTTATTGAAAAACTTTTTGTTGATTAAGCTTAGTTAAGTCATTTAAAAGCTTTTGAAACTTGAATAAGCTCTTGGGGTGGCCTAGAACTCGAAATGACTATTTTGTCGTTTTGTGAAGATAGCTTTTAGCTTATTATGGCTTATTCCTTGTGCTTATTTCAAATTTATTTTTACAGATCTCTTAAGGAACTCAAAAGAAGCTTGTGTGTCTAATTTGAGCTTATGGCACCAGCATATTGCTTAATGGGCCAAAAAGCCCATTAAGAATAAGCTGCTTTCAAATAAGCTAGCTTATACACATTTTTAGCTTTTGGGCCTTTAGAGATTTGTTTTTAAAATCAAATTTTGAGTCAGACTGGAGGTTTTGGGCTTATTTGGTTGACTTTTTCTTATTGGGCCCAAATTAAGCCCTTTAAGGGATTGTTTTTTCTTTTAGCCCATTTCTAGGCCCATTAGGGGTATTTTTGTAATTTTAACTTCATTTATGTGTTAATTAGGTTAAAATAAGCTAGTTTGCAACTTTTTAGAATTTTTTATAAATTTTGGATTTTTAATATTATTTTATTATTATTTTATTATTAAAAATTAAACTTTAGGTTTTTCAAGTTTTTATATTTTTATTAGGATAAATACATTAAGTTAGGAATTTTATAACTTTTAGAATATTTTTATTGTCATTAGATTAATTTTTAGAATTATTTTAAGTTTAAATAGTTTTTAATTATTTTCAAATAGTTTTAATTAATTTTAAAATTTTCAAAAATATTTTTAAATTTTGTTAAGTCATTTTAGAGGTTTACAATTGAAAAATCTCATTTTGGGTTTTTTGTTAATTAAATTGATTTTTTGGGCTTTAATTAGCATTAAAAAATTATTATTTAATTAAATAAAAGGTTTGAGTGATTTTTTGATTTTTTGTAAACTCTAATTACATTACTTAGGATTTATTGCAATCTTTTAGGAATTTTTTGGGTAAATTTTTAATTTTGTCACTTTTTTACGGTTTTACGTGTACGACTTTTCGTCTTAGTGTAATCAACAATCGTAACCGTCATTCTCTTCTAATCTTTTCTTCTTTTCTTTCTTCATAAATATAATCACAAAGTTAATCATCTCTTAACACACAGACCAAGCCTCCTTGAGAACGATCCCCACTTTGGGTCATAACTTGTGGTTTTCCTAAATCACTTGTGTACTTACCCTAATTACCTTTGTTTTCCTAAACAAAGTGATAAAACTACAACTATCATTTTGGCGCTGCTGCCGGGGAGGCGTGTTGTGTTTTGATTTGGCAATTTTTGTTTTTATATATAGCCATAATATCTATTTGTATTAGTAGCACTCTAGTAATACGTATTATCGGTTTTGTTTTTGTGTGAATATTATTACTATATTGTATACGTCGAACAATAAATTCACAAGTACTCCAAAACTGTGGAAACACAACCTTGACTTGGGAGGTCATTACCCAATCATTGTATTCGAATCTCAAACAAGAAAGAAAAGGCAAAAATAGATAAATACTTTCGTGAAGCTCAATTTTGAAAAATACAAACTATAAGGTGGGTATAAGGCGGGTATTATAAAATATACCGTAAGGAAAAAGGCTTTTAAGTTCTTCGCGCCGCCTCGTTTCCCCGCTTGCTTGTGAGTATTTTGAGATTGAAAGCTAATCGAGGGTTTTCCGCCCAAAGTATTATTAAGTATCATATATACTTTCTTGGTTTTATTTGATTAAACCCTCTTGAACGTTTTGGTGTTCCACCAACGTTCTAAAGTCATCGAAGGCGTTCACTTCACGTGATCGTTTTCATTCCTTGAGGCTTCTTTAATCAAGAGATTTGATTAAGTAGGAGATTTGTAGATTTTTGTCTACTTAATACAATCACAAAAATCCAAAAAAAAGTAAAAACAATCAAAAACAAAAAAAAATTGAGAAAATACAAAACACCAAAAAGAATCTTCTTTACTCATCCCCTCGTTGTACGTGACGTTTATGCAAACCCGCAACCAAGCAAGACGTGCACGTAAATGAAAAAACCGAAAGGAGTCAACACCTACTCCTAATCTTTCTAGTGAGGAGTCTCTTATTGACGAACCTATTGTAAGAGAGGAACCAACCATGGCGAATCGAACTATGATGGAGTTACTTCAAGCACCCACCGAGTGTTATGGAGAGGCTATTGTGATTCCCGCTATCCTTGCGGAGAATTTTGAAGTGAAAACAGGTTTGTTGTCGATGATCCAAAACAACAAATTCCGTGGTGATGAAAAGGACAACCCGCACAACCATATCCGCCAATTTAATCGTCTTACCGCCACTTGAAAATTTAAGGATGTTGCTAATGACTCGATTAAGATAATGCTTTTTCCGTATTCCTTAGCGGGGCCCGCTAAAATTAGGTTAGAGAAAGAGCCACACAATTCTATATTGACGTGGAAGGATCTCGTTTCTAAGTTTGTGAACCAATTTTTCCCGCCCTCTAAGACTACGCATTTGAAAAACGAGATTTCAAAATTTTCACAAGAATTTAATGAGAGTTTTTCAACTGCTTGGAATAGGTTTAAGGAAATGTTACATGAGTGTCCTCATCACGGTTTTTCCTACTTGCATCAAATTGACACGTTTTACAATGGACTTAATGATCATGAGAGGGATAATCTAAATGCCGCCGCGGGTGGTAATTTTTTGTGTAAAACGGTTGAGGAAGCGTTGCTGATAACTGAGAATAGATCTAAGGTGTATAGTCATCGTAACACATCGAGTGTTCGTAAGGCTTTGTCTTCGGCTTCACCTTCTTTGTCTAATACCATCGATGCTTGCCAAATTGAGGCGAACTTGGAAAACAAAATCTTTGATAAGCTTAAAAGACTTTTGATTGAATTCAAAGTTGGAGAACAAAGTTCTCCCGCTACGGCTAAAGTGGTTGAGGTTTCATGTATGTATTGTGGTGGAGGTCATGATTTCTCCGAGTGCATTACCAACGGTGGTAACACTTCGAGTGCCTACGCGACCACGGGAACTTACAACTAAAACGGTCAAGTTACCCGCTCCAATCAATTGACTCCATCGGGTTTTGCTCCTAATCAAAATGCTAACAACAACTATCGAAACAATCAAGTTGGTTTTAAAAACAATTACAAAGGAAACTATGGGAATCAATGGGCTAATAATCAAGTTTCAAAAAAAAATCAAAACAATGATTTTCAAAACAACAACAAGAGTTTGCAAACTTTAAAAGATCTTCCAAATGAATTTGTTGAATACGCTAATGAAAACTGTGCTAGGTTTGACAACATTCAAAGAGAAATCATTAGCCTAAGATCCGAGTTTAAGAACGACTTGAAGAAGGAGTTGAAAAATGAGTTAGCAAATGAGCTTAAAATCCATACAAACAAAATGGAAGGGAATGTAACTAGGTTACAACAAAACCAACAAAATATGGAACAAGGGAAACATGAGATAAAACAAGAGATGATTAAGGCCGAGAAGAGGCAATCCATGTTTGAGGACAAATTTCATCTATGTTTGAGGCTATTATGTGCAAACCGTCTTCGAGTAGTCTTCCTAGTAACACCATATCGAACCCTAAGGGAGAGATTAAAGTGATTACCACACGTAGTGGTAAGACACTCAAGGAACCGACTCCTCAACCAATTGCTCCTACGGAGGATGCAATTGAGGAAGAACCCGAGGTGGTGGTCGAAAAGGAGCATGTCCAAATCCCATGAAGTACCGCTCATGCCACACCTACGGTCGACCCATTACCACCTTTTCCCTATCCATCGAGACTTAGAAAGGTGAAACGTCAAGAGCGCGATGATTACCAATTTGAGCTTTTTATGAAAATGTTTTGTGACGTTCATTTTAATGTGAGTTTCGCTGATGCTTTGGTCATGATGCCTCGATTTTCCGCTAACTTTAAGAGTATGTTGAACAACAAGGAGAAATTGCAACAATTGTCTAGTTGTTCATCGGTTTATCTTAACCGCATACCTTAAAAAGTCGGTGATCCTGGTAAATTCTTGATTCCTTGTGCAATCCAAGATATGGAAGAATGCTATGCCTTGGCCGATCTTGGTGATAGCATTAACTTGATGCCACTTGCTATCTTCATTTCGCTCAATCTTCCTAATCTTAATCCTTCACTAATGTCTATCGAGTTGTCCGACCATTCCACGATTCCCGTATGTGGATTGGCGGAAGACGTTTTTGTGAAAGTGGGAAAGTTCTATTATCTGGTAGACTTTATCGTTGTCGATATTCCCACGGATCCTCAAGTTCCTCTCGTTTTAGGTCTTCCGTTTTTAGATACGTGTATGGCTTTAATCGATGTGCATGCTAGAAAGATCACCTTACGTTTCAACGACGAGGAATTTGTTTTAAACGCAACTCAAAATTCTCAAATTTCTCATGTTTATTCCGTTGCAACCATAAACCTCGTTGATATGATTGACGTTGTTTGCGAGGAATTTTCACAAGTAGTTCTAGGTTTTGGTGATGATGAAAATAGTGGCAATCCCACTATGTTAGATCCCATTCTTGATAACTCGACACCAACCTTCACTCCATTTGAAGGTGGTGGTTTTACGTTGGAATAATTCGATGTTCCACGTACTTGTGATGAAGACCTCGACAATGATGAGGACTTCTCGATTATCAAGGATTTTCTTAACGATTTCCCATTTCCTCCACCCGAGGAGGATATGAGTATCGAGCCCAAATCTTCAATTGAGGAGCCACCTATCCTCGAGTTGAAAGATTTACATCCTCATCTTGAATATGTATTTTTGGAGGAGGGCGACAAGTTACCGGTTATTATTGCGAAAGAACTTTCGGATGATAAAAAACCGCACTTGTTGATGTTCTAAAGGATCACAAAGGGGCAATTGCGTGGAAGTTATCCGACATTAAGGGGATCGATCCCAAATTTTGTACCCACAAAATCTTAATGGAGGAGGATTACAAGCCCGCAATCCAATGTCAAAGGAGGGTGAACCCCAAAATTCACGACGTCATCAAAAAGGAAGTCCTAAAACTCTTTGACGCGGGAATGATTTACCATATTTCCGATAGCCCTTGGGTGAGTCCTATTCATTGTGTCCCTAAAAAGGGAGGAATGACCGTTGTGCCAAACGATGCCAACGAGTTAATTCCCACTAGACTCGAGACCGGATGGAGAGTGTGCATTGACTATCGTAAGTTGAATGACGCCACTCGAAAAGACCATTTTCCCTTTCCCTTCATGGACCAAATGTTGGAGCGTCTTGCGGGAAAAGATTTCTATTGATTTTTAGATGGTTTTTCTGGTTACTTCGAAATCCCCATCGATCCTCGTGATCAAGAAAAAACTACGTTTACGTGTCTATATGGAACATTTGCCTATCGTAGAATGCCATTCGGACTTTGCAATGCACCGGGAACCTTTCAAAGGTGCATGATGGCTATTTTTCATGATATGATCGAGAAGACGATGGAAGTCTTCATGCATGACTTTTCCGTGTTTGGTAGTTTTTTCACTTCGTGTTTGTCGAATCTTGAGAGAATGTTGAAGCGTTGTGAGGAAACCAACCTTGTGCTGAATTGGAAAAAGTGTCATTTTAGGGTTAAAAGTGGAATCGTCTTAGGGCACAAGGTTTCGAAAGCGGGGATTGAGGTAGATCAAGCTAAGGTAGACGTCATCGCCAAATTACCTCATCCCAAAACCGTTAAGGGATTTAGGAGTTTCCTAGGCCACGCGGTCTTTTATCGTCGATTCATCAAGGATTTTTCAAAGATCTCTCGACCTATTACACATCTCCTCGAAAAAGATGCACGTTTTGTCTTTGACGAAGATTGTGTACGAGCCTTTGAAATCCTTAAGAGGAAACTTACCGAAGCTCACATTCTTGTTGCTCCCAATTGGAACCTCCCCTTTGAGCTCATGTGTGATGCTAGTGACTACGCTATTGGGGCCGTATTGGGGCAAAGTCATGAAAAACACTTCTTGCCTATTCACTATGCTAGCAAGACGATGACCGAGGCTCAACTAAAATACACTACAACGGAAAAGGATTTCCTTGCCGTGGTGTATGCATTTGAGAAATTCCGACCTTATCTCGTCTTGACGAAATGCATAGTGTATACGGATCATTCGACTATCAAGTATCTTATGGCTAAACAAGATGCAAAGCCGAGATTACTTCGTTGGATTCTCCTCCTTCAAGAATTTGATCACAAAATCGTTGACAATAAAGAATCCGAGAATCTAGCGGCCCATCATATTTCTCGTTTGGAAGATCCTCACCAAAGTGTTTACGAGCCCAAGGAAATCACCGAAACATTTCCGCTCGAGACACTTGGTGTAGTGAATTCTAAGCTTGATTCTTCCACCCCATGGTTTGCGGACATCGCAAATTACCATACGGGCAACTTCATCATCAAGGGTATGACGACTCAAGAAAAACGAAAATTATTTCGTGACGTCAAGTTCTAATTTTGGAACGACCCTTACTTGTTTCGAACTTGTGCGGATCAAATTATTCGACATTGTGTATTTGGTACCGAAGCTTCTAACATCCTTAGAGCTTGTCACGAGGGACCCATGGGTGGTCACCACGGTTCTAATCTCACGGCTAAGAAGGTCTTTGATGCCGGTTTCTTTTGGACTACTATTTACCGAGATGCACATGAGCTTGTCACGTCGTGTGACTCATGCCAACGACAAGGAAAAGCCTCACAAAAAGATGAAATGCCACAAAATATCATCCAAGTGTGTGAGATCTTTGACGTTTGGGGCATTGACTTTATGGGGTCGTTCCCATCATCTCGTGGTAATAAGTACATCCTTGTCACCGTAGACTACCTATCTAAGTGGGTGGAAGCTAAGGCTTTGCCCACCAATGATGCTTGTGTGGTAGTCAAGTTTTTGAAAAGCTTGTTTTCTTGGTCTGGAACCCCTCGTGCGATCATAAGCGATCGTGGAACCCATTTTTGTAACGACCAATTCGAAAGGGTCCTAAGGAAATATGGGGTTACACATCGTCTTTCTACGACTTATCACCCACAAACGAGTGGGCAAGTCGAGGTTTCAAACCGAGCTTTGAAGAGGATCTTGGAGAGATCGATTGGGTAAAACCGACAATCTTGGTCAGATAAGTTGAATGATGCTTTATGGACCTTTAGGACCGCTCATAAGACACCCATCGGGTGCACTCCTTATAAGCTAGTGTATGGGAAGAATTGTCACTTTCCAATGGAACTCGAACACAAAGCTTATTGGGCCCTAAAGCATTGTAATGATGATATGGAGACCGCGGGGAAACACCAGAAAATGCAATTAAATGAATTGGATGAATTAAGGGATATTGCTTATGAAAATTCATTGATTTATAAAGAAAAGACTAAAAAGTTTCATGATTCAAAAATTAAAAACCGGGTTTTTAACATTGGGGATTAAGTTTTTCTTTTTAACTCTCGTTTGAAAATCTTTTCCGGTAAGTTGAAATCCCGTTGGTCCGGTCCATTCACCGTGACTCAAGTTTTTCCATATGGGACCATCGAGCTAGCTCAAGATGATGGCCCCAATTTCAAAGTGAATGGACATAGGTTGAAGCACTACTTTGGCGAGGAAGTTCCATCCTTGAACTACCTCGACCAAATCACCTTCCCCAATGATAATTAATATTGAGGGGATCGAGTCGAGCTCATGACTCGTGATAGGTGTGTAAACACCCATCCCTTTTACCACTTAATTACAAAAATAACCGAGCCAAAACGTGTATTTTATGTCGTTTATGTCGGAATTATGCGTGGTTTGTGTTTTTGTTGTGATTTAGGACGAAATTGTGAAAAGGGGAGAAAACTCGGGCATTCACGGGCTTTTATCGAAGAAAAAGACGAAAGACGAAGTCAAGAAGTCAAGAGTGCAAAAGAACGGAAGTCCAAGACAAATTCTTAAGATTTATCGAAGAAAAATTCAAAAGACGGGAGTTTATCAAAAGCCGAAAAACTCAAGTCTAATTTATTGAAGAATTAAAAGACGAGTTCAAAGAAATCCCGAGCCAAAAGTCATTAAAGTCCAAGATTAAGAAGATTAAAGGCTTAAGGACCTAATGGTGTAATTAAGAGAAAATGAAGGAGGGGAGGAAGCTTCCTAAGCACTCCTTAATCCTCCCCTATAAATAGTCATTAGGATAATCATTTTCATTTTGTTGGATAGTTTGACACACTATTTCTTCCACTTTTAATTACCTTGCAATTTAATTACCTTGTCATTTACTTTATTGTCAAATTTAAATACCTTGTCTTGCACCTTAAATTCATTTAATTTCAAGTAAGTTTTTCTTTTAATTCTTGTCAATCTTTACTTTTTCTTGTTAATCTCCTATCTACCTTTCTTTATTTGATCTTAATCTTCATGCTTTATTGTTTATGTTCATGTTCTTGATTTTTATTGATTTATTTTAGTGGGTTTTGATTATTGTGGTTAGTTTTGTTAGTTTGATTGTTTTGGATTGTTTGTTTATGATTAATACATGTTTATTGATTAGTTTGATTTAATCTTGTGGTTGATTTTGTTTAGTTTTTATTAGATTCGTGTATATCTTGCTCTCCTTGTTCTTCATTGTGTTTGTTACTGTATTCCCAGGAAAAGTTCCGGATCAAGCAGGTTATTCCGTGTGAAGGATTTCAAAAGTCGTTCATCCGGAATATTAGACATTCCGGATCAATAATGCTCATTCGGAATAATTTATTATTCCGGATCAAGCATTTCATCCGGAATATCCAAACATTCCGGATCAACCTTTTATTCTGGATCAACGGAATATTCCGGATCAAGGTGTTATTCCGGATCAACCTCTCATTCCGAATCAAATAATATTCCAGATCAAGCAAGTTCATCCGGAATAATTTATTATTCCGGATCAAGGAGTTTATTCGGAATATTAAGACATTTCGGATCAAGGGTTTCATTCGGAATATTATTCCGGTTCAAGAGATATTCCGAACGAAGGCAACATTCCGGATCAAGACAATTATTCCGAATCAAGACTTTATTCCGGATAAGTGACATATTCCGGATAAAGGATTTATTCCGGATCAAGGATTTTGGTGAATATTCCGAGTGAAGAAAAACATTCCGAACGAAGGTGACATTCCGGATGAGTGTTTATTCCGAATGAGGGTATTATTCCGGATGAGCTATTTTCCAGGTTCCTTTAATTCCAGTTTTTAAGTTTCTGTTTTTAATTTTCAAGTTTTATTTTTCCCGCCTTTTTACTTAGTCGAACTTTAAGATTCTTTATCTTAGATTTATTTTAGCCTTGCCTTAGTTTTAAGTTTTAGTTGCGTTTTAAGTTTGCCTTAGCTAGATTTAAGTTTGGGTTATTTACTTTTAGTGTCTTTTAATTTTAGTCACGCTTTTAAATACTTGCCATTTACATTAAATTAGACTTAGATTTACTTTAGCGCCATTTACTTTAATTGTTTTGCACATTTTATTTTAAAATCACCAAAAATATTTGTTTCACCAAAAACAATAGAGTCATACTTTGAACTGGAAATCAATTCATTAAGATACCGAGAACACGAACTTTAATTTTTATACAGGAAAAAGCCCAGTTATCAACTCGGTAATCAAAAACGAGGTGCCTCGTGGGGGAGGCCTATGCTTATCCTATGTACATATTATCGCTTTCTAATGTAGTAACGTGTAGGGATTTGTGCCCTTCCAACCTTTGTTCCGTGGTTGTTTGTGAATTATGGATTTTAGATGATCATTATCTTCACGATTGGAGCCTCTCGTTTTCGTTTTATGGGAGAACTCGATCGTTTGCTTTGAATACTTTCTCAATATCCATGATATATCCTTTGATGTTCTAACCTTAGGTTTATAAGACACTTCATAAACGGCTTTAAATTTAATGGTTACACCCTTTCCATGCTAGATTAGGCATTCGACTACGTCTCTAGTATGGGGGTGTTTGCACCCCTAGACTCGAAACATTGAGGACAATGTTTAACTTTAGTATGGGGGTGAATAGATACTTGCCTTGCCAAACCTTTACGCTTTCCAAAGTTTATCTATCGTTTTGTTGCAAAATAAGGCTAAAAATGGCCAAATTTTTAAATTTTCTCATGTTTTATAAGTGTTTGAAGACACGAATGTAGATTTTCCGATGGCGAGAATAAGAGTAATTTTTGACTGGACCGTGCGTGTTGAGCACTTAGCTACGATTCCTTAACTTTTTATTAGGTTAAAGCTCTTAAACGAGGACGAGAAATGATAGAGTTAATTATAAGTTACTATGCTAAACATAGAGTACTCGTATTCTTTCAAAAACACATGTGTTCTCGTTGTTTGGTTATTCTCCCTTCGCTTGTAAATATTTTTTGCTTAATAAATATTGACTTAGCGGTTTAGTCTTGATTGTTGGTTTCTAGTCTTTTCTAGTAGCTTCCATGTAATTAAATTGGGAAGACATTAAGGTATCGCGAGTGTCATGGTTTTGAAGTATTAGCAACCCGAATAATCGAAAGCTTCGCCCAATAATAAGATTTCAAGTGCTCACCTAAATCTAGCAAACACTTTGAAGCTCACAAGGCCGAAAAATCTATGCAAAACTGAAAGTGAATCAAGCCTTAATCTTTGAAGCTTTAAAGATCCAAAATTCGCCTTAGCGTGAGGATATACGTCTTTGGCCATAATAAAACCACCGATGAGGCGGATAATAAAAGGCAAGGCAAGATCGAAGTCATAATAAAAGCTTCATGGCGAAGTTGAATAAAAGATGGAGGTAAACCTATGATAATAAGGCCCTTCCGTTAGAGGGCGTATAAAAGTATTGGTAATAAGTCTCATGTTCAAAACCGTTATAAAACCGTGTTTATCGATCCTTCTTGTTGACTTAATTTTTTGACATCGTTGTCTATTAGAAGGGGTTATTAATTCGATGGTCCTGGTTACACCGTTAGGACTCTATTTTTAGACCTAAATCTCTATTATCGCATAAGTCAACAATGTATCCTCGTGAAACATTCAAGACAAAATAAAATATAAGAGATACAACTTAGGAAAATGGGAGGATAAGTACGTGATTAGGGCATATGAGTAGTGTTAGCATTACTAACTTATAATGACAATGATCTCGTTGCACGCTTAGCATGTAATTGGGGTGAAAATCGAGGACGATGAAATTATTTCTAACGAAGCATTCACGTGTTCTTATTCTATGAACCTAAACGTCCCATTTTGCGATGAAAATCATACATTATGTCTAAAACGCCAGTAGTAGTAATAGTAGTAGTGTAGCTATTTTATCATTCAATAAATGTGAATAAATGAATTTTGGAGATGCTACGATACTTTATTCTAGCATTGCGTGAGGGCACGGCAATGGTTTAGTATGGGGGAGTGATGAGACTGCTTTTATACATAGTCTCATCATCCAAAAAGGGATTTAAATGCATTAAATATCATGAAAATGGCCAAATATATTCTTGTGTTTGTTACTTGTGTATTTTAGGTACGGATATTGAGAAAATGACAAAAGATCACAAGAATCATACAAAAACGAACACGGGAAACGAAGCCGCACAATGAACCAAGCCCTAATGAAGATTTTCCAAGAGAAACCCTTGAAAATTTGAAGATTATGCAAGAAGGGTCCTCCAATATTGAATAATTGATACTTTAAACCCTTGTATCTTCATAATTACAAGATTGGTCCCTAAAGTTTGTCAATATTAAAAAAAGGGCCCTTAACTTTGAAGAATTGGAAAATTTAGTCCCTCAACAATGCTAAATTGTCAATAATTATCCTACTCAAAGTCAAACATATCATAAAGACCTTCAAGATACAAGAAAGAATATATTTGGTTCTTGATATATGTTAATTTGCAAAAAGGACCCTTGACTTTGAGGACTTGGCAAGAATGGTCCCTCAAAAATGATGACTTGTCAATTTCAGTCCTCCAAAAAGTCAACCATACAAGTCAAGACCATTATCATTGAATAAAATGCCAAAACAGCCCTTCAAGAATCAACAAATGGCAAGAAATACCCCTGAAAATACTTTGGAAAAGTATTTGGGGCAAAAGTATGAAAATGATAACTTCATTTACAAAGGAAAACGGATTTTGGCTAAATAAACTTGAAGTGAAAAGAAAGGAAGAAGTAAGGGGCGATTTTTGGGCGACAACAAAACTAACCTAGACCAGTGAGTGGGTGACACCTGTCCCACTCACACTCTCCACCAATCACAACCCTCAAACTCGCCATGTCACTTCCCACTAATAATCTGTTATACTAATCTGTGATTAGTTAATTCCTTGGCGCTTAACATATTTTTTAAACACAAAACCAGATTAAACATAACACTATTCCCTCAAGAACACGATTTGGGTTTTCTTAATCCTCTTGTAATTAAACCACCAAATGCTCCAGATTTATGATTAAGCATACCTTAATCATATCCCAACCTTAAAAACACATGCCACATCACTCCACATGCCACATGGGACATGCCCTGCTACAAAGTTGAGGAAGAAGACAAGATTGAGCCAGCCATCCAACGCCTTACAATCCTGCTTACATCCTAAGCTCATTGTGAGCCTTTGATAAAAATTCCATCACATGCCACCTCCACAACCTGCCAAGAACAAGTCACATGATTCTCAAATATTCAAACTACTCAAGGGGCATTTTTGGACTTCTACAACTAGGGTTTACGTTTTTTATTCAGCATTTAGGTTTCTTGTAGCCTATATAAGGCATAACACTTAGTCATTTAGTTTTTGCTCTTGAATTTTCCTAAGTTCACATTTATGTAAAACTCATTTTCATTAATGAAGTGTGTTTGAAATTGGTGAAGAAAAGTCAAGTGTCATTCTCATTTCCTACTTATTATTGTTGTTTGTTAACTAATCTTGAATGCAAAAACTTGTTTTCAAAGGAGTGTGCAAAAGTTTGCATATTTTCCTATAATCTTGATATTTTGCTAAGTCTTGTTCAAACCTTGGAATTTTTGTGCTATAAGTTGATCATAGCACCCTGATATTGTGATATCAAGGTGTTGTGAGGCTTATAACTTGGGGATAATCAAGTGTGGGGAACAAAGGTTGCATTAATCAAGTTTACATCTTTTTCTGATTTTGATATTTTTGCTCCTAACTTTGTTCCATCTTAGCAGCTTGAAATTGGAAGCTTGTGCTTGTTCTTGCTAGCACATAAGCTCAAACATATGTGGGTGTGGATGTACATCCATGAGGTTTGAACCCTTAATCTCAAAATCTATTGAAAAATTGGATATTTGTGATATTTGTGTTCTGCTATTGTCTGTGTTGTTCTTGGGATCCAAATCTTGTTGAATCTGTTCATGTTTGATGTTTTGATTCTTATGTGTGCATGTGCTAACCTAATTCCTACTTTTGATTTGAAAATCTTGTTTTGAAATTATTAAAGGGTGTTTGGGATAACTGCATATTGAAGTTGTAGAGATATTGGTTAAGTGTTTGCTATTGTGCTTTGCTTGTTCTTGTTTAAGAAGTGTAAGAGATTTGATATCTGCAAGTTATATGCTTTTGAACACCTAAATCAAACATTTTCTCATAAAATGTTGATTAAGTGATAATTTGACTTGTGATTTGGTGCACACCTAGTTCTAGGCTTAGACTTAGGATAAAAAGTGATAAATCATACTCAATATAACCTATCTAAGAGATTTGAGTGTTTGAATTTGGCTGTGTGGTCAAGTATATCAGCAAGTGTTCATGACTGCATGTTCTTAGTTCATCAATAACTTTTGGTGCTTGAATCTTGATCTAGGCTTTGAATCAGTGCATGAAACCTGTTTAGATTTGTTCATTTGAATTTATTAAAGCTTGTGTATGCATTTGGTGCAATTTGGCTGGCTGATTTTTGCTAAAACTACTTATTGAGTGAAAATTGCTTATTGTTCATGTCTGTGGGATATCTGGTGATGTTTTGAATTAACTGTGCTAATTGGCTGATTGTGATTGTGTTTTTGTGATTGCTATTGACTCCTTATGATTAACTGATCATTTGGGTGCCTTTGTGAAACTTGAATCCATAAAAAAGTCACTAAAGACAAATAGTCAAGAAAGTCAAGCAGTGGAAATTTTTCCCACTACTCAGACACCAAAACTAGCCCCTGCTAGTGTAATTTTTCATTCAGCTTATTAATAAGCAATATTGGCTTATCCATACTTGCAACAACTTACTTTTTGTGATCAATCTTCCTCATTTGACCCATTTATTTGAACTGGAGCTTATCAGACCTTGGCTTTGACTTTTTGCTAGAAAACTCATAAAGTTGACTTTAAAATAAATGCTTATCTTCATATTCCAGCTTATTGAGTGTGCTTATTGAAAACGTTTTATTGATTAAGCTTAGTTAAATCATTTAAAAGCTTTTGAAACTTGAATCAGCTCTTGGGGTGGCCTAGAACTCGAAAACGACTATTTTGTCGTTTTGTGAAGATAGCTTTTAGCTTATTCAGGCTTATTCCTTGTGCTTATTTCGAATTTCTTTTTACAGATCTCTTAAGTAACTCAAAAGAAGCTTGTGTGTCTAATTTGAGCTTATGGCATCAGCTTACAGCTTAATGGGCCAAAAAGCCCATTAAGAATAAGCTGCTTTGAAATAAGCTAGCTTATACACATTTTCAACTTTTGGACCTTTAGAGTTTTGTTTTTAAAATCAAATTTTGAGTCAGACTGGAAGTTTTGGGCTTATTTGGTTGACTTTTTCTTATTGGGCCCAAATTAAGCCCATTAAGGGACTGTTTTGTCTTTTAGCCCATTTCTAGGCCCATTAGGGGTATTTTGTAATTTTAACTTCATTTCTGTGTTAATTAGCTTAAAATAAGCTAGTTTGCAACTTTTTAGAGCTTTTTATAAATTTTGGATTTTTACTATTATTTTATTATTATTTTATTATTATTTTATTATTATTTTATTATTAAAAAATAAAATCTAGATTTTTCAAGTTTTTATATTTTTCTTAGGATAAATACATTAAGTTTCTATATTTTATATTTAGAATATTTTTATTGCCATTATATTAAGTTTTAGAATTATTTTAAGTTTAAATAGTTTTTAATTGTTTTTAAATAGTTTTATTAATTATAAAATTTTCAAAAATAGTTTTAAATTTAGTTAAGTCATTTTAGAGGTTTACAATTGAAAAAAATCTCATTTTGGGTTTTTTGTTAATGAAATTGATTTTTTGGGCTTTAATTAGCATTAAAAAATTATTATTTAATTAAATAAAAGGTTTGAGTGATTTTTTGATTTTTTGTAAACTCTAATTACATTATTTAGGATTTATTGCAATTTTCTAGGAATTTTTGAGGGTAAATTTTTAATCTTGTCACTTTTTTACGGTTTTACGTGTACGACTTTTCGTCTTAGTGTAATCCACAATCGTAACCGTCATTCTCTTCTAATCTTTTCTTCTTTTCTTTCTTCATAAATATAATCACAAAGTTAATCATCTCTTAACACACACACCAAGCCTCCTTGAGAACGATCCCCACTTTGGGTCATAACTTGTGGTTTTCCTAAATCACTTGTGTACTTATCCTAATTACCTTTGTTTTCCTAAACAAAGTGATAAAACTACAACTATCAAAGTATGTATTGAGAAAAGTGGCAAAATCTTCCTCAAATGAGTAATTATCCAAAGTAGGATCAAGCATTGTTGGCGGAGGATCTTCATCAAAAATAGGAGCATAATCATCATTAGGAGACATATCATTTGAAGAATCACTCGAATGAGTATAAACATCATCAAAGTCATCATAAGTCGGCATGTCTTTATACTCTGAAGAAAAATCATCATAATCATCCACATCGGAACTAGAATAATCATCATAGATTTGTGGAGCATCATAAAATGGTGGCGCATCCAAATTGGGAAGAGGATCTTCAGAATCTTCCACATTTTCTTGAAAAAGTGGATTATCATAGATAGGCTCGAAAAGAGGATTATTGTAAACGATAAAATCATCAAGATTTGTACGCTCCAAAGTAAGTGAGTCAAGCTCGTCTTGAAGCACATCAATCATGTTCACCGATTCTCTTCCATTGGATTTGTTTGTGATCTTCCCCATTGTAAAAACTTGTTGATCATTCCCGACCCTTAAAATTAGTTCACCTTCGGCAACATCGACTAAGGCTTTTCCGGTTCTCAAGAATGGCCGTCCAAGTATTAACGGAATACGAGGGTCCATTTCATAATCAATAACAACAAAGTCGACCGGAAAAGTGAAGGTACCAACTTTAACAAACACATCTTCGGCAATACCAACGGGGTAAGCGAGAGTTTGATTTGTTAGCTCAAGAGTCATCTTTGTTGGTGTAAGATCAGGTAATGATAACTTTTTCCAAACACTTAATGGTATCAAATTTATACTTGCCCCGAGATCGGCTAGGGCAGTAAATTCTTCTAGTTTGTTGAAAGTACAAGGTAGCACAAAACGACCGGGATCTCCAAGTTTTTTCGGAAGTTCTTTAAGAAGGACTGTAGAACAATTTTCATTTAAGCGGGTGTTGACAAACTCCGCCATCTTCTCCTTCTTACAAAGAAAATCTTTAAACATCTTAACGAATTAAGGCATTTGGGCAAGAGCTTCAACAAGGCAAATGGTGATGTTCACTCCCGACATCTTTTTCAAAAAGTTCGTCACTTAAATGTCATCCTTGGTGAGCAATTTGCACTTGTCTAACCGAGATGGATAATGAATATTGGGATTAGGAGGTGTAGGTGTAGAAGTTGAGGGTTAAGAGGTAGAAGGTTTAGAGGTAGAAGGTTTAGAGGTAGAAGGTTTAGAGGTGGAAGGTGAGGATGATGAAGGGTTTTTCTTTGATACTTCTTCCTTAAGAGGTGGAGACGGTAATCTAGAACTAGTACTAGGCGTGGAAGTAGGAGGAATAAATAGGGGTGGAGGAGGTGTAGATGGAGTAACTGGGGGAGGGGTAGATGGTCCTACTAGAGTTGCTCCACTACGTGTAGTGATAGCACTCACATTAGCTCTTGGGTTGGTCACGGTATTCGAAGGAAGAGAGCCCGAAGTAGAGGGTTGAGTGTTTTGGAAGAAACTAGCCATCATATTCCCCAAATCATTTGTTTGATTGCTTAAAGAAGTTTGCATATCATTTCTAAGCTCAGTTCGTATATCATTCCCTTGTTTAGTGATATCACCTTTCAGGTTAATGATTTGGATTTGAAGATTCTTAACCACCTCTCCATGGGTCCTCATGAAAGTTTCAACATCATGATTAAATGTCATGGGTTGAGTGAGGGGTGGAGCTTGGTGAGCGGGTGGGTGATATGGAGTAGAAGCTCGAGGTTGGTTTGGATTGCTTCTATTGAAGTTGTTTGGGTTTTGGTTTTGAGGAGAGAAACCGGTTGGTGAAAGAAAGTTGTTGGAACGATAACTTAGAAAGTTACGATCACCTTGAGGTCGGGCTTGATAGCCTTCCGTGGAATAGTTACTGTGAGCCGCATACTCATTTTTTGGACTGTCATGAGTGGAAGGAAAATCAGTGTATGAATGAGGACCGCCGCAAGTCTCACAAGAAATTGCTACAGCTTTAACTTGTTGAAATTGGTTCGTAGCCATGGTTAAGAAATTTTTGTTCATCTCGGCTAGTTGGCGGGTGATTTGGGTGAGTTCGGCTATCGGGGGGTTTGATGAAGTAGAAGAAACATTGACTCTCGGATTATTTCTTGAGGATGCAGATGAATCCCAATTTTTGTGATGAGTGGTCATGTTCTCTATAAGCTCTCTACACTCCTCGGGTCTTCTTTTTCATAAACGTACCACCGACGGCATCATTAATTGTATCACGATCACGAAAAGTTAAACCGTTGTAGAAAGTATCAATTAAGGTGACGGGGAGCATATTGTGGTTAGGACAACGATCAATCAAAACATTATAACGTTCACAAGCATCGAAAAGAGACCCATCAGGTTCTTGCGTGAAACCACTTATTTGATTCTGAAATCTCGTTACCATGGATGGTGGAAAGTAGCGCGACAAAAATTGTTGAGTCATTTCGTTCCATGTATGAATTGAATTCTTAGGAAGACGATCAAACCATTTTTCGGCATGGTGGGATAAAGTGTATGGAAATAGATGACGGCGAAGAAAATCCATGGTAACACCGGACAATTTCATGCTTTGAGTGACGGTAATGAATTTGTCTAGGTGTTTGTTGGCATCATCATCCGGTAATCCGTGAAATGGACAAGTATTTTGAACTTGTTGGATCATGTGATGCTTTCTGGAGCCGTGATTTCCATCGGCGCAATTGGTCCTCCACGTCCATTCATAGTTGGTTGACAGAGCTCTTCCATCGTACGAAGGTCGGGTTGAGGAGCATGGTTGTTATTATTCATGTTGGGGTGAGGTGGATTATGATTGTTGTGCACACCGTCCATATCAAGGTCTTCAAGAGTCTCGGGCTCAGAATAAAACGAAGATCTAGTACGCATACATCTACAAAAGAAAAAGATAGCAAAGAAATAGAGGAAATATAGTTAACGTAAAAATAAAATCTTTTGGTGCAAAAATTTTGAAAAAGAAATTCTTTTTATGAGTTTTTAAATATTTTTGGATTTTTGAAATTTTTTTATTTTTAGGATTTTTGAAAAATTTTTGACACAAAAAATAACGTTCACGAGGGAACGGATCCCAAAATCCAACGCGTCTCTCACAAAAAACCGTTAATCTTCACGAAAAGAGCCGGCAGCGGCGCCATTTTAATAACTGACTTTAAGTTCTTTGAAATTGGTCTTATCGAATTGATCTCCGTTTAAAAGTGTGACTTAGTCGTCTTTGGTGAATAAAATAAAAGGTTGTCGTTGTCTATAACTAATTAAAAAGTAAATGCGAAAAGTATTTAAAAATTAACTAAAGATAAATGAAAAACAATAAAGAAAAGTAAAACAAGGTGAATATTAAAAACTAAAAATTAAAATGATATTAAAACAAATATTAAAACAAATATAAAAAAGAAACAATTAATAAAAATAAAAGTGAAAATAAAAATAAACTTTCTACCTAAAAATTAAACTTACCAAATAAAAATGAAAGAAATTGGACTATATGGCTACTATAAAACTAAACGAGGCAAATATTAAAGCGGGAACTTAATAAAAGTTAAAACTTAAACTTTTTGAAAAAATACTAATACTAGAATTTGACGAAAAATATAACTAAAAATAACTGACTTTCAAAATAAAAATAAATACGACTTTCGGATAAAACTAAATCGAATATGGAACGAATGCTAGAAAATAAAAGACATGTTCCCCTAGGGGAAACAATTATTTTGGTGGGAAAATGAATGAAGACAATAACCTTTCGTACCTTTTATTTTGGTCGAGCCAAAAGATTTATGATGGGCCTAATATATCAAAGACATCTAAACTTATTAAAACCATTTTATTAAAATTTATTCTAGCAATGAAAGAAAATAATGATAACAAAGGAAAATAAAACTAGGCCAAAATAGTTCAAAAAATTTGAAAAATGTCGAAAAATCAATTTTCCGGTTAAAATGAGGACAAATACAAGGAAAAGCCCACTTAACTTCGATAGAAGTCCCCCTACACTTGATATAAACATTGTCCTCAATGTTTAAGCATGTGGGAGTAAACTCCCCTACACTTAGGACATTGTGCACGTTGTTTAAATCTTGCTAAGGAAAAGACAACTAAAGTGATTCTTATTTTAATATTGAAGAATATAAAATAGTGAATCAAAAGAGTTTAAGATAGAACCAGGAAGACGGGTACACGGAATCACGGGTCGTCAAAATTCATTTGAAAGTTCGAATCCCTACACATTATAAGAAAGAAAAAAAACAAACACATACGAGGGTCTCCCCTACACTTATTATAAAAACGGATAAAAAGGATAGATATTCTATTTGCCTCCCGAGAAGCGCTTGTTTTTGTTAACCGAGTCGTGAGCCTGACTCGACTTTGATTACCATGGTAAGAATCTTGAAGAACATCCACCGGGGTCAAATACATGGTTCTCGTCCATCAAATAGCACAAGCTTAAGGTGAACAAGAGAAGCCAAAGGAAAGTAGGCAAGGTTCCCTTAAACAGTTGTTGAGCACAGTGGTAGAAAGTATGATGAAGTGAAAGCATAGCTCCATGGATTCCAAAAGTCTTTCCTTTTATTGCATCAGATGGATACTGAGATGGCTTAAAAATCGTGATACCCTGATCGAACACCTTTTCCTTAGAGGAAAATAAGACTTAGACTCAGTAGACCTTGAAGATTCGCACATAAACCGCACAATCTCATCCTAAGAAGGTGGAAAGAATGGTGTTAAGACATAGGTACTACGAATATTGGTGTCTTCCAGTTTCTTCTCCTTTGAAACAGGTTTCTTAAAATCCGAAGGAGGATAAAGACCATAATCAAAGTCCAAAGGAGGAAAATCATTCTCATTGGAAAAGTATGTATTGAGAAAAGTGGAAAAATCCTCCTCAAATGAGTAATTATCAAAAGTAGGATCAAGCATTATTGGCTGAGGATCTTCATAAAAAATAGGAGCATAATCATCATTAGGAGACATATCATTTGAAGAATCAATCGAAAGAGTATCAACATCATCAAAGTCATCATAAGTCGGTATGTCTTTATACTCTGAAGAAAAATCATCATAATCATCCACATCGGAACTAGAATCATCATCATAGATTGGTGGAGCATCATAAAATGGTGGCACATCCAAATTGGGAAGAGGATCTTTAGAATCTTCCACATTTTCTTGAAAAAGTTGATTATCATAGATAGGGTCGAAAAGAGGATTATTGTAACGATAAAATCATCAAGCTTTGTACTCTCTAAAGTAAGTGAGTCAAGCTCTTCTTGAAGCACATCAATCATGTTCACCGATTCTATTCCATTGGATTTGTTTGTGATCTTCCCCATTGTAAAAACTTGTTGATCATTCCCGACCCTTAAAATTAGTTCACCTTCGGCAACATCGACTAAGGCTTTTCCGGTTCTCAAGAATGGCCGTCCAAGTATTAACGGAATACGAGGGTTTATTTCATAATCAACAACAACAAAGTCGATCGGAAAAGTGAAGGTACCAACAGGGTAAGCGAGAGTTCGATTTGCTAGTTCAAGAGTCATCTTTGTTGGTGTAAGATCGGGTAATGATAACTTTTTCCAAACACTTAATGGCATCAAATTTATACTTTCCCCGAGATCGGCTAGGGCAGTAAATTCTTCTACTTTGTTGAAAGTACAAGGTAGCACAAAACGACCGAGATCTCCAAGTTTTTCTGGAAGTTCTTTAAGAAGGACTGCAGAACAAATTTCATTTAAGCGGGTGTTGACAAACTCAGCCATCTTCTCCTTCTTACTAAGCAAATCTTTAAACATCTTAACGAATTTAGGAATTTGGGCAAGAGCTTCAACAAGGCTAATGGTGATGTTCACTCTTGAAATCTTTTTCAAAAAGTTTGTCACTTGAATGTCATCCTTGGTGAGCAATTTGCACTTGTCTAACCGAGATGGATAAGGAATATTGGGCTTAGGAGGTGTAGGTGTAGAAGTTGAGGGTTGAGAGGTAGAAGGTTTAGAGGTGGAAGGTGAGGATGATGAAGGGTTTTTCTTTGATACTTCTTCCATAAGAGGTGGAGACGGTAATGTAGAACTAGTACTAGGCGTGGAAGTAGGAGGAATAAATAGGAGTGGAGGAGGTGTAGATGGAGTAACTGGGGGAGGGGTAGATGGTCCTACTAGAGTTTCTCCACTGCTTGTAGTGATAGCACTCACATTAGCTCTTGGGTTGGTCACGGTATTCGAAGGAAGAGAGCCCGAAGTAGAGGGTTGAGTGTTTTTGAAGAAACTAGCCATCATATTCCTCAAATCATTCGTTTGATTGCTTAAAGAAGTTTGCATATCATTTCAAAGCTCGGTTCGTATATCATTCCCTTGTTTAGTGATATCACCTTTCAGGTTAATGATTTAGCTTTGAAGATTCTTAACCACCTCTCCATGGGTCCTCATGAAAGTTTTAACATCATGATTAAATGTCGTGGGTTGAGTGAGGGGTGGAGCTTGGTGAGCGGGTGGGTGATATGGAGTAGAAGCTCGAGGTTGGTTTGGATTGCTTCTATTGAAGTTGTTTGGGTTGTGGTTTTGAGGAGAAAAACGGTTGGTGAAAGAAAGTTGTTGGAACGATAACTTAGCAAGTTACAATCACCTTGAGGTCGGGCTTGATAGCCTTCCGTGGAATAGTTACCGTGAGCCGCATACACATTTTCCGGATTGTCATGAGTGGAAGGACAATCAGTTTATGAATGAGGACCGCCGCAAGTCTCACAAGAAAGTGCTACAACTTTAACTTGTTGAAATTGGTCCGTAGCCATGGTTAAGAAATTTTTGTTCATCTCGGCTAATTGGCCGGTGATTTGGGTGAGTTCGGCTATTTCGGATTATTTCTTGAGGATGCGGATGAATTCCAATTTTTGTGATGAGTGGTCATGTTCTCTATAAGCTCTCTACATCCTCGGGTCTTCTTTTCATAAACGTACCACCGACGGAAGCATTAATTGAATCACGATCACGAAAAGTTAAACCATAGTATAAAGTATCAATTAAGGTGAAGAGGAGCATATTGTTGTTAGGACAATGATCGATCAAAACATTATAACGTTCCCAAGCATCTAAAAGAGACTCATCAGGTTTTTACATGAAACCACTGCTTGGTTCCAAAGGCTCGTTACCATGGATGGTGGAAAGTAGCGCGACAAAAATCGTTGAGTCATTTCGTCCCATGTATGAATTGAATTCTTAGGAAGACGATCAAACCATTTTCGGCATGGTGGGATAAAGTGTGTGGAAATAGATGAAGGCGAAGAAAATCCATGGTAACACCGGACAATTTCATGCTTTGAGTGACGGTAATGAATTTGTCGAGGTGTTTGTTGGTATCATCATCCGGTAATCCGCGAAATGGACGAGTATTTTGAACTTGTTTGATCTTGTGATGCTTCAACGAAAATTCGGGAGCCGTGATTTGCATCGGCGCAATCGGTCCTCCATATCCATCATAGTTGGTTGACAGAGCTCTTCCATCGTACGAAGGTCGGGTTGAGGAGCATGGTTGTCATTATTCATGTTGGAGTGAGGTGGATTATTATAGTTGTGCACACCGGCCATATCTAGGTCTTCAAGAGTCTCGGGCTCAGAATAAGACGAAGATCTAGTACGCATACATTTACAAAAGTAAAAGATAGCAAAGAAATAGAGGAAATATAGTTAACATAAAAATAAAATCCTTTTGGTGCAAAACTTTTGAAAAAGAAATGCTTTTTATGAGTTTTTAAATGTTTTTGGATTTTTGAAATTTTTTGATTTTTAGGATTTTTGACACGAAAAATAACGTTCACGAGGGAACGGATCCCAAAATCCAACGCGTCTCTCATAAAAAACTATTAATCTTCACGAAAAGAGTCGGCAGCGGCGCCATTTTAATAACTGATTTTAAGTTCTTTGAAATTAGTCTTTGTTGGGTCAAAAAGTTGATGTGGCAGAAACTCAAAACGAATAAAACATGAAGGCATTTGTTCAAGCGTTGACACATTTTGTCTAAGCGTTGACAAGTGTAAATTGGGCGTTGTCAGAAGTCAACAGAAGTCAAACGCTGTTGGAAATATCTATTTAGGATAAGTATTCAGAATATTATTCTGTATTAGTTATTTAAATAGAAGATTTACATGTTTATTCATAGTTATCTCTTGTTTATTCATATCTTTCATTCACAATGTAAACCTAAAGCGTGTGTCGATGAAAAAGAGATTTTGTTACCCTTTTTTATATCTATTATCGTTCCTCGACTCACTCGAATTGATTACCGTTTAATCGTAAAAATTAATTTTGTTTTTGGTAAACAATATTTTTGATGTTTTATCTATTTAATATTAAAAACTAATAAAACAATTTAAATAAAACTAATCTAATTTAAAAATTAAGCTAATAAAAACTTTTAAATGAAATCTATTTTTTAAATTAAACTTTAACCTAATTAATTTTAACCTAAAAAAACTTTTTAATTTAAATCTGAAGAAATTCTAAACTAAATTTAATGACATAAAAGAAAGATAGATTAAAATAAAACTTAATTAAAACTTTTATCTAAATTTTAAATAAACTAAAACTTTAATTAAACTAAATTTAAATCTAATAAAATTTAAACTAATTTTAAAAGTAATTAAAAATTAAAATATATATATTTTTTTATCTTTTTATTATTTTATAAAAAAAACTGAATTTAAATAAAACTTTTTTAATTAATATAAATTAAACTTAAACTTTAACTAATTTAATTAAAATTAACTGCCAACAATTACTATCCTATATTAATTAAGTAAAGGGAAATAGAACATAAAAAGAGAGCTAGCCTACTGGGTGGGGCGTTGGTTAATGAACGAGAGGTCTGGGGGTCGAACCCCAGCCCAGACGTTATTTTTTTGCTATTAATTATTTAATTTGTTTTTCGAATTTGAGACACCAAACAAACAGATTAGTGGTATCTGTTTTTTTAAGCATAGCAATCAGCAAAAATAACAAACCAAATAATAAGCTGAATTTAAATAAGCAGAAACCAATGAAACTTTAAGCACAGCAAAACAGTTTAATATTAAACAAATAAGCCAAAAAATAAGCAGATAATCAGATTTACCAAATTAAAATAAGCGAACAACTAAATAGCAAATCTAAACATACTAGAAATCAATAAGTAAATCATTAAGCAGAAAATAAGCAATCGAAAAGCAATAAACCGAATAAACAGTACCCACAAACAAGATAAGCAAAGGCACAAATAAGTAGAAACGAAAATAAGCCAAAATCAGGAAACTGAATAAGCATTTAAAAATGAAAACCAAATAAGCTAAAACAATAGACTAAAAAGCAATAACAGACTTAAGCTAAATAAAATCATAAACCAAGCAGCACAATAAACATTACTTAAATCCAAAACAGATAAGCCTCTACCCAAATAAGCTGACACAAAAAAAATCAAAGAAACAGATATCAAATGAGCAAACTAATAAGCATACTATGAATCAAATAAGCATATAAAAACTGGAGAACAAAATAACATAAGCAAATATGGCAGTACTTAGAATAATAACCAAACAAATTAAGCAGATTCCAAATATAATTCAAACTAGACAGTAACAAAATAAACAGACCCAAAGTATAACAAATCTAAAACAAATCTAAACTAGCAGATGTACTAAATAAATAATACTGAAAAAAATACTAAAACTGATGAAATTAAAAAGAAAGAAAACCAAACCTGGTGTCGATATCCATTGGGTCGAAGGGAAGAGCGCTGAGCCCCCTTATGAACCAAAGCAAACACCTCCGTTTGAGCCGATTCATCAAAAGTAACCATCAACTCGAACCCGAATATCAACGACTTCGGACTTCAACAACTTCCACCAATAACAGTAACCTTTTACTTTATATTTATTTATTTATTTATTTATTTTTTTTTCAATCGATTAATAAAGAAAAACAAACAGTAACAAAAAAACAAGATTAAATTCAACGGAAATTTAAAGGAGAAGAGAATTAAATAAAAATAAGATTTGTATTAATAATGAACAATTACATCACTGGAATTTAAAAAATTACAAGATTAAACCTAACAATAATTTTTAGAAAATTAAAACTATTTTAATCTACTCCTAAATTTAATTAAAAACTAAGAAAAATATAGAAAAAGCTTAGATAATGAATACAAGTTGTGAGGGGTTTTATAGGCAACCCCAAAATGCCTTCTTCTTTAGCTTCATCTTTAAGCATTTAATCTTGGCCGCCTATTCTTCTCTCTCTCTTTTCTTCTTTAATCTACGGCTGAAATAAAAGCCCTTGACTCGGATTGCCAGCGTGGAGTTGGATGTGAGGACCACTTTGAGTGTTTTGATCCGAAAATCATGGGGTTTTATTTCCTTTGGGTGTGAATTACCCAATAAGGGTAAAACCCCCTTTTTCTATGGGTAATTTATGATCCTGGAAATTAGGGTTTGTGGGTGGCTGCGAATTTGGTGGGAGAGAGATGAAAAAGTGGGTGTAGTTTTTTTTTTATTTTTCTCTTCGTTTGTATAGAAAATAGATATGGGAAGACGTGTGTGGGGGTTGGATGTGGGGAATGTTTGTGTGTGGAGTGGTGCATAGTAAGGATGATTGTGGGGAGTGAAAAGGAGGGGGTATGATCGGGTGTGGTGAGGGAGTAGGGTAAGAATGGGTGTGGGGAGGTAAACCGTTTCATTTTTTTTTTGTTTTTAACAAATGAAAAATGTGAAGTAAATAAAAAACGTTAGGTGTTTGTGTTGAGTGTTGACTGGTCATTAGCAACTTTCTTTCTTTGTCCATCAAGCCAAATGGGCTAGGCCCAAGATTTACTCCATCCGACTCTTAGTAAAAGGTTATAGGGTTTTTAATGGGCTTTGGGCTAATGAAAGGCTTAGAGTAAGTAAATGATTTTCTTAAATGGGCTTTTAGGCCCATTAACCAAATGTGGGACCCACTTGGTTCAAATATCCTCAAAAATGACTACTTCCATTAAAACGAGCTCGATTCCGACTTTCTTGATCATTTCTTCAAAATCGTGTCGGTTTAGCCGGTTTTCGTGATCTACGGCACACTTTTGGTCTTTTGACTTTGTCTTCGTCTCTTTTTGGACTTTTCTTCAACATTTGATCGTGAAATCCCGTGTTTTCTCTTCTTTTTCTCATTTGCACCTATTTTAATACAAAAACACAAAACCACGCGTAATTCCGATATTTATGATAAAAAACACATGATTCGGTCTTGTTTTTCCTTGATTTTAGTGGCAAAAGGATAAGTGTTTACACACTTATTAAATCCCCTACACTTGACCATTGCAATGACCCTATGCAATGCATAGTTTTAAGGCTTAAGCTACATTTTTCTCATAATCAATCCATCTCGACCTTTATTATTATTACTACTACTAATACAAAAAAGATAAGAACTTAAAAGGAGATAAAAGTTAAATGATTTATTACTTGAAAATTATTTGATGGAAGAAACTCGTAAAGAAATCTAAGACTTAGATTAGGGCTTTGGTGTCATGAATATAAATCACCCTCAAGTTTCACGTTCCCCATACCAAGCATAAAAACGAGATCATTGTTATTACAAGTTAGCACAACTAACACTTACTCATGTGGTTAAGTTAATCACTTAGACCCCCTTATTCCTACGGTGTATCTCTTATATTTTATTTTTGTCTTAAATGATCACGAGGATGCATTTTTGACTTATTTCGATAATTTATTAAGGCCGAAAATAAAGTGGAACGATTTAATCAATAGTTAGCTAAAGGACAAAATATTTTAAAACGGCTTCTCGAAACCTCATAAAGTTCATATCTTGGCATAACTCGTTTCACGATTTGAGACCTCTCTCGGACCGATATTTTGCTTGTACTTCAAACTTCAAATCTTGAGAGACGATCTTGAAATTATGGTCTTCTCTTCATTTTGGTATACATCTTCATAAGGAGTGAAAGATGCTTCAAACGTTGACCACGACTTCTTCATTTATCCTCTTCTTTATTTAGGACTTTGATATACAACGATCCGCCTCCTTTTCGGACTTGGATCTATTTATCCTCATACCTTGTTAGGGTCTTTTTGGATAGACTTCTCCATGATCTTTAGGGGAGTAATTGCTTCTCGTCGTGTGTCTTGATCCTTCATATTGATTTGGATTAATGATCTTCACATCATCGTAGGATCTTTAGCAAAAAGTGAATCCTCATGCCTTGTTAGGGCCTTTTTGGACTCGGGTATCCTCATGCCTTGTTAGGGCCTTTTTGGATAAGCCAATCTTCGCGTCCCGTTTCAATAAGTTATGCCTTGGCTATGAACTCTAATTAATACCGAGCAACTTTTAAACGATCTTGTGCTAGAAGCTAAGTAACCTTTTAAATCGTACAACCTTATTTATTGCAAATATATTTATTAACAAGTGATGGGAGAAAAAGCTCATAACTAACTCACATAAGTTAATGAAAGAATACCGAACTTATAATTAACTCTATCATCTCTCGTTCTCCATAATTTAAAATCTCAAGGAATGAGACTCGTGGATGCTTAGCCTAATAAACCAATTAAGGTCCATATGGTTAAGGATACTAGCTAGAGTAAACTCGGATAAGTAAACTCGGGTTGAGTCAAAATATTCATGACGGGCCTAATATATCAAAGATATCTAAACTTGTTAAAACCATTTTATTTATTTATTTATTTTGACTTTATTCTTGAAATAGAAATTATTACGATGCGATAAAAGGAAAGAAAATTCTACAAGGCCAAAATAGATCAAAAATTTGAAAAACGTCGAAAATTTTTAAAAATTTTCCGGTTAAAATGGGGTCAAATTCCTGGAAAAGGCCACTAAAATTTCGATAGAAATCCCCCCTACACTTAATATAAACATTGTCCTCAATGTTTAAGCATGTGGGAGAATAAAATCCCCTACACTTAGGACATTGAGTGCGTTGTTTAAATCGAGCTAAGGAAAGGACAACTAAAGTGATTACATTAATTCGTTTTAAGATAGAATCACAATAGCAAAAACTTATCGAAGGAACCGGGTACATAGGTAACACGGGAACACGGGTCTCGTCAAAAGTACCAAAAGTGGATCATCAAAGCACATGTCCCTGCACACTCACAACACAAAACAAACAACCTACACGGCTCCCCCTACACTTATTGTAGAAAATAGATAGAAAAATAGATAATAGATAGATCATCGGGTTGCTTCCCGAGAAGCGCTTGTTTTTGTTAACCGAGTCACGAGCCTGACTCGACCCCGAATTAAATGGTCCATGAGGAAGCCTCGAATGTAATACCGGGATCAAAAATCGTATCCTCGGTCCCGGATGAATATAATAAATGAGAGGCAGGAGGATAAGTCATCAAAGGTAGAAAAGTCCTCTCAACATACGAAAAGTATGTGAGGTCGTGATCCACGGGAGGTGGGGTGGGTAAAGGAGACAAATTATCATCCCCCAAAGACAATGGATGGTCACTATCTGGCAAAGCCGTAAAGGTATCAATCATAGAATGGTCAATGTCACCTCCCGGGTCAAAGCATTCATCCTCATGAACGTGAATCTCTTCGATTTCTTCATCATAGATAGGTTCGTCAAACAAAGGTTTGTCGTTCCCCTCATTGAGGATTTTAGAAATTCTCTCGAAGAGATCACGATCAAGTACGAAACCATCATTCATTTGTGGGATTTGTTGATAAGTTAAATCCTCACGAATGTGGTAAACGTAATTCTCATTAGAGGAGTGTTGATTAGGTAACTCCTCGAGAATTGGATGAGAATCGATGGTAGAATCAAAAGTAATTGGCGAAGAGGCAAATGTGAATCTGTCAAAATCCGAGTTTTCAAAATCAATATCAATATCAAGTTTTAAAACACCATTTGCCTTTTCATCAATACCATGATCACAATTAAGCTCATGCGAGAAATCCAATAACACGGGATCATAAAAAGCATCCTCGTGATGGAATTTCTCGATACTAGGGGTATAAAAGTCATCACTAAGGAGTAAAGAATCCGATAAACATGAGTATCATGGTTTTCAAAAGTCGGTCTTGGTAAAATAGGCGAATCATCCTTATCCGATCCCGAGGAATAATTAAAAATGTAATCGGAATCACAAGATAACTCATCCCTATCTACAAACTCCTTAGGTGTAGGACAACATATAGGTTCTTCTTCTATGCACTCACACTCCTCAAAAATTGGTTTCTCAAAACATGTCTCGCTGAGAGGATTTGAAGAAAGCATAAAGTCATTTGAAGGGGTAGGTGAAGGAGGCATAAAAGAAATGGGGTCATCAACGGGTAATGAAGGCTCAAGAATAATCTCGGGAATTTCCTCAATAGGTGAGCTAATAGTATCCGTGGGTGTCAACACCGGAGGGTGAGTAAAACTCATGATAGTCTCCGGGCCTTGTCTCTCCTTTATTGGCGGAGAGATGGAAGGATCCACAGTGGGAACATCACTACTAGTAGTGGTGTTATCCTCAATATCATCACTCAAAGACGGCTCAATATCAAATTGATCGTGATAGGTTTCTAAAATGAGCATGAATTTTCTATCGGTGGACTCTTGCATTTGTCTAGTAGATTCTAGCATTTCTTCCATGATTTTCTCATGTTCGGTCAATTTTTGTAGAATCAAGTCCATTTGAGGGTTGTGCATGTCCATTTGATTAAAGTTTTGAAAATTGCCGTCATTTGGAAAACCTTCATTATTTGAAAACCCTTGATTTTGAAATTCCCCATAAAACCGTTGATCATATTGTGGTGGGTCACTATTTGTAGGAAAACTAGGGGAGCCAAAATAAGTATTAGTATCATAACACATACTTTCCTCATTATTATAAACCTCCTCATTAGTTTTGTCACAATTAAAATAAGCATGAGGCCCACCACAAGTCGAACACTCCTCGGACATAATCTTATAACGCTCTTCTTGTAATATTTCCCAAATCGGACGATTATCCATGGTAGTGTCGAAAGAAAGCGAAAATAACAATTATTATGCTACGTAATATATAAACGAAAAATCTTTTTGTATTTTCTAGAAAAATATATAATCACAAGAAAAACAAAAGAAATCGAACTAAAAATTAACACTAATACGTAATATTTTTGGTGTAATACTTTTAGGAAAAAGTATTACTTTTTGTTTTTTTAATTTTTTTGGTGCAAATCTTAGGAAAGAATTTGCTTTTGTGATTTTTTTAATTTTTTTGTTATTTTAGGTTTTTTATTTTTTATGTTTTTGATTTTATTTGCAAGAAACGTAACGTTCAAAAAGAACGGATCCCAAAATCCAAACGTCTTCACGAAAAATCGTCAATCGTACGAGCGAAGCGGCAGCGGTGCCATTTTGAAAAAGAGATTTTGTTACCCTTTTTTATATCTATTATCGTTCCTCGACTCACTCGAATTGATTACCGTTTAATCGTAAAAATTAATTTTGTTTTTGGTAAACAATATTTTTGATGTTTTATCTATTTAATATTAAAAACTAATAAAACAATTTAAATAAAACTAATCTAATTTAAAAATTAAGCTAATTAAAACTTTTAAATGAAATCTATTTTTTAAATTAAACTTTAAACCTAATTAATTTTAACCTAAAAAAACTTTTTAATTTAAATCTAAAGAAATTCTAAACTAAATTTAATGACATAAAAGAAAGATAGATTAAAATAAAACTTAATTAAAACTTTTATCTAAATTTTAAATAAACTAAAACTTTAATTAAACTAAATTTAAATCTAATAAAATTTAAACTAATTTTAAAAGTAATTAAAAATTAAAATATATATTTTTTTTTATCTTTTTATTATTTTATAAAAAAAAACTGAATTTAAATAAAACTTTTTTAATTAATATAAATTAAACTTAAACTTTAACTAATTTAATTAAAATTAACTGCCAACAATTACTATCCTATATTAATTAAGTAAAGGGAAATAGAACACAAAAAGAGAGCTAGCCTACTGGGTGGGGCGCTGGTTAATGAACGAGAGGTCTGGGGGTCGAACCCCAGCCCAAACGTTATTTTTTTGCTATTAATTATTTAATTTGTTTTTGGAATTTGAGACACCAAACAAACAGATTAGTGGTATCTGTTTTTTTAAGCATAGCAATCAGCAAAAATAACAAACCAAATAATAAGCTGAATTTAAATAAGCAGAAACCAATGAAACTTTCAGCACAGCAAAACAGTTTAATATTTAACAAATAAGCCAAAAAATAAGCAGATAATCAGATTTACCAAATTAAAATAAGCGAACAACTAAATAGCAAATCTAAACATACTAGAAATCAATAAGTAAATCATTAAGCAGAAAATAAGCAATCGAAAAGCAATAAACCGAATAAACAGTACCCGCAAACAAGATAAGCAAAGGCACAAATAAGTAGAAACGAAAATAAGCCAAAATCAGGAAACTGAATAAGCATTTAAAAATGAAAACCAAATAAGCTAAAACAATAGACTAAAAAGCAATAACAGACTTAAGCTAAATAAAATCATAAACCAAGCAGCACAAAAAACATTACTTAAATCCAAAACAGATAAGCCTCTACCCAAATAAGTTGACACAAAAAAAATCAAAGAAACAGATATCAAATGAGCAAACTAATAAGCATACTATGAATCAAATAAGCATATAAAAACTGGAGAACAAAATAACATGAGCAAATATGGCAGTACTTAGAATAATAACCAAACAAATTAAGCAGATTCCAAATATAATTCAAACTAGACAGTAACAAAATAAACAGACCCAAAGTATAACAAATCTAAAACAAATCTAAACTAGCAGATGTACTAAATAAATAATACTGAAAAAATACTAAAACTGATGAAATTAAAAAGAAAGAAAACCAAACCTGGTGTCGATATCCATTGGGTCGAAGGGAAGAGCGCTGAGCCCCCTTATGAACCAAAGCAAACACCTCCGTTTGAGCCGATTCATCAAAAGTAACCATCAACTCGAACCCGAATATCAACGACTTCGGACTTCAACAACTTCCACCAATAACAGTAACCTTTTACTTTATATTTATTTATTTATTTATTTATTTATTTATTTATTTATTTTTTTTCAATCGATTAATAAAGAAAAACAAACAGTAACAAAAAAACAAGATTAAATTCAACGGAAATTTAAAGGAGAAGAGAATTAAATAAAAATAAGCTTTGTATTAATAATGAACAATTACATCACTGGAATTTAAAAAATTACAAGATTAAACCTAACACTAATTTTTAGAAAATTAAAACTATTTTAATCTACTCCTAAATTTAATTAAAAACTAAGAAAAATATAGAAAAAGCTTAGATAATGAATACAAGTTGTGAGGGGTTTTATAGGCAACCCCAAAATGCCTTCTTCTTTAGCTTCATCTTTAAGCATTTAATCTTGGCCGCCTATTCTTCTCTCTCTCTTTTCTTCTTTAATCTACGGCTGAAATAAAAGCCCTTGACTCGGATTGCCAGCGTGGAGTTGGATGTGAGGACCACTTTGAGTGTTTTGATCCGAAAATCATGGGGTTTTATTTCCTTTGGGTGTGAATTACCCAATAAGGGTAAAACCCCCTTTTTTCTATGGGTAATTTATGATCCTGGAAATTAGGGTTTGTGGGTGGCTGCGAATTTGGTGGGAGAGAGATGAAAAAGTGGGTGTAGGTTTTTTTTTTTATTTTTCTCTTCGTTTGTATAGAAAATAGATATGGGAAGACGTGTGTGGGGGTTGGATGTGGGGAATGTTTGTGTGTGGAGTGGTGCATAGTAAGGATGATTGTGGGGAGTGAAAAGGAGGGGGTATGATCGGGTGTGGTGAGGGAGTAGGGTAAGAATGGGTGTGGGGAGGTAAACCGTTTCATTTTTTTTTGTTTTTATCAAATGAAAAATGTGAAGTAAATAAAAAACGTTAGGTGTTTGTGTTGAGTGTTGACTGGTCATTAGCAACTTTCTTTCTTTGTCCATCAAGCCAAATGGGCTAGGCCCAAGATTTACTCCATCCGACTCTTAGTAAAAGGTTATAGGGTTTTTAATGGGCTTTGGGCTAATGAAAGGCTTAGAGTAAGTAAATGATTTTCTTAAATGGGCTTTTAGGCCCATTAACCAAATGTGGGACCCACTTGGTTCGAATATCCTCAAAAATGACTACTTCCATTAAAACGAGCTCGATTCCGACTTTCTTGATCATTTCTTCAAAATCGTGTCGGTTTAGCCGGTTTTCGTGATCTACGGCACACTTTTGGTCTTTTGACTTTGTCTTCGTCTCTTTTTGGACTTTTCTTCAATATTTGACCGTGAAATCCCGTGTTTTCTCTTCTTTTGCTCATTTGCACCTATTTTAATACAAAAACACAAAACCACGCGTAATTCCGATATTTATGATAAAAAAACACATGATTCGATCTTGTTTTTCCTTGATTTTAGTGGCAAAAGGATAAGTGTTTACACACTTATTAGTCGACTAGGTGTGGGATTCAATATATACATACCTAGTGGTTGTTGATTATTAATATAATTAGCAATCCAATTGTTAGTAATTCTGTGTTTTGTGCCTAAACACCTTGTTTCCTAATTGTTGTTCTATTTCGCTGTGATTGTATGATCACATGAACAATGGTTATGACTAGCAGCTAAAGATTCGAGGAAACCAAGGTTTCCACACTTGGTATCCGAGCGGGTGGCTCTCGATGCTAGGATCAACAAGGTGTTCGAGTCAAAGAATGAAGATCGAAGCTTAAAAATTCGTTTTTGTTTTTAAGTTCGGATCTCACTGTGCAGCCATGTTCAAACAGCCATAACTCCTTTGTTAACAGTTGGATCTTCGTGAAATTCGAACTGTAGGTTCTTGGCATATATGTCTTGAATCTCACCAGAGGGATCTTTGATCTGATGTCTTATGATGGAGATATACATCGTCAAAGTTGGCTGCAGAGTATGGTATAAATTTTCTGTTTTTGTTTTTATTAAATAAGATTTAGGGTTTCATCCACTAAACCCTAGATCGACTTTAAATCAGAAAGTTATGAGTTTTGAGGGCTGTTGTAACACATGATGATACACGATTTGAACGAAGGTCGATTTACAAACCCTAAGTTAGGGTTTCGATGCATAAGTTTATTTTTAGGGTTTCGAAAACCTAGACCTGTTCTTGATGTAATAGGCTGCTGATCATTGGACGAATTATAGTACTGTGCTCCTTGAAAGCTGTGATGCAGAAAGTTTTTTTTTGTTTTTACGGTTTGCATAAACCCTAGATCTATGTTATTAAAACGCAGCAGCAGCAGTTCTGTGTTGAAAGTGTATGGTGCCATGATATACGTTCAAGATACAAGAAAAGGATGCAAAATAAGTGAAGTCGAAGTGATTGCTGTTCGTATGGTCTAATCTTTGTATCCACATGGTTACCACAAATAATGACGTGAGTTGCATTGGTTCTTTTACTGTAATATGTATATTTGCTTGTATACAAAAGCAATGCGATCTAATGTGTATAGCAGCAACGCGGGTTTATGGTCACAAATCAGCAAGGACTAGAAGGTAATATATTTTGGCTAATATGTGGGCCTACTGTTCTAGATGAATGAATATTATTATTATTTGCTGGACCAAAAACGTATGATTTTGGTATACATATACTCGGTTGAGATGGTCAAATCAAGGATGGAGAAGATTTGGTATTTTTGGCATTAGTATCAACACGTAATGATGGAAAGAGTATATTGTTCACGTGATGAAATTTTGGGAAAGAGAGTTTCATTAGGCCATGTAGTTGGAAAAAGGGAGATGTTGTTGGAAGTACATATGGTGCTTCGTTGGAAAGGCACATAATGCGTTTATGTGCTATTGTTATTGTATGATCACATGAATAATGGTTATGCCTAGCAGTTAAAGATTCAAGGAAACCAAGGTTTCCACAGTTGGTTCATATTATATGATAAATAATTTGTGTTCAAAGTACACACAGTTTGCTACTGTTTGAATTAATATCAAACAAAGAGATAAAGTATTTGTTTTATATTGATCGTTTAGTTCCAAAATGTGAAAAGAAGTATTCACGTGAGGTTGAATACAAAAGTGAATCGGGTTTCATACAGTAGCTAGTGTTTATGTTCTGAACATGGCCTATTGTTGAGAAATCACGAGCAATGAGTATAGAAGAAAGTTTGATTGGACCAAACAAAGATGTGGGTGTGATAAAGTATTGTTTAAATATAGAGGTTTGGTTTGATCGTGCAACAAGAAAAGGGAATACGTGAGCAGATGTGAAGGAAGTACGAAGACAAGAAACAAAGTGGTACATGGTATACATGGTTAGATAGTGGGGTAATATTCTAGTCGCTGTTATTATTTATTTTTTCCCGCTGTCAAGAGTGTCATAGCCACAGATGGTGTCAGTGGCTGAGTCGAGCCACTGAGAAGAATAAAACACATGCTGACAGAGAAGACGCTGACACATTGTAATTTAGACGCTGACAACGTGTTGTCCGGTTATAGTTTTTAAGCGCTGATATCGGACAGTACATATAGATGACATCTTTGATGACAAAGGATCTCGGACAGAACTGACTGTTTAAAATCTTATGGCTCATTTTTGAAGATTATGTTTGATACAATAAAGTTTTATTTGATTATGTGACAAGGCTAATCTTGCGGTTACGTACCGACTTGTATTAGAAGCAGAACACCGACAGAGGCAGCAGTTGCATAAAATAAAAGGATGATGTTGTATCTAAGATGATATTCATTGCAAACTGGAGGTTTCATTGAAGACGACTGATTATTTCTTATTTGGTGTTGGAGTTGTTTTTCGCAGGTTTGTATTTTATCATATCTCAAAATATTCTTGCCTCTCTTTTGAGATAACTTGCTTGTTCGTTTATGTTGGTGACGAAGACATGTCATATCTAGAAATGCCATCTACATTGCTATCACTTGAAGGAGTTACATTATCGTGCTTAGTGTCTCACAAAAGGATGAGGATTTTGACAAGAGATCGAGGTCTGCTTATAGTTTCCTGTTTTAATATAAGTTCGACGTCACATGGATAGTGCAAGATATAAGGTACAAGATTGGATGCTTATAGTTTCCTGTTTTCATATAAGTTCGACGTCACATGGATACTGTAAGTTATAAGGTACAAGATTGGGATATTCCACTTCTTCAACAAATAGGCTATATTCGTTTTTCTTCATTCGTAATCAACAATTAGAGTCTACATGGTTTGTGATTCATTTACATGCACCACTTAAGGGGAAGCGTTTATTAGTTGTTTATCTTTAGAAGACCCCTATTGGATGAGACAAAAAGGGGAAGAAGATTCAAAGATCAAGGTATGCAAACTTATTATTATGTGGTGATATGTCTTTACAAGAAATCATACTTTAAGGGAAGCTTGTTTCATTCGTGAAAGATCAAGATTTGAAGATTGTTTTTGTCATCATCAAATAGGGAAAGATTGTTGGGAATTAATTTGATGAGACAAATCAAGAATAATGAAACAAGAAGGACTTATATGCAATTATCAAGATTTACAGAATATGGAGCCCTTTCATACAACATGTTGGACTTATTAGCAAAAGATGGAGGGACTCCTAGTGTAATTAGATTTCTTGTAAAGAGGGTTACGTGTAGTATATAAACACACACCCTGCAGAGGTTTATTCATTCAATTATTCACAATGTAAACCTAAAGTGTCTTCGGGTTCTAGGCGTGGGATTAAATGTATACACGCCTAGAGGTTACTTGTAATTGTTTAGTGCAAGTAATCGTTTGGAATGAAGTAAACGTTGGAAAGTAAACACCTTGTTTATGTGTTCGTGATTTGAGAAGAAACGAAAAATCCGTCTAGGGTTTTTCTGGGCGATTTTATGTGCGCAACAGTATTAAGAAGGTCATGAATTTTTATTGGACCGTCGGATCGTCATAAAATTTTTGTTGTAGGTTCTTGGCACTTGTGTCTAGAATCTCACCGAAGCGATCTTTGATTTGAGCTTTCATTCTCAAGTTATAGTTTGTCGAAGTTGGCTGAAGGAAAGGTATTCCACTTTTCTGTTTTCACATACAATAATGATTTAGGGTTTCTAAAAACTCTAGATCGTTTCTACCACAGAAAAGGGGAATGTTTGCAGCATGTTGAGTTGTTAAAAGCAGCAAGAAAAAGGGTTTTACAAAACCCTAGGTCGATGTCGAAGCTATGATGAATCAAGATATTTCGTTTTAGGGTTTTTCTTATGAAACCCTAGATCTGCAGATTAGTTCATCAGCATGCCATGTTATTTTTGATGTTCTTGTCAAGACATAATGCTTCAAACAAGTCTTGACGTCTGGTCATCACATGTGGTAAAAGAAACAACATGGATTTAATTGGGCCATTGGTTATTTGAAGAAGTCATAAAGGACTGTTCTAACAGGGACATCACGTAAGCAAAGATACTGGTATACATACATATCTTTTATTCTTTGGACGATATATTGTCAAGACATATGCGTTTCTTTTATATTTGTTGGTATGGGAATTATTGCACAAGATAAAATAGTTATATGCCACGTTTGAATGGAGAAAGATACGTATATTTGCTGATTTTTAGGATATGACTTCCATATGTATCTCACAACTGTTTTGCCAAAGTTCACGTGGGGTTCAACACAAAATGTGAGATTTATGGGCTGAAAGTTGTAGTGCTTGGGCTTAAGTTATACATGACTTGATGGATATTTGTTTAAAGCCTATGTTGACCACTATGAGGTGTTATTTGGCCGTTGTTAAAAGTTATAGCTGCAGATATTGTTAGTGCTTGAAAGAGACACTGATAAGAATAAAGTAGACGTTGACAGGAATTAGTTAAGCGCTGTTGGGAAGCGCTGACACTTGTTGTCCGATATATACATTTTCAAACGCTGACAAGTTTTGTCCGATATTAGACAACACACAGTGATGATTTCTTAGATAAAAGAGGATATTGGACGACAAAAGGAATAGCTGCTGTTTGAAAAATTGATATGATTTTGGCACACAAAAAGAGGTATTTACACACGAAGGTACATGGGATCTTTGTTTTTTTATACAGAATATCAAGTTGATATTTATGGCTCGGATATTTTTGCAAGGGGTCAATGATTTTTAAGTAAGTTAACAACAATTCGTGAAGAATTTGATGGATATTTTATATTATGTAATCGTGATAGCCTTGTGAAAGAGTTATCCAATCTAATACTTTTACATATGGTATGAAGATGTTATTTCATTAAAATTCGTTATGAAGAGGTGTAGGCTTAAGGGGAATAATTCTTATGGTAAGTTTGATGTTTGAAGAAGATTTTCGCGAGTTTGTGTTTCATCATATTGTTAAAGTGGCTGGACATCAGCCATTGACTTTAACAATAACTTGTCTGTGCTTATATGGTTGGTGACGAAGACTTGTCAAATCTAGAAAAAAGACTTGCTATCACTTGAAGGAGTTACATTATCGTGGTCAGTGTCTCACAAAGGATGAGGATTTTGATAATGGGATCGAGGTCTACTTATATTTTTCTCTAAAGGTATAAGTTCGACGTCACATGGATAGTACAAGACATGGAACAAAAGTTTGCGTTATTCTACTTCTACATCAAGATTATTATAGTTATTTTTCTTCAAGATCATTACGTAGAGCCTACATATGGAGAATCTTCGATTGCATACGTTATTTCCTTCCCTATTAATTTGACAAAAAGGGGAAGATATGCATGCTACATTTGAGGGGAAGCAATTTGAAGATGATGTACCACTTACAAGAGATACACAAAGAGTTTTTCCGACATCAACTAGTGGAAGATTGTTGGGTCAAAAAGTTGATGTGGCAGAAACCCAAAATGAAGAAAACATGAAGGCATTTGTTCAAGCGTTGACACATGTGTCTAAGCGTTGACAATTGTAAATTGGGCGTTGTCAGAAGTCAACAGAAGTCAAACGCTGTTGGAAATATCTATTTAGGATAAGTATTGAGAATATTATTCTGTATTAGTTATTTAAATAGAAGATTTACATGTTTATTTTATAGTTATCTCTTGTAAACCCTAATCCTTAGTCTATAAAAGGAACAAGGGTCTTAGGTTTTATTCATATCTTTCATTCACACTATAAACCTAAAGCGTGTGACGACTAGGTGTGGGATTCAATGTATACACACCTAGTGGTTGTTCATTATCAATATAATTATCAATCCAATTGTTAGTAATTCTGTGTTTTGTGCCTAAACACCTTGTTTCTAATTGTTGTTCTATTCCGTTGTGATTGTATGATCACATGAACAATGGTTATTCCTAGAAGCTAAAGATTCGAGGAAACCAAGGTTTCCACAGTCTTATCGAGTTGATCTCTGGTTAAAAGTGTGACTCAGTCGTCTTTGGTGAATAAAATAAAAGGTTGTCGTTGTCTATAACTAATTAAAAAGTAAATGCGAAAAGTATTTAAAAATTAACTAAAGATAAATGAAAAACAATAAAAAAAAGTAAAACAAGGCGAATATTAAAAACTAAAAATTAAAATGATATTAAAACGAATATTAAAACAAATATAAAAAAGAAACAATTAATAAAAATAAAAGTAAAAATAAAAGTAAACTTTCGACTTAAAAATAAAACTTACCAAATAAAAATGAAAGAAATTGGACTATATGGCTACTATAAAACTAAACGAGGCAAATATTAAAGCGGGCACTTAATAAAAGTTAAAACTTAAACTTTTTGAAAAAATACTAATACTAAAATTTGACGAAAAATATAACTAAAAATAACTGACTTTCAGAATAAAAATAAAAACGACTTTCGGATAAAACTAAATCGAATTTGGAACGAATGCTGGAAAAGAAAAGACATGTTCCCCTAGGGGGAACAATTATTTTGGTGGGAAAATGAATGAAGACAATAACCTTTCGTAGCTTTTTTTTTGCATTCCATTCGTAGTTTTTTTTATTTCAAAAGCATTCGTAGCTTTGTTATTTATAACCTTTCGTATAAATTTTTTTTCACAAAACCTTTCGTAACTTTAGATTTAAAAAGCTTTCGCAACTTTCCTTTCATAGGTTTTATTTCTTTCGTAAGAATTCTTTAGAAAGCATTCGTAACTAATTGTTCACAAATTCTTTTCGTAAACTTTTTTACATTCGTAACTTTCTAAAGAAAAGCTTTCGTAGATAATAAAGAAACCCTCTTACGAAAGGTTGCTGAAGTAGATCAGACGTGATAACAGATAAAAAAAAACAGGGAATAAAAATAAGCCAAACATACGGAAAAATTAATCTAAAAAATAAGCTAAATTAATTTCTAAGATAAGCCAAACTCAACATTAATAAAAACTATAAAAACACCAAATAAGCAAAATATTTAAAATCAACTTTTTATAAAAATAAACTATTAAGAACACTTAATTAAAAATAAGCAAACCACACAATAAGCACTAAACACAATAAGCTAAAACAATCAAACACATCAAAAACAATAAGAACAATCAATCAAACATATTAATATAACAATTAACATAAAGATTAAGCAAACAAGAAAGATAAAATGAGATGATTAAAAAGATTAAATTAAAGATAAAGATTCAAGACAAGATTAAAAGACTTACATGAAATAACTTGAAAAATAAAGACAAGTATGTAAATGAAAATATGAAAAGTGCATAAAATAATGTGGAGAACTAATTGGTGAAAATTAGCTAACACCTCCTAATGTTTTATTAGGAGGGTATTTATAGGAGGGGAGTTCTTGGTTGCTTCTTTCTTTCTTTTCTTTTGTCTTCTCGTCTTTCGTCTTTGACAATAAACTCGTCATTCTCGACTCTGTCTCAGGATTTGTAGATAAATAAAATGATATCGTCTTCTAACTTCTTCATTAATTATACTTGGTTCTTCGACTTCGTTAAACTTCCGTCTTTAGACTCTTTCTTCGATAAATCTTCAGAATAGGCCTTTGACTTCCGTTCTTTTTGCACTCTTGATATTTTGACTTCGTCTTTTGTCTTTTTCTTCGATAAAAGCCCGTGAAAGCCCGTGTTTTCTTCCCTTTTCATATTTTGATCCTAAAACATAACAAAAACACAAACCACGCATAATTCCGACATTTACGACATAAAATACACGTTATGGTCTCGTTTTTAACTGTGATAAGTGGTAAAAGGATGGGTGTTTTCACACCTATCAGTTACTATGCTAAACGTAGAGTACTCGTATTCTTTCAAAAACTCATGTGTGCTAATTATTTGCTTTTTCTCCCTACGCTTTTATAGTAAATTGTTAATAAATATTGATTTAGCGGTTTAATCTCTATTGGTGGTTTCTAATTTGTTTTAGTAGCTTCCATGTAATTAAATTGGGAAGACATTAAGGTATCGCCAGCGTCATGGTTTTGAAGTATTGGCAACCCGAATAATCAAAGGCTTCTCCCAATAATAATTTAAGTTCCTCTTCACCTAAATCAAGCAAAAGTTCGAAGCTCACAAGGCCGAAAAATCTATGCGGAAATTGAAGTGAATGTCTTAAATCTTGAAGCCTTAAAGATCCAAAATTCGCTTTAGCGTGAGGATATACGACAAGTTATAATAAACACCTCATTGCGAGGTTTAATAAAAGACAAGGGCAAGACCGAAGTCATAATAAAAGCTCCATGACGGAGTTGAATAAAAGATGGAGGTAAACCATGATAATCAAAGCCACCGATGATGAGGCGGGTAATAAAATTCATGGTAATAAGTCTCATGTTCAAAACCGTTATAAAACCGTGTTTATCGATCCTTCTTGTTGGTTAATTTTTTGACATCTTTGTCTATTAGGGTGAATTATTAATTCAATGATTTTGGTTACACCTTTAAGGCTCTATTTTTGGACCTAATCTATATTCACGCATAAGTCAATGATGTATCCTCGTGATCATTAAGACAAAAATAAAATATATGAGATACATCTTAGGAATAAGGGAGTTTAAGTACGTAATTAGAGTATATGAGTAGTGTTAACATTACTAACTTATAATGACAATGATCTTGTTTCACGCTTAGCATTAAACTGGGTGAAAATCAAGGACGACAAAATTATTTCTAACGAAGCATTCACGTGTTCTTATTCTATGATCCTAAACGTCCTATTTTACGATGAAAACAATACATTATGTCTAAAATGTTGGGAATAAAATGAGCCAAGACACTCAGACGCTGACAAGAGTAAATAGGACGTTGATAGGAAGAAATCAAGCGCTGACAGATCAAGCGTTAACAAGAGATATCCAAGCGCTGACAAGAAGAAGTCCAAGCACTAATAGGAAAGCCTAGTCAACACGTTTATTATTTGAAAAAAAGATATACTCAATATTTAATTTTCTATATTTATCTTTTTCTAGAATAGTTGATAGGTTATCCATTGTACACGACTCCTTATGTTATAAAAGAAGGTCATAGGGTTTGTAGTTGATACACGCATTATTCAGTATCCGAATTTCGTTATACTCAAGTTTGATTATTAATCAAAAGTGAAAGTTTGGCTTATTTGTTTAACTTGTTCTTTAATCTAAGTGTTAATTTCGCATAACACTTGGATTGTTCATATAACAACAAAGTTTCTCTAAGTGTTAAACTTGATTCAATCTCGTTAACACAAAGCTAATCGATCTAAGTTTAGGATCAACAAGTGGTATCAGAGCTTGTTGAGGAACTTTGATCTAGAAGAATAGTAAACCTTAAAAACACCAAAAACCTAAAATCAGAAAAGATGTCCGCTACATAATCTTCTTCCTCATCAAACCACAACCTAAAAATCCCCATGCTCGACCCTGACAACTTTGAACAATGGAAGTTCAATTTTGAACAATACCTCCAAATTCATGATCATACTCTCTAGGAGATTATTGAATATGGAAATCAATTCGATAAAGCAGCTAAGATTGCTGATGGTATTCAAGCAAGGTCTACTACTGGTTCTACTGCTGAAGAACGTAGAGAAAGACCTGAGGGTGGAAGGGTTGTCTCAACTGCTGATATAGCCAAAAGAAGGAATGCCATGAAGACCTTGAGCATTCTCAAACTCTCTCTGGGTCTAAATAATTAGCATAAGTATAGAAGCTTTGAGTCTGCCAAAGATCTTTGGGCATCTCTTCAAGTCAACTATTGTGGCAATGATGATACTGCCCAAAAAAAGAAGAAGCAACTTCTGCATGAGTATGTTGTGTTTAAGGCCCTTCCCAATGAGAAGCTGAGTGAGGTAAGAAGCAAGCTTCTAGACATCACTAGCAAGTTGACCTTTATAGGAACAGAGTATAATGATGCTGATATCATTACTACTTTCCTTACAAGTCTTGGTGATGCGTGGAAAATTGAAGCTAGGTCTATCATTGCTACTAATGCCCATAAGAGTTCTACTTTTAATGACGTCTACAATAAGCTAAAGATTGTAGAGAATGAAATCTTATTGGATCATGGAAGCAAGTCAACATCTGGAAACATGGCTTACATCTCACATAGTAGAGCTTAAGTCAATGAGAGAGAGTCATATGTGCATCCTGTTACTGGATCACCTTATGTCGACGGTGGATCAACCTTTGTCAACGCCTCACATTCAGACGCTGACACATACAGTGTTGACTCACCAAGGATTAAACCTGCTGGAATTGATCTGGATACAGTATGTGCATACATTGTCTAATGGTTCCTTGATTACATATGAGGATCTTGAGCAAATCAGTGATGAGAATTTGGAAGAGATGGATATGAAATGGAATATGGAACTTGCAAGAATAAGGGACAACATATGGAATAGGAGATTTAGAAAGAAGATGGCCTTCAATGCTAAAGACACTGCTGGATTTGATAAATCCAAGGTTGAGTGTTACAACTGCCATAGGATGGGTCAATTTATGAGGGAATGCTGATCTCCAAGAAGATCTGATGCTAGAAAGCCTTCAAGCCAAGTCGTCAAGGTTGAAGAGACAAAGGCTATGGTTGCCATGCAAGACATTGATGGTGTTGGATAGGACTGGAGCTTTTTGGCAAAGGATGTGGAAGAGAATAAGGGTTTGATTGTAGATAAGGAAGAAGAAGAGCATGTCCACTTTGCTCTTATGGCACATTCCTCGTCTTCATCGGATAATGAGGTATATGATGATGCTTATTGTAGTAAAGGTTGTTGTTTAAACACTGAAAAGCTTAACAAAGAAATCTTAAAGTTAAAATCAGATGTTTTGATGAAAAATGCAAGCTATCTAACTATCAAATAGCACTTGTTCAAACTGAAAAGACTGTTGAGGAATATAAGAAAATAGAATTTGACCTAAAAGATCAAATTAATGTTTTGTCTTATGATCTTAAAGTTAGTATTGAACTTAGGGACACTCTGATGAGATCCAGAGAAGAAGTGCAACTTAAGTTAGATGAGGTCATTAAGGATAAAGAAAATGTAAGACTTAAAATTAAATTTTTTGATAAAGCAAGTTAAACCCTAGAAAATTGTGTTAGTGAATAAAGAAACCATAGGGATATGTCTGGGATTGGGAAGAATGGATATGTTGCTGTTCATCCACCTGCTGGGAACTTTTGTGGTGTTCAGAGAAAGGATCTCTCTTGGACTGGTATGCCAAAACTTCAAGAAGAGGAATTTATTCCTCCACCTAGAGTGCTCACCCCAGTTGAGGAATATCAACAAAATGTAACTGACCTTGAAAAATGGAAAGAAGACAACCCTTTTCTCTTTGTTAAGGGTGGAATGCTTAGTGAGAGTCCTTTTGAGCCAACACCCATTACTGTGACCAACCCTACCACTTGAAAACCTGTTGACCTTGGCTCATCTGTTAATAGAAAACCTAGTGTTAAATATGCTGAAATGTATAGAAAACCTAGGTCACCACATAGCCAAGCTAGTGTTAATGGGACTGGGTTCTTTCAATCTAGACCTAAAGTTATGTCTAGAAAAGCATGTTAAACATGTGGGAGTTTTTCTCACTTGGCCTATAAATGTGCCAGTGCCTCAAAAGTTAATGCTGACAATAGGTCAACCATGGTCAAACCCAGTCCTTATGTCCAACCAAGTCCACAAGTTACTTGACCAGCTCCCTTCTTTACAAAAGGGACAAACACTCATGGACAAAGGCCCTTTCAAAAGACCAGCACATGGTCTAACAGACAACGGGTTCCTGTATCAAACCCTAATTTGGGCGCTGACAAGTACAAATTTAGCGCTGATAAGAACAAATTTAACACTAACAGGAAAAATCCTAACGCTGACAGTTCTAGGTATGGTATGCAAATGCCATAACAAGCTGGTGTTGGTTCTTATGTTAGACCAAGTAATAATAGGTACTTACAGCCTAAGGGAAAGGGGTCTAAAGCTTCATCTAGTTTAATTTGGAGACCCAAACAAGACCAAAACCCTAATTCTTATGGGATTTCTATGACATGTAACAGATTTCATTATATTTCAAAGGTCATGACTAAACCAATTGGGGTAAACTGGGTGTTCAGGCCACAAAGGGATGAACAAGGGTTTGTTATAAAGACTAAATATGTTCTTGTTGAACAACCAAATGAATCCAAGTCTGCTTAGGCTTGGGTTCCCAAAGAAAACTAATTTGTTTTCTTTATGTGCAGGACATTCAAAACAGGTCAATGATTTTGGATATTGGGACAGTGGATGCTCTAGGCACATGACGGGGAAGGAAGATTATTTGACTAACTTTACCCCCATTAAAGGGTGACAAAGTGTACTTTGGAGGAGGATATGGTACTATTTCAGGAAAAGGCACTCTTATCACCAATAATTTACGTTTTGAAAATGTATTTCTGGTAAAAGAACTTGAGTATAATTTGTTTAGTATGTCACAAGTATGTGATAACAAAAATAAGGTTCTTTTCACTGATACTGAATGCTTGGTGTTGAATAAGGATTTTAAGATGCCTGATGAGAAGTTTATTTATTATCGAACACCTAGCATAAGGACATTTATAATGTTAATTTTAATGGAATTAGGATGAATAACAATTTGTCATGTCTGTATGCTAAAGCTTCAGTAGATGAAAGTAATCTATGGCTAGAAGGTTGGGGCACATAATCTTTAAGAATAATAATAGGCTTGTGAGACATGATTTAGTTGATGGTTTCCCTTCAAAAGCTTTCCACAATGATCATTCTTGTGTTGCATGTCTTAAAGGCAAACAACACAAGTCTCATTTAAGTCTAAACTTGTGCATTCTAGTTCTAAACCACTTCACTTGCTACATATGGACTTATTTGGCCCAACTAATATAGAAAGTTTGAATGGTAAATCTTATTGTTTTGTTATAGCTGATGACTTTTCTAGATTTATTTGGACTTTTGTTTTGGCCTTAAAATGTGAAACTACCACTGTTTTGATTAACTTTATTACCAAAATTGAGAAGAAGACAGGGAATGAGGTTAAATTACTTAGAAGTGATAATGGTGGTGAGTTTAGAAACCAATTGTTAGATGCCTTCTGTGTCAATAAAGGGATTACTAGGCAGTTTAGCATAACTAGAACCCCACAACAGAATGGGGTGGGTGAAAGGAAGAATAGAACACTCATAGAAGCAGCTAGGACAGTGTTGGCTGATGCTAATTTTCCCATTGCTTTTTAGGCTGAGGCTGTGAATACAGCCTACTATGTTTAGAATAGAGCATTGGTCAACAAAATCCACAATAAGACACCTTATGAGCTATTTTGGAATAGGAAACCCAATATAGGTTTTCTTAAACCCTTTGGATGTCATGTAGTGATTTTGGATACTAGTGATGCCTTAGGAAAGTTTAGTGCCAAAGGTGATTAAGGCTACTTTATGGGTTATTCAGTGCAGAGCAAAGGATATAAGGTTTACAATAAGAAAGAAAAACGGATTCTTTAAAAAGTACATGTTAAGTTTTTAGAAAGTAAATCTAGTGATCCTGAGAGTGGACCAGATTAGTTCTTTGATCTAGACCCATTATCTAGAACCTTGAATTATATGCCTGTTACTAATCCAGACATTGTGAAAAAGGATTCAAATGTTGCGGAAGAACCTATTGTTGAGATTGCAGGTAAACAGGTTGACAAGGAAGAAGGATCACATGCAATCAAATCAGACCCCATACTTGAGTATGTTACCATTCCTATTTGGACTAATGGATTTGCACAAGCTGTTGCTGCTGCTGAAAAGGAGGAAGTAGGTCCACAAGAAAAGCCAGTTGATGAAAACATGTGTAACACTCTCAATTTTCGTATCGGTACAGCGGAAGGGTCTTTCAGAGTGTTACGGGATAGCACAATAAATCCAATCATAGACAACACATAAAAATGGTTGTGCAAGGTTTAACATACATTTATTCGATTTGAAAAGTTTTAAAGTGTACAACAGGTCCCAAATTATACAGGTCATTAAGTTTATAAAACATAGATCGAATGAACATTTTTAATAACATGTGGGCCATCAGAGTCGATCTCCATCCGGATTACCTTCAAGCACCTGAGATAAAAACATGCAAAAATCATATCAGCGAATGTCGAGTGAATTCATAGAGTTTAATAAAAACCTTTATATAAAACAATCATTTAAAATCAGAACACAAGTATAATATCGGAAGTAAGTCCTCATATTGCTAGTCAGGCAATATATAAATCAAGCATACATCTTAAGCAGTCCATGAGACCGTAGTCTCTATATTACCATGATAGGTAATATATTCATCGTTATTAGCGTCGTATCATATCGGATATTTAGATTATATAGGTTGTAGGATTATTATTAGCCGCATGACATTGTTACCTTACTATGAAAACAGCGTGCCATGAACCCGACAAACAATTTGCCCATCTAAGTTAGCGTGTCGTAACAAAAATCACGCTATGGAATCTTCTCATACATAAATTCGCTTACCAATCAATGTGCTACGACGGGGATCAACCGTCAAGGCGCGAACTGGGGTGATCGGCCCCAAATAGTACTATCAAATGCATAAGCGTCTACCAAATCCCGGTAGTTCACAATTCATGCTAATGGGACTTTAAGTGACATAACCTAACTACTAATAATCCTTTTAGTCTCTTTTATAGGGTCATAGCATCATTCGGGTCCATATCATTAAGCATACCATCGGGACTAATTGTGTTCTATTTTTATCAAAATTTAGCATGTTATCTCCCTCGCGGGTTTACAAATCATTTTATAAAACATTTAAAAGAGTGCGACGCTATGAACTCACGTTGATAATGAAAGGCAGATTATCGGCTACGGGCGTGCTTCGGTCACGGAAACCTATATAAATAATAATCGGTCTTAGACTTTGTCCAATGACTTTTATCAAAATAAAAATATACATATGAAGATTTTTGTACATATGATGAGGATCAAGTGGGTTTATATATCCTTGTTTACTCATTTTAGTGTTTACGTTTTGGTAACGTTTTACTAGTTTGCTAGTTTTACCTATTTACCTATTTTAAGTCCAATAAGCTTAGTATAAGTTCTTTAACTTGTTTTAATCCATTTTATACCTATATTATCAGTATATATATTCTCCATGTTGGGCCCAAATGGGTTAAGCCCAATAAGTTCTTTTTTACAAGTATTTATCTTATTTAGTCCAATTATTAGTCCAATATGCTTAGTTAGCTCGTTAATGTCCGTATTTCCTATAGTTCGGGGTTTATCGGTTTTTACTTGTATTAGTTACTTATATATCAGTATATGACTTTTAAAAACTTTACATTAGACGGGTTTGATCGTCTAAGTTTTATTTGGCGAAAAACGTTAATTTTACGGTAATAGCCGAAAAAGTCGTAAAAATCAAGTTTATAGTTTTTATTACTTATAAGTATTATTCCACTACCATTTATATAATTTATCCATTCATTTACCCTTTTACGTATTTATATAAATAAGTTTTATAAGTTAGTGGGTTTTAATTTTACATTTTATACATTATAATTTGAGTGCTTATATAATAATAATAAACATTAATTCTCAAAATCTGATTTTTATTTTCATGTTCACCATTTTTATCATATCTAGAGTTATATAATGAATTAGAAGCTCATTTTTGGGTGGCATGATCTTCATATTATGTGCTACATTTAACTTAGTTATAGCTACTGCTCATTTTAAGTTCATCTTGCCTTAACAGTCCCTACAAAACTGCTTATTCAGATTAGAACACCCAACTTGTTTTGATCATATCTCACTCGTTATAATGATTCCATTGCATGGCCAACTCTCACATGTGTATAACATCTTTTACTTACTGTAAATGGATCATACCATGCAATTTTATCAGTTCAAGTTTTAGTTATATACTGTTTTTATACAGCCAACTAAATAATCAAGATTTTAGCCTCATTTCTTATAGTTATTAACCTTTTTAAGCATATCTATCAACACTTGATCCCCACACAACATTTTATCATCATATATACATCATATACATATACAAAAGTAAAGAAAATACATTTGTTCTTTACAAAAATAACAAGAGAAAATGGAGAGGATGATCTTCTTTACCAACCAAGTGTATTTCTTGTTTTTGGAAGACAAGAACTTGATGAACACCACAAGTAACTCCAAGATCATCAAACACCAAGAACATAAGTTGAGAAATCAGCCCCAGGACACAAGCAAATAACCTCCAATGTTGTTAATATGGCCACCAAATGATCAAGGCTTCAAGATAACTCCATGATAGAGCTAGATAACATGTATTCCATGGCTAGAAAAGATCAAAAGGGGTGTTTGTAGCTTGATTATGGACGGCAAAGGTGGGAGGTTTTGAGAGGATTTGTGTTGGTTTGCATGTAAGTAAATGGTATGTGTGTAAGTTACTAGTGGTTTTGTGTTAGATAGTGGAAAGAGTAGCTTAAGGTGTAAGCTTGGCTTACACTTGTAAGTGTTTAGCTAACATGATGCCACATATGGTTGTGGTGTCATGTTGGTGCCGTCCAAGTTAGCTAGTGGGGTGGGACAATGTATTTTGTCTCATCTCACTAGTTTACGGGTATTCCTCGATTCTAGTTTTCTTGATTTGCTTGCCCTCGGGTCGTTTTACGAAAAATATTTTTATAAATTATGAATCAACGTCACAAAACGAATCAAATAAAAATTGTCTCATCAAAAACGGAGTTCAAAAACGTAAACACGTAATCCTAAGGTTTCCGGTTTAGTCGTAAAAGACGCCAAATTATGCACGTAAGCCCAAATTTAAATCCGTAAATTGTGAGTTCGTCAACCAACACAAAAATAAGTTTCAAAATATTATACGAGAAAATATTTCACTACCTGAAATTGTTAGATTGTGACAACTTTTCCTCCTAAAAGGGATCAACGTCCTCGTGATCCATTTCATTTGGATGTCCGTTTCTTATTGAAATCGAAGAGGTGCGGATATTTCTTCCACATTTCATCCTCTCGTTCCCAAGTATACTCTGGTCCATGCTTTGAATTCCATCGGATCTTGACAATAGGTATCCGACTTTGTTTCAGTTGCTTTACCTCACGATCGATAACCTCTACGGGTTCTTCGATAAAATGCAACTTCCCATCTATTCGAACCTTATCTAACGGAATTTTCTCATCACTCACTGCTAGACATTTCTTCAGATTAGATACATGGAATGTGTTGTGAACACCATGAAGTTCTGGGGGTAACTCTAGTTTGTAAGTCACCGGACCTACTCTAGATAAAATCTTAAAGGGTCCAATATAACGGGGATTCAATTTCCCTCGCTTTCCAAATCTGATAACGCCTTTCCATGGCGATACTTTCAACATTACTTTGTCACCCACTTTAAACTCCATTGGCTTCCGCCGCACATCCGCGTAACTTTTCTGTCTACTACGGGTAGTCAAAAACCTATTCTTAATTTGAACTATCATCTCCGTAGTCTCCCGGATCAATTCCGGTCCCGTGAGCTGGGTATCCCCAACTTCACTCCAACATACAGGAGATCTACACTTCCTACCATACAAAGCTTCAAACGGTGTAGCCTTAATACTAGAATGGTAACTATTGTTATATGAAAACTCTGCTAACGGCAAATGTTTATCCCAATTCTTACCAAAATCTAACACACAAGCTCTCAACATATCTTCAAGTGTTTGTATCGTCCTTTCACTCTGCCCATCGGTCTGGGGGTGATAAGTAGTGCTCATGTCGAGATTCGTTCCCAAAGATCTTTGGAGAGATTTCCAAAAATTCGATGCGAATCTAGGATCTCGATCTGAAATGATCGATACAGGCACTCCATGCTTGCATACAACATTATCAAGGTATATACGAGTTAGCTTCTCCAGTGGGAACTACTCTTTAACCGGAATGAAGTGTGCTGATTTGGTCAGTCTATCGACAATAACCCAAATCGAGTTGTTTCCAGATGATGTTCTAGGAAGCTTAGTGATAAAGTCCATCGTAATTCACTCCCACTTCCATTCAGGAATCTTTGGTTGTTGAAGTAGTCCTGATGGCTTTTGATGTTCAGCTTTGACTCTAGCACAAGTCAAGCATTGAAGAAGATACATAGCTATGTTGGCTTTCATATTCGGCCACCAGTACAACTTCTTCAAATCATGGTACATCTTATCAGATCCCGTATGAATGGAATACTTAGATTTATGGGATTCTAACATAATCAAGTCTCTTAAGCCTCCAAACTTAGGTATCCACATACGACCTCTTAAGCATTTCACTCTATCAGCTCTAACCTCTAAAGGATCTCCTTCTCCTCGGAACCCTTCATTAACAAAGTTTTCCTTGTTACAAGCTTCTATTTGCGCATTTCTAATTTGCTCAGGCAAATTATTGTGCACGATCAAGACTAGAGAACGTACCCTGATAGGCTCTCTATCTTTCCTACTTAACGCATCGGCAACAACATTGGCTTTTCCTGGGTGATATTTTGTATCACAATCATAATCACTTAACAACTCTATCCATCTTCGTTTCCTCATGTTCAATTCCTTCTGATCGAGAATATACTGTAGGCTTTTGTGATCGGTGAATACTATACACTTGGTGCCATACAGATAATGTCTCCACAACCTAAGAGCAAAGACTACAGCTCCTAACTCAAGATCATGAGTAGTATAATTCTCCTCATTCTTCCTTAATTGCCTAGAAGCATAAGCTATCACTTTCTCTCGCTGCATCAAAACAGCTCCATAGCCTCTAAGAGATGCATCACAATACACTACAAAATCTTCACTCCCGTCGGGTAATGATAAGATTGGCGCACTACATAATTTTTGCTTCAATGTTTGAAATGCTCCATCTTCATCACTTCCCCAAACGAAAGGTTTATTCTTCTGAGTAAGCTTAGTCAAGGGTTTAGCTATCAAAGAAAATTCTTTAATGAATCGCCTATAATAGCCAGCCAATCCTAAGAACCGTCGCACTTCCGTTGGCGTTGTCGGTGCAGACCAATTCTTAATAGCATCAACCTTTGTAGGATCAACATGAATTCCATCTTTGTTAATCACATGACCAAGAAATTGCACAGAATCTAACCAGAAATCACACTTCGAAAACTTAGCATACAACCTTTCATCCTTCAACAAATTCAAAACAATCCTAAAATGTTCTCTATGTTCATCTTCATTCTTAGAATAGATTAGAATATCGTCAATAAACATAATCACAAATTTATCCAAGTAGGGCTTGCACACTCGATTCATTAAATCCATGAAAACCGTAGGTGCGTTAGTTAACCCAAATGGCATTACTTGAAATTCATAGTGTCCATAACGAGTTCTAAATGCAGTTATAGGAATATCTTCTTCACGGACGCGAAGTTGGTGATATCCTGACCGTAAATCTATCTTAGAATACACACTAAATCCTTGCAGTTGATCAAACAAATCATCAATCCTAGGTAAAGGATATCGATTTTTAATTGTCAAATTATTCAGTTCCTTATAATCAATGCACATACGGAAAGATCCATCCTTCTTCTTAACGAACAAGACTGGAGCTCCCCAAGGCGACGAGCTCGGTCAAATAAAACCTTTATTAGACAACTCCTTAAGTTGCTCAGATAACTCCTTTAGTTCAGAAGGGGCTAATTGGTAAGGCGCACGTGCCACCGGTGCAGCACCAGGAATTAAATCGATTCGAAACTCTACTTGCCTTGTCGGTGGAAGTCTGGGTAAATCTTTAGGAAATACCTCAGGAAATTCACAAATAATAGGTACATCTTCCAATCGTTTCTCCCTAGACTCATTCCCGGTCACTTGAGCTAAGAATAACTCACAACCTTTCCTGATGTACTTTTGGACTTTAATACATGAAATGATTTTCAAACGAGATTCACCTCGACTACCATCAATTACTAACATCCTATTCCTAAGAGGAATCTTAACCTTCTTCTCTCCACACAAAATAGTAGCATTATTCAACGACAACCAATCCATACCAATAATAATATCAAAACTACCTAATTCTATCAACATTAAATCGGAAAGGAATGGTTCAAGAGATTTAGAGAGCATCCTTCTAATAGCTTATTAGTTTTCACTAATTTACCATTAGCCAATTCCACCTCGTAACTGGTACTTATCTCAACAGGTTCAATGTCAATAAGGGCACTAAATTTAGTGGATACAAAGCTCCTATCAGCACCCGAATCAAATAAAGCAACAACATAATGATTGTTGAGTAAAAACGTACCGGTAATGACATTCGGATCCTCTTTCTTCACCTCAATTGTTCCAAGTTGATAGATACCACCCTGGGGGTTTCTTCCAGGTACAATCGCTTTCAACTTGGGGCATTACGATTTCCTATGACCTTCTTCATTACAGTTGAAGCAAATGGTTCCATTCTTACACCTTTCATCCTTGTGTCCAAGCTTTCCGCAATTTCGGCACTTCCAGCAGTCGCCAGCATGCCTCTTGTTGCCACACTTAGCACATCTATCATCATTGCGCGGTGTGTTGTTGGTAAGAGCATTTGCATTCCCCTTTCTCTAGTTCTGACGGCGATTGAAATTCTTCCTATTATCACCTCTATCTACACGATCACCGTCTCCCTTTCTTTTTTCACCAACACGGGCCTCATCTTCTCTATCCTGAATTATCTGTCCAATGAGTTGGTAAGCCATTCGAACAGCATCATCAATGGTCAGTGGTTTAGATGATGTCACGTCCCCCTGGATATTCCTGGTCAACCCTTTAATATATTGCTCAATTCGGATCTCTTCGGGTTCAACCAATCGAGGACATAGCAAGGCCAACTCATGGAATCGGTTCGTGTAACTATCAATGTCCACACCTTTCATTCTCAGATGAATCAACTCCTGTTCTAACCTAATGATCACACTACGAGGACAAAACTCCAAAGTCATCCACTTCTTAATTTCAGCCCAAGGAGTAGCATTAGCAGCATCAAGACCCATGAAAGCAATTCTCCCGTTCCACCAAGTCAACGCACGACCTTTAAAAGTAGCCATAGCAAAAGTCACCTTATCTTCCTCCTTACACTTACTAATCCGAAACACTGACTCAATCTTCTCAATCCACTGGCTTAGTCCTACAGCACCTTCAGTTCCATTAAAAGGTAGAGGTTCACACTTCATCAACGTCACATAAGTACAGCCACCAACTTCAGGTACATTAGTTCCAAGTCCTCCTACAGTTCCTGCAGCATTAGCATTCACATTATTAGCATTCACATTCACATTAGTACCGCCAATTCCACTACCGCCAGCTCCACTACCGCCAGCTCCACTACCGCCAGCTCCACTACCGCCAGCTCCACTACCGCCAGCTTCATTTCTAGCATTTGCCATAAATTCAGTCATAGATGCGGTAACTTGCTCCGTAATAATCCTACATACATCATCCTCAGTCACAGCCTTCTTGGGCGGCATAGTTCTATAATTTCACAATTTCAAAGTATTAACCATTCACCCAACAAGGATTCATATAATATGGACTGAATTCATAATCAAGATACAAATAAGGCACAATATGGAATTCAAGACAAGATACATATTTCATTCGATTTGAAACAAAAGTATTGTCTTAGTTACATCCCATATCAAAGTTCTAGCACTATATACACTCAAAATTCGTGCCAAGTCTACTACTAACAAGTCAGTTCAGTCAAAGCTACAAAAGCACAAAAGATACAAAGGTCACTACTAAATACAGACTGGTCTACTGAGAACCGCCAGATGGTCCATCATCCATCGTCTTTTGAATCTTCGTCGGACGATCACTAGACACATCTTCAGCTGGGCGCTTACGGATTACTCCTCTTTCAACCATGTCAGCATAAAATCTACTATTCCATCCTACAGATATATTCAACTCCTTCTCAGCTTTCTCACGCATCGCACGAGCTACACTCAACTGAATCTCCATAGAATTCACCTTTCTCTTCATTTCTGCAAACTCACCACTTTCCAACACTGATAACCTCCTAAAGGCCTCATTCAAACCACGTTCTACATCAGTCAAATCCAAACTAAGCAACTCCCGCTCTTTCTCGCCAACCTTAGTCTTCGACTCCAAATAAGCAACCTGGGTCTGAACAACACCTAATCCGACCTCTGTCATACAACTCTTAACACGGGAAGCATCTAGATCACGTCTCAAGGCCCATGGTGCAAGACCATCAATATGAGTACCCTCTCGAGCACTTGACGACTCTCCTATCTCACATCTACGAGTAGCAATACCATCAGTACCGTCAGGTGTATTGTCATCCTCATCCTCCTCTGATTCAGAATAAGATTCAGACGATTCACACATTTCATCCCTAGGTAACTCAACCTCAGAATCAGACATATAAACTGGTGGAGGCAAAGGCTCGCCCTCTGGAACATCATAAGGGTAAATAAGCTCAGCTTCCTCATCATCATCGACCTCAACATCTATACCTACATCCTCCTCGACATCCTCGTCGTCAATCTCATCATCTAAATTATCTAACCCAATCTCCTCATCATTCTCTATATCAACATTCTCAATCTCATTCTCTACCAAGTCAACCTGAGGGGCAATCTGATCTCCTAGTCCTAACTCGGGCTCGGGATCCTCAAATGGTTCCTCCTCATCATCCATCTCATAATCTACTAAGTCTAAATAAGGATCATCTTCTACATTAGGTTCGGGAATAACATGGTTTTCTACAGGAATATTAGGGTCAGCCATGACAATCTGCATTTATATATATATCTCGTATTAGGATAACATACTAGTTAAACAATTACATAATGAAATCACGATATATACATATAGATAAATTAAATTATATATATCAAAATATATATCTTCTCAAAAGGGCTTGTTGGTAACGTCGGAGATCTCTGTCACCGTTATAGTCAAAAGATTTTTCAAATATTTTCTCAAATGTTCATTGTCAAAAGATTTTGAAAAGTTTTGTTTAAAACCTTGGTTTTTAAAATCTTTTGTTCTCTATAACGAGAGCTCTGATACCAAAGTGTAACACTCTCAATTTCGTATCGGTACAGCGGAAGGGTCTTTTAGAGTGTTACGGGATAGCACAATAACTCCAATCATAGACAACACATAAAAATGGTTGTACAAGGTTTAACATACATTCATTCGATTTGAAAAGTTTTAATGTGTACAACAGGTCCCAAATTATACAGGTCATTAAGTTTACAAATCATAGATCAAATGAACATTTTTAATAACATGTGGGCCATCAGAGTCGATCTCCATCCGGATTACCTTCAAGCACCTGAGATAAAAACATGCAAAAATCATATCAGCGAATGCCAAGTGAATTCATAGAGTTTAATAAAAACCGTTATATAAAACAATCATTTAAAATCAGAACACAAGTATAAATCAAGCATACATCTTAAACCGTCCATGAGACCGTAGTCTCTATATTACCATGATAGGTAATATATTCATCGTTATTAGCGTCGTATCATATCGGATATTTAGATTATATAGGTTGTAGGATTATTATTAGCCACATGACATTGTTACCTTACTATGAAAACAGCGGGCCGCGAACCCGACAAACAATTTGCCCATCTAAGTTAGCGTGTCGTCACAAAAATCACGCTATGGAATCTTCTCATACATAAATTCGCTTACCAATCAATGTGGTACGACGGGGATCAACCGTCAAGGCGCGAACTGGGGTGATCGTCCCCAAATAGTACTATCAAATGCATAAGCGTCTACCAAATCCCGGTAGTTCACAATTCATGCTAATGGGACTTTAAGTGACATAACCTAACTACTAATAATCCTTTTAGTCTCTTTTATAGGGTCATAGCATCATTCGGGTCCATATCATTAAGCATACCATCAGGACTACTTGTGTTCTATTTTTATCAAAAATTAGCATGTTATCTCCCTCGCGGGTTTACAAATCATTTTATAAAACATTTAAAAGAGTGCGAGGCTATGAACTCACGTTGATAATGAAAGGCGGATTATCGGCTACGGGCGTGCTTCGGCCACGGAAACCTATATAAATAATAATCGGTCTTAGACTTTGTCCAATGACTTTTATCAAAATAACAATATACATATGATGATTTTGGTACATATGATGATGATCAAGTGGGTTTATATATCCTTGTTTACTCATTTTAGTGTTTACGTTTTGGTAACGTTTTACTAGTTTGCTAGTTTTACCTATTTACCTATTTTAAGTCCAATAAGCTTAGTATAAGTTCTTTAACTTGTTTTAATCCATTTTATACCTATATTATCAGTATATATATTCTCCATGTTGGGCCCAAATGGGTTAAGCCCAATAAGTTCTTTTTTACAAGTATTTATCTTATTTAGTCCAATTATTAGTCCAATATGCTTAGTTAGCTCGTTAATATACGTATTTCCTATAGTTCGGGTTTTATCGGTTTTTACTTGTATTAGTTACTTATATATCAGTATATGACTTTTAAAAACTTTACATTAGCGGGTTTGATCGTCTAAGTTTTATTTGGCGAAAAACGTTAATTTTACGGTAATAGCCAAAAAAGTCGTAAAAATCAAGTTTATTTTTTTTATTACTTAAAAGTATTATTCCACTACCATTTATATAATTTATCCATTCATTTACACTTTTAGATATTTATATAAATAAGTTTTATAAGTTAGTGGGTTTTAATTTTACATTTTATACATTATAATTTGAGTGCTTATATAATAATAATAAAATTAATTCTCAAAATCTGATTTTTATTTTCATGTTCACCATTTTTATCATATCTAGAGTTCTATAATGAATTAGAAGCTCATTTTTTGGTGGCATGATCTTCATATTTTGTGCTACATTTAACTTAGTTATAGCTACTGCTCATTTTAAGTTCATCTTGCCTTAACAGTCCTTACAAAACTGCTTATTCAGATTAGAACACCCAACTTGTTTTGATCATATCTAACTCATTATATTGATTCTATTGCATGGACAACTCTCACATGTGTATAACATCTTTTACTTACTGTAAATGGATCATACCATGCAATTTTATCAGTTCAAGGTTTAGTTATATACTGTTTTTATACAGCCAACTAAATAATCAAGATTTTAGCCTCATTTCTTATAGTTATTAACCTTTTTAAGCATATCTATCAATACTTGATCCACACATAACATTTTTATCATCATATATACATCATATACATATACAAAAATAAAGAAAATACATTTGTTCTTTACAAAAATAACAAGAGAAAATGGAGAGGATGATCTTCTTTACCAACCAAGTGTATTTCTTGTTTTTGGAAGACAAGAACTTGATGAACACCACAAGTAACTCCAAGATCATCAAACACCAAGAACATAAGTTGAGAAATCATCCCTAGGAAACAAGCAAATCACCTCCAATGTTGTTAATATGGCCACCAAATGATCAAGGCTTCAAGATAACTCCATGATAGAGCTAGATAACATGTATTCCATTGCTAGAAAAGATCAAAAGGGGTGTTTGTAGCTTGAATATGGACGGCAAAGGTGGGAGGTTTTGAGAGGATTTGTGTTGGTTTGCATGTAAGTAAATGGTATGTGTGAAAGTTGCTAGTGGTTTTGTGTTAGATAGTGGAAAGAGTAGCTTAAGGTGTAAGCTTGGCTTACACCTGTAAGTGTTTAGCTAACATGATGCCACATATGGTTGTGGTGTCATGTTGGTGCCGTCCAAGTTAGCTAGTGGGGTGGGACAATGTATTTTGTCCCATCTCACTAGTTTACGGGTATTCCTCAATTTTAGTTTTCTCAATTTACGTGCCCTCGGGTCGTTTTACGAAAAACATTTTTATAAATTATGAATCAACGTCACAAAACGAATCCAATAAAAATTGTCCCATCAAAAACGGAGTTCAAAAACGTAAACACGTAATCCTACGGTTTCCAGTTTAGTCGTAAAAGACGCCAAATTATGCACGTAAGCCCAAATTTAAATCCGTAAATTGTGAGTTCGTCAACCAACACAAAAATAAGTTTCAAAATATTATACGAGAAAATATTTCACTACCTGAAAATATTAGATTGTCACAACATGCATGAATCTTCAAGAGCTGACAAAGGAAAATCAGACACCGACAGGTTAAATTCAGACGCTGATAGCCCAAACGCTGACAACTCATTTGGACATTTATTCTCTTCCAATTCTTTTAAACAATGTGAACCTTCCATACTTCATCAAGAGGTTCATTCTAGTGAGGATGGAAGTGGATATGAAGATGATATTGGAAACATGGAGACTGATATTGAAGACAACACACTTATTGAAGGAGGAACACTTACAACTACTATAAAAAATCATCCTCCTTCCCTAATCATTGGTGATGTTTTGTCTCCTATTCAAACAAGAAGGTCTCATCAAACTCAAGGAGGTTTCATTGCCAATATCCATAAGAAGATTGATACCCATCTTGTACAAGCATGTTTGTTTGCTTGTTTTCTGTCACAACAGGAACCCAAGAATATTTTTGATGCTATCAAAGAACCAAGTTGGGTGGAAGCAATGTAGGATGCGCTTCACCAGTTTGCTATTCAAGATGTATGGGAGCTAGTGGACTGTCCAAGGTATGTTCGACCTATTGGGACACGTTGGGTTCTTAGAAACAAGAAAGATGAAAGAGGTATTGTGGTCAGAAACAAGGCACGTTTAGTTGCTCAAGGTTATACACAAGAAGAGCGAATGGAGTATGAAGAGGTTTTGCACCTGTTGCAAGGATTGAAGCAATAAGGATTTTCCTAGCTTATGGTTCTTGCATGGGTTTCATAGTTTATCAGATGGATGTGAAGAGTGATTTTCTATATGGCACAATTGAAGATGAGATTTATGTAATGCAACCTCCTGGTTTTGAAGATCCAGAGCATCCATACAAAGTGTATAGAGTCAAGAAAGCAATGTATGGACTTCATCAAGCCCCAAGAGCATGGTATGGAACATTGTCCACCTATCTGGTGGAAAACGGATTTAAGATGGGCACCATAGACCATACCTTATTTACCAAGAAGATTGGTAAGGATTTTCTGCTTGTCCAAGTCTATGTGAATGATATTATCTTTGGTTCATCAAATCCAAAGATGAGTGAAGACTTTTCCAAGTTCATGACAGAAAAGTTCAAGATGAGTGCAATGGGAGAGATGAACTTCTTTCTCGGTTTACAAGTCCAACAGAAAGAATATGGTATCTTATCTCTCAATATAAATATGTAGCAAAAATATTGAATAAGTTTGATTTTTCTCCACATGAAAAACGGGCTAGCACACCCATGGATAGGGAACACCCTTGGGGAAAGACTGGAGATGGAAAAGATGTGGATGTCAAGCATTATAGATAAATGATTGGCTCATTGATTTATCTTACAACCTCTAGACCTGACATCATGTTTGCGGTGTGTGCATGTGCACGCCATTAGGTGACTCCCAAAGAGTGTCATCTTCATGATGTCAAAAGAATCTTTAGATACCTTAGGTGCTATCCCACTTTGGGATTATAGTATCCAAAGGATTCTCCATTGGAGCTTACTGGCTATTCGGACAGTGACTATGGAGGTGATAAGTTTGATAGGAAGTCCACAACTGGTGGATGCCAATTTCTTGGGAACAAATTGATATCTTGGCAATGCAAGAAACAAACAGTGGTGGCCAACTCTACAATTGAAGCAGAATATGTTGCTGCAGCTGCTTGTTGTGGACAAGTTCTATGGATACAAAACCAGCTGTTGGATTATGGGTATAATTTTACGCATACCAAGATATTTGTAGATAATAACAGTACATTATGCATTATTAAGAATCATGTACATCACTCTAAAACAAAACAAATAGAAATTAGACATCATTTTATAAGAGACTGTTTTGAAAAAGGTTTAATACATCCAGATAGGGTAGACACAGAAGAAAATGTGGCTGATCTTTTAACTAAACCTTTTGATGCTGGGAGGTTTCAGTACTTGGTAACAAGTATTGGAATGATCAGTCTCACCTAAATGTGTTTTTGAAGTACTTGTATAGTTTGTACAGGATGTGTACTGTTATTAGTCTTTGTACAAGATTAGGTTTTCCACTTTATTTTTCTAACGCTGACAAAGGTTATTTTAACACTGATAAGTGTTAAAATGGACGCTGACAGCAATATGTTAGTTTTGTGGGTTTTGATCTAATCATGTACGCATTATGAGCATTGTAAAAATGGATACGGAGTTTCTTATGGATCATTTGGTTGCTAGGAATGGGTTCAAGTTTATGGATGATGGTTGGAATGTTTACATTCCTATCTTGACATAAATTTTTATTGTATACATTTTATTTGGCAACTTTGTATATCATAGGTTAAGGGTAGGTTTAGGAAACCTTTTAGATGTTTGGGTATTCTTAGAATACTCTTATCACAATTCTAGATTGTGTCCACTGGTGAGTACGAGTTAGTTTTCTAAATTGTGAGGCACTGTAGCATGCAAATTTGATATACTGTGCACGCTGCCAAGACTTTTTGGCTTAGAATTGGATTTCGTCGGTTGGGTGACTTTGGAACGTTTTTCTTAGGGTTACTTGGGAAGTTACAAAGGGTTTATATGAGGTTACTTCATTGTTAAGAACTTTGGTTAGCAAGGGACACTAGAGGAAAATTATGTCTATCTTGCTTAAGCAAGTGTACATGATTGGACAGTGCTTGCCACCCTATAGTGATTTTCAGTCTATGAGTTATCTTCAATAGGGTAAACAACTTTGTTAAGGTCTTTTTTTATTCTTAATTATTTTTATTTTTGGATACTGACATTTTTATTTCCAAAAGCTGATAAGACCAATTTGAACGCTGACATGGCAATTATCCAACGCTGACAAGAATATAGACGTTAGATGCTGATGTTTAATTTTTGACCGTTGACAAACATTGGGTCCTACCCAGTTGTTATTTTTGACAAAAATATGGGCTGTAATTTTAGGAGTTGGTAATTTTTAATTAATGTATGAGATAAGTTATATATTTTTCAAGATTTTAATCATTAATTTTTGAAAATAACTTCCTCATCTTTTAACCAATCGTATGTTTTCACCTTTCCTATAAATTTGGCTAATTTCTTTCAAACAGGGTAACTGCTATTTCTTGTATAACTATAAACTCTCAAACCTTCATATCTCCATAACTTTTACATCACAGTTTTCTTGCATCAATCTTCATGGCACCAAAGTTTAAACCTACTCTATTGGAATTAGGGTTCAGAAGTCAACACAACATGGTGGCTTATTTGGAAGCTGATAATACTCTGTTTCCCAAATATACACAAATGGTTGGGTATTTGAATGCCTCCCCTTTAAGGTATGCATTTTCACATGTTGATCCCAAACATAGATCGATTAGCTTTTTGTTAACGAGATTGAATCAAGATTAACACTTAGAGAAACTTTGTGTTATGAAACAATCTAAGTTCTATGCGGAATTTAACACTTAGAACAAGAACACACAAAACAAAATAATCCAAACTTTCACTTTGATTGATGATCAAAGCTTGCGTACAGTGAAAGTGGAAAACGTATATATATATAACTAAAACCTAAAGGCCTCCTTTTATAGAATAAGGAACCTTGTACAAGAGTCTATGTATCAACTATTTTAGGTCAAGATAAACATAGAAAATACAATGTCAAACATATCTTTACTAGAAGTATAAAACGTGTAGACTAAGTATTCTATTAGTGGTTGAACTTATTCTTTGTCAGTGCTTCAGTATCTCTTGTCAATGTCGAGCTGTCAGCGCCTTATTATCTCTTTTCAGCTTCTAAGTTCTTCTTTTCAGCGTCTAAGTTCTTCTTGTCAGCGTCCCATTGACTTAGCTAGTTTTATTCCCAACAATCCTCCCCTAAACTTGATATCTACTCTAGAAATCAAGTTTCATAATAAAAACAAAATACAAGGAGGATTCTTACAAACTATTCTTCTTTCTTAATAGGGGAATAAATAAATCTAACCAAATCCTTACTAACATCACTCGTATAATCAACCTCCAATGGTGTAGATATCATCAACTTCAAAACATCTTGCGACATAGGATATTTAGCATCAACCAAAAGATATTCTGAAAATTTGGATGTACTAAGATGATATGCACCAGTAGCTGAGTAAATACGCCATGTCATTCCACTAATAGCATCCAGATCCAACCAAACTGGATCAGCTTCATTTGGCTCAGTCATTCTCTTGAATGTGGACCAAATCTTTATTCCATTTACTGAAGTAGGTTCTTTAGTCTCATACTTGGCCTTAATCAACGTCCATAAGTCGACCAAGTCTTCTCTATCAAAACTAGCAAACATATACATGAAAGAAGTGAAAGTGTGTACCTTATCACCAGTCCTGGTGATCATCCAAAAACCACTTGCATCTTCTTCATATTTAATTATGGGGTTTCTAAAGTCAAGAGGCAACACTTCTACAAAATTTGAAGCCTTAAATGGTGAAAGCTTCATACTCTTCCTTAAAACAGCCTCACTTGGATCAATGGATCAAGCTTTGGAAACTCAATTGGCAATCCCTTCTTCACTGGCCTAGGAACTATAGATGCCTTCTTAATCCTCATCTGTTCCTCCATTTCCTCTTGTCTTTCCTTTGAGAGTATCCCAAAAGTTATATCCTTACACAGAGAATCCCAAATAGGATAAGCCAAACACTCCAATTGTTCAAAACTAAGACCTCTAAACTTTGCATAAGTCCACCCAGTCTGATGATTCCTTAACAGCAAGTAATACAATTCTCTCCTTACTGTTTTGGATTCTAGCTTGATATTAGTAGGTTTATTCTTTTCCCATACCTTAAGATTATCCTGCAATTTCAAAATCCATTCAAGACACCAAATCTTCTAAGACATGGAAACATATGGATCACTCAAAACTTCATATTCATACTTAAAGAAAAGCTCAGCAATCTTAGGTATATTCAAATCAAATTTCATCTTCAATTCTCTAAGCTTCTACATACCCAACTCCTCCCCATATTCTAGCCTCTCATGTTCTTCAAGTATCATTACACTTGAATCAGTACTCTCACCATCACTGCCTTCCTTATTACTTTCAGAAGTAGTCACAATTTGTGACTCAGTCGCATTCTTCTTCATCTTATCCTTTTTCTCAAGTTGTGCAGCCAAAATGGAATCAAAATTTACCTGGGCTGCATCCATGGGAACCTCTGCTTCTACCATAATCCCTTTACCTTTTTCCAATACATCAATAGAAGGTAAAGAAGTTGATGGTACCTATGTAGACACATCCTTAATGATAGTTGATGAATGGGATACACCAACTACATCTACAGTTTTGTCAACGTCCAAAACCTGAATGTCAGTGCTTGATTTGTTCTTATTAGCGCTTGACTTTGTGAACTGCTCCATCATCTCTGTAAACGTCAACTTTGTAGGAGTAACCAGTGAAGCATCAAAACCTGGTTGCTCTTTCAAACTTGTAAGGGCTTCAGCTACATCCAGCGAATTTCCAAAAGAAGCACCTTCATGTGAACCTTTATCACTGACATGTATCTGTTCATACTCCCCTTTGGAAGAATCCTCCTGCCTAGGACGAACATTAGCAGCCTCCAAAACAGTTACCCTCTCCCTCAATGAAATGAGTTCAAGGCCTTGAGCATTGACAACCAGTACAAGGTTTGTATTTTGCTTTTGCAAGCTCATACAATCCATTGTCAATTCTATTACTGATAAGGGTTCCATACTGCCCTCCTCTAGTATGGGAAGTTGCCCTCCTATAAGAGACTCATTGAGCATGGGTGTGGACTTAAAGATGTTGGGACTGACGTGGTCTGCATATAAGCGAGTACCACTAGTCCCAGCCTCACCCATAGCACCAACCACACTTGTGGTGGTGGTTCTCTCTACAACATGGCTAGGACCACTAGAGGAGAACACTCCACTAATCCTTTGGTATTTTTCTAATCTATAATCATGGGATTCATAGGAAGATGAATGAAGGTCAGTTTGGGATTGTAGGTGAAGGGTGTCAGCGTCAATATTGGTAGTGTCATCGTTGGGGTTGGAGGTATCAGCGTTGATATTGGAAATGTCAGCGCCTGGTGATGGAGGGTCAATGTGCATGTATTGGTGTGATGGTGGTTGATCTGGAATAAGGTCTTGAGCAGGTTGTGGTTATGGTGGTGGAGCGTTTGTAGCTGCCAATATGACAACATGCATAGCTGGGGTAAGAGGCAAGTCCCTATATGGTGCTGAATTCATGTTGCCAAACATAGTTTTCTTTTGTTCAGGGGCCTTATAAAAATGATCATGGTCCCTGGTACAATAGCCTTGCATTTCAAAAATCATTTGCAAAAATCTAGGATACGCAAGAGTCATCTTGGTACCCTTGTTGTGAAACATGCCATTAAAAATCATTTTTGAAAAATTATAATTTTTCCCTCTTGCAATACAAACAATGGTACTCCCTATAGATCGGTTGATTTCATTGAATGAAGAGCATTTGGGACTCAAACATTGAAGGATGACATGAATTAGGAACTTCCAGGATTGAGGAAATTGTTGTTTGGTATATCGGTTTAAGTGCCTGACAGGGGCCAAATCATAACCCAAGCCTCGAAGTCCCAACTCTAGCTCATCAATGGGAAGGGTGGTTACACCATTAGCATCATTAAGATGCAAAGCTTAGTGAACCAAAGCTTTAGTAACCACCCATTCAACACCATGAACAGTAGCATATAATGTAATCACTCCATCAACCGTTATAGAACAGACAGTGTTCTAAAACTGCTTGATGTGTGTGATAGGGACAAGTGGAGTGTGAGTAAGAGCACACCTTAGAGAAGAAGCATTCAAATACGCAATCATCTCAGTATATTGAGGATGAAGATTATTATCAGCAACCAAATACGCCACCATGTTGTGCTGACTCTTGAATTCCAACTCCACATTATCTGGTTTGAATTTTGGGGCCATTTGAAATGTATGTGAAAACTTGTAAGTAACAAACAATGAAGGTATGAAGGTTGAAAAGTTTTGCTAGACAAGAATAGTTGTTACCCTGTTGAAACAATATGAACCGTATTTATAGGAAAGAAACTAGCACACTATTGGTTGAAAAAGAAGGCAAAGATATTCAAAAAGTAATGATGTAATCTTGAAAACTAATAACTTATCTTTGCATTAATAAAAAGTTACCAAGTTGCTAAAATTACGGCAGAAGCAAGATTAACACTTAGAGAAACTTTGTATTATGAAACAATCTAAGTGATATGCGGAATTTAACACTTAGAACAAGAACACACAAAACAGAATAACCCAAACTTTCACTTTGATTAATGATCAAAACTTGCGTACACTGAAAATGGAAAACGTATATATATATATATATATATATATATATATATATATATATATATATATATATATATATATATATATATATATATATATATAAAATATAAATATATATATATAAAACTAAAACCTAAAGGCCTCCTTTTATAGAATAAGGAACCTTGTACAAGAGTCTACGTATCAACTATTTTAGGTAAAGATAAAAATAGAAAATACAATGTCAAACATATCTTTACTAGAATTACAAAACGTGTAGACTAAGTATTCTATCGGTGGTTGAACTTCTTCTTTGTCAGCGCTTCAATATTTCTTGTCAGTGTCCAGCTGTCATCGCCTTATTATCTCTTGTCAGCGTCTAAGTTCTTCTTGTCAGCGTCTAAGTTCTTCTTGTCAACGTCCCAGTGACTTAGCTATTTTTATTCCCAACATCACATACTCCTCTTGTCCCTATCACACACATTAAATAGTTTTGGAACACTGTCAGTTCCTCAACAGTTAATGGAGTGATTACATTGACTGCTACTGTCCATAGGGTTCCATCGGGGGGGGGGGGGGGGGGGTTACTAAAGCTTTGGTTCGCCAAGCTTTGCATCTTAATGATGTAGATGGTATAACCACACTTCCCCTTGCAGAGCTAGAGAAAGGACTCCAAGCCTTGGGTTATCCTTTGCCTCCAGAAGGCCATTTAAACAAATATACAAAACAACAATTTCCCCCGGCTTGGAAGTACCTTATACATGTCATCCTTCAATGTTTGAGTCCCAAATGCTCCTCACACAATGAAATCAACCGTTCAATTGGGAGTGCCATTGTGTGTATTGCAACTGGGAAAAATTATAATTTTTCAAAAATGATTTTTGATGGCATGTGTCATAATAAGGGTAACAAGATGACTCTTGCTTACCCTAGGTTTTTACAAATGGTTTTTGACTTGCAAGGATATTGCACAAGGGATCATGATAATTTTATACTATCCCTGTTCAAAAGAAAATAGTTTTTGAAAATATGAATACACCACCATATAGGGATCTACCACTCACCCAAGCCATGCTTGTTTTCATTGAGGCAACAGCAAACCCACCACCTCAACTAGACCCATTACAAGACCAAACTCCATCACCCCAACAAATGGATATTGACCCACAACCATCCGTTGCTAACACTCATAGTGGAGGTGTTGACACATTAGATCCAAACGCTGACATCATTTTACATCAAACCCAAACACCCCCTTACACCCAAACAGACCCTCCATCCACTTCCTCTTCTCCACCACCAGATTTTAGGTTGGAAAACCGCCAAAGGACTATTGGAGTGTTCTCCTCTGCTAGTCCTAGCCATGTAGCAGAGAGAACCACCACCACAAGTGTGGTTGGTGACATGAGTGGGGCTAGGACTATTGGTTCTAGCTAACATCCTTAAGACCCCATCCATGCCCCATGACTCTACTTTGGGATGTCAAATTCCCATTCTAGAGGAGGGCAGATTGGAACCTTATACTCTTTTGGAATTGGCGGTGGTTTGCATTAGCTTGCAATAGCAAAATGCAGACCTTGTACAGATTGTCACAGGTCAGGGTCTTGAACTCATGCTATTGAGGGAGAGACTAGATGTTTTGGAGACTACCCAAGCTAGGAGGAGGCAGGCAATAGTCCTTTCTTCAGGGGAGGATTCTTACAAAGAGGATGAAGATGCACCAGCATAACCTTTTAATTTGAGTGACAAGGGCTCACAAGAAGAAGAAGGTGGTTCTTTTGGTACTAAACAGGTAGAAGTTGCTGAAGCTTTGAATAGTTTGAAGGAGAAGCCTGTTATTGATGTCTCTTTGATCACTCCAAATAAGCTATCATTTGTGGAGATAATGGAACAGGTTTCAAAGTCAGCCGCTGATGTTCATAATTTAAGCGCTGACAAGAGCAAAGCAGGCGTTGACAGACCCACAGGTATGATTGGTGTATCCAACCACCAGTTATTATTTGGGATGTTACAACACATGTACCAACAACTACTTTACCAACCATCGAAGCACAAGATAAGGGTAAGGGAATTTTAGTTGAAGTTGAGGTGCCAAAGAAGAATGTAGCCCAGATACAATTTGATCAAGCTTTGGCTGCACAACTGCAAGAACAAGATTGGGCTACCACAGAGAAAGAAAAAGATGGTAGTGATGACGATGAGAGCTCTGGATCCAGTGTGATGATAATAGAGGATCCATAAAGGTTAGAATATGGTGAGGATGAGTTAGCCAAAGAGAGGCTAAAAGAGTTAAAGGGCAAAGTGGATTTTGATATGCCTGAAGTTAGAGAGATGTACTTTGCATGGGAGAATAACCAATAGAGAATCCAGAGATGTCCATCACTGGAAAAATATGGGGATTGGAGATCTTGTTGAGAGTGCAGGAAGACTGCAAAGTGATTTTGAAGCACAAGGCCAACAAAGTGTTTTCAGAGCTCAAGAGGGATAAAAGAGAGCTATACTTTATGTTGCTTAGGTGTCATCAAGGTAGATGGACCTATGATAAGTTGAAGAAGCTATCCTTTGTTGAATTGGAATTTAGGGCTTATCCAATTTGGTTAAGAGTTTGTGAAGAAAATACTATGAGACTTCTCTCAGATGAAAGGAGAGAAGAGATTGAAGAAAATTTGCAGATCCAAAGGGCTTCTATTGCAGCAAGATCAATGAAGAAGGGAGTTCCTATTGAGTTCCCAGTTCTTGATCAATTGGAGCCTAGTGAAGCAGTTATCAGAAAGAGCATTAAGCTCTTACCATTAGAAGCTTCAGATGTTGTAGAGGTACTACCTTTATATTTCAGAAACCCAATAGTTAACTATGAAGAAGATGCAAGTGGGTTCTGGATGATCACCAGATATGGCAAGAAGGTACATACTTTTACTTCTTTGATCTCATTGTTTGCAGGCCTGGATAGAGAAGACTTGGTAGATCTTTGGACATTGATGAAGGCCATGTATGAGACTGAAGCACCTACTTCAGTCAATGGAATAAAGATCGGGACATCCTTCAGAAGGATGATTGAACCAGATGAAGCAGATCCAATATGGTTGGATCCGGATGATATCAGTGGACTACAATGGCGTCTACATTCAGCAGCTGGTGTTTACCATCTAAGCACTATAAAGTTTTCAAAGTATCTTCTTGTGGATGCACAATATCCTATGTCCAAGGAAGTTTTGAAGAAGATGGTGTCTACACAGCTCGAAATGGATTATACTAGTGATGTTGGCAAAGACTTAATTAGGTTTATTTATTATCTAATTAAAAAGTAATTTGTATTTGCAAGAATCCTCCTTGTACTTAGTTTTTATTCAGAAACTAGATATCAAGTTTAGGGGAGGATTGTTGGGAATAAAATGAGCCAAGACACTCAGACGCTGTCAAGAGTAAATTGGACGCTAATAGGAAGAAATCAAGCGCTGACAGATCAAGCGTTGACAAGAGATGTCTAAGCGCTGACAAGAAGAAGTCCAAGCACTGATAGGAAAATCTAGTCAACACGTTTATTATTTGAAGAAAAGATATACTCAATATTGTATTTTCTATATTTATCTTTTCCGAGATAGTTGATAGGTTATCCATTGTACACGACTCCTTATGTTACAAAAGGAGGTCGTAGGGTTTGTAGTTGTACACGCATTATTCAGTATTCGACTTTCATTTTACTCAAGTTTGATTATTAATCAAAAGTGAAAGTTTGGCTTATTTGTTTTACTTGTTCTTTAATCTAAGTGTAACACCCCCAAATTTACACAATTCAATACGGCGGAAGACTCGTTGGTGTTACGGGATAGCACATTACTCACATCATAGACAACGCTTAAAAAAATCGTGTCGTTTAATAGGAAAGCATTTCCATTCATAAATATCAAAGTTATATAGGTCCCAAGTCATATTATTTCATATAATTTTACAAAGCATTTGAATGGAAATTGTAATTAAAGTGCGGGCCATGAATTCTTTTCGTCTTCCCGAGAATTACCTTCAAGTACCTGAGATAAAACATGTTAAAAGAAAAGGTCAGCGATAACGCCGAGTGAATTCATAGAGTTCAATAAAACCATTAATATATCATCGGTATATAATTATTAACGAAAATCATTTTTGTACAAATAATTGTAATAGGCCATAAAATAGCCAAAGTCATTTGTGGATTTGCTAAAAGCTAATCCGGTGGTCTAACATGGTGGAATATGGTGGTGGAAGCCATTGTTGATAGAGAGAGAGAAGAGAGGTTGTGTGAAAGAAGGAAAAATGTATTAAAAGTGAAAAATGACACAAGCAACACCCCTCCTTGGAAGCAAAGGAGGGGTATATATAGTCACACACGATACACTTAACTATACATGAACCTAGTCTAGTATAAACGTGTGTGACTATGATAACTAATGGGAATTCTTAAATGTCGTCACATAAAGTGAATTTCCAACAATCTTCCCCCATGGGACGACGTGTAGAATTCCTTACAATATTTTTCCTAACAAGTACATAATGATTAAGAGCAAGAGCTTTCATGAAGCGTCCAATGCTGATGAAGTCTTCTGAGGCCTTCGTCTTCAAAACGACTCATCTTTAAAGTTACTTGTAGAAGAAATACTGTAACGGCACGAGCTAAGTAACCCATACACTTCTGGTTAAGGAGAAGCTTTTGAATTAGCTTCCCCCTAATTCATGCCACATAAACTTGATGTAGAAGCTTGAAAGTCCCTAATCAATGCAAGAAACCCTAATCTTAACTTAATCAACACAAGGTATTACTTTTCAAACGTAATCTTATTATTGTATAATAAAGAATTACAAGTGTTATGGATAACACCGTTTGATGACAATGTGTTGTGCACACTTTGAACAACAATAAACCTTAACTTATGAATACAGTCGTAGCTGTTTGATTCACTAAGTTACACGCACTAATGTTCTTAATATCTCAAAGTGTTAAACATTAATGCAAGGATACACATCCTATTTATAGTGTTACGAGTTTGACTTGAACAGTACTTGATGTCGACTACACAAGCTTTTACAAGTTCCCACATCAGTCACATGATGTCCTTCTATTCTTGGTAGTCTTCCATTAAGCTTTAAGGAACAGTTGTCCAAAACAGTTTCCTTATTCTTCATATTCTCGAACACACAAATGGCATGTCCAAAGTGTGCTGAGAGTTATCAGGGTATTGCCACCCCTGTTAACTCTCAACCCCTCAGAGTCCCTAATACATCTTGGCTGTTATCCATCACAGCCAAGGAGTATGTCTTCAGGTAATCTTCGACTTCCCTGACAATGTCTCTGACATGGACTCCTCTGAGGTTGCTCACAGAGACTCGGATCTCTGTGAGTCTTGCGAAACTTGCCTGCCTCCTAGGCACAGGCAAGGGACTATCTATCAGCCTAATTATGTTTAAATCAATGAACAGGGAATCTAACAAGTTTAGATTCCCAACAATCTCCCCCTATTTAAACATAAATAGTGCTAGATCTAACTGAGTTAAGGTAAGTGAGTTTAACAGCTTCTTCTTACACATAACAGATCTAAACAAACATACCTCATGATTTTATTAAGACTTAAAGAAAAATTACAAGTTCATTACATAAGTTAAATAAAAGATGAAGGTAAAAGGGCTGACACTATCTTCAATAGTCATCATTTTTGATTCTTTCTTCAGCTTCGGCCACATCTAATCTGTTATCAATTTCATCCTGCAAAGTCTTTGCAAACTTCTTGGAATACTCTGAGTTGATCTTGAGACACTTCTTGTGACAGAGTAGCTGAATAGTTGAAGCCAGGCAAAGCTCATCTTCCCTCTGAAAAGCATATTGGCAGGCTTTGTTCATAAACGCCATTCCTCTTTCAGGCACTGAGTATGTCTGACCATCAACAGGGCCAACTATACCATTAGGAAGGATCAGATCCCTGTGCATGCCATCCACACGAACATCTTCAGTAACAAAAGTTTCATCAATGATTTGGGAAATTCTTCTTCTTTTGTTGCCTGTCTTTGGGGGTCCTTGTTCGAAAAGCTGTGGTGGAGGATCAATCTTGAGTTTGGCAGCTGTTTCCTTGATCCAGTTAAACTTAGCCTTAAGAGTTTTAAGCAGAAGGAAATTTGCCTGTCCAGACTTTTTGGCAGCTAAGGCTTCAAGTTCAAACCATTCTGATAATCCAAGTGTTTTTAACCTGAAGTTGTCAAACACATCCATATTCCTCTGTTGATTATCCCTCCATAAGATCATCTGTGGGGTGTTTGTGGACTTGTGAATGGTGTATCTAAACTTGGTTATCTTGCCAGCAGCATACCTGTTGTTCACGCAGGCATCATAGTCAGCTTTGACTTTCTTTAAGGCCTCAGCGCGTTTAAGTTCCATTTCCCTCAACCTTTGTTTTTGTTTTTCTTTTTCAGGTGGTGTCATCTTCCTCAGAGTAGCTTCATTTAATTCTTTGGCTGCCTTAAGCTCACTTAGTCTTTTGAATTCTTCAGCCTGTTGCTCTATTTCTTCAGGCGTTAAAGGACTCTCATCGGAAGGTGTAAAGGTTGAAAAGTGGGAAAGGTCTGTTGTGGATCCTCCTGTCTCTAGCATCGCAGCTATCTTCTTAAGTTTGGTGTCAGTATCAACCAAAACTATCTCTTTACCTTTCTTTGAGACAGAGGACTCCACACTTAAGTTTTTCAAATCATCAGCTCTTTTGAGGAACGCTGTCTGAGCCTGATTTTGAATAGATTTTGGTAGGGAGCTCACAGTGAATTTAAGTTTCTTGGCTGCTGGTTCATCATCATCCTCAGGCTTGCTGATGTTAACTAAGATCATGGATTTAGATGAGTCAGCTCCATCTTGTGTTTGTTGCTCCCCCTGAGTCTGATCCTCATCATCAGGTACTATAACTGGTGTGATGACTTGAAGAGGAACAGGTGTTGTTGAAGGATTGGCTGAAGATGAGCCTTGTTCAGCAGATGCAAGGCTGAGTGTAGTATTCTTCTCCCCCTCACGTTCATCCTTACTTCTCTTATGCTTGGATGAACGTGCCTGAAATCTTCTTGCAATCTGCTCCACAGAGGCAGCCATGGCACGCTGTCTTTTTCTTGATGCCCTGGCAATCTTCAGCAATAGGTTGGCATTAGCATTGGTATTTGCCTGAACTCGCCTGACAATAAAACCAGCATGGTTGTATTGCCTGTTGCGCACTGCATTGAAGTGCCTGTTCATGTTGTTTTCTTGTTCTTGGAACAATGCAGGGACAACTGAGTCAATTGCATTCTTGATTCGTGTCGAGAGATGACTTAGTCCCTGGGCCACACCTTTTCTTGTACCCTCCTGAATAGGCTCAGTGACAGCCTCAGTCACAGCCTTCTTTATAATACCTGGAAAGGTGACAGTAAAATTGTGCATCTCTGACTTGATCACGTCCAGCTTTCTTGATAAGCGCTCAATATCAGACTGATGGTGTACAGGCTGAAGATTCTTGATATTGAGGCTTTGTTGAGCAAAATCATCCTCCCTTGGAATCAAGTCGAAGTTAGTCTGGGTAGGATGATCAAACAAAAGGAATTCAGCTGTTAGATCATATATTGGTCTTTGGAAGACGGTTGTTGCAGATGTAGCAGAGTTTTGTGTGTCAACAGCTTCCTTGAGAGGATAAGTCTTGTCATCTTCTTTAGGAGGAGAGGCTGACAGCTGGTCATCCTCATCTTCTTCCTCCTCTTCATCAAACATTCCCTCAGGGAATTCATCTTCAGGCATTGGTTCAAACTCAGCGACATAATCTTCTACAGAAAGCATTTCTTCATCAGCATTGAGCACAAGCTCTTCTTCATTCGGAATGTCCTGAGTTATTGTTTCAGCCTCCTTTTCATGTACCTGAGGTTCTTGGACTGGTTGTACAATTTCAGCCTGCAAGTTTGTTGAAATTAGTAACAGGGAAAATATAAAGTGAATGGTCGCCATTTCGCTGTCCCAGAGAGGCTGAGGGTGATTACTCAGCCACTCCAAAGGATAAATCCTTGGGATTCTTTTAAGTGTGAATGAAGTGTGGTTAATGGTCGCCATTCGCTGCCCCTAGGAAAGCTGAGTGTGATTATTCAGCCCCCCCAAAAGGTAAAAACCTTTGGGACTCTTTTGATTGTGAAACATATGTTGTTTAATGATCGCCATTTCGCTGCCCCTAGGAAAGCTGAGTGTGATTATTCAGCCCCCCCAAAAGGTAAAGCCTTTGGGACTCTTTTAAGAGTGAAACATATGTTGTTGTAGGTCGCCTGTTACGCTGCCCCTAGGAAAGCTGAGGGTGATGATTCAGCTCCCCCTGAAAGGATAAATCCTTTGGGACTCTTTTAATGAGGGAACCCAGAGGCTGTGTGAAGTACAGCCATCAAGGTTGAGACATTAATGTATTCAGGTTGTTGTTAGCCTGAATACTGTCTAGAGGGTTCAGGGTCATCGGGGTGTTTTATAAACACAAATGAATCACTCCCTGGTGCAAAGACAGAGTGTACAAAAGTCTTAAAGAATTCTAAGTGTAATGACAGACTTCTATGGGTCGAGGATTACCCTAACTTCACCGCTCTCTCCTACAGACAAATGAGAGTGGTTGATTGTGAACCTCTAAAAATGTACACTGATTACCTGTGAGATATCAGCTTGGTTTGGCTGGTTTCCTGTAGTCTCTGCTGACCTAGAGACACTAGACGCCTGTTGTTTGTCAGCCAAAGATTCTGTATCCACAAGAGTATCTGGACCAGAGGCGGTGTCAATCTTCTTTTCCTTGGCCTTACTAACAGCTTTAGGTTGGGAAGAAGAGGGGATTTTCTTCTTCTTCGGCTGTTGGCCAGATGAAGCCTTGGACTTGGTAGTGTGCTGCCCAGAGGTCAAAGACGTAGACTTGCCAGCGACACTAGAAGTATTCACCTTCTCAAAGGAAGGGAGCAAGGGCTTCTCAGCGTTGGGTACCTGGTTGGCCACGTTCAGCATGTGTGCAGTCACAGGGATATCCTCAGCTCCTATCTCCTTGTAGATGGCGCCTGTGATGCGATATGGCTTCAGAGCTGTCAAGGCTTTGTTATGGTAATTCTCTCCCAGCAAACTCTCAAAGATCAGGGACAGGTAGCGCACATAACAGATGTTCTTTTCCCTGACCTGATTCCTTCCCTTCAGTTGTTCTACCAGGTTAGAGAAAAGGATGCTTCCAACGTCAACATCAGCTCCCCATATTAATCCATACGCAATAGTCTGATGTTTGAACGACATTTGATCCTGTGATCCCTGCATGCCTCCCAGGGACTTCACAATGTGGGTGAAGAGGACACGCCACATAGGAGAAAAATACTTAATCTTCAGAGGGGCTTTAGCAAGGATTTCAGCTGGTGTGAGGGCAGGGTTAATGTCATGACAAGGGTTGAGTGTGGCCAATGCTTCTTTGACAGCCTTTTTGTCAACTGTCTTCAGGCATTCATCTCCATGTTTAAGTCCGGCCACACTGATATCAATGTGTTTGGTACGAGAGTGAAGCACAGGGTTGTTGGATATGGCAATGGCGCTGGTGTTGTCACAAAAGATTGGAACTTTGTCATACAAGATTTCATAGTCAGCCAATTGACTTTTCATCCAGAGCACCTGAGCACAACAGCTGGCTGCAGCGACATATTCAGCTTCAGCTGAAGACATAGCCACAGAGTTTTGCTTCTTAGCACTCCATCCAACCAATTTTCCTCCTAGGATTTGACAGCTGCCTGAAGTACTTTTCCTGTCAATACAGCATCCAGCATAATCTGAATCTGAATAGGCCTTGAGATCAAAGCCTGATTCCTTTGGATACCATAGTCCTAGGGATGGTGTTCCTTTGAGATACCTGAAAATTCTCTTAACAGCCACTAGATGGGATTCTTTTGGGTTAGCTTGGTACCTTGCACAGAGACATGTGGAGAATTGGATATCTGGACGACTGGCTGTTAGATACATCAGTGACCCAATCATGCCTCTATATAAAGTCTCATTGACAGAGACCCCTGACTCATCAGGGCCCAAGTCGTTGGGTGGAAGCATGGGGCATTTCACTGAAGCACAATCAGCCAAGTCATATTTTTTAAGTAAATCCTTAACATACTTTTCTTGACAAATAGAAATTCCCTTAGGACATTGTTTAATTTGAAAACCCAAAAAGTAAGTTAATTCACCCATCATACTCATCTCATATTTCTTGGTCATTAATTTAGCAAAACGTTTACTAAGATTGACATTTGTTGACCCAAAGATGATATCATCAACATAAATCTGCACAATGATGAAATCACTCTTGTCCTTGAAGGTAAAGAGTGTTTTATCAATAGAACCCCTGATAAATTTGTTTTCAGATAGGAAATTTGAAAGAGTTTCATACCATGCTCTTGGAGCTTGTTTCAGACCATACATTGCCTTGTGAAGTCTGTACACATGGTTGGGAAACTCGCTGTTCTCAAATCCTTCAGGTTGAGCAACATAGACTTCCTCAGCTAAATCACCATTGAGGAAGGCACTCTTTACATCCATCTGATAGACAGTAATGTTCATATAGGCATCATAAGCAAGAAAGATTCTGATGGCTTCAAGTCTAGCAACAGGTGCAAAAGTTTCATCATAATCAATTCCTTCAGTCTGAGAGTATCCCTGTGCTACCAATCTTGCCTTGTTCCTGATGATGTTCCCAATTTCATCCATCTTGTTTCTATAGATCCATCTAGTGCCTGTGATATTCTTTCCAGGTGGAGCTGGCACTAGTGTCCATACTTTGTTCCTTTTGAACTGATTGATTTCTTCTTGCATAGCAGCTACCCATCCATCTTCTACCAGAGCCTCAGCAACTCTTTTAGGTTCAATTTGAGAAAGAAATTCAGCAAATAGACATTCATTGGCTGAGGCTGACTCAGAGTCTTGGATTCGCTGTCTGGTTGTGACCCCTGCATTTGGTTCCCCAATAATGTTGACAAGAAGTATGTGTTGATCTCTTGACCACTTATTTTGAGGAGCTGGAGTTTCAAGAACAGGGGTACTTGAGGGCACAGCTGGAACAATTTGAGTCTCATCCTGCTGACTAGGAGGGCTTTCTTCAAAGACTACTTCAGTGTCTGAGTCTTCTTCAGCCACATCAAGGGAAGCAATTTCATTATCAGCAGGAGCAACTTCAGAGGTTTGAAGAATTGGTGAGTCATTAATATCATGAGAAGGACCATCAGAGATTTGAGGTTCTTCTTCATCAAGTCCCTGAGAGGTAGGAACTTCTATGTTGTGAGTAGACAGAGGATCAAAAGCAGGAACATAAGGAGTGAGAGTGTTGGAGTGGTGATGACTGGTAGGTCTGGGTTCTGTGAACTCATCACTTGGGAAAGAAATATTTTCATTAAAATCTACTTCATCACCCTCTGTTCCTGTTCTCTGTATGACTTCATCATCTTCATTAAATCTGACATGGAAAGTTTCTTCTACTTCTTGTCTTCTGATGTTGAATACTCTGAAGGCTTTGGCTGGTGGAGAGTATCCCAAAAAGAATCCATCATCAGCCTTTTCATCAAACTTTCCAAGTTTATCCCTGTAGTTATAAATAAACACAGGGCATCCAAACACATGAAAATAGCTGACGTCTGGAGATCTTTTTCTGAAAACTTCATAAGAGGTTTTGCCATGTCTTTTGACAATGATTGATCTGTTTTGAGTATAGCAGGCAGTGTGTACAGCTTCTCCCCAAAATTGCTTTGGTAAGGCTACACCATTTAACATAGTTCTTGCTGCTTCAATCAGAGTCCTGTTTCTTCTCTCAGCCACACCATTTTGTTCAGGAGTGCCAGCTGAAGAGAAGTTCTGTGAAATCCCTTTTTCATCACAAAATGATTCAAGTTGATGATTCTTGAATTCTGTACCATTATCACTTCTTAGAGCTTTGACTCTAACATCATTCATATTTTCAACCTGTCTGATGAAGGACATGATGGTATCAGCTGCATCACTTTTCCTTCTGAGGAAGAACACCCATGTATATCTTGAAAATTCATCAACTATGACCAAGGTGTATTTGTTGTGATTAATGGTTTGAGGTTTGACAGGCCCAAACAAGTCCATGTGAAGGAGATGTAAGCACTTGTCAATAATGAATGATTGCCTAGTCTTGAATGAAGACCTGTGATGTTTTCCTTTGACACAGGCAGAACAAGTTTTGTCTTTGGAAAACATTACTGAAGGTAGACCAGCAACCAAGTTTTGAGTGGCTATTTTATTGATGTTCTTGAAGTTGAGATGAGACAGTCTTTTGTGCCACAGCCAGTTGACACTTTCAGAGGCTTTGGCAAGAAAACAATTTGAGCTGTCTTCAGAGCACACAGCCATGTTGATGACATACACATTTCTCCTTCTAGGTGCAACCAGCACAACATCATTATTTTTGTTGAATATGGTTCCCTGAGTCTTAGTAAACAAAACCTTATAATCAGCATCACATAATTGACTGATGCTAATAAGATTGTGTTTAAGACCATTCACATATGCAACCCTGGTAAATGTGATCCCATTGCAATTCACTGAGCCATATCCTTCTGTGTCACCTGAAGAGTTATCTCCAAACACCACTTTGGGACCTGGCTCCTTTGAGTATCTGTGCAGGTATTGTTGAATCCCTGTCATGTGTCTAGAACAGCCACTATCTAGATACCATACCGATTCCTTGAGATATTTCTGCACAGATACATAGAAACAGATTAGTTCCTATGGTGAACCCACTTTCCAGTGGGTTCCCTGAATTACTTGTTAGCAACTCTTGTGTTCCTGAAAAACTTTTGGCGTTGGGATGGACAGTTCATAGTTTCATGGTTATAACTCCCACAGATATCACACCCAGGGAAGTCACCACACTCGTCTGAGTGATGGTCTGTGAACCCACAGAATTTACAGAGAGGATAAGAATTGTAATTTCCCTGTTGTCTTTTGGAACTCTGTGGTCTGTCCCTAGAGGGTGTCTGAGCTCTTTTAGCTGCCATGTGTCTGTCATGATCTAAGGTCGAGTGGTGAGAATTCTTACAAATATTGCAATAAGGTTTGATTAACCTTTCCCCTTTGGGTTCACCTAGGACTGACTTAGGTTCATGAGAAGTAGAGCATTCAGCGGAAGGCTTAATGTGTTGTTTCAAGAGTTCTACTTCTTTCATAAGAGACAACAGGCGATCTTCAGTGGTGGGGTCAACCTTATTCACAGCTTTAGTAGAAACAGGCTTAAAAGCTACTTGTTTACCAGTTGGTTTAGCAGGCACACGAAAAACTTTGGCTGGAGGATTCTCAATATCTATCTTAAGTTCATCCTTAGCAGATCTAGAAGAACTGCTAGGTTCAACTCCAGAGAGTTTGGGCAAGGGTGGAAGTTCAGCCACATCTTCAGAGACAGGGTCATTAGTCAAAGAGGTATCTGACATATGAATAGTCTCTGTAGATTTAAAGACAATGTCTTTGGGTTTGGTGATAATCCTCAGCTTTTTATGCTTAGCAGTTATATCCCTGTTTAAGTCAGCAGGCACTTCATCCCTAAGCAATTCATCAATAGTAAACCTAGCACACAGCCATTTTTCAATAACTTTGTTTAATTCAGTGACTTGATCATTTAAAGCTATGTTTTTCAAGGTTAATCTAGCTACTTCATTTTGCAGGGATATTTTTTCTAAGTTAACCCGCCTGAGAGTTTCACATTCAGCCTTAGTATTTATCATTTCAGTTTTAACAGAGTGAAACTTATCAAGTAGGTTCTTCCTTTGTTCCTCAACAAAGTGCAAATCAACAATGGTGTAATCAAGGACATGCTTACGTTCATCACTATCAGACATAGATAGAAGCCTGTGTACCTTTTTCATTGTGATGTCAACCCATTGTCCTGATCTTGCATCACCTTTTCCAACAGCTGGTTCATCCTCAGCTATTGCCATAAAAGCCCTGACTCTTGTGGTGTCTTCTTCATCTGAAGTCAATGGTTCATCATTCCAATCATAGGTTTCAGCAACCAACCCTTTCTCAGCCTTTTTCTCACCACCTTTCTTTTTGGACATAGCTTCAATCTTCAAGTTCATCTGTTCTAACTCAGCTTTAAGTGCCTTGTACTTATTTTTGTAATCTTTCTTCTCAGTGTCTGAAGAATTGGATTGAGATGAGTTGTTATGTTGTTTGAACTTGTAGGGTTTGGATGAAGATGATGGATAAGAGGGTGAGGATGTTTTGGTGGAAGGACATTCTTTTTGAAAATGTCCAAGCTTTCCACAGGCAAAACATGTTTCTTTTGACCTGTCAGTTGGTTTGCTAGCTGATCCTACTCTTCCAGATCTTTTGTAGTATCTTCTTTGGTTGGCTAGCAGTGCTCTTTCATGAAATTCTGCATTGAGGTCTGACAAGAACTCTTGGCTGCTACGGGTATCTTCTTCAATATCAGAATCGCTGTCAAGAGGATGTGTTGCAGAGATCAAAGCTTTGGAAGATGCTCCTTGGACTACAAATCTTTCAGTCTCTGATTTGTAGATAGTATCGATCAGCCCTTCTTCATAATTGTACTTTCCATAGAGCTGAGCAAGGGTATCATTTTTGATTGAGTTGTTAGCTCTCTGAGTCTGATTCATGCTCAGCCACTTTCTTGGAAGGCTGTTGACAAAAGTGGCATTGATCTCAGCTTGACCAATAGTGACATCATTCATAGCGATGTCATTTAGAAGAATCTTCAGCCTAGTATAGGTTTGCTGAACTTTTTCACCTTCAAGAGACTTAAAGGCATTAAACTGAAGTCTGAGTGCCTGAATCTTTGTCTCTCTTGTTTCAGAGGGTCCTTCATGGCCAAGAATGAGGTCTGTCCACATTTGTTTAGCTGTGGGACACTGAATGACAGACTTCATGATATGCTTTGGAAGACAGGAAATTATAATGCTTTTGAGACGTTTATCTTGGTTTGCTAATTTCCTATCAGCCGCGGTCCATTGTTTGACAGGCTTGGGAAGAGGGTTTTCTTCAGTAGAAGTAAGTGCCATGGGAATATATGGACCATTTTCTAAAATTTCTAAGAGAAAAGGTTCAAGTCCATCAAGGTATACAAGAAATTGACTCTTCCAACTGGCAAAGTCTTCTTCATCAAAGACTGGTACACTGGTTACGTGTGATCCACCTCTTGAGTCAAGAAGTTGGGGTAGATCATCGTCATTTGCTGGGGGGGTAAGTCTTGGTGAAGATGGGTTTCTGGAAGGTGAGTGTGGGCTAGAGGTTTCCGGCATGGTGGATCTTGATTATAAAACAGAGAACGATGTTTCTTGAAGGTTTTAATATCAAACACCGCTCTGATACCAATTGAAAGTCCCTAATCAATGCAAGAAACCCTAATCTTAACTTAATCAACACAAGGTATTACTTTTCAAACGTAATCTTATTATTGTATAATAAAGAATTACAAGTGTTATGGATAACACCGTTTGATGACAATGTGTTGTGCACACTTTGAACAACAATAAACCTTAACTTATGAATACAGTCGTAGCTATTTGATTCACTAAGTTACACGCACTAATGTTCTTAATATCTCAAAGTGTTAAACATTAATGCAAGGATACACATCCTATTTATAGTGTTACGAGTTTGACTTGAACAGTACTTGATGTCGACTACACAAGCTTTTACAAGTTCCCACATCAGTCACATGATGTCCTTCTATTCTTGGTAGTCTTCCATTATGCTTTAAGGAACAGTTGTCCAAAACAGTTTCCTTATTCTTCATATTCTCGAACACACAAATGGCATGTCCAAAGTGTGCTGAGAGTTATCAGGGTATTGCCACCCCTGTTAACTCTCAACCCCTCAGAGTCCCTAATACATCTTGGCTGTTATCCATCACAGCCAAGGAGTATGTCTTCAGGTAATCTTCGACTTCCCTGACAATGTCTCTGACATGGACTCCTCTGAGGTTGCTCACAGAGACTCGGATCTCTGTGAGTCTTGCGAAACTTGCCTGCCTCCTAGGCACAGGCAAGGGACTATCTATCAGCCTAATTATGTTTAAATCAATGAACAGGGAATCTAACAAGTTTAGATTCCCAACAAAGCTTTTAAATAGCTTCCCCCTAAATCGACAATCCTCATAAAGCTTTCAATAAAGCTTAGAATGATTAAGCGCACAGCGGAATCTAACAAGCAAATCCCATCATATAACATGATAACGTTGCTAAGAGGGATTGAAAGTAAGGGGTACACCAAGTAGATCAACAACTTTTCTTCTCACGCTTGAATAGTTCTTCTGAATCTTTCTTCCCCTTGAGAGTTCAAGTTATGCATACCAGAAAGAATCAAGACATTTCTTCCCCCACATAGTTGAAGAAAGTAAATCAATCCCAATTATGAAGCTCAAATACTGAAGTGGACACTTTATCCCATTCATGAAGTTGACATCGTAACACCAGAGTCAATTAAGTCCCGGAAATGCACATATCTTCTTCCGGAGATGCACCAGAGTCAAATAAGTCTCGGGAATGCATATAGGATAATGATGATGTTTAATTGCAACAATCAAACAATTAAACATCGAATCAGTAGTGTACCATTTAGAGATTGATAACGCCACGAGTTAAAACACTGATTTTCTCTGCGACTATGACAAATGTCATCCCGGAATGTCTTCAAATCAAAATAAGGTATGAAGTTCATCACGTGTACTCGTTGTGCGTTCAATGTGTCTTCTTCTTCCCCCTTGATGGTTTCGAAACTCGAAACCATCAATAAATTGTACGCACCTGAACCTGAAATCTCGTGAAAATAATAAATAAGCTGAATTATATATTTTGTGAGAATCAGCTGTTGATCGAAAATCTCTTCTCATAAACTCTCCATGGCCACCTTTACCAACCCACTTGAAAGCAATTTGAACTGACCACTGATTGAATGAACCAGATACATCAAACGTGAAACTAAATAAGAATCCTTCGATCTTGTGACTTGAGCTTGCACTATTGTTGAATGAAGAACGGTGGAGAAATCTCTAGGTACTCAATGCATCACTGAAGAAGTCTATAAGCACAACACCTCTTGAAATTATCCACGTCGACTAAGCGCGTGACACTGAGTACAACAATGTAACCACTTTAAGTGATAGTTATCTGAGTCATCAACCAACCACCCCGAACCCGGAAACCAGATAAACAAGTCTTCATTCTAATATGAAACACAAGCAAGTTATCTTTGAAAGATAAAATAAATACACGTCTTCGACAAATCCGTCTCCAACTTCACATAATTTATACCCGATTAAACAATCCATAGCCACTAAAAATATAGCCATTTTTTTTCTTGGTCTCGTCAAATTAAATTTTTGTCACTTTGTCTCGTCACTTTATTTAGTCACTGATAATAATTATCCATCAACTTCATAGTCACTTTAAAAAATGAAGTCCAATTTTAGACACATTTATACACCACTTAACGAACCAAATATAGGTTTACCGTAATGACAAAAAAACACATTTAGCTTAACTTTTGATAAGTAGGGCCCAAGTAAACCAATGTATACCAAAAACTATGATATACGTATGTTCCAAATTGCATTGGTAGGAATTGTAAAACCTGTAAATTTTAGGTTTTGACTTGTAAACATTGTGTACGTCACTTCATGATATCTAAATATTTTATTCCATTTTCTTTGCATGAATCCTTTGAACCATCATATGCATCCCATGAGCATGCATCATTCTAAGCATCTGAACAGGAAAAACAACCATATCACAATTTTTATTGTGACTATGAGTATTTTTAAAAGCATGACCACATTTGTATGACTATATTTCAATAAGCATACTGGACGACAAATGATCTATTGTGAAGGACTTCAAGTCATCTGAAACATATGATCACTTGCATGCATCTCAATGATTTTTTTTCTAAGAAAATCCAACGTCATGATCACAATATATAACTGGCTACTCATATATATAAATATATTTGAATTAAATAGTATATATATAAATATATATATTTTTACACAATAAATGGCTTTAAACTACATTGACAATCACTTTTACGCGTGAACACTACAATAAATCATTTTATATATATCTTTTATACATTTTTGTAATAATATAATCACCTAAGGACCATACTTTCACCAAAAAGCACTAAACGTAACCAAAATTCTTCAAACTCAAGCGTACGCACAATACTATGACCTTAACTCATTTAGCACCTACCTAAACACAAGAATTAAACACAAGTCGAACCTAAACTTACACTAAACCATATATACTTACGTATATACTCAACCACAACTCTTTTCATACCAAAACCTTTACACTCCTTACAAATTATCTAACTATACATTAACTTAAATACACAATACACAAATTTAATTTTTCTCTTTACTTAAACCATAAAACCGCTGGTTTTCCCCTTAAAAACCATGGGGAGACTTGTACAAATTGAGCAATTAAGGAATGGTACTAGGAGCATTGTTCGAGAAGCTAAGTGACACATCCTTTCCTTGTGGCCTTAGCCGTGTGTATCCTCAACACCACACACAAATCTTGTACAACTTAACTATAATTGAAAACACCACTTGCCCTTCTTGGAATCCTATATGCGACGGATACAAACTCAAACCTAGCAACCTTGTACCAAAATGGAGCATTTAAGGAATGTACTTACTTAGTACAAAACAAATTCCCAAATCTTCCTCTTCCTCTCTCTTGCTGTGTCTCAACCCCAAGCCACAATTCATCTTCACCATTTGATATTTATGAAACAAAGACACACATTCCCTCACCCTCACCACAAAATTCGGATCAAGAAAACTCTCCCACATAACACCTAGACTTAACCGAATCCTACTTCATCTCATTTACTACCAAATCAAAAAACTCCAAGCATTGAAGTCTAAACATTTAAGGCTCCTAGGACTCGTGTAAGAACAAGCCGACGCATCACTATCCTCTTTGTCATCACCTTGGTCAAGCAAGTAAGTAGAAACTCCACTAGACCTATTTCCTTATTTCTTTTACTTTCCATCTCGTATCATGCACGTATGAGCTTAAGGAATGAACTTAGGTTGCCATGCATACGTAAACTTCCATGATAATGCCATCCAAGTGACATATAAGCTACGGCTTATATAATGGGTGAGCATACCATGCCTTAGAATCCTTATTCATGAAATGGCATGTTGGACACCTTGCTTAAAAACCTTAAGAATGAACTAGTTTATAAAGGAGCACCTTAAAAACATTCATGTTATAGAAATAAGCTGAACCACTAATAAGCCCATATTGTATATAAGCCTAAAAATATAAGCTATGAATAAATAAGCCGAATGTTTTAAGCCTTAATATAAGCCCAAAAGCCTCCAAAAATATAAGCTCATGATTTACTAGTGGGAAAAATATAAGCCTTAGTCAAAAAGAAAATAATAAACTTATATAAGCCACATGTATAAGCCGAGACATATAAGCTAGAAACTAAACTTATATTATTAAGTAAAACTTAATATAAGCCCACTAAGTTTAGGCCCAATAGTAAGGATAATCACCATTTACTAATTACTTTAACTTTAACCAAGACCAATAAACTTTTTACCATAACCGGATATAAATGGGCCAAGTAGCCCAATATCGAAATCAACTAGTTACTTTTTGTGCCAAAAGTGTCACATGGTCAAAGTTGGGACCGAAAGTGAAAATAGTAAAAAATACACAATTACTTTTAATTACTTTTATTACTTAGTAAAATTATTAAGCCCAATAAGCTTAAACAATTCAAACCGTGGCCCATAATGGACCACCTAAGCCCATTTAACTAATTTGAGTAACTTTTAGGGCCGGTTTTGTCAAATGCCAAAAGATATGTCCAAACTTGCAAACTAAATGAAATCCCTAGTCATTTTCGTGACCCTTATATAGTCCAAGGGTCGGTTGTGTCATTTTTGAAACTTAAAGCAAACCCTAAACCCCACTATTTATATGTCGTGGGATTGGAGGGGGGTATTTTGCCATTTCCCGAAAGTTTATCAAGCCCTAGGGGGCGTTTTCATAAAATGCGATAACTGACAAGGACTAACGATGTAATAAATATAACGGATAAAAACATAAGGATGAAGTTTCTAAACTATTTTATTTACAAGGAGTTAGCATAATTTATTTACTTAAAAGAAATAATAAAAACTTGTCATTTGCAAAATGAATTATTTTAATTGTTTACAAACTGTACGATATTGACGAAACTAGTTAACCTTTTCCTTTTTGAAACCTTAAAAACTTAATAAGGTATAAAATTATTTCATAATAAATTAAATAAAACTTAGGTATTTATTTAATTTACGATACATCTTTCCTTAAAACAAATTGATAAACACATAGGTATATATATTATTTTCCTGAACAAAAATACATATATACATCTTTAAATTCGTTATAAAAGCACTTAAGCCAACGTAACAATCCATAAACTGTGATCATGCATTTTTTTTATATGTACTATTCATCATGCATAACTATTTTTGCATTCACTAAGACATTTAAATTACTTAGGTAATTTCTCCAGTTCGTGACTATACTGTGACATCATCCTCACTACCTCATTATCACTAAGGTGAGTTCATGGCCCCATCTTTACTGTTTTATAACTGGGGGAGAAAACATACAAAACTATTTATATGCAAGCATGCACAGACAACAACAATTTATTTGCCTACTGTTTGCCCCATTCCCGTGGACTGTAATAGTTAATAGTGTAGCGCGAAATGTATGGATAGATCTATTCGGGTATTGACAATACCCGGCCTGTCGTGATCAGCTGTCACGTGATGCTTAGGCCGAGCAGCAGGTTTATGTCATTGTCGGATTAAGGGAAACCTCATCAGGATAGACCCAATGGCCGTACTGAGAATCATGTCTAGCTTCAATTACAGGGCAGTAGGAACTACTGTAGTATTGGGCTGTGATGTCCTGCTACCTTCGTGGTGCTTTGCATATTGATACATTATTTAATTAAACCTGTGAATTCACCAACCTCGTGTTGACCCCCACATTTTACTTTTATGTTTTCTCAGGAAAGTAAGCAGGTTCATGCATTGGATTCCAGCATTATAGGAAAGCATCATGTTGACCATTGGGCTGGGATATTTATTTCTGTTTTATAATAAATGTGGTTTACTTTTGGACAAGATACTAAATGTGTACGATTAATTCATGTAATATGTTTTCGAATGAGTATATGATCATCGCTCTATATGCTATGTGCTATCGATCCACCCAAGTAACACCCCAACTACTATTCCGCTGCATTTGACCAACTTGGGGGTGTTACAGAGAATGGTATCAGAGCACATAGTTATAGAGAACCAGATCAAAAACTTAAAAATTTTTAAATAATAAAAATTTTAAACTGGACTATAACTTAACATAAAAATCAGTCTAAAAAAAAATTTGATTTTTGGGGAACCTATAAGTTAGGCATATGGCATTTTAGAGCATGCATATTATGTGAACTAACTTCACATTGATTTATTCCCTCATGGCAAATAAATCACATAAGTATCTATTTATACTTTTGACATTATGGTTAAAAGTTTTAAAACCTCATCGCATATGCATCATGAAAAACCTTTTATATTGTGTAAGTTGAGAACTTGCTCAAACTATAAAATATTACTTTCAGATATCATGACGACGCCCACTATTGTTACTACCTTCGAGGAGCTTATGGTTCCTACCATCACCCCCTTGTCTCCGACATCAGTACTAGCTGGACCTGCATCTGATACAGAGTCCAGAGATGACCAGCAGGACGGGGTCATCGTACTCACAGATTCACCTACCCCTTCACCACCCACTGCACCTCCTACTACACCACTTCTTGTAGTACCTGCATCCCCTCCTAGAGAGGTGGACCAGGTCGTACCTTCCCTACCACCACCACCTTCCGTACCTAGCACTTACCCCACCAGTGTCTTGCCACCTCGTAAGAGGAGACATGACACCATCCCTGACTCGACCTATGAGGTTGGAGAGGGATCAGGAGCCGGGCAGGCTAGACTCAGTGCCCTTCAGGCACAGGTCGATGCACTCACGGCCCGACAGGCACAGGACACCACCCTTATCCACTCTCTACTACAGGCGGACCAGCAGGATCGCGCCATGCTCCAGGAGAGACTAGACTCTCTCTATTGGGCCATGGCCGGGGAGTCATATACCACCAGGGAGACCATATACTGGCTATTGGATGAGGTAGCTTATCTCCGATGCCGTTTAGCTATGTTGGAGAGTCATTCCTACGAGACTCGAGCCGCCGTCTACACACAGGAGGACACCTTCAGGACCTTCGTGGACTTGGCAGATCTCCGTCATCAGGGGATCACTACAGAGACAGAGCAGTTACGGAGTGCCGACTCTACACGTCAGTAGCAGCTACTAGAGGCATTGAGATACACCAGAGAGACCGGAGTGCTGTGATCCGTATGCAGGACAGGCATGCACCACCAGTTGGACCATCTGCACCTGCAGGCAGCCACACTAGTGTAGGGTAGATTTTTAGTTGTACATCATGACAAGCACTGAGTTGCATCTCAGCTCTCATGATTTATCTCTTTTGTACTTGTATTCCTTTTCAGTTGTATTCGTAGTACCTAACCTTAGTAGGTAGGATATCTTTTGGTTGTATTACAAACATATGTACCACTATTTCAGACAGGTTGCTATGACCCTGTCTTAGATCGGTTGTACTTGTACTATATTGTTGTTTGCCAGGAATAACATGCTACTGTTCACTTGTTTGTTTACACATATATTATTATGAACTCTTAACGGATTATCAAATTTGTTGTGAATTCTATGCATAAACACTACCCATGCAGTTTAATATAACCATCTTTTATCAACTAACGAATCTCAAAATTTTTCTTATAGAAAAATGCCACCAAGACGCGCACGGCCAAACCCCGCAGAAACCCCTGCAACGACTATATCTGATGCACAACTGAGAGTACTGATTGAGCAACGCATCACTGACGCCTTAGCTGCCAGGGAAAACCGCCCCAGCGGAACCCATTGAGACAGTGAAAACTCTAATAACCGAAACCGCGAAGCTCGAGGATGTACTTACCCTGACTTCCTAAAATGCAAACCCAGCTACTACAAGGGCAAGGAAGGGGTAGTCGAGCTCATGCAATGGTTTGAGAGGACTGAGACTGTGTTTCGTATTAGTGACTGTACTGAGGAGAACAAGGTGAAGTTCGCCACCTGTACCCTTTTGGAACATGCACTCACGTGGTGGAACTCACAAGTTGCTACCCTCGGACACGATGGAGCCTACGGGATGACATGGACTGCGTTAAAAGAAAAGCTTACCATGAAATACTGTCCACGTAGTGAAATCAAAAAGCTGGAGATTGAATTATGGAATCTCAAATGCACCAACTTCAATATCACAAGCTACAACCAGAAATTCCAAGAACTAACCTTGATGTGTACCCGCATGTACCCGAAAGTGTCAGATAAGATAGAAAAGTACGTTAGTGGACTTCCAGACTCTGTTCATGACAGTGTGCTTGCATCTCGACCTACTACCATCGAGAGTGCCATCGAGTTTGCAACAGAACTAGTGGACGAACGTGGTCGTGATCATATGATTAGACATGCAGAACACAAGAGGAAAGTCGATGATAACTACCGTCATCATCCCCAGACTCAACAGCCCAAGAGGCAGGGCTTAAGTCAAATCTGCAGTGATATTTCCTCAGGACCACCACCATACGCAGGAAACAAACCAAAATGCTCAAAGTGTAACTTCCATCACTACTCCACGATAGGATGCCGAGGACCCGAGCAGGGCAGTGCACACGTCCCGACCAACAGAAACAACCTCAGTGCCAACAACAAGTCCCACAACGGCAACAGGCAGAATTCCCGTGGAAGTGGATACCAAGGAAACCGCCAGCTCACTGGCAGTGGAAACATGGCTCGTAAAGAGATCCGTTGCTTTGGTTGTGGAGAGATTAGACACATCAGACCTGACTGTCCAAAGTGTAAGAATGAAAGCCAAAGCGGAGCACCCGCCAGAGTTTATGTCATAGGAGAGAACAGGACCAACCCCGACTCCAATGTAGTTACTGGTACGTTCCTTCTGAATAATCGCTATGCAAATATTTTATTCGATACGGGAGCCGATAGGAGTTTCGTATCAACTGAATTTGGTAGCTTACTAGGCATTTTACCAACCCCATTAGATAACTGTTACAGAGTTGAACTAGCAGACGGAAAGATCATTGAAACTAATACCATCATAAGAGGCTATACCTTAAACCTTCAAAATCACCCGTTTGATATTCAATTAATACCCATACAACTAAGTAGTTTTGATGTCATCATTGGTATGGACTGGTTAGCCAAGTATCATGTAACTATTGTGTGTGACGAGAAACTAGTCCTTATACCATGGGGAGGCACAGATCTAATTATCCGAGGAGACGAAAATTCGGATAAAACAGACACTAGGTTGAGTGTGATCTCGTGCACCCAAGCCCAAAAATATCTACTAAAAGGATACCCTATCTTTTTAGCGCATATCTCTAAAACAGATCAAGAAGAAGAACCCAAGGAGAAACAAATCAAGGATGTACCCATCGTCCGTGATTATCCTGAAGTCTTTCCAGACGACTTGCCATGATTACCTCCGACCCGTCAAGTTGAATTTCAAATAGACTTGGTGCCGGGAGCGGCACCTGTAGCTAAAGCACCCTACCGTTTAGCACCTACCGAGATGATAGAACTCGCGGAACAACTCAAAGAACTGTCAGATAAAGGCTTTATCAGGCCCAGTTCCTCGCCTTGGGGAGTCCCAGTATTGTTTGTCAAAAAGAAAGATGGTTCATTCCGAATGTGTATCGATTACAGAGAACTGAATAAGTTAACTGTGAAAAACCAATACCCGTTACCACGAATCGACGACCTATTTGATCAACTACAAGGATCAAGTATATACTCCAAGATCGACTTACGATCCGGGTATCACCAATTGAAGGTCAGAGAAGAGGACATACCAAAGACAGCTTTCAGAACACGATACGGTCATTATGAGTTCCAAGTCATGCCATTTGGACTAACTAATGCACCAGCTATATTCATGGATCTCATAAATCGACTATGCAGACCCTATCTGGATAAGTTCGTGATAGTGTTTATTGACGACATTCTCATCTATTCCAAGAATAAGCAAGAACACGGAGAACATCTGGCTCAAGTACTAAAACTGCTTAAGGAAGAAAAGCTGTACGCAAAATTCTCAAAGTGTGATTTTTGGATCCCTAAAGTACACTTTCTCGGTCATGTGATTGACGACAAGGGAATCCAAGTTGACCCTGCAAAAGTCAAATCCGTGAAAGATTGGACATCTCCCACATCGCCGAAGGAAATTCGTCAATTCTTAGGTCTTGCCGGTTACTACCGACGATTTATCGAAGGTTTCTCTAAGATTGCTAAACCAATGACCAAGCTCACCCAGAAAGGTATAAAGTTCGTGTGGGAAGAAAAAGAAGAAGCTGCATTCCAGACCATCAAACAAAAGTTATGCAGTGCACCTATTTTAGCCTTACCGGAAGGTAACAAAGACTTCGTTGTCTACTGTGACGCCTCGCACAAAGGGTTGGGAGCTGTGTTGATGCAGAGACAGAAGGTGATTGCTTATGCTTTAAGACAAATGAAGAAGCACGAGCAGAATTACTCCACCCATGATCTAGAACTTGGATCCGTAGTTTTTGCCTTAAAAATCTGGAGGCACTACCTGTACGGGACCGAATGCACAGTTCATACCGATCACAAGAGCTTGCAACACATTCTAGATCAGAAAGAATTAAACATGAGACAACGTCGTTGGATAGAATTACTCAGCGACTACGACCGTGACATCAAATACCACCCAGGAAAAGCAAACGTAGTTGCAGATGCACTAAGCCGAAAGGGAACTGATCCTCCCATGAGAGTTCGAGCCTTAGTCATGACCACTAGTTTGGACCTACCCAAACAGATATTAGAGGCCCAACTCCAAGCACAAAAGCCTAAGAACATCGGAAGGGAAGACATAGGAGGAATGCTCAGGACGGACCTAAGCAAGGAAAAGTTAGAAGCTAGAACGGATGGAACGTTGTGCCTACACGGGAGAAGCTGGCTACCCTGTTACGGAGACTTGAGAAACGTGATCATGCACGAATCCCATAAATCCAAGTACTCCATACACCCCGGATCCGAAAAGATGTATCAAGACTTGAAGAAATTATACTGGTGGCCGAACATGAAAGCAGACATTGCCACCTACGTGAAGAAATGTTTGACTTGTGCTAAAGTTAAAATAGAACATCAGCGACCATCAGGGTTGCTGGTTCAACCCGAAATACCAAAATGGAAATGGGACAATATCACCATGGATTTCATCACCAAACTCCCTACATCGTCTCACGGTTACGATACAATTTGGGTAATCGTAGACCGCCTTACAAAATCAGCTCACTTCCTACCTATCAAGGAAAATGATTCTCTGAGCAAATTAGCCAAAACATACCTAAAGGAAGTTGTGACGAGACATGGGATACCAGTCTCAATCATCTGCGATAGAGATGGCAGATTTACATCAAACTTTTGGAAAGATTTTTAAAGAGCTTTAGGAACAAACCTGGATATGAGTACCGCATATCATCCACAGACAGACGGCCAGAGTGAACGAACAATCCAAACGCTAGAAGACATGCTGAGGGCATGTGTGATCGACTTTGGAAAAGGATGGGTCGAACACATCCCATTAGTGGAGTTCTCCTACAATAATAGCTACCATGCCAGTATTAAGGCAGCACCATTTGAGGCCCTCTATGGCCGCAAATGTCGTTCGCCAGTATGCTGGGCAGAAGTGGGAGAATTTCAACTGACAGGACCCGAACTGATCCAAGAGACTACTGAGAAGATCACCCTCATCAAGCAACGAATTCAAGCTGCCCAGGATAGACAGAAGAGTTATGCTGACAGGAAACGTAAACCTATGGAGTTTGCTGTAGGTGATCGTGTCATGCTAAAGGTATCACCTTGGAAGGGTGTTGTACGGTTTGGGAAACGGGGAAAGCTAAATCCACGTTACGTAGGGCCTTTCAAAGTGATTGCCAGAATTGGAGAGGTTGCCTATCGCTTAGAGCTGCCCCAGCAGTTGAGCCGAGTACACCCTACCTTCCACGTTTCAAACTTGAAGAAGTGCTACGCTGATGAACCTTTAGCAATGCCATTGGAGGGAGTCCATTTTGACGACAAACTTCAATTTGTAGAAGAACCAGTGGAAGTCGTGGAGAGAGAAGTTAAGAAGTTGAAACGAAGCCAAATCTCGTTAGTTAAAATACGATGGAACTCTAGGAAAGGTCCTGAATTTACTTGGGAACACGAAGACTCGTTTAGAGCCAAGTACCCACACCTTTTTACCTAAGCAGTGACGTCACCTTAAGCTTTGAGGACAAAGCTAAAATAACGGGTTTATGCTGTAAAACCTGTAAATTTCAGGTTTTGACTTGTAAACATTGTGTACGTCACTTCATGATATCTAAATATTTTATTCCATTTTCTTTGCATGAATCCTTTGAACCATCATATGCATCCCATGAGCATGCATCATTCTAAGCATCTGAACAGGAAAAACAACCATATCACAATTTTTATTGTGACTATGAGTATTTTTAAAAGCATGACCACATTTGTATGACTATATTTCAATAAGCATACTGGACGACAAATGATCTATTGTGAAGGACTTTAAGTCATCTGAAACATATGATCACTTGCATGCATCTCACTGATTTTTTTCTAAGAAAATCCAACGTCATGATCACAATATATAACTGGCTACTCATATATATAAATATATTTGAATTAAATAGTATATATATAAATATATATATATTTACACAATAAATGGCTTTAAACTACATTGACAATCACTTTTACGCGTGAACACTACAATAAATCATTTTATATATATCTTTTATACATTTTTGTAATAATATAATCACCTAAGGACCATACTTTCACCAAAAAGCACTAAACGTAACCAAAATTCTTAAAACTCAAGCGTACTCACAATACTATGACCTTAACTCATTTAGCACCTACCTAAACACAAGAATTAAACACAAGTCGAACCTAAACGTACACTAAACCATATATACTTACGTAGTGATGAGATGGCATTTATACATGATCTCATCGTTCTTTTCGGGCTTTTAATGCATAAAAATGTCAATAAATACCATATATATGCTTGTGTTTGTTTACTTGTGTATTTTAGGTATGGATATCGTGAAAAAGACAAAAGATCACAAGTTACAAGGAAAAACGGACACGAGAAACGAAGCCATACAAAGAACTGGGCCCTAATCATGGAATTCTCAACAAATACCCTTGAAGACTTGAAGACAAACAAGATTGATCTTCAATTATTGAAGAAATGACACTTAAAACCCTTGTATATTAATAATTACAAGTTTGGTCACTTAAGTTTGTCAAAATTACACAAAAGGTCCCTCAACTTTGAAGAAATGGCAAGATTAGTCCCTCAACAATTTCAAATTGCCAATTATGGTCCCTCATAAAGTAAAAGTTACAATGAAGACCTTTGAAGATCAACAATGTCCAAGATCAGCCCTTGAATTATCCAAAAATGGCAAAAGTCACCCTTAGAATCCTTTTTCCAAAGTTTGGTGCCAAAAGTGACAAGTGGTGAAAGTTAAAAACAAAGGGAATACGTTTTCTAGGCTGAAAGACTTTATTTACCAAAAATACCAAAGAACAAGGACTGAAATGGCCATTTTGAAAGTTCAAATCCATAACACGCGCCAAACACTTGTTTTCCCCCAAAATCGGATCAAACTTATTACTATTCACCATTCATCCCACCCAGAATTACCTTCACTTAAACAAAGGGTAAATCCAAATTACCCATACCCACGTGTGATTCACACATGCAGAATCACATCCCATACACAAAACCCTTAATCCCACTCACTATGGACCCCACACCTAATTCCCGTTTAGCCAATCACATTGCAACTTACTCTCCAAGTTATGTGACGTATCAAGATCAACAGCCCACATCATTTGCTTCATTCCAAAGCTAAAATGAACAACCTTGATCAAATTGGACAGCTCAAAATCAGAAAACGTCTAGAAGACTCAAGGGCATTTTAGAGAAATCACTTCTAGGGTTTGTGAATAGTGTTTAGCCAGGCATTTGCCTATAAAAGGAGACCTCAACATGTGAGAGTCCCTTTGTTCCAGATTTTAGCTTTTAATCTTTGTAATTCCTTTTTATGAAATAAAGTTTGAATTTCTTAAAATTTTGAGTTTTAATCTGTTATTTATAAAAGTTTGGTGTTTGAGAAGCTAAAATCTGAGTTCGATTTATATGTTTGAAGGTTTTTGAGGCAAGGTTTTAGTTGATAAAGCTTGGGTTTCAAAAATCAGAAAGTTGGAATTATATTTGATCTTACTTTGTGTTTGTTCATCTTAGCAGCATTGGAAGCTGGTACTTGTTTTGCTAGTACCTCAGCTCAAACAATCCAGGGCCTGGATGTAGGTCTTGGAGGTTTGTGATACACGGCTTTTGGCCCGTATAAAAATTATGTGTTCGTTGATGTGTGTCTAATCGAATTGATCTAGGTTTTCTATGTGACTCAGTTTTATTTTGGTGGAAACAAATAATTTTGGTTGTTGTTAAATTTAAATGTGCAAAGACTTAAAAGTAAATGTCGTTGAAAGTAAAGTGGCGTTTAAAATAAATCTAAATCTAATTAAACAAAAGGGTGCAATATTTAAAAACGTGATGAAAAGAAACTTAATTAAAATGACTAAAAATTAAAGCGTGATGGAAATTAAAGTTAGACAAGTATTAAAAACTTAAGTTAAAAATTAAACAAGTCAAAATAAGAGAAAACAACCCTCCAATCGGAATATATTCCGATTGTACCTATCGGAATGTATTGTGAGCTCGGTCGGAATGCTTATCGGAACACACGATCGGAATACCCGTCACCTTACCCAATCGGAATACCAACATACATCTCAATCGGAATGTGGAAAAGGAACCAATCGGAAAGCTGTCACTCTAACCTGATCGGAATACCCTACCTTGCCCCAATCAGAATACCAAGTCCACCCCCAATCGGAATATACAAACCCTTTTCAGATCTTACCCAATCAGAATACGTAGGGAATAACCAAAAATAAGATAGAAAAATAAGCTATAATCCTAATAAGCACTAAACGAAAAACTTAGCTAAAACCGTGTAAAAATAAGCTATAAAACTAAAAGTTAAAAACTTTTAAGACACGAAAAAGATAGACTTTAAGAAAAACAACTTTTTATATAAAAATAACTTTTGTAAAAACTATATAAACTTGAAAATAAATCGAATAAGCTATGAAAATAAGAGATTTAAAACAATCCAAAGCATAAAAATCAAATCTTTAAACGAATCAACAAGATAAAAACGCGTGTAAATCAAAGATCAAAGAAAGGTAGAAGAAGATGAACAAGATAAAGTAAAGGTGCAAGTAATTAAAAAGAAACACTTACTTGAAATTAAAAGTAAATAAAGGTGCAAAACATGTATTTAAATGTGCAAGTAATTAAATGTGCATAAATGAAAGTGGAAGAATGGTTTGTCAAGCCACCAACAAGAGTAAATGAATGAAAATGAGGGTTTATATAGGTGATTAGGGAGTGGTTAGGGGAAGTTTCCTCTCTCCTTCCTTTCTTGTTAATTGCACCATCAAGTCCTTCCTTCTTAATCTTTTTGTTAATCTTGGAATGTGATGACTTTTGGCTCGGGATTTCTTTGGACTCGTCTTTTAATTCTTCGATAATTAAGACTTGAGTTCCTCGGCTTTAAGTAAACTTCCGTCTTTTGACTTTTTCTTCGATAAATCTTCAGAATTGGTCTTGGACTTCCGTTCTTTATCCACTCTTGACTTCTTGACTTCGTCTTTCATCCTTTTCTTCAATAAAAGTCCGTAAATGCCCGTGAATTCCCGTGTTTTCTCCACTTTTCACCTTTTCGTCCTAAATCACAATAAAAACACAAACCACGCATAATTTCGACATAAAAGACATAAAATACACGTTTTGGTCCGGTTATTATTGTAATTAAGTGGTAGAAAAGATGTGTGTTTAGACACATATCAAATCCCCTACACTTGACCATTGCAATGTCCTCATGCAATGTATTAGTTACAAAGCAAGTTTACATTTTTCATCACAATCAATCCATGTTGGCCTTTATTAAAGAGATAGAAACTACGAACGTTCAAAGTAAAGAAATCAAAAGCATACCTTGGGTTTTGAAAATGTCATGAATATTCATCATCCTCAACTTTTCGCTTTCTCTAAACCAAGCTTAACAACGAGTTCATTGTTATTATAAGTTAGTAGACTAACACGAACTCATGTGGGCCAATTAATCACTTAGACTCCCTTATTCCTATGGGTATCTCTTATATTTTATTATTTGTCTTGAATGATCACGAAGATGCATTGTTTGACTTATTTCGATAATTATTTAGGCTGAAAATAAAGTGCACGATTTAATCAATAGTTAGCTAAAGGACCAAATCTTCTAAAACTGCTTCTCGGGATATCAAAAAGTTCATATCTTGGCATAACTTGGTTCACGATTTGAGACCTTTCTCGGGCCGATATTTGGCAGCGACTTCATACTTCAAATCTTGAGAGACGTTCATGAAATAATGGTCTTCTTTTCGTAATAGGAATTTCTTCACTTGGAATTTTTGAGAGATTCTTCATATATGGACCACGACTTCTTCATTTTTCTCCAATCTTTATTTTGGATTTTGATATACAACGATCCGCCTCCTTTATTGACTTGGATCTATTTATCCTCATACCTTGTTAGGGTCTTTTCGGATACACTTCTCCATGACTTTTTGGGAGTTTTTGCTTTTCGTCGTGTGTCTCGATCCTTCATATTGATTTTCGATAAATGATTCTTCACATCACTTTTGGATCTTTAGCAACAAAACATAGCCCTCATGCCTTGTTAGGGCCTTTTCGGACTCGCCAATCTTCGCGCCCCGCCTCATAAGTTATGCCTTGGCTATGAACTCTCGTCATTACCGAGCAACTTTTAAACGATCTGGGGCTAGAAGCTAAGTAACTTTTCAAATCGTACAACCTTATTTATTAGCAGATAAATTTATTAGCAAGCGATGGGAGAATAGGCTTATAATTAACTCACATAAATTCACGAAAGAATACCGAACTTATAATTGGCTCTATCATCTTTCGTTCTCCACAGTTTAAAATATCAAGTAATGAGACTCGTGGATACTTAGCCTATTAAATCAAAGTTTTGGGTTTTCGAGTCGCCTATAGGATCTTGCAAATTCTTGGACTTTTTCAAGTTTAGAAATCGCATCTTAAAGTTCCCTTGATAAACGACTCTCTAGGATCAATTATAGGAACTTGCGAAAAGTTCTTGTTCTTAACCCGTGAGAGTTAAGACTTTCGCGTTTTATAGCTCCCTATATAAAAGCCTAGCAAAACTTGACTTAAACACGTTAAGGATACTAGCTAGAGTAAACTCGGGTTGAGTCAAAATATTCACAACGTTTGAAAATTAAAACCACTTATTAAACATTTATTCTAACAAAGAAAGAAAATAACTATACAAAGGGAAAAACTAATAGGCCAAAATAGATAAAAATTTTGAAACATGTCGAAAAATTGACTTTCCGGTTAAAATGAGGACAAATACAAGGAAAAGACCACTTAACTTCGATAGAAGTCCCCCCTACACTTAAGATAAACATTGTCCTCAATGTTTAAGCATGTGGGAGTAAACTCCCCTACACTTAGGACATTGTGCACGTTGTTTAAATTTCGCTAAGGAAAAGACAACTAAAGAGATTCCTATTTTAATATTGAGAAAATATAAAATAGTGAATCGACAAGAGTTTAGGATAGAACCGGGATAGAGTAGAACACGGAATCACGGGTCGTCAAGAATCAGCAAGAGTGGATCATGGAAGCTCGAATCCCTGATAAGAAGTAAGGAGAGGAAATAGCAAACCAAAGGGTCCCCCCTACACTTATGGTAAAGAAAGCAAAAAGATAGATGCATGGGTTGCCTCCCAAGAAGCGCTTGGTTTTTGTTAACCGAGTCGTGAGCCTGACTCGACCTTGATCATCAACAGAAGTAGCAAGAAACAAATCCACCCGGATCAAAGACATAGTTTTCATCCATCAATAAGCAAGAGCTTAAGGCGAACAAGGCAAGCCAAAAGAGAAGTGGCAAGGTTCCCTTAAGCAGTGATGGAGCACAGTAGAAGCAAGGATGGTGCGGTGCAAGTATGTCTTCAATGGGTCCAAAGATTTTTCCTTTTATTTCATCAGGTGGATACTGAGATGGCTTAAAGACTTCAATACCAGGGTCGAACACCTTTTCCTTCAGGGGAAAATAGCACTCAGGCTCAGCCGAGTGTGAAGAAGATCTGCAAAGAAGCACAACCTCGTCCTCAGAAGTGGGACAAAAAGGTGTTAAATCATACGTACAACGGATTTCGGTGTCGACCGGTTTCTTCTCCTTTGACAAAATGCTCTTCAAATCCAAAGTAGGATCAAGACGATAATCTTCAAAGTCATAAGGAGGAGCATCACTCTCATGAGGGAAGTAAGTGTTAAGAAATTCAGAAAAATCTTCCTCAAATGAATAACCGTCCAAAGTAGGATCGAGTGATGGCGGAGGATCTTCAGTATGTGAAGAATCGCTCGAGAGAGTATCAGCCTCGTCGAAATCATCGAAAGTGGGCAGCTCGGGATACTCAGAAGTACAATCAAAATCATCCGAGTCTGAGCTAGAATCATCATCATCATACGCATCAAAGATCGGTGACGAATCATAAATGGGAGAGGTTTCGAAAGTAGGGAGAGAATCATCCACATCATCATGAAAAAGTGGATTATCGATGCAAGAGTCGAATAGAGGATTGTCGTAGACGGTAAAGTCATCGAGCACATTAATCATATTCACTGATTCTCGGCCTCCAAAAGTTGTACTAGTAAGCTTCCCCATTTTGAAAACTTTTGCATCATCCCCGACTCGTAAGATTAACTCACCTTCGGCCACATCCACTAAAGCTCGTCCGGTTCTCAAAAATGGCCGACCAAGTATTAAAGGGATACGAGGGTCCATTTCATAATCAACGACAACAAAATCGACCGGGAAAGTAAATTTGCCAACTTTGATAAACACGTCTTCGGCTATACCAACGGGGTAAGCGAGGGTGCGATTTGCAAGTTCAAGAGTCATCTTTGTTGGAGTGAGGTCGGGTAATGATAGTGTTTTCCAAACACTCAATGGCATAAGATTAATACTAGCCCCGAGATCAGCAAGGGCAGTAAATTCTTCAGTTTTCTTGAACACGCAAGGCAACACGAAACGACCGGGATCTCCAAGCTTTTCCGGAAGTTCTCTAAGAAGGACTGCAGAGCAGTTTTCATTTAAGCGTGTGTTGGCGAGTTCAATCAGCTTCTCCTTCTTGTTAAGCAATTCCTTAAATGCTTTAACAAATTTGGGCATGTGGACAAGTGCTTCAAGAAAACTAATGTTGAAGTTCATTTGAGAAATCATCTTGATATAGCTAGTTACTTGAGCGTCCTCCTTGTTTAGCATTTTGTTCTTGCCCAAGCGAGAGGGATAAGGGATATTAGGTTTGGGTGGTGAGGGTGCAGATGTGGTAGATAACGGTTGAGATGTTGAAGGGTCATTGGCGGGAACTTCATCACGTCGAGGCGGAGACGGTAATGGTGCACTAATACTAGGTGTAGGAGGAGTAGGGATACATGGTGGTGGAGGAGGTGTAGATGATGGTGGTGGGATTGGTGGTCCTACGATGGTGACTCCACTACGAGTAGTAATAGCACTCACATTGGCTCGCGGGTTAGTGACGGTGTTTGAAGGTAGAGAACTTGAAGAAGAAGGTTGAGCGGCTGGCAAGAAACTAGCAAGCATATTCTTCAAATCATTGGTTTGATTGCTGAAAGAGGATTGAATATTATCTCGAAGCTCGGATCTTATCTCATTTCCTTGCTTGGTAATATCTCCTTTAAGATTGATAATTTGGCTCTGCAAGTTCTTGATTTACTCACCTTGGGTTCTCATGATGGCCTCAACATCGGGATTAATGGGTAGGGTTTGTTGGGTGGGTGGGTGATAAGGATTAGAAGCTCTTGGTGGGATTTGGTTGCTTCTATTGTAGTTGTTGGCGGGATTTTGGTTTTGAGGAGAAAAACCGGGTGAAAGGTAATTGTTGGATCGGTAGCTCAGCAGATTTCTATCCCCTTGAGGTCGAGCTTGGTAATTTTCCGGCGAATAATTACCATAAGCTGCATACACATTTTCCGGATTTCCTTGTGTAGAAGGACAATCGGTGTATGAGTGAGGACCGCCGCATGTTTCACAAAGAGTAGCAACAGCTTTAACTTGTTGTTGTTGTTGGTTTGAAGCCAAGAGTTGCGTAATACTTTTGCTCATTTCAGTCATCATGCGGGTGAGTTCGGTCATCTCAGGGTTTGCTGAGGTGGAGGAAACATTGACTCTCGGGTTGTTCCTAGAAGAAGCAGAGGAATCCTAGTTTTTGTGGTGAGTAGTCATGTTCTCAATAAGCTCTTTACACTCCTCGGGTCTCCTTTTCATGAATGTGCCACCGGCGGCTGCATTGATCGTATCACGATCTCGAAAAGTCAATCCGTTGTAGAAAGTATCGATCAAGGTGACCGGAAGCATGTTGTGGTTTGGACATCGGTCGATCAAGACATTATATCTCTCCCAAGCATCAAAAAGAGATTCATTGGGATCTTGCATGAAACCGCTGATCTGATTGTGAAGGCTAGTGACCATGGATGGTGGAAAGTAGCGCGATAGAAAGCGTTGAGTCATATCATCCCAAGTGTGAATAGAATTCTTCGGGAGACGATCAAACCATTTCTCGGCATGATGTAATAGAGTGTGTGGAAAGAGTTGTAGGCGAAGCTCATCCATTGTGGCACCGGCCAACTTCATGCTTTGGGTGATTGTAATGAACTTGTCGAGGTGTTTGTTGGCATCATCATCAGGCAATCCTCTAAATGGGTTTGTTTGTACTTGCTGAATCATGTGGTGCTTCAACGAAAACTCAGGAGCGTTGATTTGCATCGACGCAATCGGTCCTCCTCGTCCAAACATGGTTGGTTGACAAAGTTCTTCCATGGTCCGAAGATCGGGCTGTGGAAGAGCATTGTTGTTATTATTATTATTTAGGTTCGGTGGAATGTTGTTGTTGACAACACCTGCCATATCTAAATCTTCTTGAGGCTCGGGCTCTTGATAATTAGAAGATCTAGTACGCATACACCTGAAAATGCAAAAGAAAAAGAAACCAAACGCAAAGACAATATATATACACAATAAAGATAAAATCTTTTTGTATTTTTGAAATTTTTAATTTTTTATGGATTTTTATCAATTTTTAATTTTTATGATTTTTTGAATTTTTTTATGCAAGAAAATTAACGTTCACAAGTGAACGGATCCCAAAAAGCAACGTGTCTCTCACAGAAAACTATTGATCTTAACGAAAAGAGCCGGCAGCGGCGCCATTTGATACACGGCTTTTGGCCCGTATAAAAATTATGTGTTCGTTGATGTGTGTCTAATCGAATTGATCTAGGTTTTCTATGTGACTCAGTTTTATTTTGGTGGAAACAAATAATTTTGGTTGTTGTTAAATTTAAATGTGCAAAGACTTAAAAGTAAATGTCGTTGAAAGTAAAGTGGCGTTTAAAATAAATCTAAATCTAATTAAACAAAAGGGTGCAATATTTAAAAACGTGATGAAAAGAAACTTAATTAAAATGACTAAAAATTAAAGCGTGATGGAAATTAAAGTTAGACAAGTATTAAAAACTTAAGCTAAAAATTAAACAAGTCAAAATAAGAGAAAACAACCCTCCAATCGGAATATATTCCGATTGTACCTATCGGAATGTATTGTGAGCTCGGTCGGAATGCTTATCGGAACACACGATCGGAATACCCGTCACCTTACCCAATCGGAATACCAACATACATCTCAATCGGAATGTGGAAAAGGAACCAATCGGAAAGCTGTCACTCTAACCTGATCGGAATACCCTACCTTGCCCCAATCGGAATACCAAGTCCACCCCCAATCGGAATATACAAACCCTTTTCAGATCTTACCCAATCGGAATACGTAGGGAATAACCAAAAATAAGCTAGAAAAATAAGCTATAATCCTAATAAGCACTAAACGAAAAACTTAGCTAAAACCGTGTAAAAATAAGCTATAAAACTGAAAGTTAAAAACTTTTAAGACAGGAAAAAGATAGACTTTAAGAAAAACAACTTTTTATATAAAAATAACTTTTGTAAAAACTATATAAACTTGAAAATAAATCGAATAAGCTATGAAAATAAGAGATTTAAAACAATCCAAAGCATAAAAATCAAATCTTTAAACGAATCAACAAGATAAAAACGCGTGTAAATCAAAGATCAAAGAAAGGTAGAAGAAGTTGAACAAGATAAAGTAAAGGTGCAAGTAATTAAAAAGAAACACTTACTTGAAATTAAAAGTAATTAAAGGTGCAAAACATGTATTTAAATGTGCAAGTAATTAAATGTGCATAAATGAAAGTGGAAGAATGGTTTGTCAAGCCACCAACAAGAGTAAATGAATGAAAATGAGGGTTTATATAGGTGATTAGGGAGTGGTTAGGGGAAGTTTCCTCTCTCCTTCCTTTCTTGTTAATTGCACCATCAAGTCCTTCCTTCTTAATCTTTTTGTTAATCTTGGAATGTGATGACTTTTGGCTCGGGATTTCTTTGGACTCGTCTTTTAATTCTTCGATAATTAAGAATTGAGTTCCTCGGCTTTAAGTAAACTTCCGTCTTTTGACTTTTTCTTCGATAAATCTTCAGAATTGGTCTTGGACTTCCGTTCTTTATCCACTCTTGACTTCTTGACTTCGTCTTTCATCCTTTTCTTCAATAAAAGTCCGTAAATGCCCGTGAATTCCCGTGTTTTCTCCACTTTTCACCTTTTCGTCCTAAATCACAATAAAAACACAAACCACGCATAATTCCGACATAAAAGACATAAAATACACGTTTTGGTCCGGTTATTATTGTAATTAAGTGGTAGAAAAGATGTGTGTTTAGACACATATCAAATCCCCGGCAGCGGCGCCATTTGATACACGGCTTTTGGCCCGTATAAAAATTATGTGTTCGTTGATGTGTGTCTAATCGAATTGATCTAGGTTTTCTATGTGACTCAGTTTTATTTTGGTGGAAACAAATAATTTTGGTTGTTGTTAAATTTAAATGTGCAAAGACTTAAAAGTAAATGTCGTTGAAAGTAAAGTGGCGTTTAAAATAAATCTAAATCTAATTAAACAAAAGGGTGCAATATTTAAAAACGTGATGAAAAGAAACTTAATTAAAATGACTAAAAATTAAAGCGTGATGGAAATTAAAGTTAGACAAGTATTAAAAACTTAAGCTAAAAATTAAACAAGTCAAAATAAGAGAAAACAACCCTCCAATCGGAATATATTCCGATTGTACCTATCGGAATGTATTGTGAGCTCGGTCAGAATGCTTATCGGAACACACGATCGGAATACCCGTCACCTTACCCAATCGGAATACCAACATACATCTCAATCGGAATGTGGAAAAGGAACCAATCGGAAAGCTGTCACTCTAACCTGATCGGAATACCCTACCTTGCCCCAATCGGAATACCAAGTCCACCCCCAATCGGAATATACAAACCCTTTTCAGATCTTACCCAATCGGAATACGTAGGGAATAACCAAAAATAAGCTAGAAAAATAAGCTATAATCCTAATAAGCACTAAACGAAAAACTTAGCTAAAACCGTGTAAAAATAAGCTATAAAACTGAAAGTTAAAAACTTTTAAGACACGAAAAAGATAGACTTTAAGAAAAACAACTTTTTATATAAAAATAACTTTTGTAAAAACTATATAAACTTGAAAATAAATCGAATAAGCTATGAAAATAAGAGATTTAAAACAATCCAAAGCATAAAAATCAAATCTTTAAACGAATCAACAAGATAAAAATGCGTGTAAATCAAAGATCAAAGAAAGGTAGAAGAAGATGAACAAGATAAAGTAAAGGTGCAAGTAATTAAAAAGAAACACTTACTTGAAATTAAAAGTAATTAATGGTGCAAAACATGTATTTAAATGTGCAAGTAATTAAATGTGCATAAATGAAAGTGGAAGAATGGTTTGTCAAGCCACCAACAAGAGTAAATGAATGAAAATGAGGGTTTATATAGGTGATTAGGGAGTGGTTAGGGGAAGTTTCCTCTCTCCTTCCTTTCTTGTTAATTGCACCATCAAGTCCTTCCTTCTTAATCTTTTTGTTAATCTTGGAATGTGATGACTTTTGGCTCGGGATTTCTTTGGACACGTCTTTTAATTCTTCGATAATTAAGACTTGAGTTCCTCGGCTTTAAGTAAACTTCCGTCTTTTGACTTTTTCTTCGATAAATCTTCAGAATTGGTCTTGGACTTCCGTTCTTTATCCACTCTTGACTTCTTGACTTCGTCTTTCATCATTTTCTTCAATAAAAGTCCGTAAATGCCCGTGAATTCTCGTGTTTTCTCCACTTTTCACCTTTTCGTCCTAAATCACAATAAAAACACAAACCACGCATAATTCCGACATAAAAGACATAAAATACACGTTTTGGTCCGGTTATTATTGTAATTAAGTGGTAGAAAAGATGTGTGTTTAGACACATATCAAATCCCCGGCAGCGGCGCCATTTGATACACGGCTTTTGGCCCGTATAAAAATTATGTGTTCGTTGATGTGTGTCTAATCGAATTGATCTAGGTTTTCTATGTGACTCAGTTTTATTTTGGTGTAAACAAATAATTTTGGTTGTTGTTAAATTTAAATGTGCAAAGACTTAAAAGTAAATGTCGTTGAAAGTAAAGTGGCGTTTAAAATAAATCTAAATCTAATTAAACAAAAGGGTGCAATATTTAAAAACGTGATGAAAAGAAACTTAATTAAAATGACTAAAAATTAAAGCGTGATGGAAATTAAAGTTAGACAAGTATTAAAAACTTAAGCTAAAAATTAAACAAGTCAAAATAAGAGAAAACAACCCTCCAATCGGAATATATTCCGATTGTACCTATCGGAATGTATTGTGAGCTCGGTCGGAATGCTTATCGGAACACACGATCGGAATACCTGTCACCTTACCCAATCGGAATACCAACATACATCTCAATCGGAATGTGGAAAAGGAACCAATCGGAAAGCTGTCACTCTAACCTGATCGGAATACCCTACCTTGCCCCAATCGGAATACCAAGTCCACCCCCAATCGGAATATACAAACCCTTTTCAGATCTTACCCAATCGGAATACGTAGGGAATAACCAAAAATAAGCTAGAAAAATAAGCTATAATCCTAATAAGCACTAAACGAAAAACTTAGCTAAAACCGTGTAAAAATAAGCTATAAAACTGAAAGTTAAAAACTTTTAAGACACGAAAAAGATAGACTTTAAGAAAAACAACTTTTTATATAAAAATAACTTTTGTAAAAACTATATAAACTTGAAAATAAATCAAATAAGCTATGAAAATAAGAGATTTAAAACAATCCAAAGCATAAAAATCAAATCTTTAAACGAATCAACAAGATAAAAACGCGTGTAAATCAAAGATCAAAGAAAGGTAGAAGAAGATGAACAAGATAAAGTAAAGGTGCAAGTAATTAAAAAGAAACACTTACTTGAAATTAAAAGTAATTAAAGGTGCAAAACATGTATTTAAATGTGCAAGTAATTAAATGTGCATAAATGAAAGTGGAAGAATGGTTTGTCAAGCCACCAACAAGAGTAAATGAATGAAAATGAGGGTTTATATAGGTGATTAGGGAGTGGTTAGGGGAAGTTTCCTCTCTCCTTCCTTTCTTGTTAATTGCACCATCAAGTCCTTCCTTCTTAATCTTTTTGTTAATCTTGGAATGTGATGACTTTTGGCTCGGGATTTCTTTGGACACGTCTTTTAATTCTTCGATAATTAAGACTTGAGTTCCTCGGCTTTAAGTAAACTTCCGTCTTTTGACTTTTTCTTCGATAAATCTTCAGAATTGGTCTTGGACTTCCGTTCTTTATCCACTCTTGACTTCTTGACTTCGTCTTTCATCCTTTTCTTCAATAAAAGTCCGTAAATGCCCGTGAATTCCCGTGTTTTCTCCACTTTTCACCTTTTCGTCCTAAATCATAATAAAAACACAAACCACGCATAATTCCGACATAAAAGACATAAAATACACGTTTTGGTCCGGTTATTATTGTAATTAAGTGGTAGAAAAGATGTGTGTTTAGACACATATCAAATCCCCGGCAGCGGCGCCATTTGATACACGGCTTTTGGCCCGTATAAAAATTATGTGTTCGTTGATGTGTGTCTAATCGAATTGATCTAGGTTTTCTATGTGACTCAGTTTTATTTTGGTGGAAACAAATAATTTTGGTTGTTGTTAAATTTAAATGTGCAAAGACTTAAAAGTAAATGTCGTTGAAAGTAAAGTGGCGTTTAAAATAAATCTAAATCTAATTAAACAAAAGGGTGCAATATTTAAAAACGTGATGAAAAGAAACTTAAATAAAATGACTAAAAATTAAAGCGTGATGGAAATTAAAGTTAGACAAGTATTAAAAACTTAAGCTAAAAATTAAACAAGTCAAAATAAGAGAAAACAACCCTCCAATCGGAATATATTCCGTTTGTACCTATCGGAATGTATTGTGAGCTCGGTCGGAATGTTTATCGGAACACACGATCGGAATACCCGTCACCTTACCCAATCGGAATACCAACATACATCTCAATCGGAATGTGGAAAAGGAACCAATCGGAAAGCTGTCACTCTAACCTGATCGGAATACCCTACCTTGCCCCAATCGGAATACCAAGTCCACCCCCAATCGGAATATACAAACCCTTTTCAGATCTTACCCAATCGGAATACGTAGGGAATAACCAAAAATAAGCTAGAAAAATAAGCTATAATCCTAATAAGCACTAAACGAAAAACTTAGCTAAAACCGTGTAAAAATAAGCTATAAAACTGAAAGTTAAAAACTTTTAAGACACGAAAAAGATAGACTTTAAGAAAAACAACTTTTTATATAAAAATAACTTTTGTAAAAACTATATAAACTTGAAAATAAATCGAATAAGCTATGAAAATAAGAGATTTAAAACAATCCAAAGCATAAAAATCAAATCTTTAAACGAATCAACAAGATAAAAACGCGTGTAAATCAAAGATCAAAGAAAGGTAGAAGAAGATGAACAAGATAAAGTAAAGGTGCAAGTAATTAAAAAGAAACACTTACTTGAAATTAAAAGTAATTAAAGGTGCAAAACATGTATTTAAATGTGCAAGTAATTAAATGTGCATAAATGAAAGTGGAAGAATGGTTTGTCAAGCCACCAACAAGAGTAAATGAATGAAAATGAGGGTTTATATAGGTGATTAGGGAGTGGTTAGGGGAAGTTTCCTCTCTCCTTCCTTTCTTGTTAATTGCACCATCAAGTCCTTCCTTCTTAATCTTTTTGTTAATCTTGGAATGTGATGACTTTTGGCTCGGGATTTCTTTGGACTCGTCTTTTAATTCTTCGATAATTAAGACTTGAGTTCCTCGGCTTTAAGTAAACTTCCGTCTTTTGACTTTTTCTTCGATAAATCTTCAGAATTGGTCTTGGACTTCCGTTCTTTATCCACTCTTGACTTCTTGACTTCGTCTTTCATCCTTTTCTTCAATAAAAGTCCGTAAATGCCCGTGAATTCCCGTGTTTTCTCCACTTTTCACCTTTTCGTCCTAAATCACAATAAAAACACAAACCACACATAATTCCGACATAAAAGACATAAAATACACGTTTTGGTCCGGTTATTATTGTAATTAAGTGGTAGAAAAGATGTGTGTTTAGACACATATCAGTTTGCACCTTCTTCCCTTTTCATTTTCTCTTTAAGTTTCTGAATATTTGTGATTTTTGTGGATTTGTGCTTGAATCTGTGTTATTGTGGTTGTTTATTGTTGATTTGTCTTTGTTTGATGTTATTGAGGTGTTATTGATCTGATTTGTGGGCTGAATCTTAATGATCCTTTGAAAATTTGTGAAAATAAGTTTTAAAAGGGTGTTTGGGATTACTGCATAAGTTAGATTTGTGGTTTGTTAAGTGCTTGTGAGTTGTTTGCAAGTATTGGTATCTGTTATTTGGGGGCATATGTTCATCTTCTTGCAGGTTTTGAAGCTTTGAACACATTGATTCATAGATTGGCTATAAAATCTTCATAACTTGGTAAAATTGGCTAGGATTTTGAGGACACCTAGATATAAGCATAGGTTAAGGGTAACAAGTGCTAAATCATAGTTAATCACACCAGGGTAGAAGGATTTGAGGCTTGAAATTGGATCAAGTGTCAAGTATATCAGCAAACTGTTTCTGCATACTGTTCTTTGTTCATCAGTAACTTTTTATGCTTTGATCTTGCTATTTACTTTGATTCAGTGTTTGATTCTTGTTGCTTTGTGTTTATTGTTAGTTTATATAGCTTGTGTGTGCATCTGGTTAAGTTTGGTTGGCTTATTTTGCTTAAATCTGCTTATTAAGTGCTTAACTGCTTATTTACATATCTGGAGCATATCTGTGGACTGTTTGGCTTATTGTGTGGATCATTTTGTGATTTTATTGTTGCTATTGACTCCTTGCGGTTCACTGATCATAAGGGTGCCTTTGTTTCCAATTGAATCAAACCAGAACTCTCAAATAAGCTTGGTCAATTAGTTAAAGCAGTAGGAACTCCTTTCCCCTGCTGGTTGCCACTGCTAGTGCAATTTTGGTGTCAGCTTATCAATAAGCTATAATAGCTTATTCCAACCTGCAACAACTTTGTTTTTGTAATAGGTGCTAATATTTTAACCCATTTGTTCATCCTGGAGCATTTGGGTGGTTGACTTTTAGGTTGACTAGAAAACCAAGTCCTTTGACTTTGACATAAGCTCTTTTGTGCTTATTCTGGCTTATTGCTTGTGCTTATTGGATTTTTGTTGATTGATATTGCTTATTGAGTCCATTTGAAAGCTTTTGCAAGTTGAATCAGCTTCTGAGGTTCAATATTTCTCAAAAACGACTATTTTGTCGTTTAGTGAATTTTTGCTTTTCTATTTTCTGGCTTATTGAGTTAGCTTATTGGAAATTTCTTTTGACAGATCTCTTAAGCATCCAAAAAGAGGGTTGTGTGTCAAATTAGAGCTTATGGCATTAGCTTATGGCTTAATGGGCTGAAAAGCCCAATAAGAATAAGCTTTGTGTTCAATAAGCTGTGATAAGCACATTTTCAGCTTTTGGGCCTTTAGAGTTTTGTTCTTAGAATTAAATTTTAAGTCAGATAGGTATTTTCCAAGTCAATTGGGCTAAGTTTGACTTTTTGGGCCCAAAAGCCCATTTGTGTTGACTGAATTTGGATTTGGCCCATTTGAGGGCCCATTAGGGGTATTCTGGTAATTTCACTTTGATTTTCTGATTATTTAGGTTAAAATAAACTAGTTTGCAAGTTTTTAGAATTTTTTATAATTTTTGGATTTTTAATATTATTTTATTATTATTTTATTATTATTTTTAAAATTTCACTTTTTCCAACTTTTTAAATTTTTCTTAGGTTAAATACATTAAAATAGGAATTTAGCAACTTTTAGAATAATTTTGTCACTTATAGATTAATTTTTATAATTATTTTAAGTTTTAATAGTTTTTAATTCATTTTAAATAGTTTTTATTAGTTTTTAAAATTTCTAAAAATAGTTTTTAATCATTTTAGGTCATTTTAGAGGTTTATCAAATGAAAAATCTTTATTTGGGCTTTTTGATAATTTATTTGATTTTTAGGGCTTTAATTAGCATTTAAAAATTGAATATTTAATTATTTAAAAGGTTTGAAAAAGTTTTGATCATTGGTAAACTCTTAGTTTATTATTTTTGATTTTTGGTAATTTTTAGAATTTATTTTTATTTTTGTGGTTTTTAAGGTTCTACGTTTTAACTTTCTAATAGTGATTTTGTGTTAATTTTTATTTTTACGACTTCGTCATTTTCTCTTCTAATCCCCTTCTAAACCAAATATTAATCTCAAATCTTGTACATCTTAGTCACACACATATACCTCCTTGGGAAACGAACTTAATTGGGTCATTAACACTTGATTTTTCCTAAAATCGTTTGTTCAATACTTACCGCTTTTACGCCTTTTTCCTAAAAGGTCGTATTTTACCACAATCACTTTGGCGCCGCTGCCGGGGAGGTGTGTCGTGATTAATTTGCATTGTTGTCTTTAATATTAGCCAAATAGTATTTGTATTAGTAGAACTCTACTAATACGTATTATCGGTTTTCTTGGTTTTTCTTGTACAAATATTATTAATATATTGTATTAAGTATCACAATCAAAATACAAGATCTCCAAAAGTGTGAAAACACAACCTTAATTGGGATTTGATCTCCTAACTATTGTATTCGAATCTCAAACAAAAAGAAAAAGGCAAAAATAGATAAATACTTTCGTGAAGCTCGATTTTGAAAAATACAAACTATAAGGTGGGTATAAGGCGGGTATTATAAAATATACCCTAAGGAAAAAGGCTCTTAAGTGCTTCGCGCCGCCTCGTTTCCCCGCTTGCTTGTGAGTATTTTGAGATTGAAGGCTAATCGAGGGTTTTGCCGCCCAAAGTATTATTACGTATACTATATTTGCTTGGTTTTCTTTGTGATTAAACCCTCTTGAACAATTTGGTTTTCACCAAAGTTCTAAAGTCATTCGAAGGCGTTCACTCCACGTGATCGTTTTCATTCCTTTGAGGCTTCTTTAATCAAGAGTTTGATTCGAGGAGAAATTTTGTAGATTGTTGTCTACGAAGATACACCAAAATCCAAAAAAAAATTCAATATCATCAAAAACACAAAAAAATTGAAAACTCACAAAACACCCAAAAAGAATCTTCTTTGCTCACCTCCCATTCTTCGTGAAGTTTATGATCACTCGTAATCAAGCAAAACGAGCTCGTAAACGACTTCAAAAGCAAGCCAATCAAGAGACGTTGATTGTTGAAGAACCTCCAATTGTTGAACCTATTATAGAACAAGAAGTCGTCATGGCTAATCGTACTATGATGGAGTTGCTACAAGCACCCACCGAGGGTTTTGGAGAGGCTATTGTGATTCCCGCCATCCTTGCGGAGAATTTCGAAATTAAGACGGGTTTAATGTCAATGTTGCAAGCAAATAAGTTTAAAGGTCACGAGAAAGACAACCCGCATTACCACATTAGGAATTTCAACCGTCTCACCGCCACTAGCAAGTTTAATGATGTTCCACATGACGCCATTAAGATGATGTTGTTTCCATACTCGTTGGATGGACCCGCAAAAATTTGGCTCGAGAAAGAACCGCCAAATTCGATTTTGACATGGGCCGATCTCGTTTCTAAGTTTGTAAACAAGTTTTTTCCACCATCTAAAACAACACATTTGAAAAATGAGATTTCACGATTTGTGCAAAGAAATAATGAAAGTTTTTCAATGGCATGGGAACGATTTAAAGAGATGTTACATGAATGTCCACACCATGATTTTACGGAATTGCATCAAGTGGATACTTTCTATAATGGGCTTAATGATCATGAACGAGATTATTTGAATGCCGCCGCGGGTGGTAATTTTTTGTGCAAGACGAAAAATGAGGCTTTACAAATCATTGAAAATAGATCTAAGGTTTATAACCCTCGTAACACACCGAGTGTTGCCAATATGGGTTCGTCATCTTCGTCACAATCGTCTCGTAGCATTAACGCCTTACATGATGTAGCTAATAAGGAAAATCGGTTTTTTGATAGATTTGCTAATCTAATGTCCCATTGGAAGGCTCAAGAAGCTTCCAATTCCGCTTCGGTTAAAGCGGTTGCTAAGAGTTGTTTATCTTGCGGGGGAGCTCATGATCTTTCCGAGTGCATTACCGCGGATGGTAACACTTCGAGTGCTTATGTAGCAACGGGAACTTACAACCAAAACGGCCAAGGTTCCCGCCAAAATCAAGCTCCACCAAACCAAAATGTTAACAATTATCGAAACAACAACCAAGGTAATTACCAAGGAAACACAAGTAACTACAACAAAGGGAATTATCAAAGTGGGAATGGACAAATCTCTAATCAAAACCAAAACCGTGATTTTCAAAACACTACACAAGGTTTTCAAAATGCTCACACTAAAAATTTTCAAGGAGAATTTTTGGATTATGCAAAAGCAAATGATGCTAAATTTGATAACATGCAACGTGAGATGATTAGTTTAAGATCCGAGTTGAAAAACGAGCTTAAAAATGAACTTGCTAATGAACTTAAAACTCATGCAAACAAAATGGAAGGAAATGTCCAACGTCTTCAACAAAATCAACAAAAGATGGAATTAGGACAACATGAGATTAAGCAAGAGTTATTAAAAGCGGATGCTAGGCAATCAAAATTTGAGGACCGAATGGCTAAGTTGTTTGAAGCAATCATGTGTAAACCCTCTTCCTCGGGTGGTCTTCCTAGTGATACCATTAACAACCCGAGGGGAGAAATGAAGGTTATTACTACACGAAGTGGTAAAACTTTCAAGGAACCAATCTCTCGTCCAAGTACTTCTAAGGAGAAGGAAATCAAGAAAGAACCCGAGGTGATGGTCGAAAAGGAGCACATTACAATCCCACGAAGTACCGCTCAAACCACACCTACGGTTGAACCAATACCAATTGTGGAACCCGAGTTTCCAAGGCCGTTGCCTAATGACCAACCCACACCACCTTTACCCTACCCTTCAAGACGTAACAAAGAGAAAGCACAAGAACGGAACAATTATCAATTTGAGCTATTTATGAAAATGTTTCGTGACTTGCATTTTAACATAAGTTTTGCCGATGCTTTAATCATGATGCCTCGATTCGCCGCAAACTTCAAAAGTATGCTAAACAACAAAGAGAAGTTACAACAATCGTCTAGTTGTTCATCGGTTTTTCTTAGCCGCATACCACAAAAAGTCGGTGATCCCGGTAAATTTTTGATTCCGTGTGCCATTCAAGATATGGAGGAATGCTACGCCTTGGCCGATCTTGGTGCTAGTATTAATTTAATGCCTCTCGAGATTTTCAAATCGCTTTCGCTTCCGGCTCTTACTCCTTCGAACATGTCTATCGAGATGGCCGATCATTCTACGATTCTAGCATGTGGAGTAGCCGAGGACGTTTTTGTTAAAGTCGGAAAGTTTTACTATCCCGTTGACTTTATCGTTGTAGACATTCCTATCGATCGAAAAGTTCCTCTCATTTTGGGTCATTCATTTTTGGATACATCAAGAGCACTTATCGATGTTCATGCTCGAAAAATCACCCTTCGTTTCAATGAGGAAGAACTTGTCATCAATGCAACACAAAACTCCAATCTTTCTCATGTCTATTCTATTGCAACTTTAAACCATGGTGATTCAACCAATGTCGTTTGCAAAGAATTTTCACCAAGAGTTTTAGGAAATGTCGCCAAAAACAATTTACCATTTCCTCCGTCGGTGGAGGTTATGAGTGTAAAGCCTACAAAGAAGAAACCGTCAATACTTGAATCGAAGAATCCTTCGCCTCACCTCGAACATTCATTCTTGAAAAGTGTTGATAAGTTGCCGGTTTCTACGGAAGATCTTTCGGATGATGAATATGTAGACCACGATGGGGAGGTTTTCTTCGTCGATAAACGTTTTGAGAACTTGCCACCACCAAAACCAAAACGATTTACAAATGTGAGAATTTTTAGTATGACTAACATCGTCTTAGAAACACCGAATATTTTCGACATAATCAAAAAGGGTTTTCATAAGGAGAGTTTAATAGATAAAAAAGGAAAAGATTTTAAATGTGATTTAATTGATTTTTCTACAAATCTAACTCCGTCATCACCACGTGATTTGAGTGCTACAAGCTCGTCTACTCCTTTTGACGATGCTTTGTGTGGTTTTAGTATGGGGGAAGCCCCTTATATTCCCTCATCCTTGTCCACCGAGGACGAGATATTCGATCCCGGAATTTCATGTAAAGGGAAATCTCGGTCTTCCACCGATGCAATAAATGGAAAATCTTTCTATTTGCTTGGTGCGAGTCTACCTCGAGTAGCTCAAACGTTTGTCTCACCAATTGTCCCACCCTTCTACTTCTCATCTATTTTCTTCAAACTCTTTGAGTTTATGGCACATGTTGAAGTGGCGTTAAATTGTTTTTCCTATGAAAACGAGAATGCCATTTTCGACCCCGGTATTTTGCATCATTTAAGGACTTAGTCCTTTATACCGGTTGCTTTTTGGGCCTTGTTTATCATGTAAGCCCCATTGACCATACCATGATTTTCCCTAAATATTCACATTTTGAGGGGATCGAGTCGAGCTCATGACTCGGTAATCAAAAACGAGGTGCCTCGTGGGGGAGATCCCATGCTTATCTTTATGCTCACTATTCACTAATAAGGGGACTTGTACCCTTTCAACTCGTTGTCTCGTGATTGTTTGTGATTGTGTTATCTAGATCATCATCATCACCTACGATTGAAGACTCTCGTGTTCGTCTACGTGAGCCTCCATCGTTCGTTTGAAGAAGTTTTTCACGAATCCATGACATATCCTTTATTGTTCTAACAATTATCTTTTAGCATACTTAATAAACGGCTTTAGATATATTGTTGATCACCCTTTCCATGCTAGATCCTAAGCATTCGATTCTTCGTCTCTAGTATGGGGGTGCTCCACCTTTAGACTCGAAACATTGAGGACAATGTTTACTTTTAGTATGAGGGGGTGAATAGATACTTGCTTTGCTACGCCCTCACGTTTTCCAACTTTCAATGTTTTGTTTTTCTAATAAGGCTAAAAATGGCCAAATTTTAAAATTTTTTTGTTTTCATAAGTGTTTTTAAGACACGAATGTATATTTTCTGTTGGGTAGAATTAGAGTTAATTTTTGACTTGATGGGCATTTGGAGCCATTTACATTCCTTAACCCGCTCAATTCAAGTTTTGCTAGACTTTTATATAAGGAGCTTTAAAACGCGAAAGTCTTAATTCATTCGGGTTAAGAACAAGAACTTTTCGCAAGTTCCTATAATTGATTCTAGAAAGTCACTTATCAAGGGAACTATAAAACGCATTCTCTAAGCTTGAAAAAGTCCAAGAAAGTGCAAGATCCTATAGGTGGCTTGAAAACCCAAAACTTTGATTTGATATAGTCTTAATGAAAGCTAATCCAAATTTGGCTTAATTTTGACTTGCATGGCTAAGTATTCACGAGTCTCTTTAATTAGAGGTCTTTATATAGTGAAGAACGAGAAATGATAGAGTTAGACAAGTGATCATGCTAAACGTAGAACATGAATGTGTTCTTTCAAAAATTCATATGTTTTTAATTGTGGCTTTTTCTTCCCATAAGATCAATGTATTAGGAATAAATCATAATTGCAATAAGTAAGGTCGTACGATTTGAAAGGTTACTTAGCCTCTAGCGCAAGATCGTTTAAAAGTTGCTCGGGGTTGAATAGAGTTCATAGACAAGGCATAACTTATTGAAGCGGGACGCGAAGATTGGCGATCATCCAAAAAGGCCCTAACAAGGCATGAGGAGCTCTATTTTTGCTAAAGATCCAAAGATGATGTGAAGTATCATTATTCCTAAATCAATATGAAGGATCGAGACACACGACGAAAAGCAATTACTCCCCTAAAGATCATGGAGAAAGTCTATTCAAAAAAACCCTAACAAGGTATGAGGATAAATATATCCAAGTCCGAAAAGGAGGCGGATCGTTGTATATCAAAATCCAAAGTAAAGATTGAAGAAAAATGATGAAGTCGTGGTCCAATATGAAGAATCTCTCAAAAACGTCAAGTGAAGAAATTCCAATATATGAAGAGAAGACCATAATTTCAAGAACGTCTTCCCAAGATTTGAAGTATGAAGTACATGCCAAATATCGGTCCGAGAAAGGTCTCAAATCGTGAAACAAGTTATGCCAAGATATGAACTTAAGGAGATACACGAGAAGCCGTTTTAAAAGATTTTGTCCTTCGGCTAACTATTGATCAAATCGTGCTACTTTGCTTTCGGACTAATAACTACTCAAATAAGTCAATATGAATCACTTGTGATCCATGACAAATAGATAAAAAATGCTAGTAACCCATTTCCTTTATAATAACTAGGATTGTGGGGAGAAAAAGTATTACACAATTTGGACGTATGAGTAGTGTTAGCATTGTGACTTGTACCAACAATGATCTTGTTTTTGCACTTAGCATGGAATGTATGACAATCAAGGATGACGAAGTTTACTCTAAGGGACATTTACTTGTTTCTATTCTTTGACCCTAAAAGTCACTTTTTGTGATGAAAATCATATGTTATGTCTGTACACATCATCGTAGTATGTTGCAAATCTTTTACTCTTCAATAAAGGTTAATAAATTTGAACTTTGGTGATGCTTAGATACTTTATTCTAGCATTGCGTGAGGGCACGGCAATGGCTTAGTATGGGGGAGTGATGAGATGGCATTTATACATGATCTTATCGTTCTTTTCGGGCTTTTAATGCATAAAAATGTCAATAAATACCATATATATGCTTGTGTTTGTTTACTTGTGTATTTTAGGTATGGATATCATGAAAAATACAAAATATCACAAGTTACAAGGAAAAACGGATACGAGAAATGAAGCCATACAAAGAACCGGGCCCTAATCATGGAATTCTCAACAAATACCCTTGAAGACTTGAAGACAAACAAGATTGATCCTCAATTATTGAAGAAATGACACTTAAAACCCTTGTATATTAATAATTACAAGTTTGGTCCCTTAAGTTTGTCAAAATTACACAAAAGGTCCCTCAACTTTGAAGAAATGGCAAGATTAGTCCCTCAACAATTTCAAATTGCCAATTATGGTCCCTCATAAAGTCAAAGTTACAATGAAGACCTTTGAAGATCAACAATGTCCAAGATCAGCCCTTGAATTATCCAAAAATGGCAAAAATAACCCTTGGAATCCTTTTTCCAAAGTTTGGTGCCAAAAGTGACAAGTGGTGAAAGTTAAAAACAAAGGGAATACGTTTTCTAGGCTGAAAGACTTTATTTACCAAAAATCCCAAAGAACAAGGACTGAAATGGCCATTTTGAAAGTTCAAATCCATAACACGCGCCAAACACTTGTTTTCCCCCAAAATCGGATCAAACTTATTACTATTCACCATTCATCCCACCCAGAATTACCTTCACTTAAACAAAGGGTAAATCCAAATTATCCATACCCACTTGTGATTCACACATGCAGAATCACATCCCACACACAAAACCCTTAATCCCACTCACTATGGACCCCACCCCCAATTCCCGTTTAGCCAATCACATTGCAACTTACTCTCCAAGTTATGTGACGTGTCAAGATCAACAGCCTACATCATTTGCTTCATTCCAAAGCTAAAATGAACAGCCTTGATCAAATTGGACAGCTCAAAATCAGAAAACGTCTAGAAGACTCAAGGGCATTTTAGAGAAATCACTTCTAGGGTTTGTGAATAGTGTTTAGTCAGGCATTTGCCTATAAAAGGAGACCTCAACATGTGAGAGTCCCTTTGTTCCAGATTTTAGCTTTTAATCTTTGTAATTCCTTTTTATGAAATAAAGTTTGAATTTCTTAAAATTTTGAGTTTTAATCAGTTATTTATAAAAGTTTGGTGTTTGAGAAGCTAAAATCTGAGTTCCATTTATATGTTTGAAGGTTTTTGAGGCATGGTTGTAGTTGATAAAGCTTGGGTTTCAAAAATCAGAAAGTTAGAATTATATTTGATCTCACTTTGTGTTTGTTCATCTTAGCAGCATTGGAAGCTGGTACTTGTTTTGCTAGTACCTCAGCTCAAACAATCCAGGGCCTGGATGTAGGTCTTGGAGGTTTGCACCTTCTTCCCTTTTCATTTTCTCTTTAAGTTTCTGAATATTTGTGATTTTTGTGGATTTGTGCTTGAATCTGTGTTATTGTGGTTGTTTATTGTTGATTTGGCTTTGTTTGATGTTATTGAGGTGTTATTGATCTGATTTGTGGGCTGAATCTTAATGATCCTTTGAAAATTTGTGAAAATAAGTTTTAAAAGGGTGTTTGGGATTACTGCATAAGTTAGATTTGTGGTTTGTTAAGTGCTTGTGAGTTGTTTGCAAGTATTGGTACTTGTTATTTGGGGGCATATGTTCATCTGCTTGCAGGTTTTGAAGCTTTGAACACATTGATTCATAGATTGGCTATAAAATCTTCATAACTTGGTAAAACTGGCTAGGATTTTGAGGACACCTAGATCTAAGCATAGGTTAAGGGTAACAAGTGCTAAATCATAGTTAATCAAACCAGGGTAGAAGGATTTGAGGCTTGAAATTGGATCAAGTGTCAAGTATATCAGCAAACTGTTTCTGCATATTGTTCTTTGTTCATCAGTAACTTTTTGTGCTTTGATCTTGCTATTTACTTTGATTCAGTGTTTGATTCTTGTTGTTTTGTGTTTATTGTTAGTTTATATAGCTTGTGTGTGCATCTGGTTAAGTTTGGTTGGCTTATTTTGCTTAAATCTGCTTATTAAGTGCTTAACTGCTTATTTGCATATCTAGAGCATATCTGTGGACTGTTTGGCTTATTGTGGCTTATTGTGTGGATCATTTTGTGATTTTATTGTTGCTATTGACTCCTTGCGGTTCACTGATCACAAGGGTGCCTTTGTTTCCAATTGAATCAAACCAGAACTCTCAAATAAGCTTGGTCAATTAGTCAAAGCAGTGGGAACTCCTTTCCCCTGCTGGTTGCCACTGCTAGTGCAATTTTGGTGTCAGCTTATCAATAAGCTATAATAGCTTATTCCAACCTGCAACAACTTTGTTTTTGTAATAGGTGCTAATATTTTAACCCATTTGTTCATCCTGGAGCATTTGGGTGGTTGACTTTTAGGTTTGACTAGAAAACCAAGTCCTTTGACTTTTACATAAGCTCTTTTGTGCTTATTCTGGCTTATTGCTTGTGCTTATTGGATTTTTGTTGATTGATATTGCTTATTGAGTCCATTTGAAAGCTTTTGCAAGTTGAATCAGCTTCTGAGGTTCAGTATTTCTCAAAAACGACTATTTTGTCGTTTAGTGAATTTTTGCTTTTCTATTTTCTGGCTTATTGAGTTAGCTTATCGGAAATTTCTTTTGACAGATCTCTTAAGCATCCAAAAAGAGGGTTGTGTGTCAAATTAGAGCTTATGGCATTAGCTTATGGCTTAATGGGCTGAAAAGCCCAATAAGAATAAGCTTTGTGTTCAATAAGTTGTGATAAGCACATTTTCAGCTTTTGGGCCTTTAGAGTTTTGTTCTTAGAATTAAATTTTAAGTCAGATAGGGCTTTTCCAAGTCAATTGGGCCAAGTTTGACTTTTTGGGCCCAAAAGCCCATTTGTGTTGACTGAATTTGGATTTGGCCCATTTGAGGGCCCATTAGGGGTATTCTGGTAATTTCACTTTGATTTTCTGATTATTTAGGTTAAAATAAACTAGTTTGCAAGTTTTTAGAATTTTTTATAATTTTTGGATTTTAATATTATTTTATTATTATTTTATTATTATTTTTAAAATTTCACTTTTTCCAACTTTTTACATTTTTCTTAGGTTAAATACATTAAAATAGGAATTTAGCAACTTTTAGAATAATTTTGTCACTTATAGATTAATATTTATAATTATTTTAAGTTTTAATAGTTTTTAATTCATTTTAAATAGTTTTTATTAGTTTTTAAAATTTCTAAAAATAGTTTTTAATCATTTTAGGTCATTTTAGAGGTTTATCAATTGAAAAATCTTTATTTGTGATTTTTGATAATTTATTTGATTTTTAGGGCTTTAATTAGCATTTAAAAATTGACTATTTAATTATTTAAAAGGTTTGAAAAAGTTTTGATCATTGGTAAACTCTTAGTGTATTATTTTTGATTTTTGGTAAATTTTTGGTAATTTTTAGAATTTATTTTTATTTTTGTGGTTTTTAAGGTTCTACGTTTTAACTTTTTAATAGTGATTTTGTGTTAATTTTTATTTTTACGACTTCGTCATTTTCTCTTCTAATCCCCTTCTAAACCAAATATTAATCTCAAATCTTGTACATCTTAGTCACACACATATACCTCCTTGGGAAACGAACTTAATTGGGTCATTAACACTTGATTTTTCCTAAAATCATTTGTTCAATACTTACCGCTTTTACGCCTTTTTCCTAAAAGGTCGAATTTTACCACAATCACGTATATACTCAACAACAACTCTTTTCATACCAAAACCATTACACTCCTTACAAATTATCTAACTATACATTAACTTAAATACACAATACACAAATTTAATTTTTCTCTTTACTTAAACCATAAAACCGCCGGTTTTCCACTTAAAAACCATGGGGAGACTTGTACAAATTGAGCAATTAAGGAATGGTACTAGGAGCATTGTTCGAGAAGCTAAGTGACACATCCTTTCCTTGTGGCCTTAGCCGTGTGTATCCTCGACACCACACACAAATCTTGTACAACTTAACTATAATTGAAAACACCACTTGCCCTTCTTGGAATCCTATATGCGACGGATACAAACTCAAACCTAGAAACCTTGTACCAAAATGGAGCATTTAAGGAATGTACTTACTTAGTACAAAACAAATTCCCAAATCTTCCTCTTCCTCTCTCTTGCCGTGTCTCAACCCCAAGCCACAATTCCTCTTCACCATTTGATATTTATGAAACAAAGACACACATTCCCTCACCCTCACCACAAAATTCGGATCAAGAAAACTCTCCCACATAACACCTAGACTTAACCGAATCCTACTTCATCTCATTTACTACCAAATCAAAAAACTCCAAGCATTGAAGTCTAAACATTTAAGGCTCCTAGGACTCGTGTAAGAACAAGCCGACGCATCACTATCCTCTTTGTCATCACCTTGGTCAAGCAAGTAAGTAGAAACTCCACTAGACCTATTTCCTTATTTCTTTTACTTTCCATCTCGTATCATGCACGTATGAGCTTAAGGAATGAACTTAGGTTGCCATGCATACGTAAACTTCCATGATAATGCCATTCAAGTGACATATAAGCTACGGCTTATATAATGGGTGAGCATACCATGCCTTAGAATCCTTATTCATGAAATGGCATGTTGGAAACCTTGCTTAAAAACCTTAAGAATGAACTAGTTTATAAAGGAGCACCTTAAAAACATTCATGTTATAGAAATAATCCGAACCACTAATAAGCCCATATTGTATATAAGCCTAAAAATATAAGCTATGAATAAATAAGCCGAATGTTTTAAGCCTTAATATAAGCCCAAAATCCTCCAAATATATAAGCTCATGATTTACTAGTGGGAAAAATATAAGCCTTAGTCAAAAAGAAAATAATAAACTTATATAAGCCACATGTATAAGTCGAGACATATAAGCTAGAAACTAAACTTATATTATTAAGTAAAACTTAATATAAGCCCACTAAGTTTAGGCCCAATAGTAAGGATAATCACCATTTACTAATTACTTTAACTTTAACCAAGCCCAATAAACTTTTTACCATAACCGGATATAAATGGGCCGAGTAGCCCAATATCGAAATCAACTAGTTACTTTTTGTGCCAAAAGTGTCACATGGTCAAAGTTGGGACCGAAAGTGAAAATAGTAAAAACTACACAATTACTTTTAATTACTTTTATTACTTAGTAAAATTATTAAGCCCAATAAGCTTAAACAATTCAAACCGTGGCCCATAATGGACCACCTAAGCCCATTTAACTAATTTGAGTAACTTTTTGGGCCGGTTTTGTCAAATGCCAAAAGATATGTCCAAACTTGCAAACTAAATGAAATCCCTAGTCATTTTCGTGACCCTTATATAGTCCAAGGGTCGGTTGTGTCATTTTTGAAACTTAAAGAAAACCCTAAACCCCACTATTTATATGTCGTGGGATTGGAGGGGGGTATTTTGCCATTTCCCGAAAGTTTATCAAGCCCTAGGGGGCGTTTTCATAAAATGGGATAACTGACAAGGACTAACGATGTAATAAATATAACAGATAAAAACAAAAGGATGAAGTTTCTAAACTATTTTATTTACAAGGAGTTAGCATAATTTATTTACTTAAAAGAAATAATAAAAACTTGTCATTTGCAAAATGAATTATTTTAATTGTTTACAAACTGTACGATATTGACGAAACTAGTTAACCTTTTCCTTTTTGAAACCTTAAAAACTTAATAAGGTATAAAATTATTTATAATAAATTAAATAAAACTTAGGTATTTATTTAATTTACGATACATCTTTCCTTAAAACAAATTGATAAACACATAGGTATATATATTATTTTCCTGAACAAAAATACATATATACATCTTTAAATTCGTTATAAAAGAACTTAAGCCAACGTAACAATCCATAAACTGTGATCATGCATTTTTTTTATATGTACTATTCATCATGCATAACTATTTTTGCATTCACTAAGACATTTAAATTACTTAGGTAATTTCTCCAGTTCGTGACTATACTGTGACATCATCCTCACTACCTCATTATCACTAAGGTGAGTTCATGGCCCCATCTTTACTGTTTTATAACTGGGGGAGAAAACATACAAAACTATTTATATGCAAGCATGCACAGACAACAACAATTTATTTGCCTACTGTTTGCCCCATTCCCGTGGACTGTAATAGTTAATAGTGTAGCGCGAAATGTATGGATAGATCTATTCGGGTATTGACAACACCCGGCCTGTCGTGATCAGCTGTCACGTGATGCTTAGGCCGAGAAGCAGGTTTATGTCATTGTCGGATTAAGGGAAACCTCATCAGGATAGACCCAATGGGCGTACTGAGAATCATGTCTAGCTTCTATTACAGGGCATTAGGAACTACTGTAGTATTGGGTTGTGATGTCCTGCTACCTTCGTGGTGCTTTGCATATTGATACATTATTTAATTAAACCTGTGAATTCACCAACCTCGTGTTGACCCCCACATTTTACTTTTATGTTTTCTCAGGAAAGTAAGCAGGTTCATGCATTGGATTCCAGCATTATAGGAAAGCATCATGTTGACCATTGGGCTGGGATATTTATTTCTGTTTTATAATAAATGTGGTTTACTTTTGGACAAGATACTAAATGTGTACGATTAATTCATGTAATATGTTTTCGAATGACTTTATGATCATCGCTCTACATGCCATGTGCTATCGATCCACCCAAGTAACACCCCAACTACTATTCCGCTGCATTTGACCAACTTGGGGGTGTTACAGGAATACTATAATCCGGCCCATACTAATCCACCCAAAATAAGGAGTATTTAAAGACCAATACCCTAATTTTATTATCATTAGGTAACCCTAATCACATTCACCAAAAACGCAGCCACCAAAACCAAAACCCTTCATCCTCCGTCTCTCAATCTTACAACCTCATATCTAATCTCATCTAATAATCAAAACTATTACAGCCATACGATCATCTCATCTTTTATCATCTTTTGATCTTAATCTAAAAACAGCCATCAAAGATGAACATAAATCGTTTGCAAGTCCCACCGAACATAATCCACAAATAATTCATTATCAACACCAACCACGAAAGTTGTGATCAGAAGATTTTCTTCGATGAACAGAGAAGACCCATTTGATATCGCCTTGGATTTTGTAAAACAAAGTCTCGGGTAGGTTAATTACGAATTGCATGTTGATTGTTTTTAATTAAAACGAATCCAAGATCGAATCTTACGAAGTTGTTGTGATTCGTTCTTAATTTTCGTATATTAAAAAATATGGGTAATCCATTCACAGATCTATGATGCATGTCGTTTTTTGAGTCATAAATCGAAACCAAGAGAAGTTATTACATAGTTGTTATAAGCTTTTCATTAATTTTCGGATAATAAGCACAGATCTTTGTTACATGTTATGTTTTCAATCGAAATTAAGACAAGAATATAACAAGGTTGTTATCATTCTTTCTTTATCTTCGAAAATCAAATAAGGTTTGAGCCTTAACATAGATCTATGATGACTCCCTTTCTAAGTGCTTAAGATCTTTAAGGTCTTTAAATAATTATAACACACAAAGAAAGATGAAACTGAGATCGAGATTTGTTTAAGTCGAGTTTAAGATATGATAGGTGTTGTGAGTAGTGGAGACGACGACGGGAAATAGATAGATCGAGTCGGGGTTCAATTTGTTTTGATATGGTATTAGATTTGGTTTTACTCTCGGTTTGTTTTTAACTTTTCATGATTCCGCATCCTGTAGATTGACATGATTCCGCAACTCTTGTTAGATGGACGTGATTTCGCAACTTGAAATCTAAAAGATTTCGCAACTTAAAATCTTAAATATTTCGCAACTTGAAATCTTAAAAGATTTCGCAACTTGAAATCAATCATGATGATTCCGCAATTGCAAAAATCGAATGATTCCGCAATTGCAAAAAATCGAATGATTCTGCAACCGAAGTGCAAGATTCCGCAAAGATGGTACATTTTTTTCCCGGTTTTTTCAGGATCAGATTTTCTAGATTTGACCTTATCTTCAAGAAAAAATAAGAAACCCAGAAAAAAATGCTACTACCAGATCTGAAAAAATTGTGACTTTTGACCATAAAAGTGAAACCATGACACCAGATATGAAGTTGTAGGTTTATGGACCAGGGACAACAGGATGAATACCAGAAAGATGATACAAGATGTGACAAAACAAAAAAACTGTGACTGTTTGGACAACAAGAATGCAGCTAGACAAAAATTGTGACAGAAAGACATTGGGACAAAAAATTTAGAACAGATTCGAGACCATAAGAAATATTTTAGACCACCAAAATCGAACAATAAAACAAGAACGATCCAAGAAATGAACCGTAGCTCTGATGCCAATTGTGGATTTGCTAAAAGCTAATCCGGTGGTCTAACATGGTGGAATATGGTGGTGGAAGCCATTGTTGATAGAGAGAGAGAAGAGAGGTTGTGTGAAAGAAGGAAAAATGCATTAAAAGTGAAAAATGACACAAGCAACACCCCTCCTTGGAAGCAAAGGAGGGGTATATATAGTCACACACGATACACTTAACTATACATGAACCTAGTCTAGTCTAAACGTGTGTGATTATGATAAATAATGGGAATTCTTAAATGTCGTCACATAAAGTGAATTTCCAACATCATTTTATAAAAATCCTTATCAAAAATCATAATATAGGCTTTTGCCTTCAAAATCATTATACGAACCAAAGTCGTAAAAACATCATACAATACGTTTTATAACGTTGTATAAAGTTAAATAAAAACCGTTATATGAATATGGTTATGTAAAACCAAAACAAGAACATAAAATCAATAATAAGACCCCGTATTGCTAGTCAAGCAATTCATTGTAATTCAGTGTGTATAGCAGTATTTCGTCATTTTTGGATTATTATAAGTCGCATGACATTGTTACCTTACTACAACAAACAACGGGTAGCTAGCCTGAATCTCCATTTGCCCATCTAAATTAGCGTGTCGTCACAATAATCACGCTTGTGTAAATCTTCTCATACATAAATTCGCTTACCAATCAATGTGGCACGACGTGGATCAACCGTCAAGGCGCGAACTGGGGTGATCGTCCCCAAATAGTACTATTATATGCATAAGCGTCTACCAAATCTCGGTAGTTCACAATTCTTTCTAATGGGACTTTTAGTGACATAACCTAACTTTAATAATCCATTTCATTTCATCTGTCGGGTCATTTAATCATTCATCGGGTCATACAATCATTCGGGTTTAAATCAATAAACAAACAATCGGGACAAATGGTGTCCTATTTTATCAAAACTAACATGTTATCTCCCTCGCGGGTTTATAAAACATTTTGTAAAAACATTTAAAAGAGTGCGAGGCTATGAACTCACGTTGATGTGAGAAAGCGGGTTATCGGCAATTCAGATGTACGGTACTTGCTTCAATCACGGAAACCTCTAAATAATACTAGTCTTAGACTTTTGTCCAATGACTTTATAAAAATAACAATTATGTATACATATGATGATGAGCAAGTGGGTTTATACATCTTTACTCATTCATTATAGTGTTTATGTGTTGGAAATTTTTAAGACTAGTTACACTAGTTCAATCTTGTTTACAATTTGAAGCCCAATGGGCCTATTACAAGCCCAATACTATTCATTAGCCCAATTATAATTTTATTATCAGTATTATACTTTATATGTTGGGCCCATATGGTTTAAGCCCTATAAATAAGTTTATAAGTGTTTTACCAAATTAGTCGGGTTTATTGTCCATTAAGGCTACTTTGGCCCGTTAATGTCTATATGTTGTAAAGCTCGGGTTTTATCGGTTTTTACTTGTTATATATGTTTATATATCAGTATGTGAGTTTATAAAAGTTTACATTAGACGGGTCCAACCGTCTAAGTTTTATTTAACAAAAACGCTAATCTTTCGGTTTTATCCGAAAAGACGTAAAACTTAGTATATAGTTTTTATAACTTATAAAACTTACCAAACTACCATTTTTCTATAATGTCCATTTATTTATCCTTATGCATTTTTATATAAATGAAATATATAAGTTAGTGGGTTTTAATTCACATTTTATACTATATTTATTTGAGTGCTTATATAATAATATTAAACTTTAATTTCACAAAATTTGTCCTAAAAATCTAGTTTACTAAAATGATCATATCTAGAGTTCTACATGGAGATAGAACCCCAAGTTTTTATCACAAAAACTAAATGATATGTGCTTCATTTTATTCCTAGCTACTGATGAATCAACCTCTAAGTATTTTATAAAATTCGCCCAAAACAGTGTACTCAGATTTGCACTCTAAACTTGTTTTGATCATATCTCACTCATTTTTATGATTCCATTGCATGGCCAACTCTCACATGTGTATAACACCTAATAATTACTGTATATTGATTCCACTTCACCATTTTATCAGTTTAACATTTGGTTACTTACTGTTTTTATACAGCCATTACATTAAGCAAGATTTTAACCATTTTACATGTGGTTTTCCATCTTTTTACCCATGTTTATCAACACCAAATCCCCACATTATATTTTTAATCATCATTCATCATCATATACATATACATAAATAAATAAAATACAAGATTACATAATCAAAATAACAAGAGGATAGGAAAAACAATATCTATACCACCATTAGTGATGAAAAGATGAGTCTTTGATGAACAAGGCTTGGATTTTGATGGCAAAACTTGTGATAAACCAATATCATCTTCAAGTCTACCAACCTTTATAAACTTCTCATGGAAAATCAGCCCTATGACACCAACAAATCTTCTCCTTGGATGTTAGAATCACCTCCAACCTTCAAAGCTTCAAAGTAACTTCATCATGTGTATGAGTAACACATGATTTTATGGCTAACATAGATCAAATGAGGGTTGTTTTTGATGATGGTTGCACGAATTTTAGAGAGAGAGGAGAGGAGTGAGAGTTGTTTGCAGGAGTTTTTAGTTGCAAATTGTAAAATGAAGTGGTTTTGAGTGATTTTGTGTAAGAAGTAGCTTACAAGTTAAGCTTTAGCAACAAGTGTAACACTTATTTGTTAAGTGTTGACACCTAAGGGTGTTGGGTCATAGTTTTGGCCGGTTATGAGTGGGGGTGGGGCAAGATTTATCTTGTCTCATCCCCATTTAATTACGGGTACTCCTCGATTCTAGTTTCCTCGATTTGCGTGTCCTCGGGTCGTTTTACGAAAAACGTTTTTATAAATTATGAATCAACGACACAAAACGAATCTAATAAAAATTTTCTCATCAAAAACGGAGTTCAAAAACGTAAATACGTAATCTTAAGGTTTCCGGTTTAGTCGTAAAGGACGTTAAATTATTCACGTAAGTCATAATCTCTTCTCGTAAATTTGTGAGTTTATGAACCAACATAAATTTAAAATTACAAAATAATATTCACGGATAAATTTATTTCCTGAAATGTCGGAATGTCACCAAAACGGTGTATGTAAACGTAAGCACGTAACGTAGAATCCTCCGGTTTAGACGTAGTCGATGCTACTTCAAGACGTAAATCCAAATTTCTTCCCAAAAATAAGTGAGTTCATAATATAACATTAAAATAATGTTTTTAAATAATATTTGAGAATAAAATATAAACCATAAATTGACGGATTGTCACAGCATTTACCCCTAAACAAGATCTTTGTCCTCAAAGATCATCTTATCTTACTACTCGCTTCTTATAGAGTTAAAGCCATGTGGGTATTTCCTCCACATTCGGTCTTTTCTCACAAGTGTAATTGATTACAATACGCGAGTTTCATCAAACATAACTACGGGAATAAGATCATGCTTAATGTTGACTTACTTTCTCTATCCATGATGTTCACGGGTTTTTGATGAATGCAACTTTTCGCCGATCTAAACTTTATCAAGAAGTGATCAGATTCTCACATGATAGACATTTTATCAAATTCGATATACGAAACGTAATTCACGTAGCTCTTGAAGTCCTAGGGTAGATCCAGCCTATATGCCTTTCAAACCAATCTTTTACATCACCTTAATGGTCCCATACAACGGAGACTTATATCCCATGATCTTTCAGATCATCAATTCATTTTTCCATGGTTAAAATTTTTTGCATAACTTCGCTACCCATCTGGCACTTCAAGATCTACATTTCATATTCACATAACCTCCTGCCCACTACCGGCAGTCAATCATCAGATCCTAATTTCAACAATCATTTCAAATCTCGTGGGTCGGGTATTTTGTAAGGTTAGGTTCGTCATCATATGAAACCTTAAACCTAAAAGACATGTCCAACTCACAGTGTGTATGTCGGATGTCTTCATCCCAACTCCTGCTTACAGATGCTCTTATATTTAGATCCTAAACAGATTCGATCTTGATCCTAATACGATAATTATCAATGATAATCTCTCCAAAGGAAAACGATTATACGGTTTATTACCAAAGGTCAATCATTCAAACATAGAACAACACTTATAGTATTCTGTGTCGTTACTTTACCTCGTCCCTTCGATTGGGGTGGTACACAGTACTCTCATCAAGATTCGTTCTCAATGACTTCTGAGCAAATCTCTAGATATTCGATGCGAAGCGAGGATCTTGATAGAGATGATCGATACAGGAATACCATGTTTACACAACTCCTTTATATACAAAAGAGTCAATTTCATCATCAAGAATCTATCATTAACAGGAATGATATTAGCAGATTTGGTCAGTCTGTCGACGATGACCCAAATCGAATCAAATTCAGATGATGACCTTTGCAATAGCTAGACGTTTACTAATGTATGAGGCAATGTCTGCCTTCATAATTTGCCATTAGTACAACTTCTTCAGATAAAGATACATTTAGTCAGAAATGACATGAATGGAATACTTATACTTACGAGATTTCAATATGACTAAATCTCAAAATCCTCTATATTTAGGCAACCACAAGTGGCCCTTTTATACATTTAACGCCATCGGCTCCTCAATTCTAATGGTTCATATTAGCCACGAACCCCCTTTTATTATTTATATTATCCTTCTTACAATCATCAATTATTTCTAAATTGTTCGGGCAAATTACTTTGTACCGTCATTATTAAGGAACACAATCCTAATTGATTCTTTATCCTTTCCATATTATGTGTCAGTATCTACATTCATCTTCCCTGATGAAATAATTATCATGTCCGTATTTATTCAAAAATTATTTTTTCACATTTTCTGAGTTTTAGTTTCTTCTCAACTATCATTTTTATCCGTTTTACTAAATCCGACGTTTAAAGCGTCGATAAATATTTCAAGTAATTAAATAATAAGTATTCAATTTTTATGAAACGTAAACGTAAAAATTTTAAATTTCTTAGTTCAACCAATTATATGAAAATGTTCCAAATAAATTTGAATTTAATTAACAAGATTTTTGTTGATTTATCGAAAATAATTAATAAGATTCGTAAATGTTCGAAAAATCTTGGTTTATACTTTGGCCAAAAAATTTCTTAGTTGAAAAGCAAAAAGTGTCGTTTCAAATTTCAAGTCATGGTTTAAATGGTTTCCTCAATCCATATTAGGTTGTATTGAGGTATACACGAACATTTACCCCTAAACAGGAGTTTAGTTAAATGTTCTGGGTATACGGGAATAATCCCTCAAAAGTTCTTTTTGATAAAACATTTGTCAAAACATATTTGCACCTACTTTTTGGTAAAACCCAAAGTCTTAAAAGGGCTCTTAATCTTTGAAGAGTCAATATAGATTCTATTATCGTTAATTACATGGTCATTTAATGTAAAGGATTAAGCCTTAAATCACATGTTAAATATTCAAGGTACAAGTTTTCATTGTTCGGCCAATTCAGGGCAATCTATAAATAATTATTAACTTCTTCTTATTCTTATATACAAATAAATGGTCCTTAATGATCTCAAGCATGAATTTATCAATTTACAGCCTACACACGTGATTCACCAAATTTATGAATGCTACATGTGTATTAGTCAATCCAAACAACATAACATGAAACTCATAATCTTCATTACGAGTTCTGAATGTAGTGATTGGAATAGATAATCTTTTTCGCGGACGCGAAATTGATGATAACCATGCCGTGGATCAAATCTTCGAATATACGCTAGAACCTTGTAATTGAACGAACAAATCTATCATCTTGGGTAGTGGATATAGATTTTTAATCGTCAATTTACTTAGTTCACGGTAATTCAACAAATATAAGGTAAGATAACATCATAGCTCTTCATGATGACGAGCTCGGTAGAATAAAATCTTTCTCCGACAACTCTCTTAGTTGTACGGTAATTCCTTTAATTCAGATGATGCTGACGTACATTGCACATGCCACAGGTGCAACACCGAGAATATAATTAATACCAAATTCAACTTGCCTTAATGGCGAAAGTTTAGGTAATTCACCAGCAAATACCTCCTAAAGTTTCAGATAACGATAAACATCTTTTAATAAAATCATATTAGGTTCTTTCTAGATTATAATATCTATGACTAATTCACAACCATTCACAATATAATTTCAAGTCTAAATGCAGGATATGGTCATCCATCAAGAATTATTTAGATCACTTTTGATAATCAACATCTTATCATTTAGGGGATTTCTACTTGAGTTCCCATCAATTAAGACAATGTCGTCATGTCATAATCAATCAATCCATTCTACTGGAATTATCAACTTTCTAGTTTCATTACCGTTGATAAGATGTGAACTTCTCAAAAGACTAATAATAACACATAATCCTTCACAGATTCAAGGATATTAGGATACATAACTAACCTTAAAAGAGTAAGGTTAACGCATAATCTATGCGAGAGAATTTCAAATCAGATACAGACGAAAACATTTAACGAATATGAATATATCCCATGTTTTCATAATTTGAGTACGCATTCGAAATCTCCTCGGATCGTTACCCAGGTCATTCAAATGAAATCTAATCAAAATAAATGACCGGAACGTCGATACATCCAGTCGGGTATCAACACTCGGTAATCATATACTTTTCCAAAGAATCTTACTACGGGCGAATCGGACAAGAAGGGGATATCAATTGTCAAATAAGACAAGTTCCACAGATGAGTAAATTCAACTCAGAAGAATAAATAGTACGGGTACATATGTAGGTGTCCCTATCAATATGTCCCTATTTTTTACTTCTTGCAGATCTCATAAAATTTAATCTTTCACAATCTTGAAAGAAAATTTAGTGTTTATTAATAATTTTATGGTGACTACTAATCAGCCTTGCATGGTCCATTCCAAATTTTATGTAGGCGCGCAACTATATACAATTTCAATATTAACGATGCAATACTCAGTTCGTCAAAATTTTATCATCATGTTTATAATAAAAAAACATTTTCATGCTTAATTCTTAAATAAGAATCAAAAATAAATTTACAAAGATTTCCTTTGTTATGAAACAATTAAGTTTTCCAAGGTATTTTATAAACCACTTTATTTTGATAACAATCACTTATAAATCTCACTTTGAATAATCCTTACGGTGATGAAAATTCAATTTTTCTCAAGGAATACTATTTTATCTTTTAAAAACAATCAGTGATCTGCAAAAGAGTGATGAAGAGTTGTTCACCAAGAACTAACTACAATATAATAGGAAATGAGCTTAGCCAACTAATCATGAGGTGCATGACCTCGATGGCACTCAAAAAGAATAATCCACAACGTAACTCAATTCGAGATGAGTACTTGTTCAATGGTTGCATCACTAATACGAGCATTAGGATGAAGCAATAAAAGATAGATATCATCGATACATGTAGAATTTAGCAATCAAAGGTAGTCTTTTCATTAATCACAAACAAGTCAAAATTGTACCGTAACACATTACGTGTCACTATGTCATACAATTCCAAGAACTCATCCTACCAACTGATGTCTCAGTTAGGTTAGGGATTATTTTTAAAAGATACCACAATGAACACTAATCTACGAGAGTCATTAGGTGTCCCACCTGTCCCGGAAGATCCATCGGTCCCAATTTAGAAGAAGATTTATTCAATTTATTCGTTGGACATTGAACATCCTCGTCATTGGACAATGGCCTAGGAACAACCTTTAACACGAACCAACAATCATTTAAAAACTTATAATTTAATCATAGAACTCAACAACTTCCTCTTAACAATTTCTTATTCCATACAGGTTAAATTTTTACTTTATTCAAGTTTTAATCAACTTATACTCAATGCAACATCCTTCCTCATTCTACAATACTTTCAATTTTATTCTTAGACCTTGAAAGGGCAATAAAAGCTCGATATGATCAAAACTTAATTTCCAATCCTATAGCTGTTACAACAATAGTTATCAAATGAGTCACTAGCATGAGATGACTCACACATTTAATTAGATTTCTCGGAAAGGTACTAGTGGCATGAGGCTTTTGGGTAATAGTTCCATTGACAGCCTCAAGTGCAACATTCACCCTCTCGATTCTTAAATTTAAGAATTGGGTGACAACGAATCAGATGACACCTTTCCAGGTGGTAATGTTTTGTCAAACTACACTCTATAAGGAAAGTTCGTCATGACATCGATATCATATTTAATCTTGCAAATTCTTCTTCAATATCACAATCAACTAATATCTACATTTCTACGAATATCAACCATTTTGTTGAGATCATAAATATCCGCAACTTGGTTTAGATCAAGAATAGCTAGAATTCGTACGGGAATAGCTTCGATTAATTTACTAGGGGATTTAGGGTTCCTTGTGACAATCTACTTCGTATAAATACCTCGTATAAATATTAAAATAATCATCAAACAATCATGTAATCAAATTACATAATACATATATATATATATATATATATATATATATATATATATATATATATATATATATATATATATATATATATATATATATATATATATATATATATATATATATATATATATATATATATATATATATATATATATATATATATATATATATATATATATATATATATATATATATATATATATATATATATATATATATATATATATATATATATATATATATATATATATATATATATATATATATATATATATATATATATATATATATATATATATATATATAATCCTAGTTATATATATATTAAAATAACACTTCTCAGTTTGGCCTTATCGGTAACTCGAGAATTCTTCGGCACCGTTATATTCAAAAGATTTTTAGACATTTTGAGAAAAATGTTTATAGTTAAAAGATTTTGAAATGTATTATTCAAAACCTTGATTTTAAAAATCTTTCGTTCTTTATAACGAGAGCTCTGGTACCAAACTGTAGCACCCCCAAATTTACACAATTCAATACGGCGGAAGACTCGTTGGTGTTACGGGATAGCACATTACTCACATCATAGACAACGCTTAAAAAATCTCGTCGTTTAATAGGAAATCATTTCCATTCATAAATATCAAGTTACATAGGTCACAAGTCATATTATTTCATATAATTTTACAAAGCATTTGAATGGAAATTGTTATTAATGTACGGGCCATGAATTCTTGTCGTCTTCCCTAGAATTACCTTCAAGTACCTGAGATAAAACATGTTAAAAGAAAAGGTCAGCGATAACGCCGAGTGAATTCATAGAGTTCAATAAAACCATTAATATATCATCGGTATATAATTATTATCGAAAATCATTTTTGTAAAAATCATTGTAATAGGCCATAAAATAGCCAAAGTCATTTTATACAAATCCTTATCAAAAATCATAATATAGGCTTTTGCCTTCAAAATCATTATACGAACCAAAGTCGTAAAAACATCATACAATACGTTTTATAACGTTGTATAAAGTTAAATAAAAACCGTTATATGAATATGGTTATGTAAAACCAAAACAAGAAAATAAAATCAATAATAAGACCCCGTATTGCTAGTCAGGCAATTCATTGTAATTCAGTGCGTATAGCAGTATTCGTTATTTTTGGATTATTATACGGGCCGCATGACATTGTTACCTTGCTACAAAAACAACGGGTAGCTAGCCCGAATCTCAATTTTCCCATCTAAATTAGCGTGTCGTCACAATAATCACGCTTGTGTAAATCTTCTCATACATAAATTCGCTTACCAATCAATGCGGCACGACGGGGATCAACCGTCAAGGCACGAACTGGGGTGATCGTCCCCAAATAGTACTATTATATGCATAAGCGTCTACCAAATCCCGGTAGTTCACAATTCATGCTAATGAGACTTTTAGTGACATAACCTAACTTTAATAATCCATTTCATTTCATCTATCGGGTCATTTAATCATTCATCGGGTCATACAATCATTCGGGTATAAAGCAATAAACAAACAATCGGGACAAATGGTGTCCTATTTTATCAAAACTAACATGTTATCTCCCTCGCGGGTTTATAAAACATTTCATAAAAACATTTAAAAGAGTGTGAGGCTATGAACTCAGTTGATGTGGGAAAGCGGGTTATCGACAATTCGGATGTACGATACGTGCTTCAATCACGGAAACCTAGACAAATAATACTCGTCTTAGACTTTTGTCCAATGACTTTATAAAAATAACAATTATGTATACGTATGATGATTTTATACATATGATGATGATCAAGTGGGTTTATACATCTTTACTCATTCATTATAGTGTTTATGTGTTGGAAATTTTTAAGACTAGTTACACTAGTTCAATCTTGTTTACATTTTGAAGCCAAATGGGCCTATTAAAAGCCCAATACTATTCATTAGCCCAATTATACTTTTAATATCACTATTATACTTTATATGTTGGGCCCAAATAGGTTAAGCCCAGTAAATAAGTTTATAAGTGTTTTACCAAATTAGTCGGGTTTATTGTCCATTAAGGCTACTTTGGCCCGTTAATGTCTATATGTTGTAAAGCTCGGGTTTTATCGGTTTTTACTTGTTATATATGTTTATATATCAGTATGTGAGTTTATAAAAGTTTACGTTAGACGGGTCCAACCGTCTAAGTTTTATTTAACAAAAACGTTAATCTTTCGGTTTTAGCCGAAAAGACGTAAAACTTAGTATATAGTTTTTATAACTTATAAAACTTACCAAACTACCATTTTTATATAATGTCCATTTATTTATCCTTATTCATTTTTATATAAATGAAATATATAAGTTAGTGGGTTTTAATTCACATTTTATACTATATTTATTTGAGTAGTTATAAAATAATATTAAACTTTAATTTTTTACAAAATCAGTCCTAAAAATCTAGTTTACTAAAATGATCATATCTAGAGTTCTACATGGAGATAGAACCCCAAATTTTAACCACAGAAACTACATGATATGTGCTTCATTTTATTTCCAATAGCTACTGATGAATCAACCTCTAAGTATTTTATAAAATTCGTCCAAAACAGTGTACTCAGATTTGCACTCTAAACTTGTTTTGATCATATCTCACTCATTTTTATGATTCCATTGCATGGCAAACTCTCACATGTGTATAACACCTAATACTTGCTGTATATTGATTCCACTTCAACATTTTATTAGTTTAACATTTGGTTACTTACTGTTTTTATACAGCCATTACATTAAGCAAGATTTTAACCATTTTACATGTGGTTTTCCATCTTTTTACCCATGTTTATCAACACCAAATCCCCACATAATATTTTTAATCATCATTCATCATCATATACATATACATAAATAAATAAAATACAAGATTACATAATCAAAATAACAAGAGGATAGGAAAAACAATCTCTATACCACCATTAGTGATGAAAAGATGAGTCTTTGATGAACAAGGCATGGATTTTGATGGCAAAACTTGTGATAAACCAATATCATCTTCAAGCCTAACAACCTTTATAAACTTCTCATGGAAAATCAGCGCTATGACACCAAAAAATCTTCTCCTTGGATGTTAGAATCACCTCCAATCTTCAAAGCTTCAAAGTAGCATCATCATGTGTATGAGTAACACATGATTTTATGGCTAACATAGATCAAATGAGGGTTGTTTTTGATGATGGTTGGACGAATTTTAGAGAGAGAGGAGAGGAGTAAGAGTGGTTTGTATGAGTTTCTAGTTGCAAATGGTAAAATGAAGTGGTTTTGAGTGATTTTGTGTAAGAAGTAGCTTACAAGTTAAGCTTTAGCAACAAGTGTAACACTTATTTGTTAAGTGTTGGCACCTAAGGGTGTTGGGTCATAGTTTTGGCCGGTTATGAGTGGGGGTGGGGCAAGATTTATCTTGTCTTATCCCCATTTGATTACGGGTACTCCTCGATTTGCGTGTCCTCGGGTCGTTTTACGAAAACCGTTTTATAAATTATGAATCAACGGCACAAAACGAATCTAATAAAAATTGTCTCATCAAAAACGGAGTTCAAAAACGTAAATACGTAATCCTAAGGTTTCCGGTTTAGTCGTAAAGGACGTTAAATTATTCACGTAAGTCCTAATCTCTTCTCGTAAATTTGTGAGTTTATGAACCAACATAAATTTAAAATTCCAAAATAATATTCACGGATAAATTTATTTCCTGAAATGTCGGACTGTCACCAAAACGGTGTAGGTAAACGTAAGCACGTAACGTAGAATCCTCCGGTTTAGACGTAGTCGATGCTACTTCAAGACGTAAATCCAAATTTCTTGCTAAAAATAACTGAGTTCATAAAATAACATTAAAATAATGTTTTTAAATAATATTTGAGAATAAAATATAAACCATAAATTGATGGATTGTCACACTAAGTGTTAATTCCGCATAACACTTGGATTGTTCATATAACAACAAAGTTTCTCTAAGTGTTAAACTTGATTCAATCTCGTTAACACAAAGTTAATCGATCTAAGTTTGGGATCAACATAAAACGCATGTAGTAGTTTATTTACATTTACATTTTCAATAAATGTCACCTAAAAATGAATTTTGGAAGTGCTATGATGCTTAATTCTAGCATTGCATGAGGAAACGGAAATGGTTTAGTATGGGGAGTGATGAGGCTGCATTTATACATAGTCTCATCGTCCAAATTGGGCTTAAAACGCTTAAAATGTCATAAAATACCCCAAAATATGCTTGTGTTTATTCATTGTGTATTTTAGGTACGGATATCGTAAAATCGACAAAAGAGAACAAGAATCAAGCAAAAACGAACACGGGAAACGAAGCCGCATAAAGAACCAGACCCGAATCATGATTTTCCATTGAAGTCCTTGAAGTTTGAAGATTTTTCAAGATTGGTCCCTCAATAAAATTGAAGACTTATCACTTTTGGCCCTTGTAAAACTCTAATATTACATGTATGGTCCTTAAGTTTCAAGATTTTCCATGTTTGGCCCTTGAAGAATGCTATAATTAGAATATTGGTCCTTGATTCCTTATATACAAATGAGAGGGGGAAGTTTGTCATTTGCTCAAAGTCATAATACAAAGGATATGAAGAAAGGCTGTTGAAAACTTAATATTAACACAATCTAGAAAGTGGGGAACCAAAATTGCCCAGACAAACATACTTCACCATCCAAACAGCATCCACCACATCACCCCACTACCACCTCTCCTCCAATCACACGCCCATACCTCACACTCCCCTCCACATCACCATTCCACTCACCCTATACTTAATTAATTTTGAAAAACATTTATTTAACCCTAAATATGGTGGGAAACGGTTAGTATTTAATCATCACCCCACTAATCCCCACTCTTAATCCCAGACGAACCCTAATCCTAATTATACTCAAATCAAAGGGGTTTATCCCCAATCCTTCTAGAAACATAATTAACCCATCCCTTAACACAACCCCACTCTCAAAAACCTCTCCCGTGACTCCAATGGGTCCCACGTGTGTCCCCTGCTTCACTAAATTGGGCAAAAGCGAATCTTCACAGTCCAATCAACGAACCACAAGGATTTCTTCTTCCCAAAGTCTTCATTGGACGTCCAAGATCAATTCTCAACAACTTGCAATAACAAACTGCCAAGAAACAGTCACATGAAGCAAACTGATCACTTTTCAAGTTTGAATTTCAAAGGGCAGTTTCGGAAATTCTTTAGTTAGGGTTATTGTTTTTTATGTTTTCTAGAATAGTCCTATCTTGTGTATAAATATGTGTCGCCTATGACACATACCTCTTTTTCTAGTTTTTATCTCTCTTTGTAAACTTTTATTTATGGAATATTTAAAGTAATTTATAAAACCTTGCAATTGAGATATAATACTGAGTTCCAAGTTTACTGTTTTATTAGTATAATCTTTTATTTTCTTGCAAAATAGTTAATTCTTCATCAAAAAAAATTTGTTCATAATTTTTTGGCAAAAATTCATTTTGAGACCCAAAAGGGTTAAGCTTTGTGTGTTTTTGGACTGACAAACCAGCATACAAGCCTAAGGTTTTTGTTATTTTCAGTTGATACCATTTTCTTTTGTTCAAAAGTTTGGTTCCAAAAGGAGGTTTTTCAAAGATTTTCAAATAAATCTTGTTTTCATATCTTGTTAACATCTTACTGTTTCAAAAGCTTGAACCAAAATCTGTTTGACGCCAGCTTTTGGTCAAGCTTGTGAAACTTGAACTTGTTTAGTTTCTTGTTGTGTTCAAAACATGAAGGAAGTAACAGGCATTTGTTGATCCCAAACTTAGATCGATTAGCTTTGTGTTAACGAGATTGAATCAAGTTAAACACTTAGAGAAACTTTGTTGTTGTATGAACAATCCAAGTGTTATGCGGAATTAACACTTGAATAAAGAACAAGTAAAACAAACTTTCACTTTTGATTGAACAAACTTTATTACAATGAAAGTCGAATACTGAATAATGTGTATTTTCTATAAACCCTATGACCTCCTTTTATAACATAAAGAGTCGTGTAAAATGGATAACCTATCAACTATTTTAGTAAAAGATAAATATAGAAAATACAATATTTGAGTATATCCTTTCTTCAAATAACAAACGTGTTGACTAAGTTTTCCTATCAGTGCTTGGACTTCTTCTTATCAGAGCGCTTGGATACTTCTTGTCAATGCTTGATCTGTCAGCGCTTGATTTCTTCCTATCAGCGTCCAATTAACTCTTGTCAGCGTTAAACTGTCTTGGCTAATTTTATTCCCAACAATCCTCCCCTAAACTTGATATCTACTCTAGTAATCAATTTTCTAAATAAAAACTAATTACAAGGAGGATTCTTACAAATACAAATCACATGTTAATTAGATAATAAATAAACCTAATTAAATCTTTGCCAACATCACTAGTATAATCCATTTCCAGCTGTGTAGACACCCCATCTTCTTTAAAACTTTCTTGGACATAGGATATTCAGCATCCACAAGAAGATATTCTGAAAACTTTTTAGTGCTCAAATGGTAAACACCAGCTACTGAATGTAGACGCCATTGTGGTCCACTGATATCATCCAAATCCAACCGTATTGGATCTGCTTCATCTAGTTCAAACATCCTTTTGAAGGATGTACAGATCTTTATTCCATTGACTGAAGTAGGTGCTTCAGCCTCATACTTGGCCTTCATCAATACCGAAAGTTCTACCAAGTCTTCTCTATCCATGCTTGCAAACAATGAGATGAAAGAAGTAAAAGTATGTACCTTCTTTCCATACCTGGTGATCATCCAGAACCCACTTGCATCTTCTTCATAGTTAACAATTGGGTTTCTGTAATCTAAAGAAAATACCTCTGCAACATGTGAAGCTTCTAATGGTGAGAGCTTAATGATCTTTCTGATAACAGCTTCACTAGGATTCACTCTATCCAAAGCTGGGAAATCAATAGGAAGTCCCTTCTTCACTGGTCTTGTTGCAATTGAAGCCTTTTGGATATGTATCTCTTCTTTAATTTCTTCCTTTCTTTCATCAGAAAGGAGTCTGATAGTATTTTCTTCTTGAACATGTGCCCAAATAGGATATGCACGAAACTCCAATTCATCAAAGGATAACTTCTACAATTTCTTAAAAGTCCAACCCCGAAGCATATAATAGAGCTCCTTTATATCCCGCTTAAGCTTTGAAAGAACCTTTCTAGACTTATACTTCAAGATTACCTTGCAATCTCGTTGAACTCTAGGTAGAATCTCGAAACCCTAAATTTGATCAGAAATTGCCATGTTTGGATTTTCTGTAACTTTATTTTCCCATGCAAAATACATTTTCACCACTTCAGGCATTTCAAAATAAACTTTCATTTTCAACTACTAAAATCTTTCCTTAGCAAACTCCTCTCCATACTCCAACCTCTCTGGATCTTCAATAATCATAACACTAGAATCTGGGCTCTCATCATCACTACCACCTTTTTATTTCTCTGTAGTAGCCCAGTCCTTTTCTTGCAGTTGTGCAGCCAAAGCTTGATCAAATTGTATATGGGCTTCATTCTTGTTTGGTTTCTCAACTTCCACTAAGACTGCTTTACCCTTGTATTTTGCTCCAATAGATGGTAAAGTAGTTGGTAGTACCTGTGCTGAAACATCCGTAATAATAACTGGTGGTTGGGGTACACCAATCATACTTGTGGGTCTATCAACGCCTTCTTTACTCTTGTCAGCGCTCAAATTATGAACATCAGCCGCTGACTTGGTAACCTCTTCCAGCATCTCCACAAATGATAATTTATTTGGAGTGATCAAGGAAACATCAATGACTGGCTTCTCCTTCAAGCTTGCCAAAGTTTTAGCAACTTCTACCTATTTTGTACTAAAAGAACCACCTTCTTCATCCTATGATCCCTTGGAACTCAAGTTGAAAGAGTCTGTTGGTGCATATTCCTCCCCTTTGTAAGAATCCTTCCCTGATGAAAGGACTCTTGCTTGCTGATAGGTGTGAAAACACACATCCTTTTACCACTTATTTCTGGCTAAAACGAGACCAAAACACGTATTTAATATCATTTGTTTGGAATTATGCGTGGTTTTTGTGTTTATTGTGTTTTTAGAGTCAACCAGATGAATATTGAAGAAAACATGGGATTGCACGGGTTTCATCGAAGAAAAAGACTCAAGACGAAGTCTATTGTCCAAGAGATGCAAAAGATTTGAAGTCATTGTGCCTATTTGAAGATCTATCAAAGAAAAGGGCCAAAGATGGAAGATTCATATATGTCGAAGAATTCGAGTCTATTAAACAAAAGATTATAAGACGAGTTGGAATTATTCACCGACACTTCTCAAAATCCAAAGTCGGAAACATTTGTTTAAAGAGACGTAAAGACCAAAGATGAAAGAAGAAGAGAAGTCCATTTACAAGCCCACAATCAAACGCCTATAAATAGGACTTCTCCTCACAATTTGGGGAGTTAGTTAGTTTTTCATTTTTTCATTTTCTCTAGTTTTAGAGAGAGAAAGTTCCCAACTTTCTCTCATTAAGTTTTTCTTTGTTTTCATCTTTTAAATTTAAGCTTTCTTTAATCTTTGCATTTGGATTCCATTAATCAAATTCAAGTTTAAGTTTAAGCTTTGTGTTCTTTAATCTCGTTCTATATTTCTTGGTTTGTTTTATCTTTGATTCGAATTACATACTTCATTTATGTGATTTGATGATTTCGTGATTGAAGGATTAAACTTCTTAGTTTATACATAAGCACTTACACGTATAAGTTATAAGCTCTCTATGCTTATTGGCTTATTTCTTGTTTTAGCTTATTGGTTTTCGGATTTCATCAAGGTTTTAGTCACTCAAAAGTTTCGTTTATATAGTTTATGATTTTATGTTCTCGAAAGTTGTCAAATTTAAGCTTTTTGAAATGTTTAAGTTGCGGGTAAAATAGCTTACTGATTTTGCTTATTGAGTTCTAAGGTTGCCACCATTTTCGGATTAAGTAGAGCTTCCATCGAAATCCTGGGGATTCTCCACATTCCGACGGGTTACTGGTTTTGATCGCAATAACCCTTAAGGGTTTTACTTTGCGATCGGTTGGTCATTCCCCCTTATTCCGATCTGGATTGCGATCGCATATTCCGACGGGACTAAGGTCTTGGTTAAGACGAAACTCTGCCCATTTTTCGACAGCAATATTCTGATAGATGCACATTGCGACAGAGCCATATTCCGATAGAATTGACTTTAACATTCCGACAGCTTTACATTTATGTATTCCGATGGTTGTGATTTTGGTTCATTCCGATGGAAATGATTTGCAATATTCCGATGGACTGAGTTTTTTTTAAGTTTTTAAGTTTTATAAAGTTCTTTCTAAATAGCTTTTAGTTTAATATTTAAACGCTTTAATTTCGCTCAACGACAATTTCATACTTGCTTTTAATTTAAAATAGATAATCAAACCAACCCCTTTTTAGTAACCAAGAACAACCATTCCACTTTGAACCGTGATCAATTCGAGAAGATTCCGAGAACTAATCTGAACCCCAATGAAAAGATCATTTATCAAATGGCGCCGCTGCCGGCTCTTCTCGTTAAGATTAACAGTTTTTTGTGAGAACTTGGATTTTGGGATCCGTTCACCGTGAACGTTTCTTTTTCTTTAAAATTTTAAAAAAATCCTAAAAAAATATATAAAATTTTCAAAAATACAAAAAAAAAAAAAAACCATAAAAAGACAAAAATATTTCTTGTTTGCTTTGTTAGTCCTTTTGCAGGTGCATGCGTACACGATCAACGTCTTATCAAGAGCCCGAGCCTCTCGAAGACTTAGACATGGCCGGTGTACACAACAATAATAAAAATCCACCTCAAAACAATAACAATAATAACAATCCACCTCTCAACAACAATAATAACAACAACAATGAACCTCTACCGGACAATCGCCCGATGATTGAACTTTTGAAAGCACATGTAGAGGGAAACAATGATCCAATTGTCATACCCGCGATTGCAGCCAACAACTTTGAGCTCAAATCCGGCTTTATCCAGATGGTCTCTGCTCAACCATTCTTCGGGCGTACCATTGATGATCCACATGACCACATCAAAAGGTTCTTGCAACTCACAAATACGGTCAAATTCAATGGTGTTCCACAAGAGGTAATCCGTTTACAACTTTTTCCCTTTTCTTTAGAGGGACAAGCCCGGCATTGGCTTGCTAAGGAACCGCCACAAAGTATTCTGACGTGGACGGATTTGGAGACCAAGTTTATAAACTACTTTTTCCCACCCTCTCGTACTACCGCTTTGCGGAATGAAATTATCAATTTTGAACAAAAGTACGATGAGTCTTTTAGTGAATCTTGGGACCGTTTTAAAGATCTTTTAAGAAAGTGCCCACAACATGGTTTTACCAAAGTGCACCAAATTAATACTTTTTATAATGGTTTAAGCATGAATGATCAAGATTCACTAAACAGTGCCTCGGGGGGTAATATTTTGGTTAAGACTTCTAATGCCGCTTGGGATATCATTGAGAATAAGTCTCGTGTGCAAACCAAGAGTGTTCGGACCAATGCCGTTAGTGCTAATACTAGTGACAACGACAAGCGACTTGACAAAATTACCACGCTTCTTGAATCGCTTGCCGCCCAAACCGCTAGCAACACCAACAACATCAACGCTAAAAATGCTCATGTCAATGCTGTCAGCCAACCATGTGAAATATGAGGGGGTCCTCACTCGTACACCACTTGTACCACCACCCAAGACTATCCTAGTGAGAATGTTAATGCATCATACGGTACCTATCCTTTGGCCGCTTATCAAGCTCGTCCTCAAGGAGACCGCAACTTGCTTAGCTATCGCTCAAAAAACTTTCTTTCCCCGCCCGGTTTTCCTCCTAACAACCCAAACAAACAACAAAACCTCAATCGCCCTACTCAACAACAACAACAACCTCGTGCACCATACCAACCACCTCAAAGACAACCATATCCACCTCAAAGAAACAACCAAGTTTACCAACAACCTGCTTATCAACCACCCGCCTATAATGCTTTTACCAACCAACCCACCGCATTACACCAAGATATTGGAACCTACATGAGGACTAATGATGTGATCCTGGACAATCTCCAGCGGGAAGTGCTCAAATTGAAAGCAGACATGGTGAAACAAGGAAACGATCTTCGAGCTGATATGAGAAACACTTTGACAATTCAAACGAATGACTTAAGGAACATGATGGCTAGTTTCTTCCAAGGTAATAAACCCTCTTCTTCGGGTACTCTTCCGAGTAACACCGTTGCGAATCCAAGAGGGGAGATGAAAGCAATCACCACTCGTAGTGGCAAAGGTACCAAGGAACCCGAGCTTCTTATACCTCCACCGGTGATTGTGACTAAGGAAAACGAGTCACCTACTCTTATTCCTCAACCTTCTATTTCCCCAATTCCTCCACCTCTTACTTCTACCCCTCCTCCACCCAAGGATGTGAGTGATCCTACTATTCCAAATCCTTCCTCTTCTTCCGATATACCTTATCCCTCAAGGTTGAGGAAAGAGAAGCTCAAAAGCAAGGATGATATTCAAGTTTCAAACTTTCTCAAAATGTTTAAACAATTGAATTTCAACATCTCCTTCGCTGAGGCTCTCGCTCACATGCCCAAATACGCAAAAATGTTCAAAGATCTTCTTAGCGACAAGGAGAAGCTTCTTGATATTGCTAACACCCAACTAAATGAGAATTTCTCTGCAGTGCTCTTAAGGAAATTGCCAACCAAGCTTGGTGATCCGGGTCGCTTCTTAATCCCTTGCAACTTCCCGGGAGTAGAGAATTGCATGGCCCTAGCCGATCTAGGTGCCAGTATTAACTTAATGCCTTTTAGTGTCTGGAAGCAATTATCTCTCCCTGAGCTAGTCCCCACCAAAATGACTTTGGAATTAGCTAACCGTACGGTTTCTTATCCAGTGGGGATAGCCGAAGACGTTTTTGTAGGAGTCAACAAATTCACTTTTCCTGCCGATTTCGTTGTCGTTGACTACGACATGGACCCTCGTATGCCATTGATCGTTGGTCGTCCATTCTTGAGGACCGGTCGCACTCTCATCGATGTTGAAGCGGGTGAGCTTATCATGAGAGTGGGTGACGATAAAATTGTCTTCAACATGGGAAAGCTTTCTAAACAGCCTTATTCATACGAGAATGTTAATTGTATTTACATTCTTGACGAGGCTTATGAAGAACACTTCAAAGATGCTTGTAAAAGTATTCCTACCTCTCTTCCCAATGTTGAGACCGTTTCCTCTATTGATTCATCACTATCTCTATTTGGAGAAAGTGATTTCCTTTGGAAAGATTTGGAAGCCACCATGGGAGATTTGAACTTAGAACATGACGATTCTCCACCAACTGGGATGAAGATCTTCGCCTCATTGAGAACCTTCTTAAAGAAGACAATATTTCTCCACCATCTCCCAAGGCTATTGCTATTGATGAACCGAATTTGAATACGCCTCCCATCGAAAATCCTCCGGATTTAGAACTTAAGGAGTTGCCGCCCCATCTCGAGTTCGTGTTCCTTGAAGAAGAGAAGAAGTCGCCCGTCATCATTGCTAAGGACTTGAAAGAAGAAGAGAAATCTCGCCTCATCGTCGTGCTTAAAGCTCATAAGAAGGCAATTGCTTGGAAAATTTATGACATCCGCGGAATTGATACAAACTTTTGTACTCACAAGATTCTCATGGAAGATGACTTTAAACCCGCAATCCAGAGCCAAAGAAGGGTTAATCCTCGCATTCATGACGTCATCAAACAAGAGGTTATCAAACTTCTTGATGCCGGCTTGATTTACCATATCTCGGATTTGCCGTGGGTAAGTGATAGGTGTGTAAACACCCATCCTTTTACCACTTAATTCGGGCTAAAACGAGACCAAAACACGTATTTAATATCATTTGTTTGGAATTATGCGTGGTTTTTGTGTTTATTGTGTTTTCAGAGCCATCCAGATGATTATTGAAGAAAACATGGGATTGCACGGGTTTTACTGAAGAAAAAGACTCAAGATAAAGTTTATGGTCCAAGAGATGCAAAAGATTTGAAGTCACTGGGCCTATTCGAAGATTTATCGAAGAAAAGGACCAAAGATGGAAGATTTACATAAGTCGAAGAAACTCAAGTCTATTAAACGAAGAAATTAAAAGACGAGTTGAATTTAATCGACAACAAATCCCGAGTCAGAATCGAAAACGGAAACTTTTCTGAAAAGACGAAAAGACAAGAAGAACGGGAGAAAGCCCACTCACCAACCAAAAGACAAGCCTATAAATAGGCCACCCCTCACACATTTTAGGCAGTTAGTTTTTAGTTTTCCTCTCCTTCCCTTTTTTCTCTTTTTAGTTCGTATCATCACCATCACCACTAGGGTGATTGGTGATTTTAATCTTTGTTTTTCCAATCTTGTTATTTTAATCCTTGTTTGATCTTGTTAAAACATTAATCATTCAATACAAGTTCTTTGTTTAATCTTTCCATTTCATCTTGTTCATCATCATCTTTATCTTCAAGTTCTTAAGTTCTTATTTTATTGATTTTGATCTTCAAAAGTTGTTGGGATTTGTGTTTTTGTTGATGGGATTTGTAGTTTATGGTTAGTAGATGCTTTGTGATTGATTTATTTATGTTTTTGGTGAAAAATTTGGTGATTTGTGGTTTAAAATCGGTTTTCCTTGTTCTTCGGGTATATTACTGTATCTGGGTTTCTGAAAGTTCCGGATGAACAGTAAGTTCCGGATGAACATATAAAGTTTCGAATAAAGCTGTTTTCCAAAAGTTCCGAGTGAATAAAAAAGTTCCGAATTAGTTTTGTTTAAAAAAGTTCCGCATGAATCACAAAGTTCCGAATGAAATAAAAACTTCCGAACGAAGCAAAAGTTCCGAATCAGAAGAAACTTCCGAATGAACAGTGACTTCCGAGTGAAACTTCCGAATGAACAAGTAAGTTCCGAATGAACAGTGACTTCCGAATGAACCTAAAGTTCCGAATGAAGGCTAAGTTCCGGATGAGTACTTAAGTTCCGAATCAACCTCTTTGTCCAAAAGTTCCGGATGAACCTAAAAGTTCCGAATGAAGGCCAACTTCCGAATGAACAGTAACTTCCGAACCAACTTCTTTATCAAAAGTTCCGGATGAAGGTTAAAACATCCGAATCAATTTCTTGTTAGTGTTTCTGTTTTACTGTTTATCTGTTTCTTTACTTTTATTTCACAACTTATATTTCATACTTCAACTTTAACTTTAATTTTAATTTTAATCTTAATTTCAATTTTAATTCAAAACTTTATTAATTTTCATTATAGTAATTGTATTTGATTTAAATTTTCATTTAAACTCTTTATTAGATTAGAAAACCAAACCCTTATATTAGTAACCAAGAACAATCATTCCACTTAAGGCCGAGATCAATTCGAGAGGATATCGAGATTTAATCTAAACCCATACAAAATCATTGTATCAAATGGCGCCGCTGCCGGCTCTTCTCGTTAAGATCAAAAGTTTTTTGTGAGAACTTGGATTTTGGGATCCATTCCCCGTGAACGTTAATTTTTCATAAAAATTTTCAAAAACCCTAAAAAATATAAAATTTTCAAAAATACAAAAAAATTAAAAAACATAAAAACCAAAAATACTTTTGCTTTGCTTTTCTTTGTTCGTTCTTTTGCAGGTGTATGCGCACTCGATCCACGTCTTATCAAGAGCCCGAGCCTCTCGATAACTTAGACATGGCTGGTGTACAAAACAACAATAACATACCACCTCCGAACAACAATAATAACCACAACAACCCGCCTTTCAACAACATGAACAATAACAACAACAATGAGCACCTTCCGGATAATCGCCCGATGATTGAACTACTGCAAGCTCATGTTGATGGCAACACGGATCCAATTGTCATACCTCCAATTGCCGCCAACAACTTTGAGCTAAAATCAGGTTTTATCCAGATGGTCTCCGCTCAACCATTCTTGGGACGTACCATTGATGACCCACACGACCATATCAAGAGATTCTTGCAACTCACCAACACGGTCAAGTTCAATGGCGTTCCACAAGAGGTTATAAGGTTACAACTTTTTACCTTTTCTTTAGAGGGACAAGCCCGACATTGGCTTGCTAAGGAACCGCCACAGAGTATTCTCTCGTGGATGGATTTGGAAACAAAGTTTATCAATTACTTTTTTCCACCCTCTCGTACTACCGCATTGCGGAATGAAATCATAAATTTTAAACAAAAGTACGATGAGTCGTTCAGTGAATCTTGGGATCGTTTCAAAGATCTTTTAAGAAAATGCCCACAACATGGTTTTACCAAAGTACATCAAATTAATACTTTTTACAATGGTTTAAGCATGAGTGACCAAGATTCACTGAACAGTGCCTCGGGGGGTAATCTATTGGCTAAGACTTCCAATGCTGCTTGGGACATCATTGAGAATAAATCTCGTGTGCAAACCAAGAGTGTTCGGACCAATGTCGCTAGTGCTAGCACAAGTGACAGCGACAAGTGATTGGACAAAATCACTACGCTTCTTGAATCGCTTGTCACCCACACCGTCAGCAACAACAACAGCAACAACGCCAAAAACGCTCAAGTAAACGCTGTCAGCCAACCTTGTGAGATATGCGTTGGTCCTCACTCTTACACAACTTTTACCGCCACCCAAGACTACCCTGCTGAGAATGTTAATGCAGCTTATGGCACCTATCCTCCACCTGCTTATCAAGCCAGACCTCAAGGTGACCGTAATTTGCTTAGCTATCGATCCAACAACTATCTTTCACCACCTGGATTTCCTTCTACCAACCCAAACCAACAACAAAACCTTAATCGCCCTCCTCAACAACAACAACCTCGACAACCATACATACCTCCTCACAAGCAGCAACAACCACCTCAACGTAACAACCAAGTTTACCAACAACCTGCTTATCAACCACCCGCATACAATGCTCCTCCCAACCAAACCACCACTGCATTACACCAAGAGGTTGCAACCTACATGAGGACCAATGATGTGATTGTGGAAAATCTCCAACAGGAAGTGCGAAACTTGAAAGCAGACTTGGTAAAGCAAGGAAATGATTTGAGAGCCGATATGAGAAACACGTTGGATACCCAAACTAATGATTTGAGGAACATGATGGCTAGTTTCTTCAATGGTAATCAACCCTCTTCTTCGGGTACTCTTCCGAGTAACACCGTTGCGAATCCAAGAGGGGAGATGAAAGCAATCACCACTCGAAGTGGCAAAGGTACCAAGGAACCCGAGCTACCTATACCTCTACCGGTGGTTGTGACTAAGGAGAACGAGTCACCTGCTCCTATTCCTCATCCTTCTCCTTCCCCAATTTCTCCACCTCTTCCTTCTACCCCTCCTCCACCCGTGGTTGTGAGTGATCCTATTCTTCCAAAGCCTTCCTCTTCTTCCAATATACCTTATCCTTCAAGGTTGAGGAAAGAGAAGCAAAAGAGCAAGGATGATATTCAGGTTTCGAACTTCCTTAAAATGTTCAAACAATTGAATTTCAATATCTCCTTCACTGAGGCTCTCGCTCACATGCCCAAATATGCGAAAATGTTTAAAGATCTTCTGAGCGACAAGGAAAAGCTCCTCGATATTGCCAACACCCAACTTAATGAGAATTGCTCTGCAGTGCTCTTAAGGAAATTGCCAACTAAGCTTGGTGATCCGGGTCGTTTCCTTATCCCTTGCAATTTCCTGGGAGTAGAGAATTGCATGGCCCTAGCCGATCTAGGTGCCAGTATTAATCTCATGCCTCTAAGTGTTTAGAAGCAATTATCTCTCCCAGAGCTAGTCCCCACCAAAATGACTTTGGAATTAGCTAACCGTACGGTTGCTTATCCAGTGGGGATAGCCGAAGACGTCATTGTAGGAGTCGACAAATTCACCTTCCCTGCTGATTTCGTTGTCGTCGACTACGAGATGGACCCCCGTGTGCCACTAATTGTTGGTCGTCCATTCTTGAGGACCGGTCGCACTCTCATCGATGTTGAAGCTGGTGAGCTTATCATGAGAGTGGGTGACGATAAAGTAGTCTTCAACATGGGAAAGCTTTCTAAACAACCTTATTCATATGAGAGTGTTAATTGTATTGACGTTCTTGATGAGGCTTGTGAAGAAAACTTCAAAGATGCTTGTAAAAATATTCCTACCTCTCTTCCCAATGTTGAGACCATTTCCTCTATCGACTCATCACTATCTCTATTTGGAGAAAGTGATTTCCTTTGGAAAGATTTGGAAGCCACCATGGGAGATGTGCATTTAGACAATGACGATTCTACTACCAATTGGGATGAAGATCTCAGCTTCATTGCAAACCTTCTCAAAGAAGACAATCTTTCTCCTCCATCTCCCACGGTCATTGCTATCGATACTCCGACTTCGAATACGCCTCCCGTCGAAAATCCTCCAGATTTGGAACTTAAGGAGTTGCCGCCCCATCTTGAGTATGTATTCCTTGAATAAGAGAAGAAGTCGCCCGTCATCATCGCAAAGGACCTAAAAGAAGAAGAAAACACCCGACTTGTCGCCGTGTTGAAAGATCATAAGAAGGCTATTGCTTGGAAGATTTCAGATATTCGTGGAATTGATCCTCACTTCTGCACACACAAAATTCTCATGGAGGACGACTTTAAGCCCACAATTCAAAGCCAACGAAGGGTGAATCCAAAGATACATGAAGTCATCAAAATAGAGGTTATCAAACTTCTTGATGCGGGTATGATTTACCCTATTTCGGATTCCTCATGGGTTAGTCCAATCCATTGTGTGCCCAAAAAGGGCGGAATAACCGTTGTTCCCAATGAACACAACGAGTTGATTTCCACTCGTCTCGTCACTGGGTGGAGAGTTTGTATAGACTACCGCAAACTCAATGATGCCACGAGAAAGGATCATTTCCCTCTACCTTTTATGGACCAAATGCTTGAACGTTTAGCGGGTAATGAATATTACTGCTTTCTTGATGGTTTCTTGGGTTATTTCCAAATACCCATCGATCCCCAAGATCAAGAGAAGACGACATTCACTTGTCCCTATGGCACATTTGGTTACAAAAGAATGCCTTTTGGCTTATGTAATGCGCCCGGGACTTTCCAAAGGTGCATGTTAGCTATCTTCCATGACATGGTTGAACAAACCATGGAAGTCTTCATGGATGATTTCTCGGTCTTCGGAGATTCTTTCTCTTCTTGCCTTGCCAATTTGGAACGCATGCTTAAGCGGTGCGAAGACACTCGCCTTGTTCTGAATTGGGAAAAAATGCCATTTTATGGTAAAAGAAGGCATCGTGCTTGTACATAAGATCTCGAAAGCCGGTCTTGAAGTAGACCGTGCTAAAGTCGATGTTATCGCAAAGTTGCCTCCACCTTCAACTGTGAAGGGTGTGAGAAGTTTCCTGGGTCATGCGGGCTTCTACCGTCGATTCATCAAAGATTTTTCTCAAATCGCTCGCCCGATGACCCACCTCTTGGAAAAAGATACTCCTTTTCTCTTTTCCAAAGAGTGCCTTGAAGCCTTCAACTCGCTAAAGGATAAGCTTACTAAGGCACCCGTCTTGGTTACCCCTAATTGGGAGCTGCCTTTCGAGTTGATGTGCGATGCTAGTGATTTTGCTATTGGAGCGGTTCTGGGACAAAGAGTGAACAAACACTTCCAACCGATCCATTACGCTAGCAAGACAATGACGGGGGCACATTTGCATTATACGACAACCGAAAAAGAGCTTTTAGCTGTTGTCTATGCTTTTGAAAAATTCCGCCCCTATCTTGTCCTTTCTACCACCATTGTGTACACCGATCATTCCGCGCTGAAGTAATTGTTGACAAAGCAAGATTCCAAACCAAGACTTCTTCGCTGGGTTTGCTGCTCCAGGAATTTAAAATCGAAATTCGCGATAAAAAAGGAGCTGAAAACCTAGCCGCGGACCATCTCAGCAGACTTGAGGATCCTTACCAAGGGGATCATCCGAATAGAGAAATCAATGATTCCTTTCCCTTGGAGACCTTAATGTCTATAAACTCGAAGTCGAATGAAACCCCGTGGTTTGCGGATTTTGCAAACTACTTGGCGGGTGGAATTCTCAAGGAAGGGTTGACGTCCCAACAAAAGAAAAAGTTCTTCACCGACATCAAGACTTACTTTTGGGACGACCCTTACCTATTCAAACAATGTGCCGACCTGATTATTCTCCGATGTGTTGACGGACCGGCAGCGTCGGAAATCCTTTATGCTTGCCACAAAGGACCCACCGGTGGTCACTTTGGTCCCAACTACACCGCCAAAAAAGTGTTTGATTCGGGATTTTATTGGCCCTCCATATATCGTGACGCTCACGATATGGTTAAAAGATGTGATGTTTGCCAAAAACAAGGCACGATCACACATAAAGACGAGATGCCTCAGAATTTCATTCAAGAGTGTGAAATTTTTGATGTTTGGGGTATCGACTTTATGGGGCCATTCCCTTCTTCTAAAGGAAACAAATACATCCTTGTAGCCGTTGACTACGTTTCAAAGTGGGTTGAAGCCAAAGCTTTACCTACTAATGACGCAAGGGTGGTTTGTAACTTTTTGAAAGCTCTTTTCGCTAGATTCGGTGTGCCTCGTGCCATTATTAGTGATCGTGGGACTCATTTCTGCAATGACCAATTTGCTCGAGTCATGGCTAAGTACGGTGTAAATCATCGTCTTTCCACAGCCTACCACCCACAAACTAATGGCCAGGCTGAAATATCCAACCGAGGTCTTAAGCGAATTCTGGAAAGAACCGTGGGAGAGCATCGTGCCTCATGGGCTGATAAACTTGATGATGCTTTGTGGGCTTTCCGTACTGCTTACAAGACCCCAATCGGCTGTACACCTTATCGTCTTGTGTACGGGAAAGCGTGCCACCTCCCCATTGAGTTGGAGCACAAGTCTTATTGGGACTTGAAGTGGGATAATTTTGATATTAACAAAGCCGGTGACCTACGCAAGATCCAACTCAATGAGCTCAATGAACTCCGGAATGAGGCTTATGAAAATTCTTTAATCTATAAGGAAAGGACTAAGCTCATTCACGACTCTAAGATTAAAAACCGAGAGTTCCATGTTGGAGACAAAGTCTTACTTTTTAACTCTTGGTTGAAAATCTTCTCGGGAAAGCTCAAATCTCGTTGGTCCGGCCCATTCACTATTGCCGAAATTTTTCCATATGGTACTCTCGAGCTCGCTCAACCTAATGGACCTAATTTTAAGGTGAATGGCCAACGAGTGAAGTTGTACTTTGGTGAGGACACCTCTCAGGAGGTGATTCCATCCCTCACCACGTTCCCCATGAACTAATTTTGGGCCGAGTCAGGCTCGTGACTCGGTTATAAAAAACAAGCGCTCCTCGGGAGGCAGCCCGAGTTTCTATCCTTTATGATTTAACCTCCTAAGTGTAGGGGGAGCCTCTATAGAGTGTTTGTATTTGTGTGGTGATGTGATTACAGAGATTAGTGCACTCTTGGACACTTTGAAGAACCGTGCACCCGTGTTATCCAAAATCTGGTTCTATCTCTCAACTATCGTGATTCAATTTTCTTCATACTCACATTTGAAATTGATCACTTTAGTCGTCTCTTCCTTAACTTGAGTTAACCAACGTGCACAATGTCATAAGTGTAGGGGAGACTTTTCCCACATGCTTAAACATTGAGGACAATGTTTATCTTAAGTGTAGGGGGGACTTCTATCAAAGTTTTAAGTGGACTTTTCCATGAAAATGCCTTCATTTAACCGGAAAATCATATTTTTCAACATTTTTCAAATTTTTTATTAACTTTGGCCACTTAGTCGTAATTTTTAAATTTTTATCGTTGCTTTCATATGTATATATTCCGCAATAAAGTCAAAAATATTAATAAAGTGGTGTAGCTAGTTTAGAAGTCTTTGACATATTAGGCCCGTTACGTTTATTTTGACTCAACCCGAATAGACTTATCCAAGTTTATTCTAGCTAGTATCCTTAACCATGTAGACCTTAATTGGTTTATTAGGCTAAGTATCCACGAGTCTCATTACTTGAGATTCTAAATTGTGGAGGACGAAAAATGATAGAGTCAATTATAAGTCGGTATTCTTGCGCAAGCTCACTTGGTGTAATTATTTGCCTTTTCTCCCATCACTTGCTAATATTTATCTGCAATAAGTAAGGTCGTACGATTTGAAAGGTTACTTAGCTTCTAGCCCAAGATCGTTTAAAAGTTGCTCGGTAATGATAAGAGTTCATAGCCAAGGCATAACTTATGAAGCGGGGCGCGAAGATTGGCGAGTCCGAAAAGGCCCTAACAAGGCATGAGGATTCCATTTTATTGCTGAAGATCCAAAGTGATGTGAAAAGCATTATTCCTAAAGTCAATATGAAGGATCAAGACTCACGACGAAAAGCAATCAACTCCCGTAAATATCATGGAGAAGTCTATCCGAAAAGACCCTAACAAGGTATGAGGATAAATAGATCCAAGTCCGAAAAGGAGGCGCATCGTTGTATCTCAAAATCCCAAATAGAGATTGAAGAAATAATCATGAAGTCGTGGTCAACAAAGTTGGAGTACCTCTCAAAAGTCTCCAAGTGAAGAAACTCTATTATGATGAGAAGACCATTATCTCAAGAACGTCTCTCGAAGATATGAAGTATGAAGTACATGCCAAATATCGTCCCGAGAAAGGTCTCAAATCGTGAACCAAGTTATGCCAAGATATGAACTTTTTGATATCCCGAGAAGCAGTTTTAAGAGATTTTGTCCTTTAGCTAACTATTGATCAAATCGTCCTACTTTGCTTTCAGCCTAAATAAACTATCGAAATAAGTCCAAAAATGCATCTTCATGATCATTCTAAGACAAAAATAAAATATAAGAGATACACCTAGGAATAAGGGAGTTTAAGCATTTAATTAAGCCATGTGTGTAAGTGTTTGAATTGCTAACTTATAATAACAATGATCTCGTTTTTAAGCTTAGTTTGGGGAACGTGAAACTTGAGGGTGATAAATCTTCGCAGCATAAAAGCCCTAATGTAAGTCATTGATCTCTTTGCAAAGTTATTTCCATGTAGCTATTTTCAAGTGAAAATGGTTTTCTATCCTTTTAAGTTTTAATTTCTTTTAGTACTTTAATTTTTGTTTAGTAGTATTTTAATAAGGCCAAGGTTGATTAATTATGAGAAAAGTGTAAATTTGCTTCATCACTAAGCATTGCATGAGGGCATGGCAATGGTTAAGTGTAGGGGATTTGATAGGTGTGTAAACACCCATCCTTTTACCACTTAATTCGGGCTAAAACGAGACCAAAACACGTATTTAATATCATTTGTTTGGAATTATGCGTGGTTTTTGTGTTTATTGTGTTTTCAGAGCCATCCGGATGATTATTGAAGAAAACATGGGATTGCACGGGTTTTACTGAAGAAAAAGACTCAAGATAAAGTCTATGGTCCAAGAGATGCAAAAGATTTGAAGTCACTGGGCCTATTCGAAGATTTATCGAAGAAAAGGACCAAAGATGGAAGATTTACATAAGTCGAAGAAACTCAAGTCTATTAAACGAAGAAATTAAAAGACGAGTTGAATTTAATCGACAACAAATCCCGAATCAGAATCGAAAACGGAAACTTTTCTGAAAAGACGAAAAGACAAGAAGAACGGGAGAAAGCCCACTCACCAACCAAAAGACAAGCCTATAAATAGGCCACCCCTCACACATTTTAGGCAGTTAGTTTTTAGTTTTCCTCTCCTTCCCTTTTTTCTCTTTTTAGTTCGTATCATCACCATCACCACTAGGGTGATTGGTGATTTTAATATTTGTTTTTCCAATCTTGTTATTTTAATCCTTGTTTGATCTTGTTAAAACATTAATCATTCAATACAAGTTCTTTGTTTAATCTTTCCATTTCATCTTGTTCATCATCATCTTTATCTTCAAGTTCTTAAGTTCTTATTTTATTGAGTTTGATCTTCAAAAGTTGTTGGGATTTGTGTTTTTGTTGATGGGATTTGTAGTTTATGGTTAGTAGATGCTTTGTGATTGATTTATTTAAGTTTTTGGTGAAAAATTAGGTGATTTGTGGTTTAAAATCGGTTTTCCTTGTTCTTCGGGTATATTACTGTATCTGGGTTTCTGAAAGTTCCGGATGAACAGTAAGTTCCGGATGAACATATAAAGTTCCGAATAAAGCTGTTTTCCAAAAGTTCCGAGTGAATCAAAAAGTTCCGAATGAGTTTTGTTTAAAAAAGTTCCGCATGAATCACAAAATTCCGAATGAAATAAAAACTTCCGAACGAAGCAAAAGTTCCGAATCAGAAGAAACTTCCGAATGAACAGTGACTTCCGAGTGAAACTTCCGAATGAACAAGTAAGTTCCGAATGAACAGTGACTTCCGAATGAACCTAAAGTTCCGAATGAAGGCTAAGTTCCGGATGAGTACTTAAGTTCCGAATCAACCTCTTTGTCCAAAAGTTCCGGATGAACCTAAAAGTTCCGAGTGAAGGCCAACTTCCGAATGAACAGTAACTTCCGAACCAACTTCTTTATCAAAAGTTCCGGATGAAGGTTAAAACTTCCGAATCAATTTCTTGTTAGTGTTTTTGTTTTACTGTTTATCTGTTTCTTTACTTTTATTTCACAACTTATATTTCATACTTCAACTTTAACTTTAATTTTAATTTTAATCTTAATTTCAATTTTAATTCAAATCTTTATTAATTGTCATTATAGTAATTGTATTTGATTTAAATTTTCATTTAAACTCTTTATTAGATTAGAAAACCAAACCCTTTTATTTAGTAACCAAGAACAATCATTCCACTTAAGGCCGAGATCAATTCGAGAGGATATCGAGATTTAATCTGAACCCATACAAAATCATTGTATCAGTAAGTCCCGTCCATTGTGTGCCCAAGAAGGGCGGAATAACCGTTGTTCCCAATGAACACAACGAGTTGATTCCCACTCGTCTCGTTACTGGGTGGAGAGTTTGTATCGACTATCGCAAACTCAATGATGCCACGAGAAAAGATCACTTTCCTCTTCCTTTCATGGATCAAATGCTCGAGCGTCTTGCGGGTAATGACTATTACTGCTTCTTAGACGGTTTCTCCGAGTATTTTCAAATTCCCATCGATCCCAAAGACCAAGAAAAGACCACATTCACTTGCCCCTACGGAACATTTGCTTACAAATGCATGCCTTTCGGTTTATGCAATGCTCCTGGGACGTTCCAAAGGTGTATGATGGCTATCTTCCATGACATGGTGGAAGACACTATGGAAGTATTCATGGATGATTTCTCGGTTTATGGCGATTCTTTCTCTGCTTGCCTTGCCAATTTAGAGCGTATGCTGAAGCGGTGTGAAGACACTCGCCTTGTTCTTAATTGGGAAAAATGCCATTTCATGGTAAAAGAGGGCATCGTGCTAGGACACAAGATCTCCAAAGTCGGTCTTGAAGTGGACCGTGCTAAAGTTGATGTTATTTCTAAGTTGCCTCCACCTTCAACAATGAAGGGTGTGAGAAGTTTCCTTGGTCATGTGGGCTTCTACCGTCGCTTTATCAAAGATTTTTCTAAAATCGCTCGCCGGATGACCCAACTCTTGGAAAAAGATACTCCTTTTATCTTTTCCAATGAGTGTATTGATCCCTTCAACCTTCTAAAGGATAAGCTAACTAAGGCACCGGTCTTGGTTACCCCTAATTGGTAGCTTCCCTTTGAGTTGATGTGCGATGATAGCGACTTTGCTATTGGAGCGGTTTTGGGCCAAAGAGTGAATAAACACTTCCAACCAATCCATTACGCTAGCAAGACAATGACGGGGGCTCAATTGCATTACACGACAACCGAAAAAGAGCTTTTAGCTGTTGTCTATGCCTTTGAAAAGTTCCGCCCTATCTTGTCCTTTCCACCACAATCGTTTATACCGATCATTCCGCGTTGAAGTACTTGTTAACTAAACAAGATTCCAAACCAAGACTTCTTTGCTGGGTTTTGCTACTTCAATAATTTAAAATCGAAATTCGTGATAAGAAGGGAGGTGAAAACCTAGCCGTGGATCATCTTAGTAGACTTGAGGATCCTTACCAAGGGGATCATTCGAACAAAGAGATCAATGACTCTTTTCCCCTGGAGACCTTAATGTCTATCAACTCGACTTCTGATGAAACCCCGTGGTTTGCAGACATTGCAAACTACTTGGCGGGTGGAATTCTCGTTGCCGGGTTAACATCCCAGCAAAAGAAAAAGTTCTTCAAAGACATTAAGACTTACTTTTGGGATGACCCGTATCTATTCAAACAATGTGCTGATTTGATTATTCGCTGATGTGTTGATGGACCGGCAGCTTTAGAAATCCTTGACGCTTGCCACAAAGGACCCACCGGTGGTCACTTTGGTCCCAACTACACCGCCAAAAAAGTGTTTGACTCGGGATTTTATTGGCCCACCATCTATCGTGACGCTCACGAAATGGTTAAACATTGTGACGCTTGCCAAAAACAAGGCAAGATCACACATAAGGACGAGATGCCTCAGAATTTCATACAAAAGTGTGAAGTCTTTGATGTTTGGGGTATCGACTTTATGGGGCCATTCCCTTCCTCTAAAGGAAACAAATACATCCTTGTAGCCGTTGACTACGTTTCAAAATGGGTTGAAGCCAAAGCTTTACCCACTAATGACGCAAGGGTGGTTTGTAACTTTTTGAAGTCGCTATTCGCTAGATTCGGTGTGCCTCGTGCCATTATTAGTGATCGCGGGACTCATTTTTGCAATGACCAATTTGCAAGAGTCATGGCTAAGTATGGTGTAGATCATCGTCTTTCCACCGCCTACCACCCACAAACTAATGGCCAGGCTGAAATCTCTAACCAAGGGTTAAAGCGAATTCTTGAAAGAACCGTGGGAGAGCATCGTGCCTCATGGGCCGATAAACTTGATGATGCTTTGTGGGCTTTTCATACCACATACAAGACTCCGATTGGTTGTACACCATATCGTCTCGTGTACGAGAAAGCATGCCACCTCCCCATTGATTTGGAGCACAAGGCTTACCGGGCCTTGAAGTGGGCTAATTTCGATATCAACAAAGCCGGTGACCTACGCAAGATCCAACTCAATGAGCTGAATGAAATCTGGAATGAGGCTTATGAAAATTCTTTGATCTATAAGGAAAAGACTAAGCTCATTCACGACTCTAAGATTAAAAACCGAGAGTTCCAAGTTGGAGACAAAGTTTTACTCTTTAACTCTCGGTTGAAAATCTTTTCGGGCAAGCTGAAATCTCGTTGGTCCGGCCCATTCACCATTGCCCAAATTTTTCCATATGGTACTTTCGAGCTCTCTCAACCTAATGGACCTAATTTTAAGGTGAATGGCCAACGAGTGAAGTTGTACTTTGGTGAGGACATCTCTCATGAGATGATTCCATCCCTCACCACGTTTCCCATGAACTAATTTTGGGTCGAGTCAGGCTCGTGACTCGGTTATCAAAAACAAGAGCTCCTCGGGAGGCAACCCGAGTATCTATCCTTTTCCGTTTTAACCTCCTAAGTGTAGGGGGACCTCTATAGGGTGCTTGTGTTTGTGTGGTGATGTGATTACAGGGATAAGTGCACTCTTGGAATCTCTGAAGAACCGTGCTCCCGTGTTATCCGCAATCCGGTTCTATCTCTCAACTATCGTGATTCAATTTTCTTCATATTCACATTTGAAATTGATCACTTTAGTCGTCTCTTCCTTAACTTGATTTAACCAACGTGCACAATGTCATAAGTTTAGGGGAGACTTTTCCCACATGCTTAAACATTGAGGACAATGTTTATCTTAAGTGTAGGGGGGACTTCTATCGAAGTTTTAAGTGGACTTTTCCATGAAAATGCCTTCATTTAACCAGGAAAATCATATTTTTCAGCATTTTTCAAATTTTTAATTAACTTTGGCCATATAGTCGTAATTTTTAAATTTTTATCGTTGCTTTCATATGTATATATCCCGCAAAAAAGTCAATAATATTCATAAAGTGGTGTAGCTAGTTTAGAAGTCTTTGACATGTTAGGCCCGTTGCGATTATTTTGACTCAACCCGAATAGACTTATCCAAGTTTATTCTAGCTAGTATCCTTAACCATGTACACCTTAATTGGTTTATTAGGCTAAGCATCCACAAGTCTCATTACTTGAGATTTTAAATTGTGGAGAACGAGAAATGATAGAGTCAATAATAAGTCGGTATTCTTGCACAAGCTCACTTGGCGTAATTATTTGCCTATTCTCCCATCACTTGCTAATAAATTATTTGCAATAAGTAAGGTCGTACGATTTGAAAAGTTACTTAGCTTCTAGCCCAAGATCGTTTAAAATTTGCTCGGTAATGATAAGAGTTCATAGCCAAGGCATAACTTATGAAGCGGGGCGCGAAGATTGGCGAGTCCGAAAAGGCCCTAACAAGGCATGAGGATTCAATTTTATTGCTGAAGATCCAAAGTGATGTGTAAAGCATTATTCCCAAAATCAATATGAAGGATCAAGACTCACGACGAAAAGCAATCAACTCCCATAAAGATCATGGAGAAGTTTATCCGAAAAGACCCTAACAAGGTATGAGGATAAATAGATCCAAGTCCGAAAAGGAGGCGGATCATTTATCTCAAAATCCCAATTAGAGATTGAAGAAATAATCATGAAGTCGTGGTCAACAAAGTTGGAGTACCCCTCAAAAGTCTCCAAGTGAAGAAACTCTATTACGAAGAGAAGACCATTATCTCAAGAACGTCTCTCAAGATATGAAGTATGAAGTACATGCCAAATATCGGCCCGAGAAAGGTCTCAAATCGTGAACCGAGTTATGCCAAGATATGAACTTTTTGATATCCCGAGAAGCAGTTTTAAGAGATTTTGTCCTTTAGCTAACTATTGATCAAATTGTCCTACTTTGCTTTTAGCCTAAATAAACTATCGAAACAAGTCCAAAAATGCATCTTCATGATCATTCTAAGACAAAAATAAAATATAAGAGATACACCTAGGAATAAGGGAGTTTAAGCATATAATTAAGCCATGTGTGTAAGTGTTTGATTTGCTAACTTATAATAACAATGATCTCGTTTTTAAGCTTAGTTTGGGGAACGTGAAACTTGAGGGTGATAAATCTTCGCAGCACCAAAGCCCTAGTGTAAGTCCTTGATCTCTTTGCAAGTTATTTCCATATAGCTATATTCAAGAGAAAATGGTTTTCTACCCTTTTGTTTACTTTAAAGTTTTAATTTCTCTTAGTACTTTAATTTTTGTTTAGTAGTATTTTAATAAGGCCAAGGTTAATTGATTATGAGAGAAGTGTAAAATTGCTTTATCACTAAGCATTGCATGAGGGCATGGCAATGGTTAAGTGTAGGGGATTTAATAGGTGTGAAAACACCCATCCTTTTACCACTTATTTCTGGCTAAAACGAGACCAAAAAACGTATTTAATATCACTTGTTTAGAATTATGCGTGGTTTTTGTGTTTATTGTGTTTTCAGAGTCAACCGGATGAATATTGAAGAAAACATGGGATTGCACGGGTTTCATCGAAGAAAAAGACTCAAGAAGAAGTCTATTGTCCAAGAGATGCAAAAGATTTAAAGTCATTGTGCCTATTTGAAGATCTATCAAAGAAAAGGGCCAAAGATGGAAGATTCATATATGTCGAAGAACTCGAGTCTATTAAACAAAAGATTATAAGACGAGTTGGAATTATTCACCGACACTTCTCAAAATCCAAAGTCAGAAACATTTGTTTAAAGAGACGTAAAGACCAAAGATGAAAGAAGAAGAGAGGTCCATTTACAAGCCCACAATCAAACGCCTATAAATAGGACTTCTCCTCACAATTTGGGGAGTTAGTTAGTTTTTCATTTTTTCATTTTCTCTAGTTTTAGAGAGAGAAAGTTCCCAACTTTCTCTCATTAAGTTTTTCTTTGTTTTCATCTTTTAAATTTAAGCTTTATTTAATCTTTGCATTTGGATTCCATTAATCAAATTCAAGTTTAAGTTTAAGCTTTGTGTTCTTTAATCTCGTTCTATATTTCTTGGTTTGTTTTATCTTTGATCCGAATTACATACTTCATTCATGTGATTTGATGATTTCGTGATTGAAGGATTAAACTTCTTAGTTTATACATAAGCTCTTACACGTATAAGCTATAAGCTCTCTATGCTTATTGGCTTATTTCTTATTTTAGCTTATTGGTTTTTGGATTTCATCAAGGTTTTAGTCACTCAAAAGTTTCGTTTATATAGTTTATGATTTTATGTTCTCGAAAATTGTCAAATTTAAGCTTTTTGAAGTGTTTAAGTTGCGGGTAAAATAGCTTATTGATTGTGCTTATTGAGTTCTAAGGTTGCCACCATTTTCGGATTAAGTAGAGCTTCCATCGCAATCCTGGGGATTCTCCACATTCCGACGGGTTACTGGTTTTGATCGCAATAACCCTTAAGGGTTTTACTTTGCGATCGGTTGGTCATTCCCCCTTATTCCGATCTGGATTGCGATCGCTCATTGCGATCGCATATTCCGACGGGACTAAGGTCTTGGTTAAGACGAAACTCTGCCCATTTTTCGACAGCAATATTCCGATAGATGCACATTGCGACAGAGCCATATTCCGATAGAATTGACTTTAACATTCCGACAACTTTAAATTTATGTATTCCAATGGTTGTGATTTTGGTTCATTCCGATGGACATGATTTGCAATATTCCGATGGACTGAGTTTTTTTTAAGTTTTTAAGTTTTATAAAGTTCTTTCTAAATAGCTTTTAGTTTAATATTTAAACGCTTTAATTTCGCTCAACGACAATTTCATACTTGCTTTTAATTTAAAATAGATAATCAAACCAACCCCTTTTTAGTAACCAAGAACAACCATTCCACTTTGAACCCTGATCAATTCGAGGAGATTCCGAGAACTAATCTGAACACCAATGAAAAGATCATTTATCACATGCCTCATCCTAGCTTGGGCAGCCTCCAAAACAACGAGTCTCTCCCTCAATTCCTTGAGTTCAAGACCTGACTTGTGACAATCTGTACAAGGTCTGCATTTTGCTTTTGCAAGCTAATGCAGACCGCCATCAATTCTAAAATGGTGCAAGGTTCCAGTCTGCCCTCCGCTTGAATGGGAATTTGACCTCCCAAAGTAGATTCATGGGGCATGGACGAGGTCTTAATGATGTTAGGACTGTCTTGGCCTGCATCTAAGCTAGAACCAATAGTCCCAGCCCCACCCATGTCACCAACCATACTTGTGGTGGTGGTTTTCTCTGCTACATAGCTAGGACCACCAGAGGAGAACACTCTAGCAGTCCTTTGGCGTTTTTCCAACCTATAGTCTGGTGGTATAGAAAAGGAAGTGGATTGAGGGTCTGTTTGGTGGTTAAGGGGTGTTTGGGATTGTGGTAGAATGGTGTCAGCGTCTGGATTTGTAGTGTCAACACCAACATTTGTAGTGTCAACGTTGAATGGTTGGGGTGAGATAAGTTGTTCAAGCAATGGGTCTGGTTAAGGTTGTGGATGAGGTTGAGGGTTTGTAGCTGCCATAATAACAACAAGCATGGCTTGGGTGAGGGGTAGGTCTCTATAAGGTTCAGTGTTCATATTCCCAAAATAGCTTTCTTTTGAACAGGGATCGTATAAAAATTGTCATGATCCCTATTGCAATACCCTTGTAAGTCAAAAACCATTTGCAAAAACCTAGGGTAAGCAAGAGTCATCTTGTTACCCTTATTATGACACATGCCATCAAAAATCATTTTAGAAAAGTTATACTTTTGCCCAGTTGCAAGACACACAATGACCCTCCCAATTTATCGGTTGATTTCATTGTGTGAGGAGCATTTTGGACTCAAACATTGAAGAATGACATGTATAAGGTACTTCCAAGCTGGGGGAAATTGTTGTTTTGTATATTTGTTTAAAAGGCCTTCTTCAGGCAAAGGATAACCCAAGGCTTGGAATCCTTGATCTAGCTCTGTAATGGGTAGGGTGGTTATACCATCTGCATCATTAAGATGCAAAGCTTGGCGAACCAAAGCTTCAATAACCACCCATGGAACCCCATGGACAATAGCAGTCAAAGTCACTTCATTAACTGTTGAGGAACTCACTGTGTTCCAAAACTGTTTAATATGTGTGACAGGAACAAGAGGAGTATGTGAAAGTGCATACTTTAATGGGGACGCATTCAAATACTCAACCATCTGACTATATTGGGGAAACAGAGTATTATCAGCTTGCAAATAAGCCACCATGTTATGTTGACTCCTGAACCCCAATTCTAACTATATAGGTTTAAACTTTGGTGCCATTTAAGATTGAAGAAAGAAAACTGGAATAAAAGTTATAGAAAGATGAAGGTTTGAGAAAGTAAAGTTTAGACAAGAATAAGCAGTTACACTGTTTGAAAGAAATAAGCCAAATATATAGGAGAGGTGAAAATATGTGATTGGTCAAAATGTGAGGCAGTTATATTCAAAAAGTAATCATGAAAATCTTGAAAAATATATAACTTATCTCAAGCATTAATAAAAAGTTACCAACTCCTAAAATTACGGCCCATATTTTCGTCAAAAATAACAACTGGGTAGGACCCAATGTGTGTCAACGGTAAAAAACAATGTATCAGCGTCCAACGGCTATATTCTTGTCAGTGTTGGAAATTTGCCATGTCAGCGTTAAAATTGGTCTTATCAGCGTTTGGAAAGAAACATGTCAGTGTCCAAAAATAAAAATAATTAAAAAGAAAAAGAACCTTAACAAAGTAGTTTATCCTAGTGAAGATAACTCATAGTCTGAAAATCGCTAGAGGGCGGCAAGCACTGTCCAATCATGCACACTTCCTTAAGCAAGATAGACATAACTGTCCTCAAGTGTCCCTTGCTAACCAAAGTTCTTAACAAGGAAGTTATCTCATGTAAACCTTTTGTAACTTCCCAGGTAAGCCCAATAAAAACGTACCCAAGTCTCCCAACCGACCAAATCCAATTCTATGCCAAAAAGTCTTGGCAGCGTGCACAATATATCAACCTTGCATGCTACAGTGCCTCACGATTTGGAAAACTAACTCGTACTCACCAGTGGACACAATCTAGAATTGTGATGAGAGTATTCTAAGAATACCCAAAAATCCTAAAGGTTTCCTAAACCTCCCTTTAAACTATGATATACAAAGTTTCCAAAAATAAATATGCAATAAAAATTTATGTCAAGATAGGAATGTAAACATTCCAACCATCATCCATTAACTTGAACACATCCCAAGTAAGCTCCAAAGATCTATAAACAACTCTGTATCCAATTGTACAATGCTCATATTTCCTGCATGATTAGATCAAAAACCATAAAACTAACATATTGATGTCAGCATCCATTCTAACTCTTATCAGCGTTAAAATAACATGTGTCAGCGTTAGAAAAATAAAGTGGAAAACCTAATCTTGTACAAATACTAATAACAGTACACATCATGTACACACTATACAATGACTTCAAAAACACATTTAGGTGAGATTGATCATTCCAATACTTGTTACCAAGTATTCGAACCTCCCAACATCAAAAGGTTTAGTTAAAAGATCAACCACATTTTCTTCTTTGTCTACCCTATCTGGATGTATTAAACCTTTTTCAAAACAATCTCTTATAAAATGATATATAATTTCTATGTGTTTTGTCTTAGAGTGATGTAAAGGATTCTTAATAATGTAAAATGTACTGTTATTATCTACAAATATCTTGGTACGCATAAAATTATACCCATAATCCAACAACTGGATTTGTATCAATAGAACTTGTCCATTACAAGCAGCTGCTGCAACATATTCTGCTTCAGTTGTAGAATTGGCCACCAGTGTTTGTTTCTTGAATTGCCAAGATAGCAATATGCTCCCAAGAAATTGGCATCCACCAGTTGTGGACTTCCTATCAAACTTGTCACCTCCATAGTCACTGTCTGAATAACCAATAAGCTTCAGTGGATAATCCTTTGGATACCATAATCCCAACGTAGGATAACACCTAAGGTATCTAAAGATTCTTTTGATAGCATGAAGATGACACTATTTGGGAGTCACTTGAAGGCGTTCACATGCACACACAGCAAACATGATGTCAGGTCTAGAAGCTGTAGGATACATCAATGATCCAGTCATTTATCTATAATGCCTGACATCCACCTCTTTTCCATCTCCAGTCTTTCCCCAAGGGTGATCCCTATCCATGGGTGTGCTAGCCCATTTTTCATATAGAGAAAAACCAAACTTCTTCAAGATTTCTGCTACATACTTGTCTTGAGAGATAAAGATACCATCTTCTTTCTGTTGGACTTGTAAACCTAGAAAGAAGTTCATCTCTCCCATTGCACTCATCTTGAACTTGTCTGTCATGAGCTTGGAAAAGTCTTCACTCATCTTTGGACTTGATGAACCAAAGATGATATCATCCACATAAACCTGAACAAGTAGAAAGTCCTTACCAATCTTCTTGGTAAATAAGGACTGGTCTATGGTGCCCCTCTTAAACCCATTTTCCACTGGATAGGTGGACAATGTTCCATACCATGCTCTTGGGGCTTGATGAAGTCCATACATTGCTTTCTTTACCCTATACACTTTATCTAGATGTTCTAGATCTTCAAATCCAGGAGGCTACATCACATAAACCTCGTCTGCAATTGTGCCATAAAGAAAGGCACTCTTCACATCCATTTGATAAACTGTGAAGCCCATGCAAGAAGCATAGGCTAGGAAAATCCATATTGCTTCAATCCTTGCAACATGTGCAAAAACCTCTTCATAGTCTATTCCCTCTTCTTGTGTATAGCATTGAGCAACTAAATGTTCCTTGTTTCTGACCACAATGCCTCGTTCATCTTTCTTGTTTCTAAGAACCCAACGTGTCCCAATAGGTCTTACATATTTTGGATAATCCACTAACTCCCAAACATCTTGAAATGCAAACTGGTGAAGCTCATCCTCTATTGATTCCACCTAAGTTGGTTCTTTGAGAGCATCAAAAATCTTCTTGGGTTCCTGTTGTGACATAAAACAAGCAAACAAACATGCTGGTACAAGAGGGGTATCAACCTTCTTGTGGATATTGGAAATGAAACCTCCTTGAGTCTGATGAGACCTTCTTGTTTGAACAGGAGACAAAACATTACCAATGATTATAGAAAGAGGATGATTTTTTATAGTAGTTGTATGTGTTCCTCCTTCAATAAGTGTGTTGTCTTCAATCTCAATCTCCATGTTGCCAATATCATCTTCATATCCACTTCCCTCCTCACTAGAATGAACCTCTTCATGAACTATAGAAGGTCCACCTTGTTCAAGAGTATTGGAAGAGAATAAATGGTCAAATGGGTTGTCAGCGTTTGAGCCATCAACGCCTGAATTTGACCTGTCAGCGTCGGATTTGCCTTTATCACCGCTTGAAGATTCATGCATGTTTTCATCAACTGGCTTTTCTTGTGGACCTACTTCCTCCTTATCAGCGGCAGCAGATTGTGCCAATCCATTAGTCCATATAGGAATGGTAACATACTCAAGAATATGGTATGATTTGACTGCATGTGATCCTTCATCCTTATCAACCTGTTTACCTACAATTTCAACAATAGGTTCTTCCACAACATTGGAATCCTTTTTCACAATGTCTGGATTAGTAACATGCATATAATTCAAGGTTCTAGATCAAAGAACCAATTTGGTCCACTCTCAGGATCACTAGGTTTACTCTCTAAAAACTTAAAATGTACTTTTTCAAGTATACGTTTTTTCTTTCTTATTGTAAACCCTATATCCTTTGCTCTACACTGAATAACCCAAAAAGTAGCCTTCATCACCTTTAGCACTAAACTTTCCTAAGGCATCACTAGTAACCAGTATCACTACATGACATCGAAAGGATTTAAGAAACCCTATATTCGGCTTCCTATTCCAAAATAGCTCATAAGGTGTATTGTTATGGATTTTGTTGACCAATGCTCTGTTTTGAACATAACTGGCTGTATTCACAGCCTCAGCCCATTCTGCTGTGGGGTTCTAGCTATGCTAAACTCCCTAGTAATCCCTTTATTAACACAGAAGGCATCTAACAACTGGTTTCTAAACTTACCACCATTATCACTTCTAAGAATTTTAACCTCATTCCCTGTCTTCTTTTCAATTTGGGTAATAAAGTTAATCAAAACAGTGGTAGTTTCACATTTTAAGGTCAAAAAGAAAGTCCAAGTAAATCTAGAAAAATCATCAGTTATGAAAAAACAATAGGATTTACCATTCAAACTTTCTATATTAGTTGGGCCAAATAAGTCCATATGCAGCAAGTGAAGTGGTTTAGAACTAGAGTGCACAAGTTTAGACTTAAATGAGACTTTTTGCTGTTTGCCTATAATACATGCAACAAAAGAATGATCATTGTGGAAAGCTTCCAAGGGCAAACCATCAAATAAAATCATGTCTCACAAGTCTATTGATGTTCTTAAAGTTTATGTGCCCTAACCTTCTGTGCCATAGATTACTTTCATCTACTGAAGATTTAGCATATAAACATGACAAATTATTGTTCATCCTAATTCCATTAAGATTTACATTATAAATGTCCTTATGCCTAGGTGTTATATAGTCAATAAACTTCTCATCAGGCATCTTAAAGTCTTTTCTAAACACCAAGCATTCAGTATCAGTGAAAAGAACCTTATTCTTATTGTCACAAACTTGTGACACACTAAACAAATTATAATCAAGTTCTTTTACCAGAAATACGTTTTCAAAACGCAAATTATTGGTGATAAGAGTGCCTTTGCCAGAAATTATACCATATCCTCCTCCAAAGTACACTTTGTCACCATCTTTTATGGGGGTAAAGTTAGTCAAATAATATTCCTTCCCCGTCATGTGCCTTGTGCATCTACTATCCCAATATCCATAGTCATTTACCTATTTTAAATGCCCTGCACATAAAGAAAACAAATTTGTTTTCTTTGGGAACCCATGCCTAAGCAGACGTAGATTCATTTGGTTGTTCAACAAGAACAAATTTAGTCCTTATAACAACCCCTTGTTCATCCCTTTGAGACTTGAACACCCAGTTTACCCCAATTGGTTTAGTTATGATCTTTGAAATATAATGAAATCTATTACAAGTCATAGAAATCCCATTAGTATTAGGATTTTAGTCTTGTTTGGGTCTCCATGTCAAACTAGATGAAGCTTTAGACCCATTTCCTTTAGGCTGTAAATACCTATTGTTACTTGGTCTAACAACATTGGAAACGTTCCTGTCAGCGTTAAATTTGCTCTTGTCAGTGTAGAATTTGTACTTATCAGCGCCCAAATTAGGGTTTGCTATAGGAACCCATTGTCTGGTAGACCATGTATTGGTCTTTTGAAAGGGCCTTTGTCCATGTGTATTTGTCCCTTTAGTAAAGAATGGAGCTAGTCTAGTAACCTGTGGACTTGTTTGGACATTAGGTCTAGGTTTGACCATGTTTGACTTATTGTCAGTGTTGACTTTTGAAGCACTGACACATTTATAGGCCAAATGAGAAAAACTCCTACATATATAACAAGCTTTTCTAGACATAACCTTAGGTCTAAATTGAAAGAACCCTATCCCATTAACACTAGCTTGGCTTTATGATGACCTAGGTTTTCTATACACTTCAGCATACTTAACACTAGGTTTTCTATCAATAGATGAGCCAAGGACAAGAGGTTTTCCAGTAGTAGGGTTGGTCACAGTTATGGGTGTAGACTCAAATGGACTCTCACTAAGCATTCCACCTTTAACAAACAATGTAAGATTATCTTTCTTCTATTGTTCCAGGTCAGTCACTTTCTGCTTATACTCCTCTACTGGGGTTAGAATTCTTGGTGGAGGAATGAATTCCTTTTCTTGGAGTTCTGGAATACCAGTCCAAGACAAATCCTTTCTCAAGATACCATGAAAGTTTCCAGCAGGTGGAGGAGTGTTAGTATAATCTTTCATCCCAATCCCAGACATATCCCCAGAGTCTCTTTGTTCACTAACACTCTTTTCTAGGGTTTGACTTGCTTTATCAAAAAATTTAATTCTAAGCCCTAATTCTCTTTATCCTTAATGGCCTCATCTAACTTAAGCTGTACTTCTTCTTTGGATCTCATCAGAATATCCCTAAGTTTAACATTAACTTTGGGGTCATGAGACAAGACGTTAATTTGATCTTTTAGGTCAAATTCGATTTTCTTATATTCTTCTACGGTCTTTTCAGTTTGAACAAGTTCCATTTGATAATTATTTAGCTTGCACTTTTCATCAAAAACATCTAATTTTAACTTTGAAATTTCTTTGTTAAGTTTTTAAGTGTTTAAACGACAGCCTTTACTACAGTAAGCATCATCATATACCTCATTATCTGATGAATACGAGGAATTTGCCATAAGAGCAAAGTGAACATGCTCTTCTTCTTCCTTCTCTTCAATCAAGGCCTTATTCTCTTCTACATCCTTTGCCAAGAAGCTCCAGTCCCATCCAACACCATCAATGTCTTACATAGCAATCATAGCCTTTGTGTCTTCAACCTTGATGACTTGGCTTGAAGGCTTTCCAGAATCAGATCTTCTTGGAGATCTGTATTCCCTCATAAAGTGACCCATCCTATGGCAGTTGTAACACTCAAACTTGGATTTATCAAACCCAGTAGTGTCTTTAGCATTGAAGGTCATCTTCTTTCTGAACCTCCTATTCCATCTGTTGGCCCTTATGCTTGCAAGTGCCATATTCCATTTAATATCCATTTCTTCCAAATTCTCCTCACTGATTTGCTCAAGGTCCTGATAAGTAATCATTTAACCATTGGGCAATGCAGCAATGTATGCACACACTGTGTCAAGATCAATACCCGTAGGTTTAATGCTTGGTGAGTCAACATTGTATGTATCAACGTCTGAATGTGAAGCGCTGACAAAGGTTGATCCACCGCTGACACAAGGTGATCCAGTAACAGGATGCACATATGATTCTCTGTTATCAACATGAGCTTCACTATGCGAGATGAAAGCCATGTTTCTAGAGGTAGATTTGCTTCCATGATCCAACAAGATTTCATTCTCTACAATCTTTAGCTTATTGTAGACGTCATCAAAAGTAGAACTTTTGTAGGCATTGTTAGCAATGATAGACCTAGCTTCAATTTTCCATGCATCACCAAGACTTTTAAGGAAAGTAGTAATGATATCAGCATCATTGTACTCTGTTCCCATAAAGGACAATTTGTTAGTGATGTCTAGAAGCCTGCTTCATACCTTACTTAGCTTTGCATTGGGAAGACCCTTAAACAAATCATACTCATGCAAAAGTTGTTTCTTCTTTTCTAGGGCAGTATCATCATTACCACCATAGTTGACTTGAAGAGCTGCCCAAAGTTCTTTGGCAGACTTAAAGCTCCTATACTTATGCTGATTATTTGGACCCAAAGAAAGTTTAAGAATGCTCAAGGTCTTCACGTCATTCCTTCTTTTGGCTATATCTGCAGTTGAGATAGCTCTTCCATCTTCTGGTCTTTCTCTACGCTCTTCAGCATTAGAACCATTGTTAGTCCTTGCTGCAATAGCAGCAGTAACCCTAGCTGCTTTGTCAAATGTGTTTCCATATTCAATAATTTCCCAAAGAGTGTGATCATGAATTTGAAGGTATTGTTCAAAATTGAACTTCCATTGTTCAAAGTTGTCAGGATCAAGCATAGGGATTTTTAGGTTGTGGTTTGATGAGGAAGAAGATTCTATAGCAGACATCTTTTCTGGTTTTAGGGTTTCGGTGTTTTTAGGGTTTACTTTTCTTCTAGATCAAAGTTCCTGAACAAGCTCAGATACCACTTGTTGATCCCAAACTTAGATCGATTAGCTTTGTGTTAACGAGATTGAATCAAGTAAACACTTAGAGAACTTTGTTGTTGTATGAACAATCCAAGTGTTATGCGGAATTAACACTTGAATAAAAAAGAAGTAAAACAAGTAAAACAAACTTTCACTTTTGATTGAACAACCTTGATTACAATGAAAGTCGAATACTGAATAATGTGTATTTTCTATGAACCCTACGACCTCCTTTTATAACATATGGAGTCGTGTACAATGGATAACCTATCAACTATTTTAGGAAAAGATAAATATAGAAAATACAATATTTGAGTATATCCTTTCTTCAAATAACAAACGTGTTGACTAAGTTTTCTTGTTGGTGCTTGGACTTCTTCTTATCAGCGCTTGGATACTTCTTGTCAATGCTTGATCTGTCAGCACTTGATTTCTTCCTATCAGCGTCCAATTAACTCATGTCAGCGTCAAAGTGTCTTGGCTAATTTTATTCCCAACAGCATTTGGTCAAGGACTGCTGTAGTCCTTGACTGGTCTGTTGTAGACCTCCCAACATAGCAAAGATCATAAGCTATAAGTCCCATTTAAGCTCATAAGGAAATGGGATCAGCAACCATTGTGGGGCCTAGATGTGGGTCCCATAAGGTATAGCTTGAACCCTCTTTATCAAATTTTGATTTGTGAGATTTCTATTAAATGATTGTTGGTTGAATTGCTTGGTTTGATTTTTATATTTTGTTAAGATATATACATGTTTGTAATGGTTTCAATGATTTTCAAGTAAGGTGGTTAACATTTTGTTTGAAGATTTTGTATTCTGCCAAATTAAGGGGTGTTTGGTTGTGTCAGTTTATAGGTGTGGGTGACACATATTTATTCATTGAGTGACTTTAACATGCTTAGTTAGGTTTGTTAGGTGTGTTTTAAGGTTTGGTTTAGGCAGTATAGGAAAAGAAAAAGCTTTTGCATCTTAGTATTTTACTAAAAACTACAAAGAAATCAGTAGGCCCCATCTAAGGTTTGATTTTGAGTTTTAATTGTATTAATATTGCAATTTGATAGATTGGTAGTATATCTAGGGTATTGTATGAGTTGGTTGTGGTTAGGATATGTCATGATCAAGATTTGGGGCTTCAAAATCCACCTAGTGACCATTTAGTTCAGCAAGAAACCACCAGACCACTTTTCTGAGTATTAGTTAGCTATCTTGCTTGATTAGTGTGATTTTTGTGCTTGGACTTGCTTGTTTTTAGCTTAATATTGACTCCCCACACTCCACTGAGTGTGGGGGTGCCTTTGTATTCCAAAAACTCCAAGAAAACAACTCAAAATCATCCATACTTTTTTTTCTGAGATCCATCAGTGGGAACCAAGTTCCCACTGTTAGTATAGTTCTTCCCACTGCTTGGTTAAAAGACAAAATCCGAGGCATGTCACTATCAGTTTTATGTTTTTTTGTCTTTATGGTCTAAAAGTATTGTTTTTCAAATTTTTCAATTTTCCTAATTACAGTTAATTATTTTAATATTTTTAGAAAAGTTGTTGTTATTTTTCTGTTTATTTTATTATATTTAGCATTAATTTAATTTTAATTAGTTTTTAATTAATCTGTTTTTGTCTTATTATAGCTAAATTAACTTTTTTTCAACTTTTTCATTTTTTTCATGTTTAGATAAGTAATTTAGGATTTTTCAAAAAGAAAAATTATTTTCCTCATTATTTTATTATTTTTTATGATTATTTTCATTTAAAATCAGTTTTTAGCCTTTTAAAATTAGAAAATAGTTTCAAAAATTTAGGAAAAATACTTTTTAGTGTTTAATTAATATAAGTAAGATTTTGGTTGGATAAAATATAATTTTGGACTTTTTGTTAATTATATTTAATTTTAGGGCTTTAATTAGCATTTAAAATTGAATATTTAATTAATAAAAGGTTTTAAAATTAATTTATTGAATTTTTATTCTTTTTTGTATTATTTAAGAATTAGTTTTAATTTTTATTTAATTTTTAGCATTAATTTTTAATTTCGACGCGTTTTACGTCTTTCATATACGTTTTACGTTTTTCGTCGTAGTTTAATCGTAGTGTAACTCGTCTTTTAATTTTCTCTCTTCAAACCCAAAAACGACACTAATCCAAACATTGTTTTATAAATATTGGCACATAAAGCATACACCTCCATCGAGAACGAACTCGCACTTATCGAGCATTCGCGTTTTCCTAAACATGAACGTTTAATACTTACCGATTATACGCGTTTTTCCTAAAACGTGTACGAAAATACATACATCAGTACACACCACATTCACCATGATAATCATGTAAAAACATGTAACTAGGATGCACCCATACACCCCACATGATAGTATAAATATAAGGCCAAAACTGTAAAGGGACGCCACGAGCAATCACTCCGCCGTGGGGAAGTCATAACACTTGTGCCTCTAGTGTTAGGGTTATGGTACCTCCATAACTAGGTGAAATGGTCATGCATGTATATGGCTTAGGCATTTAAAACTAACATAAGCGGATCAAAACATATAAAACAATACTTGGAAAAACAATTGGCTACAAACGGGGAATCCTAATAAGGAAAAGAATGTCCATACTAAAGGACGGAATATCCGTACCTTATGTCCAGTGAACGAGGAAAGATGAAAGGATGAAAAGTCCTACTCCGACCTCACTATTTCTACATAAATAAGGGACATGTATGAGTTGTCTGATATCTGAGTATATTACTGGTTCTTGTATGTTCTTTGCTTGTTTTATATGTTCTTGTCTTATTTTATTGTTTTAAATGATATACCGGATTATTCATGTATTTCATCTCTTCTGATTATGTGTTATCTTGTATTCTTGTATTATTATACTTGTATGTAATAATAAGTAACTTTCTAAAAATAACAGGTTTCCAAAATAAGAAAGTTTCCAAAAAAAGAAATTTTCCAAAAATAGAATGTTTCCAAAAATAGAATGTTTCCAAAAATAGAAAGTTTCCAAAAATAGATCAGTTTCTAAGAATAGAAGGTTTCTAAAAAGAGTAAGTTTCCTGAAATAGAAATTTTCCATAAATAGAAATAAGTTGGATTAATAAGCTAATAATATAAGCTAGTGTTTACTGGTTAAAAGTCATAAGTCATGTAATTAATAGTATATCTATTAATTAAATACTATAGGTTATAACTGATTTTTATTTAATAATAATAGTACATGTTTTATTAATTAATAATATATCATGGTTAATTAATAAACTATAGGTTATAAAAATTTAATTAAGTCATGGTTTAACTAAATTAAGTCTAATAAAATACTTAGGTTAACATGTGTTATTAATTTTAAATAATAAACCTAAGTCATGCATTATTAATTAACTATAAGTTCATGTATAAAATAATTAATTAATAAAACTATTGTCTAAATTAAATGAAGAAATATACTTAGGCTAAAACATGTATTATTTATAAAATTATATAACCTAAGTCATGTTTTAATTAAATTAATTATTAAGGCATGTTAATTAATTTAATTTGTAAAAAGAATAACTTGCAAACAATCCCGAGCCCGAATCCCAAGACGAAAACCAAAACCCGAACACCAACCACCACTCACAACCGCGGCTGTGGTGGAGGCTGGTGGCTGTGCAGCCAAAGGCGGCAGCTACCGCTGCTGCTACGCCATGGCTAGCCACTCCTAGAACAAGGGTTCCCACCGGCGTGAGTCGGTGGTGTCCTCCTGTCCTCGCTGCATTCCCCCTGCTTGAACAACCTAGCCACCGGCTTGAGCCGGTGGTTCCTGCTGCTCGGCCGAGACACACACCGAGCCCCTAGGGGTCTCGGTTATGGTCCACAGGTGCACCGAGAGTCGTATGACTCTCGGTTTGGGGCTGCCGATCAAACAAACCAACCAAACGAACCCTTAATCATGATTTATTAAAACTCATATCATGTTTAAATTAGTTGTTTTTAAGATCTAATCATGTGTTTAATAAAAGATTAAAAACAAAGATGAAGGTTTGATGATTTTACCCCAATGCGTGATTGAAAAGAATACGAACACGAACACCAATAAACCAAAGATAAAAAATCAACACGATCCCTGCTTGTTCTTTTGTTGTGTGCCGCGGCCTATAGTCACCAAGGGGAGGCTAGGGTTTTAACTTTTTCTAAAATTCTTGTATTATGTTTCATGTGTTTTTAGTGTTTACTAGTTAAAATTCAAAGTGGGCTTGGGCCCCCTTCTTCCCCTTGTCCGCGGCTAACACAAAGCCCGATGGCAACCCATGCCTTTTCTTAGTTAACATATAACTCGTGTACACTCGTGTTTATTATTCGTGTTTGTAATTATTATACGTAATAATTATTGTGTTTATAAATGTTCGTGATTATATTTTCGTGATTATAATTATTATACTTAATAATTATTGTGTATTATTACGTACTTAATAATTATCGTGCATTATTACATACTTAATAATTATCGTGCATTATTACGTACGTAGTTTCTGAATTTAATGTCCGTGACACGTGTACATAACATAAATGGAAAGTTTTAACTGGTTCGTAGGTTTACGTGATGTACTGTTCATGGTATTTATATGCGGGTTTTACATTTAGCCCTTTCTTGTTTAGTTTTTATCGCATGAGATGATTAGGATGTAAATAGACTTGGGGAAGCAATAATGAACCAAAAGACTACATTGACTTAATAAATAAAACTAAGATTACATGAGAGTATAAATAAGTCATGCTTATCTTAAAAACTAAGTTAGGTTAACAAATAGGCGACCATTATTACTATTTTTAAAATCCCCCCTCAAGATGGAGGATATGCTCAGCTTGTTAAAATATAAAACCTAAAAACGATAAAAATAAGTCTTCCGCGAAGAAATAATCTATATCTTCAATAAACAGAAAGCTAATCCATCTCACTTAGGATCTTCAAAACAAAATATGATACAAAACAAACAATAGGCCTCAACTAATCAAAATCCGAAGCATCAGAACATATATTTTCAGGTCTCAACTATGTAAACAATAGGCCTCAACTAATTCAAAACCAAAGACCAAATAATCTATAAGTCTTCCGCGAAGAAATAATCTATATCTTCAACAAACAGAAAGCTAATCCATCTCACTTAGGATCTTCAAAACAAAATATGATACAAAGCAAACAATAGGCCTCAACTAATCAAAATCCGAAGCATCGGAACATATATTTTCAGGTCTCAACTATGCAAAATTTCCAACAAATGAAGCAACATGTTAAGGCAAAACATGTCTCAACTGACCAAAAATACAAAATACAAAGCAATCTATGAGAACAAGTCTTAAATAACCAAAATTTCAAAAGACGAAACAACCTGTTGAAACATGTCGCACTAACGAAATAAGCTGAAACTCAACCTAAAATAACAACTCATAACCCAAAATCACCAACCTTTCTAGATTCATCAATTTGGTCATCATAACCACTAGTCACCCACAAAACTTAAAATCTAAAATTTAAAATCAGATACTCCACATTCAAAACCAAAGACCAAAGATATTCCTAAAAAAAATGCATCTCATGGTCACCAATCACCAATAAAAATCATCTTCATATAATCAAAATCAATAATCTATAACCTTAAAAATTGAAACATAAAATTTCGCATATCAGATCTCACCAGGAACCTGGTTAGAGTTATGAGTCGAACAAATTTGGAACAAAACACTAATTTTTATTTATTCATCCAAGCTTTTTTACCATGTCAATAGAGTTAGGGGATGCGATAATGAACCAAAAGACTACAGTTTGTCTTTATGGTTTGCGTTGACTGCCGTCTTGATGAGACTGCTTTTATACATAGTCTCATCGTCCAAAACGGGCTTAAAATGCATAAAATATCATAAAATGTGCCAAATATATGCTTGTGTTTGTTCAATGTGTATTTTAGGTACGGATATTGAGAAAATAGCAAAAGATCACAAGAAACAAGCAAAAACGAACACGGGAAACGAAGTCGCACAATGAACCGGGCCCTAGAGTTGATTTTCCAAGAGTAACCCTTGAAGTATTGAAGATTGTATAAGAAGGGTCCTCCAATATTGAAGAGTTGACACTTTAAACCCTTGTATATTCATAATTACAAGTTTGGTCCTTAAAGTTTGTCAAAATTACAAAAAGGACCCTTAACTTTGAAGAATTGGAAAGAATGGTCCCTCAATTATGAAGACTTGTCATTTTTAGTCCTCCACAAAGTCAACAGTATAAGTCAAGACCTTGAAGATTGAAGACATTGCAAGATTGGTCCTTCAAATATCATCAAATGGCAAAACAAGTCCTTTAAATCCCTTTGCAAAACTTTTTGGGGCAAAAGTCTAAAAACCCAAACTTATTTACAAAGGGATTCAGATTCTACTATGTTTAAACCAAAAATGAAAGGAACAAAAGAAACAAAGGACTAAAGTTGTCAAACATCCACAAATATATAGAGTAGTGGTGGCATGCCATGTGTCCCACTCACCCATTTCAGCCAATCACCACTCAACCCTTTGCCAACTCACACATCAACTCACAAAAGAAACGTAGACAAGAAGCTTATGGAAGCTTCTATTTAGATAAACATGCAAGATATATTCTGCATAAGTTTATTTAAATAGAAGATTTACTTGTTTATTTGTTATTATCTCTTTTAAACCCTAATCCTTACACTATAAAAGGAACCAAGGGTCTTAGGTTTTATTCGTAAGTTCATTCACAATGTAAACCTAAAGCGTGTGTCGACTAGACGTGGGATTCAATGTATACACGTCTAGTGGTTGTTTGTTATTAATATAATGAACAATCCATTTTGTTTTAATTCATGTGTTTTGTGCCTAAACACCTTGTTAATGTGTCATGTTCTAATTTCGCTTTGATTATCTAATCATATGAACATGATGCATTCCTAGTAGCTTAAAAGATCCGGAAACCAAGGTTTCCACAGGAATTAACCCTTAATCTTTTCCAGATTTCAGATTAAGGTGGTACTAAACAAAACCACACCCTTAAACCCCATGCCACATCATCACAAGACTCACATGATAAGTCCCATGCACAAGTTTTTGGGGAAGAAGCCAAAACATGCCAGAAATCCAACGACCCACAAAGCTGCTTTCATACTAAGCTCACTTTGGACCCTTTGATCAATTGGCATGCCTTTTAGACCTTCACAAACAGCCAAGAAGACTTCACATGTTTAAGGATTTTCAAATATCCAAGGGTAATTCTGGAAGTTCAAAGCTTAGGGTTTCTAGTTTTTCAGCTTATTAGTTCCATGGACACCCTCTATATAAAGGGTTTAGACTACAACATTTATTTTTGCTCTTTGTTTTTCCTTGTTCAACATTCTTTAAATCCTTGTTTCAAGATTAATGAAAAAGTGTTTGAATTGTTGAAAAATCCAAGTGCCATCTTTAATATTCTCTTGTTATTGTTACATGTTTGTGAATTTGAAGTTTCAAAACCTGTTTTCAAAGCTTGTGCAAGAAATTGCAAAGTTTTCTAAAATTTGATATTTTTCTAAGTTCTTGGTTCAAATCTTTGAAATTTTTGGATTACTAGTGCTCATAGCACCCTTATAAGGAGCTTATCAAGGTGTAGTGAGCTTGTGGTTTGGGGATATTCAAGGAGTGGGAACAAACTTGAATTAATCAGCTTTTATTTCCCATTTTTCTTTTTTATAAAATCTGCTTGTTCTAACCTTGTTGTTCTTAGCAGCTATTGGAAGCTTGTGCCTTGTTAAGCTAGGCACATAATCTCAAAAATTCGTGAGTGTGGATGTACATTCATGAGGTTTGAGTCTTCTTACCAAAATGTTGCTTGAAAAGTGATTTTTTGTGATTTTTTGATCTGCTGGTGTATGTGTTGTTTTTATGCCTGAATCTTGTTGATTATGCTTCATGTTGTTGGTATGAGGCTTGATTAGGCTTGGGTAAACCTGAAATACACATCTGCTTGTTTAAATCTTGGATTAAAAAGTGAAAGGGTGTTTGGGTCTACTATTTTAAGTTTCTTGATTGAGTTTGAGTTAGGATTTGAGGTTGTTAAGTGCGTGTATCTGATATTTACTTGGTTGTGTGCTATCATCTGCAAGTCTTGAGCTTTTAAACATCAAATCCTACATTGTGCTATATCTTGCTTGTTTTTTACTAATTTGACCTAAAATTTTGGAAACACTTAGAGTGTATGCATGTTTAGCGTTAAAAAGTGTTTAAACAATGTTTGTGTAACCTGTTTAAGAGATTTGAGGGTTTGAATTTGGGCTTGTAGTCAAGTACATCAGCAAAGTTCATTTGTGTTCATCTTTGTGTTCATCAGTAACATTCATTAACTTGAATCTTGCTTTAATCTTTAATCCAGTGTATGAAACAAGTTTATTTATGTTCATTTGAATTTATTAGAGCTTTTGTATGAATTTGGTTCAATTTGGTTGGCTTATTCTTGCTTAATCTGCTTATTTGTGCAAAACTGCTTATTGTTCAAGTTTGTATCATATCTGAGCAAAGATTGAATTAACTGTATCAATTGGCTGGTTGGATTTTTGATTTCTTTGTTGTTATTGACTCCTTATAACCCACTGGTTATCAGGGTGCCTTTGTGTTCTCTGAATCCAACAAAAACCCACAAAAGACAAAAAGTCAAGATAGTCAAGCAATGGAAACTTTACCCACTGCTGGACAACCAAAACTAGCCACTACTAGTGTTAATTTTCAAACAGCTTATCATTAAGCTATAATAGCTTATCCAGACTTGCAACAACTTTGATTTTGTGATCAATCTTCATCATTTGACCCATTTGATTATTCTGGAGCTTTTTGGGGTTTGACTTTTAGGTTTGACTACAATATCAATTGACTTGACTTTTTCATAAGTGCTTAATTGCTTATTACAGCTTATTGAGTGTGCTTATTTGAAAACTTTTTGTTGATTTTTCTTAATTAAGTCATTTCAAACCTTCTGCAAAAAGAATCAGCACTTGAAATAGCCTAGAACTCGAAAACGACTATTTTGTCGTTTTGTGTAGAGAGCTTTTGCTAATTTCAGGCTTATTTCTTGGGCTTTTTCAAAATTTCTTTTTACAGATCTCTTTAGTATCCCAAAAGAAGCTTGTGTGTCAAATTAGAGCTTATGGCATTAGCTTATGGCTTAATGGGCCAAAAAGCCCATTAAGAATAAGTTGTTGACTATTAAGCTGTGATAAGCACATTTTTAGCTTTTGGGCCTTTAGACTTCTGTTCTTAAAATCAAATTTTGAGTCAGATAGGTGATTTTGGGCCTATTTGGAGATCATTTTGCTTATTGGGCCAAAAAGCCCATTTAGGTGGACTGTTTTCATTTTGGCCCACTTGGAAGCCATTAGGGGTAATTTGGTCATTTCAAGTTCATTTCTGTTTAAATTAGGTTAAACTAAACTAGTTTCCAAGGTTTTAGAATTTTTATAAATTTTGGATTTTTAATAATATTTTATTATTAAAATTAGTTTTTAATATTTTTGCAACTTTTTCATTTTTCCTAGGTTAAATACATTAAGTTAGGAATTTTAAAAGTTTTCGATTAATTTTCTTGTCATTTAATTAATTTTTAGAATTATTTTAATATTTTTATAGTTTTTAATAATTTTTAAAGAGTTTTAATTAATTTTAAATTTTTCAAAAATAGTATTTAATTTATTTAATTTATTTTAGAGGTTTACAAAGTGAAAAATCTCAATTTGGGCTTTTTGTTAATTAAATTGATTTTTAGGCTTTAATTAGCATTAAAAAATTTATTATTTAATTAAATAAATTGTTTGAGTGATTTTTTATTTTTTGTATACTCTAATTAAAATTTTTAGGATTTATTTCAATTTTCGACGAATTTTAAGGTTAATTTTTTAAATTTCGTCATATTTTACGGTTTTACGTGCACGACTTTCGTCTTAGTTTAACTTTAATCGTAACCATCATCCTTTTCTCTTTTCTTTTCTCATAATCATAATCACAAATATTAATAATCTCTTAACACAACACGCTAGCCCCCTTGGGAAACGAACATTCACCTTTGGGTCATTAGTGCTTGATTTTCCTAAATCAACACTTAATATTTGCCGCTTTTACGCCTTTTGTTTTTCCTAAAGGAAAGGTGTGTAAAAACTCTACAATCATTTTGGCGCCGCTGCTGGGGAGGCGTGTTGTGTTTTGATTTGAACAATTGTTTTTTTTATATTATCCATAAATATAATTGTGTTAGTAGAACTCTACGAATACTTATTATCGGTTTTTCGTTTTTTGTTTGAATATTATTACTATACTGTATACGTAAAACAATAAATTCACAAGTACTCCAAAAGTGTGAAAACACAACCTTGATTCGGGATTTCCTCAATCGATCATTGTATTCGAATCTTAAACAAGGAAGTAAGGCAAAATAGATAATTAATTTCGTGAAGCTTAATTTTGAAAAACACAAATTATAAGGTGGGTATAAGGCGGGTATTATAAAATATACCCTAAAGAAAAAGGGTTTTAAGTGCTTCGCGCCGCCTCTTTTCTCCGCTTGTTTGTGCGTGTTTAGATAAAAAGGGCTGGGCGAGGGTTTGCCAACCAAAGTATTATCTACGTATATCTATATTTTCTTGGTTTCAAAAGATTAAACCCTCTTGAATGTTTTGGTTTTCCACCAACGTTCTAAAGTCATCGAAGGCGTTAACTTCATGTGATCGTTTTCATTCCTTGAGGCTCCTTTAATCGAGAGATTACGATTTGAGGAGATATTTGTAGATTTTTGTCTACGTAATACATCATCAAAATCCAAAAAAAGTAAAAAAAATCAAAAACACAAAAAAAAACTGAAAAAGTTAAAAACACCTAAAAGAATCTTCTTTGCTCATCTGCACATTGTACGTGACGTTTATGCAAACTCGCAACCAAGCTAGACGTACACGTAAACGAAGAAACCGAAAGGAAACCACACCTAACCTTTCTAGTGAAGAATCTCCTATTGACGAACCTATCGTAGAACAAGAGGCAACTATGGCTAATCGTACTATGATGGAGTTACTTCAAGCACCCACCGAGGGTTATGGAGAAGCGATTGTGATTCCCGTCATCCTTGCGGAGAATTTTGAAGTTAAGACGGGTTTGTTGTCGATGATCCAAAACAACAAATTCGGTTGTGATGAAAAGGAAAATCCTCACAACCATATCCTCCTATTCAATCGTCTTACCACCACTTGCAAGTTTAAGGACGTCTCTAACGACTCGATTAAGAGGATGCTTTTTTCGTTTTCCTTAGCAGGGCCCGCTAAAATTTGGTTAGAGAAACAGCCACCCAATTCTATATTGACCTGGAAAGATCTCGTTTCAAAGTTCGTGAACCAATTTTTCCCGCCCTCTAAGACTACGCATTTGAAAAACGAGATTTCAAAATTTTCACAAGAGTTCAATGAGAGTTTTTCTACGGCTTATAATCGGTTTAAGGAAATGTTGCACGAGTGTCATCATCATTGTTTTTCCGACTTGCATCAAATTGACACGTTTTACAATGGATTGAACGATCATGAGAAAGATTATCTTAATTCCGCCGCGGGTGGTAATTTTTTTGTGTAAAACGGTCGAGGAAGCGTTGTTGATTATTGAGAATAGGTCTAAGGTCTATAGTCCTCGTAGCACATCGAGTGTTCGTAAGACTTCGTCTTCGGCTTCGCCTTCATTGTCTCATACCATCGATGCTTGCCAAATCGAGGCAAATTTGGAGAACAAAATCTTTGATAAGCTTAAGGGACTTTTGATTGAGTTTAAAGTTGGTGAACAATCTACTCCCGCTACGGCTAAAGCGGTTGAGGTTTCGTGTATGTATTGTGGTTGAGGTCATGATTTCTCCGAGTGCATTACCAACGTGGTAACACTTCGAGTGCCTACACGGTCACGATAACTTATAACCAAAACGGTCAAGTTACCCACACTAATCAAATGGCTCCACCAGGTTTTGCACCCAATCAAAATGCTAACAATTATCGAAACAATCAAGTTGGTTACAAGAATAATTACAAGGGTAACAACTATGGGAATCAAGGGGCTAATAATCAAGTGCAAAACAAAAATCAAAACAATGATTTTCAAAACAACAAAAAGAGTTTGCAAAACTTGAAAGATATTCCAAATGAATTTGTTGAATACGCAAATGGAAATGATGCTAGGATTGATAATATACAAAGGGATATCATTAGCCTAAGATCCGAGTTTAAGAATGACTTGAAAAAGGAGTTGAAAAACGAGTTAGCAAATGAGCTTAAGATTCATACCAACAAAATGGGGGGTAACGTGACTAGGTTACAACAAAACCAATAAAAGATGGAACAAGGGAAACATGAGATAAAACAAGAGATGCTTAAGGCCGATAAGAGGCAATCTATGTTTGAGGATAAAATTTCATCCATGTTTGAGGCTATAATATGTAAACCGTCTTCGAGTAGTCATCCTAGCAACACCATATCAAATCCTAAGGGAGAGATGAAAGTGATTACCACACGAAGTGGTAAGACACTTAAGGAACCGACTCCTCAACCAATTACTCCAACGGTGGAGGAAATTGAGGAAGAATCCGAGGTGGTGGTCGAAGAGGAGCATATCCCAATACCACGAAGTATCGCTCAAGCCACACCTACGGTTGACCCATTACCATCATTGGAACCCGATAAGTCAAAGGCTATGTAATATGACAAGATTTGTGTCTGTTGTTCGTACTCGATTCAATTCGAATTGATCATGGTTTAGGGTGGACTTATCGTTTTTGGTAACTAAAAGGGGAGCTTTAGAATATCTATTTCTACTAGTAAAAATTACTTAAAAGGAAAACAAAATAAAACAATTCAAGGAAATAAGCAAATTTAAAACTTAATTAAAAACTAAATGTAAAAATAAAAATTAAATAAAACAATTTTAAATTAAACTTAAGAAAAATGGCGAGAAAAATAAAATTTGAAAACAATACTGTATAAAAATAGATCACAACTTGGATCGCAACTTGTGATCGCAGCTTGGATCGCAACTTATGATCGCAGCTTGTGATCGCAACTTTTGATCACAGCTTGTGATCGCAACTTGTGATCGCAGCTTGTGATCACACCTTGGATCACAATAAGTGATCGCAGTATCTGATCGCAAGTAGAAACCCTTAGGCTTATGCGATCATGATACTCGATCGGAATACTTAAAACCCTTAAGAACTTTACGATGGAATGTAAAAGGAAAATAAGCAAAAACCAAATAAGCACTTTCCTAATAAGCACTTACCAAAAAACTTAACCAAATCAATATTAAGAAGAACTAAATAAGTCACGAATTAAAAACTTTCAAAACACCAAATAAGCAAAATTTATAAAATTAACTTTTAAAAGATTAAACTTTTAAAAAACTTTATTAAAAATAAGAAGATAACAAGTCAATAAAAAAGCAAAATAAGCTAAAACCATAAATCACATAAAAATGATAAGAACAAAAAGATAAGCAATTTAATCAAATAAGCATAAAGATGAAACAAACTACATACTTTTACGGAATCAAACACAAGATTAAAACAAGAAAGGAAGAATAAGATTGATTATGAAAAGCTTGAAATTAAGATGAAGATTAAAGATTAAAGATTACAAGATTTAAAGATGAAATATTAAGCAAACTTGAAAGAAAATTTAGAGAGAGAAAGTTACACCTACTCCTAATTACCTTAAGAGAAACTAAAAAAATGAACTAACTCTAAAATGAAAGTGAGGGTCTTCTATTTATATGGAAAGGAGTGGTTGGTGTGATGCTTCCTTCTTTCTTTCTTTTGTCTTCTCGTCTTTTCAAATAACTTGATGAGACTGCAATTATACATAGTCTCATCGTCCAAATCGGTCTTAAAACGCTTAAAATATCATTAAAATACCCAAAAATATGCTTGTGTTTGTTCATTGTGTATTTTAGGTGCGGATATTGTCAAATCAACAAAAGATCACAAGAATGAAGGAAAAACGAACACGGGAAACGAAGCCGTACAAAGAACCGAGTCCAAGAATGTAATTTCAAAAAATACCCTTGAAGATTGAAGAATTGTCAACTTTGGTCCCTCATCTTTGAAGACTTGTCACAAATGACCCTCCACTATTCATTTGTACAAGATACATCCTTGAAGTTTGAAGACATGTCATGATTGGCCCTTGGAGAATGATTTTATTACATAAAAAGTCCTTATTCCAACATTTATCAAAGAAAGGGACTTATTATGTAATTTGCCTAAACTTTATTTCAAAGGATTTCAATTGTTGGACTGTTTATTACAAAGTAAACACAATTGGGAACATTGGGGGCCAAATGGGCCAGACACACAAACTTCACCCCACCAATACCACCACGCTACGTCACCCCCCACCCACTCATCCACCAATCACATCTCTTCCTCTCTCCACGTCAGCAATCCACCACCACTAAACGTTTATTAAACTTATTTAATTAGTTTAAATAAACTTTCCCACCAAACACCTTTTTAAATCTTTACCTCCCCCAAAAACAAATTAAAATTCTCTTAATCAACCCATAAACCCAAAAACTACCCAGGTTGAATTAAACACAAAACAAAGGGTTTTTGTTTACCCTTTTCCAGATCATTGATTAACCATATACTAAACCTATCCCAGACCAAAAATGTGACCCCAACACACCCATGTGAGCCCTGAGACCCTCCCCTGCAACGTCACTTTCTCACAAACCCCAAAACCCAACCAACTGAACGACTCATGTTTATTCCTTTGCCCCAAAGGAAGATTAAACGACCAAGATCATCTCATGAAGGGCTTTCATCCAGCAAGCATCACATGATACCAAATTTGACTGAATTTCAAGATTGACTCAAGGGCAAGACTGGAAATCTGCATTTAGGGTTTAGAGTTTTGTAATATTTCATTCCTAGTCTAGATTATTCTCTCATGTAGTATAAATGAAACGTATGTGTTTCATTTTAAGTTGTTCCATTTTTTATTATAAAAAGTTTTTATTATTAATGACAATGAAATTTCAAATTTTGAGCAATAACTGAGTTCCATTTACTGTTTTAAACTAGTTTAATCATTTACTTTTTATGCCATTTAGTTAAAGTTATCAAGGTTTCAATTGTTCAAGAGTTTTCATCAAAAGACGTTTTTTTTAGGAATTTCAAAAACTCAAATCCAAGATAACTGTGGAAGTGAAAGTGGAAGCTGTTATCTTGGTTTGTTGTTTGAGATTTATTAATCTCAGTTTGTTGAAAAAGGTTTTCAAAGTTTGGTTGCAACAAGTTTTTTTCAAGAATCTGATTTTAAGTTTTATCTCACCTCTTACTGTATCATAAGCTACAAGCTCACAGCTTGTATCCTTTGATACTTAAAGTTGCTTTCTTGTCTTGTGGTTGTGTGCAGGTTACAAGGAAACACAATCCCTCTTTCTCCATTTCATTTCATCACATTTTTAGAAGACATATTAGGCTTTGGGTCCTCCTTTGGATTCCACCTACAAAGCTACTCTACACTTCATAAGCCTCAATAGCTGCTGAAAAAAACCTAACAGAAGGCCTCAGCCAAAGGTAAAAAGGGCTTGAACACTGTTTAATATTTTTCAAAAACTTTTAAGTGGTTTTATGATTGTGTTATTTGCTTGCTTAATCTGTTAGATAAGAGTTTGAATGCCTGTTTTTATGGTTTGTTCTTGTTCATTTGATGATATTATGCATGTTGTTTGCATGTTTTACAAGTTTGAATGTGATTTGTTAGGATCTGCCTAGTTAAATCTTTGTATTCAGCATAAATGGGTGTTTGGGTTTAGGGATTTGATAGTTTAAAGTGACAATAAACCTGTTAAAAACCCACTCACACACACTCTCTTTGGTTAAGTTAGGATAAGTGTATGGTTGTTTTTAGTTTGGTTGAGCTTTAAAAGGAAGTTTGTATACTAAAATTTGGCAAAAACAATCAGTAGGGTTCTAAGCTTTTTATTCTTTAATTTAGATGTTCAAATCTTGTTAGTTGTTAGGGAATTTGTTAAGTTGGGATTGTGTGCCGTTCTAGGGTGATTTGGGTGTGATATGTGTGAGTTTTGGCTTGCCTAATCTCACTTTGTGACCATTTGCATCAGACAAGCACCCATAGGTCTGCTAGACATATCAGTGACTGATTCTTGGTCTTTTGTGTTTGATTTTTTGTTATAACCATGTGTTTTTGTGCCTTATTGTGACTCCCTACACTCCACTGAGTGTAGGGGTGCCCCCTTGTGCCAAAAAAACCAACAAATCACCATCAAACGACCACAATCAGGTCCTGTTTTCACCAATGAAGAAATACTCCTTTGTGTTTCGTTTAAAGTTTGTTACTGTAGCTTTATTTCACTTTTTGTCACGTTTTCGATTCAAATTGGCTTTATTCTTGTTTATTTTTGATTCTGACTACGTTTTTGAGGTTAGAAAGTCACCAGGTTTAGTTTTTGTAAAAAGAAAAAAAAGTTTTTTTTTAAAAGGACTGGCCAGGACTCGAACCTGCGCCATCCCTTTCACAACATAACACACTCACCACTGCGCCCTTGGGTCTTTTACTACCAAGGGTTGCATTCAACAATTATTTAAGGTGTTATTGTATTTGCTTATTAAAAGCAATCAGCTTTTAAATAAGCTGATTTTAGCTTATTTACTTAAGTTTTTTCTGTTTTTCATTTTTCCTATAATTTAGACATAGTTTAGGACTTTTTGGTATAAAAGTTTTATTTTTCACATTATTAATTAAATTTTTATCATTATTATTTAATTTAAATTTTAGAAAGTAATTAAAAATAGGAAAAAGTATTTTAAAATTTTGGAAAAATCATATTTAAGTTTTAATTAGTATTTTAGAGGTTTACAAAAGAAAAAGTTTTCAATTTGACTTATTTTTTATTTTATTTAATTTTTGGTTTTTAAGTAGACTTTAAAAATTAATATAAAATTATTTAAAACGTTTTGGAAATTTTTGCTTGCATTTTTGTCTTAGTTACATTTTTCTTGATTTTTGGCAATTTTTTGGTAATTTTTAGGACACTTTCGTTTTTCGTCGATTTTTACGATTTCGATCGTTTTATGTCGTAGTGTAATTTTTAGCATAGTTCGCCTTATTTTTCCTTCTTTTCTCACCCAAAAAAGACACTAATCCAAACTTTGATTTTATATATTGGCACACTTAATTCACACACCTCCTTCGAGAACGAACCCGCATTTATTTGGTTTGACGTTTTTTCTAAAGTGTAAGACTTAATACTTGCCGCTCATACATGTTTTTCCTAAAACGTGTACGATTTACTTACATCAATTTTTGGCGCCGCTGTCGGGGAGGTGTTTTTAGTGTGCCATTATTAGTATCGTGTTTGTGTGAGTAGTGCGTTTTTGCTTTTCAATTTTTGGAAAGCGTAAATATCGTACATACTCATTTTTGTTATTTTTCCTTAATATATTATAGTATCCAAATAAATCGTGTTTAGGTTTCCTAAACTAAACACACAACAATCTTTACTATATTGTAGATATCCCATTATCGTTTTCGTTTTTCTTGTGAATATATTACTATATTGTACTTACGTAGAACAATAAATATACAAGTACTCCAAAAGCGTGAAAACGCAACCTTGATTCGGGATTTCATCAATCGATCATTGTATTCGAATCCAAAGCAAAATTTTAAAGGCAAAATAGATAAATACTTTCGTGAGGCTTAATTTCAAATAACACAAACTATAAGGTCGGTATAAGGCGGTTGTATTTCACGACCTAAGAGAAAAAGGCTCTTAAGTGCTTAGCGCCGCCTCATTTCCCCCGCTTGCTTGGCGTGTTTTGAGAAAGACGGCTAATCGAGGGTTTGCCGCCCAAGTATTATCTATGTATCATATATGTTTGCTTGTTTTCAAAATTAAACCCTCTTGAACGTTTTGGTGTTCCACCAACGTTCTAAAGTCATCGAAGGCGTTCACTCCACGTGATCGTTTTCATTCTTTGAGGCTCCTTTAATCGAGAAACCGATTCGAGGGGAGGTTTGTAGATTTGAGTCTACGTAGTACAACTAAAATCCAAAAAAAATAAAAACAATCAAAAACCAAAAAAAATTAAAAACAATCGAAAAACCCCAAAAAGAATCTTCTTTGCTACCTCCCATTCTACGCTTAGTGCATGCGCACTCGATCGAAGGATTATTCTAATTCAAGCGACGCTTCGAATTGATGCAATCGTAATCGAAGGAATCAATGACGTAGACGAGATTTAGAAACCGACGTTCCTAATATCGTTGTTGAAGAAACCTTAGACGATATGGCCGACAATCGTTCGATGATGGAATTGCTCCAAGCACCCACCGAAGGTTATGGAGACGCGATCGTAATTCCCGCTATCGAAGCGGAGAAATTTTAGATTAAGAGCGGAATGCTTTCGTTAATCCAAGCTACGAAGTTTCGAGGTCGTGAGGCCGATAATCCTCACGACCACATTCGGAATTTTTATCGTCTTCTGGACACGAGCAAGTTTAAGAACGTCGACACCGATGTCGTCAAGCTTATGCTTTTTCCGTACTCGCTCGATGGTGTCGCCAAGGATTGGTATGAGAAAGAGCCACCTAATTCGATAATTACGTGGAAGGATCTCGTCTCCAAGTTCGTTAATCATTTTTTCCCACCGTCTAAGACGACGTTTTTCAAAAATGAAATTACGAGATTTGAGCAAAAACCGAACGAATCTTTTAGAGACGCGTGGTATTGTTTTAAGGAATTTCTTAGGCAATGTCCTCACCATAGATTTTCCGAGTTGCACCAAATCGATAAGTTTTACAACGGTCTTAGTTTTCAAGAACAAGATTCGTTGAATTCCGCCGTCGGTGGCAACTTTTTGTGTAAGACTCCGAAAGATGCATTAATGATTATCGAGAATCGATCCAAGGTTTACCAACTCCGCAATGCGCCGAGTGTTACCAATGTCGCCAATGTTAGTAGTTCTAATCGTGACATTGAGAGAGTTGATGCGAAAGTCGACAAGCGTACGAATGTGTTTACGTCTTTTCTCATTGAGATGCAAAAGAAAGACGCTCCCGCTACGGTGAAAGCGGTTGAGGCATCGTGTACGTTTTGTGGTGGACCTCATAATTATTACGAGTGTGCGGCTATGGATGTCCAAACGTCGAATGTGACTGCGTTAAATGGAAACAACAATTTTCAAAATCAAAATAACGCGGGTCCATCACAACAAGGCAATTATAACCAAGGCGACAATTTTAATCAAAACCGAAACAATTTTCAAGGAAATAATCATGGTAATCAAGGTTATAATCAAGGTTAAAATTTGAATTGGCAAAATCGAGGTTTTAACAACAACAATCAAAACTCGAATTTTTCAAACAACAACAATCAAGGAAACAATTTTTCAAGTGGGAATCAAAAGAATTTTGAAAGAAGTAATCAAAACCAAGGGAACTTTAATTCAAATAAAAATAGTTCGTCAAACGATTTTCAAAATTGCATGAAAACGAATGAGGCTAATATGAGACGATTAGAGGGAGAAATTGGTACTTTGAAAAACGACTTTACTAATACTTTGAAATTGCAAGACACGAAGATTGAGCAAGGACAAATTGACATTAAAAAGATGTTTTCGGCTATTATGAACAAAGCCTTAGGTGCTTCGTCGAGTTTGTTACCCAGTGACACCATTGCAAATCCGAAGGAACAATGTAAAGCCGTCTCGTCTTGTGAGAAAGGTCGTGTGATTACCCCTAACCTTGATGGATTTTGAGTTGTTCCTTCTTCTCAACCCTCGACTTCTAAGACGTCTTATTGTTCTAAAGTCGATGGGGTGAACGTGGCGACCAAGGAAAGGAGTGCACACCCTCGTGTACTTCAAATTCCATCCACGGTTCAAAAAGAGAGCTTTACCGACCTTACCAAAGTAACCCTTGAATAAACTTGTGCATCGATCCTTCTTAAAAAACCCAAAAGGCATATGCCGATAAAGGAAGAGGATCCGGGCCAATTTCTACTACCTTGTGATTTTTCCGAGATTGAGGGATGTTTAGCCCTTGCCGATTTAGGTGCTAGCATCAATATCATGCCTCATTCTCTTTGGAAATTGATGAGATTGCCTAACCTTACCCCCACGAACATGACAATCGAGCTTGCAAATTGTACACCATTAATACCAATCGGAATAGCCGAGGATGTCTATGTCAAAGTTGGAAAGTTTGTTTTTCCCGCGGATCTCGTTATATCTGATTACGAGTGTGACCCTAAATGTCCCATTATTTTAGGCCGACCATTTTTATCGACGGCTCGAACCGTAATCGACGTTCACGGGGGGAGACTTACTATGAGATATGGGGATGACAAAATGGACTTTTTCACGAGTAAATCCTAAGTGTTTAATGACAATGAAAAAATCGAGGTTTCAAAACCTAATGATTCTAAACCTAATGATTTCAAAATGTTCACTTTACCGGAAAGAATGAGGCCTAATGCATGTTTTGAAAAAATTAAGAAGAACGGTTTTAAAGATGATGATTTTAATGATAAAGAATACGTGTACCTAATTTAAAAGGGTATGTGTAAATTTATGAATGAAAAATCACTTTGGGATGCATTCGATGAAACAAGTGAAATACCAATTCCGAAGGGCGACGTTAGTGCCATCACGACAATGACCAAAATGCGCTCGTCTTAACCACCTTCGAAGGACCACGTCTTTGAGGCTTCAACTTCTAACTCCATCGAAGTGCCTCCTTTGCCTAGCTCAACACCCGTTGAGGCAAAAGGTTTTATCGACATCGATCCTCTCGTCTTAGAAAAGTCACCTAAGCATAGTCATTCGACTTGTAAGACCATGGTTGTGAGTGCTCACATCGACTCTTTCTTTGATGATGACGATGGCGATTTTGCCGAGATTGATCAAGTACTTCGAAATCCACATGCCATTTTTGAGGATTCTCCCAAAAAGACCTCTTCTCATGTGAAGTACGATGATTATGAGTTTGATCCCGGGATTGAGGAAATCATTGAACGAGAGCTAGCTCTTATGCCTCCACTTCCACCTACGAGTGAGGTCGATCTTTCCAAAATCGAGGATGAACTAAATGAGTTGGACCGTCTTATTTTCGATGTCAAAACAACTCATGTGGCCACTAAAAATCCAATTCTTGAGGAGTTACCTAATCAAAAATCCTCAAATGAGAATTACGTTTACCACATTCGTGAGGATTTAACTTAGCAACAATCCCCACAAATGGATGATGGTTTCGTGCTTGATCGCGATCTTTTTGAGAGATTTTCTAAGATACTCAAGGAGGGGAATGACAAACCTTGGTTTGACAAGCCTATCTTTGATGAAGAAATCGATGAGATCGACGTTCATGCGGATGACGAATATGTAGACCCCGAGGGGGCGGTGTTCTTAATTGATAAACGTTTTGAGAACCTATATTCTCGACATTATCATATCGGGTTTTCATATAGAGTTTTTAAATGATGAAAAAGGGAAAGATTTTAAAAATGTTTTAAAAGATTTTTCTACAAGTTTAACTCCATCATCACCGCGTTTTATGAGTGCTACCACCTCGTCTACTCCTTTTGACGACGGTTGGTGTGGATCTAGTGTGGGGGAAGCCCCTTATTTTCCCTCACATTTCTCCACCGAGGACGAGATTTACGATCTCGGAATTTCTTGTAAAGGGAAATCTCGGTCTTCCACCGATGCAATAAATGGAAATATTATCTATTTGCTTGGTGTGAGTCTACCTCGAGTAGCTCATTTTAGTGACTTACCCATTGCCCCACCTTTCACTTCTTCTCTCTTTTCTTCTACCCCTTTGGGGTTCTAGTTCATGTTGGAGTGGCATTGTTTCGTCTTTCATCCGAAGACGAGGACGCTATCTTTGACCCTGGTATACGTTTATCGGGTTTTTAAAGTACTCCACGTACTTTTGGGCATTGTTTATCATGTAAGCCCCACCAAAAATGACCATACCAAGATTATCCCTAAATGATCACATTTATGGGGACTCGAGTCGAGCTTTTGACTCGGTTATCAAAAACAAGGTGCCTCGTGGGGATTCTCATGCTTATCCTTGTAAATATTATCGTTTTTCTAATAGTGTAACGAGGGGACTTGTGCTCTTCCAACCTTTGTTCCGTGGTTGTTTGTGATTATGATCCATTAGGTTCATCATCATCATTGAAGCCTCTCGTGTTCGTTTTACGGATCACTCGAGCTTCGATCATTGCCTTTGGAGATTCCAATATCCGATGATATACTTTTATGTTCTAACGTTTATCTTATTAGCATAATTCATAAACGGCTTTTAGGTTATTCGTTTTACCCTTTCCATGCTCGAGATTGAGCATTCGACTTCGTCTCTAGTATAGGGGTGTTTTCACCCCTAGACTCGAAACATTGAGGATAATGTTTAGTTTTAGTATGGGGGGGTGAGTAGATACTTCACCTTGCTTACGTCACCACGCAATCCAATTTTCATCTTTTTGTTATCGTTAAAATAAGGCTAAAAATGGCCAAATTTTAAAAAATTTCTTATTTTTCATAAGTGTTTAAGACACGAATGTAGGTTTTCTGATGGTGAGAATAAGAGTAATTTTTTACTCGACCGTGCGTGTTGAGCACTTAGCTTCGATTCCTTAACTTTTTAGGCTAAGTCTCTTAAATGTGGACGAGAAATGATAGAGTTTTTTATAAGTCTCGTAATCGTCACGATCTCATGTGTAGTAATTATTAGCTTATGCTCCCCACGCTTTTGTATAATAAATTGTTAATAAATATTGATTTGGCGGTTTAGTCACTATTCTAATTTGTTTTAGTAGCTTCCATATAATTAAATTGGGAAAACATTGAGGATTCGCCAGCGTCACAGTTTTGAAGTATTGGCACCCGAATAATCAAAAGCTTCACCTAATAATAATATTTCAAGTGCTCACCTAAATTAAGCAAAAAATTTGAAGCTCACAAGGCCGAAAAATCTATGCCCAAATTTAAAGTGAATCAAGCCTTAATCTATGAAGCTTTAAAGATCCAAAATTCGCTTTAGCGTGAGGATATACGTCTTTGGCCATAATAAAACCACCGATGATGGCGGATAATAAAAGGCAAGGCAAGACCGAAGTCATAATAAAAGCTCCATGGCGGAGTTGAATAAAAGATGGTGGTAAACCTATGGTAATAAGGCCCTTCCGTTAGGGGGCGTATAAAAGTCTTGGTAATAAGTCTCATGTTCAAAACCGTTATAAAACCGTTTTTATCGATCCTTCTTGTTGACTTAATTTTTTGACATCGTTGTCTATTAGGATGAATTATTAATTCGATGATTTTGGTTACACCGTTAAAACTCTATGTTTAGACTTAATCTCTATTCACGCATAAGTCAATGGTGTATCCTCGTGATCATTAAGACAAAAATAAAATATAAGAGATACCAAATAGGAATAAGGGAGTTTAGGTGTGTAATTAACACTCATGAGTAATGATTGTGTTGCTAACTTATAATAACAATGATCTCGTTACACGCTTAGCATGGAATTGGGTGAAAATCGAGGACGAAGAAATTATTTCTAACGAAGCATTCACGTGTTCTTGTTCTATGATCCCAAAAGTCACTTAATCGTGATGAAAACAATACATTATGTCTAAAACGCGTGTAGTAGTTTATTTAAATTAATGTCTTCAATAAATGTCATCATAAATGAACTTTTTGGAAGTACTACACTACTTAATTCTAACATTACGTGGGGACACGGCAATGGTTTAGTATGGGGGAGTGATGAGACTGCAATTATGCATAGTCTCATCGTCCAAATCGGGATTAAAACGCTTAAAATATCATTAAAATACCCAAAAATATGCTTGTGTTTGTTCATTGTGTATTTTCGGTGCGGATATCGTGAAATCAACAAAATATCACAAGAATGAAGCCAAAACGAACACGAGAACGAAGCCGTACAAAGAACCGGGCCCAAGAATGAAATTTACAAAAATACCCTTGAAGATTGAAGAATTGTCAACTTTGGTCCCTCATCTTTGAAGACTTGTCACAAATGACCCTCCGTTATTCATTTGTACAAGATACATCCTTGAAGTTTGAAGACATGTCATGATTGGCCCTTGGGGAATGATTTTATTACATAAAAAGTCCTTATTCCAACATTTATCAAACAAAGGGACTTATTATGTAATTTGCCTAAACTTTATTTCAAAGGATTTCAATTGTTGGGCTTTTTATTATAAAGTAAACATAATTGGGAACATTGGGGACCAAAATGGGCCAGACACACAAACTTCACCCCACCAATACCACCACGCCACGTCACCCCCCACTCACTCCTCCACCAATCACATCTCTTCCCCTCTCCATGCCAGCAATCCACCACCACTAAACGTTTATTAAACTGATTTAATCAGTGTAACTAAACTTTCCCACCAAACACCTTTTTAAATCTTAACCTCCCCCAAAAACGAATTAAACTTCTCTTAATCAACGCATAAACCCTAAAACTACCCAGGTTGAATTAAACACAAAACAAAGGGTTTTTGTTTACCCTTTTCCAGGTCATTGATTAACCATATACTAAACCCATCCCACACCAAAAATATGACCCCCAACACACCCATGTGAGCCCTGGGACCTCCCCTGCAACGTCACTTTCTCCCAAACCCCAAAACCCGACCAACTGAACGACTCATGTTTATTCCTTTGCCCCAAAGGAAGATTAAACGGCCAACATCATCTCATGAAGGGCTTTCATCCAGCAAGCATCACATGGTACCAACTTTGACTGAATTTCAAGATTGACTCAAGGGAAAGACTAGAAATCTGCATTTAGGGTTTAGATTTTTGTAATATTTTATTCCTAGTCTAGATTATTCTCTCATGTAGTATAAATGAAACGTATGTGTTTCATTTTAAGTTGTTCCAGTTTTTATTTTAAAAAGTTTTTATTATTAATGACAATGAAATTTCAAATTTTGAGCAATAAACTGAGCTCCATTTACTGTTTTAAACTAGTTTAATCATTTCCTTTTTATGCCATTTAGTTAAAGTTATCAAGGTTTCAATTGTTCAAGAGTTTTCATCAAAAGAGGTTTTTTTTAGGAATTTCAAAAACTAAAATCCAAGATAACTGTGGAAGTGAAAGTGGAAGTTGTTATCTTGGTTTGTTGTTTGAGATTTATTAATCTCAGTTTGTTAAAAAAGGTTTTCAAAGTTTCGTTTAAAAAAGTTTTTTTGAAGAATCTGATTTTAAGTTTTATCTCCCCTCTTACTGTATCATAAGCTACAAGCTCACAGCTTGTAGCCTTTGATACATAAAGTTGCTTTCTGGTCTTGTGGTTGTGTGCAGGTTACAAGGAAACACAATCCCTCCTTCTCCATTTCATTTCATCACATTTTTTAGAATAAATATTAGGCTTTGGGTCCTCCTTTGGATTCCACCAACAAAGCTACTCTACACTTTGTAAAACCTCTGATTTTACCTTATTGACTTTGTCAACTGTTGTGCTAGTTATTTTTGGAATTTACGTAATTTCACTTTTATATGACTTATTAATTATCATATACCTTTTGTCATACTACCTTTCATATTTATTTTACATTTATATGAACTCTTAGTCATTTATTGACTACTCTGGCAACTGACTGGGCACTTGATTGAATAATAAACTCATCACCACAGAATATATTTTGAGATAAACGGTAACCGTACTTAATTTATTTATTAAGTACTTGGATTATTTTTATATGTACATATTTACATATAATACCTACAAGGATCAAACACCTAAACACTTTAAACCAATGTACATTATTTTACATTGTCATTTATTTACTTTATTTAAGTAAAATAATTATAGTGATGTATTTAATATACACTTGCACTAAATTACCTAAAAGCTTCAGCAAAAATACCTACAACTCAACAAATACATACAATAGTATACAAAGGCTATTATTATCATACAACACTTGGCAAAACTTACCAAAAACCATTTCCCCATGCATATTCATACGTGTATATGTATGCATGCCTACACTACCACCATTTGCTAGCTAACTTACTAGTAATAATACTTACTCCACTAAAACTCTATCCTAAGCCATAAATTTACTTACACAACTACATGCATAAGCATGCTTTACTTATAAAACCACTTACACACACAATGTCACAATCATATTCCTATTCAGTGTCATGTTTTTCCCCCTTTGACTCTTGCAAACACACGAATGGAAGCCAAAATGGGAAGGAAGTAACTTGCTAGTTTTTGACATGTGTGGAAATAAACCAACCAAATCCCAACTAGATATGATGTATCTTAGTGAGATTCTAAGTACTAGGTACATGGATTCTATTGGATCTCTCTCTCTCTCTCTTTGTCATTAGCCGAAACACACACAACACATAACACATTTCATTTGCAAACTCACATCATCTATCTCTCTCTCACAAGCTACGGTAAACACCACCTTTCCACCATTTTTGAACTTCCAAGTTTATCTACTACTCCTATACTATGTCTCCTACAATATAAAGGTTAATCCTAAGCTCATCCTACAAGAACCTTGATCCTTGAAGCACGAAAAAGAGCCCTAGAAGCCTACTTGAAGCCCACGACTTGTTTAAGGTCCCCTAGACCTCCATTGTTGAAAGCTTGTCACTTGTTTCTACTCATTCTCCTATCCCTCCTAAACCTATCTAAACAAGTAAGTTAATGTAGAGATTTTGCTAGTTGAAAAAGTTCGTTTTCTCGGTGTCTAATCGAATTGATTTCTGGTTCAAAGTGCGACTCAATTGTTCTTGGTGGAAATGAAAATGGTTTGGTTATCTATTACTAAGTAAAATGAAAATGTAAATTGCGATAAGTAAAAGGAATGCAAAAGGAATGCGAAAGGAATGCAAATAGGAATGCTGATAGGAGTGCTGATAGGAATGCTGATAGGAATGCTAATAGGAATGCTGATAGGAATGCTAAAAGGAATGCTGATAGGAATGCTGATAGGAATGCTGATAGGAATGCTAATAGGAATGCTGATAGGAATGCTAAAAGGAATGCTGATAGGAATGCTGATAGGAATGCTGATAGGAATGCTAATAGGAATGCTGATAGGAATGCTAAAAGGAATGCTGATAGGAATGCTGATAGGAATGCTGATAGGAATGCTGATAGGAATGCTGATAGGAATGCTGATAGGAATGCTGATAGGAATGCTAATAGGAATGCTGATAGGAATGCTAAAAGGAATGCTGATGGGAATGCTGATAGGAATGCTGATAAGAATGCTAATATGAATGCTGATAGGAATGCTAAAAGGAATGCTGATAGGAATGCTGATAGGAATGCTAATAGGAATGTTGATAGGAATGCTGATAGGAATGCTAATAGGAATGCTGATAGGAATGTTGATAGGAATGTAAAACCCTTTTCCAATCAAGATGATCGGAATGTAAAAGGAATGTATAAAAGGAATGTAAAACCCTTTTCCAATCAAGATGACCGGGATGAGGTGGCTGGTCGGAAAGTGATGATCAGAAAGGGGTTTTCCCTTTCCAATCTGCATGTGATTCGAAATAAGCAAAGAAAATAAGCTATAAGAATAAGCAAATCTCTAAAACTAGAACGAATCAATAATAAAACGAACCAATAAGCACAAATAACAACTTTTACAAACTTAAAATAAACAAACTTTTAAATCAAACCATAAAAAGATGAACTTTTTAAGCACGAAACATTAATGAACAACACGGATCATAAGTAATTCGCACCAAAAGTAAACTAGAATCAAAGAAAGGTAGAAAGAGATGAAAGATTAAAAGCTTGATCAAAGGTAAAGAAGATATAAGATAACAAAATTAAAAACACTTACTTGAATTAAAGGAAAGAAATTAAAGGTGCAAATACAATAAAAATAACAAGGAATGAAAAATGGTGGAAGGGGTGGTTTGTCAAGCCACCCAACAACATGAAAATGAAATGGGATCAAACTATATATAGGGGTGATTAGGGAGGAGCTTAGGAAGCTTCCTCCCTCTTTCCTCTTTTCCTTAATTGCACACTTAAGTCCTTTTCTTCTCAATATTTTGTTAATCCTGGACTTAATGACTTTGTCTTGGGATTTCTTTGAACTCGTCTCGACATTTCTTCATAAATAAGACTTGAGTTCTTCGGCTTTTAGTAAACTTCCGTCTTTTGACTTATACTTCGATAAATCTTCAGAATTGGTCTTGGACTACCGTTCTTTTACCACTCTTGATCTTTCGACTTCATCTTTCGTCTTTTTTCTTCGATAACAGCCCTTGAATGCCGTGTTTTCTCCACTTTTCACTTTTTCGTCCTAAATCACAACAAAAACACAAACCACGCATAATTCCGACATAAATGACATAAAATACACGTTTTGGCTCGGTTATTATTGTAATTAAGTGGTAAAAAGGATGGGTGTTTTCACACCTATCAAATCCCCTACACTTAACCATTGCAATGTCCTCATGCAATGCATTAGTTACAAAGCACGTTTTACATTTTCCATCATAATCAACCTACCTTGGCCTTTATTAAACAAGTAAGGAAAATCAAAAAGGTAGAAAATAACAAGATGCAACAAGGAAGAAACTTATAAAGAAATCTAAGACTTACATTAGGGCTTGTGTGTCATGAATGTTCATCACCCTCAAGTTTCACGTTCCCCATGCCAAGCTTAAAAACAAGATCATTGTTAGTACAAGTTAGCATAACAAACATTTACTCATGTGGTTCAAATAATCACTTAAACTCCCTTTTTCCTACGAGTATCTCTTATATTTTATTGATGTCTTGAATGATCACGAGGATGCATTGTTGACTTATTTCGATAATTTATTTAGGCTGAAAGCAAAGTAGGACGATTTGATCAATAGTTAGCTAAAGGAAAAAATCTCTTAAAACTGCTTCTCGGGATATCAAAAAGTTCATATCTTGGCATAACTTGGTTCACGATTTGAGACCTTTCTCGGGCCGATATTTGGCATGTACTTCATACATCATATCTTCGAGAGACGTTTTTGAGATAATGGTCTTCTCTTCGTTATAGAGTTTCTTCACTTGGAGACGTTTGAGGGGTACTCCAGCTTTGTTGACCACGACTTCATGATTATTTATTCAATCTCTAATTGGGATTTTGAGATACAACGATCCGCCTCCTTTTCGGACTTGGATCTATTTATCCTCATACCTTGTTAGGGTCTTTTCGGATAGACTTCTCCATGATCTTTATGGGAGTTGATTGCTTTTCGTCGTGAGTCTTGATCCTTCATATTGATTTTGGGAATAATGCTTTTCACATCACTTTGGATCTTCAGCAATAAAATTGAATCCTCATGCCTTGTTAGGGCCTTTTCGGACTCGCCAATCTTCGCGCCCCGCTTCATAAGTTATGCCTTGGCTATGAACTCTTATCATTACCGAGCAACTTCTAAACGATCTTGGGCTAGAAGCTAAGTAACTTTTCAAATCGTACGACCTTACTTATTGCATTTATTTATTTACAAGCGAGGGGAGAAAAAGATCATAATTAACTCACATAAGTTAATGAAAGAATACCAAACTTGTAACCAACTCTATCATTTCTCGTTCTCCACAATTTAAAATCTCAAGGAATGAGACTCGTGGATGCTTAGCCCAATAAACCAATTAAGGTCTACACGGTTAAGGATACTAGCTAGAGTGAACTTGGATAAGTAAACTCGGGTTGAGTCAAAAAATTCACAACGGGCCTAATATATCTAAGATAACTACACTTGTTAAAACCATTTTATTAAAATAAGAGAAAAATAGCAAAAATTAAGGGAACTACAACTAGGCCAAAATAGATTAAAAATTTTGAAAAATGTCGAAAAATCGATTTTCCGGTTAAAATGAGGACAAATACAAGGAAAAGGCCACTTAACTTCGATAGAAGTCCCCCTACACTTAATATAAACATTGTTCTCAATGTTTAAGCATGTAGGAGTAAACTCCCCTACACTTAGGACATTGTGCACTTTGATTAAATCTTGCTAAGGAAGAGATAACTACAGAGATTCCTATTTTAATATTGAGAAATATAAAATAGTGAATCGAAAAGAGTTTAGGATAGAACCGGGAAGAAGGGAACACGGAATCACGGTTCGTCAAAAGTCATCAAGAGTGTGTTTTTGAAGCTCTAATACCTGCACATGATAAGAAAGAAAGCAAGAAATACCACGGGGCTCCCCTACACTTATGGTGAAAATAGATAGATAATTGGGTTGCCTCCCAAAAAGCGCTTGTTTTTGTTAACCGAGTCAGGAGCCTGACTCGTCCCCGAATTAAATGGTCCATGGGGAAGCCTCGAATGTGATACCGGGATCAAAGACCTTGTCCTCGTTCCTGGAGGACATCAACAAAGGAGAGGCGGGAGGATAAGTCTTGAATGGTAGGAAAGTCTGCTCAATATAAGAAAAGCAAAATCCAGATTGACGGGAGGTGGGGTGGGTAAGGGAATCACATTGTCATCCTCCAAAGACAATGGATGCAGACCAATTGGCAAAGCCGTAAAATTATCAATCATAGAATGGTCCATGTCACCTCCCGGGTCAAAGCATTTATCCTCGTGAAAGTAGATCTTGTCGATATCCTCGTAGATAAAGAGTGTAGAAACTCGTTTGAAAAGATCACAATCAAGTACGAAACCATCATTCATTTGTGGGGATTGTTGATAAGGTAAATCCTCACGAATGTGGTAAACGTAATTCTCATAAGAGGAGTGTTGATTAGGTAACTCCTCGAGAATAGGATCATTGGTCAAGTGAGTTGGTTCGTCATTATTATGAAAAATAAGACGTTCCAACTCATCAAGTTCGGCATCGATGTTGGAAAAATCGACCTCGCTTGTAGGAGAAAGCGGAGGTAAAAGAGCTAGCTCTCGGTCGATAATTTCCTCAATCTCGGGCTCGAAGACGAAATGATCTTACTCACCACATGTTGAACTCTTGTTGGGAGGATCAAATATTGCATGTGGAGTTGTGAGTATGTGATCATTGACTAGCGAAGCAAACTTGTCCGTAAGCTCCGCAAAAGTCGGCACATCACACAGATTTTCCGGAATACCCGCGGGCTCACTTGGGATGACGACAAGTTCCTCGACACTAGACTTTAGTATTTTGTCCGATTCAGTTGCCGAGATAATGTCAAGATGCTCATCCTCCATGATGAGAGAGCCAACGGGCTCCTCGGGTGTGATAGCAATAGACGAAGGAGGAATGGGAGAAGTCTTACGTTTCTTTAGAAATTCCTCCTCGTCGAAAATAACCTCAATATCGTCATCACTCTCCTCAATACCTAAAGGGCTAATAATAAGCTCAGGGATATGAGTACTCGTCTGATCTTGCTGCTGTAAAAATGACTCCATACAAGTTTGCAGCGTGTGTAAAAGCTCTTTCGTTTGTTCTTGAAAAGCTGTAGCAAGATCGTTTCTTTGTTCTTGAATGGCTGTAGCAAGATCGTCAATTGGTTCTTGGTAACTCATCCCGTGATGAGGCTGATGATCAATTGGGTATTGCAGGGGTTGGTCAAAACTGGAAGGGGTATAATTATAGTAATTTTGATCCCCCGTAAGACAGTGAAAACTTTCGTGAGGACCCCCACACTTATAGCACCACGGGGATGAAGAAAAATCCGGTGCATTTTGAGGATAAGGATCGTCATAGACGGGAGAGGGTGAGAAAGTATTGTAAGAGGAGAAGTACGAATTTGTTGAATTGCAAAATGGACAAAATCCAAATTGTGTATCATCGATATCAGAACCACACCGCTCACAAGTACACCATTGACATGTTTGAAAACCATGCCATGGTCTCCCACACCGTACACAAGACGAATCCATGAAGAAAAATAGATAAGCAAGAAGAATATTTTTGGTGCAAAACTTTGAAAAAGAAATGCTTTTTATGATTTTTCAAATGTTTTTGGATTTTTGAAAATTTTTGGATACGAAAACTAACGTTCACAAGTGAACGGATCCCAAAAGCCAACGCGTCTCTCACAAAAAACCGTAGATCCTCACGAAAAGAGCCGGCAGCGGCGCCATTTTAATGTAGAGATTTTGCTAGTTGAAAAAGTTCGTTTTCTCGGTGTCTAATCGAATTGATTTCCGGTTCAAAGTGCGACTCATTTGTTCTCGGTGGAAATGAAAATTGTTTGGTTATCTATTACTAAGTAAAATGAAAATGTAAATTGCGATAAGTAAAAGGAATGCAAAAGGAATGCGATAGGAATGCAAATAGGAATGCTGATAGGAATGCTGATAGGAATGCTAATAGGAATGCTGATAGGAATGCTAAAAGGAATGCTGATAGGAATGCTGATAGGAATGCTGATAGGAATGCTAATAGGAATGCTGATAGGAATGCTAAAAGGAATGCTGATAGGAATGCTGATAGGAATGCTGATAGGAATGCTGATAGGAATGCTAATAGGAATGCTGATAGGAAAGCTAAAAGGAATGCTGATAGGAATGCTAATAGGAATGCTGATAGGAATGCTGATAGGAATGCTGATAGGAATGCTGATAGGAATGCTGATAGGAATGCTGATAGGAATGCTGATAGGAATGCTAAAAGGAATGCTGATAGGAATGCTGATAAGAATGCTGATAGGAATGCTAATAGGAATGTTGATAGGAATGCTAAAAGGAATGCTGATAGGAATGCTGATAGGAATGCTAATAGGAATGCTAATAGGAATGCTGATAGGAATGCTGATAGGAATGCTAATAGGAATGCTGATAGGAATGTAAAACCCTTTTCCAATCAAGATGATCGGAATGTAAAAGGAATGTATAAAAGGAATGTAAAACCCTTTTCCAATCAAGATGACCGGGATGAGGTGGCTGGTCGGAAAGTGATGATCGGAAAGGGGTTTTCCCTTTCCAATATGCATGTGATTCGAAATAAGCAAAGAAAATAAGCTATAAGAATAAGCTAATCTCTAAAACTAGAACGAATCAATAATAAGACGAACCAATAAGCACAAATAACAACTTTTACAAACTTAAAATAAACAAACTTTTAAATCAAACCATAAAAAGATGAACTTTTTAAGCACGAAACATTAATGAACAACACGGATCATAAGTAATTCGCACCAAAAGTAAACTAGAATCAAAGAAAGGTAGAAAGAGATGAAAGATTAAAAGCTTGATCAAAGGTAAAGAAGATTTAAGATAACAAAATTAAAAACACTTACTTGAATTAAAGGAAAGAAATTAAAGGTGCAAATACAATAAAAATAACAAGGAATGAAAAATGGTGGAAGGGGTGGTTTGTCAAGCCACCCAACAACATGAAAATGAAATGGGATCAAACTATATATAGGGGTGATTAGGGAGGAGCTTAGGAAGCTTCCTCCCTATTTCCTCTTTTCCTTAATTGCACACATAAGTCCTTTTCTTCTCAATCATTTGTTAATCTTGGACTTAATGACTTTGTCTCGGGATTTCTTTGAACTCGTCTCGACATTTCTTCATAAATAAGACTTGAGTTCTTCGGCTTTTAGTAAACTTCCGTCTTTTGACTTATTCTTCGATAAATCTTCATAATTGGTCTTGGACTTCCGTTCTTTTTCCACTCTTGATCTTTCGACTTCATCTTTCGTCTTTTTTCTTTGATAAAAGCCCTTGAATGCCGTGTTTTCTCCACTTTTCACTTTTTCGTCCTAAATCACAACAAAAACACAAACCACGCATAATTCCGACATGAATGACATAAAATACACGTTTTGGCTCGGTTATTATTGTAATTAAGTGGTAAAAAGGATGGGTGTTTTCACACCTATCATAAGTCCAAGCTAAACCCTATCTTTCTAATACATTTACTTTCATACACATTAATATATACATGGTTATTCTTGGTAAAAGTTAATATTGAAACAAATAATGAAACCCTAAAAACCTAAGATAACCCACGACTTGATTTTTGATATAGCATAAAATGATGTAAAAACTTGTCAACCATGAATAACACATCACCATGATCTTGTTAAACTTGAAAAACCATGAAAACCTAAACATGCATGATTTTTGGACGTGAGATTTAAGCTCATAATATTATTTTGGGTAATCTTGTAATGTTTAGATATAATTAGAAACACTAGATTTATGTTTTTAGGTGCCTTAAAATGTTAAGATCACTATTATGCCTTATAAGATTAGTCTTAAGCTCACTATAATAAATTGCCTAAATAAATAATCATTTTCACTAAATAAAAGTTTTTATAAAACTTTTAGTGTCAAAAATATAATTTTATAAAGCTTCATGTTGAAAGTATAGATCTATAAGATTTTTGGATTAAAATAATAAATCTAAGAAGTTTTGGATTAACATAATAGATCTACAAAAATTTGGATTAAATATAAGAAGTACAAAACTTTCGGGTTGGATTTATAAATTTATAAAGTAAAGGGATCTAAATAAACAAGTGTAGAAACTTATTTTCCAAAAATATAAACTTTTGGACTACTTTTAATTATTGCCGAGAGTTGAGGGTATTGTTTGAACATATCCGAAACTTATAGGTGATAAAAAGGACTTAAAAGGAATTAATATAATGTTAGGGTAAATTGTGTAAAACTTAGAAAACCTAGGGATCACTTTGGTCTTTTGCCGAGACTTAATATAAGCCTTAGGGACCAAATAAGCCAAGATAGCAAACTTATTTAAGCCCTAAGTGACCCTAGGGACTAATCCTGCCTTTAGCCGAAACATATTCAAGCCCTAGGGGCATTTGTGTAACTTGTATTAAACTTAGATATAAGCCGAAGTTGGAGGACTAAAACTGCCAACTTGTGAAACTTTAATAAGCCCTAATTTAAGCCGTATACTTTAGGGACTGTTTTTTGCCAATTAATGAAACTTAAAGAAACCCTAGTTACACGTGTAACTAGGGAGGGGCCAAAACTGTAATTACTTGATAGATTTAGAAACCCTAGGGGTATAAAAGTAATTTAACCACAAGTAATTATTTAAATGAAAGGACTAAAACCTATTTTATACAAAGTATTACGAACCCTAAGATTCTATATATTTATACCCATTATTTAAAACGTAAAACCTAAATAAACGTAACAATTGTTATTTTTCCGAACTTATAATTTAATAAATTATAAACACTACGTAAACGTGGAATTTAAATAAAATGTTATACGTTTTATAAACCTTATATATATATTAAATATAAATTAAAAACGATTAACTTATAAAATAAATATATTAATTATATTTATTTCCTATTACTTTAAATGTATATAAAACTATCCTTTATAAATATTTAAAGTGTTTTATAAACAACGTAAGTACAAAATATTAATTAAATGGATTAATTAATTTAACCTTATTATTTATTTTATACATGAAATAAATACTATTAGAACTTGTACAACGATGAACAAAAATACAAGTATCGTAATAAAATGCTTAAAGCCAGTATAAGCATGTACAGATTTATTCTGAAACTTTTATGCATTATGTTATGCATTTACTGAGACCTTATAATTATTTAGGTCGTTGATTGTATCGTGAGCATCCTTATCTGATTTATCTACTGACTTATTGCTGTACTACTGAGGTGAGTTCATGGCCCCACTTTATATATTGACAAACTTTTAAACCTTCTAATGGGAAAGAAAACATGCAACATATTTTATTTTATGGACATAGATTGAACTGTGAAACTTTTGATTACATTGCCTAATGTAGATGAACCCGCATGACCCGTGCATCCGAAACTGTTAGAATTATTAAATTACCTGAATGTTATAAATAGATCTATTTGGGATTGACCGTCCCCATCTGGGTGAGTCATGCTCACTGTGCCTAGGCCAGGACAACAGATGTTTCACATGTCAGCACTTATTTTTGTTATGGGTGCCTTTTTATAAGGCGAAGGGTCCTTATTTGTTAAGGACTTAACTGTCAAGTTTCAGTTTCGGGCAATATGGGAATGTAATTACTTTTAAGTATTGATGCTTTGTGCATTACTACTTCAGTGAATATTTAATGTCCAAACTTATTTTAATTAAACCTGTGAATTCACCAACTTTATGTTGACTCTCTAAGCATGTTTTCTCAGGAAACTGAAGCAGGTATTGGTGTGCATGGAGTCAAGCATCATGATAGGCGGCATTTATAGAGCTCATCTGGGGTTTTATAAACTGGGAATAATTCAAACTATCAAACAATGTTAAAGACTATTTTAATACTATTTGCACTTTCAATCATGTAATAAATGTAAGGATAATCTTTTATCTGTTGCTCTATATTCTGTCTGCTGTTGATCCACCTACGTGACACCCAAATATTATTTCCGCTGCGTTTGACTCAATTTGGGGGTGTCACAGAATGGTATCAGAGCGATAGTTATAGAGAATCAGAACAAAATTAAAATAAATATAAAAATAAAATTTTTATATAATCTGAACTATAACTGCTTTAAAAATCTTTTGGGATTTTCGGGACTAGAATAGTTAAGCATATAGACTGTAGAGCATACATCGATTGTGTGATTGCCTGTGCATTGATTATTAACATTCGGTTGATTAATCTTATAAGTATTAACGTAACCTTCAGCATGGCAAGTGTTAAAGGGCACTATTATATTATTTTAAATTATATTTCCAAAAACTTTTAACTTGAGTAAGTTTATACTTATATCAATTAAAACTATATTACTTTCAGATTTATCATGACATCACCTACCGATACACCTGCTGCCGTATCTCCGACGACCGTCTTATGTGGATGGTTATCTGCTAGTGACTCCGGCGATAGTCACGCCTCTGTCGACGCCGTATCCATTGAGGCACTTATTGCTACTCCACCTATTTCCCCCGCTGGGGAAGAGGTCCAGCCTCCTGCTGCTATACCACCTGTACCACTTGTGACTTCACTACGGGAGCATGCACCCGAGTCTCTGCCACCTCGTAAGAGGAGGTACGAGGAACCTCTTGATTCGACCTTTGAGATCGGTGAGGTTTCCCGGGCCAAACATGCTGACCCTGTCCAGGCCCAGATCACGGCACTTGCCGCACGCCAGGCCCACGATGTAGCAGACATTCTTGCTCTGCTATCGACCAGACAAACTGAGCGCGCTGTTATACAGCAGCGCCAGGACCTTCTATCATGGACTGTGAGAGCGGAGGCGCACGCTACCCGAGGGGCGTGGTCGACTACTTACCATTCTCTCTAGTGGTTGCTGGATGAGAATGAGTTCCTCCGTGAGCAGATCTACTTGCTCTAGAGCCAGCAGACGGATATTCATACTACCCTCTTGACCATGGAGGAGACTTTTGCTATATTCTTCGACCTCTAGGAGGTCCGTCATCAGGGGTTAATGTCAGAGACCGCTCATCTCCGGGGAGTTCAGCAGACTCTCAGAGACCAGTTCCTTGAGGCACTCCGACAGCTCAAGGAGACTAGGACTGCCATGACCGCGATGCAGGTTGCCATGCAGGCACCAGCTGTCTCATCACCGCTCGTGGCACCAGCCGTATCCGAGGAGTCAGTTAGGCACCAGTAGATTAGATGTACTAGATCTTTTGTACATCATGATAAGCTATTAGGGTTGCATCCCGGCTATCATGATATAGGATCTATTGTATTTGTATTTTCTTTAGTCAGTTGTATCTTTGTACTGTACAATTTAGATTAGGGATTCACAGATGATGTACTTTAGATTTCATGTACCACCATCCCAGACAGGCGGGCTGTGCTCTGTCTTGGATCAGGTTGTGCATTTTGTATTGTATTCCTATTCTAGACTTATGGCATGTACTCATTAGCTTTTGTTATATCCTGTACTGTATTATATTATGAACTTTAAATAGGTTATCCAATTTGTTGCAAAGTCTATGCACGAAATTTCTTTTCGTGTAATTATATAAAACTATGCTAATACCTTGAACTAATGATTTCATTTTTGTGCATAATTATAGAAAAATGGTAATCAGTAGAACGAACCCCAACAATGCTGAGACTACCCAAAATGTCACTGCTGCCCAACTAAGGGAAATGATTGATCAAGGCATCGCATATTCGATGGCTGCCAGCAGAAACATAGACGATAGTCAAAACTCCAACAACCGCCGGAATAATCAGACCACCAGGGGTTGCTCTTACCCCGACTTCTTGAAATGTAAGCCTTCCTACTACAAGGGCAAAGAAGGAGTGGTGGAACTGATGCAGTGGTTTGAGAGGTTGGAAACGGTCTTTCGCATCAACGACTGTGCAGAAGAGAACAAAGTGAAGTTTTCCACCTGCACCCTACTTGAGAGTGCTCTTACTTGGTGGAACTCTGTTGTTGCGACTCTTGGACACGATGCTGCCTATGCTCTCAACTGGACCGAGTTGAAGGAGAGAATGACAGAGAAATATTGTCCAAGGGAGAAATGAAGAAACTGGAAATCGAATTGTGGGATCTCCTATGCAGGAACAATGACATCACTGCGTACAACCAGAGGTTCCAAGAGTTGACCCTAATGTGCACCAGAATGTTTGTGGTGGAGGAAGATAAGATTGAGAAGTATGTGGGTGGACTCCCAGACGCCATTCACGACAGTATGCTCGCATCTCGACCTACTACCGTCGAGAGTGCCATTGAGTTCGCTACTGAGTTGATAAACAAAAGAGTCTGTACCATATCCGAGAGGCATCCTGACAACAAGCGAAAGGCAGAAGAGTATTTCCGTAGTCAGCACCAGCAGCATCCTAAGAAGCAGAATGTTGGGCAAGTTTACAGTGCTACCTCTGCAGGAGCTAACTCGTACGTGGGCGCCAAACCTTTGTGCTCAAAGTGCAACTATCATCATACTGTTGATAGCCCATGCCAGACCTGCTACAGATGTGGACAAGTAGGTCATTTTGCTAAAACCAGTCGAGTTAATGCTGTCACTCAGGCCCGACCCACTCAAAACACTGGGAACTATAACAACAGGGGTGGATACAATGCCCGTGGGAACGGGAATAGACAGCAGGGGAACCACAACGCTACTGGAGGAAACAACAATGGACCCAAGAAGGGAGTTGTGTGCTGTGAGTGTGGAGCACCAGGACACGTGAGACCAAGTTGCCCTAAGCGGGCCAAACAAAACAAGAATAGTAGAGGAGCTTCATCCAGAGTGTACGTGGTCGGCAATGCAAAAGCCAACTCTGATTCAAATGTCGTTACTGGTACGTTTCTATTGAGCAATCATTATGCGTCTGTTTTGTTTGATACTGGATCAGACCGAAGTTTTATATCCACTGAATTTAGCCAAGTACTAGAAGTTATTCCTACAAGCTTAGATCACCGTTACTCCATAGAATTAGCTGACGGTAAAACTGTAGATGCTGACACTATCATTAGAGGTTGTACCTTAAATCTTTCCAAACATCCGTTCAACATTGACTTTATCCCCGTAAACCTTGGTAGTTTTGATGTTATTATTGGCATGGACTGGTTAGCGAGATACCGTGCAGTCATTGTTTGTGACGAAAAGCTAGTCCGTATTCCGTGGGGAAACGAAACTCTAATCATTTGAGGCGAAGGTAACACCGACCTCGCTGACACTAGACTTAGTGTTATCTCTTGTACAAAAGTTCAGAAATATTTGTTGAGAGGATGTCCTATCTTCTTGGCCCATATTTCTCAAACAGATGAAGAAGACAAGCCCGAGAAGAAGCAAATCAAGGACGTACCCATCGTCCGAGATTTTCCAGAAGTCTTTCTTGATGAGTTGCTAGGCTTACAACCGACCCGATAAGTGAAATTTCAAATTGATTTGGTTCCCGGAGCGGCACCTATAGCTAAAGCTCCATACCGGTTGGCACCATCAGAGATGAAAGAACTAGCTGAACAACTTCAAGAACTATCTGACAAAGGATTCATTCGACCTAGTTCCTCACCATGGGGAGCTCCTGTGTTATTTGTCAAAAAGAAAGATGGTTCTTTTCGAATGTTCATCGATTACAGAGAGCTGAATAAGTTAGCTGTGAAGAATCGTTATCCGCTTCCTCGCATTGACGACCTATTTGACCAACTGCAAGGGTCAAGTGTGTATTCCAAGATTGACTTGAGATCTGGATACCATCAGCTACGAGTCAGGGAGGAAGATATTCCAAAAACAGCTTTTAGAACCCGTTACGGTCATTACGAATTCCAGGTTATGCCATTTGGGTTGACCAATGCACCAGCTATCTTCATGGACCTTATGAACCGTGTGTGCAGACCATACCTGGGTAAATTCGTGATAGTCTTCATTGACGACATACTCATTTATTCCTAGAACGAACAAGAACATGGGAAACATCTTGCACAAGTACTAAAGGTACTCAAGGAGGAGCAGCTCTATGCTAAGTTCTCCAAATGTGAATTTTGGATTCCTAGAGTGCTATTCCTTGGTCATGTCATCGATTTGGACGGTATTCACGTGGATCCAACAAAGGTCGAATCTGTCAAGGATTGGGTATCTCCTAAATCATCGACGGAGATCCGCCAATTTCTAGGCCTTGCCAGGTACTACCGCAGATTCATTGAAGGTTTTTCCAAAATAGCCAAACCAATGACCAAACTCACACAGAAAGGAATAAAGTTCGATTGGGGAGAGAAGGAAGAATCAGCTTTCCAACTGATCAAGCAGAAGTTATGCAGTGCACCCATACTGGCCTTGCCTGAAGGCAATGATGATTTCGTTGTATACTGTGATGCCTCACACAAGGGCTTAGGTGCAGTGTTGATGCAGAGGATGAAGGTGATTTCCTACGCTTCAAGACAACTGAAGAAGCATGAGAAGAATTACACCACTCACGATCTAGAACTTGGATCCGTAGTTTTTGCTCTAAAAATCTGGAGACATTACCTATACGGAACAAAGTGTACCGTGCATACTGACCATAAAAGTTTGCAACACATATTGGATCAGAAGGAGCTGAACATGAGACAACGCCGTTGGATTGAGTTGTTGAGTGACTACGACTGTGAGATCAAATACCACCCTGGTAAAGCGAACGTGGTTGCTGATGCTTTAAGTCGTAAGGAAACGGACCCTCCTATGAGAGTTCGGGCATTAGTTATGACAATCAGTTTGGATCTACCCAAACAGATTTTGGAAGCTCAGACTCAAGCTCAATTACCGGAAAACCTCGTGAAGGAAGATGTCGGGGGAATGCTCAGAACCGATCTTAGCAAGGAGAAGTTAGAACCCAGAGCAGATGGAACCCTATGCCTTCACGGACGAAGTTGGGGTTACCTTGCTATGGAGATTTGAGGAACGTGATCCTGCACGAATCTCATAAGTCTAAATATTCTATACATCCCGGATCTGAAAAGATGTATCAGGATATGAAGAATTTATATTGGTGGCCGAATATGAAAGCCAACATTGCCACCTACGTTCAGAAATGTTTGACCTGTGCTTGTGTCAAAACTGAACACCAGAGACCATCGGGTTTACTTGTACAACCCAAGATACCGAAATGGAAGTAGGACAACATCACTATGGACTTTGTCACCAAAATCCCAAAGTCATCTCACGGTTACGATACTATCTGGGTAATCGTCGATCGACTCACCAAGTCCGCTCATTTCCTACCAATTAGGGAGAACGATTCCCTTGCAAAACTAGCAAAGACGTACCTTAAGGATATTGTGACCAAACATGGAATACCAGTGTCGATAATCTGTGATCGAGATGGTAGGTTCACATCAAACTTCTGGAATGCTTTCCAACGAGCCTTAGGTACCAATTTGGATATGAGCATTGCTTATCATCCGCAGACTGATGGTCAAAGTGAACGAACCATCCATACTCTAGAGGACATGCTACGAGCATGTGTGATTGATTTTGGAAATGGATGGGTTGACCACATTCCTTTAATGGAATTCTCCTACAACAACAGTTATCATGCCAATATTAAGGCTGCCCCTTCGAAGCACTGTACGGTCGCAAATGCCGTTCGCCTGTGTGCTGGGCAGAAGTAGGTGAATTTCAGCTCACTGGACCAGAGTTAATCCAGGAGACTACAGACAAGATCTTCCTCATCAAGCAGAGAATTCAAGCTGCTCGCGATCGACAAAAGAGCTACGCGGACCTGAAACGCAAACCTATGCAATTTGAAGTAGGTTACTGTGTTATGCTCAAGGTATCACCTTGGAAGGGTGTAGTACGCTTTGGCAAACATGGAAAACTTAATCCACGTTATGTTGGCCCTTTCAAAGTAATAGCCAGGATCGGGGAAGTAGCTTATCGTTTAGAGTTGCCCCAGCAACTGAGTCAGGTACACTCTACTTTTCATGTGTCTAACCTGAAGAAGTGCTATGCTGAAGAACCACTGGCTATGCCATTGGAGGGAGTTCAATTTGACGACAAACTCCAGTTCGTAGAAGAACCAGTAGAAATCATGGAGAGGACAGTTAAGAAATTGAAACGCAGTCGCATCCCGTTGGTCAAAGTACGTTGGAACTCTAGGAGAGGCCCTGAGTTCACATGGGAACGAGAAGACTCGTTCAAGACCAAGTACCTACACTTGTTCACCTGACCAATAGCTTCATCTTAAGCTTTGAGGACAAAGCTAAAATAACGGGATGGTGCTGTAAAACCTCTGATTTTACCTTATTGACTTTGTCAACTGTTGTACTAGTTATTTTTGGAATTTACGTAATTTCACTTTTATATGACTTATTAATTATCATATACCTTTTGTCATAATACCTTTCATATTTATTTTACATTTATATGAAATCTTAGTCGTTTATTGACTACTCTGGCAACTGACTAGCCACTTGATTGAATAATAAACTCATCACCTCGGTACATATTTTGAGATAAACGGTAACCGTACTTAATTAATTTATTAATTACTTGGATTATTTTTATATGTACATATTTACATATAATACCTAAAAGGAACAAACACCTAAACACTTTAAACCAATGTACATTATTTTACATTGTCATTTATTTACTTTATTTAAGTAAAATAATTATAGTGATGTATTTAATATACACTTGCATTAAATTACCTAAAAGCTTCAACAAAAATACCTACAACTCAACAAATACATACAATAGTATACAAAGGCTATTATTATCATACAACCCTTGCCAAAACTTACCAAAAACCCTTTCCCAATGCATATTCATACGTGTATATGTATGCATGCCTACACTACCACCATTTGCTAGCTAACCTACTAGTAATCATACTTACTCCACTAAAACTCTATCCTAAGCCATACTTTACTTACACAACTACATGCATAAGCATGCTTTACTTACAAAACCACTTACACACACAATGTCACATGCATATTCCTAATCAATGTCATGTTTGTCCCCCTTTGACTTTTGCAAACACACGAATGGAAGCCAAAAATGGGAAGAAAGTAAGTTGCTAGTTTTTTACATGTGTGGAAATAAACCAATTAAATCCCAACTAGATATGATGTATCTTAGTGAGATACTAAGTACTAGGTACATGGATTCTATTGGATCTCTCTCTCTCTCTCTGTCATAAGCCGAAACACACACAACACACAACACATTTCATTTGCAAACTCACATCATCTATCACTCTCTAACAAGCTACGGTGAACACCACCTTTCCACCATTTTTGAACTTCCAAGTTTATATACTAATCCTATATTATGTCTCCTACAATATAAAGGTTAATCCTAAGCTCATCCTACAAGAACCTTGATCCTTGAAGCAAGAAAAAGAGCCCTAGAAGCCTACTTGAAGCCCACGGCTTGTTTAAGGTCCCCTAGACCTCCATTGTTGAAAGCTTGTCACTTGTTTCTACTCATTCTCCTATCCCTCCTAAACCAATCTAAACAAGTAAGTCCAAGCTAAAACCTATCTTTCTAATACATTTACTTTCATACACATTAATATATACATGGTTATTCTTGGTAAAAGTTAATACTGAAACAAATAATGAAACCCTAAAAACCTAAGATAACCCACGGCTTGATTTTTGATATAGCATAAAATGATGTAAAAACTTGTCAACCATGAAGAACACATCACCATGATCTTGTTAAACTTGAAAAACCATGAAAACCTAAACATGCATGATTTTTGAACGTGAGATTTAAGCTCACAATATTATTTTGGGTAATCTTGTAATGTTTAGATATAACTAGAAACACTAGATTTATGCTTTTAGGTGCCTTAAAATGTTAAGATCACTATTATGCCTTATAAGATTAGTCTTAAGCTCACTATAATAAGTTTCCTAAATAAATAATCATTTTCACTAAATAAATGTTTTTATAAAACTTTTAGTGTCAAAAATATAATTTTATAAAGTTTCATGTTGAAAGTATAGATCTATAAGAGTTTTGGATTAAAATAATAAATCTAAGAAGTTTTGGATTAACATAATAGATCTACAAAATTTTTGATTAAATATAACAAGTACAAAACTTTGGGGTTGGATTTATAAATTTATAAAGTAAAGGGATCAAAATAAACAAGTGTAGAAACTTATTTTCCAAAAATATAAACTTTTAGACTACTTTTAATTATTGCTGAGAGTTGACGGTGTTGTTTTGAACATATCCGAAACTTAAAGATGATAAAAAGGACTTAAAAGGAATTAATATAGTGTTAGGGTAAATTGTGTAAACTTTAGAAAACCTAGGGATCACTTTGGTCTTTTGTCGAGACTTATAATAAGCCTTAGGGACCAAATAAACCAAGATAGCAAACTTATTTAAGCCCTAAGTAACCCTAGGGACTAATCCTGCCTTTAGCCGAAACATATTCAAGCCCTAGGGGGCATTTGTGTAACTTGTATTAAACTTAAATATAAGCCGAAGGTTGGAGGACTAAAACTGCCAACTTGTGAAACTTTAATAAGCCCTAATTTAAGCCGTATACTTTAGGGAATGTTTTTGCCAATTAATGAAACTTAAAGAAACCCTAGTTACACGTGTAACTAGGGAGGGACCAAAAATGTAATTACTTGAAAGATTTAGAAACCCTAGGGGTATAAAAGTAATTTAACCACAAGTAATTATTTAAATGAAAGGACTAAAACGTATTTTATACAAAGTATTACGAACCCTAAGATTCTATATATTTATACCCGTTATTTAAATCATAAAACCTAAATAAACGTAAGAATTGTTATTTTTCTGAACTTGTAATTTAATAAAATATAAACACTACGTAAATGTGGAATTTAAATAAAATGTTATACATTTTATAAACCTTATTTATATATTAAATATAAATTAAAAACGATTAACTTATAAAATAAATATATTAATTATATTTATTTCCTATTACTTTAAATGTATATAAAACTATCCTTTATAAATATTTAAAGTGTTTTATAAACAACGTAAGTACAAAATATTAATTAAATAGATTAATTAATTTAACCTTATTATTTATTTTATACATGAAATAAATACTATTAGAACTTGTACAACGATGAACAAAAATACAAGTATCGTAACAAAATGCTTAAAGCCAGTATAAGCATGTACAGATTTATTCTGAAACTTTTATGCATTATGTTATGCATTTACTTAGACCTTATAATTATTTAGGTCGTTGATTGTATCGTGAGCATCCTTATCAGATTTATCTACTGACTTATTGTTGTACTACTGAGGTGAGTTCATGGCCCCACTTTATATATTGACAAACTTTTAAACCTTTTAATGGGGAAGAAAACATGAAACATATTTTATTTTATGGACATGGATTAAACTGTGAAACTTTTGATTACATTGCCTATTGTAGATTAACCCGCATGACCCGTGTATCCGAAACTGCTAGAATTATTGAATTACCTGAATGTTATAAATAGATCTATTTGGGATTGACCGTCCCCATCTGGGTGAGTCATGCTCACTCTGCCTAGGCCAGCACAACAGATGTTTCACATGTCAGCACTTATTTTTGTTATGGGTGCCTTTTTATAAGGCGAAGGGTCCTTATTTGTTAAGGACTTAACTGTCAATTTTCAGTTTCGGGCAATATGGGAATGTAATTACTTTTAAGTATTGATGCTTTGTGAATTACTACTTCAGTGAATATTTAATGTCCAAACTTATTTTAATTAAACCTGTGAATTCACCAACTTTATGTTGACTCTCTAAGCATGTTTTCTCAGGAAACTGAAGCAGGTATTGGTGTGCATGGAGTCAAGCATCATGATAGGCTGCATTTATAGAGCTCATCTGGGGTTTTATAAACTGGGAATAATTCAAACTATCAAAGAATATTAAAGACTATTTTAATACTATTTGCACTTTCAATCATGTAATAAATGTAAGGATAATCTTTTATCTGTTGCTCTATATTATGTCTTCTGTTGATCCACCTACGTGACACCCAAATATTATTTCCGATACATTTGACTCAATTTGGGGGTGTCACACACTTCATAAGCCCTCAATAGCTGCTGAAAATAACCTAACAGAAGGCCTCAGCCAAAGGTAAAAAGGGCTTGAACCCTGTTTAATATTTTTCAAAAACTTTTAAGTGGTTTTATGATTATGTTACTTGCTTCCTTAATCTGTTAGATAAGAGTTTAAATGCCCGTTTTTATGGTTTGTTCTTGTTCATTTGATGATATTATGCATGTTGTTTGCATGTTTTACAAGTTTGAATGTGATTTGTTAGGATCTGCCTAGTTAAATCTTTGTATTCAGCATAAAGGGTGTTTGGGTTTAGGGATTTGATAGTTTAAAGTGACAATAAACCTGTTAAAAACCACTCCCACACACTCTCTTTGGTTGAGTTAGGATAAGAGTATGGTTGTTTTCAGTTTGGTTGAGTTTTAAAAGGAATTTTGTATACTAATATTTGGCAAAAACAATCAGTAGGGTTCTAAGTTTTTTATTGTTTAATTTAGATGTTCAAATATTGTTAGTTGTTAGAGAATTTGTTAAGTTAGGATTGTGTGCAGTTCTAGGGTGATTTGGGTGTGATATGTGTGAGTTTTGGCTTGCCTAATCTCACTTTGTGACCATTTGCATCAAACAAGCACCCATAGGTCTGCTAGACATATCAGTGACTGATTCTAGGTCTTTTATGTTTGATTTTGTGTTATAACAGTGTGTTTTTGTGCCTTATTGTGACTCCCTACACTCCACTGAGTGTAGGGGTTCCCCCTTGTGCCAACAAAACCAACAAATCACCATCAAACGACCACAATCAGGTCCTGTTTTCACCAGTGAAGAAATACTCCTTTGTGTTTTGTTTAAAGTTTGTTACTGTAGCTTTATTTCACTTTTTTGTCACGTTTTCGATTCAAATTGGCTTTATTCTTGTTTATTTTTTATTCTGATTACGTTTTTGAGGTTAGAAAGTCACCAGGTTTAGTTTTTATAAAAAGAAAAAAAATTAAAAGGACTGGCCAGGACTCGAACCTGCGCCATCCCTTTCACAACACAACACACTCACCACTGCGCCCTTGGGTCTTTTACTGCCAAGGGTTGCATTCAACAATTATTTAAGGTGTTATTGTATTTGCTTATTAAAAGCAATCAGCTTTTAATATAAGCTGATTTCAGCTTATTTACTGATTTTTTTTTCTGTTTTTCATTTTTCCTATAATTTAGACATAGTTTAGGACTTTTTGGTATAAAATTTTTATTTTTCACATTATTAATTGATTTTTATCATTATTTTTAATTTAAATTTAAGAAAGTAATTAAAAAATAGGAAAAAGTATTTTAAATTTTTGAAAAAATCATTTTTAAGTTTTAATTAGTATTTTAGAGGTTTACAAAAGAAAAAGTTTTCAATTTGACTTATTTTTATTTTATTTAAATTTTGGTTTTTAATTAGACTTTAAAAATTAATAACAAATTATTTAAAAAGTTTTGGAAATTTTTGCTTGCATTTTTGTCTTACTTACATTTTTATTGATTTTTGAGAATTTTCTAGTAATTTTTAGGCCACTTCCGTTTTTCGTTGAGTTTTACGATTTCGATTGTTTTACGTCGTAGTGTAATTTTTAGCATAATTTGTCTTATTTTTCCTTTTTTTCTCTCCCAAAAACGACACTAATCCAAACTTTGATTTTATATATTGGCACTCTTAATTCACACACCTCCTTCGAGAACGAACCCGCATTTATTCGGTTTTACGTTTTTCCTAAAGCGTAAGACTTAATACTTGCCGCTCATACACGTTTTTCCTAAAACGTGTACGATTTACTTACATCATAACTCGTCTTTCTCGAGTTTGTCTCAGGATTAGTCGAATGATAAAATGAACTCGTCTTCTAATTTTATTCTTTTAGTAGACTTGGTTCTTCGACTTCGTCAAATATCCGTCTTTAGACTTTTTCTTTTATAAATCTTCAGAATAGGCCTTTGACTTCCGTTCTTCTTGCACTTTTGATCTTTTGACTTCGTCTTTTGTCTTTTTCTTCGATAAAAGCCCGTGAAATCCCGTGTTTTCTTCCTTTTTTCATATTTTTGTCCTAAAACACAATAAAAACACAAACCACGCATAATTCCGCCTTTTACGACATTAAATGCACGTTTTGGTCTTGTTATTATTATAAATAAGTGGTAAAAGGATAAGTGTCTTCACACTTATTAAATTCCCTACACTTGACCATTGCAATGCCCTCATGCAATGCATAATTTCAAAGCATACTTTAACATTTTCCATCATAATTAACCCACCTTGGCCATTATTATATACTAGACACCTAAGGAAACTAAAAAGATAGAAAATTACAAAATGCTAGAAGGAGGAACAAGTAAAGAGATCAAAGACTTACATTAGGGCTTTGGTTGTCATGAATGTTTATCACCCTCAAGTTTCACGTTCCCCATACTAAGCTTAAAAACGTGATCATTGTTATTAGAAGTTAGTAAGCTAACACTCACTCATGTGGCTAAATTATTCGCTTAAACTCCCTTATTCCTAGGTGTATCTATTATATTTTATTGTTGTCTTGAATGATCACGAGGATGCATTGTTGACTTTTATCGATAGTTTATTTAGGCTGAAAATAAAGTAGGACGATTTAATCTATAGTTAGCTAAAGGAAAAAATCTTTTAAAACTGCTTCTCGAAACCTCATAAAGTTCATATCTTGGCATAACTCGTTTCACGATTTAAGACCTTTCTCGGATCGATATTTGGCATTGACTTCATACTTCGAATGTTGAGAGACGTTCTTGAAATAATGGTCTTCTCTTCATAACAGGAATTTCCTCACATGATGTTTTTGAGAGATTCTTCATACTTGGACCACGAGTTCTTCATTTTTCTCCAATCTTTATTTGGGATTTTGATATACAACGATCCGCCTCCTTTTAGGACTTGGATCTATTTATCCTCATACCCTGCTAGGGTCTTTTCGAATAGACTTCTCCATGATCTTTAGGGGAGTATTTGCTTTTCGTCGTGTGTCTCGATCCTTCATATTGATTTTTGATAAATGATTCTTCACATCACTTTGGATCTTTAGCAACAAAATGTAGCCCTCGTGCCTTGTTTGGGCCTTTTCGGACTCGCCAGTCTTCGCATCACGCTTCAATAAGTTATGCCTTGGCTATGAACTCTAATTAATTCCAAGAAACTTTTAAACGATCTTGTGCTAGAAGCTAAGTAACTTTTCAAATCGTACGACCTTATTTATTGCAATTATATTTATTAACAAGCGATGGGAGAAAAAGCTCATAATTAACTCACATAAATTCATGAAAGAATACCAAACTTATAATTGACTCTATCATCTCTCGTTCTCCACATAAAATCTCAAGGAATGAGACTCGTGGATGCTTAGCCAATTAAATCAAAGTTTTGGGTTTTCAAGTCATCTATAGGATCTTGCATTTTCTTAGACCTTTTCAAGTTAAAAATTTGCATTTTAAAGTTCCCTTGATAAACGACTTTCTAGGATCAAATATAGGAACTTGCGAAAAGTTCTTGTTCTTAAACCCGCATGAGTTAAGACTTTTGCATTTTAAAGTTCGTTATATAAAAGTCTAGCAAAACTTGATTTAAACACGTTAAGGATACTAGCTAGAGTAAACTTAAATAAGTAAACTCGGGTTGAGTCAAAAGATTCATGACGGGCCTAATATATCAAAGACATCTAAACTTGTTAAAACCATTTTATTAATTTATGTTTCTTTTGACTTTATTCTTGAAATGAAATATATACATACGATGCGATGACAAAAGGAAATGACATAAAAGAAAAATACTACTAGGCCAAAATAGATCAAAAACTTTGAAAAACGTCGAAAAATCAAATTTTCCGGTTAAAATGAGGACAAATTTATGGAAAAGCCCACTTATTACTTCGATAGAAGTCTCCCCTACACTTGATATAAACATTGTCCTCAATATTTAAGCATGTGGGAGTAAAATCCCCTATACTTAGGACATTTTGCACTTTTTTTAAATCTTGCTAAGGAAGAGACAACTAAAGTGATTCAATGTCAATCATATAAGATATGAAATATAGAATCACAAAAGTTTAGGATAGAACCGGGAAGACAGGAACACGGGATCACGGGTCGTCCAATATCATCAAAAGTGGCTATTTGAAAGCTTTAATCCATGCACATCATAAGAAACAAGACAACAAACACCTACATGGCCCCCCTACACTTATTATGGAAATGGGTAAAAAGGATAGATCATCGGGTTGCCTCCCGAGAAGCGCTTGTTTTTGTTAACCGAGTCACGAGCCTAACTCGACCTAGAATTAATTCAAGGGAAACATGGAGAGGGATGGAATCATCTCATGAGATATGTCCTCCCCAAAGTATAACTTAACTCGTTGGCCATTCACCTTGAAATTGGGCCCATCTGGTTGAGCTAGCTCAACAGTACCATATGGGAAAATTTTAGCAACGGTGAATGTGCCAGACCAACGACTCTTGAGTTTTCCTGAAAAGATTTTCAACCAAGAGTTAAAGAGTAAAACTTGATCACCTATGTGAAACCCTCAGTTCTTAATCTTGGAATCATGAATGATCTTGGTTTTTTCCTTGTAGATAAATTAATTCTCATAAGCCTCATTCCTTAATTCATTGAGTTCATTGAGTTGGATTTTCCAAAGATCACCGGCTTTGTTGATATCAAAATTAGCCCATTTCAAGGCCCAATAAGCCTTATGCTCCAACTCAATGGGGAGGTGGCAAGCCTTTCCGTAGACAAGGCGATAAGGAGTACAACCTATAGGTGTCTTATAAGCGGTACGGAAAGCCCACAAATCATCATCTAACTTATCGGCCCATGAGGCAGGATGCTCTCCCACTGTATGCTCTAAGATTCGATTAAGTCCACGGTTAGAGATCTCGGATTGACCAGTAGTTTGTGGATGATACGCAGTGGAAAGACGGTGATTGATACCATACTTAGCCATGACTCGTGCAAATTGATCATTGCAAAAATGAGTCCCGTGATCATTAATGATAGCACGAGGAACACCGAATCGGGCTAATAATTGTTTCAAAAAATTCACAACCACCCTCGTATCGTTCGTAGGTAAAGCCTTTTCTTCAACCCATTTTGATACATAGTCAACGGCTACGAGGATGTACTTGTTCCCTTTAGAAGATGGAAATGGCCCCATAAAGTCGATGCCCCATACGTCAAAGATTTTACATTCTTGGATGAAATTTTGAGGCATCTCATATTTATGTATGATATTGACTTGTCTTTGGCAAGCATCACAATGCTTAACCATTTCATGAGTGATAGGTGTGTAAACACCCATCCTTTTACCACTTAATTCTGGCTAAAACGAGACCAAAACACGTATTTAATATCATTTGTTTGGAATTATGCGTGGTTTTTGTGTTTATTGTGTTTTCAGAGCCAACCGGATGAATAATTGAGAAAACATGGGATTTCACGGGTTTTATCGAAGAAAAAGACTCAAGATAAAGTCTATTGTCCAAGAGATGCAAAAGATTTGAAGTCACTGGGCCTATTCGAAGATTTATCGAAGAAAAGGACCAAAGATGGAAGATTTACATAAGTCGAAGAAACTCAAGTCTATTAAACGAAGAAATTAAAAGACGAGTTGAATTTAATCGACGACAAATCCCGAATCATAATCGAAAACGTCAACTTTTCTGAAAAGACGAGAAGACAAGAAGAACGGGAGAAAGCCCACTCACGAACCAAAAGACAAGCCTATAAGTAGACCACCCCACACACATTTAGAAAAGTGTTGAGAGTTTTTAGCTTTTCTCTCCTCCTTCTTTTTCTCCTTCTAGTTCGTATCATCACCAACACCACTAGGGTGTTTGGTGATCTTGATATTTGTTCTTTTAATCTTGTAATTTTAATCCTTGTTTTGTTATTGTTAAAACATTAAATCATCAATACAAGTTCTTGTTTAATCTTTCTAGTTCATCTAGTTCATCATCATCTTTCTCTTCAAGTTCTTAAGTTCTTATTTTATTGATTTGATCTTTAAAAGTTGTTGGCATTTGTGTTTTTGTTGATGGGATTTGTAGTTTATGGTTAGTAGATGCTTTGTGATTTGTTTATTTAAGTTTTTGGTAAAAAAACTTGGTGATTTTTGGATCAAAATTGGTTTCCTTGTTCTTCGGGGTGTAGTTACTGTATTTGTGTTCCCAGGTTCCGGATGAACACCAAAGTTCCGGATGAACACTAAAGTTCCGAATAAACAAGAAAGTTCCGAATGAACATGTTTTTGAAAAGTTCCGATTGAGTTTTCCTTTAAAAGTTCCGAATCAATTGAAAACTTCCGAACGAACTGAAAGTTCCGGATGAACCTAATCTTCCGAATGAACCAAAGTTCCGGATGAGTCAAAAGTTCCGAATGAATGTTTGTTGTTTAAGTTCCGAATGAGTTTTCTTAAAAAGTTCCGAATGAGTATAAACTTCCGAATGAACCAAAGTTCCGAATAAAGTTCCGAATAAAGTTCCGGGTGAAAAGTTCCGACCCAACTTCCGAGCCAAACTTCTGAACGAAGTTCCGAACCAAGTTCCGGGTGAAGTTCCGGATAAACTTCCGAAGAAAGTTCCGAATGAAGGATTTTTAGAAGTTCCGAATGAAGACTTCCGGGTGAAAAGTTCCGAATCAAGGCTTTACTTCCGAATCAAGTTTCTTTTGAGGATTTCTTAGGTTTACCTTCTGTTTCTTTATTTAATTTTAATTATGATTTTAATTTTAATTTTAACTTCAATTTTAATTCAAGTTTTATTTATTCAAGTTTTATTAGTTGTTATTAACTTAATTACTTTTAAATTTGAGTTTACATTTTAGAACGTTTAAACTTTTTAGTAGATTAGAAAATTAAACCCCCTTTTTAGTAACCAAAAACAAATCATTCCACTTAAGACCGAGATCAATTCGAGAGGATATCGAGAGTAAAATTGAACCCATACAAAAATCTAAGTATCAAATGGCGCCGTTGCCGGCTCTTCTCGTTAAGATCAAAAGTTTTTTGTGAGAACTTGGATTTTGGGATCTGTTCCCCGTGAACGTTACTTTTTCATAAAAAATTTCAAAAAATCCTAAAAAATATAAAATTTTCAAAAATACAAAAAAAAATTAAAAAAAAAAAAAAAAAACATAAAAACCAAAATTATTTTTGCTTTGTTTTTGCCTTGTTAGTTCTTTTGCAGGTGTATGCGCACTCAATCCACGTCTTATCAAGAGCCCGAGCCTCTCGATCACTTAGACATGGCTGGTGTACCACCTCCAAACAATAATAACAACAACAACCCACCTTTCAACAATATGAACAATAACAACAACAATGAGCCCCTTCCGGATAATCGGCCAATGATTGAATTGCTACAAGCTCATGTAGAAGGCAACACGGATCCAATTGTCATACCTCCAATTGCCGCCAACAACTTTGAGCTAAAATCAGGCTTTATCCAGATGGTCTCTGCTCAACCATTCTTGGGACGTACCATTGATGATCCACACGACCATATCAAGAGATTCTTGCAACTAACCAACACGGTCAAATTCAATGGTGTTTCACAAGAGGTTATCAGGTTACAACTGTTTCCCTTTTCTTTAGAGGGACAAGCCCGGCATTGGCTTGCAAAGGAACCGCCACAGAGTATTCTCTCGTGGACGGATTTGGAAACCAAGTTCATCAATTACTTTTTCCCACCCTCTCGTACTACCGCTTTGCGGAATGAAATCATAAATTTTGAACAAAAGTACGATGAGTCGTTCAGTGAATCTTGGGATCATTTTAAAGATCTTTTAAGAAAATGCCCACAACATGGTTTTACCAAAGTACATCAAATTAATACTTTTTACAATGGTTTAAGCATGAGTGACCAAGATTCACTAAACAGTGCCTCAGGGGTAATCTTTTGGCTAAGACTTCCAATGCTGCTTGGGACATCATTGAGAATAAATCTCGTGTGCAAACCAAGAGTGTTCGGACCAATGTCGCTAGTGCTAGCACCAGTGACAGCGACAAGCGATTGGACAAAATCATTGTGCTTCTTGAATCGCTTGTCACCCACACCGTTAGCAACAACAACAGCAGCAACGCTAAACACGCTCAAGTTAATGCTGTCAGCCAACCTTGTGAGATATGCGGTGGTCCTCACTCTTACACTACTTGTACTACCACCCAAGACTACCCTGCTGAGAATGTGAATTCGGCATATGGCACCTATCCTCAACCTGATTATCAAGTTAGACCTCAAGGTGACCGTAATTTGCTTAGCTACCGCTCCAACAACTATCTTTCTCCACCTGGTTTTCCCCAAACCAACCCAAACCAACAACAAAACCTCAATCGCCCTCCTCAACAACAAAAACAACCTCGACAACCATACATCCCACCTCATAAACAGCAACAACCACCTCAACGTAACAACCAAGTCTACCAGCAACCTGCTTATCAACCACCTGCATACAATGCTCCTCCCAACCAACCCACCGCTCTTCACCAAGAAGTGGAAACTTATATGAGGACTAACGATGTGATAGTGGGAAATCTTCAGAGAGAAGTGCTCAACCTGAAAGCGGACTTGGTCAAACAAGGGAACGATTTGAGAGCCGACATGAGAAACACGTTGGATAGCCAAACTAATGATTTGAAGAACATGATAGCTAGTTTCTTCCAAAGTAATCAACCCTCTTCTTCGGGTATTCTTCCGAGTAACACCGTTGCGAATCCAAGAGGGGAGATGAAAGCAATCACCACTCGAAGTGGCAAAGGTACCAAGGAACCCGAGCTTCCTATACCTCCACCAGTGGTTGTGACTAAGGAGAACGAGTCACCTGCTCCTATTCCTCATCCTTCTCATTCCCTAATTTCTCCACCTCTTCCTTATACCCCTCCTCCACCCAAGGATGTGAGTGATCCTATTCTTCCAAAGCCTTCCTCTTCTTCCAATATACTTTATCCATCTAGGTTGAGGAAAGAGAAGCAAAAAAGCAAGGACGATATTCCGGTTTCGAACTTTCTTAAGATGTTTAAGCAACTAAATTTCAATATCTCCTTCGCTGAGGCTCTCGCTCACATGCCTAAATATGCGAAAATGTTTAAAGATCTTCTGAGCGATAAGGAAAATCTCCTCGATATTGCCAACACCCAACTTAATTAGAACTGCTTTGCAGTGCTCTTAAGGAAATTGCCAACCAAGCTTGGTGATCCGGGTTGTTTTCTTATCCCTTGCAATTTCCCGGGAGTAGAGAATTGCATGGCCCTAGCCGATCTAGGTGCCAGTATTAATATCATGCCTCTAAGTGTTTGGAAGCAATTATCTCTCCCAGAGCTTGTCCCCACCAAAATGACTTTGGAATTAGCTAACCGTACGGTTGCTTATCCAGTGGGGATAGCCGAAGATGTCATTGTAGGAGTCGAAAAATTCACCTTTCCTGCTGATTTTGTTGTCGTCGACTACGAGATGGACCCTCGTGTACCACTAATTGTTGGTCGTCCATTCTTGAGGACCGGTCGCACTATCATTGATGTTGAAGCCGGTGAGCTATCATGAGAGTGGGTGACGATAAAGTAGTCTTCAACATGGGAAAGTTGTCTAAACAGCCTTATTCATATGAGAATGTTAATTGTATTGACGTTCTTGATGAGGCTTGTGAAGAACACTTTAATGATGCTTGCAAAAGTATTCCTACCTCTCTTCCCAATGTTGAGACCATGTCCTTTATTGATTCATCGTTGTCTCTATTTGGAGATAGTGATTTATTTTGGAACAATCTTGAAGACACCATGGGAGATGTGAATTTAGCTACTAATGATTCTCCTATCGATGGGGATGAAGACATGAATTTCTTTGACAATCTTCTCAACGAAGACAATCCTTCTCCTCCATCTCCCACGGTTATTGCTATCGATACTCCGACTTCGAATACGCCTCCCGTCGAAAATCCTCTGGATTTAGAACTTAAGGAGTTGCCGCCCCATCTCGAGTATGTATTCCTTGAAGAAGAGAAGAAGTCGCCAGTCATCATTGCTAAGGACCTAAAGGATGAAGAAAAAGCCCGACTTATCACCGTGTTGAAAGATCATAAGAAGGCTATAGCTTGGAAAATCTCTGATATTCGTGGAATTGATCCTCACTTCTGCACACACAAAATTCTCATGGAGGACGACTTTAAGCCCACAATTCAAAGCCAACGAAGGGTGAATCCAAAAATCCATGAAGTCATCAAAACAGAGGTTATCAAACTTCTTGATGCGGGTATGATTTACCCTATTTCGGATTCACCATGGGTTAGTCCAATCCATTGTGTGCCCAAGAAAGGCGGAATAACCGTTGTTCCCAATGAACACAACGAGTTGATTTCCACTCGTCTCGTTACTGGGTGGAGAGTTTGTATAGACTACCGCAAACTCAATGATGCCACGAGAAAGGATCATTCCCTCTACCTTTTATGGACCAAATGCTTGAACTTTTAGCGGGTAATGAATATTAATGCTTTCTTGATGGTTTCTCGGGTTATTTCCAAATACCCATCGATCCCCAAGATCAAGAGAAGACTACATTTACTTGTCCCTATGGCACATTTGCATACAAAAGAATGCCTTTTGGCCTATGTAATGCGCCCGGGACTTTTCAAAGGTGCATGTTAGCTATCATCCATGACATGGTTGAACAAACCATGGAAGTCTTCATGGATGATTTCTCAGTCTTCGGGGATTCCTTCTCTTCTTGCCTTGCCAATTTGGAACATATGCTTCAGCGGTGCGAAGACACTCGCCTTGTTCTGAATTGGGAAAAATGCCATTTTATGGTAAAAGAAGGCATCGTGCTAGGACACAAGATTTCCAAAGCCGGTCTTGAAGTAGACAGTGCTAAAGTCGATGTTATAGCTAAGTTGCCTCCACCTTCAACCATGAAGGGTGTGAGAAGTTTCTGGGTCATGCGGGCTTCTACCGTCGATTCATCAAATATTTTTCTCAAATCGCTCGCCCGATGACCCACCTCTTGGAAAAAGATACTCCTTTCATCTTTTCCGAAGAGTGCCTAGAAGCCTTCAACTCGCTTAAGGATAAGCTAACTAAGGCACCCGTCTTGGTTACCCCTAATTGGGAGCTGCCCTTTGAGTTGATGTGCGATGCTAGTGACTTTGCTATTGGTGCGGTTCTGGGACAAAGAGTGAACAAACACTTCCAACCAATCCATTACGCTAGCAAGACAATAACGGGGGCACAATTGCATTATACGACAACCGAAAAAGAGCTTTTAGCTGTTGTCTATGCCTTTGAAAAATTTCGCCCCTATCTTGTCCTTTCTACAACAATTGTGTATACCGATCACTCCGCGCTGAAGTACTTGTTGACAAAGCAAGATTCCAAACCAAGACTTCTTCGCTGGGTTTTGCTGCTCCAGGAATTTAAAATCGAAATTCGCGATAAAAAAGGAGCAGAAAACCTAGCCGCGGATCATCTCAGCAGACTTGAGGATCCTTACCAAGGGGATCATCCGAATAAAGAAATCAATGATTCTTTTCCCTTGGAGACCTTAATGTCTATAAATTCAAATTCTAATGAAACCCCGTGGTTTGCGGACTTTGCAAACTACTTGGCGGGTGGAATTCTCAAGGAAGGGTTGACGTCTCAACAAAAGAAAAAGTTCTTCACCGACATTAAGACTTACTTTTGGGACGACCCTTACCTATTCAAACAATATGCCGACCTGATTATCCGCCGATGTGTTGACGGACCAGCAGCTTCAGAAATCCTTGATGCTTGCCACAAAGGACCCACCGGTGGTCACATTGGTCCCAACTACACCGCCAAAAAAGTGTTTGATTCGGGATTTTATTGGCCCTCCATATATCGTGACGCTCACAATATGGTTAAACAATGTGATGTGTGCCAGAAACAAGGCACGATCACACATAAAGACGAGATGCCTCAGAATTTCATTCAAGAGTGTGAAATCTTTGATGTTTGGGGTATCGACTTTATGGGGCCATTCCCTTCTTCTAAAGGAAACAAATACATCCTTGTAGCCGTTGACTACGTTTCAAAGTGGGTTGAAGCCAAAGCTTTACCCACTAATGACGCAAGGGTGGTTTGTAACTTTTTGAAAGCTCTTTTCGCTAGATTCGGTGTGCCTCGTGCCATTATTAGTGATCGTGGGACTCATTTTTGCAATGACAAATTCGCAAGAGTCATCGCTAAGTACGGTGTAAACCATCGTCTTTCCACAGCCTACCACCCACAAACTAATGGCCAGGCTGAAATATCTTGTTGATCCCAAAGTTAGATCTTAAACCTTAATAGGTTGTTTAAGGGTTGTGATAGAGAGAAAGAATTCAATCTAACACAGAGAAACTTTGCAAAGCAAAGTAACTAAACAAGATGCGGAATGTAATGTTTAGCACAAGAACAAATGAGATTCAAACGTTGAACTTTAATATATCAAAGATATACGAATACCCAAAGTGGTATTAGGGTTTACAAAACCTTAAAGTAATAATAATGAAAAACGAAATGAGAAAGACACACTTTGCATGCTAACCTAGTGAGTCCTTTTATAGATACAAGGACCCACGTACAAGATCACTACTAACAAACTATGGAAAGTATTAAGGAATAATAACTGAAACGCGTAAAAATCTATTCCATGTTTATCTTGACGGCAGGGCCTTTGACTCCAGCAGGGGAACGGATCCCCCTGCCTTTGTTATTTAGCAGGGGGAACTTACTCTAGCAGGGGTATGAATAATCAACTAGCAGGGGAAACAAGTAAGCATAGATTTATTCCCAACAATCCTCCCCTAAACTTGTGCTTTCCCCTAAAAGACAAGTTTCTGAATAAATGCTAGTCGATGAGGATGCTTACAAACTCTCTGGCCAAATCTGACTATGAACCATTCTTACCAGATCATAAGCAACAGGCTTTTTGGCATCAACAATTAACTTAGCCTGTGCTAACTTCTTCAAGGTTTCCTGAGAGAAGGGATAATACCTATGATTGAGTAAATAAACACTCACACCTTCCATTACTACCTCATAAACCCCAGAATTTGTGAACAGCTTCCAATATACCAAATCTCCTTTATTCACTGCATCAAATAGAGGATCAAATAATTCATGTTCATACATTCTATGCATGCACTCCCAGATTACCCAATCCTTCTCCACACCATCCATGGTAGGAGGTTTTGCAGCAAACGTTTTCTTCAATATTTTCCACAGATCTTCTAAGTCTTCACTATCCAAAATTTGAAACATGACATCTAGGCTTAGAAATGTCTGTGCTGTATTGTCAGCCCTTGTAAGCTTCCACCAAGTTCTCCCTTTGTGTTCATAAACAGCATACTCTATAATAGCAAACTTCTTTCCAAGTTCACTAGGTGAGATTTCATCATTTTCCTGCAAAATCAGTTGTTTATCAATTTCATCATTTGATGGCCCTTGAGACTCTTTAGTGATTATGCCCACTTGCTCTATTCTCTTGAGTCTCTTTGCTGCTCTTTGTGCATTAAGTACAGACTTCTCAAGTACTTCTGGAAAACTTTCACCTGCTTGGTGCGATGCCCCTGCTTGGGATGATGCACCTGCTTGTGTAGTCTCTCCAGCTTTTCTTTTCTTTGTTGCTCCAGCTTTCTGTAGCACTTCACTTTGTCTCCTAAGATACTCAGCTTCCTCAGGAGTGTTGATAGTCATCCAATCCTCCACATCATACAACTTTAGAACTGGTCTGACTGCTCTCTTTATGGCTTCAAAGCTCATATCTCTGAAGTCACCATCCTTCCACTTTCTATGCCTTTTAAGCAGAACTTTGTAGTGATCAAGTTGCCCTTTCTCTGACGTTCTATACTTCTCACTCTGAATTTGCATTGCCCTTCTTTCCAGATATTCAGTTTGATATTTGTAAACCAGGCAAGTCAACTCATACCTGTCTTCCAAAGGAGCATTTTTCAACTCCTTCTCCCATTGATCAAGAAACTCTCCAACATGAGGTACCCTGTCATCTAGTTCCCTTTGCATAATCTCAACCTGTTTTAGCATATCTTTGGGCCTCATCTTCTCCATCCTTTGATCCTGCATATCCATTTCCTCTTGTTGTAGCCTGAGAGCTACTTGTGCATCATGAGCTTCTTGGACCTTCTGCTGTTCAGGAGTCAGATGCTTGTATTTTCTCTTGGGCTGTTGCACCATGATTCCTTTTCCTTTGTCTTTTGGATCCACTGCTGGTGCTGGTTTTGCTTTAGATGCAGGTTCTTTGATTGTTATCCCCTTCTGAGCTGGTTGCTTTCTGTTCTTCCTAACAAATGTTTGAGTAATGTTCTTAGCAGGGGATAAACTTACAGCAGTGGGATCAGTAATGGCAGGGGAAACTTTTAAAGCAGGGGCTTCTTCTTGATTGCCCATGGTGAGCAATGTTTGAGCAATATCTTTGGTTGCACTCCCCTTGTCACTTCCCTTATCAGCACTTTCTCTCTCTATTCCTTTCTTAGCACTTGATATCTTTCCATGCTCCCCACCAGGATATGAATAATACTCAGTAGATCCTTCTTTGTGTGGAATTTCCTCCCCTTTGGAAGCATCCTCATCCGTGGAAAGAATCAGTCTGGGCTTTCTCCTCCCCTCAAGAGTAGCAAGTCTGGTTTCCAGGTGAGAGATAACAAGACCTTGCTTTTTGACATCTTGTACTAGTTGTGCATTCTGCCTTTTCAGACTCATGCACATTTTCGTCAATTCCAGATTTGTCAAAGGTTTCATACTGCTCTCAATCCTAGAAGGGAATTTCTCCCCTTGTTGGATATCATGGAGTGGGGGAGAGGACTTATTTATGGTGTCACTATCCTGCTCACCCCTTGAGGATGAGACAGTAGTGGCAGCCAAACCCCCAGGTTGCTCCAAACTCTTGGAGACTCTCCTTTCTGCTGCTTGTGAAGATCCACCAGGCAAGGGAGACCTGGCAAACCTGGATTTTGAACGCCTTTCTTGTTGTGGATCAGCAGGTGGTAGGTTCTTGGCAGGGGATTCATCAGGTTGATTTATGGCTGTTTGATTTTTGGCTTCTTCCCGTCTGATTTGGTCTAGCATAATTGAAGTGAATGGAATGTTTCTGCCAGAGAACAAAGGTGATGGTGCAAGTAATGTGGTGAAAAGTTTGGTTGTGTGTTTGGTTGCTGAAAAATAGTTTCTGTGTGTAATGGGACCATGATCACTCATATTCAGCAAAACTTCTATAAACCTTGGATACATACAAAACTTTGAGATGCTTGAAACATTTTTAACTATGCCTTTAAAAATCATTTGAGAAAAACAATACTTCCTTCCTGTTGCAAAGCAGATCAGGGCAGAAGCTATCTCACTACCAACCTCATTAAAAGCAGTGGTTTTGGGTGACAAACATTGCATAATAGTATGAATCAAAAGTTTCCAATGAGGGGCAAACTGGCCTTTAGCAAACTTTAATTTTTGATTTTCAGAAAGTTTATACCCCAATTTATCAAGACCTTCAAAAATTTCAGCCTCAGAAAAGTTGGTTATTCCATCCTCATCATCAAGGAGGAGATTCTCCCTGATGGAGGCAAGTGTGATTACCTTGGAATGACCATCAACTGTGCTTTGTATTATGACCTCTCCATTCACTGTTTTGGTCATGGCTTTAGACCAGAACTGTTGAATGTGTGAGGTATAAATGCGAGGATTGATGAGAAGGGCCACTTTGAAGTACGAAGACTTTAGAAAGGCCACAGCCTCAGCAAACTCAGCTGGTTCATCATGAAGCAAAGCAATTTGGTTATGATTAGGAGCAATTTTAAGGGTCATGATGAATTTGGAAAATAGTTTAGAGGTTTATAGAGATGGGAGGTAAGTGGGATTAGGTCGAGAGATATTTGTGGACCTGCTGGTAAAGGGAATTAAGTTTATATAGACAAATTGAAGGGCTGTGATTGGACCAAAATTTTCAAATTGCAAAAATATCAAGGATAAATCTTGATAAAAAATTAATATATTTGAAATAGAAGGAAAAGATTACCAATCAGCTAAGAAAGCGCCTTAAATTTCCTTTAAAAAGAATAAAATATTCCCTAACCAAAATTGAAGCAAGCAGGCCCAACGGCTATGAACAGGGTAACGGTATTGTCGGTCAACGGTCAAACAGGGGAAAGTTGTGAAAGCAGGGGAATGAAAGATAAAAGCAGGGGAAACTTTCCTAGGGATATTGAACTAGTCATGAAGAGACTAATGCTAACTAGCTCTGCTCTAATGCACACACTTGTATACACAAGATAGATAAATAGAAACTCAAGAGTCCTCTATTCAGCAATTGTCCCAATATAAAAAGTTAATACATAAGTCCCCCTACACCAGGTTATCCCAAGAAATCATGCATACCCCAGTCACCATCCCAACCTTGTCCCTTACCTATGGTCAGTTAGTCTTGGCAATGTGTGCCCCCGGTCTGTATTTGAACAGCAAGCTGTTTTAATAGAGAAATGTAAGCACACACTACAGTGCCTCAAGGTTTCAGAATTCTGACAAGCTTTGCAGCAAGTCATCATTAACCTGAACCCTCACTCACCAGTGGATATGATCTAAGATCATATATGAGCATCCTAAGAATACCCTGAATCCTAAAGGTTTGACCTAACCTCCCCTGAAACATAGAGTATATACCTGATCCACCAAGGAGAATAGTATGCACCATATGAACCTCTGCATTGTTAGTCTAAAACCACATAAAACCACTTTTGTAAAAAGAACACACCCAGCTTAAGAGAAAAATTCTCTTGGCAGGGAAATGAACCCCAGGCAGGGGAATCAGTGTTAAAAAGCAGTGGAATGAAAGAAATGGTAAAATTGACTTACAATTATACAACAACAACAGTGAAGTAACCCTGATTACACATGACAAAATAGACATCAGATTTTAAGGAGTAACCATTCCAATACCTGCAACCAGATACTGAAACCTCCCTACCTCAAAAGCTTTTGTTAAAAGATCAGACACATTAAGTTCTGTATCAATTTTCTCAGGGACAATCAGTCCTTTTTCAAAACAATCTCTGATAAAGTGATGTCTAATTTCAATGTGTTTGGTTTTGCTATGAAAAACAGGGTTCTTTATGATGCAAATAGTGCTGTTGTTGTCAATAAATATCTTGGTTTTAAGAAAGTTGTACCCATAATCAAGCAATTGATTTTGCACCCAAAGAACTTGACCACAGCATGCAGCAGCTGCTACATACTCAGCTTCAGTTGTGGATGTTGCCATGATAGTCTGCTTCTTACATTGCCAAGATATAAGCCTGCTCCCCAAAAATTGGCATCCCCCTGTTGTAGACTTCCTATCATTGTTGTCACCAGCATAATCACTATCTGAATAAGCTATCAGCTCAAATGGTGACTCCTTTGGATACCAGAGTCCTAAGGTAGGATGACATTTTAGATACCTAAAAATCCTTTTCACAGCAAATAAGTGACACTCTGTGGGTGACACCTGGTATCTTGCACATAAGCAGACTGCAAACATGATGTCAGGTCTTGAAGCAGTGAGATACATAAGAGACCTAATCATAGATCTGTAATTCCTGACATCTATAGGTTTTCCAGGACCATCTTTGCCCCATGGATGATCCTTGTCCATGGGAGTGGACACCTTCTTCCCATCAGACATGCCAAACTTCTTTACAATCTCAGCCACATATTTGTCTTGTGAGATAAATATCCCATCTTTCCGCTGCTGAACTTGTAACCCCAAAAAGAAGTTTAGTTCTCCCATAGCACTCATTTGAAATTTATCCTGCATCAATTTCATCCTTTTTGTTCCTGAGTACCCACTTGGTCCCAATAGGCCTTGCCCATTTGGGACAATCAACCAGAATCCAAACCTCTTGTATGTCGAATTGTAAGAGCTCCTCTTGCATAGCTTCAACCCAGCTTGGGTCATTTAAAGCCTGAAAAATCTTCTTTGGCTCTTCTTGTGACAAAAATGCAGTAAACAGACAACATTGCATGTTGTCATGATTGAACTTCATGGTGATGTTAGCAATGAAGTTGTGCTCCTTTGCTGTATACCTTGTATGTCTAGGGGCTTCAGGATCGCCAATGATCTGAGAGATAGGATGATCCTTATTGATTCTATAGGTAGGCTGCATGATGACTTCTGTTTCATCTTCTTCCAAATCAGAATTGATGGGGCTATTTTGATTAGGAAAGAAGTCCTGAAAGGAACTTCCAAATGAGACAGCATGACCTAAAGATGGGTGCTTATGAGCAGAATGAAGCTCTGAATAACTAGGACCTCCACTCCTGATGATTCTGCTTCCACTGCTGGATATGATAGGACCATCATTTATGGGTGTAGATGATGAGATGAGTGGGGATCCTCTTTCTGCATCAATAGTCTCATTAGCATCATGATCCTTTGTGAAAGAGGAATCAATTCCTTTAGCAGGGGAATCCAGGATTCCATTGCTTTCAGCCATTCCACTGCCTTCAGTTATAGCAGGGGATGAGATTGGCTGTTCTTTTCCTGAAGCAGAATTATCTTCTTGTTTATCAGCTTCACTAGGAAACAATGAGGGTACATTCATGTACCTCAGAGGTGACTTCTCAGCATCAATTGTTTCTTGAGTACCTGAAATGTTAGTGTTCTGCAAGACAACAGGTACATAATTCATGGACTTGGAAAGTACATCTATATCAAAGAACCAGTCAGGACCTGTTTGAACATCTTCAGGTTTGTCTTCAAGAAAGTTCACATGAAGATTTTCTGTGATTTTGCTTGTCTTCTTGTTGAAGACCCTATATCCCTTGCTGTTTAAGGAATAACCCACAAAGTATCCATCATCACCCTTTTCACTAAACTTACCAAGATTGTCAATGGTGTTCAAGATGATAACATGACACCCAAAAGGTCTGAAAAAGTCAATTAAGGGAGGTCTTCCATTAAACAGCTGATAAGGGGTCTTGTTGTGTGCCTTGACAACCAAGGCCCTGTTTTGCACATAGCAAGCAGTGGATACAGCTTCAGCCCAAAAGATAACTGGAAGTTTGGAATCAGACAGCATAGTTCTTGCAGCTTCAATGAGTGTCCTATTCCTTCTTTCTGCCACTCCATTTTGTTGAGGTGTTTTAGCAATGCTAAATTGCCTCTTGATGCCTTTGTTTATACAGAAAGAATCCAGCTTCTGATTTTTGAACTCACCACCGTTGTCTGATCTTATGGTAACTATCTTCATGCTTTTTGACAGTTCAATTTGATTGATGAACCCAATGAGTACATCAGCAGTGTCACTCTTTTCAAATAGAAAGAATGTCCATGTAAATCTTGAAAAATCATCAGTAATCACTAAGCAGTACCATTTCTTCATTATACTTGCCACAGAAGTAGGACCAAAAAGATCCATATGTAGTAGTTCCAATGGCTTGGTGGTGGACATACTTGTTTTTGACTTGCAAGATGCTCTGTGTTGTTTCCCTTTCAGACATGATGCACAAGTATGTTCAGTGGCAAAAGACTTGGAAGGAAGACCATGAACCAGATTATGCTTTACTAGTTTGTTCATGTTCTTGAAATTAAGATGACCAAGTCTTCTATGCCATTTCTTACATGCATCTGCTGAAGCTTTGGCAATGCAACATGTTTCATTGTCTTGTAGAGAGATGTCCTTGAGATCAATTGTGTACATGTTCTTCTGTCTTGGTGTTCTGAGAACAATTGGAGTGTCTTTTGGTAAGACAAACTCCTTTCCTAATACCAAGCATTCAGTGTCAGTAAACAAGACAAAATTCTTGTTATCAGTCATTTGTGACACACTGAAGAGATTATACTTGAGTTCTTTCACCAAGTACACATTGTCAAAAGTCATCCCATTTGTGACAATAGTTCCTTTTCCTGTTATAGTTCCATGCCCATCTCCAAAAGAAACACCATCATTGTCATGCAGGGGTACAAAGTTAGACAAGTAAGCTTTGTGTCCAGTCATACTTCTTGAGCATCCACTATCCCAATATGCTCTATCATCCCTTGTCTTCTTTGTCACCTGCAAAAGGAAAAACAAATTAGTTTTTCTTGGGGACCCAAGCCATTACAGACTTGGATCTACCTCGTGTATCAATGTAGGATAGCTTATCGAAAACTAGAGATACACCATTAGATTGAGTACCCCTTTTGGGTGCCCAAACCCAACGAGCTGAGGCTTTCACAGCTTTTCCCCATCTTCCCATGTTCCTAGAATGTACACCTTTTCTAGCAGGGGATACCCCAGTTTTAGCAGGGGAATCCTTATGCTTAGCAGAGGGAACCCACCTTTTGTTTTGACCTCTATTCATGTGTTGATAAGGTCTTGGGCCAGATCTATATGCAGTATAAGGTGTTGGGGTGGTCACAGAAGTGTTGGGCTTTGGGTGAACATCATTTTCCTTTCTAAGGGCTGGAACAACATATTTATCAGTTACTTTATTTCTCAAGGCAGTGGCAACATACTTGGCAGGGGAAAAGGATTTTGCCCCTGCATTTAGAAGAATGGCTCTAGGTTGCATATCCTTTAAGGGATTTGCAGCCACCATCTCCATTGGTGCCTTACACTCTTGATAAGTGTGTTCAAAACTGCCACATGTGAAGCAGGGCTTGGTATTGATCACAAAGTCTTTTCCTAATTGATGAGACTTTTGGTCATTCCAATTTCTTTGATTACCTCTGACATTCCTGTACATACCAGCATATTTAATGGTAGGTTTAGGAGACTGTGGCCTAGCCTTAGATTTGGAAGAGATGCTCTTAGAGTTTGAATTGCTGCTAGAAATTCCTTCTTTTGAAAATCTAACAGGGTTGTCAATTTGCTTTAATCCAACCTGTTCCTGTTTAACATCCCTAATGACACTAGTTTTAACTAGAGACTCTTCTGTATCAAGGTTATTAGGTATATAAGCACTCAAGTCAAACTCAATGTCATCCTGTTTTTCAAAACAAGGGAGACCAGTCCATGACAAGTCTTTTCTAGGATAGGCAGCATGAATGTTAGCAGGGGGTGGTGGTATAGTAGCATTCATATTCTTAATTCCAAACCTTGTTTTGTCCTTAGGAGATTGACCAATTTCAAATGCCTTGGTTAAATCTTTTGAAGCTTTTCCAAATTTTTCAACAGTTTCCTCATCTATCTTTTGGTTAGCTTTGAAAATTTCAAGTTCAGCAGTTAAAACATTTATAGATTGGTTATTCTCCTTGGCATCTCTTTCTAGAATCACAATGTGATCCCTATACTCACTTTCTCTTTGCCTATACTCTCTTATGGTGGACTCTAGTTGTTCTAAAGCACCTTTGTAATTATCAAGATCATTATCACAATTGATATAGTCAGCTTTTACCTTTCTGATTTGATCATTTAAAGATTCAGTATTTTTCCTACAAGCTTTAGTACAGTATGAGTCATCATATACCTCATTGTCAGAGCTGGAGCTTGACATGGCCATAAGTGCAAAGTCTTCTTCCTTTTCCTCAGCCATCAAAGCTTGATTTCTTTCCACACTTTCTGTCATAGCACTCCAGTCCCATCCATTTGCTCCATCTATCCCCTGCATTGCTACCATGGCTTTAGCACCAGAATCCTCATCCTTTCTATGGCTATTTCCAGACTTAGGTCCTCTGCATTCCCTGGCAAAATGACCCTTCTTGCCACAATTGTAGCATTCAACTTTTGCTTTATCAAACCCAGCCACATCAGATGGATTAATTGTGATCTTCTTCCCATACTTCTTGTGGAACCTGTTGGCTCTCATGCTTAGCAAAGCCATATTCCACTTGATATCCAATTCTTCTTGTGCTTGCTTACTGATTTGACTCAGATCTTCATGTAACACTGTAGATCCTTGTGGCCCTTGAGATGCTATGAAGGCACATGCAGTATCAAGGCTGAATGTAGCTGGTCTTTCTTCATCATAGGAAGGTCCAGACATGGTAGCAGGGGAATAAGTAGCAGGGGCTACTTCTATTCCACTGTTCTTGGAGATTCCACTGCTTTGTGATATGAATGCCATGTTAGCAGGGGAATCAGCAACTCCACTTGAGTTGGTGGGAATTGTTCCTTTTGACTTCATTTCATTGACAATAGGTTCAAAAACTTTTAATTTATTGTATATATCATCAATATTCTTGTTGTCCAAGTCATCCTTATTCTGCCAGATTGCCTTATAGAAAAACCATTCTTTCTGGAGGCTGTTAAGAAACCTGGTATTCACCTGCTCTCTTGTCACCTCAATATCAAAGAATTCCAAGTGGGCCACCATATCTTGAAGCCTATTGTAAATAGATCCAATTGATTCATCACCAATTGCTTTGAAAGAAGCAAAATCATCCAGCATTTGATTCTTCTTCTTCTTCTTTGTGGCTTCATTTCCTCCAAAGGTTGTGCCTATGGCTTCCCATAGTTCCTTAGCTGTTTTGAATTTCCTGAATCTGAGTTGATGTCTATCAGGTAGGGCCAACAGCAATGAGCTGTGAGCCCTGACATCATGCCTTCTAGCCAGTATTTCCTTATCACATAGAGCAGCAGATTTCTTCTTGTCCTTACCTTTGGAACTTTCACCTTCATCCTTGCCTTCTTCAACAGCCACCATTTTGTTGAATTGATCACCAAACTCTATGATCTCCCAGAGAACATAGTGTTCCATTTTCAGGTATTGTTGGATTCTGAATTCCCATAATTCAAAGTCAGATCTTAAACCTTAATAGCTTGTTTAAGGGTTGTGATAGAGAGAAAGAATTCAATCTAACACTAGAGAAACTTTGCAAAGCAAAGTAACTAAACAAGATGCGGAATGTAATGTTTAGCACAAGAACAAATGAGATTCAAACGTTGAACTTTAATATATCAAAGATATACGAATACCCAAAGTGGTATTAGGGTTTACAAAACCTTAAAGTAATAATAATGAAAAACGAAATGAGAAAGACACACTTTGCATGCTAACCTAGTGAGTCCTTTGATAGATACAAGGACCCACGTACAAGATCACTACTAACAAACTATGGAAACTATTAAGGAATAATAACTGAAACGCGTAAAAATCTATTCCATGTTTATCTTGACGGCAGGGCCTTTGACTCCAGCAGGGGAACGGATCCCCCTGCCTTTGTTATTTAGCAGGGGGAACTTACTCTAGCAGGGGTATGAATAATCAACTAGCAGGGGAAACAAGTAAGCATAGATTTATTCCCAACATATCCAACCGAGGACTTAAGCGAATTCTGGAAAGAACCGTGGGAGAGCATCGTGCCTCATGGGCTGATAAACTTGATGATGCTTTGTGGGCTTTCTGTACTGCTTACAAGACCCCGATCGGCTGTACGCCTTATCATCTTGTGTACGGGAAAGCATGCCACCTACCCATTGAGTTGGAGCACAAGGCTTACTGGGCCTTGAAGTGGGCTAATTTTGATATTAACAAGGTCAGTGACCTACGCAAGATCCAACTCAATGAGCTCAATGAACTTCAGAATGAGGCTTATGAAAATTCTTTGATCTATAAGGAAAGAACTAAGCTCATTCACGACTCCAAGATCAAAAACCGAGAGTTCCATGTTGGAGACAAAGTCTTACTTTTTAACTCTCGGTTGAAAATCTTCTCGGGCAAGCTCAAATCTCGTTGGTCCGGCCCATTCACCATTGCCCAAATTTATCCATATGGTACTCTCGAGCTCGCTCAACCTGATGGACCAAATTTTAAGGTGAATGGCCAACGAGTGAAGTTGTACTTTGGTGAGGACACCTCTCAGGAGGTGATTCCATCCCTCACCACGTTCCCCATGAACTAATTTTTGGTCGAGTCAGGCTCGTGACTCGGTTATCAAAAACAAGCGCTCCTCGGGAGGCAGCCCGAGTATCTATCCTTTTATGTTTTAACCTCCTAAGTGTAGGGGGACTTCTAGGGTGTTTGTTTTTGTGTGGTGATGTGATTACAGGGATAAGTTCACTCTTGGAATCTTTGAAGAACCGTGCTCCCGTGTTATCCGAAATCCGGTTCTATCTCTCAACTATCGTGATTCAATTTTCTTCAATACTCACATTTGAAATTGATCACTTTAGTCGTCTCTTCCTTAACTTGAGTTAACCAACGTGCACAATGTCATAAGTGTAGGGGAGACTTTTCCCACATGCTTAAACATTGAGGACAATGTTTATCTTAAGTGTAGGGGGGACTTCTATCGAAGTTTTAAGTGGACTTTTCCATGAAAATGCCTTCATTTAACCGGAAAATCCTATTTTTCAACATTTTTCAAATTTTTAGTTAACTTTGGCCATTTAGTCGTAATTTTTTAAATTTTTATCGTTGCTTTCATATGTATATATCCCGCAAATAAGTCAAAAATATTAATAAAGTGGTGTAGCTAGTTTAGAAGTCTTTGACATATTAGGCCCGTTGCGTTTATTTTGACTCAACCCGAATAGACTTATCCAAGTTTATTCTAGCTAGTATCCTTAACCATGTAGACCTTAATTGGTTTATTAGGCTAAGTGTCCACGAGTCTCATTATTTGAGATTTTAAATTGTGGAGGACGAGAAATGATAGAGTCAATTATAAGTCGGTATTCTTGCACAAGCTCACTTGGTGTAATTATTTGCTTATTCTCCCATCACTTGCTAATAAATTATCTGCAATAAGTAAGGTCGTACGATTTGAAAAGTTACTTAGCTTCTAGCCAAAGATCGTTTAAAAGTTGCTCGGTAATGATAAGAGTTCATAGCCAAGGCATAACTTATGAAGCGGGGCGCGAAGATTGGCGAGTCCGAAAAGGCCCTAACAAGGCATGAGGATTCCATTTTATTGCTAAAGATCCAAGGTGATGTGAAAAGCATTATTCCCAAAGTCAATATGAAGGATCAAGACTCACGACGAAAAGCAATCAACTCCCATAAAGATGATGGAGAAGTCTATCCGAAAAGACCCTAACAAGGTATGAGGATAAATAGATCCAAGTCCGAAAAGGAGGCGGATCGTTGTATCTCAAAATCCCAAATAGAGATTGAAGAAATAATCATGAAGTCGTGGTCAACAAAGTTGGAGTACCCCTCAAAAGTCTCCAAGTGAAGAAACTCTATTACGATGAGAAGACCATTATCTCAAGCACGTCTCTCAAGATATGAAGTATGAAGTACATGCCAAATATCGGCCCGAGAAAGGTCTCAAATCGTGAACCAAGTTATGCCAAGATATGAACTTTTTGATATCCCGAGAAGCAGTTTTAAGAGATTTTGTCCTTTAGCTAACTATTGATCAAATCGTCCTACTTTGCTTTCAGCCTTAATAAACTATCGAAATAAGTCCAAAAATGCATCTTCATGATCATTCTAAGACAAAAATAAAATATAAGAGATACACCTAGGAATAAGGGAATTTAAGCATTTAATTAAGCCATGTGTGTAAGTGTTTGATTTACTAACTTATAATAACAATGATCTCGTTTTAAGCTTAGTTTGGGGAACGTGAAACTTGAGGGTGATAAATCTTCGCAGCACCAAAGCCCTAATGTAAGTCGTTGATCTCTTTGCAAGTTATTTCCATGTAGTTATTTTCAAGTGAAAATGGTTTTCTATCCTTTTGTTCCCTTTAAAGTCTTAATTTCTTTTAGTACTTTAAATTTTTGTTTAGTAGTGTTTGAATAAGGCCAAGGTTGATTGATTATGAGAAAAATATAAAATTGCTTTATCACTAAGCATTGCATGAGGGCATGGCAATGGTTAAGTGTAGGGGATTTGATAGGTGTGTAAACACCCATCCTTTTACCACTTAATTCTGGCTAAAACGTGACCAAAACACGTATTTAATATCATTTGTTTGGAATTATGCGTGGTTTTTGTGTTTATTGTGTTTTCAGAGCCAACCGGATGAATAATTGAGAAAACATGGGATTGCACGGGTTTTATCGAAGAAAAAGACTCAAGATAAAGTCTATTGTCCAAGAGATGCAAAAGATTTGAAGTCACTGGGCCTAATCGAAGATTTATCCAAGAAAAGGACCAAAGATGGAAGATTTACATAAGTCGAAGAAACTCAAGTCTATTAAACGAAGAAATTAAAAGACGAGTTGAATTTAATCGACGACAAATCCTGAATCAGAATCGAAAACGTCAACTTTTCTGAAAAGACGAGAAGACAAGAAGAACGGGAGAAGGCCCACTCACGAACCAAAAGACAAGCCTATAAATAGACCACCCCACACACATTTAGAAAAGTTTTGAGAGTTTTTAGTTTTTCTCTCCTCCTTCTTTTTCTCCTTCTAGTTCGTATCATCACCAACACCACTAGGGTGTTTGGTGATCTTGATCTTTGTTCTTTTAATCTTGTAATTTTAATCCTTGTTTTGTTATTGTTAAAACATTAAATCATCAATACAAGTTCTTGTTTAATCTTTCCATTTCATCTAGTTCATCATCATCTTTCTCTTCAAGTTCTTAAGTTCTTATTTTATTGATTTGATCTTTAAAAGTTGTTGGGATTTGTGTTTTTGTTGATGGGATTTGTAGTTTATGGTTAGTAGATGCTTTGTGATTAGTTTATTTAAGTTTTTGGTGAAAAACTTGGTGATTTTTGGATCAAAATTGGTTTCCTTGTTCTTCGGGGTGTAGTTACTGTATTTGTGCTCCCAGGTTCCGGATGAACACCAAAGTTCCGGATGAACACTAAAGTTCTGAATAAACAAGAAAGTTCCGAATGAACATGTTTTTGAAAAGTTCTGATTGAGTTTTCCTTTAAAAGTTTCGAATCAATTGAAAACTTCCGAACGAACTGAAAGTTCCGGATGAACCTAATCTTCCTAATGAACCAAAGTTCCGGATGAGTCAAAAGTTCCGAATGAATGTTTGTTGTTTAAGTTCCGAATGAGTTTTCTTAAAAAGTTCCGAATGAGTATAAACTTCCGAATGAACCAAAGTTCCGAATAAAGTTTCGAATAAAGTTCCGAGTGAAAAGTTCCGACCCAACATCCGAGCCAAACTTCCGAACGAAGTTCCGAACCAAGTTTCGGGTGAAGTTCCGGATAAACTTCCGAAGAAAGTTCCGAATGAAGGATTTTTAGAAGTTCCGAATGAAGACTTCCGGGTGAAAAGTTCCGAATCAAGGCTTTACTTCCGAATCAAGTTTCTTTTGAGGATTTCTTAGGTTTACCTTCTGTTTCTTTATTTAATTTTAATTGTGATTTTAATTTTAATTTTAACTTCAATTTTAATTCAAGTTTTATTTATTCAAGTTTTATTAGTTGTTATTAACTTAATTACTTTTAAATTTGAGTTTACATTTTAGAACGTTTAAACTTTTTAGTAGATTAGAAAATTAAACCCCCTTTTTAGTAACCAAAAACAAATCATTCCACTTAAGACCGAAATCAATTCGAGAGGATATCGAGAGTAAAATTGAACCCATACAAAAATCTATGTATCAATGAGCGTCATGATAAATGGTGGGCCAATAAAATCCGGAGTCGAAAACTTTCTTCGCGGTATAGTTAGGACCAAAGTGACCACCGATGGTTCCTTTGTGGCAAGCTTCAACAATGAGTAAAGCTGTCGGCCCATCAACACACCTACGAATGACAAGATCTATACATTGCTTGAAAAGGTAAGGGTCTTCCCAATAAAATTGTTTAATATCCTTAAAGAATTTTTTCTTTTGTTGGGATGTTAACCCTTCCATAAGAACACCACCCGCTAAATAGTTTGCAATGTCCGCAAACCATGGGGTATCGTCAAGATTAGAGTTAATAGACATTAATGGCTCATGGGGAAAGTACTCATTAATCTCTTGATTAGGAAGTTCCCCTTGATAAGGATCCTCGAGTCTACTAAGATGATCTGCGGCTAGGTTTTCCGCTCCCTTTTTATCACGAATTTCGATTTTAAATTCTTATAGGAGCAAAACCAAATGAAGGAGTCTCGGTTTACAATCTTGCTTGCTCAACAAGTATTTCAAGGCGGAATGGTCAGTGTAAATGATGGTGGTGGAAATCACAAGATAGGGGCGGAATTTCTCAAAAGCATACACTACGCCTAAAAGCTCTTTTATAGTAGTGGTATAATGCAATTGAGCCCCTGCCATTGTCTTGCTAGCATAATGGATTCGTTGGAAATGTTTGTTAACACGTTGACTCAAAACCGCTCCTACCGCGAAATCACTAGCATCGCACATGAGCTCGAAAGGTAACTCTCAATTTGGAGAGACTAAGACCGGTGCCTTAGTTAATTTACCTTTAAGAGGTTCGAAAGAATCGAGACATTCTTGAGAAAAGATGAAAGGATCATCCTTTTCTATGAGGTGAGTCACTGGTCGAGCTATCTTAGAGAAATCTTGGATGAAACGACTATAAAATCCCGCATGACCTAAAAAACTCCTAACTCCTTTGACGGTTGTAGGTGGAGGCAACTTAGCAATGACGTCAACTTTAGCACGATCGACTTCGATACCGGCTTTTGAAATTTTGTGACCTAGAACAATGCCTTCTTTTACCATGAAATGGCATTTTTCCCAATTAAGAACGAGACGAGTGTCTTTACACCGTTTAAGAATCACCATAGACTGAGAAATCGTCCATAAAGACTTCCATAGTTTCTTCAACCATGACATGGAATATAGCTATCATACACCTTTGGAAAGTCACAGGAGCATTGCATAAGCCGAAAGGCATTCTTTTGTTAGCAAATGTTCCATAAGGACAAGTGAATGTGGTTTTCTCTTGGTCTTTTGGATCGATAGTGTTAGGTCAATTCAGTACCTAATGACCATACTGATGGATTTGAATAACAATCAGCCTAAGTGAAGTATTAACCTTGAACATAACAAAGTCACTAAGTGAACAGTCACTCAGTGAGTTGCCTTCGAGTTCCTAGACTGAGTCCAAAAGAAAGACTCGAGCATTCAGAGAGGCGAAGCTCAATGAATGACTTCTATGACGAAGAAGAAGGTGATGGGTTCAGTGAGTTGTGGCAATAGACTCACTGAACCCCATACGATCTCCCTGAAGAAAACAAGCATTCTCCAAGACTGAAGTAAAGGCGGGATAAGTTGAATTGTGACAAGATGAAGTACATCACACAATTAGCGTGACTTACCCTTTTGGGATAGATGGGGTACTGACAAGTGTAAAGGACTTATGTCTTACTACATAGAATAGGGTAAGACAAGATACTACACTGTACCAATAAGACAAGAATTGCACATGGGCAATTATTGTCTTCTACCCAACTTTCCTTCTATAAATAGGATGCTTGTAAAAGGAGAGAAAATACGTTTGTGCACTTAATGCTTTAGACATTCACAAACAAAGTTTTCTCTCCTCCAAATACGATCAAACACTTGAGTTCTAAATTCTTGTTGATAGAATCGTCAAGCTTAGCAATCGTTAGGATAGGACTAGCTTGTTAGTGAGGAGATCACCAAACCACACATTGTCTATTCAATCCCTATTGTAGCTTCATATACAATAGGGATTGAATACGATAGGGAATAATTCTTTAATAAAGCTAAGAGTTAAACGTTGAAAAACCATTGTGTTATTTACTTTACTTGTATTAAGTTTATTTCATTACTTAACCATGGGTTAGGACTATACTTAGTATTCTTAAGTATAGCACTCATTACAAGGGACCAACAGATAGGAATTTGTAAATACCCGGAGAAACCGTCTAAGAAGCAATAGTAGTCATTACCCGCTAAACGCTCGAGCATTATATCCATGAAAGGAAGAGGAAAATGATCCTTACGAGTGGCATCATTGAGCTTGCGATAGTCTACGCAAACTCGCCAACCCGTGACAAGTCGAGTAAGAATCAACTCGTTGTTATCATTGGGAACAACAGTTATTCTGCCTTTCTTAGGCACACAATGGACGGGACTAACCCATGGTGAATCCGAGATAGGGTAAATGAAATGTGTATAGTTGAAGTTCGTTTTTCTCAGTTCTTAACAAATTAAAAGTCCTAACAAGATCGGGTTTTTAATTGTTTTTGGTTGGTAAAGTTTTTTTGGATATGCTATTGCTAATTCAAACAAGCCTTGCTAAAATGAAAAATATCGTCTACTTATATGTAAAACAAAGTGCAAATACCAAGTTTTTATTCAATTAAAAATGCTAAAAGTAAATTCCACAAACTATAAGGACTGAAAATGTAAATTCTTTGAAATTTAAATGCTAAAAATGTAAAGCTAAAAAGTATAAGGACTAAATGTGCAAAATCAGTAAACTATGTGGACTGGAAATGAAAATTATTCAAACAATGTAACTAATTTCTAACTAATTTGAAACAGACTAACTAATTTTGAACAATTCTGAAAATATAGGGACTGATTACTTGAAAACCCTAAAAAGTAGAAAGATTAGCAAGGTTTACAAACTGCTTAATACTTCAAGGACTATAATGCAAATTTTCAAAACTTTTTAACAAAAACGGGTTTAAAACTTCAATAAGCTCGTTTGAGCTTATTTCTCAACCAAATTTGACCAAACAAGTTGCAAACGACTTAAAATCAAATTTTAGCTAGACCTATCCAAGGAATTTGGCTGAAAGTAACTAAAACTCCGATAAGCTGAATTTAATAAGCACAAAATAAGCTACCAATTAAGCTAGACTTGCACAACTAGATTTTAATGGAAATTCTTGTTAATAAGCTCAAAAGAAAGACGGGAAATCAAGTCTCAATGAAAATGATCAAGTAATAAGCCATGAATCTGAAAATAAGCCAAAATTGTGCTTATGTTGACTTTCGTTGACCAGAAATTTCAATAAGCCCAAAATCTCAAAATCTAGCCAGTAACACTAATGGAATGAAATTGTGCAAGAAAATTAGCTTGTTTATGAAGTGGAAATCAAGATATGAAAAATCAGTTTGCCCAAGTTACAGAAACTTGCATTTGCTCATGATCTTAAACTTTGGCTTATTTCTAGCTTAATTCTTGATATTGTACAATTTCCTTCCACACATTCAAAGTTCATATGTTGACTGAAAATTAAGAACTGGTTTGGAGTGATTTCATCAAGTAACAAAGAAATGCCAATCAAATCAAAATCAATACTTTCTGAAAAGAAACTTGAATAGAACTGACCCAAACTTTTTATATGACCAATTACCTTTTTGACCAAATACTTGACTAGAAAATGACTAGAAGCCATTTGTTATGACTAGTTAAATGGAAATGAACAGAATTTTGCCAAATTCTAACACTTGAAAACTATTTATAAGCTAATACCAAACACCACTTTACTGATCTTTTTGAAACTTTAATGAAGACTTTTTGAGCAAATGACTAGACTGAGTTAAAAGCTATAACAAATTAAGTTATATGGCTAATATGAAATGTATTTGGACTAGAAACAAGCAGTTATAATAACTAGACACCAAGATGACTATAAAAGCTAAGTGACTGATGAATGCTTGAAAAACAGGACAAGTATGAAAGCTATAAGCAAGATTAAGCTACAATTAGACTACAACAACTATGAGTTCAGATCAATAACAGGCCAAAACACATTTTATCATGCATTCAAGTAGAATTAACTAGGAATGAAGCAGGCATTCAACAGTTTAGTGGAACTTGTAACTCAGAAAGTAAAAACCTTTAGCTAAGGCCTCCTTTGGGGAGTAGAGGAGCGTTGAGCTCTCTAATCTAGTGCTAACCACCACCTTAGCACTAGAACACACTATTCATCTACCAATCAAAAGCTAACAAACATCAAATTCGCCATTAATGTACTTGAATGCTCCAAAATCTGCTAGAGCTTGAACTGGATGAACAAACAGGTACACCAGCTACAATCTTCAAACTAGCCAATTATGATCAAGTGTTGATCGTAACTAACCAGTATTAGCAACAAAAGGTATCAATGAAGAAGGTATGAACAGTAGAAAGGTAATGAGGATTTTGGAGGGAAAATTGAAATGTTTATTGATTGAATGGGAAAGTAGTTACAAATGCTGGTAAGTTTGTTACAACTAACTATAACAGACTAAAGAGTGTGTCAGACTCTTGAGTTGTTAAGCTACAACTAAGAAGGATGAGAGAAAAAAAAAAGTGTGTGTTTTCACACTTTTTCTACAATACAAGAAATGAGAACAATCCATGGTATTTATAGACTGCAGAAGTGAAGTGGTTGGAGTTGGTGACGTGTTAGATCCAATTAGAAGCTTCCACGTGTACAATTCAGCTCAATTGGATTTTGCAGGTGATGAACACATTTGGGGTTTTCTTTGTTATTGATCTTGAGTGTAATTGGTTGTGATCATTGGATTTGTCTCTCAAAAACGAGCAAGTTTCATGTTTATACCATCTCTTGAAATTGCTTCTAGCTCAAGAACGATTCTGGCAATATGCGTTGAAGAAGATGACACGTGGCAGGATTTCATTGGCTATGGGAAGTTCACATGGATCATTATCCAAAATGGATAATCTGATTATTGCATGGCCTTTTTCTATTGGCTGAAAAGTGAAGTTAGTACGCTGCACTGTTAGGATATGGCCAGTTAAATGCTGGCGGCTAGTGGCATTAAATGAAGTGAGTTGGCAATCCTTGTGAAGTGTTTCTTGCATTCTCATTGGCTAACAGCATATCACACGGATCAAGCTTGAATATACTTTCCAAAGTTGGCAGAATTAGCCCTTGTACTTGGCAGAATGTATTTTTGAGCTAGTAACTTCATTCTTTTGACAATTTAAGTCCTTCCATTTGTAAACTTGATCAAAAAGCTCCTTTGACTGAGTTGACTTGAGAGTTGACCAGATTTGACTTTAATCTTGACTTTTTCATATTTACACTTTTGGTCCTTCATCTTTGGCAGATTGTCAAGATATGTCCTTTGTCTTTAAAGTCTTGTCACTTTTGATCCTTCTTTGTCTTTTTCATCAAATTAAGCTTGATTTTCCTTTGTTTGCTTGAAAATGTATCCTTCTTACCTATTTGAACACAAACACAAAACATACCACATAATTCCGCTTTATAGCACAAAGTTTAGGTATTTTTATTGTGTTTTATGGTGATTTGTTGATAAATTGATATGAGTTTTTGCTCATATCAAATCCCCTACACTTGAACATTGTCATGTCCTCATGCAATGCTATGTATTTTAAAGCACAAATTTACATTCTCCTCATAATTAATCCACCTTGGCCATTATGGAATGCATCTACACTACTCTAAACTAAATGATGCATGATTTTGATTTTTTAACAATTCAATGAAGAAAATACAATTCTATCTATATCTTTTTGGTTTTTCTTGACAATTAAATACAATGCACAAGTAAAAAGTGCATCAACTTATTCATGACAATTAAATGTGGAACCGGTCATTATTTGAGCAAATTGCTTGTGGGAAAATTTGTCATTTATTCAAGTGTGAAATATAAGAAGTGTAAAATCCAAAAATAAGGAAGCACGGTTTTAATCCTAAGTAATCCTCTCATCCATTACTTGAAAAACCTCTCACAATTAATACAAGTCCGTTTCAAGAGTAATAAGTCATTAGTCTTATGTGTAAAATCCTCATGTCATGCTTTCATAAGTAGCTACACACTCGCTAAGGAAAGAAAAATAAAACTCACGCAATAATTTACATCCGCCATCTTTTGAGACTTTGGATCTTCAACCCCGCAACCCGTCAAGGTAATATTGGATTGGAGCAATCTATTGAATTCTTGCAACCCGTCAAGGTAATATTGGAACTCAATAGTCACTATAATTAACACCACATTGCCCCTCTTGGGAGTCTTGTATAATTATTATTTTTTTCTTTTTCATTTTTTCATTTTTTTTTTCTCGCCACTCATTTTTTTGTAAGCCGCTCTTATTTTTTTTATTCCTCACAAAGAAATTTGAAAAGAAGAAAAGGAAAAAAAACCCGCTAAATATTGAGCATGACATAAGTCTAGTCACATAAAATGTTCTAACTTAGACTCTTAAGACGTACTTATATCAACCATGAATGATTAGACAAAAATGCATAAGAGATTTCAAACCAATTAAAACCGTTCTTGATTATTTATTAACAATATATACATGCGAAGAAAATAGAGGTAAAGAAGAGAAGGATTTAGCCACAAGTAATTATCATGAAGTTTATCTAGCCCTTTTATACTTGCTTCAACTCTATCATTACCCATTCTCCACAAATTTAAAATCTCAAATAATGAGATTGGTGGATGCTTAGCCTAATAGACCAATGAAGGACTACATGGTTAAGGATACTAGCTAGAGAGTTCTAAAATAAGCAAACTCGGGTTGAGTCAAAATATCCATGGCGGGCCTAATATGTCAAAGAAGTCTAAACTTGTTAAAACCATGTTTTTATTATATTTTTTCTTTTTCCAACTTTTGATGAAAAATAAAAGAAGAAATATATACAATACAAATGTGATATGCAAATGAAAAATGATTAATGAAAAATATGAATGCATATTTTGTGTGGCCAAAGTAGATCAAAAATTTGAAAAATGTTTGAAAAATTAATTTTCCAAGTTATCATGAAAGACAATGACAAGTTCTAGGTAAGGTCACTTCGATAGAAGACACCCCTACACTTAAGCTAAACATTGTCCTCAATGTTTAAGAGCATGGAAGTATAAAAACTTCCCCTACACTTATGACAATGAATAGACTTTGCTTAACCCAAGTTAAGGAAAGGACAACTATTAGTGAATTCATGTGTAAGCACAAGGTGTCAATGAAAGATCACAATAGTAACGAAGTGAACCGGATACAAGGGCCTCCTCCATAAGCTCCAAGGCATGAAATGAGTGATCAACCCTACAAACAACATGAAGACAAAAGAAGGTCTCCCCTACACTTATCTCCAATTCTATACCCTTATTGCTAACCTACAACACTCTAAACCTAGTTATACGATGCTTGAGTTAATGAGTCTCTAGCTCGACTCGTCCCTCAATGAATTAATTCATGGGGAAAATGGGGATCTCTTGGACCATTTCAACGGTAATGTCCTCCCCAAAATAATGTTTCACACGGTGACCATTCACTTTAAAATTTGGACCATCGGGTTGCGACAACTCAATAGTTTCATATGGAAACACTTGAGCAATAGTGAATGGACCGGACCATCTCCACTTTAGCTTGCCCGCAAAAAGTTTCAACCATGAGTTAAAGAGGAGAACCGGCTCTCCAACTTTGAACTCACGGTTCTTGATCTTAGCATCATGCGATTTCTTAGTCTTTTCCTTGTAAAGCAAAGAATTTTCATAGGCATTGGCTCTCAATTCATCCATCTCATTAAGTTGATCTTTCCTATGTGAACCGGCTTGGTTTAAATCAAAGTTAGCCCACTTGAGAGCCCAAGATGCCTTGTGTTCTAACTCGAATGGGAGGTGGCACGCTTTACCATAGACAAGCCTATAAGGAGTACAACTAATTGGTGTCTTAAAAGCCGTCCTAAAAGCCCACAAAGCATCATCAAGCTTATCCGACCAAGAAGCTCGATGCTCTCCCACCGTTCTCTCTAAAATTCTCTTTAAACCACGATTTGTGACCTCGGTTTGACCATTGGTTTGAGGGTGATACGCGGTAGAAAGTCTATGATTAACTCCATATTTCTTCATAACTCTCGTGAATTGATCATAACAAAAGTGCGTACCATGATCACTTATGATGGCCCGAGGTACACCAAATCTAGAAAACAATTGCTTTAAGAACTTCACAACAACTCTAGCATCATTGGTAGGTAAGGCTTTAGCCTCCACCCATTTAGACACATAATCCACCGCCACAAGTATATACTTGTTTCTCTCAGAAGATGGAAAAGGTCCCATGAAATCAATGCCCCATACATCAAATATCTCACACTCTTGAATAAAATTTTGTGGCATCTCATCACGTTGCGTAATTTTTCCTTGTCTTTGACACACATCACAAAATTTTACCATCTCATGGGCATCCTTGTAAATGGAAGGCCAATAATAACCCGAATCAAAGACTTTCTTGGCGGTATAGTTGGGCCCAAAATGTCCACCCGTAGGTCCTTTATGACACGCTTCTAAGATCTTAAATGCCTCGGGCACATCTACACACCGTCGAATGATTTGGTCCGCACATTGCCTAAAAAGATAAGGATCATCCCAAAAGTAGTACTTAGCTTCCTTAATAAATTTCTTCTTTTGTTGGTAAGTAAGACCCTCAATAAGCACATTGCCCACAAGATAGTTTGCTATATCCGCAAACCAAGGAGTGGCATCCTTTTGTGAAGAGATAGACATGAGCTCCTCTAATGGAAAGGATTCATTGATTTCTTGATGTGGAAAATCTCCTTGAAAAGGATGCTCAAGTCTACTCAAGTGATCCGCCGCTAAATTCTCGGCTCCTTTCTTATCACGAATTTCTATCTTAAACTCTTGATGCAACAAAACCCATCTCAAAAGCCTAGGCTTAGCATCTTGTTTTGTCATAAGATACTTGAGAGCGGAATGATCCATATACACAATGGTTTTAGATAGGACAAGGTATGGTCTAAATTTCTCAAAAGCATAGACTATAACAAGCAACTCTTTTTCCGTGGTAGTGTAATGAAGTTGTGCACCGGTCATGGTTTTACTCGCATAGTGTATAGGTTGAAAATGCTTATTCACTCTTTGACCTAAGACGGCCCCCACCGCATAATCACTAGCGTCACACATAAGCTCAAAAGGTAATTTCCAATTTGGAGAAACCAAAACGGGAGCCTTTGTCAATTTCTCCTTAAGAGTCTCAAAAGAGTCCAAACAATCTTGGTTAAAAATGAAAGGAGCCTCTTTTTATAAGAGGTGAGTCATCGGTCTAGCTATCTTAGAAAAATCTTGTATAAAGCGCCTATAAAATCCGGCATGACCTAAGAAACTCCTCACACCTTTAACCGAGGTGGGTGGGGGAAGCTTAGAAATCACATCAATTTTAGCTCGATCCACTTCTAATCCCTTGTTGGATATTTTGTGTCCTAAAACAATTCCCTCTTTCACCATAAAGTGATATTTCTCCCAATTAAGCACTAAACGTGTTTCCTCACAACGCTTAAGCATTCTCTGTAGACTGGTGACACATGAGGTAAATGAATTTCCAAAGACGGAAAAATCATCCATAAAAACCTCCATAGTTTGCTCTATCATGTCATGGAAAATCGCCATCATGCACCTTTGAAACGTCCCCGGTGCATTACATAAGCCAAAAGGCATCCTCTTGTAAGCAAATGTACCATAGGGACAAGTGAATGTGGTCTTTTCTTGATCCTTAGGGTCAATTGGTATTTGGAAATAACCTGAAAAGCCATCAAGAAAGCAATAGTACTCATTTCCCGCTAAGCATTCAAGCATTTGATCCATAAAAGGTAATGGGAAATGGTCTTTCCTAGTAGCCTCATCGAGTTTCCTATAGTCAATACAAAATCTCCAACCGGTAACAAGTCTTGTAGGAATAAGCTCATTGTTCTCATTAGGCACTACGGTGATTCCATCCTTCTTTGGAACACAATGTACCGGGCTAACCCATGGAGAGTCGGAAATAGGGTAAATCATACCCGCATCAAGGAGTTTAATCACCTCCTTCTTAATGACCTCATGGATTTTTGGGTTAACTCTTCGTTGACTTTGAATGGCGGGTTTGTAATCATCCTCCATAAGGATTTTGTGTGTACAAATATGTGGATCAATTCCCCTTATGTCGGATATTTTCCAAGCTAAAGCTTTCTTGTGTTTCTTAAGGACTTCAATAAGTTGCTCCTTCTCATCCTCTTTCAACTCTTTAGCAATGATCACTGGTAATTGGTCTTTACCCTCTAAGAAATCATACTCTAGGTGGGATGGAAGGTCCTTAAGTTCAATTGGAGGTGGACTCTCTATGGAAGGTTTTACTATGGAAGGATTCTCATTGGTAACTTCTTGTGGAATAGGAGAAGGAATAGGGTCCTCATTGAGCAACTTTTGGATAGTAAGAATATCTTCTTCCTAATTAATGGGAGAATCATCATCACCAAGAAAGTTTGACTCAAATTCCTCCAAGAGGAAATCACTCTCTCCAAAAGGTGTTAAAGAGGGAGCAATTGAGGCCACGGTTTCAACATGGGGCATCTCATCACTAGTACTCTTGCAAGCATCATGAAAGTGTTCATCACACACTTCATCTAACACATCAACTATGTTAATAGTCTCACATGGTCTAGACTCCTTAACCTCTTTCCTATCACAAACTTTCCCTAACTTAAACACCACTGTCTCATCCTCTACTCTCATAATTAGTTCTCCTTCCGCCACATCTATCAAAGTACGACGCGTTCTCAAAAACGGTCTACCAACAATCAAAGGAACTCTAGGATCCATGTCAATAATCAACCACTACAAAGTCGGCCGTAAATGTAAACTTATCCACACCTACAAACACATCCTCCGCTATACCTACGGGGTAAGCTATGGTTCGGTTGGCTAACTCAAGGGTCATCCTAGTGGGAGTGAGCTCGGGAAGAGAGAGTTTTTTCCAAACCGATAAAGGCATGAGGTTAATGCTTGCCCCTATATCCGCCAAAGCCATGCAATTTTCTACACCGGGAAAATTACAAGGTATCAAGAAGCGCCCCGGATCTCCAAGTTTTGTTGTTAAGGTTTTAAGTAGCACGGTGGAACAATTTTCATTAAGGGATGTGTTGGGCAAATCAACCAATTTTTCCTTCTTTGAGAGTAAATCCTTGAACATCTTAGCGAACTTTGGCATATAAGCAAGAGCATCCGCAAAGGATATGTTGATGTTGAGTTGCTTGAACATCCTTAAGAAATTTGAGACTTGGATGTCATCCTTGTTCTTTAACTTGTCCTTTTTCAACCTTGAAGGATATGGAAGAGTTGGTTTTGGTGTAGGTGGAATAGGTGTTGTAGTAGATGATTTGTCTTTGTTAGCTTCTTCATTGGGAGGTGTGGAAGGTAGAGGAGAAGTAGGAATAGGTTGAGAAGGTGTGTTTGATTGAATGGGAGCATTTTGAGGTGGTGAAGTAGAGGTAGAAGGCTTGTCACAAGTAAGAACAAAAGTGGGTGGAACAATAGGAGGTATAGGAGGTGAAGGATCCTTTGTTGTCTTTCCACTTCTTGTTGTAATAGCATTGACATTTCCCATTGGATTTGTTTGTGTGTTAGAAGGTAAAGCCCCTTGTGGTTTTTGATTGAATGCCATTAAAAGCCTATTGGTTTGTGTATCCAATGCAAGTTTCATTTGGTCATTCATTCTCTTTTCAATTTCACGAATTCTCTTGTCAATATACTCATGAGTCTCTTGTAGCCCATATCCTTGATTTTGAAGTTGAGGGTAAGCTTGATTTGGTATTTGAGAATATCCTTGATTTGGGAAAGGTGGAAGTGGTTGATTAAATCCTTGATGTGGTGGATAAAAGTTATTTCCTTAATGTTGAAAATTGTTGGGTGCCTTGTAGTTATTTCCTTGGTAAGGTGGTCTTGTACCTTGATTCCTTTGTAACACTTGAGGAGGATTTTGTTGAAGTTGGGTGGGTGGTTGGTGTGGGAATCTCGGTGGAGTAAGGTAATTTTGGGACTTGTAAGAAAGGTTATTTGGATTGATATTTGGCTTGAAGTGTTCACGATGTTCCTCTTGGTAAGCATAACATTCCCCGTGATAACCTTGCACCTTATCACATTGTTCATAGGAATGGGGACCTCCACAAGTTACACAAGAAAGAGTAATGGCATTCACATCATTTGAAGAATTGTTCAATGAAAGGCTCTTAATAGCTTGAATCATCTCTTGTTGTGCCTTAAAATTCCTCTCACTATATCTATCCATCTATTGAATGATCTCTTGTTGATACTTGAGGAATTGGTTATCACAAGGTGCTTGAGAATTGTTTTGGATAACATGAACCCTTTCTTCACATGGAGAATTTGTTTGAACCATTGCTTTAGTCTCAATGATGTCCAAAGCCTCTTGAATGGATTTACGAAGAATATTCCCTCCCGCGGAAGCATTGAGTGAATCTTGGTGATGAGGTTTAAGGCCATCATAGAAAGTATTGATTCGGTGAACTTCATCCAATACATGGTTAGGGCATCTCCTCAATAACTCTCTAAACTCCTCCCAAGCATCACTAAAGGATTGACTAGGTTTTTGTTGAAAGCCTATAATTAAGTTCCTCAAAGCCGTGGTCTTAGATGGGGGAAAGAACTTGTTCAAAAACTTAGTGGTGAAACCATCCCATGTGGTGATACTATCGGGTGGTTGGGTGTCTAACCAATGCTTAGCGTGTCCCTCTAGTGAAAATGGCACTAATATCAACTTAATAGCATCATGTGGAACTCCATTGTACTTAAGGGTATTGCAAAGAGCAAGGAATCTCTTAAGGTGATCATGAGGATTATCATTCTTGTGACCATAGAAAGGTGTGTTTGAAACAAAGGTAATCATAGCCGTTTTTAGCTCAAATGAATTTGCGGGAATGTCGGGAATCTTGATAGCATCGGCATATCCGTGAACATTGGATTGCAAACGTTCCATCAAAGAACGATTATCAACAGCCATGGCTTCTTGTTGTGGATGAATCAAAGCACGATTCTCGTGATCGGCTTGATGGACGGTGGTGGTCTTACTCTATCTCTTTTTCTTCCTTTTCGGAGGAAGAGGTTGTACACCAATCGGTATTTGTGCACGCCCGCGAGTGAGCATGCAACTCAATATGAGGAATGAGAGAGAAGCTCTCGTGTGACTTTGAAGAGAAAAGGATTATCCTCTTCGAGTTTCAATATGAATATCCACAAGAAAATGTAGAATATTGATAATCAATGAATCTATGAGGGGGTTTGTTGATTTCTAGAGAGAGAAAGTTAGAGAGGGAAAGTGAGAGAAACTATGTGTATTTTATTAATATGGAAAACATGAAATGACAACAACCAACCCCTTTCCTTAGTGGAAAGGGGTATTTATAGTCCAAGCTAAACATTGGGCTTGGGCCGGTCCATGACAAGCCCATGGACCGGTTCTTACTTAAGTTAATAAGTAACTAACAACTATTATCTAACTACGAGCTATTACAACATGAATATTATTGTGGAGTGACCGATACTTCTAATATACGTAAAAACGTATTTCTAACAATCTCCCCCTAAGGGAGGTCACTCCACGTTTACAAAGTTCTAAACCTAGCATACTATACTAAGTCTTCGTTCTTTAGCTCGTAGTCTTTTCTTCTTTTCTTTCTTTTTGTTGTGAATATGTTGATTTGATCTTTTTGGCTTTGACTTGAGAGCATTGTTCTTTGGCCTTTCACGTGCGATCTTTGCCTTTCTTGTGAACTTTGCCTCCTCGTGACTTCATGTTCCACACACTTACGTCTTTTTGTTGAATTCTCGAAAGCTTCAGAGTTTGGTACAGCGGAAGACTTTATCTTGTACTTTCTTGAATTTTTGCTGAACTTTGTTGCAAAAGACATAAGCATGTGGGAACGACTTTTACAGGTACACCGCAACACCACCGTCTTTACTGGTACTCAGCAACGCCACCGTCTTCAACAGGTACACAGCAACGCCACCGTCTTTAGCAGGTACACAGCAACGACACAAATAAAATGGCTTTGAACATTTTATTCTAATTCGGTAGCATTTTACCTCCGGTCGGTGAAGACCGTTGGACGATATTAGATATCGTACCCGTGACGGATAGATTCAATTAAGTAACTTCCTGACAGGATTTCGCGGGTGAACCCGTTCTCTTTATTCGACCGTCCAAAGCTGACTGCGAACATAAAGAGTGAATCACTTGGATAAATTATCCTTGTGATTAAAAGCCGTCAATTCATGAAACCTGGAACAAGTGAATTTCAATTAAGATTTTCACCATCGTTGCTTTCCAGTTGTCACGAGCTCAATTCATAAAGAATCTTGCACGTTACCTACCAAGTGCTGTTTGATGTTGACACTAGAAGGATTTCCACTCGTCACTGTGGTCAATAAAGAGTCACTCTGAGTGTTCTGGCAAGATCATATGATAATGCGAAGAGGCCTGGAACGAGTTTAAGTTCAATTAAGAATTAAACCACTGTTACCTTCCAGTTTTTCACAAGATTGGTTCTAAAAGAACCGCACGTGTAACCTACCATGAGCTTGTTTGATGTTGGCTCAAGCAGGATTTCCATCTTCATTGTAATACTTACGTATTACTCGGATGTTCTGGCAATATTACAGGAATATTGCGTAGGACTCATGAAAATCTCTTACTTTTCACAGTGTGTGAGAAAGCAAGGAATAAATGGAAAGTGTCCTAATGAGACTTTTGATGATCTCTTGGCTCTAGACTCGATTGTGCGTTTTGATTTAGTGAGCGATGGCTGGAGAGGAGTGCCACCTTTTCAATACCAGTTTATTCGGAGTGAATAAACCAATAGATAACGTGTTGATCTCCGTGTGATTAAAACAAATACCTTTTGAGAGATATTTGAGTTAGCTGGGGAAGGGTTGTGCATTGCATCACTGGGTCCATGATGTCTTTCTTCAATACCGAGAATCATTAACAAAAATGACCTCAATAGCATATGTATTGACCCGGTTTCTGCCTAAAGTTGTAAGGAGGGCTTCTTTCTTTACACCCTTTATCTTTACATTTCTTTTTCATTCTTCAACCCCTTCAATGCTTACCAATACGTCATCACTAGCACCTTGTTGTGATTGTTCCAGTGCTAGCTTAAGTACTTGGTCGGCATTCAGCTACGTTCACATTCTTTCTCCATCTTTCCTAGGACTTCTAATTCTAACTAGGGAATTGTCCTTGGGAAGATTCCATCGGCTCTGATGAATCATTGGACTAAACCTATTCCTACCACCCTTTTGTCACCACATCCGTCGTGAATTAAGCGTGTTTTGGGAAGGAATTGCCACCATGAAAAAATCATTGAAAATCACCTAAGGTACTTGTGATATTAAAATCAAAAGTTTTGTACCTTAGGTGTTTTGAACATCAAAAACGCTCCCCCTTAACACGTGCTTAACACATATTAAGTTGGATAATCTTTAAGTCTTTTTCATCTTTTAGCCAAGTATCACTTACGTCTCCTTAATCCCATTTTCTCCCCTTATCCAAAATGTTAACCATTAATATTTGGGATATTGAATGGATTAACCGGTCTTTGGGTAAAAATGAAATTGATGTTTGGCCATAGAACAAGTTATTGCTCCCCCTTAAGTTAATAAGGGATAGTTGTAGTGCTTTGGTATGACATATTTTGAAAGATTTAGAATCTCGTGAGAAATTCTTGAAAAATTATCATACCTTATCACTACAACAAGCCATTCAAGCACATTATTCACAAATATACATATTCACAATTGAAAACCAATATAGAGTGACCTGAAATGTACGACCCATTAGATGGATCGTTGCAGTGTCCTGTAGTGCACTCCATATGGTCTACCACCCACGAATCTTTCCAAGCTCCTCATCAATCTTCGTTCACGGAGCTTTTGATCAATCTTCTTGATCACGTACTTCGCCATCTGCCGGTAACCCGGATGCCAATCCTCCGTCATCTCTGGCAAAGTCCCACCCGAGTTCAGATGCTCCAACTTATCTCTGACTTGTATAAGAGTTCCATCACTATACTTGTGGAGCTCCCCCACCCTCATAAACTTCATCAAACCTCGACTGTTCAAGTAGAAAATGCCGTAATTCGGGACAGAAATTCCGGTGTATGGACATCTTTCTACATGTTGAGGTAGCACTTGATTCACAGGACGGGTTAAATTGAGCTTCCTCTGATAGCTTTCGACTCCCAACTGAAGATCTTCAACTCGTGACTTGATGACAACGCTTCGTGTGAACATACGAAGTGCTGTATTCAAAGCAATCAGGTCTTCACGAGGAATGTGTGTAAGTTGATCTCGGGTCATCAGAAGCAGCATATCTTCGATATCCTCAAGGCGAATGATGGAAAAATCTCCTTGCTGGATTTTGTATTCCCTGTCATCCTCCCTTTTCAAGCGAATCTCCGTCACATGATAATAGCCGTTCTTGGCTTCAGTTTTCATTCCTAAGATGCTGGAGATGCGGATGTCGGATCTAACATTGCTTCCAGAATTGACCAAGCAGCAACCCCTGTACGCCCTTCGGACTCGTTCGTCCCAATGAGATGCACCTATGACAGCATACATATCATAATTACGATTCATTTTTGGGACCCAGAGTCGATTTACCTTTTCCTCGATATAGGGTATTGTCCCCCAGTTGGCAGCTTTCAGCAAGGTTAGGGAGGTTGCGTACTTTGATGACCCCTTCATAAGATACTCAAGATCATTGGTGACGAAGAATTCAAGAGCAATCTGATTATCTTGAGCAGGATCCATTGGAGGTGGAGCTCTTTCTGACTCATGAAGTCCTGGCCGTTGGACGGTTTTCAAAGCCTTTAGGATCTCATCGGCATAGTACTCAAACTCCATTCGGGGTAATCGGGTTTTGGCGCGAAGTATCCTATCGTGCAGCACTTTCTTCACCAAGGATGGAGTAACCGAAGTCTTATACTCATGAGCAAGAAATGCACATAAGTCAATCGGACTTCGGATACGGAGATACAGCACATCTTTGTCAGCATCTGTGATCGGATCATATTGTGCTGCTGCCGTGATCCAAGCCTGTGGTGGTGCGGTTTCGTCTATCTCCAACGTGTCTTCCCAAACTCTTGTGCTTGGTTCAGGAACCGTAGATTGTTGAGCTTGTTGTTGAGAAGTTGAAGTGCGAACATCTGTTGGTTCAGTTTCAGGCATGTCAGCAGTGTCGTGAACTGGAGAGTGTTGTGCAGCTTCGGGTTCCGTCACTGATTCTGCAATCACAGGAGGAACAACAGCAGAACTAATGGGGTTAGTGGTAATAGGTACAGATACAGCGATAGAGATACCAGGAACCGATGACGCTGTAGTGGCATTCACATCGTGGCGCCACTTAGTTCGTCGTGATTCCGAGGATGTCGATTTGTCCTTCTGTGCTGCATCTTTTGTGGACTTGGTTCCAGTCTTAGTAGCAGTCTTCTTGGAGCTGGTAACCTTGTCTCCCTTTTTCGGTTGTTCACCCCCATCATCATCCTGATTGTTATCCCCGTTACTACCCCTAGCACTCTCCTGATTCTCATCACCACCATCATCGCCATCATCATCATCCTCATCATCCTCATCATCATCATCATCCTCATCATCTTCACCACCCTCGTCATCGTCTTTATCCTTTTCTCCTTCTTCTTCTTCTTCTTCCTCTTCTTCCCCCGTACCCTCTTCTTCACTCTCTTCCCTTTCTTCCTCAGGTAAGATGTGATATGGTACCACACTTCCAAACGTTTTGAATAATCTATCATCCTCCATGATAGCATCATTCAGGGATTTATATAGAACCCGTTGAATCCTAGACTTGTCAAACGACCCAAGTTCCACCATACGAGCCTTAAGGATCTTCTTCAATTCAAAATCCGTCAGGTCATAAGCAATCTTGTAGGCGGCTTCTGAAGGATTGGATGATTTGACCATCAAGTTGTCAGCAGCAAGTGTCTTCAACTCGTCACGAAGCTTAGGCATTAAGGATTCAACGGATTCTTGCACTCTTTCTTTCACAGATGCTTCAAGTGCTTCTTTTTGTTCCTTATATTTATCCCTCATCGCTTGAAGTCTGGTAATGCGTGCAGCATGCTTATCAGCCTCAGCCTGCTTAACTCGAGCAAGTTCTTCCGCATGTGCTTTTCAAGTCAACTCCATATCTGAAGCAAACCTAGCAATCATCTCCTCTTGGGCTTTCTGAGATGCTTCTTCCCTTTGAGCTCGTCTTTGCAACTCTTGGCGAAGTTCATCCATTTCGCGTTTGTGATTGTCAAACATTTCGGCCATCACTAATGCAGCCATTGCAGATGTTGCAGAGCTGCTTTGGGTTGACTGAATAGGCTCGGTTGTTACTGCTGTGCTAAGGATTGGGATTATGGGTGGTGGAAGAAATGGTGTGGAAGCCGGTCGGGTTGTTAAGGGTTGGATTGGTGGAGGTAGAGTTGCCAAAGGTTGAGTTGTCACCATGATCGTAGGAGCAACAGGTTCCTTTTCCACACTTGTTGAAATAGGGATTGATGGCTCCTTCGAAGTGGAATAGTTTTCAGGTGACCCAAACTCATCAACATCATCTGGTTCCACATACTCATCCTCAATATCTACCCTTGCCCCTGAACCACTACCTCCAGTATCTTTCCTACTCCTTTTAATAGCAATCTTCATCATTTTTTGCTCGGTTTTATCAAGAGTAGGATCAACAATATCTTCTTCGTCACGTAGACGCATCAAATCCTTACCCTTTCCCTTCTTACCCTCTGTCTTCTTCTTCTTGGGTTCGGGTTCAGGTAACGCTGCTGGTTGTTTGCGTTTACCTTTACTCTTAACCGTTGTGGACGAGTCTTCTCCAGTCTGAAGGTTTTCTTTCAGCCTCTTGATCTCTATCTGCAGTAGCTTGTAATCTGCAGAACCTTTGATTTTATCAGATAGAAGGTAATCAGGAATAGGACCCGGAATCACACCAATAGACGGTCCTTCATGCCTCAGATCTACAGTATCATCAGCTTCTTCAGTGTGATAGCGACCTCCTGCACGCCTATCAATAGTAGCATCAAGCTTCATAAAATAATTTATGATAAGCTTAATAAACCGAGGATAAGGAAAGAAGTTTGTCTTCAGCTTCTTGTTGTAGAAGAGTTGAAAGGTGAATTCTTCCCATATCAACAAAGCATAATCTGAATTTGCGGCTTTGTACATGCCATAGAAGAGGTTGATGATCGGACTGCGCAAAGCATCATGGCCACTCGTCTTTGGTGTAAGACATTTACTGAGAATACCCATCAACGCTCTCCAAGGTTGTCCCACCTTAGCAGTTGTAAACTCAGATGCAACTCGTATTTCCGGACATCCAAGTGCATCAAATAACTCCACGAGTTCATCTTTATTAGGATCCCTTGAGAAAGACATGCCCTTGGGTGTATCCCGTATACCAAGAATCTTACGGAAGTCTGAAACGGTGAGTGTCTGCTGCTTGTTGTCGATGGTGAAGGTGATCTTGTTCGAAGTGATTTCCTTGGTTGCCCAAAATTCAAACATATACTCATAAGGCACCGAGGCTGTACTCCTAAGGGCGTTCTTGAAATGAGAGTTATCAAGAATGGCTATGGCGACCTTAAAACCATGGTGAGTGGATTTAGAGACTTGCTTCAGCCGGTAGTTGTTGGGTATAAACTTAAGGGTTCGGGCTTTAGCAATATCGGCTTCTCTAGATTCTTGGATTGCTTGTACCGTTGGATTAGTCATTGTATCTGCTTAAGATAAGACATGAAAGGTTGATGCACAAAAGCATATAGATATATATCATTCTTAAAACATAATACATTTCATAAAACAACAAGTACATATATAGCATGCAAACAAGAATAATCAAACAACTCATCCGGAACTTTTCCTCATTCGGAACATCTTCATCCGGAACATTTCCTCATTCGGAACTTCTCCATCCGGAAGTTCTTCATTCGGAACTTCCTTCATCCGGAAGTTCTTCATTCGGAACTTCCTTCATCCGGAAGTTCTTCATTCGGAACTTCCTTCATCCGGAAGTTCTTCATTCGGAACTTCCTTCATCCGGAAGTTCTTCATTCGGAACTTCCTTCATCCGGAAGTTCTTCATTCGGAACTTCCTTCATCCGGAAGTTCTTCATTCGGAACTTCCTTCATCCGGAAGTTCTTCATTCGGAACTTCCTTCATTCGGAAGTTCTTCATTCGGAACTTCCTTCATTCGGAAGTTCTTCATTCGGAACTTCCTTCATTCGGAAGTTCTTCATTCGGAACTTCCTTCATTCGGAAGTTCTTCATTCGGAACTTCCTCATTCGGAAGTCCTTCATTCGGAACTTCCTCATTCGGAAGTTTTTCAGAAGAAATCCTTCATTCGGAAGTTTTAAGCCATGTTCATCCGGAACTTTTACAAACTAAACTCAGATGTTTGATCTAGCGCGTTTGTGAGTTTCTAAGGCAATCTAAAGCAATTTACTCATCATTTAACCTATTCCGAGCAAAACCCACCATAAATCCCTTATCAATTAACCATAATTAAGGAATAACCCTAAATCTGATAATTTGTTAATTATCTGAATCAATTAAGAGGATATAGATGGCGATTTAGACGAATTCATAAGTTAAAATATGATGTAGATTACCTTATTATGTGAATGAACAGGATGGAGTGATTAGACGGGATTTTTGAATGCGTGTTTGTGTGTGTAACAATGGCGGCAAGTTATTAGATAAACAGTGAATCAGAAAAGTAAGGGGCGGGGGTGTTTTATTTGACTTAGGTCAAATTCTAACATCTTTCACAACATGTCACTTTAAGTCCTCCAATTTCACTCCGTTTTTCTTTTTGTTTCTAACTGTTTTCATTTTACTTAACCCTTGTTTAACTTGCACACAAATTAGCAAACGCATCTATTAGCATATCTCCAAAATCTAAAAGCAATGCTTATCACTTAGAACGAACACTAGTCGTTTTCTAAAGCAAAACCACTCAATTACCATGTAGCCCTTAAATTTCACAATCACTTTTGAAAATCAATTTTAATGACGAAGATGATTTTACTATTTTCTCCCCCTTAAACGATGACCCGTTTTCTATTTAAAGAGCGGTAGTCATTGTTTAAAGAGTCAAATAGTGATGAAAGCATTTCCAATTTATCTCTTGAAAAAGTTTGATTCGTGGTGTCAATAAGATTTCTCTTATTTTAACAAATTAATGCACTGAGACGTACACAAATTCGTGTCAGACCAAGTTATAAAGTAAACTTGATCCCTTTGCATGATTTGGCTTGTAAATCACGCCCGAGAAAATTAATTCCCGTTCTGAGCCAACGTTTTCCAAGGAAATACGTGACTTTAATATGAAAACCGGGTTGCAGTCTGAAATAACTACAAGCCATAATGGGCATGTTTTAAAAATGTACAACTTTTATACGGACTCTATTTATGGCACCGTGTCAATATTGATCGACATTTCTAAGGCCGTAAATATTACCGTACTAAAAGACATGCCCGATTTAAACGAAAAATATTTTTGGTTTTTCTTGATTTTATAATTTTTATGGTTTTCCTAGGTTTTATATTTTTTATGGTTTTTCTAGGTTTTATATTTTTGTATTTTCTTTTGTGGTTTATATATTTACGATAATATACATGATCACAACCAAAGGATACTCTGAATAGTTTACCACGACTATTCAGCTGATTCTTCTGCCAACTCTTTGAGAGTCGCTGGAGTGAATGATTTCATGCCAAGCTTGTCGATCAAAAACTCGATTCGTCCTCGATCTAAGGCTTTGGTGAACATATCCGCCAGCTGATACTCAGTAGTGACAAAATACAGCTCGATCACTCCGTTTTCCACCTGCTCCTTAATGAAATGGTAGCGAATGTCTATGTGCTTGGCCCGGGAGTGTTGAACATAGTTGCAGCAAAGGGCAATGGCGCTCTTGTTGTCACAATACATCGGGATTTTGTTAAATCCAAGACCGTAGTCAGTTAATTGTGATCTCATCCAAAGGACTTGAGCACAACAACCGGACATGGCGATGTATTCAGCCTCCGTGCTTGATATTGCAGCGCTTTTCTGCCTTTTTGAAGACCAACTGATCAATCTATCTCCTAGGAGTTGCACAGATCCAGAAGTGCTACGCCTCGTATCTTGACATCCAGCATGATCGGCATCTGCGTATGATATTAAAGCAATCGAGGAATCTTTCGGATACCATAGACCACGATGAAGTGTTCCTTTTAGATACCGAAAGATCCTTTTCACAACATGTAGGTGCTTTTCGGTAGGCCGAGCCTTATACCGGGCACACATGCATACAGCAAATTGCAAATCAGGCCTGCTAGCAGTCAGATAGAGAAGGGTGCCAATCATTCCACGGTAAAGTTTCGGATCGACAATAATCCCATCCCTATCTTCATCTAACTTGGATTTCTCCACCATTGGAGTGTCTACGGGGTCACAATTCTCAAAGTTATATTTCTTAAGAGATTCTAGAGCATATTTGGATTGATTAATAAAGATGCCTCTGGGATTCTGAGAAATCTGTAATCCTAAGAAAAATGAAATTTTTCCCATCATCGACATCTGAAAGCGTGTGGACATTATCTTCTCAAATTGTTTAGACAATTCTATGTTAGTGGCAGCAAATATTATATCATCAACATAAATTTGTACCAGAAGCATGTCGTTGCCGTCCTTGAGAGTGAATAGTGTGGGGTCCACTTTGCCTTTGGAGAAGCCTTCCGACATGAGATATGTTGACAGGAGATCATACCACGCGCGTGGAGCTTGTTTCAACCCATAGAGAGCCTTCTTAAGCTTGTACACATGGTTAGGAGACTCCGTGCTGACGAACCCATCCGGTTGACTAACATAAACTTCTTCCCTTAGTTCACCGTTCAAAAATGCCGTCTTCACATCCATTTGATAGACGATCATGTTCATATGAGCAGCAAACGCAAGGAATAATCTAATCGCCTCCAATCTAGCCACAGGAGCAAAAGATTCCTCAAAGTCTATACCCAAGGCTTGTTTATATCCTCTAGCGACCAATCTTGCTTTATTCTTCAATACCGCACCCATCTCATCAAGTTTAACCTTATAAACCCATAACAAAGTAAGGATGTTAACCTTGTCAGGGCGAGGAACCAATTCCCATACTTCAAGTCGTTTGAATTCATTGAGTTCCTCCTGCATAGCTTCGATCCAAGATGATTGGGTCATAGCCTGCTGCCAATTTTTGGGTTCAACTTCAGAGAGAAATGCATCAAAGTAGCAATAGAGTGCACTCTCTTGTAATTGATGGCGTGTAGAGACTGGTCGATCTAGATCTCCAATAACATTCCTGATTGGGTGATCTTTTGTCCATTTAGTGCTATGGTTTTCAATCCTAGGTGGTCTGGAGTGAACAATAGATGGAGCTTCTTCTGAGGTAGACGCGGCTGAAGGGTTTTCAGGGATCGCTACACCAAAGAAAGGAAGCTCTTGCAAGTGAGCATATTCCAAGTCGTGATCAGTAGAATCCTCTTCCACATCATTAGGCACAAGTAGGGGTGATGATTCAGGTGTAGTTTGAGAATCACTTGGTGAAGGTGCATCCGGTTCAATGTGAATTGTAGATGCATTAGATAAAGGTTCATAAACTTGAGCAACCACTTCAGGTATTGGAGCAATTACTACAGGTACTGGAACTTCATCAGTCGGGGGATCGAAGAATTCATCAAACAACGGTTGAAACAGTTTATCCCACTCGGGCCTTGATGGTGGTAAAAATGATGTAGAAGTAGGATTGTTGGGAACTAATCCGGAACTTATAGCACCGGGTCCCATCTCATGAAGCGCGGGTTCAGAGCTGTGTTGCTCAGAAGCCATCGCTGTCAGCTCGTCGAAATCTGCGTCCATAGTTTCCACAATCTTGCCAAGACGACGGTTATAGATTCGGTATGCTCTTTTGGACGGTGAGTAACCAATGAAAATACCTATGTCGGCTTTTGGTTGAAGCTTACCCAAGTTCTCACTATTGATGTTTGGATAACACAAAGCACCAAACACATGAAAAAATGAAACATCAGGTTTGCGGTCATGTAGAAGCTCATAAGGTGTTTTTCCATGGCGTTTCCGAACGATAGAACGGTTTTGGGTGAAACATGCAGTAGAAATAGCCTCTGCCCACAAGAACAATGGAGCGTTCGCATAAATAAGCATGGTCCTAGCAGCTTCCATAAGTGTGCGATTTCGTCTTTCAACGACACCGTTTTGTTGTGGAGTGCGTGCAGCGGATGTTTCATGTGATATACCAACTCCTTCATAATAATCACGAAGAGTCTGGTTGACGAACTCTGTACCATTGTCTGTACGAATACGGCGGACAGTGGTATTCAAACGTACCTGAATGAACTTCAGAAAAGTGATGATAGCCTTCGGTGCTTCATCCTTTGTACGTAGAAATCTAACCCATGTAAACCTGGAAAAATCATCCACAATGACGAGAATGAATTTCTTACCGCTCACACTTTCAGTTCTCATCGGCCCACAAAGATCCATATGCAAAAGATGAAGTTTTTCTTGATTGGTGTCTTCAGCTTTGGGCTTGTAAGATTTCCTGGTGCTTTTCCCTCTTGAACACGCGGAACATAAATGGTCCTTGTGAAATTTAAGCTTTGGAAGACCACGAACTAACTCGTTTTTAGCCAGATGATTAATAGCATCAAAATTAAGATGAGATAATCTACGATGCCATAACCATGACTTGGTCTTGGATGCTTTAGAGAGAAGACATACTGGAGAGGCGGCCATCATATCTTGTAGAGACAACGTATAAAGATTTGCACCACGAGATCCCTTCAACAAATCTTTTCCTTCCAAGTTGCGGATGAAACAAGTGTGTTGTCGAAAAGCAACCTCAAGGTTGGAATCACAAAACTGTCCTACTGAGAATAAGTTGTGACCAAGACCTTCTACATAGTATACCCTAGAAATCGTCACGTTTCCAATCTGATATTCACCGTATCCCATAATCTTTGCTATATGATCATTCCCGAATTGAACCGTACCAAGAAACTTGCTGACGAAATTTCGGAGCATCGAGCGATTTCCGGTCATATGTTTTGAACAACCGGAGTCCAAATACCACAGGATGATTTGGACCACCTGAAAATATCACCACACAAAGACAATGTAGAGGTATCGGAATCTGAGTGTTCCTTGTTATTAGCAGGTACAGATTTAATAATCTTAGATTTGCTAACTCTAGGTTTCTTAGATTTCCTAGCCTTCTTCTTCTTAATTGGTGGTGTAGATTCTAGTTGGCTCAAATCCTGAGGTATTTCTACACTGATAGGCACTATAGTGGGGGCTGACCTAATTAAAGGGCGCTGTTTCCATACTTTAGTGCGAGTGTTCCTAACTAAAGGACGCTCAGACCTAACTTCAATGGATGCATTCCTAGTTAAAGGGCACATTTTACCATCTAGTGTAAAGGTCCTACCAGTGGGACGCCATTGCCAGCCAACTTGGGCACGAGTTCTACCCGTTGGCTTCCATTCAAGACCATTCTTAATAGCATTCATTTCATTAACGTGATCAATCAGACACAAATCATGACGCTGTGAAAACATACATTCATTACAATTCCAACAATTTAAATCAGAATTCACGAATGGTTTAGGCTGCTGCACAGGCGCAGAGCTTTTAGTCTTAACATGATTCGTTTTATTTAAAACTAAACTAGCATTCCTATTGTGGACTTCTACTTTCTTCTTTGTGGCACTACTAGTGGAGGGCTTGATCTTAGCTTTCTTGAGTGGCGATCCTTTAGCCTTAGTAGTCTCTTTTAATCCTGTAGAAGGCAAATTGGGAACATTAGCAGCAGATTTTAAAGGTGTCTTACTTGATTGTGCCAATGACGGTTTCGCTCCTGGAGTCTTATTAAATGGAGTGACAGCAATGGGCCTATTATTAAGTAGTGCAGAACCTGGTGTACCTATGTATTGCAAATAAGCCAAGCAATATTGAACTCGCTTAACATATTCATGAGCCGAATAATAGTCGCTACTTGAGGGATCTAAGGCATAAAGATCGTCTAAAATATCCCTAAGAAGATCGACATGCTTAATGGCATTCCTCATATAATCATCATAGGTAACCTGGTTTCTCTTATGAAGCGGATTCTTATAAAGCACTACTGACTTGGTTGTTGGAGCACTAGTGGACGGTGCAGAGTCGGTAGCTAAGTTATCAACAACTTCTTGTCGGGTGAGAAGAAGTGTCTCCTTTAACTCAGCCAAAACCATATTTTTGTCTATGAGCAGGATGTTCAAGTCAGAGATTTCTTCGCACTTTTGGTTCAGTTGTTCAACATAATATTGTTGCTGTGCCGCATTAAAAGCGAAGCGTTCTTCTAGTGAACCATAAAGAGCGGATAGTCCCTGCCTTGTCCGATCCATCTCCCCTAGAACAGTTGATAGTCTAATTTCTAAGACCTGGTTTTTAGACTCTGCAGCCGCTAGTTCCATTCTTAATGTTTCCTTTGATGATATCTCTCTCTTCAATCTCATGATTTCTTCCTCTAATGTCTTAACAATTGCAATCATCTTGTCACTATTCTCAACACCGTTTTCACAAACATTTGATATCAAAAGATTTTCATTTTCATTTTGTTGTTTTAATTCTAAAGATATACAATGTTGTTCTAGTTGATTAAAGCGTTGTGAAAGTAAATTGTAAGAATCTTGTAGCTTTAAAAACTCAGCGTTAGATTCGTGACAAGAATGATTTTCTACCTCATTTACAGTATCAGCAACATTTACAGAAATATTACAAACATCATCACAAATATCCTCACAAATATTCACAGCATCACAATTAATCATAGTGGATGTAAGCTCATTCGAATAGTTAACATTTACAGTAGTAAGCACATCACACGAGATTACTTCAGACAAGAATCGATCATATTCAGTTAAAATCTTTTCCTTTTCAATTAGTTGCAGTTCGTAAGCGGTGTCCATTTCATAAAACACTTTTTGAACTTCCCCAATTTCAAACTGAAGATTTTCCTTAAGAGATGCAAAACTTCCTTTTATACTTTCGACAAACGGATTGATCTCAGTTTTAAACACCTCGTTCATGTGTTCGAAAGCCCATTCTCCGGCGTTTAAGCTATTTGAAGTCGTACATTCCAAGATGACCTTGTCAAAGTTAGTAAAGTATCGGTTAATCTCTTGCAAGTTTAACCATACAGTGCTAACCGGTGGAAGATTCTTTGGAATTTCCTTAGGATCTTCTATGTTGACAAGTGTAGGAAATGTACTAGGGCTTTCTTCCTCTATCATGTAGGTTGGTGCTGTAATGAGATCTTTATCCATATGGAAGCGAACTCTAAAATCAGTTTTAGCAAGCTCCTTATTCATTTTAAAATAATCACAATCGGGATATTTTGCTGAATTGTATGACCGATCCTCATCAACTAGATCCTTACTTGTTTGATCATTGGGAAAAACAATCGGGTCTAAAGCCAATCCTAATTGAGTTGCATTATAAAGTCTAGGACTATGTCTTAAAGCTTGTTTTGCATACCGTGGATTAGGGGGAAGGCCTTTTAGACGTGATAAGTTAAATTCTCTAAATGAAGCATCAAATAAGTGAACTAGTTGTGAAGCAGCGTATTGTCTTAACAGCAAGTAATCTAGACTTCTAATCTTATTAGTGGCATTAATCTCCATTTCAGTCTTCTTAGATTCGAGTAATTCAAAATCAGTTTGAAGTTTTTGAAAATTAGTGACCACTAACTCCTTTTCTTTAAGTTCATTAGACAAATTTGCTCTTAAGTTTTCGATCTCTTGCAAGTGACCCATTTGTTTGTTTCTAAAATGATCATATTCGAGATTTGTGAGAACACTAGACGAAGGCACTAATTCCAAAGTTTGTACTTTCTCATTGCTTAAGGCAAGCTCATCAGACAAATTCTTATTCTTAGCTAAGGTTTCTAAGAGTGCAGCATTCATTTGGCTAAGTAATGTAGCAGGAACCATGACCAAATCTTGTTGAGCAGGAGTAGGCGTATGCGAAATGGATCCCGGTTGTGATTCACTCAAAATCTGGGGACTCACATTGATATTGCTATCATTGTTTGTCTCCTCATTTGAAAGATTCACCACCGAAGATTCATTCGAATCAGCACTCTCTTGCCCAACTTGATGTGATTGAATACTAGCATCAGTGGCATTATCAGTGTTATTAATAAGTACCTCAGATCTCTTATCTGGCCCTAAGCTAGAGAAAGTTGCCATGAAAGCAGCCTTTGCAGTTTAAAAGTCATCACAGTCGGAATCATACGCATCAAGATCATCGGCTTGGTAAGCTGCATTCTGCGTAGTGACAACGTCTTGTTCAGCAATCCCTGGGTCAGCAAGAAAAGCAAGCTCCTCTTCATCAAGTTCCCTTCCTTGCGCCTGAGCATTTACCAGATAGATCTTTTCTGCAAACCACTGTCCATCCCTTCTCCTCTTGGGTTTCTTACAATCCCTGGACATATGACCCTCTTCCTTGCAGTTGTAGCATGTAATCATTCTCAACTTGCCTGTATTAGCCCGTAGAGGGTTGTTGACCATTGGAGCAGGAGCAGGATTGGCGGTGCGAACATTGGTTGATGTGGAAGTTCTCCCCTGATATGGTTGAATTGGTTGAACCATTACCCTGCCATTCTCAATTGTAGCTTGTTGGCGAGAATTAGATGAATTCCTCAACTGATTGTTGGTAGGAGCTGATCCTCTGAATCCTCGTTTGCTTAAAGTTCTTGTGAGATAAGCAGACATAGTAGTTAGCACTTCAACTGGGTCAGCTCCTTGTTGGAATACAGGAACTGGGACTTCCTCATCATCACAATAAAGTGCTTGATCTGGATAAGCTGCATAATCAGTAGAAGGAATACTCATTTGATCAGGGTAGCTTGTCGGATATGCTGCATAAGGTGCAACATTTGCTGGATGAAGTTGTGAAGCATACTGTGGTGATGGTGCATTGAACCGATATTGTTGCTGATGTGAGGTGGGTGGTTGTGGTAGAATCGAGTATTGGGGAAAGGCTGGTGTCATGTAAGGTGATTGATGATAAGCTTGATGTCCCAAGATATAAGGTGTGTTGTTGTGAGACAAGCTTGGTTGATTCGCCATCAAAGCTAAGGAATCTGGATACATACCACGAGGAGAACGGTGCATAATCACATGCTTCTCATGCTGCTGAAGGAAGGCATATATTTGATCCAAATTGCACTTATGCAGATCCCTGGTTAACTTGACATCGGTAATGTACTCACCCCATTCAGCTTGAGGTAGAGTATTCAAGAATTTGGTGTTAACCTGGAATGGTGCAATCACAAGATTGTATACATTCAGATCATTCATGAGTGTGGTGAATCTGAAGTAATAATCGTGAAGTGTTTCCCCTGGGTTGTAGGTGAATCTATGAAACAGGTCATACAACTGACATTCCCTTTCCTGTTTGGTGAGAGACGTTCCTTGTAGTAACACCTTAAGACGTTCCCATAGATCCTTTACCACCGTATACTGACTCACCATCCTGTAGATGTCATGGGGAAGAGCTTGGAGAATTGTTTGAAGAGCTTTTTCATCTGCATCTGCAACAAGTTGTTGAGCTGGAGTGAGTTCTTCAAATTCTCGTGGTCTAGTCACGTTGTCAACCGTAATGGTACCATAGTCGAGTGGACCATTTAAAATCGATTTGACCATAAGCCTTCCGTATGTCGGTTTTCCCTTTAGATATTGCATCATTCGACCTTGCCATGCCTCAAACACCTCTTTAATAAGCATCGATGGACGGCTATCAGTTCCCGTTATGATCGATATATCCGTAAGAGATGTCATCTGAGGCATTACTGAATTTGGATTCATTTTGTTTTTCTTCAAAGAAACAGAGATTATCGGTTGATCGAGCAGTGAAGTAAAGCTTGTGAATTGTGTTGTGTTTTTGTTGTAAGAAACCAAGATTAAATCCTCTAAAAAATCGTCGAAAAAACAAGCAAAATAACCCTTGATTCGGAACTTTTTGTTGATTCGGAAGTTTGATTCGGAAGATTACCTTGATTCGGAACTTTTTGTTGATTCGGAACTTTTGGATTGACCCGGAACTTCTTGGTTCGGAAGTTCTTGGTTCGGAACTTTGGCTTGATCCGGAACTTCTTGACTCGGAAGTTCTTGGTTCGGAAGTTTGGCTTGATCCGGAACTTCTTGACTCGGAAGTTCTTGGTTCGGAAGTTTGGCTTGATCCGGAACTTCTTGACTCGGAAGTTCTTGGTTCGGAAGTTTCTTGATCCGGAACTTCTTGGTTCGGAAGTTTCTTGATTCGGAACTTCTTGACTCGGAACTCCTTGATCCGGAACTTCTTGACCCGGAACTTCTTGATCCGGAACTCCTTGATCCGGAACTTCTTGATCCGGAACTTCTTGATCCGGAACTCCTTGATCCGGAAGTTTTGCTGAGTTAATCAGAAACTCCTTACGATGAACAGTCGAACAGTGAATATGAAGATTAAGCCCAGATTTTGACCAAATTACCCAAAAAGTTTTGTGCTTTCGACTAAAATAAGTAACAACTAATACTTATCCACTAATCCCAATCACAAAAGCACCAAAAACACCAAGAATCAAGATGATTTTTCTTAAAGAACACTAATACAATCAAAAACTAAAAAACCACACAAATCACCACCTTAAATCACCCCATAGCTCTTGATACCAAATGTAGAATATTGATAATCAATGAATCTATGAGGGGGTTTGTTGATTTCTAGAGAGAGAAAGTTAGAGAGAGAAAGTGAGAGAAACTATGTGTATTTTATTAATATGGAAAACATGAAATGACAACAACCAACCCCTTTCCTTAGTGGAAAGGGGTATTTATAGTCCAAGCTAAACATTGGGCTTGGGCCGGTCCATGACAAGCCCATGGACCGGTTCTTACTTAAGTTAATAAGTAACTAACAACTATTATCTAACTACGAGCTATTACAACATGAATATTATTGTGGAGTGACCGATACTTCTAATATACGTAAAAACGTATTTCTAACAGAAAATAATAATATACGTATGTACTACTTGGGTGCAAGACCCCCAATGAAGCCTTCCTTCTTAGAATACTCACAAGTGAACGGGGGGGGGGGGGGGGGGGGTTAGGTGGCACGAAGCACTTAAGTACCTATTGACCCCCAGATGGCATTTTATAGCACATCGCCTTTCTATTCACTTAATTGTTTGTATTCTTCGAATTGTTGCTTATTGGAAGTATTTATCTATTCTTGCTTTATTTTGTTTGATCGATACACGTGTCAAGGACCGGAACGCCCCTCAACACGGTGTATTGCCTTGGCAATACTTATGGAGAATATGTAGATTGGTTGTTCTTATACGTATACGTATTTACTTATAATAATATATGGAAAATATTTTTGTATTTATGAGTTTTTAAGAGAAAATACTATATGTACATAAAAACCAAGAGAATCCAATAATATATATTTTTGGGTGCAATCTCTTAGGAAAAAGATTGCTTTTTGGATTTTTTAATTTGTTTGGTCAATTCTTTAGGAAAAGAATTGTTTTGTTAATTTTTTAGTTTTTTTTATACATTTTTATATTTGTGATTTTTTATTTGTCTTTGATTTATGATACATAAAAATAACGTTCACTAGGTGAACGGATCCCAAAATCCAATGAAAACCGTCAATCGATAGTCTCTCGTAAAGTCAAAGAACCGGCAGCGGCGCCATTTGAAATGTGTATAGTTGAAGTTCGTTTTTCTTAGTTCTTAACAAATTGAAAGTCCTAACAAGATCGGGTTCTTAATTATTTTTGGTTGGTAAAGTTTTTTTTGGATATGCTATTGCTAATTCAAACAAGTCTTACTAAAATGAAAAATATTGTCTACTTACATGTAAAACAAAGTGCAAATACCAAGTTTTTATTCAATTAAAAATGCTAAAAGTAAATTCCACAAACTATAAGGACTAAAAATGTAAATTCTTTGAAATTTAAAAGCTAAAAATGTAAAGCTAAAAAGTATAAGGACTAAATGTGCAAAATCAGTAAACTATGTGGACTAGAAATGAAAATTATTTAAACAATGTAACTAATTTCTAACTAATTTGAAACTGACTAACTAATTTTGAACAATTCTGAAAATATAGGGACTGATTACTTGAAAACCCTAAAAAGTAGAAAGATTAGCAAGGTTTACAAACTGCTTAATACTTCAAGGACTATAATGCAAATTTTCACAACTTTTTAACAAAAACAGGTTTAAAACTTCAATAAGCTCGTTTGAGCTTATTTCTCAACCAAATTTGACCAAACTAGTTGCAAACGACTTAAAATCAAATTTTAGCTAGACCTATCCAAGGAATTTGGCTGAAAGTAACTAAAACTCTGATAAGCTGAATTCAATAAGCACAAAATAAGCTACCAATTAACCTAGACTTGCACAACTAGATTTTAATGGAAATTCTTGTTAATAAGCTCAAAAGAAAGACGGGAAATCAAGTCTCAATGAAAATGATCAAGTAATAAGCCATGAATCTGAAAATAAGCCAAAATTGTGCTTATGTTGACTTTCGTTGACCATAAATTTCAATAAGCCCAAAATCTCAAAATCTATCCAGTAACACTAATGGAATGATATTGTGAAATAAAATTTGCTTGTTTATGAAGTGGAAATCAAGATATGAAAAATCAGTTTGCCCAAGTTACAAAAACTTGCATTTGCTCATGATCTTAAACTTTGGCTTATTGCTAGCTTAATTCTTGATACTGTACAATTTCCTTCTACACATTCAAAGTTCATATGTTGACTGAAAATTGAGAATTGGTTTGGAGTGATTTCATCAAGTAACAAAGAAATGCCAATCAAATCAAAATCAATACTTTCTGAAAAGAAACTTGAATAGAACTGACCCAAACTTTTTATATGACCAATTACCTTTTTGACCAAATACTTGACTAGAAAATGACTAGAAGCTATTTGTTATGACTAGTTAAATGGAAATGAACAGAAGTTTGCCAAATTCTAACATTTGAAAACTATTTATAAGCTAATACCAAACACCACTTTACTGGTCTTTTTGAAACTTTAATGAAGACTTTTTGAGCAAATGACTAGACTGAGTTAAAAGCTATAACAAACTAAGTTATATGGCTAATATGAAATGTATTTGGACTAGAAACAAGCAGTTACAATAACTAGACCCCAAGATGACTATAAAAACTAAGTGACTGATGAATGCTTGAAAAACATGACAAGTATGAAAGCTATAAGCAAGATTAAGCTACAATTAGACTACAACAACTCTGAGATCAGATCAGTAACAGGCCAAAACACATTTTATCATGCATTCAAGTAGAATTAACTAGGAATGAAGCAGGCATTCAACAGTTTAGTGGAACTTGTAACTCAGAAAGTAAAAACCTTTAGCTATGGCCTCCTTTGGGGAGTAGAGGAGCGCTGAGCTCTCTAATCTAGTGCTAACCACCACCTTAGCACTAGAACACACTATTCATCTACCAATCAAAAGCTAACAAACATCAAATTCGCCATTAATGGACTTGAATGCTCCAAAATCTGTTAGAGCTTGAACTGGATGAACAAACAGGTACAACATCTACAATCTTCAAACTAGCCAATTATGATCAAGTGTTGATCGTAACTAACCAATATCAACAACAAAAGGTATCAATGAAGCATGTATGAACAGTAGAAAGGTAATGAGGATTTTGGAGGGAAATGTGAAATGTTTATTGATTGAATGGGAAAGTAGTTACAAATGATGGTAAGTTTGTTACAACTAACTATAACAGACTCAAGAGTGTGTCAGACTCTTGAGTTGTTAAGCTACAACTAAGAAGGATGAGAGAAAAAAACTAAAAGTGTGTGTTTTCACACTTTTTCTACAATACAAGAAATGAGAACAATCCATGGTATTTATAGACTACAGAAGTGAAGTGGTTGGAGTTGGTGACGTGTTAGATCTAATTAGAAGCTTCCACGTGTACAATTCAGCTCAATTGGATTTTGCAGGTGATGAACACATTTGGGGTTTTCTTTGTTATTGATCTTGAGTGTAATTGGTTGTGATCATTGGATTTGTCTCTCAAAAACGAGCAAGTTTCATGTTTATACCATCTCTTAAAATTTCTTCTAGCTCAAGAACGATTCTGGCAATATGCGTTGAAGAAGATGACACGTGGCAGGATTTCATTGGCTATGGGAAGTTCACACGGATCATTATCCAAAATGGATAATCTGATTATTGCATGGCCTTTTTCTATTGGCTGAAAAGTGAAGTTAGTGCGCTGCACTGTTAGGATATGGCCAAATAAATGCTGGCGGCTAGTGGCATTAAATGAAGTGAGTTGGCAATCCTTGTCAAGTGTTTCTTGCATTCTCATTGGCTAACAGCATATCACATGGATCAAGCTTGAATATACTTTCCAAAGTTGGCAGAATTAGCCCTTGTACTTGGCAGAATGTATTTTTGAGCTAGTAACTTCATTCTTTTGACAATTTAAGTCCTTCCACATGTAAACTTGATCAAAAAGCTCCTTTGACTGAGTTGACTTGAGAGTTGACCAGATTTGACTTTTGATCTTGACTTTGTCATATTTACACTTTTGGTCCTTCATCTTTGGCAGATTGTTAAGATAGGTCCTTTGTCTTTAAAGTCTTGTCACTTTTGATCCTTCTTTGTCTTTTTCATCAAATTAAGCTTGATTTTCCTTTGTTTGCTTGAAAATGTATCCTTCTTACCTATTTGAACACAAACACAAAACATACCACATAATTCCGCTTTATAGCACAAAGTTTAGGTATTTTTATTGTGTTTTTAGGGTGATTTGTTGATAAATTGATATGAGTTTTTGCTCATATCAAATCCCCTATACTTGAACATTGTCATGTCCTCATGCAATGCTATGTATTTTAAAGCACAAATTTACATTCTCCTCATAATTAATCCACTTTGGCCATTATGGAATGCATCTACACTACTCTAAACTAAATGATGCATGATTTTGATTTTTTAACAATTCAATGAACAAAATACAATTCTATCTATATCTTTTTGGTTTTTCTTGAAATGGTGTTGATGGAAATAACTCATAAAGAATTCAATGACTTTGATTAGGGCTTGGGTACCATGGACATTTATCACCCTCAAGTTTCACTTTCCCCATACCAATCTTAAAAATGGGATCATTGTATTCACAAGTAAAAAGTGCATCAACTTATTCATGACAAATAAATGTGGAACCGGTTATTATTTGAGCAAATTGCTTGTGGGAAAATTTGTCATTTATTCAAGTGTGAAATATAAGAAGTGTAAAATCCAAAAATTAGGAAGCACGGTTTTAATCCTAAGTAATCCTCTCATCCATTACTTGAAAAACCTCTCACAATTAATACAAGTCCGTTTCAAGAGTAATAAGTCATTCGTCTTATGTGTAAAATCCTCATGTCATGCTTTCATAAGTAGCTACACACTCGCTAAGGAAAGAAAAATAAAACTCACACAATAATTTACATCCGCCATCTTTTTGAGACTTTGGATCTTCAACCCCGCAACCCGTCAAGGTAATACTGGATTGGAGCAATCTATTGAATTCTTGCAACCCGTCAAGGTAATATTGGAACTCAATAGTCACTATAATTAACACCACACTGCCCCTCTTGGGAGTCTTGTATAATTATTTTTTTTTTCTTTTTCATTTTTCCATTTTTTTTTCTAGCCACTCATTTTTTTGTAAGCCGCTCTTATTTTTATTTATTCCTCACAAAGAAATTTAAAAAGAAGAAAAGGAAAAACACCCGCTAAATACTGAGCATGACATAAGTCTAATACACATAAAACGTTCTAACTTAGAATCTTAAGACGTACTTATATCAACCATGAATGATTAGACAAAAATGCATAAGAGATTACAAACCAATTAAAACCGTTCTTGATTATTTATTAACAATATATACATGCGAAGAAAATAGAGGTAAAGAAGATAAGGATTTAGCCACAAGTAATTATCATGAAGTTTATCTATCCCTTTTATACTTGCTTCAACTCTATCATTTCCCATTCTCCACAAATTTAAAATCTCAAATAATGAGATTGGTGGATGCTTAGCCTAATAGACCAATGAAGGACTACATGGTTAAGGATACTAGCTAGAGAGTGCTAAAATAAGCAAACTCGGGTTGAGTCAAAATCTATCCAGTAACACTAATGGAATGAAATTGTGAAAGAAAATTAGCTTGTTTATGAAGTGGAAATCAAGATATGAAAAATCAGTTTGCCCAAGTTACAAAAACTTACATTTGCTCATGATCTTAAACTTTGGCTTATTGCTAGCTTAATTCTTGATACTGTATAATTTCCTTCTACACATCCAAAGTTCATATGTTGACTGAAAATTGACAACTGGTTTGGAGTGATTTCATCAAGTAACAAAGAAATGCCAATCAAATCAAAATCAATACTTTCTGAAAAGAAACTTGAATAGAACTGACCCAAACTTTTTATATGACCAATTACCTCTTTGACCAAATACTTGACTAGAAAATGACTAGAAGCTATTTGTTATGACTAGTTAAATGGAAATGAACAGAAGTTTGCAAAATTCTAAAACTTGAAAAGTATTTATAAGCTAATACCAAACAACACTTTACTGATCTTTTTGAAACTTAAATGAAGTGTTTTTGAGAAAATGACTAGACTGAGTTAAAAGCTATAACAAACTAAGTTATATGGCTAATATGAAATGTATTTGGACTAGAAACAAGCAGTTATAATAACTAGACCCCAAGATGACTATAAAAGCTAAGTGACTGATGAATGCTTGAAAAACAGGACAAGTATGAAAGCTATAAGCAAGATTAAGCTACAATTAGACTACAAAAACTCTGAGATCAGATCAATAACAGGCCAAAACACATTTTATCATGCATTCAAGTAGAATTAACTAGGAATGAAGCAGGCATTCAACAGTTTAGTGGAACTTGTAACTCAGAAAGTAAAAACCTTTAGCTAAGGCCTCCTTTGGGGAGTAGAGGAGCGCTGAGCTCTCTAATCTAGTGCTAACCACCACCTTAGCACTAGAACACACTATTCATCTACCAATCAAAAGCTAACAAACATCAAATTCGCCATTAATGGACTTGAATGCTCCAAAATCTGCTAGAGCTTGAACTGGATGAACAAACAGGTACAACAGCTACAATCTTCAAACTAGCCAATTATGATCAAGTGTTGATCGTAACTAACCAATATCAGCAAAAAAAGGTATCAATGAAGCAAGTATGAAAAGTAGAAAGGTAATGAGGATTTTGGAGGGAAAATTGAAATGTTTATTGATTGAATGGGAAAGTAGTTACAAATGCTGGTAAGTTTGTTACAACTAACTATAACAGACTCAAGAGTGTGTCAGACTCTTGATTTGTTAAGCTACAACTAAGAAGGATGAGAGAAAAAAACTAAAAGTGTGTGTTTTCACACTTTTTCTACAATACAAGAAATGAGAACAATCCATGGTATTTATAGACTGTAGAAGTGAAGTGGTTGGAGTTGGTGACGTGTTAGATCCAGTTAGAAGCTTCCACATGTACAATTCAGCTCAATTGGATTTTGTAGGTGATGAACACATTTGGGTTTTTCTTTGTTATTGATCTTGAGTGTAATTGGTTGTGATCATTGGATTTGTCTCTAAAAAACGAGCAAGTTTCATGTTTATACCATATCTTGAAATTGCTTCTAGCTCAAGAACGATTCTAGCAATATGCGTTGAAGAAGATGACACGTGGCAGGATTTCATTGGCTATGGGAATTTCACACGGATCATTATCCAAAATGGATAATCTGATTATTGCATGGCCTTTTTCTATTGGGTGAAAAGTGAAGTTAGTGCGCTGCACTGTTAGGATATGGCCAATTAAATGCTGGCGGCTAGTGGCATTAAATGAAGTGAGTTGGCAATCCTTGTCAAGTGTTTCTTGCATTCTCATTGGCTAACAGCATATCACACGGATCAAGCTTGAATATACTTTCCAAAGTTGGCAGAATTAGCCCTTTTACTTGGCAGAATGTATTTTTGAGCTAGTAACTTCATTCTTTTGACAATTTAAGTCCTTCCACTTGTAAACTTGATCAAAAAGCTCCTTTGACTGAGTTGACTTGAGAGTTGACCAGATTTGACTTTGATCTTGACTTTATCATATTTACACTTTTGGTCCTTCATCTTTGGCAGATTGTCAAGATAGGTCCTTTGTCTTTAAAGTCTTGTCACTTTTGATCCTTCTTTGTCTTTTTCATCAAATTAAGCTTGATTTTCCTTTGTTTGCTTGAAAATGTATCCTTCTTACCTATTTGAACACAAACACAAAACATACCACATAATTCTGCTTTATAGCACAAAGTTTAGGTATTTTTATTGTGTTTTTAGGGTCATTTGTTGATAAATTGATATGAGTTTTTGCTCATATCAGTAAATCATTCCGGCATCTAGAAGTTTGATAACCTCTTTCTTGATGACGTCATAAATTTTTGGATTAACCCTTCTTTGGCTTTGGATTGCGGATGTCGGAGATTTTCCAAGCAATTGCTTTCTTATGATTTTTTAGCACATCGGTAAGTCGAGATTTTTCATCCTCTTTTAAGTCCTTTGCAATGATGACGGGTAACTTCTTATTGTCTTCTAGGAAAACGTATTCAAGATGAGACGGTAAATCCTTAAGCTCTAAATCCGGAGGATTGTCAATGGAAGGCTTAGTCAAATTCGGATCATCGTTTTTAACTTCCATAGGAGAAGGTGGAGAAATATGGTCCTCACTGAGAAGTTTCTCAATGGTACGAATGTCTTTTTCCCAATCGGAGGGAGAATCGTCATATTTAAAGTCCAGATCCCCTAAACTTGCTTCAAATTCTTTCAAAAGAAACTCACTTTCTCCAAATGGAGTCAATGATGGAGCAATAGAAGCTACGTTCTCAACATGAGGTAAAGAAGAAAGACCACTTTTACAAGCGTCTTTGAAATGTTCTTCACAAGCCTCATCAAGTACGTCAATGAAATTAACTTTCTCGTGTTCTTAAGGTTGCTTAGAAAGTTTACCCGTGTTAAAGACGATTTTGTCGTCACCAACTCTCATGATTAATTCTCCCGCGGCTACATCAATAAGACTGCGAACGGTCCTCAAGAATGGACGTCCAACGATTAATGGAACACGGGGATCCATCTCGTAGTCAACGACAACAAAATCCGCCGAAAAGGTGAATTTGTCGACACCGATGAAGACATCTTCGGCTATCCCCACAGGATAGGCAACCGTACGGTTAGCTAACTCCAATGTCATTCGTGTGGGGACTAGCTCGGGTAGAGATAATTGTTTCCAAATGCTTAATAGCATTAAGTTGATACTAGCACCTAGATCGGCTAGGGCCATACAATTCTCTACCCCGAGAAAGTTGCAAGGAATGAGAAAGCGACCTGGATCACTAAGTTTGGTTGGTAATTTCCTTAAAACAACCGCGGAGCAATTCTCATTAAGTTGGGTTTAAGAAATATCAAGAAGTTTTTCCTTATCACTTAGAAGATCTTTGAAATTTTAGCATATTTAGACATGTGAGCAAGCGCCTCGGCAAAGGAGATGTTGAAATTCAGTTGTTTAAACATTTTAAGAAAGTTTGAAACTTGAATATCATCCTTGTTATTCAACTTCTCTGTCCTCAACCTTGAAGGATAAGGTATGTCGGGTTGAGAGGAAGGCTTTGGAATAGATTGGTCACTCACATCCTTTGGTGTTGGAGGGGTGGGGTTGGAAGGTGAAGGAATTGGTGAAGGTTGCTCGTTATCCTTTGTTACAATCACCGAAGTAGGTTTAGGAATCTCGGGTTCCTTATAGCCTTTTATGTTGGAAATTCACTTTATGTGACGACATTTAAGAGTTCTCATTAAGTAGCATGTGTGACAATATATACCCCTCCTAGGCTTCCAAGGAGGGGTGTTGTGTAACACCCCCAAATTTATACAACTCAGTACAGCGGAAGACTAGTTGGTGTTACGGGATAGCACATTACTCACATCATAGACAACGCATAAAAATCGCGTCGTTTATTAATAAAGCATTTCCAATCATAAATATCAAAGTTACATCGGTCCCAAGTCATATTATTTCATACAAAGTTTTACAAAGTATTTGAATGGAAAAATATTATTTAGGTGTGGGCCATGAATTCTTGTCGTCTTCCCGAGAATTACCTTCAAGTACCTGAGATAAAACATGTTAAAAGAAAAGGTCAGCGATAACGCCGAGTGAATTCATAGAGTTTAATAAATTCCATCAACATAATATCAGTATAAAATTATTACTGAAAATCATTTTGTACAAATCATTTTAATAGGCCATAAAATAGCCAAAGTCATTTTATACAAATCCGTATCGAAAATCATAATATAGGCATTAGCCTTAAAAATCATTGTACGAGCCAAAGTCGTAAATACATCATACAATACGTTTTGCAACGTTGTATAGATTAAATAAAAACCGTTATAAGAATATGGTTATAAAAACCAAAACACAAACATAATATCAATAGTATGACCCTGTATTGCTAGTCAGGCAATACATCGTAATTCGGAGCGTCTATTAGTATTTCGTTAATTTGGATTATTATAAGCCGCATGACATTGTTACCTTACTAAACCAACAACGGGTAGCTAACCCGATACCAATTTTGCCCATCTAAAGTAGCGTGTCGTCACAAAGGTCACGCTATGGAAATCTTCTCATACATAAATTCGCTTACCAATCAATGTGGCACGACGGGGATCAACCGTCAAGGCGCGAACTGGGGTGATCGTCCCCAAATAGTACTATTAAATGCATAAGCGTCTACCAACTCCTGGTAGTTCACAATTCATGCTAATGGGACTTTTAGTGACATAACCTAACTTTAATAATCCATTTGATTTCATCTATCGGGTCCATTAGTCATTTATCGGGTCATACAATCGGGTCATTCAATCATTCGGGTCCAAAATCAATAAACAAACAATCGGGACAAATGGTGTCCAAACTTTTATAAAAACTAACATGTTATCTCCCTCGCGGGTTTATAAAGCATTTATAAAACATTTAAAAGAGTGTGAGGCTATGAACTCACGTTGATGTGGGAAGGCGGGTTATCGGCAGTTCGGACGTACGGTACGTGCTTCAATCACGGAAACCTAGACAAATAATACTCGGTCTTAGACGTTTGTCCAATGACTTTATAAAAATATCAATTATGTATACATATGATGATTATATATATATGATGATCAAGTGGGTTTACATATTCTCGTTTACTCATTTTAGGGCTATATGTGTCGATAACTTTTATACTAGTTTTCTCGTTTTACCTATTTACGTGTTTTAGGTCCAATAAGCCTATTATAAGTTATTTAACTTGTTTTAATCCATTTTGTACTTATATTATCAGTATTTAAACTTTCCATGTTGGGCCCAAATGGGTTAAGCCCAATAAGTTTATAAGTGTTCTAGTCCATTTTTGTTGTATTATTAGTCCAATAACGTTAATTTAGTCCGTTAACGTCTGTATTTCTTATAGTTCGGGTTTTATCGGTTTTTACTCGTATTAGTTACTTAAACATCAGTATATGACTTTTATAAACTTTACATTAGACGGGTTTGGTCGTCTAAGTTTTATTTGGCGAAAAACGTTAATTTCACGGCGATAGCCGAAAAAGTCGTAAAAATCAAGTTTATAGTTTTTATTACTTATAAATATTGTTTTACCACCATTTATATAATTTACCCATTTAATTAACCTTTTATACATTTATATAAATAAGTTTTATAAGTTAGTGGGTTTATATTTTTACATTTTATACATTATAATGTGAGTGCTTATATAATAATAATAAACATTATTTCCAAAAATCAACTTTTAACTTCATGTTCACCATTTTTAACATATCTAGAGTTCTATAATGAATTAGAAGCTCAAATTTTTATCACATAAACTACATGATATGTGCTACATTTAACTCTTCTATAGCTACTGTTGAATCATCCTTTAAGTATTTTCTAAAAATCGTCCAAAACAGTAACCTCAGATTTATACCCTAAACTTGTTTTGATCATATCTCACTCATTATTTTGATTCCATTGCATGGCCAACTCTCACATGTGTACAAGACCCATAGATTACTGTAAATACATTCCACTTCATCATTTTATCAGTTTACCATATGGTTCTTTACTGTTTTATACAGCCATCAAATTTAACCAAGATTTTAACCTTGTTTCATATGGTTTTTCACCTTTTTAATCATGTTTATCAACAACAAATCCCCACATAACATTTTTAATCATCATTCATCATCATATACATATACATAAGTGAAAGAAATACAAGATTACATGATCAAAAATAAAAGAGGATAGGAAGAACAATCTTTATACCACCATTAGTGATGAAAAGATGAGGTTTTTGATGAACAAGACTTAGTTCTTGTTATCAAATCTTCAACTTTAGCAAGGAAACTTCTTGGGTACTTTGGATAGATGAACACCTCCATGAATTCAGCCCTTTAACCTCATGAAAACTCCTTTTCATAGGTTAAGATCACCTCAAATCTTCATATCTTCAAAGGTTCTTCAACATATGTGTGAATAACACATGATATTGTGGTTAAATTGATCAAATGAGGGTGTTTAATGGTGGTGGTTGAATATGGACGAATTTTTGAGAGAGAAAGGGAATGAGAGAGTGGTTTGCATGTGTTGGAAGTGAAGAAATGGTTTGTGGTGAAGTGGTTTGTGGTTTTGTGTCAAGTTAGCTTCATGGTTAAGCTAAATGTAACAAGTGTGAGCTAAGTGTTGTAAGTTTGACACCTATTTGGTGTGTTGGTGCTTGGTGGGATGTCCCATATATGGGGGTGGGGTAAAAGTTATTTTGTCTCATCCCCAATTATTTACGGGTACTCCTCGATTCTAGTTTCCTCGATTTGCGTGCCCTCGGGTCGTTTTACGAAAAACGTTTTTATAAATTATGGATTAACGACACAAAACGAATCTAATAAAAATTGTCTCATCAAAAATGGAGTTCGAAAACGTAAATACGTAATCCTAAGGTTTCCGGTTTAGCCGTAAAGGATGTTAAAATAAAATCGTAAGTCCTAATCTCTTCTCGTAAATTTGTGAGTTTATGAACCAACACAAATTTAAAACTCCAAAATAATATTTACGGATAAATTTATTTTCTGAAATGTCGGACTGTCACCAAAGACGGTGTATGTAAACGTAAGCACGTAACGTAAAATCCTCCGGTTTAGACGTAGTCGATGCTACTCCAAGACGTAATTCCAAATTTCTTCCCAAAAATAAGTGAGTTCATATTGTAACATTAAAATAATATTTGAGAATAAAATATCAATCGTAAATTGACGGATTGTCACAGCATTTACTCCTAAACAGGATCTTTGTCCTCAAAGATCATCTTACCTTACTACTCGCTTCTTATAGAGTTAAAGCCATGTGGGTATTTCCTCCACATTCGGTCTTTTCTCACAAGTGCAATTCATTACAATACGCGAGTTTCATCAAACATAACTACGGGAATAAGATCAGGCTTAATGTTGACTTACTTTCTCTATCCATGATGTTCACGGGTTTCTGATGAATGCAACTTTTCACCGATCTAAGCTCTACTAAGAATAATCAGATTCTCACATGATAGATATTCCATCAAGTTCGATATACAAAACATAATTCACGCAGTCTTTGAAGTCCTAGGGTAGATCCAGCTTATATGCCTTTCAAACCAATCTTTTATACCATCTCGATGGTCCCATACAACGGGGACTTATATCCCATGATTTGTCAGATCATGAATTCATTTTACCAAGGTTAAAAATTTTGGCATAACTTCGCTACCAATTTGGCACTTCAAGATCTACATTTCATATTCACATAACTTCTTGCCTACTACCGGCAGTCAATAATCAGATCCTAATTTCAACAATCATTTCAGATCTCGCGGGTCGGGTATTTTGTAAGGTTAGGTTCGCCATCACAGGAAACCTTAAACCTAAAAGACATGTCCAACTCACAATGGGTGTATGTCGGATCTCTTCATCTCAACTCCTGCTTACAGATGCTCTAAGATTAAGATCCTAACAAGATTCGATCTCGATCCTAATACGATGATTATCAATGATAATCCATCCAAAGGAAAACGATTATACGGTCTATTACCAAAGGTCAATCATTCAAACATAAAACAGCACTTATATTACTTTGTATCGTTGCTTTACCTCGTCCCTTCGATTGGGGTGGTACATAGTACTCTCATCAAGGTTCGTTCTCAATGACTTCTGAGCAAATCTCTAGAAATTCGTTACGAAGCGAGGATCTTGATATAGATGTTCGATACAGGCACACTATGTTTACATAACTCTTTTGCATTCATCATTGACGGGAATGATATTAGCAGATTTGGTCAGTCTGTCGACGATGACCCAAATCGAATCAAATTCATATGATGACCTTTGCAATAGCTAGACGTTTATTAATGTATGAGGCGATGTCTGCCTTCATAATTGCCATCAGTACATCTTCTTCTGATAATGATACATTTAGTCATAAATGACATAAATAGAATACTTATACTTACAATTTCCAACCTAACTATATCTCAAAATCCTTCATATTTAGGCAACCATAAGTGGTCTTTTATACATTTAACGCCATCGACTTCTTAATTCTAATTGTTCATATTAGCCGCGAACCACTCTTATTATCTATATTATCCTTTTTACAAACTGTTTATTTTTATATCGTTCGGCAATTTATATTGCACCTTCATTATTAAGAAATATATCTTAATTGAATCTTTATACTTTCTATATGATATGTCGGTATCTATATTCACCTCTCATGATGATATAATTATCATGTTCACAATTCACTCAAATATTCTTTCTAAATTATGCGTTAGTAATTACGTTCACTTTCCTAATGAAATAAATATCACAACCGTATTTATTCAAAATTCTTTCTTCATATCTTCTATGTTTTAGTTTCTTCTCAACTATCATTTATATTCGTTTTACTCAATCTGACGTCTAAAGCGTCGATAATTATTGTAATTATTTAAATAATAATTATTATAACTAATTAAATATTAAGTATTCAATTTTTATGAAATGTAAACGTAAAGATTTTAAATTTCTTAGTTCGACCAATTATTTAAAATGTTCAAAAATAAATTTGAGTTTAATTAACAAGATTTTTGTTGATTTATCGAAAATATTTAATAAGATTCGTAAATGTTCGAAAAACCTTTGTTTATACTTTGGTCAAAGTTTTCTTAGTTGAAAAGCAAAATTTGTCGTTTCAAATTTCAAGTTATGGTTTAAATGATTTCCTCAATCCTTCTTAAGTTATCTTGAGGTATACACAAACATTTACCCCTAAACAGAAGTTTAGTTAAATGGTTTGTGTATAAGGGAATAATCCCTTTAAAAATCCTTAATTAAAATATTTGTCAAAACATATTTCCATTTCTTTTTGGTAAAATCCAAAGTCTTAAAAGGGCTCTTAATTTTTGAAGAGTCTATATGCATACATCTTACCATTATTAATCCAACGGTCATTTTATGTAAAGGATTAAGTTTTTAATCCCTAAGCGTTAATGGTTCTTATCTTTGAAAAGTCAATATAGCTTCCATTATCTATTAATCACATGGTTAAATCATGTAAATGATTAAGTCTTAAATCTCATGTTAAATATTCAAGATACAAGTTTTAATTGTTAGGCCAATTCAGGGCAATCTATAAATAATTATTAACTCAATCTTATTCTTATAAACAAACAAATGATCCTTAATAATCACAAGCATGAATTTATCAAATTGTAGTCTACACACGTGATTTATCAAATTTATGAGTACTACATGTGCATTAGTCAATCCAAACGTCACCATGTGAAAATAATGTTCATTACAAGTACCAGATGTAGTGATTGGAATACATAATCTTCTTCGCAGATCCGAAGTTGATGATAACCATGCTATGGATCAAAGTTTGCTAGAACCTTGTAAATGATCGAACAAATCTTCCATTTCGAGTTATGGATATCGTTTTCGATTGTCAATTTACTCAATTCACAGTAATCTATAAATATAAGGAAAGATAACACCATAGCTCTTCAGGATGACAGGCTTGGTATAATAAAATCTTTCTCCGACAACTCTCTCAGTTGTAAGGTAATTCCTTAAATTCAGATGGTGCTGGCGTACAGTGCACAAGCCACAGGTGCAACACCGAGAATATAATCAATACCAAATTCAGCTTGCCTGAATGGCGAAAGTCTAGGTAATTCACCAACAAATACTTACTAAAGCTTCAGATAACATTATCATCTTTTAATAAATTCATATTAGGTTCTTTCTAGATTATAATATCTATGACTAATTCACAATCATTCGCGGTGAAATTTCAAGTCTAAATGCAGGATATGGTCATCCATCAAGAATTATTTAGATCACTTTTGATAATCAACATCTTATCTTTTAGGGAATTTCTACTCGAGTTCCCATCAATTAAGACAATGTCGTCATGTCATAATCAATCAATCCATTCTACGGGCATTATCAACTTTCCAGTTGCATTGCCGTCGATAAGATGTGAACTTCTCAAAAGACTAATAATAACTCATAATTCTTCACAAATTCAAGGATATATGGAGACATAACTAACCTTAAAAGAGTAAGGCTAACACATAATCTATGCGAGAGAACTTCAAATCAGATACAAATGAAAACATTTAACGAATATGAATATATCCCGTGTTTTCATAATTTGAGTACGCATTCGAAAGCTCCTCGGATCGTTACCCAGGTCATTCAAATGAAATCAAATCAAAAGAAATGATAGGAACGTCGATACATCCAGTCGGGTATCAACACTCGGCAATCAGATACTTTTCCTAAGAATCTCACTACGGGAGAATTGGACAAGAAAGAATTGTCAATTGTCAAATAAGACAATTTCCACAGATGAATAAATTCAACTCAGAAGAGTAGATGCTACAGGCACATATGTAGGTGTCCCTAACATTATGTCCCTATTTTTCACTTCTTGCAGATCTCATTAAAATTTAATCTTTCACAATCCTCAAAGAAAATGTAGTGTTTATTCATTAGTTTCATGGTGACTACTAGTCAGTCTTGCATGGTCCATTCCAAATTGTATGTAGGCGCGCAACTATATACAATTTCAAGATTAACGATGCAATACTCAGTTCGTCAAAATTTTATCATCCATGTTTATAGTAAAATCATTTTCATGCTTAATTCTTAGATAAATATCAAAAATAAATTTACAAAGATTTTCTTTGTTATGAAAACAATTAAGTTTTCCAAGGTGTTTTATAAACAACTTCATTTCGATAACGATCACTTATAAATCTCACTTTGAATAATCCTTATAGGGATGAAAATTCAATTTTCCTCAAGGGATACTGTTTTAGCTTTATAAAAACAATGAGTGATCTGCAGAAAAGTGATGAAGAGTTGTTCACCAAGAACTTAACTATAATATGATAGGGAATGAGCTTAGCCAAATAATCATGAAGTTCATGACCTCGATGGCTCTCAAAAGAATAATCCTCAACGTAACTCAAATCGAGATGAGTACTTGTTCGATGGTTGCATCACTAATGCGAACATTAAGATGAAGCAAGAAAAGATAGATAACATCAATACATGTAGAATTTAGCGATCAAGGGTAGTCTTTTTATTAATCACAAACAAGTCAAAATTGTACCGTAACACATTACGTGTCACTATGTCATACAATTCTCAGAACTCATCCTACCAACTGATGTCTCAGTTAAGTTAGGGATTTTTAAAAGATACCACAATGAATACTAATCTACAAGAGTCATTAGGTGTCCTGCCTGTCCCGGAAGATCCATCGGTCCAATTCAGAAGAAGATTTCTTCAATTTATTTATTGGACATTGGGCATCCTCATTAGTGGACAATGGCCTAGGAATAACCTTTAACACGAACCTACAATCAATTAAATCCTTATAATCTAATCACAGAACTTAACGACTTCCTCTTAACAATCTCATATTTCATATGGGTTAAATTTTACTTTATTCAAGTTTCAACCAATTTTATACTCAATTCGATATCCTACTCTGTTTCCCAATACTTCAACTTTATTCTTCGGCCTTGTAAAGGCAATACAATCTCAATATGAATCAACACTTAATTCCAATCCTATAGCTCTTACAACAACAATTATCAAATGAGTCATTAATATGAAATGACTTGATCATTCAACTAGACTTCTCGGAAAGGTATTAGTGGCATGAGGCTTTTGGGTAATGGTTCCAATGACATCCTCAAGTGCAACATTCACCCTTTCGATTTCACATTTAAGAATTGGATGACAACGAATCAGATGACATCTTTCCAGGTGATAACGTTTTGTCAAACTCCACTCTATAAGGAAAGATCGTCATGACATCGATATCAGATTTAATCTTGCCAATTCTTCTTCAATATCGCGATCAACTAATATCTACACTTCTACGAATTTCAACCATTTGTTGGGATCATAAATATCCGCAACTTGGTTTAGATCTAGGATAGCTAGAATTCCTACGAGAATAGCTTCGATTAATTTACTAGGGGATTTAGGGTTACTTGTGACAATCTACGTCGTATAAATACCTCGTATAAATATCAAAATAATCATCAAACAATCATGTAATAAAATTACATCATATATATATATATAATCCAAGTTATATATATATTAAAATAACACTTCTCAGTCTTGGCCTTGTTGGTAACTCGGGAATTCTTCGGCACCGTTATAGTCAAAAGATTTTTAGACATTTTTAGAAAAATGTTTATAGTTAAAAGATTTTGAAATGTTTTATTCAAAACCTTAGTTTTAAAAATCTTTCGTTCTCTATAACGAGAGCTCTGGTACCAAACTGTAACACCCCCAAATTTATACAACTCAGTACAGCGGAAGACTAGTTGGTGTTACGGGATAGCACATTACTCACATCATAGACAACGCATAAAAATCGCGTCGTTTATTAATAAAGCATTTCCATTCATAAATATCAAAGTTACATCGGTCCCAAGTCATATTATTTCATACAAAGTTTTACAAAGTATTTGAATGGAAAAATATTATTTAGGTGCGGGCCATGAATTCTTGTCGTCTTTCCGAGAATTACCTTCAAGTACATGAGATAAAACATGTTAAAAGAAAAGGTCAGCGATAACGCCGAGTGAATTCATAGAGTTTAATAAATTCCATCAACATAATATCAGTATAAAATTATTATTGAAAATCATTTTGTACAAATCATTTTAATAGGCCATAAAATAGCCAAAGTCATTTTATACAAATCCGTATCGAAAATCATAATATAGGCATTAGCCTTAAAAATCATTGTACGAGCCAAAGTCGTAAATACATCATACAATACGTTTTGCAACGTTGTATAGATTAAATAAAAACCGTTATAAGAATATGGTTATAAAAACCAAAACACAAACATAATATCAATAGTATGACCCTGTATTGCTAGTCAGGCAATACATCGTAATTCGGAGCGTCTATTAGTATTTCGTTAATTTGGATTATTATAAGCCGCATGACATTGTTACCTTACTAAACCAACAACGGGTAGCTAACCCGATACCAATTTTGCCCATCTAAAGTAGCGTGTCGTCACAAAGGTCACGCTATGGAAATCTTCTCATACATAAATTCGCTTACCAATCAATGTGGCACGACGGGGATCAACCGTCAAGGCGCGAACTGGGGTGATCGTCCCCAAATAGTACTATTAAATGCATAAGCGTCTACCAACTCCCGGTAGTTCACAATTCATGCTAATGGGACTTTTAGTGACATAACCTAACTTTAATAATCCATTTGATTTCATCTATCGGGTCCATTAATCATTTATCGGGTCATACAATCGGGTCATTCAATCATTCGGGTCCAAAATCAATAAACAAACAATCGGGACAAATGGTGTCCAAACTTTTATAAAAACTAACATGTTATCTCCCTCGCGGGTTTATAAAGCATTTATAAAACATTTAAAAGAGTGTGAGGCTATGAACTCACGTTGATGTGGGAAGGCGGGTTATCGGCAGTTCGGACGTACGGTACGTGCTTCAATCACGGAAACCTAGACAAATAATACTCGGTCTTAGACGTTTGTCCAATGACTTTATAAAAATATCAATTATGTATACATATGATGATTATATATATATATGATGATCAAGTGGGTTTACATATTCTCGTTTACTCATTTTAGGGCTATATGTGTCGATAACTTTTATACTAGTTTTCTCGTTTTACCTATTTACGTGTTTTAGGTCCAATAAGCCTATTATAAGTTATTTAACTTGTTTTAATCCATTTTGTACTTATATTATCAGTATTTAAACTTTCCATGTTGGGCCCAAATGGGTTAAGCCCAATAAGTTTATAAGTGTTCTAGTCCATTTTTGTTGTATTATTAGTCCAATAACGTTAATTTAGTCCGTTAACGTCTGTATTTCTTATAGTTCGGGTTTTATCGGTTTTTACTCGTATTAGTTACTTAAACATCAGTATATGACTTTTATAAACTTTACATTAGACGGGTTTGGTCGTCTAAGTTTTATTTGGCGAAAAACGTTAATTTCACGGCGATAGCCGAAAAAGTCGTAAAAATCAAGTTTATAGTTTTTATTACTTATAAATATTGTTTTACCACCATTTATATAATTTACCCATTTAATTAACCTTTTATACATTTATATAAATAAGTTTTATAAGTTAGTGGGTTTATATTTTTACATTTTATACATTATAATGTGAGTGCTTATATAATAATAATAAACATTATTTCCAAAAATCTGATTTTTAACTTCATGTTCACCATTTTTAACATATCTAGAGTTCTATAATGAATTAGAAGCTCAAATTTTTATCACATAAACTACATGATATGTGCTACATTTAACTCTTCTATAGCTACTGTTGAATCATCTTTTAAGTATTTTCTAAAAATCGTCCAAAACAGTAACCTCAGATTTATACCCTAAACTTGTTTTGATCATATCTCACTCATTATTTTGATTCCATTGCATGGCCAACTCTCACATGTGTACAAGACCCATAGCTTACTGTAAATCCATTCCACTTCATCATTTTATCAGTTTACCATATGGTTCTTTACTGTTTTATACAGCCATCAAATTTAACCAAGATTTTAACCTTGTTTCATATGGTTTTTCACCTTTTTAATCATGTTTATCAACAACAAATCCCCACATAACATTTTTAATCATCATTCATAATCATATACATATACATAAGTGAAAGAAATACAAGATTACATGATCAAAAATAAAAGAGGATAGGAAGAACAATCTTTATACCACCATTAGTGATGAAAAGATGAGGTTTTTGATGAACACGACTTAGTTCTTGTTATCAAATCTTCAACTTTAGCAAGGAAACTTCTTGGGTACTTTGGATAGATGAACACCTCCATGAATTCAGCCCTTTAAACTCATGAAAACTCCTTTTCATAGGTTAAGATCACCTCAAATCTTCATATCTTCAAAGGTTCTTCAACATATGTGTGAATAACACATGATATTGTGGTTAAATTGATCAAATGAGGGTGTTTAATGGTGGTGGTTGAATATGGACGAATTTTTTAGAGAGAAAGGGAATGAGAGAGTGGTTTTCATGTGTTGGAAGTGAAGAAATGGTTTGTGGTGAAGTGGTTTGTGGTTTTGTGTCAAGTTAGCTTCATGGTTAAGCTAAATGTAACAAGTGTGAGCTAAGTGTTGTAAGTTTGACACCTATTTGGTGTGTTGGTGCTTGGTGGGATGTCCCATATATGGGGGTGGGGAAAAAGTTATTTTGTCTCATCCCCAATTATTTACGGGTACTCCTCGATTCTAGTTTCCTCGATTTGCGTGCCCTCGGGTTGTTTTACGAAAAACCTTTTTATAAATTATGGATCAACGACACAAAACGAATCTAATAAAAATTGTCTCATCAAAAACGGAGTTCGAAAACGTAAATACGTAATCCTAAGGTTTCCGGTTTAGCCGTAAAGGATGTTAAAATAAAATCGTAAGTCCTAATCTCTTCTCGTAAATTTGTGAGTTTATGAACCAACACAAATTTAAAACTCCAAAATAATATTTACGGATAAATTTATTTTCTGAAATGTCGGACTGTCACCAAAGACGGTGTATGTAAACGTAAGCACGTAACGTAAAATCCTCCGGTTTAGACGTAGTCGATGCTACTCCAAGACGTAATTCCAAATTTCTTCCCAAAAATAAGTGAGTTCATATTGTAACATTAAAATAATATTTGAGAATTAAATATCAATCGTAAATTGACGGATTGTCACATGTTGCTTGTGTTTTCATTTCCTTCTTTTAATACATTTTCTATTTTACACACAACCTCTCTTCTCTCTCTCTCAACAATGGCTTCCACCATCTTCCACCACCCACCAAGACCACCGGATCTATAATAGCAAATCCACAATTGGCATCAGAGCCATGGGTCAATCCTTGGATCGTTTGTTCTTTGTGTTATTATTTTGGTGGTCTAAAATTTTTTTTTGGTCCGTATGCATCATTTTTTTGTCACGGTTTGTGCTTTTGTTTATCATATTCACAAGTCTTATCACTTTCACATGTTGTTTGTGTCACTTTTATACCACAAGTTGTGTCCAAATTTCTTATCCTTTATATGTCACAATTATTGTTTCACTGGTTTTGTCACAGACCACATATCCGATCTATTATCTCATATCTGGGTTCACAACTGGTGGTGTTAAGTCCCTGGTTTCATGTTTTTACACTTGGTCAAATGTCCACTGTTTCTGGTCTTATTTTTTGATATGATATCATTGTTTCTGGGTTTGTAGTTACCCAGAAAAATATTCAGTTTCACATGTTCCTGAATATCAGGAAAAAGTACGATAAGATTTCAGATTTACAGTCAGATCGGAATATTGCGATTGCAAAAACCATTGGTTTCTACATTGCGATCGAATATTCCGATGGAACGCATTCTGATGGAACGCATTCCGATGGAACGCATTTCGATGGAACGCATTCCGATAGGGTTTAGAGGTGACATTCCGATGGACTCATTTTGATAACATTGAGATGGAAAAAATGTAAACATTGCGATGGAAAACAAAAACATTCCGATGGGACTTCTATTGACATTCCGATGGACTGTAAATGAAAACATTGCGATGGGTTTTTAAGTGGACTGTTTTGTTACAAAAATCTTTGTGACAAGACCATATCCATTGCGACTGTTTTTTATTAAACCAGTGAACCAAGATTTGACCGACCCAATATCAATACACCACCCTTTTTACTCCTCAACACCATGATCTAAAACTATATCCCATCGTCACCTAATCCCCATTCGATTCTAGACTCATGCATAGCAGAAAACAATATCTAACAAATCTCAGAAATTTAAACTTGTTAATAAACCTCAAAAGTTATACAAGTCTAAATAATCATCATCAATCTGTTTGAAGGAAAAACCCATCAGTTTCATTATTCGAGACGTATAAAGACTTGAATAAAACAAGCATGTTTGACTCATTCTCTATCTCGATTTCAAACAACCATGCATCATCAATCAATGTAATGGATTACACCATCATTTATTTTCGATCATAAAGGAAACCGTATAACAACTATGTTATCCGTTCTCCTATTACTCGATTGACTATCAAACATGCACTCAAAAATAAACCTACCCGAGACCAAGTATAATGATCTTGGAGCCAATTATCCTCTGTGGTCCTTGAATTCGTGGCTTTGATGTGGCTTTAAGTGTCTTAAGGACAATTTATATGAGGTTCGTTTGTAACGAGTGTCCTAATTGGATTTATGGTCTAGATGGATGATGTGGGTAATTTATTTTCATGATATGTAGAAGAAAGAGTTGGAGCAGATTGATAGATCATGAGAATGAACAGATTGGTTGATTATTGATGAGATGGGATCAAGATTCTTGCGAATCTATGGCTGTATTATAGATCAAATATACTGAGATTATGGGTTGATAATATGGAGATGTAGTTGATCTGGTGGGGGGGGGGGGGGGTGGAGAAAACAATGGAAGGGGAAAGTGGGCGGATAAATCTAGAATGAGATTTGGGTTATGAAACCTAATTTCTAGGGATATATACTTTATATCTCTTGTTAGGGTGTGTGATGGACCGGGTATTTTGTTTTGGAAAATGGGCCATCGACTCACGTTTTATTTTATCAATGATATGGGCCGAGAGACTTTATAAATATACACACAAAATTTAGAAAATGTATATTAATCTTAACAATGATACGTTTTATTTTAACAATGATATGTTAAATTTTGTGTGTATTAAGTTTTACTTCAGTCAACATCGGGACGAGACAACAAGTGACGTGACAAAGAGACGAGACAAATGTGACAAAATTTATTTTGACGTGACCAAAGAAAAATTTGGGTATATTTTTAGTGACTACATATTTTTTTTTGGATCGGGTATTAATTATTTGAAGTTGAAGACGGATTTTTCGAAGGCGTGCACTTATTTTATCTTTCAGAGATAACTTGCTCGTGCTTAATATTAGAATGAAGACTTGTTTATCTAGTTTTCGGGTTCAGGGTGGTTGGTTGATGACTCGGATAACTATCACTTCAAGGGGTTACATTGTTGTACTCAGTGTCACGCGCTTAGTCGACGTGGATAATTTCAAGAGGTGTTGTGCTTATAGACTTCTTTAGTGATGCATTGGGCACTTAGAGATTTCTCCACCGTTCCTCATTCAACAATTGTGCAAGCTTAAGTCACAAGATCGAAGGATTCTTATTCAGTTTCACGTTTGATGTATCTGGTTCATTCTATCAGTGGTCACTTCAAATTGCTTTCACGTGGGGTGGTAAAGATGGCCATGGAGAGTTTATGAGTAGAGATTTTCGATCAGTAGCTGATTCTCACAAAAATATATAATTCTGCTTATTTATTATTCTCACGAGATTTCAGGTTCATGTGTGTACGATTTATTGATGGTTCTGAGTTTCGAAACCATCAAGGGGGAAGAAGAAGACACACTGAACGCACAACGAGTACACGTGATGAACTTTATACCTTCTTTTGATTTGAAGACATTCCGGGATGACATTTGTCATAGCCGCAGAGAAAATCAGTATTTTAACTCGTGGCGTTATCAATCTCTAAACGGTACACTACTGATTCGATGTTTAATTGTTTGGTTTTTGCAATTATTCATCATCATTATCCTATGTGCACTCCCGGGACTTAATTAACTCTGGTGCATCTCCGGAAGAAGATATGTGCATTTCCGGGACTTAACTGACTCTGGTGTTACGAGGTCAACTTCATGAATGGGATAAAGTGTCTACTTCAGTATTTGAGCTTCATACTTGGGATTGATTTACTTTCTTCAACTATGTGGGGGAAGAGATGTCTTGATTCTTTCTAGTATGCATAACTTGAACTCTCAGGGGGAAGAAAAATTCAAAAGAATTATTTCAAGCGTGAGAAGAGAAGTTGTTGATCTACTTGGTGTGCCCCAAGCTTTCAATCTCTCTTAGCAACGTTATCATGTTATATGATGGGATTTGCTTGTTAGATTCCGCTGTGCGCTAATCATTCTAAGCTTTATTGAAAGCTTTGAAGTTGCTTACGAGGATTGTCGGTTTAGGGGGAAGCAATTTAAAAGCTTCTACATCAAGTTTATGTGGCATGAATTAGGGGGAAGTTAATTCAGAAGCTTCTCCTTAACCAGAAGTGTATGGGTTACTTAGCTCGTGCCGTTACAGTATTTCTTCTACAAGTTACTTTAAAGATGAGTCGTTTTGAAGACGAAGGCCTCAGAAGACATCATCGGCATTGGACGCTTCATGAAAGCTCTTGTTCTTATCATTACGTACTTGTTAGGAAAAATATTGTAAGGAATTCTACACGTCTTCCCATGGGGGAAGACTGTTGGAAATTCACTTTATGTGACGACATTTATGAATTCCCATTAGTTATCATAGTCACACGCGCTTAGACTAGACTAGGAACGTTGTATAGTTTAAGTAGCATGTGTGACTATATATACCCCTCCTAGGCTTCCAAGGAGGGGTGTTGCTTGTGTTTTCATTTCCTTCTTTTAATACATTTTCTATTTTACACACAACTTGTAAAACCCGCATGCTTTTACCATGAATAGTACCCTTAAGATCGTACGTACTAGATTTAAACTTTCCTAATATAGCATGATTACGATTATGTGTTAGGATTTTACGTATTACTTACGGGTTAGAACACGATAAGTATTTACTACGCACGAGCACGTAATAATTATTTGACAATAATTAATCACGAACATGTGATCATGAAATCATGAACGTAATTAAAACACGAACTATTATTAATTACGTATATATATTTATTACGAGCGTAATTAAATATATTAGATCACGATAATTACGTAACGAGAACACTTAAAACGCGAACACAAATAATCACGAACGTATAACTTAACATCGAGACACGGAAAAAGGTACGGGTACCCCAAGTGGGGCCCCCTACCCGCGGCTACAAGGGACAAATGGGCCAAGCCCATTTTTAAATTTTACTAAAGGGGGTTAAAGATTTTTACACTACTCATTTTTACATTTACAGAAGATTTTAGCAAAAACCTAAAACCCTCCTCTCTTATTTCTTTTTGGCCGCCACCCTAAAAACACCATAAGGAGGTGTTTGTTGATCTTGGATCTTGGAATATTAGTTGGTGATCGTGTTTGTTCTTCGTCCTTTCGATCCACGGATTCGGTAAATCCTTTTTAAACCTTTTCTTTTGTTTTGATCTTTTATAAATCAAGAACATGTTATGTTTTTTACAAAAACCTAATAAATAAACATGGATCTAACATGAATTGGGGTTTAATAAAATCAAAAGTATGGTTTTAAGGGGTGTTTCTTTTGGCCGCAACCTACACCGAACCCGAAGGGGGTTTCGGTTTGGCCAACCGACCACCACCGAGACCATATGGTCCCGGTTGGTTGGTGTGGGTCCCACGGCAGCATCAAGACACGGGGTACCCCGATTTGGTTCGGGATACGGTGTCGATTTCATGACCGGTTCATTGTTTTTAGTTTAGATCCGGTTCATGGTGTATGTTTAGTTTTATTTTTTTTATGATCTTATGTTAAAAATTAAATTAATAAAATGACATGATTAATTTAATAACATGACTTAGGTTATTTTAATTATTAATAATCATGAAATTAATTAACGTAAGTATGTTTATAATTTAGACTTACAATTAATTAATTATTTAAAAACCATGATTATAATTAATTAATTAACATGACTTAGGTTATATTATTAATAAATAATAATACATGTTTTAACCTAAGTATTTAACTTTATTCAATTAAAAACATGTTATAATTTAATTAAATATTTTAACCTATAGTTTAATTTAATTACATGAAATAATTATTAAACTATACATTATATCATATGCCTTAGAAAATAAATCATGAAATCACTTAGGCTTATATACTTAGCTTATTTAACCAGCTTATTTCTAATTATGGAAACTTTCTATTTTTAGAAACTTAATTAAATAAGGCAGCTAATCTATTTATGGAAACCTTCTATTTTTAGAAACTTATTTATTTCAGGCAGCTAATCTATTTATGGAAACCTATTTAATTAAGGCAGTTGATCTATTTTTGGAAACTTTCTATTTTTAGAAACTTATCTATTTTAAGCAGTAATTCTATTTTTGGAAACTTTCTATTTTTGGAAACTTTCTATTTTTGGAAACTTTCTATTTTAGGAAACCTGTATTTTTGGAAAGTTACTTATTATTACACAGTAAGTATAATAATGCATGAAATACCAGAAATACTTAATCAGATTAAACAGAATATCAGATAGACACAGTTTAAGGCTTTAAAACAGTAAAACATGGTAAAAACACATATAATAAGCTAAGACATGACATAAAACCAGTTACGTATTCAGTAAGCAGATACTTATTCATGTATGTATTTATGTAGCACTAGTGATACGGAAGTAGGATTCCTCTCAGTTCATCTTCTTCGTTCACTGGACATAAGGTACGGATTCCCGTCCTTTCAGTATGGACATTCTTTCCTTATTAGGATTCCCCGTATGCAGCCAACTGTTTTCCCGTAGTATAAGTTATGTGTTTGATTGCTTATGTTTAATTAAGAATACCGATAGCCATATACATGCATGACCAGTTTCACCTAGTTATGGAGGTACCATAACCATAACATTAGAGGCACTGATGTTATGACTTCACCACGGCGGAGTGATTGCTCGTGGCGTCCCTTCAGCTTTTGGCCATTGATATTATATTTATCATGTGGGGCGTATGGGTGCATCCTAGTTACATGTTTTCAGTCAGGATTTCATGGTGAATGTGGTGTGTGCCTTGCATCCTTCACAAGGAGCTGATCCCTCCTACCCAAAAACCAGTATATTAAATTAGAGGCAACCCCTCTAATTTGCATGATGAGGTCATCCCTCCAAGTATTCATGCACGATGGATTTTCATGACCTATATTGGCTAATGGTAAAATATGACAAACAGTTTTTACAAGATAAACATAAGACTTTTCAAACTATAAACCAGTTTTATCAAGACTTAACCAGGTTACTCGAGACTTAGTTTCTTCCGCTGTTATATGTTATATGCTTATCCTATTCATGCTTTATTGTACATCCGTGCACTGAGCGTATTTGCTCAGCCGTTTTCCTTTTCTATGTTCCCAAAACGGCGGGTACTCAGGGACGCTCGTAGACACTAAGAGTACGTGCATATGGACTGGAAGCTCTCTAGCCTTCTTTACTTTATGCATTTCCTTTCTTATGATATATTTGCTATGGACATTGTTTAGTCCTTTCCTTTACTATACTTACGTTTGTGTGTGATGAGCTTTACTTTTGGATTACCGATGTTTGATTCCGGTATTTTCCTTTTATGGTCAAGTAATGTTTAGACATTTTTCCTTGTATGCTTTGATGGCACGCCATAATTGCATGTGACATTTCCATTATCAAAATGGGGTGTTACAATTATGGTATCAGAGCCAAGGCTTCGACCTGTAGGCTCTCAAATATGACCTGTATTAGTGGGTAGTCACTACGGTCTTCCTAGAAATGACAGTTGTTTTCATGCATTCATCATTTTAAGCATACATATACATGTCATTGTCGCAGATTTTTGACTAAGTAATGGTTGGTACAGGGCTGGCCCTATTTAGTCGCACGTGTTTTATCGAAACTTTTAAATTTGGGACCGACCCATAGGCGTCCCATCGCTATGTCTTTTGTTTTGGGTGAACTGACCAGAGGCGTTCACTCTCGAGCATACAAAAGTTTTCATAAAACTGCATCATGCATTCATACACAAAATTTTCTTGCATAAAATTTTTCTCGTGAAATTTTAGTATAAATTATTTTCATGTATATATATATTTTATGTTTTGATCTGTTTAATCATATGTTTTATGTTAAACTGTCAGATGGTTCTCACACGCGAACAGGAGCAGCTCAATGCTGCAATTCAGGCTGCTATGCAAGCTTTGCTTCCTCAACTGAGGAATGACATCAGGGCTAAAGTTCAAGCTGCCAACAATCAACAGCATAATCAGGCACCTCCTCCTCCTCCTCCAGTGACATTAGCAGTATGGCTAGAGAGATTCAATAATCTCCGCTCTCGAGCTTTTAAGAAGACAGATAGCCCTAGCGATGTTGAAAGCTGGTTAGCTCACATCGAGAAGATTTTCAATGCTATGGGTTGTGACCCCGCATACAAGGCGAGGTTGGCATGCTATTGGTTCGAAGGCGATGTGCTAAACTGGTGGTTAGCATTGATGCAGTCTGAAGGTGGTGACGAGTGGGTTGCTGGTTTGACTTGGGCTCAGTTCAAGGACAGGGTGATGGATCAGTTCTTTCCCAAGGCTGAGCAAGACAAGCTCAAGAGAGAGTACCATGGGATCCGACAGAGAGCTGGGGAGAATAGCAACGAGTTTATGCAGCGTTTTCTTCGCTTAGCTGGTTTCCTTGGTGCGGCAGCAGGTACTCCTGAAGAGCAGGCACATCACTTTAGATGGGCTCTTCGCACATCGGTCGCAAAAAATCTGGTGTGTGCTACGTTCAACACTGTAGCACAAGTGGCCGATGCAGCACGTAAGCTGGAGATGCTGCAGGAGAGAGATGAGTTAGGGGAAGCTGAAAGACCCGACAAGAGGTAAAACATTCGTATTCAAGCGGTGATCAATCCGTATACTTTTCATATGTCAATTATTCATCTCTTAAATGTATCTTCCAGGCAGAAAACTGGGGACCGGTCTCAGCCGGCTACTCAGCAGCAACCTCATCAGCCCAAGGGAAACGGTCAGACTAACGACCGTTCTGCTACGGATAGGCGTGGCGGTAATGACAATTACCGTAACAACGCCGGGCACTCCAACAGCAGCAGGTCCTAATACTTACGCATTTCCTTATGATTTCATGTAATAACTCATATTCTGACACTTTAGCAAAACTTCTACCAGGAACCATGGAAACGATAGGGACCAGAACCAGAGAGGTTCGCAGCCTAGCCGTCCAGCTATCACTGGTATTCAATCTTACGATTATCCGCTTTGTCCTTTGTACCCAATTATCATGTCATATGTAAAATGTTTTATCAGGTTCCCAGCCAGCCAGAGCACCTTCTGGAGGATTCACTCATCCTCTTTGCTCTACTTGCCACCGTAGGCACCCAGGACCATGTCACCGTAATACTGATGCGTGCTTCAAGTGTGGTCTTCCTGGCCATATTATAAAGGATTGCCGTAAGGCGAGATGGAGGGTACATCAGGACATGCTGATACCAAGCCGCCTCCTACTACCGGGCGTGTCTACACGACATCTCGAGACCAGGCCAACAAGTCTACAGGTACCATCACTGGAATCTTGAATATGTATGGTAAAGCTGCATGTGTTCTTTTCGATACGGGTGCTACTCACTTGGTTATTTCTACTGCTTATGCTAAGAACATTAGGATGATCCCCATGCCACTAGAAAATATGCTTACTATTTCCACGCCTTTGAGGGACTCTGTATTAATCACCCATGTATACAAGAGTCTTCCCCTAGAATTTGACGATAAGGTTCGACCTGTTGACGCACTTCTGCTGGACATGAATGACTTCGACATGATTTTTGGCATGGATTGGCTATCCAAGCATCATGCTACCATAGACTGCCATTCATATCGAGTTATCTTCGGTGATGTTAATGCACCATAGTACATTCATAATGGGTTCATACCCGGACGGTCTGTACAAGTCATATCTACCCTGCAAGCGCGTGCACTACTGTCACATGGCTGCGAGGGTTATCTAGCTACGTTCACGACATGAATGCTGAATCTCCATCAATTCAGGATCAACCTATAGTGTCGGAATATCAAGATGTTTTTCCAGTAGAACTTCCGGGCATACCACCTGCACGAGAAGTGGAATTTAGTATCGAGCTTATTCCAGGAGCTGAACCAATCTCCAAAGCTCCTTATCGCATGGCTCCCATAGAGCTGAAGGAGCTGAAGGAGCTGAAGGATCAACTGCAAGAACTTCTTGAACGAGGTTTCATTCGACCGAGCTCATCTCCATGGGGCGCACCGGTCTTGTTTGTTAAGAAGAAGGACGACAGTATGCGTCTTTGCATAGACTATCGCGAGCTCAACAAGATTACCATTCGGAATAGATATACCCTGACACGCATTGACGATCTGTTTGACCAACTTCAAGGGGCCAAACACTTCTCCAAGATTGATCTTAGGTCAGGCTATCATCAGCTACGGGTCAAGGAGCAGGACATCTCTAAGACTGCCTTTCGTACCCGTTATGTGACAATCTAACATTTTTAGGTAGTGAATTATTTTCTCGTATAATATTTTGAAACTTATTTTTTGTGTTGGTTGACGAACTCACAATTTACGGATTTAAATTTGGGCTTACGTGCATAATTTAGCGTCTTTTACGACTAAACCGGAAACCTTGGGATTACGTATTTACGTTTTTGAACTCCGTTTTTGATGAGACAATTTTTATTGGATTTGTTTTGTGACGTTGATTCATAATTTATAAAAACGTTTTTCGTAAAACGACCCGAGGGCACGCAAATCGAGAAAACTAGAATCAAAGAATACCCGTAAACTAGTGAGATGGGACAAAATACATTGTCCCACCCCACTAACTTAAATAGGATGGCACATGACACCACATCTAAGGATGTGGCATCATGTTAGCTAAATAGTTACAAGTGTAACTAAGCTTACAACTTAAGCTTACATTTTTTCCACTAACTCAAAACCACTAGCAACATTTCACACATACCATTTCCATACATGCAAACAACCTCAAAACTCTCTCAAAAACTCCACCCTTGTCGTCCACTTTTAAGCTACAAACACCCCTTTTGATCTTTTCTAGCCATGAAATACATGTTATCTAGCTCTATCATGGAGTTATCTTGAAGCCTTGATCATTTGGTGGCCATATTAACAACATTGGAGGTGATTTGCTTGTGTCCTAGGGCTGATTTCTCAACTATTGTTCTTGGTGTTTGATGATCTTGGAGTTACTCTTGGTGTTCATCAAGTTCTTGTCTTCCAAAAACAAGAAATACACTTGGTTGGTAAAGAAGATCATCCTCTCCATTTTCTCTTGTTATTTTTGTAAAGAACAAATGTATTTTCTTTCTTATTGTATATTTATATGATGAATATATGATGATAAAAATGTTGTGTGGGGATCAAGTGTTGATAAATGTGCTTAAAAAGGTTAATAACCATAAGAAACAAGGCTAAAATCATGCTTATTTAGTTGGCTGTATAAAAACAGTATATAACTAAAACTTGAACTGATAAACTTGCATGGTATGATCCATTTACAGTAAGTACAAGATGTTATACACATGTGAGAGTTGGCCATGCAATGGAATCATTATAATGAGTGAGATATGATCAAAACAAGATGAGTATGTAAATCTGAATAAGCTGTTTTGTAGGGACTGTTAAGCATAGATAAACTTAAAATGAGCAGTAGCTATAACTAAGTTAAATGTATCACAGAATATGAAGATCATGCCATCCAAAAATGAGCTTCTAATTCATTATAGAACTCTAGATATGATAAAAATGGTGAACATGAAAATAAAAATCAAATTTTGAGAATTAATGTTTATTATTATTATATAAGCACTCAAATTTTATTGTATAAAATGTAAAATAAAAACCCACTAGCTTATGAAACTTATTTATATAAATATGTAAAAAGGTTAAATAAATGAATAACTTATAAAAATGGTAGTGGAATAATACTTATAAGTAATAAAAACTATAAACTTGATTTTTACGACTTTTTTGGCTATTGCCGTAAAATTAACGTTCTTCGCCAATTAAAACATAGACGATCAAACCCTTCTAATGTAAAGTTTTTAAAAGTCATATACTGATATATAAGTAACTAATACAAGTAAAAACCGATAAAACCCGAATTATAGGACATAAGGACATTAACGAGCTAACTAAGCATATTGGACTAATAATTGGACTAAATAAGATAAATACTTATAAAAAGAACTTATTGGGCTTAACCCATTTGGGCCCAACATGGAAAGTATAGATACTGATAATATAGGTATAAAATGGATTAAAACAAGTTAAAGAACTTATACTAAGCTTATTGGACTTAAAATAGATAAATAGGTAAAACTAATAAACTAGTAAAAAGTTACCAAAACGTAAACACTAAAATGAGTAAAAAAGGATATATAAACCCACTTGATCATCATCATGTGTACAAAATCATCATATGTATATTGTTATTTTGATAAAAGTCATTGGACAAAGTCTAAGACCGATTATTATTTATATAGGTTTCCGTGACCGAAGCACGCCCGTAGCCGATAATCCGCTTTCATTATCAACGTGAGTTCATAGCCTCGCACTCTTTTAAATGTTTTATAAAATGATTTGTAAACCCGCGAGGGAGATAACATGCTAGATTTTGATAAAAATAGAACACAAGTAGTCCCGATGGTATGCTTAATCATATGGACCCGAATGATGCTATGACCCTATAAACGAGACTAAAAGGATTATTAGTAGTTAGGTTATGTCACTTAAAGTCCCATTAGCATGAATTGTGAACTACTGGGATTTGGTAGACGCTTATGCATTTGATAGTACTATTTGGGGACGATCACCCCAGTTCGCGCCTTGACGGTTGATCCCCGTCGTACCACATTGATTGGTAAGCGAATTTATGTATGAGAAGATTCCATAGCGTGATTTTTGTGACGACACGCTAACTTAGATGGGCAAATTGTTTGTCGGGTTCGCGGCCCGCTGTTTTCATAATAAGGTAACAATGTCATGCGGCTAATAATAATCCTATATAATCTAAATATCCTGTATGATACGACGCTAATAACGATGAATATATTACCTATTATGGTAATATTGAGGCTACGGTCTCATGGACGGTTTAAGATGTATGCTTGATTTATATATTGCCTGACTAGCAATACGTGGACTTACTTCCAATATTATACTTGTGTTCTGATTTTAACGATTGTTTTATATAACGGTTTTTATTAAACTCTATGAATTCACTCGGCATTCGCTGATATGATTTTTGCATGTTTTTATCTCAGGTGCTTGAAGGTAATCCGGATGGAGATCGACTCTGATGGCCCACATAATATTAAAAATGTTCATTCGATCTATGTTTTGTAAACTTAATGACCTGTATAATTTGGGACCTGTTGTACACTTTAAAACTTTTTATCGAATGAATGTATGTTGAACCTTGTACAACCATTTTTATGCATTGTCTATGATTGAAGTTATTGTGCTATCCCGTAACACTCTGAAAGACCCTTCCGCTGTACCGATACGAAAAAAATGAGAGTGTTACAGTTTGGTACCAAAGCTCTCGTTATAGAGAACAAAAGATTTTAAAAACCAAGGTTTTGAACAAAACTTTTCAAAATCTTTTGACAATGAACATTTAAGAAAATATTTGAAAAATCTTTTGACTATAACGGTGCCAGAGATCTCCGACGTTACCAACAAGCCCTATTGAGAAGATATATATTTTGATAAATATAATTTAATTTATATATATGTATATATCGTGATTTCATTATGTAATTGTTTAACTAGTATGTTATCCTAATACAAGATATATATATATATATATATAAATGCAGATTGTCATGGCTGACCCTAATATTCCTGTAGAAAACCATGATATTCCCGAACCTAATGTTGATGAAGATCCTTATTTAGACTTAGTAGATTATGATATGGATGATGAGGAGGAACCATTTGAGGATCCCGAACCCGAGATAGGACTAGGAGATCAGATTGCCCCTCAGGTTGACTTGGTAGAGAATGAGATTGAGAATGTTGAATAGAGAATGATGATGAGATTGGGTTAGATAATTTAGATGATGAGATTGACGACGAGGATGTCGAGGAGGATGTAGGTATAGATGTTGAGGTCGATAATGATGAGGAAGCCGAGCTTATTTATCCTTATGATGTTCCAGAGGGTGAGCCTTTACCCCCACCAGTTTATTTGTCTGATTCTGAGGTTGAGCTACCTAGGGATGAAATGTCTGAATTGTCTGAATCTGATTCTGAATCAGAGGAGGATGAGGATGATAATGCACCTGACGGTACTTATGGTATTGCTACTCGTAGACGTGAGATAGGAGAGTCGTCTAGTACTCGAGAGGCTACTCATATTGATGGTCTTGCACCATGGGCCTTGAGACGTGATCTAGATGCTTCCCGTGTTAAGAGTAGTATGACAGAGATTGGATTAGGTGTTGTTCAGACTCATGTTGCTTATTTGGAGTCGAAGACTAAGGTTGGTGAGAAAGAGCGGGAATTGCTTAGTTTGGATTTGACTGAAGTAGAACGTGGTTTGAATGAGGCTTTTAGGAGGTTATCGGTGTTGGAAAGTGGTGAGTTTGCTGAAATGAAGAGAAAGGTGAATTCTATGGAGATTCAGTTGAGTGTAGCTCGTGCGATGCGTGAGAAAGCTGAGAAGGAGTTGAATATATCCGTGGGTTGGAACAGTAGATTTTATGCTGACATGGTTGAAAGAGGAGTGATCCGTAAGCGCCCAGCTGAAGATGTGTCTAGTGATCGTCCGACGAAGATTCAGAAGATGATGGATGATGGACCATCTGGCGGTTCTCAGTAGACCAGTCTGTATTTAGTAGTGACCTTTGTATCTTTTGTACTTTTGTATCTTTGACTGAACCGACTTGTTAGTAGTAGACTTGGCACGAATTTTGAGTGTATATAGTTCTAGAACTTTGATATGGGATGTAACTAAGACAATACATTTGTTTCAAATCGAATGAAATATGTATCTTGTCTTGAATTCCATATTGTGCCTTATTTGTATCTTGATTATGAATTCAATCCATATTATATGAATCCTTGTTGGGTGAATGCTTAATATTTTGAAATTGTGAAATTATAGAACTATGCCGCCCAAGAAGGCTGTGACTGAGGATGATGTACGTAGGATTATTACGGAGCAAGTTACCGCATCTATGACTGAATTTATGGCAAATGCTAGAAATGAAGCTGGCGGTAGTGGAGCTGGCGGTAGTGGAGCTGGCGGTAGTGGAGCTGGCGGTAGTGGAATTGGCGGTACTAATGTGAATGTGAATGCTAATAATGTGAATGCTAATGCTGGAGGAAATATAGGAGGACTTGGAACTAATGCACCTGAAGTTGGTGGCTGTACTTATGTGACGTTCATGAAGTGTGAACCTCTACCTTTTAATGGAACTGAAGGTGCTGTAGGATTAAGCCAGTGGATTGAGAAGATTGAGTCGGTGTTTCAGATTAGTAAGTGTAAAGAGGAAGATAAGGTGACTTTTGCTATGGCTACTCTTAAAGGTCGTGCGTTGACTTGGTGGAACGGGAGAATTGCTTTCATGGGTCTTGATGCTGCTAATGCTACTCCTTGGGCTGAAATTAAGAAGTGGATGACTTTGGAGTTTTGTCCTCGTAGTGTGATCATTAGGTTAGAACAAGAGTTGATTCATCTGAGAATGAAAGGTGTGGACATTGATAGTTACACAAACCGATTCCATGAGTTGGCCTTGCTATGTCCTCGATTGGTTGAACCCGAAGAGATCCAAATTGAGCAATATAATAAAGGGTTGACCAGGAATATCTGGGGGGACGTGACATCATCGAAACCACTGACCATTGATGATGCTGTTCGAATGGCTTACCAACTCATTGGACAGATAATTCAGGATAGGGAAGATGAAGCCCGTGTTGGTGAGAAAAGAAAGGGTGACGGTGATCGTGTAGATAGAGGTGATAATAGGAAGAATTTCAATCGCCGTCAGAACCAGAGAAAGGGGAATGAAAATGCTCTTACCTACAACACACCGCGCAACGATGATAGATGTCCTAAGTGTGGCAACAAGAGGCATGCTGGCAACTGCTGGAAGTGCCGAAATTGCGGAAAGCTTGGACACAAGGTTGAAACGTGTAAGAAGGGAACCATTTGCTTCAACTGTAATGAAGAAGGTCATAGGAAATCGGAATGCCCCAAGTTGAAAGCGATTGTACCTGGAAGAAACCCCCAGGGTGGTATCTATCAACTTGGAACAATTGAGGTGAAGAAAGAGGATCTGAATGTCATTACCGGTACGTTTTTACTCAACAATCATTATGCTGTTGCTTTATTTGATTCGGGTGCTGATAGGAGCTTTGTATCCACTAAATTTAGTGCCCTTATTGACATTGAACCTGTTGAGATAAGTACCAGTTACGAGGTGGAATTGGCTAATGGTAAATTAGTGAAAACTAATAAGCTATTAGAAGGATGCTCTCTAAATCTCTTGAACTATTCCTTTCCGATTGATTTGATGTTGATAGAATTAGGTAGTTTTGATATTATTATTGGTATGGATTGGTTGTCGTTGAATAATGCTACTATTTTATGTGGAGAGAAGAAAGTTAAGATTCCTCTTAGGAATAGGACGTTAGTAATTGATGGTAATCGAGGTGAATCCCGTTTGAAAATCGTTTCATGTATTAAAGTCCAAAAGTACATCAAGAACGGTTGTGAGTTATTCTTAGCTCAAGTGACTGGGAATGAGTCTAGGGAGAAACGATTGGAAGATGTACCTATTATTTGTGAATTTCCTAAGGTATTTCCTAAGGATTTACCCGGACTTCCACCGATAAGGCAAGTAGAGTTTCGAATCGATTTAATTCCTGGTGATGCACCGGTGGCACGTGCGCCTTATCGATTAGCCCCTTCTGAATTAAAGGAGTTATCTGAGCAACTTAAGGAGTTGTCTGATAAAGGTTTTATTCGACCGAGCTCGTCGCCTTGGGGAGCTCCAGTCTTGTTCGTTAAGAAGAAGGATGGATCTTTTCGTATGTGCATTGATTATAGGGAACTGAATAAGTTGACAATTAAAAATCGATATCCTTTACCTAGGATTGATGATTTGTTTGATCAACTACAAGGATATAGTGTGTATTCTAAGATAGATTTGTGGTCAGGATATCACCAACTTCGCGTCCGTGAAGAAGATATTCCTATAACTGCTTTTAGAACTCGTTATGGACACTATGAATTTCAAGTAATGCCATTTGGGTTAACTAACGCACCTGCGGTTTTCATGGATTTAATGAATCGAGTGTGCAAGCCCTACTTGGATAAATTTGTGATTGTGTTTATTGACGATATTCTAATCTATTCTAAGAATGAAGATGAACATAGAGAACATTTAAGGATTGTTTTGAATTTGTTGAAGGATGAAAGGTTGTATGCTAAGTTTTCGAAATGTGATTTCTGGTTAGATTATGTGCAATTTCTTGGTCATGTGATTAACAAAGATGGAATTCATGTTGATCCTGCAAAGGTTGAAGCTATTAAGAATTGGTCTGCACCGACAACGCCAACGGAAGTGCGACAGTTCTTTCGTTTGGGGAAGTGATGAAGATGGAGCATTTCAGACATTGAAGCAAAAATTATGTAGTGCGCCAATCTTATCATTACCCGACGGGAGTGAAGATTTTGTAGTGTATTGTGATGCATCTCTTAGAGGCTATGGATCTGTTTTGATGCAGCGAGAGAAAGTGATAGCTTATGCTTCTAGGCAATTAAGGAAGAATGAGGAGAATTATACTACTCATGATCTTGAGTTAGGAGCTGTAGTCTTTGCTCTTAGGTTGTGGAGACATTATCTGTATGGCACCAAGTGTACGGTATTCACCGATCACAAAAGCCTACAGTATGTTCTCGACCAGAAGGAATTGAACATGAGGCAACGAAGATGGATAGAGTTGTTAAGTGAATATGATTGTGATATAAAATATCACCCCGGAAAAGCCAATGTTGTTGCCGATGCGTTAAGTAGGAAAGATAGAGAGCCTATCAGGGTGCGTTCTCTAGTCTTGACCGTGCACAATAATTTGCCTGAGCAAATTAGAAATGCGCAAATAGAAGCTTGTAAGAAGGAAAATTTTATTAATGAAGGGTTCCGAGGAGAAGGAGATCCTTTAGAGGTTAGAGCTGATGGAGTGAAATTTTTAAGAGGTCGTATGTGGATACCTAAGTTTGGAGGCTTAAGAGACTTGATTATGTTAGAATCCCATAAATTTATGTATTTCATTCATCCGGGATCTGATAAGATGTACCATGATTTGAAGAAGTTGTACTGGTGGCCAAATATGAAAGCTGACATAGCTATGTATGTTCTTCAATGCTTGACTTGTGCTAGAGTCAAAGCTGAACATCAAAAGCCATCAGGACTACTTCAACAGCCAAAGATTCCTGAATGGAAGTGGGAGAGAATTACGATGGACTTTATCACCAAGCTTCCTAGAACATCATCTGGAAACAACTCGATTTGGGTTATTGTCGACAGACTGACCAAATCAGCACACTTCATTCCGGTTAAAGAGCAGTTCTCACTGGAGAAGCTGACTCGTATATACCTTGAGAATGTTGTATGCAAGCATGGAGTGCCTGTATCGATCATTTCAGATCGAGATCCTAGATTCGCATCGAATTTTTGGAAATCTCTCCAAAGATCTTTGGGAACGAATCTCGACATGAGCACTGCTTATCACCCCCAGACTGATGGGCAGAGTGAAAGGACGATACAAACACTAGAAGATATGTTGAGAGCTTGTGTGTTAGATTTTGGTAAGAATTGGGATAAACAATTGCCGTTAGCAGAGTTTTCGTATAACAATAGTTACCATTCTAGTATTAAGGCTGCACCGTTTGAAGCTTTGTATGGTAGGAAGTGTAGATCTCCTGTATGTTGGAGTGAAGTTGGGGATACCCAGCTCACGGGACCGGAATTGATCTGGGAGACTACGGAGATGATAGTTCAGATTAAGAATAGGTTGTTGACTGCCCGTAGTAGACAGAAAAGTTACGCGGATGTGCGGCGGAAGCCAATGGAGTTTAAAGTGGGTGACCGAGTAATGTTTAAAGTATCGCCATGGAAAGGCGTTATCAGATTTGGAAAGCGAGGGAAATTGAATCCCCGTTATATTGGACCCTTTAAGATTTTATCTAGACTAGGTCCGGTGGCTTACAAACTAGAGTTACCCCCAGAACTTCATGGTGTTCACAACACATTCCATGTATTAAATCTGAAGAAATGTCTAGCAGTGAGTGATGAGAAAATTCCGTTAGGTAAGGTTCGAATAGATGGGAAGTTGCATTTTATCGAAGAGCCCGTAGAGGTTATGGATCGTGAGGTAAAACAACTGAAACAAAGTCAGATACCTATTGTCAAGATCCTATGGAATTCAAAGCATGGACCGGAGTATACTTGGGAACGAGAGGATGAAATGTGGAAGAAATATCCGCACCTCTTCGATTTCAATAAGAAACGGACATCCAAATGAAATGGATCACGAGGACGTTGATCCCTTTTAGGAGGAAAAGCTGTGACAATCTAACATTTTCAGGTAGTGAATTATTTTCTCGTATAATATTTTGAAACTTATTTTTTGTGTTGGTTGACGAACTCACAATTTACGGATTTAAATTTGGGCTTACGTGCATAATTTAGCGTCTTTTACGACTAAACCGGAAACCTTAGGATTACGTATTTATGTTTTTGAACTCCGTTTTTATGAGAAAATTTTTATTGGATTCGTTTTGTGACGTTGATTCATAATTTATAAAAACGTTTTTCGTAAAACGACCCGAGGGCACGCAAATCGAGAAAACTAGAATCGAGGAATACCCGTAAACTAGTGAGATGGGACAAAATACATTGTCCCACCCCACTAGCTTAAATGGGACGGCACATGACACCACATCTAAGGATGTGGCATCATGTTAGCCTAATAGTTACAAGTGTAACTAAGCTTACAACTTAAGCTTACATTTTTCCCACTAACTCAAAACCACTAGCAACATTTCACACATACCATTTCCATACATGCAAACAACCTCAAAACTCTCTCAAAAACTCCACCCTTGCCGTCCACTTTTAAGCTACAAACACCCCTTTTGATCTTTTCTAGCCATGAAATACATGTTATCTAGCTCTATCATGGAGTTATCTTGAAGCCTTGATCATTTGGTGGCCATATTAACAACATTGGAGGTGATTTGCTTGTGTCCTAGGGCTGATTTCTCAACTATTTTTCTTGGTGTTTGATGATCTTGGAGTTACTCTTGGTGTTCATCAAGTTCTTGTCTTCCAAAAACAAGAAATACACTTGGTTGGTAAAGAAGATCATCCTCTCCATTTTCTCTTGTTATTTTTGTAAAGAACAAATGTATTTTCTTTCTTATTGTATATGTATATTATGAATATATGATGATAAAAATGTTGTGTGGGGATCAAGTGTTGATAAATATGCTTAAAAAGGTTAATAACCATAAGAAACAAGGCTAAAATCATGCTTATTTAGTTGGCTGTATAAAAACAGTATATAACTAAAACTTGAACTGATAAACTTGTATGGTATGATCCATTTACAGTAAGTACAAGATGTTATACACATGTGAGAGTTGGTCATGCAATGGAATCATTATAATGAGTGAGATATGATCAAAACAAGATGAGTATGCAAATCTGAATAAGCTGTTTTGTAGGGACTGTTAAGCATAGATAAACTTAAAATGAGCAGTAGCTATAACTAAGTTAAATGTAGCACATAATATGAAGATCATGCCATCCAAAAATAAGCTTCTAATTCATTATAGAACTCTAGATATGATAAAAATGGTGAACATGAAAATAAAAATCAGATTTTGAGAATTAATGTTTATTATTATTATATAAGCACTCAAATTTTATTGTATAAAATGTAAAATAAAAACCCACTAACTTATGAAACTTATTTATATAAATATGTAAAAAGGTTAAATAAATGAATAACTTATAAAAATGGTAGTGGAATAATACTTATAAGTAATAAAAACTATAAACCTGATTTTTACGACTTTTTCGGCTATTGCCGTAAAATTAACGTTTTTCGCCAATTGAAACTTAGACGATCAAACCCGTCTAATGTAAAGTTTTTAAAAGTCATATACTGATATATAAGTAACTAATACAAGTAAAAACCGATAAAACCCGAACTATAGGACATACGGACATTAACGAGCTAACTAAGCATAATGGACTAATAATTGGACTAAATAAGATAAATACTTATAAAAAGAACTTATTGGGCTTAACCCATTTGGGCCCAATATGGAAAGTATAGATACTGATAATATAGGTATAAAATGGATTAAAACAAGTTAAAGAACTTATACTAAGCTTATTGGACTTAAAATAGATAAATAGGTAAAACTAGTAAACTAGTAAAAAGTTACCAAAACGTAAACACTAAAATGAGTAAACAAGGATATATAAACCCACTTGATCATCATCATGTGTACAAAATCATCATATGTATATTGTTATTTTGATAAAAGTCATTGGACAAAGTCTAAGACCGATTATTATTTATATAGGTTTCCGTGACCGAAGCACGCCCGTAGCCGATAATCCGCCTTTCATTATCAACGTGAGTTCATAGCCTCGCACTCTTTTAAATTTTTTATAAAATGATTTGTAAACCCGCGAGGGAGATAAAAAGCTAGATTTTGATAAAAAAAAATAGAACACAAGTAGTCTCGATGGTATGCTTAATGATATGGACCCGAATGATGTTATGACCCTATAAACGAGACTAAAAGGATTATTCGTAGTTAGGTTATGTCACTTAAAGTCCCACTAGCATGAATTGTGAACTACCGAGATTTGGTAGACGCTTATGCATTTGATAGTACTATTTGGGGACGATCACCCCAGTTCGCGCCTTGACGGTTGATCCCCGTCGTACCACATTGATTGGTAAGCGAATTTATGTATGAGAAGATTCCATTGCGTGATTTTTGTGACGACACGCTAACTTAGATGGGCAAGTTGTTTGTCGGGTTCGCGACCCGCTGTTTTTATAGTAAGGTAACAATGTCATGCGGCTAATAATAATCCTATATAATCTAAATATCCGGTATGATACGACGCTAATAACGATGAATATATTACCTATTATGGTAATATTGAGGCTACGGTCTCATGGACGGTTTAAGATGTACGCTTGATTTATATATTGCCTGACTAGCAATACGTGGACTTACTTCCGATATTATACTTGTGTTCTGATTTTAACGATTGTTTTATATAACGGTTTTTATTAAACTCTATGAATTCACTCGGCATTCGCTGATATGATTTTTGCATGTTTTTTATATCAGGTGCTTGAAGGTAATCCAGATGGAGATCGACTCTGATGACCCACATAATATTAAAAATGTTCATTCGATCTATGTTTTGTAAACTTAATGACCTGTATAATTTAGGACCTGTTGTACACTTTAAAACTTTTTATCGAATGAATGTATGTTGAACCTTGTACAACCATTTTTATGCATTGTCTATGATTGAAGTTATTGTGCTATCCCGTAACACTCTGAAAGACCCTTCCGCTGTACCGATGTGAAAAAAAATGAGAGTGTTACACGTTATGGCCACTACGAGTTTGTAGTTATGCCATTTGGCCTGACAAATGCTCCAGCAATGTTCATGGATTTGATGAACATAATCTTCCATGAATTTCTGGACAAGTTCGTCATTGTGTTCATCGATGACATCCTGATTTTATCAAAGTCCAAGGAGGAACACGAAGACCATCTTCGTACAGTACTACAGATTCTTCGACAGAAGCAACTGTATGCTAAATTATCCAAGTGTGAGTTCTGGTTAGACAAGGTGGCATTCTTAGGTCACATTGTATCAGCAGAAGGAATCACTATGGATCCAGCGAAGGTTGAGGCCATTACTAAGTGGCCAAGGCCAACATCAGCGACGGAAGTCCGCAGTTTCTTAGGCTTAGCTGGCTATTACCGTAGGTTCGTGGAGAACTTTTCCCGCCTAGCACTACCATTGACCAAACTGATGCGGAAAGGGGAGAAATTCGTCTGGACTTAAAGATCGAGAGAAGAGCTTTGAAGACCTGAAGCAGAAGCTAGTATCTGCAACTATTCTTACTCTACCATCTGGTACGGGTGGATTTCAAATCTACAGCGATGTATCGGGGAAGGGACTTGGCTGTGTTCTCATGCAACATGGGAAAGTGATCGCGCACGCTTCACGACAGCTTAAGCCTTATGAAGAAAATTACCCCACGCATGACCTGGAACTTGATGCAGTCGTGTTTGCATTGAAGATATGGAGGCACTACTTATATGGAGAATCATGTGACATTTTCACGGACCACAAGAGCTTGAAGTATATCTTCACTCAGCGTGAATTGAACATGAGGCAAAGGAGATGGTTAGAGCTGTTGAAGGATTATGACATTAATCTATAGTATCATCCCGGAAAGGCAAATGTAGTAGCAGATGCTCTTAGCAGGAAGTCCGGAATGATCAACGGCATTAAAATCGAAGAGGAAATCATCAGAGACTTGGAGCGACTAAACATCAAGATCATGGTACGTGGACAACACGGTTACTGGGCTAATCTTAGAGTAGAACCCGAGTTACTCTCTAAGATCAAGGAAGCTCAGAAGGATGACGGAGAAATCTGGGCGATAGTACAGAATTTGGAGAAGCGGACGGAATTCAGAGTAGATGCAGATGGTATCGTATGACATGGCACGAGACTTTGTGTTCCTGATGACCAAGAACTCCGGGAAGCTTTGTTAGCTGAAGATCATAGCTCCCCATTCTCCATACATCCTGGTTCGAATAAGATGTACCATGACATCAAGCAGTACTTTTGGTGGAGTGGTATGAAACAGGATGTGGCCACTTACGTCTCCAAATGTCTTACCTGCCAGCAGGTTAAGATCGAGCATCAGCGATCTGGCGGTCTCCTTCAACCGTTAGATATTCCAGAGTGGAAGTGGGACAAAATCACCATGGATTTTGTTACTGGTCTTCCGCCTACCAAGAGGAAGCACGATGCAATTTAGGTTATCGTTGATCGACTTACCAAATCAGCTCATTTTTTACCGATCCGCAAGGAAGATCCGGTAAGTAAACTCGCAGATACGTATAGAAAAGAGATCATAAGACTCCACGGTGCACCATCCAACATCGTCTCAGACAGAGATCCTCGATTCACTTCGCGCTTTTGGAAAAGTCTGCAGAAAGCTTGGGGTACACAACTTAATCTTAGCACGGCTTTTCATCCTCAAACGGATGGACCGTCGGAGCGAACCATTCAGACATTGGAGGATATGTTGAGGTCATGTGCGTTGGAATGGATGGGTGATTGGGACGATTACATCTGTTTGGTGGAGTTTGCATACAACAACAGTTGGTACGCAAGTATCATGTGTGCTCCATTTGAGATGTTGTATGGCAGAAATTGTCGCGCCCCAATCTGCAGGGATCAGGTTGGCGAGCGAACACTTGAAGGACCGGAAATCATAGAGATGACCAATGAGAAGATCGCAGTAGCTAAGCAGAAAATTTAGGAAGCACGGTCACGTCAGAAGAGTTACGCCGATAAGCATAATAGGGACATACACTTTAATGTAGGATATCACGTCTTCCTTAAGGTTTCGCCGGCACGTGGTGTTAGACGCTTCGGGATTAAAGGGAAACTCAGTCCTCGTTTCATCGGACCGTTTGATATCATTGAACGAGTCGGTGAAGTATCTTACCGATTGGCGTTACCTACGCAGCTTTCGCATGTGCACAATGTGTTTCATGTGTCCTTACTCAGAGGGTACCAGTATCATCCCCTTCACATGGTTCAGTGTCCACTGGAACAGATACGTGAAGATCTTATTTTTATAGAAGAACCCGAACGAGTTCTTGACAGACAAGAACGAGTCATGAGAAAGAAGACGATTCCATTCGTCAAAATTCTATGGAGGGATCATACCGAGCGGGAAGCCACTTGGGAAACAGAGGAGTCTATCCGGGCTTCTTACCCTCATTTCATATTTTGAATTCGGGTATGTTCTTCTTTTCCAGTTTACTTTATCTATAATTCGGGGACGAATTATTCTTTTTAGGGGGGAAGAGTTGTAAAACCCGCATGCTTTTACCATGAATAGTACCCTTAAGATCGTACGTACTAGATTTAAACTTTCCTAATATAGCATGATTATGATTACGTGTTAGGATTTTACGTATTACGTACGGGTTAGAACACGATAAGTATTTACTACGCACGAGCACGTAATAATTATTTGACAATAATTAATCACGAACATGCGATCATGAAATCATGAACGTAATTAAAACACGAACTATTATTAATTACGTATATATATTTATTACGAGCGTAATTAAATATATTAGATCACGATAATTACGTAACGAGAACACTTAAAACGCGAACACAAATAATCACGAACGTATAACTTAACATCGAGACACGGAAAAAGGTACGGGTACCCCAAGTGGGGGCCCCTGCCCGCGGCTACAAGGGACAAATGGGCCAAGCCCATTTGTAAATTTTACTAAAGGGGGTTAAAGATTTTTACACTACTCATTTTTACATATACAGAAGATTTTAGCAAAAACCTAAAACCCTCCTCTCTTCTTTCTTTTTGGCCGCCACCCTAAAAACACCATAAGGAGGTGTTTGTTGATCTTGGATCTTGGAATATTAGTTGGTGATCGTGTTTGTTCTTTTATAAATCAAGAACATGTTATGTTTTTTACAAAAACCTAATAAATAAACATGGATCTAACATGAATTGAGGTTTAATAAAATCAAAAGTATGGTTTTAAGGGGTGTTTGTTTTGGCCGCAGCCTACACCGAACCCGAAGGGGGTTTCAGTTTGGCCAACCGACCACCACCGAGACCATATGGTCCCGGTTGGTTGGTGTGGGTCCCACGGCAGCATCAAGACACGGGGTACCCCGATTTCGTTCGGGGTACGGTGTCGATTTCATGACCGGTTCATTGTTTTTAGTTTAGATCCGGTTCATGGTGTATGTTTAGTTTTATTTTTTTGATCTTATGTTAAAAATTAAATTAATAAAATGACATGATTAATTTAATAACATGACTTAGGTTATTTTAATTATTAATAATCATGAAATTAATTAACCTAAGTATTTTTATAATTTAGACTTATAATTAATTAATTATTTAAAAACCATGATTATAATTAATTAATTAACATGACTTAGGTTATATTATTAATAAATAATAATACATGTTTTAACCTAAGTATTTAACTTTATTTAATTAAAAACATGTTATACTTTAATTAAATATTTTAACCTATAGTTTAATTTAATTACATGAAATAATTATTAAACTATACATTATATCATATGCCTTAGAAAATAAATCATGAAAACACTTAGGCTTATATACTTAGCTTATTTAACCAGCTTATTTCTAATTATGGAAACTTTCTATTTTTAGAAACTTAATTAAATAAGGCAGCTAATCTATTTATGGAAACCTTCTATTTTTAGAAACTTATTTATTTCAGGCAGCTAATCTATTTATGGAAACTTATTTAATTAAGACAACTGATCTATTTTTGGAAACTTTCTATTTTTAGAAACTTATCTATTTTAAGCAGTAATTCTATTTTTGGAAACTTTCTATTTTTGGAAACTTTCTATTTTTGGTAACTTTGTATTTTTGGAAAATTTCTATTTTTGGAAACTTTCTATTTTTGGAAACTTTCTATTTTAGGAAACCTGCTATTTTTGGAAAGTTACTTATTATTACACAGTAAGTATAATAATGCATGAAATACCAGAAATACTTAATCAGATTAAACAAAATATAAGATAGACACAGTTTAAGGCTTTAAAACAGTAAAACATGGTAAGAACACATAAAATAAGCTAAGACATGACATAAAACCAGCTACATATTTAGTAAGCAGATACTTATTCATGTATGTATTTATGTAGCACTAGTGGTACGGAAGTAGGATTCCTCTCAGTTCATCTTCTTCGTTCACTGGACATAAGGTACGGATTCCCGTCCTTTCAGTATGGACATTCTTTCCTTTTTAGGATTCCCCGTATGCAGCCAACTGTTTTCCCGTAGTATAAGTTATGTGTTTGATTGCTTATGTTTAATTAAGAATACCTATATCCATATACATGCATGACCAGTTTCACCTAGTTATGGAGGTACCATAACCATAACATTAGAGGCACTGATGTTATGACTTCACCACGGCGGAGTGATTGCTTGTGGCGTCCCTTCAGCTTTTGGCCATTTATATTATATTTATCATGTGGGGCGTATGGGTGCATCCTAGTTACATGTTTTCAGTCAGGATTTCATGGTGAATGTGGTGTGTGCCTTGCATCCTTCACAAGGAGCTGATCCCTCCTACCCAAAAACCAGTATATTAAATTAGAGACAGCCCCTCTAATTTGCATGATGAGGTCACCCCTCCAAGTATTCATGCACGGTGGATTTTCATGACCTATATTGGCTAATGGTAAAATATGACAAACAGTTTTTACAAGATAAACATAAGACTTTTCAAACTATAAACCAGTTTTATCAAGACTTAACCAGGTTACTCAGGACTTAATTTCTTCCGCTGTTATATGTTATATGCTTATCATATTCCTGCTTTATTGTACATCCTTGCACTGAGCGTAATTGCTCAGCCGTTTTCCTTTTCTATGTTCCCAAAATGGCAGGTACTCATGGACGCTCGTAGACACTAAGAGTACGTGCATATGGACTGGAAGCTGTCTAGCCTTCTTTACTTTATGCATTTCCTTTCTTATGATACATTTGCTATGGACATTGTTTAGTCCTTTCCTTTACTATACTTATGTTTGTGTGTGATGAGCTTTACTTTTGGACTACGGATGTTTGATTCCGGTATCTTCCTTTTATGGTCAAGTAATGTTTAGACATTTTTCCTTGTATGCTTTGATGACACGCCATAATTGCATGTGACATTTCCATTATCAAAATGGGGTGTTACACAACCTCTCTTCTCTCTCTCTCAACAATGGCTTCCACCATCTTCCACCACCCACCTAGACCACCGGATCTATAATAGCAAATCCACATTTTCCACTACGGGTAGTGATTGCTTTCATCTCCCTCTTGGATTTGCAATGCTGTTACTCGGAAGAGAACCTGAAGCAGAGGGTTGATCACTTGGGAAGAAACTAGCCATCATATCCCTTTTGTCATTCGTTTGATTGTTAAAAGAATTTCGCATGTCAGTCCTAAGCTCGGCTCGAAGATTATTCCCTTGTTTATTCAAATCACCTTTCAAGTTAATAATTTGGCTTTGAAGATTTTTCACCAACACGTCATTAGTCCTCATGTAGGTTTCAATCTCTTGATTAAATGTCGTGGATTAGCTAAAAGGTGGAGCTTGGTAAGCGGGTGGTTGATAGGTGGTGATTGGTAAACTTGATTATTACCTTGAGGTGGATATGGATTTCTTTGGGTTGATATTGATTAGGAGCTCGAGGTTGGCTTTGATTGTTGCGATTGAGGTTGTTTTGGTTTTGAGAAGGAAAATTGGGTGGTGAAAGAAAATTGTTTGAACGATAACTTAGCAAATTACCGTCACCTTGAGGACGTGCTTGATAGCCTCCCATAGAAAAGTTACCGTTAGCCGCGTACACGTTCTCACAAGGATTGTTTTGTGTAGAAGGACAATTGGTGTATGAGTGAGGACCGCCGCAAGTCTCACAAGAAAGTGATACAACTTTAACTTGTTGATATTGCTTTGTAGCCATGGTTAAAAAAATTTTGTTCATCTCGGCTATTTGGCGGGTGAGTTCGGTTAACTCGGGTTTGATGAAGTAGAAGAAACATTGACCCTCGGATTATTTCTTAAGGATGCGGATGAATCCCAATTTTTGTGATGAATGGTCATGTTCTCGATTAGCTCTCTACACTCCTCGGGTCTTCTTTTCATAAATGTACCACCGACGGTGGCATTAATAGTATCACGATCAAGAAAACTTAAACCGTTGTAGAAAGTATAAATGAGAGTGACGGAGAGCATATTATGGTTAGGACAACGATCGATCAAGACATTATAACGTTCCCAAGCATCGAAAAGAGACTCATCGGGTTCTTGAGTGAAACCACTGATTTGATTCCTAAGACTAGTTACCATGGATGGTGGAAAGAAGCGCGACAAAAATCTTTGAGTCATCTCGTCCCATGTATGAATTTAGTTTTTAGGAAGGCGATCAAACCATTTTTCGGCATGGTGGGATAAAGCGTGTGGAAAAAGATGAAGACGGAGAAAATCCATGGTAACACCGAGCAATTTCATGCTTTGAGTGACGGTTATGAATTTATCGAGGTATTTATTGGCATCATCATCCGGTAATCCGCGAAATGGACAAGCATTCTGAACTTGTTGGATCATGTAATGCTTCAACGAAAATTCTGGATCCGTGATTTGCATTGGCGCAATCGGTCCTCCACGTCCATTCATTGTCGGTTGGCATAACTCCTCCATCGTACGAAGGTCGGGTTGAGGCTGGTGGTTGTTATTATTCACAACGGGGTGTGGTGGATTGTTATTATTATGCACACCAGCCATATCTAGGTCTTTACGAGTCTCGGGCTCAAGATTAGACGAAGATCGAGTACGCATACACTAAAAATGCAATACAATATTTTTTATTTTTTATCTTTTTAATTTTTTTGGAATTTTTGAAAATTTTATTTTTTTTAGGATTTTTTTTGAAATTTTTTTATGCTATGAAAATAACGTTCCCAAGAGAACGGATCCCAAAAAACCGTTAATCTTTACGAAAAGAGCCGGCAGCGGCGCCATTTTAATATGACAAAATTTGTGTGTGTTGTTCGTACTCGATTCAATTCGAATTGATCACTGTTTAGGGTGGACTTATCGTTTTTGGTAACTAAAAGGGGCAGCTTTAGATTATCTATTTCTACTAGTAAAAATTACTTAAAAGGAAAACAGAATAAAACAATTCAAAGGAAATAAAGCAAATTTAAAACTTAATTAAAAAGTAAATGTAAAAATAAAATTAAATAAAACAAATTTAAATTAAACTTAAGAAAAATGGCGGGAAAAATAACATTTGAAAACAATACGGTATCAAAATAGATCACAACTTGGATTGCAACTTGTGATCGCAGCTTGGATTGTAACTTGTGATCACAGCTTGTGATCGCAACTTGTGATCGCAGCTTCTGATCGCAACATGTGATCGCAGCTTGTGATCGCTGCTTGGATCACAATAAGTGATCTCAAATAGAAACCCTTAGGCTTGTGCGATCACGATACTCGATCGGAATACTTAAAACCCTTAAGAACATTATGATGGAATGTAAAAGGAAAATAAGCAAAAACCAAATAAGCACTTTTCTAATAATCACTTACCAAAAAACATAACCAAATCAGTATTAAGAAGAACTAAATAAGCCACGAATTAAAAACATTCAAAACACCAAATAAGCAAAATTTATAAAATCAACTTTTAGAAGATTAAACTTCTAATAAACTTTATTAAAACTAAGAAGATAACAAGTCAATCAAAAAGAACAATAAGCTAAAACCATAAATCACAAAAAAATGATAAGAACAAAAAGATAAGCACTTTAATCAAATAAGCATAAAGATGAAACAAACTACATACTTTTACTGAATCAAACACAAGATTACAAGATTTAAAGATGAAATATTAAGTAAACTTGAAAGAAAATTTAGAGAGAGAAAGTTACACCTACTCCTAATTACCTTAAGAGAAACTAAAAAAATGAACTAACTCTAAAATGAAAGTGACGGTCTTCTATTTATAGGGAAAGGAGTGGTTGGTGTGATGCTTCCTTCATTCTTGCTTTTGTCTTCTCGTCTTTTTAAATAACTCGTCTTTCTCGACTTTGTCTCGGGATTAGTCGAATGATAAAATGAACTCGTCATCTAATTTTCTTCTTTTAGTAGACTTGGTTCTTCGACTTCGTAAAACTTCCGTCTTTTGACTTTTTCTTCGATAAATCTTCAGAATAGGCCTTTGACTTCCGTTCTTCTTACACTTTTGATCTTTTGACTTCGTCTTTTGTCTTTTTCTTCGATAAAAGCCCGTGAAAGCCCGTGTTTTCTTCCTTTTTCTTATTTTTGTCCTAAAACACAATAAAAACACAAACCACGCATAATTCCGCTTTTTACGACATTAAATACACGTTTTGGTCTTGTTATTATTATAAATAAGTGGTAAAAGGATAAGTGTTTTCACACTTATTACTATGCCTATGCCTCAACCCACACCACCTTTGCCCTACCCATCGAGACTTCGTAAGGAGAAACGACAAGAGCGTGATAACTACCAGTTTGAGATGTTTACGAAAATGTTTCGTGATTTGCATTTCAATATAAGTTTTGCCGACGCTTTGGTCATGATGCCTCGATTTGCCGCTAACTTTAAGAGTATGTTAAACAACAAGGAGAAATTTCAACAATTGTCTAGTTGTTCATCGGTTTATCTTAACCGCATACCTCAAAACGTCAGTGATCCCGTTAAATTTTTGATCCCATGTGCAATTCAATATATGGAAGAATGCTATGCCTTGGCCGATCTTGGTGCTAGTATTAACTTAATGCCACTTTCAATCTTCAAGTCGCTCAATCTTCCTAATCTTACTCCTTAACTAATGTCTATCGAATTGGCCGATCATTACACTATTCCCGCATGTGGATTGGCCGAAGACGTTTTCGTGAAAGTGGGGAAGTTCTATTATCCGGTAGACTTTATCGTTGTCGATATTACACGGATCCTCAAGTTCCTCTTATTTTAGGTCGTTTGTTTTTTGATACGTCAATGGCGTTGATTGATGTGCTTGCTAAAAAAATCGCCTTACATTTCAACGACGAGGAACTTGTTATAAACGCAACACAAAACTCTGAAATTTCTCATGTTTATTCCGTCGCGACCATAAACCTCGTTGATATGTTCGATGTCGTTTGCGAGGAATTTTCACAATAATTTTTAGTTTTTGGTGACGATGAAAATAATGGCAATCCCACTATGCTCGATCATATTCTTGATAATTCGACACTATCCTTCATTCCATTTGAAGGTGGTGGTTTTACGTTGGAAGAATTTGATGTTCCTCGTACTTGTAACGAAGACCTCGACAACGATGAGGACTTCTCGATTATCAAGGATTTTCTTACCGATTTCCCATTTCCTCCACCCGAGGAGGTTATGAGTATCGAGCCCAAATCTTCAATTGAGGAACCACCTATCCTCGAGTTGAAAGATTTACCTCCTCATCTTGAATACGCATTCTTGGAAGGAGACGATAAGTTGCCGGTAATTATTGCGAAAGATCTTTCGAATGATGAAAAAACCGCACTTATCGATGTTCTAAAGGACCACAAAGGAGCAATTTGCGTGGAAATTATTCGATATTAAGGGGATCGATCCTAAATTTTGTACCCACAAAATCTTAATGGAGGAGGACTACAAACCCGCAATTCAATTCCAAACGAGGGTGAACCCCAAAATTCATGACGTCATCAAAAAGGAGGTCCTTAAACTCCTTGAAGCGAGAATGATTTACCCTATTTCCGATAGCCCTTGGGTGAGTCCTATTCTTTGTGTCCCTAAGAAGGGAGGAATGACCGTTGTGCTAAACGACGCCAACGAGTTAATTCCAACTCGACTCATGACCAGTTGGAGGGTGTGTATCGACTATCATAAGTTGAATTACGCCACTCGTAAAGACCATTTGCCCTTACCCTTCATGGATTAAATGTTGGAGCGTCTTGCGGGAAACGATTTCTATTTCTTTTTAGATGGTTTTTCCGGTTACTTCCAAATCCCCATGGATCCTCTTGATCAAGAAAAAACTACGTTTACGTGTCCATATGCAACGTTTGCCTATCACAGAATGTCATTCGGACTTTGCAGTGCACCGGGAACCTTTCAAAGGTGCATGATGGCTATTTTTCATGACATGATCGAGAAGACGATGGAAGTCTTAATGGATGATTTTCCTTGTTTGGTTTTTCGTTCACTTCGTGTTTGTCGAATCTTGAGAGAATGTTAAAATGTTGTGAGGAAACCAACCTTGTGCTCAATTGGGAAAAATGTCATTTCATGGTTAAGGAAGGAATCGTCTTAGGGCACAAGGTCTCGAAAGCGGGGATTAAGGTAGAAAAAGCTAAGGTAGACGTCATCGCAAAATTACCTCATCCCAAAACCGTCAAGGGAGTTAGGAGTTTCCTAGGCTACGCAGGCTTTTATCGTCGATTCATCAAGGATTTTTCAAAGATTTCTCGACCTATTACACATCTCCTCGAAAAATATGATCCTTTTGTCTTTAACGAAGATTCTGTACGAGCCTTTGAAATCCTTAAGAGGAAACTTAATGAAGCTCCCATTCTTGTTGCTCCCAATTGGAACCTCCCGTTTGAACTTATGTGTGATGCAAGTGATTACGCCATAGGGGCCGTATTAGGGCAACGTCATGAAAAGCACTTATTGCCTATTCACTATGCTAGCAAGACGATGACCGAGGCTCAACTTAAGTACACTACAACAGAAAAGGAAATACTTGTTGTGGTGTATGCATTTGAGAAATTCTGACCTTACCTCGTCTTGACCCAATGCATAGTGTATACAGATCACTCGGCAATCAAGTATCTCATGGCTAAACAAGATGCAAAGCCGATATTGCTTCGTTGGATTCTCCTCCTACAAGAATTTGATGTCGAAATCCTCGACAAAAAGGATTCGAGAATCTAGCGGCCGATCATCTTTCTCGCTTGGAAGATCCTCACCAAAGTGTGTACGAGAATAAGAAATCATGGAAACATTTCCTCTCGAGACACTTGGTGTAGTGAATTCTAAGCTTGACTCATCCACCCTATGGTTTGCGGACATCGTAAATTACTATGCGGGGAACTTCATCATTAAGGGTATGACGACTCAACAAAAACGAAAATTCTTTCATGATGTCAAGTTCTACTTTTGGAACGACCCTTCCCTATTTCGGAATGGTGCGGATCAAATCATTCAACGTTGTGTTTTTGGAACCGAATCTTCTAATATCCTTAGAGCTTGTCACGAGGGACCCACGGGTGGTCACCATGGTGCTAATCTCACGGCGAAGAAGGTATTTGATGCCGGTTTCTTTTGGCCTACTATTTACCAAGATGCACACGCACTTGTGAAGTCGTGTGACTCATGCCAACGACAAGGAAAAGCCTCACAAAACAATGAAATGCCACAAAACATCATCCAAGAGTGTGAGATCTTTGACGTTTGGGGAATTGATTTTATGGGGTCGTTCCCATCATCTCGTGGTAATAAGTACATCCTTGTCGCCGTTGACTACCTATTCAAGTGGGTGGAAGCTAAGGCTTTGCCCACGAATGATGCTCGTGTGGTAGTCATGTTTTTGAAGAATTTCTTTTATCAATTTGGAACCCCTCGTGCGATCATAAGCGATCGTGGAACACATTTTTGTAATGACCAATTCAAAAGGGTCTTAAGGAAATATGGGGTTACACATCGGCTTTCTACGGCTTATCACCCACAGACGAGTGGGCAAGTCGAGGTTTTAAACCGAGCGTTGAAGAGGATCTTGGAGAGATCGATAGGGGAAAATCGGCAATCGTGGTCAGATAAGTTAGAAGATGCTTTATGGGCCTTTGGTACGTCTCATAAGACGCCCATCGGGTACACTCCTTACAATCTTGTGTATGGGAAGATTTTTCACTTGCCAATTGAACTCGAACACAAAGCTTATTGGGCCCTAAAGCATTGTAATGATGACATTGAGACCACGGGGAATCACCGGAAAATGCAACTTAATGAATTAGATGAATTGAGAGACATTGCTTATGAAAATTCATTGATTTATAAAGAGAAAACTAAAAAGTTTCATGATTTTAAAATTAAAACCGGGTTTTTAACATTGGAGATCAAGTGTTGCTTTTTAACTCACGTTTGAAAATATTTTCCGGCAAGTTGAAATCCCGTTGGTCCGGTCCATTCACCGTTACCCAAGTTTTTCCATATGGGACCATCGAGCTAGCTCAAAATGATGGCCCTAACTTTAAAGTGAACGGACATAGGTTGAAGCACTACTTTGGTGTGGAAGTTCCCTCTTTGAACTACCTCGACCAAGTCACCTTCCCCAATGATAATTAGTATTGAGGGGATCGAGTCGAGCTCATCACTTGGTAATAAAAAATGAGGTGCCTCGTGGGGGAGTCCCATGCTTATCCATGTACATATTATCGCTTTCAAATGTAGTTTACGTGAGGGAATTTGTGCCCTTCCAACCTTTGTTCCGTGGTCGTTTGTGATATGTGGTTTTTACATGATCATGATCTTTACGGTTGGAGCCTCTCGTGTTCGTTTTATGGGAGCACTCGATCGTTTGCTTTGAATAATATCTCGATATCCATGATATATCCTTTGATGTTCTATCCTTAGGTTTTTAGCACACTTCATAAACGGCTATTAATTTAATGGTTCCACCCTTTCCATGCTAGATTAAGCATTCGACTGCGTCTCTAGTATGGGGGTATCCTACCCTTAGACTCGAAATGTTGAGGGCAATGTTTAACTTTAGTATGGGGAGGTGAATAGATAATTTCCTTGCCAAACCTTCACGCTTTCTAAAGTTTATCTTTTGGTTTATCATTTTGTTGCAAAATAAGGCTAAAAATGGCCAAATTTTAAAAAATTTCTCATGTTTTATAAGTGTTTGAAGACATGAATGTAGATTTTCCGATGGCGAGAATAAGAGTAATTTTTGACTCGACCGTGGGTGTTGAGCACTTAGCTTCGATTACTTAACTTTATATTAGGCTAAGTGTCTTAAATGAGGACGAGAAATCATAGAGTTAATTATAAGTTACTATGCTAAACATAGAGTACTCGTATTCTTTCAAAAACTCATGTGTTCTCGTTGTTTGCTTATTCTCCCTTCGCTTGTATATATATTTTGCTTAATAAGTATTGGCTTAGCGGTTTAGTCTTGATTGTTGGTTTCTAGTCTTTTCTATTAGCTTCCATGTAATTAAATTGGGAAGACATTAAGGTATCACCAGCGTCAAGGTTTTGAAGTATTGGCAACCCGAATAATCGAAAGCTTCACCTAATAATAAGATTTCAAGTGCTCACCTAAATCAAGCAAACAATTTGAAGCTCACAAGGCCGAAAAATCTATGCGAAATTGAAAGTGAATTATGCCTTAATCTTTGAAGCTTTAAAGATCCAATATTCGCTTTTAGCGTGAGGATATACGTCTTTGGCCATAATAAACACCTCATGGCGAGGTTAAATAAAAGGCAAGGAACGACCGAAGTCATAATAAAAGCTTCATGGAGAAGTTGAATAAAAGATGGAGGTAAACCTATCATAATAAGGCCCATCCGTTATGGGGCGTATAAAAGTCTTGGTAATAAGTCTCATGTTCAAAACCGTTATAAAAACGTGTTTATCGATCCTTTTTGTTGACTTATTTTTTTGACATCGTTGTCTATTAGGAGGGATTATTAATTCGATGGTCTTGGTTACACCGTTATGACTCTATTTTTAGACCTAAATCTCTATCATCGCATAAGTAAAAAATGCATCCTCGTGATCATTCAAGACAAAAAAAAATATAAGAGATACCACTTAGGATTATGGGAGTCTCAGTATGTGATTAGGGCATATGAGTAGTGTTAGCATTACTAACTTATAATGACAATGATCTCGTTGCACGCTTGGCATAGAATGGGGTGAAAATTGAGGACGGCGAAATTATTTCTAACGAAGCATTTACGTGTTCTTGTTCTATGAACCTAAACGTCCCATTTTGTGATGAAAATCCTACATTATGTCTAAAACACAAGTAGTAGTAATAGTAGTGTAGTAAGTTTATCATTCAATAAAAGTGCATAAAAATGAATTTTGGAGGTGCTAAGATACTTTATTCTAGCATTGCGTGAGGGCACGGCAATGGTTTAGTATGGGGGAGTGATGAGACTTCTTTTATACATAGTCTCATCGTCCAAAACGGGCTTAAAATGCATAAAATATCATAAAATGTGCCAAATATATGCTTGTGTTTGTTCAATGTGTACTTTAGGTACGGATATTGAGAAAATGGCAAAAGATCACAAGAAACAAGAAAAAACGAATACGGGAAACGAAGCCGCACAATGAACCGGGCCCTGGAGTTGATTTTCCAAGAATAAACCTTGAAGTATTGAAGATTGTACAAGAAGGGTCCTCCAATATTGAAGAATTGACACTTTAAACCCTTGTATATTCATAATTACAAGTTTGGTCCTTAAAGTTTGTCAAAATTACAAAAAGGACACTTAACTTTGAAGAATTGGAAAAAATGGTCCCTCAATTATGAAGACTTGTCATTTTTAGTCCTCCACAAAGTCAACAATACAAGTCAAGACCTTGAAGATTGAAGACATTGCAAGATTGGTTCTTCAAATATCATCAAATGGCACAACAAGTCCTTTAAATCCCGTTGCAAAACTTTTTGGGGCAAAAGTCTAAAAAACCAAACTTATTTACAAAGGGATTCGTATTCTACTATGTTTAAACCAAAAATGAAAGGAACAAAAGAAAAAAAGGACTAAAGCTATCAGACATCCAAAGATACATAGACCAGTGGTGGAATGCCATGTGTCCCAATCACCACTCAACCCTTTTCCAACTCACACATCCACTCAGCATTTTAAACTAATTAAACTGATTAGTTTAAATAACGCGCTAAACAATTATTTAAAAACTAAACCAGATTAAAACACCTACAATTCATCATATGAACAAATTTGGGGATCTCTTAATTACATGGAATTAACCCTTAATCTTTTCCAGATTTAAGATTAAGGTGGTACTAAACAAAACCCCACCCTTAAACCCCATGCCACATCATCACAAGACTCACATGATAAGTCTCATGCACACATTTTTGGGGAAGTAGCCAAAACATGCCAGAAATCAAACGACCCACAAAGCTGCTTTCATACTAAGCTCACTTTGGACCATTTGATCAATTGGCATGCCTTTTATACCTTCACAAACAGCCAAGAAGACTTTACATGTTTAAGGATTTTCAAACTTCCAAGGGCAATTTTGGAAGTTCAAAGCTTAGGGTTTCTATTTTTTCAGCTTATTAGGTCCATGTACACCCTCTATATAAAGGGTTTAGACTGCAACATTTATATTTGCTCTTGGTTTTTCCTTGTTCAACATTCTGTAAATCCTTGTTTCAAGACTAATGAAATGTGTTTGAATTGTTGAAGAAATCCAAGTTCCATCTTTAATATTCTTTTGTTATTGTTACATGTTTGTGAATTCGAAGTTTCAAAACCTGTCTTCAAAGCATGTGTAAGAAATTGCAAAGTTTTCTAAAATTTGATATTTTTCTAAGTTCTTGGTTCAAATCTTTGAAATTTTTGGATTACAAGTGGTCATAGCACCCTGATAAGGAGCTTATCAAGGTGTAGTGAGCTTGTGGTTTGGGGATATTCAAGGAGTGGGAACAAGCTTGAATTAATCAACTTTTATTTCCCATTTTTCTTTTTTATATAATCTGCTTGTTCTAACCTTGTTGTTCTTAGCAGCTATTGGAAGCTTGTGCCTTGTTAAGCTAGGCACATAAGCTCAAAAATTCATTAGTGTGGATGTACATTCATGAGGTTTGAGTCTTCTTACCAAAAATCTTCTGGAAAAGTGATTTTTTGTGATTTTGTGATCTGCTGGTGTATGTGTTGTTTTTTTACCTGAATCTTGTTGATTATGCTTCATGTTGTTGGTATGATGCTTGATTAGGCTTGGGTAAACCTGAAATACACATTTTCTTGTTTAAATCTTGGATTAAAAACTTATAGGGGTGTTTGGGTCTGCTGTTTTAAGTTTCTTGTTTGAGTTTGAGTTAGGATTTGAGGTTGTTAAGTGCTTCTATCTGATATTTACTTGGTTGTGTGCTATTATCTGCAAGTCTTGAGCTTTTAAACATCAAATCCTACGTTGTGCTATATCTTGCTTGTTTTTTACTGATTTGACCTAAAATTTTGGAGACACTTAGAGTGTATGCATGTTTAGGGTTAAAAAGTGTTTAAACAAAGTTTGTGTAACCTATTTAAGAGATTTGAGGGTTTGAATTTGGGCTTGTGGTCAAGTACATCAGCAAAGTTCATTAATGTTCATCTTTGTGTTCATCAGTAACATTCATCAGCTTGAATCTTGCTTTAATCTTTAATCTAGTGAATGAAACAAGTTTATTTATGTTTATTTTAAGTTATTAGAGCTTGTGTATGCATTTGGTTCAATTTGGTTGGCTTATTCTTGCTTAATCTGCTTATTTGTGCAAAACTGTTTATCGTTCAAGTCTGTATCATATCTGGGCAAAGATTGAATTAACTGTATTAAATTTGCTGGTTGGATTTTTGATTTCTTTGTTGTTATTAACTCCTTATAACCTACTGGTTATAAGGGTGCCTTTGTGTTCTCTGAATCCAACAAAAACCCACAAAAGACAAAAAGTCAAGATAGTCAAGCAGTGGAAACTTTTCCCACTGCTGGACACCCAAAACTAGCCACTGCTAGTGTTAATTTTCAAACAGCTTATCATTAAGCTATAATAGCTTATCCAGACTTGCAACAACTTTGATTTTGTGATCAATCTTCATCATTTGACCTATTTGTCTATTGTGGAGCTTTTTAGGGTTTGACTTTTAGGTTTGACTAGAAAATCAATTGACTATACTTTTTCATAAGTGCTTAATTGCTTATTCCAGCTTATTGAGTGTGCTTATTTGAAAACTTTTTGTTGATTTTGCTTAATTAAGTCATTTGAAACCTTTTGTAAAAAGAATCAGCACTTGAAATAGCCTAGAACTCGAAAACAAATATTTTGTCGTTTTGTGTAGAGAGCTTTTGCTTATTTCAGGCTTATTTCTTGGGCTTTTTCAAAATTTCTTTTTACAGATCTCTTTAGTATCCCAAAAGAAGCTTGTGTGTCAAATTAGAGCTTATGGCATTAGCTTATGGCTTAATGGGCCAAAAAGCCCATTAAGAATAAGTTGTTGACTATTAAGCTATGATAAGCACATTTTCAGCTTTTAGGCCTTTAGACTTTTGTTCTTAAAATCAAATTTTGAGTCAGATAGGTGATTTTGGGCTTATTTGGAGATCATTTTGCTTATTGGGCCAAAAAGCCCATTTAGGTGGACTGTTTTTCATTTTGGCCAATTTGGAAGCCCATTCGGGGTAATGTGGTCATTTCAAGTTCATTTATGATTAAATTAGGTTAAATTAAACTAGTTTGCAAGTTTTTAGAATTCTTTATAAATTTTGGATTTTTAATAATATTTTATTATTAAAATTAGTTTTTAATATTTTGCAACTTTTTCATTTTTCCTAGGTTAAGTTCATTAAGTTAGGAATGTTAGAACTTTTAGATTAATTTTCTTGTCATTTAATTAATTTATAGAATTATTTTAATATTTTCATAGTTTTTAATCATTTTTAAATAGTTTTAATTAATTTTAAATTTTTCAAAAATAGTTTCTAATTTATTTAAGTTATTTTAGAGGTTTACAAAGTGAAAAATCTCATTTTAGGCTTTTTGTTAATTAAATTGATTTTTTGGGCTTTAATTAGCATTAAAAATTTATTATTTAATTAAATAAAAGGTTTGAGTAATTTTTGATTTTTTGTAAACTCTAATTACACTTTTTAGGATTTATTGCAATTTTCTTAGAATTTTTAAGTTGATTTTTTAAATTTCGTCATATTTTACGGTTTTACGTGCACGACTTTCGTCTTAGTTTAACTTTAATCGTAACCGTCATCCTTTTCTCTTTTCTTTTCTCATAATCATAATCACAAATATTAATCATCTCTTAACACAACACACTAGACTCCTTGGGAAACGAACTTTCACCTTTGGGTCATTAGTGCTTGATTTTCCTAAATCAACACTTAATATTTCCCGCTTTTACGCCTTTTTGTTTTTCGTAAAGCAAAGGTGTGTAAAAACTCTACAATCACGTCTCTAATCCTTTGACCAAAGAAATTGCACCGTTCAGCCTTAACTTGCAAACTTTTCCGTGTTTAGACCCTCACTTTAATTAGACCAATAAATGAATGTTCAATCATTTTGGCAGAAGGGTATTCTCGTCCTTTCCACTATATTGTCGTGTTGTCTTTACTTCTTCCCCAACCTTAAAACCCACCACCAGGCCTCTCATCTATATTGCAATTACCGCCCTAATTCTTCTATATCAATAGTTAATCTAAAAAAATCAGCTTATACACGTGGACTTAGCTTATATGTTATCCAGATCCAGAAGAAGTACGATAGTACGATTTTGACTAACTAGCTGCTACCTTTTGTAGGTTTTTAGTTATTTGGTTTTTAGTGGCTTGCTAATCGTTTGATTTAGCTGCCTGGTCCAGCGGCTAGCCACAACGGCATGCTACACTGATTGTGGTGTAAAATACACGTTTTAGAAAAAACTCATATAAATGGTAAGTATTAGTAAATACGTTTAGGAAAACGTAAATACCGACAATGAAGTTCGTTCTCGAAGGAGGTGCGTATGTGATAGGCCAAGATTAATAAAATAATGTTTGGATTTTTTCATTTTTGGAGAGAAAGAGATTGAAAAATAAAAGAGGAGTTACGCTAAAAGTTACACTAAGAATTAAAAGACGTAAAATCGTAAAACGCGACAAAAATTAAACTTTAACTAAAAATTTCAAAAATTTAAATTAAGTATCTAAAAATATAACCCCGGTTTACAAATCAAGAAAAATTTTTGTAACTTTTTGAATTAATTATTTTAAATTTTAAACGCTAATTAAAGCCCTAAAATCAAATAAATCAATAAAAAGCCCAATCCAAGATTTTAAAGTTTGTAAACCTCAAATACACTTTTCTAACACTAAAAGGTATTTCTTTCAAAAAATTTTAACTAATTAAATCTATTTTTGAATGCCTAAAAACAATTTTTAAGTTAAAATAATCATAAAAAAAATAAAACTAGGAAAAACATGAAACCAACCTCTAAAAATATTAAATGTTATAAAGTTCTAAGGAAAATTGAAAAACAGAAAAAAAAAACAGCTACCTAATACTCTTAAAAAGATTAATGAATAAGCTGGTGCGAATATAACAAGTAGTAGGAAAGATTTTGGGAAGTCCGTGGGAAAGGAATTCCCACTGACAGTGCAAATTTTCATAGTGTGATAAAACAAGCTTGTTTTAGCTTGTTGTTGGCTTGTTTTGGTAGCTTTTTTTGGAACAAAGGGTACCCCCACAAGCTTTTCTTGTGGGGAGTTAATTCAAACAAAGATTAAACACAAATAACCACAAATCAAGCACTCATGAGCAAAGATCAGACCCAAAAACAAAGTGCAGACAAAAAATTGTTTTAGCTGATATGTTTGACACCTGGACAAATTTTAAAATAACGTAACATGTAAAATAGCTAAACAAAGTTTAAACCAACAACATGCAACCCTATACTAACATTAGCTCTATCAGATTATCAAGATTAAAGCATAAATCAAACCAAAAAATGCCAACAGATGGTTTTGAAGACTTTTTACACAAAAAATTGAGAACTGGTAACTTGGAACCTACAAACTAACAGACATAAGATAATTGCAGACATAAACTAATCTGAAATATCTAAACATGTGCAGGCTTGAAGAAGCAAAAATGCATGTCACTTACACGTTAAACTTAGACAATCCAAACACCCTTTTAAATCTTGATGATGGAAAATTAACAAAGGATTTTGCTATAAATCAATCTCAAATAACTTTAAACTAGCAAGAACAATCTAATAACATGAAGAAACTACAAATCAAACACAAATACTAACATAATTGGCAATCTATCACACTTTCCATAAAAAACTCATAAAAACTAAAGTAAATTGAGGGTTACCACAGTTAGACTTGTGCAGCTTAAACACACACCAAAAGTCAATCCACAAGGTTAATGAGTTGTTGTGAAGCTTATGAAAGGTGAGAGAAAGACCCATTTGGAATACAACAGTCCAAAGGGAGGCCAAGACTACAACAGTCAAGGCCTATGGCTTCTTTTGGGTACCTGCTTAACACAAGCAAGAACACAAAGATCCAAATCCACAAAACAAGCCCACAAGTTGTTTGTTAAGTAGCTTGTGGGGTAGCTTTATGAACACTGAACAACAAAACAATTATAATTGTTGATCCCAAACTTAGATCGATTAGCTTTCTGTTAACGAGATTGAATCAAGTTAAATACTTAGAGAAACTTTGTTGTTGTATAAACAATCCAAGTGTTGTACGGAATTAAAAATTGAATAAAGAAGAAGTAAAACAAACTTTCACTTTTGATTGAACAAACTTGATTACAATGAAAGTAGAATACTGAATAATGTGTATTTACTATAAACCCTACGACCTCCTTTTATAACATAAGGAGTCGTGTACAATGGATAACCTATCAACTATTTTAGGAAAAGATAAATACAGAAAATACAATATTTGAGTATATCCTTTCTTCAAAAAACAAACGTGTTGACTAAGTTTTCCTATCAGTGCTTGGACTTCTTCTTATCAGCGCTTGGATACTTCTTGTCAATGCTTGATCTGTCAGCACTTGATTCTTCCTATCAGCGTCCAATGAACTCTTGTCAGCGTCAAAGTGTCTTGGCTAATTTTATTCCCAACAATCCTCCCCTAAACTTGATATCTAATCTAGTAATCAAGTTTCTAAATAAAAACTAAGTACAAGGAGGATTCTTACAAATACAAATCACTTGTTATTTAGATAATAAATAAACCTAATTAAATCTTTGCCAACATCACTAGTATAATCCATTTCCAGCTGTGTAGACAACATCTTCTTTAAAACTTCCTTGTACATAGGATATTCAGCATGCACAAGAAGATATTCTGAAAACTTTGTAGTGCTCAAATGGTAAACACAAGTTGCTGAATGTAGACGTCATTGAAGTGCACTGATATCATCCAAATCCAACCATATTGGATCTGCTTCATCTGGTTCAATCATCCTTTTGAAGGATGTCAAGATCTTTATTCCATTGACTGAAGTAGGTGCTTCAACCTCATACTTGGCCTTCATCAATACCCAAAGATCTACCAAGTCTTCTCTATCCAGGCTTGCAAACAATGAGATGAAAAAAAGTAAAAGTATGTACCTTCTTTCCATACCTGGTGATCATCCAGAACCTACTTGCATCTTCTTTATAGTTAACAATTGGGTTTCTGTAATCTAAAGGTAATACCTCTACAACATGTGAAGCTTCCAATGGTGAGAGCTTAATGCTTTTTCTGATAACTGCTTCACTATACCTCTACAACATGTGAAGCTTCCAATGGTGAGAGCTTAATGCTTTTTCTGATAACTGCTTCACTAGGATTCACTCTACCCAAACCTGGGAACTCAATAGGAAGTCCCTTCTTCACTGGTCTTGGTTCAATTGAAGCCTTTTGGATCTGCATCTCTTCTTTAATTTCTTCCTTTCTTTCATCAGAAAGGAGTCTGATAGTATTTTCTTCTTGAACATGTGCCCAAATAGGATATGCACGAAACTCCAATTCATCAAAGGATAACTTCTACAATTTCTTAAAAGTCCAACCCCCTTGATGACATCTGAGAAGCATATAATAGAGCTCCCTTCTATCCCGCTTAAGATTTGAATGTACCTTGCTAGCCTTATAATTCAGGATTACCTTACAATCTCGTTGAACTCTAAGCAGAATCTCCAAACCCCAAATTTGATCAGAAATTGTCATGTCTGGATTTACTATAACTTTATTTTCCCATGCAAAATACATTTTCACCACTTCAGGCATTTCAAAATCAACTTGCATTTTCAACTCCTGAAGTCTTTCCTTAGCCAACTCCTCTCCATACTCCAACCTCTCTGGATCTTCAATAATCATAACACCAGAATATGAGCTCTCATCATCACTACCACCTTTTTCTTTCTCTATAGTAGCCCAATCATTTTCTCGTAGATGTGCAGCCAAAGCTTGATCAAATTTTATATGGGCTTCATTCTTCTTTGGCTTCTCAACTTCCACTAAGACTGCTTTACCCTTGTCTTTTGCTCCAAAAGATTGTAAAGTAGTTGGTAGTACCTGTGTTGAAACATCCCTAATAATAACTGGTGGTTGGGATCCACCAATCATACCTGTGGGTCTGTCAACGCCTTCTTTACTCTTGTCAGCACTCAAATTATGAACATCAGCGGCTGACTTGGTAACCTCTTCCAGCATCTCCACAAACGATAATTTATTTGGAGTGATCAAGGAGACATCAATGACTGGCTTCTCCTTCAATCTCGCCAAAGTTTCAGCAACTTCTACCTGTTTTGTACCAAAAGAACCACCTTCTTCATCCTGTGATCCCTTGTCACTTAAGTTGAAAGGTTCTGTTGGTGCATCTTCCTCCCCTTTGCAAGAATCCTTCCCTGATGAAAGGACTCTTGCTTGCCTCGTCCTAACTTGGGCAGCCTCCAAAACAACGAGTCTCTCCCTCAATTCCTTGAGTTCAAGACCCTGACTTGTGACAATCCGTACAAGGTCTGCATTTTGCTTTTGCAAGCTAATGCAGACCGCCGTTAATTCCAAAATGGTGTAAGGTTCCAGTCTCCCCTCCTCTAGAATGGGATTTTGACCTCCCAAAGTAGATTCATGGGGCATGGATGGGGTCTTAATGATGTTAGGACTGTCTTGGCCTGCATCTAAGCTAGAACTAATAGTCTCAGCCCTACCCATGTCACCAACCACACTTGTGGTGGTGGTTCTCTCAGTACGTGGCTAGGACCACAAGAGGAGAACACTGCAGCAGTCCTTTGGCGTTTTTCAAACCTATAGTCTTGTGGTGTAGAAGAGGAAGTGGATTGAGGGTCCGTTTGGAGGTTAAGGGGTGTTTGGGATTGTGGTAGAATGGTGTCAGCGTTTGGATTTTTAGTGTGAACGCCAACATTTGTAGTGTCATCGTTGAATGGTTCTGGGTCAATTTCTTTATTCTGGGGTGAGATAGGTTGTTCAGGCAATGGGTCTGGTTGAGGTTGTGGATGAGGTTGAGGGTTTGTAGCTGCCTCAATAACCGCAAGCATGGCTTGGGTGAGGGGTAGGTATCTATAAGGTTTAATGTTCATCTTCCTAAAAATAGCTTTCTTTTGAACAGGGATCGTATAAAACTTGTCATGATCCCTATTGCAATACCCTTGTAAGTCAAAAACCATTTACAAAAACCTAGGGTAAGCTAGAGTTATCTTGTTACCCTTATTATGACACATGCCATCAAAAATCATTTTTGAAAAGTATACTTGTTGTCCCATATATTTAGATGATATAACACGAATTTAAGAAAGAAAATAGATGAAGAAGATGAATTTTAGAGAGAGAAAGTAGTGAGAGAAAGTAGAGAGAATGGTTGGAGAAACTAGGTGATATTAGATTAAGAGAAAATGAAATGAACCAACACCTTTCCTAACATGCTAGGAAGGGTATTTATAGTCCCCCTACATGTGGGCTTGTATGGACTATACTACATGGGTCGGGCTTTCCTTTAGGCTTTAGTTACTTATGAATGAACTTTAGCTTAAAGTTGAGCCCGTAAAACACGACTAACCTATTACCTATTACAACGTTCTAAAATACGATACATAATAAACCTATGACCGATCATTCTTGTTTGACTCAATATTTTGAGGCTAACAATACTTTTGACCAGTTGCAAGACACACAATGGCACTCCCAATTGATCGGTTTATTTCATTGTGTGAGGAGCATTTGGGACTCAAACATTGAAGAATGACATGTATAAGGTACTTCCAAGCTAGGGGAAATTGTTGTTTTGTATATTTGTTTAAATGACCTTCTTTTGGAAAAGGATAACCCAAGGCTTGGAGTCCTTGTTCTAGCTCTGCAATGGGTAGGGTGGTTATACCATCTGCATAATTAAGATGCAAAGCTTGGCAAACCAAAGCTTCAGTAACCACCCATGGAACCCCATGGACAATAGCAGTCAATGTAGTCACTTCATTAACTGTTGAGGAACTAACTGTATTCCAAAACTGTTTAATGTGTGTGACAAGGACAAGAGGAGTATGTAAAGTGCATACCTTAATGGGGACGCATTCAAATACTCAACCATCTGAGTATATTGGGGAAACAAAGTATTATCAGCTTGTAAATAAGCCACCATGTTATGTTGACTCCTGAACCCATATTCCAACTGTGCAGGTTTAAACTTCGGTGCCATTTAAGATTGAAGCAAGAAATCTGGAATAAAAGTTATCGAAAGATGAAGGTTTGAGAAAGTATAGTTTAGACAAGAATAAGCAGTTACCCTGTTTGAAAGAAATAAGACAAATATATAGGAGAGGTGAGAATATGTGATTGGTCAAAACGTGAGGCAGTTATATTCAAAAAGTAATCATGAAAATCTTGAAAAATATATAACTTATCTCAAACATTAATAAAAAGTTACCAACTCCTAAAATTACGGCCGATATTTTGTCAAAAATAAAAACTGGGTAGGACCCAATGTGTGTCAACGTTCAAAAACAATGTATCAGCGTCCAACGGCTATATTCTTGTCAGTGTTGGAAATTTGCCATGTTAGCGATAACATTTGGTCTTATCAGCGTTTGGAAAGAAAAATGTCAGCGTCCAAAATTAAAAATAATTAAAAAGAAAAAGAACCTTAAAAAAGTAATTTATCCTAGTGAACATAACTCATAGACTAAAAATCGCTATAGGGCGGCAAGCACTGTCCAATCATGCACACTTGCTTAAGCAAGATAGACATAATTGTCCTCAAGTGTCCCTTGCTAACCAAAGTTATTAATAAGGAATTTATCTCATGTAAACTCTTTGTAACTTCCCAGGTAAGCCCAATAAAAACGTACCCAAGTCTCTCAACCGACCAAATCCAATTCTAGGCCAAAAAGTCTTGGCAGCGTGCACAGTATATCAACCTTGCATGCTATAGTGCCTCACGATTTAGAAAACTAACACGTACTCACCAGTGGACACAATCTAGAATTGTGATGAGATTATTCTAAGAGTACCTAAAAATCCTAAAGGTTTCCTAAACCTCCACTTAAACTATGATATATAAAGTTGCCAAAAAGAAAATATACAATAAAAATTTATGTCAAGATAGGAATGTAAACATTCCAACCATCATCCATAAACTTGAACACATCCCAAGTAAGCTCCAAAGATCCATAAGGAACTCTGTATCCAATTGTACAATGCTCATATTTCCTACATGATTAGATCAAAAACCACAAAACTAATATATTGCTGTCAGCGTCCATTCTAACACTTATCAGCGTTAAAAGAACCTGTGTCAGCGTTAGAAAAATAAAGTGGAAAACCTAATCTTGTACAAAGACTAATAACAGTATACATCATGTACACACTATACAATGACTTCAAAAGCACATTTAGGTGAGATTGATCATTCTAATATGTGACAATCCGTCAATTTGAGGTCGTTATTTTATTCTCAAATATTACTTATAATAATTATTTTATTGTTAGTTTATGAACTCACTCACTTTTGGGAAGAAATTAGGGTTTACGTCTTAAATTAGCATCGTCTACGTCTAAACCGGAAAGCTCTATGTTACATGTTTACCTTTACGTACTCCGTTTTTGTGACAGTCCGACATTTCAGGTAGTAACTTTGTTCTCGTATATTATTTTGAAATTTTATTTTTATGTTGGTACATGAACTCACATATTTACGGGATGAAAATAGGGCTTACGTGCATAATTTAACGTCTTTTACGTTTAAACCGGGAACCCTAGGTTTACGTATTTACGTTTTTGTTCTTCGTTTTTTATGAGAAAATTTTTATTATAATCGTTTTGTGTCATAGTTTCATAATTTGCAAAAACATTTTTCGTAAATCGACCCGAGGGCATGTAAATCGAGGAAACTAGAATCGAGGAGTACCCGTAAATTAATGGGAATGAAACAAGTTTACATTTGTCCCACCCCAATAATGGGCGGACACAATAAGGCTTAACACCCCTTTGTTGTCAAGTTTTGAGCAAGTATAGAGACACTTGTCTCATAACTTGTTCAAGGTACAAAACCTCACTTCTCACACACACTTCACATAACATACATGTGTAAGTAAAAATTTTAACCAAAATATCTCTTCTCTCTCTCTTTTGGCCGTCCATAACCACCACCACACCACCATATTCATCAAAATTTAACCTACAACATAATCTATAATCAACATATGTTGATGGCTACTTGAAAGGATATTGTTTGGAGGTGATTCTAACTTGTGAAAAGAAGTTTTCATGGAGTCCTAGGGATGATTTTCAAGAAGGTGTTCATACATTTGAAGATTTCAAAAAGTTCATTTGCTAAGTTAAAGATTTGGTGACAAGATCAAGCCTTGTTCATCCAAAATCTCAACCTTTTCATCATATTGGTTGGTATAAAGATCATTTTCTTTCTATCATCCTATTGTTTTTGTAAAATTACTTGTATATTTACTTCAAAATGTATATGTATGATGAAGATGAATGATGATCAATATATTGCATGGGGATTTTGTGTCACTAGATTAGGTTAAAAAGGCTAAAACTACAAGTAAAAGTTGATAAAATCTTAACTAAATAAGTAGGCTGTAATAAACAGTAACTTTCAATATTTTTACTTGATTAAATGGATCAGATTATTTGATATAATGATAGATAAATGATTTTTACATAAGTGGTGAATTGGCCACACAATGGAATGTTAAAAATGAGTAAGATATGGTCAAAACACTTTTGAGCTACTAATCTGACTGATCTGTTTTGGACGAATTATTACTAATATTTAGAAGCTGTTTTAGAATGAGCCATATAAAAGTTATTTGTATATCATATCATGTAGTTTACACAGTAAAAATTTGGGGTTCCAACTCCTTATAGAACTCAAAATATGGTAAAAATGGTGAACATGAAATTTTACATCAGATTTGACTATAAGGTATATAATATTAAAAGGCCACTTGAAGTAAAATACTATATAAAATAAGTATATAAAAGTAAATAAATGTAAATAAAAACTATAGACTATGTTTATATACTATAATAAGTAAATATTATATTTTATAAAAATAAACCTCAAATGTTTTCTAAACTACAAACTATATATAAAATTTACGCCTTTTTGGCTAAAATCGAAAGGGTGACGTTTTCGCCAAATAAAACTTAGATGGTCGGACTCGTCTAATGTAACATTTTTATAGAGCATATACTGATATGTAAACACATTAGACAAGTAAAAATCGATAAAACCGGAGCTTTGTAACTTATGGACCATAATGGGACAAATTAGCCTTGTTGGACCACTAGGTCCAACTAGTTTGGCTTAACACTATTGGACATACTCATGGGCTTAACCCACTTGGTCTTAACATATGAGTATAGTCCTGGTACTAAATAGATAAACGGACTAATAAAAAGATATTGGACTCTTAATGGGCCTATTGAGCCTTAACATAAACATGGGCTAAAACTAGTATGATTAGACTAAGTAACTAAATACTTAACAACTAATAATGTTGTATAAGGAAATAAAACCCTACTTGATCATCATGTTATGACATCATTACATATACATAACGAATTTTTATAAATATTATTCGACATAGTCTAAGATCGAGTATTATTTGTTTAGGTTTCCTTGATCGAGGCACGCACCGTACATCCTAATTGTCGATAACCCGCCTTTCCCAACCAACGTGAGTTCATAGCCTCGCACTCTTTTAAATGTTTTATGAAATGTTTTATAAACACATGAGGGAGATAACATGCTAGTCTTAATAAAAATAGAACACAAGTGGTCCCGATTGTATGCTTATTGATATGGACCCGATTGATTTGATGACCCAATGAATGATTGAAATGGATTATTATTAGTTAGATTATGTCACTATAAGTCCCATCAGCTTAAATTGTGAACTACTGGGAGTTGGTAGACGCTTATGCATATAACAATACTATTTGGGGAAGATAACCCTAGTTCGCGTATTGACGGCTGATCCCCGTTGTGTCACAATGATTGGCAACCGAATTTATGTATGAGAGTGGTATATTTAGCGTGATTTTTGTGACGACACGCTGTTTTAAATGGGCAAATGAATTCCGGTCTAGATACCCGATATATATAGTATAGAAAGGTAACAATGTCATGCGGCTTATAATAATCCGAAAATAATTATAGGACGTAGCACACGACTTATAGAACAAGAAATAGAGATGATGAAGAACAAGATTAAAACAAAGAATGGAATATTAGATTAGATTAAGAAGAATGAAGAAAGATATAAAGTAGGTGATTCTAGTGAGAGAAACTATGGAGAGTTTCTCTCTCTAGAACAAGAAGGAAAGAAAAAAATATTATGAGAGACACACCCACACAAATGAGGATGGTGTGCCTTTTATACTAAGGCTTACAAGGTTAGGAGACCTTCCTCATTTGTGTGTTTGGGACTAATTCCCGTTACATACATAACAATAACATAGAACTCTCGACACCGTTGAATAGCATTTTCCACGAACTTCGCAACGGTATATTATATGACCATCACTTTAAATACTTCTAACAATGTCCCCCTAAGGAGTGGTCATATGATATGTGACTTCACTTCTTTGACCATCACTTTAAATACTTCTAACAATCTCCCCCTAAGTGGTGGTCAAGTATTATGTGACTTCACTTCATTGTTGTTGCAAACTTTGAAGCTCGTTGTCTTGAGAGTTCTTTCATCATTCCTTTCATGACATGTGATTTTGGATCTTTTGTCTTTGCCTTGACTTGATCTTAAAATTTGCCATCTTGTGTTCTTGTGTCTTTCCCCACATACTCAGACTTTGATTTGATATGAAGCTTGTTAACAATCTCCCTTGATCATCAGAGTAGCGGAAGTGTTTGTCTTTAGATGTTATTGAGCTTTCTTCATTAACATGAGAATGTGGTCTTAAATTACGACTCTCGAGGATACGCCACCGTTTGCATTCCTCCGGTTTCCCGTTATACAATACGAATACTGTAACTGTGATTAGGTAAGTTCAAAGAACTTCCTTGACAGGGTTTTCGACTATGGTAGCCGTTCTCAATACTTGAATATCTCGAAAGATAGTTCATAGTAAAGAGTGAATCAAGCAGTTCCATTCTGCTGATTAAGTCGTCAATTCAATTTCTTGGAACAAGTTTGAATCAATTAAGAATCAGACCATTGTTGCTTTCTAGTTGACACAAGTTTGATTCAAATAGAATCTCACAAGTTACCTACCACAGTGCTGTTTGATGATGACACTGGAAGTATTTCCATTTGTCACTATAAATACTCAGGAGTATTACCCTGAATGTTCTGGCAAGATCATAAAGATATTTCGTCGAGACCTAGAACGAGTTTGAATCACACAAGAATCAAACCACTGTTGATTTCCAGTTGTATGTTCAATTCAATTGAATCTTACATATGACCTACCGCAGTGCTGTTTGATGTTAACACTGGAAGGATTTCCATTCATCATTGTGAATACTAGAGAGTATCACTCTGAATGTTCTAGCAATACCACAAGGATAGAGCGTAGGACTCTGTGAATTATCGCTTGTGTTCTATTGATGAACAACAATTGATATATGGAATAAGTGTCCTAATGAGATTTTATGATGAATCTCGTTGGCTCTAGACTCTATAAGTGCACGTTTATTTGGTGATCGGAGGATGGAGCAGATTGCCACAAATTCAATATCTACTATCTCGGAGTGAGAAAGTTGATAGAAATGCGTTGAACTCCGTGACAATAAAACAAACTTCTTTTAAGAGAAGCTTGAGTAGGTTGGGAGGGGTTGTGCATTGCATCACTGGGTCCATGATGCTTTTTCTTCAATACCAGAAATCATCAACATGATTCTGATAGTAGATGAAATGACCTGGTTTCTGCCTAAGTTGTATGGAGGGCTATTTTTCTTTGCACCCTTTATCCTTACATTTCTTTTTCATTCTTCAACCCCTTCAATGCTTACCAAGACGTCATAACTAGCACCTTGTTGTGATTGTTTCAGTGCTAGCTTAAGTTATTAGTCGGCATTATTCTCGTGCACTCAACTACTCCATCTTTCCTAAGGACTTCTAAGTTCTAATGGATTGTCCCTGGGAAGATCCCTCCGGTTCTGGTAGGATCATAGGACGAATACCTAACCACCTTTTGACACCAATATCGTTGTGAATAATTGTGTTGAAGGTATAGGTATCGTAACCAGAAAAACTTTCTAAATCACAAAAAATCGCTCCCCCTACACATGTGCATCAAAATGCGAAAGAATTTAAGTGAACATTTTGCACATGTTAGGACGAGAAAGCACTTATCTCTAAGATCTTATCCAACATAAAACATTTTGATCACATATTAATCACTATTCTCCTCCTCAAAAATTACATGTGATTGAAATTTTTGTGAAACTAGTGATGAAACAAGGAGAGAATAATGTTGCATGAAAGTTTGTAATCCCCCTCGAAAAGAAATTCTAATTAAAATAGGGGAGTATATGAGCACACAGTTTTAAAAGACCTTGAAAAATTATACTCAGACCCGAGAAAACTGAATTTCCCGTTGTTGAGGAAAAATGTACATAAATGAATATTTTCCTTGAGTTCATGAGCTTAAAACTTTTAATGTTTTAACATAAGCCCTTGACCAAAAAAAAAATAATTTCCCGTTGTTGAGGATAAGTCATAGACTTTCCTTTCTTTGGGGACCGGGTTATAGTCTGACATATGACTATAAGCCATTGTGTTGAGCTCAAAACTTTGAATGTTTTGTGACAAGCTCAACCCGTGATAGATTGGTCTACCCGTTATTAGGATAAGTTATCTTTAAAGATACACTCTCCTTTATTTGATTTTCGAGTTACAGTCTGACATTTAACTGTAAGTCGTGTACATGAGCTTAAAAACATGGAATATTTTTACCAGAAGCTCATGACCGAGAAAGTTTTATTTTCTCATTGTTAAGGATCAGTTATCATCCGTGATCAACTTTCCTTTCTTTGAGGCACGAGTCACAATCTGAGGTAATTGTAAATCATCTGAAGAAAAAGGAAATGACATGTTTTGAAGACATTTGAACTTTCATTCGAGCTATATGTACAGGTCCGGTCGTTATTGAGCGACATTTCTAGGCACGTCCATATTATCGAAATCGAAAGACATGTCGAGGAGAATATTTTTGGAATTTTTGAAAGATTTTTTCATTTTTTCATTTTGTTTTAATAGGTTTTATATTTTTGTATTTTGATTTTTTTCAATTTTTTCGAAAATAATCCAAAATAGACCTTTGTACAGCAGAAGGGGGTGATGTCGAATGTACAGAATTGGAACCCTTTGAAGAAATGGATTCAGAATCCGCTGAAGTACATGCAATGACAGAAGAAGAATTTGCACAAATACTAGCGTTAGGAGTAACAAATGCGTTTTCTACATTCAGAACACTCGCATTAGTGCTGGAGCAGGTGTCATCACTCTTCTCGATGGGAATCCACTTAAGACCAACTTCCTTGAAGATCCTACCCGTTGGTTTCCATTGAAGACTAGATCTAGGAGTAGTGTTCTCTTGCACAGCGGAAGACTTCTTAGGAGAGAAACTAGTTCCTGCATGGATCCGCTTTGAAGATTTCTTGTCATTTCTTTTCTTTTTGATGGGTGTGAATCTCCTTGTTTTCTTATAGGATTTTGCATTCTTTCTCTATGTGTGAAGGCACGAGAGTTTACCTCATAGAGGTATTGCAAAATGCAATGAGCATGGTTTCCATGGTGAATGCCCTTTTTGCACGTGGGGCATACATGGAGTTTGGGATTCTCAAAGTTCCTTGTGTACCTAGGTTTTACTGTCCATTCAGGCATCTTGTTCGATACACGACTACTCGTTGGTGGTTGCCAATTCCTAGGTTGCTGGTAAGGGATCCTATGTTTTGGTTGACAACCATTAGGAGTGTGTGGAACTCTAACAGTTGGTTGGTTACTAGGTGGTGAATACACAAGGTTTACTTTCTGAATGTTCGCTTTTGGCATACCCTTCCCTAGCTTTTTGGTTTGAATAACATCATTTGACCCTTTAGATTCCTTTGTGGGCGTAAGAATCACATGTTTGGGAGTACTCTTTGGAGTAGTGGAAGGTGCATTCACATGGTTGGGTTTAGCAAGAGTGGATTTTCTAAATGGTGGAACATAGGGTGATATGGTTGGTTTTGGAACAGCTTGTGTCACATCGGTATTAGGAGGTAACCTAGACACATTATAAGGCGATATTCCTAAGATAGATGGATTGGGCACTTTGTACGCATTTGGTTGTCTAACAACAGATTTTACAACCTTAGGTTCCACCGGTTTTCCACCCATCTTTCCAACCAGTTTCTTCAACTCAGATATAGCAATGTCTTTGTTTTGCAACAGTGTTTTCAAATCAGTAATTTCCATGCTCTTTTCATTCAATTCGCGAAATGATTCCGATAGTTTTACTTGCAAATTACTATCATCTGGAAGTTTTCCAACTTTATTTTGCAAAGAAAGTTCAAGAGAATGACAATGTTTCTGAAGAACATCATATCGATGTTGAAGAATCGTGAACTCTTTTTTATTAACATTTGTTGAAGGTCCACTGTCACGACATTCACCTCCTAACTGAGCTTGCAACCTTTCGATTGTTTGTTGCATTTCAGTGTAAGCTTTATCATATGAAAGTTTGTCATCCTTACATTCATCACATTTTTTGACATATTTATTCCAAAGATCGGTGAATTCGTTATCCTTTTTGATGACATAAGACTCCATTTTCTCTTTCATACGATCAAGCTCATTTTGGAGGGTTTCATTATCCGACACAGAGATGTTTACCGCAACGGGGTTACTCTCATCACAATCACCAATGTCACTTGCTTTCGAGAGACGTTCAAGATCACTTTCCAAAACTTTAATTCTATCAAGAGATGCATCAGCCTCCTTCGCCAAAGATTTAAAGTCTTCAACAAAGTTGGCTAGTTCTTTTAGAAAAGCGTTTTCAAGATTTCTCATCTTAGCATCAACTTGATTAATAAGCGGATTTATATCATTGTGAAGAATTTTCTGAACTTTAGAGTGAACGGGTGAAGTAAAGTTTCCTCCAGTTATTTTGGAATTAACAACACGTTTAATATGACAAAGTTATCTTTTAGCTCGTTTAGAAATCGGCGGGTGATACTCGGTTTAGGAAGGTCATCAGAAAATTCCTCACTTGGTAGCAAAAGCATTTCAGTACTTGTTTTAGATAGAACAAAAACAGTTGGAGGATTAACTTTCGGATAATAAACGGGTGTCACTTCTTTATCAATCTTTTTCATTCTTAAACGAGTCTCTATAGCAAAATCAGTAGTTTCCTCAGAATCATGCACACTAGGAGGATCATGCTCATCAGACAAGAGCACACTACAATTATATAGAGTTTGATTTGTGGCCTGAACTTGCTTAAGATATTCAGGATTGGGAGGAAGAGGACAACCTAAAGCCATTTTTTAACGGGTGTAATTAATCTCATTCACTTTTGGTGCGAGCATATTTATCGTTTGTATAGTTTGGCCGCGTTTTAACAAAAGGTTGTCTAATTCCTTAATCCTATCCTGCGCTTTGCAAAAATCCTCAAGAAGCCCATCTTCTCGAATTTTGAAATCATGTTTCAGCTTTTTTCGTTCTTCTTTTAAATACAAAATAATAGATTTTTCAGTTGAAAGTTGTTTATTAAGAGAGGTGATTTCATCATTCAGTTCGCTTATCTTTTTAGCACTACTTAAGTGTAAGGCATTTAATTTCTTAGTTGTGCATTTTTCTTGATAAACCGATGTAGCATGAGCTTGTTCAAGTTCCTTGATTTTAGCATGATGAATCTCAAAACTTTTCTCCCGTTACTTATATCCCGCAAGCTTAGTGGTCAGTTTAGCATTAGTTTCTCTAAACTTATTATTAACCACATTCGCATGAGCAACATCCTTGTCAAGCTTATCAAATAATGATTTATAATACGCATGCGTCTCGTCAAGAAGGGTTGTAGGTTGTGCTACTTGATTTCCACCAAGGTCCACACTGGCCGCATTAGGAATAATATTGCTATTATTCGTTTGAGCTCCGTGTGTCTCAGTGGAAGGCTCAAGTGACTCAGTATACTCTTCCTCCTAATTAGACATATTATATAACTCATTATCATTGGGACGTGGGTGTACCTCAGAGGAACCGTCTGAATCATACACAGGAGCTCTGTCAGGTTGAACTACCGATGTGGATGATTGCTGCGAATTAGCCATCAAGATGGAGTCGATAGTCACCTCTTCTTCCTCATCATATGTTGCTGTAGATGCCATGAGATCAAAATCTTCAGCTAGAAGTGGAATTCCTGTTTCTTCCTTTTGTGCTATAAGAAGCTAAGACTGGAGATGGGTAACATTCCTCTTCTTTCTTACATGGCTATCACGATGCTCAAAACTCGCAGCATCACTATCTTGTTGATAAGTCATAGTAGAAGTCGTGTGAAAAACAGGATCTCAATTCGTAGAAAGAGAGTGTTGGAGTGTCAACAAAATCAAACTTTGCCAAAATTTTCCAGCCCGACAAAAAAATTCCTCAGACCGACAAAACGGTAAGCCGAAAAAATTTTGAAACACTAAATTTTAAAATCGAGTTAGAAATAGCCAATAACTAGTAGGGAAAAAGTTTGAAAAAACAAATTTTTAATGAAAAATAAAACCTAAAAAATTGAAATTTGGCCTAAAAATTTGAATTTTGGTCCGAAAATTTGAATTTTTGGTCGAAAATTTTTTCGCATTGCCAAAATTTGAATATGAAGCTTAAATGGCCTAAAATGGTCTAGGAAAAAATAAATTTTACTTGGGTTTTCCCGCCAAAAAACTCTTTTTTTTCTTTTCTTTTTTTAATCTTCGTGTAAACTATGCTCCGAGACAAGTCTAGATATTGGCAAAGTCTAAAAATTACTCGAACAAGATTTAACTAAACAGATCGTAGTCCATGATCGAAGTCCTTGATCGTGGTCGTTGATGGTAACTAAAGATCGTAGTGGCAGATCGTAACCATTGATCGTACTCGTGATCATACTCACTTGATCGCATCCAATGATCGTACTCACGTGACCGTATCCAATGATCGTACTCAATTGATCGTACTCACTTGATCGTATCCAATGATCGTATCCAATGATCATATCCAATGATCGTATCCAATGATCGTATCCAATGATCGTACTCACTTGATCGTACTCACTTGATCGCACTCACTTGATCGCACTCACTTGATCGCACTCACTGGTGATCGTATCTAATGATCGTACTCAATTGATCTTACTAACTTGATCGCACTCACTTGATCGCACTCACTGGTGATTGTAGTCTATGATCGCACTTGATGATCGTAGTCTATGATCGTACTCACTTGATCATAGCCAGTGATCGTAGCCAGTTATCGTGATCTTGGATCGCAAGTAGAAACCCCCAGGGTTTATGCGATCGCAACAATCAAATCGTACTATGGAAACAAAGTTACCACTTTTCTCGAAAAGGACAAGAACACAAGAAGTTCGTGATTCGAAGCCTAAAAATGGATCAAACACCCAAAATTTTTGAGTTTTTAACCAAAGCAATGTACTCAAATCGCTATTACAACTACTCAGAAGATATATGAATCACGAAACAAAAGAAAAACACGGACAACACCCAAGAGCTATCCACGAATCCCTTGGCGAATGATACCACTTGTAGGACGTAGCACACGACTTATAGAACAAGAAATAGAGATGATGAAGAACAAGATTAAAACAAAGAATGGAATATTAGATTAGATGAAGAAGAAGGAAGAAAGATACAAAGTAGGTGATTCTAGTGAGAGAATATAAGGAGAGTTTCTCTCTCTAGAACAAGAAGGAAAGAAAAAAATATTATGAGAGACACACCCACACAAATGAGGATGATGTGCCTTTTATACTAAGGCTTACAAGGTTAGAAGGCCTTCCTCATTTGTGTGTTCGGAACTAATTCCTGTTACATACAGAACAATAACATAGAACTCTTGACACCGTTGAATAGCATTTTCCACGAACTTCGCAACGGTATATTATATGACCATCACTTTAAATACATCTAACAATAATAATGATAATGGTAACACTGAGGCTGCGGTCTCAGGAATAGTGTGATATATGATTTGAATTATAATATATTGCCTGACTAGCAATATGGGGTGTTATCTATTATTATATCCGTGTTCTGGTTTTACATAACTGTTTTATATAATGGTTTTTATTATTCTATAAACAACGTTATAAAACGTATTGAATGGTGTTGTTACGACAATGATTCTTATAAAATGTTTTTGGCCTAAGTTATGATTTACGACAATGATTCGTATAAATCTGTTTTTGGCCGATGTTATGGTATATGACCAAGTATTGCACAAAATGATTTTCGGTAATATTTATATACCGGTTTTATGTTAATGGTTATTATTAAACTCTATGGACTCGCTCAGCGTTTCGCTGACTTTTAACATGTTTTATCTCAAGTACTTGAAGGTAATTCTCGGGAAGACAACAAGAGTTAATGGCCCGCATTTAAATAAAAATTTCCATTCAACTGTTTTGTAAATTTGTAAGACATACTTTGACCTGAGGACCTATGTAATTTGATATTTATGAATGGAAAATGCTTTCTTATTAAACGACGCGATTTTTAAGCGTTGTCTATGATTTGAGTAATGTGTTATCCCGTAACACCAACGACTATTCCGCTGATTCGAAATGTGAGTATTTGCGGGTGTTACAGTTTGGTACCAGAGCTCTCGTTATAGAGAACGAAAGATTTTTAAAACCAAGGTTTTGAATAATACATTTCAAAAAACATTTAACTATAAATATTTTTAAATAAATATTTTGAGTAAAATGTTAAAAAATCTTTTGACTATAACCGTGCCAAAGAATTCCCGAGTTACCGACAAGGCCAGACTGATAAGTGTTATTTTAATATATATATATATATATATATATATATATATATATATATATATATATATATATATATATATATATATATATATATATATATATATATATATATATATATATATATATATATATATATATATATATATATATATATATATATATATATATATATATATATATATATATATATATATATATATATATATATATATAATTTGGATTATATATATGTTCTAATTTGATTACATGATTGTTTAATGATTATTCTAATACTTATATGAGATAGTTATACGACGTAAATTGTCACAAGGAACCCTAACTCTCCTAGCAAATCAGTCGAAGCTATTTTTGTAGGAATTCTAGCTATTCCAGATCTAAACCAAGTTGTGGATGTTTATGATCCCAACGAAATGGTTGATATTCCAAGAAATGTTGATATTAGTTGATTGTGATATTGAAGATGAATGGTCGAGATTAAATCTGATATCGATGTCATGACGATCTTTCCTTATAGAGTGGAGTTTGAAAAAACCTCACCACCTAGAAATGTGTCATCTGATTCGGTGTCACCTAATTCTTAAATTTGAAATCGAAAAAGGTAAATGTTGCACTTGAGGCTGTCATTGGAACCCTTACCCAAAGGGATTATGCCACTTGTACCTTTCCGAGAAATCTAATTGAATGTGTGAGTCATTTCCTGCTCGTGACTCACTTGATAATTGTTTCTATAGGAGCTATAGAATTGTAAATTAAGTGTTGTTCATGTCGAGCTTTTATTGCCTTTCCTAAGCCGAAGAATAAGGTTGAAAGTAATGGAGAATGAGGTAGGATGTCGCATTGAGTATAAGTTGGTTGAATTATAAAGTTTTAAATGATTGTTGATTCGTGTTAAGGGTTGTTACTAGGCCATTGTCTAATGACGAGGATGCCCAGTGTCCAAGAAATAAATTGAAGAAATCTTCTTTTGAATTGGGACCGATGGATCTTTCGGGACACGTGGAACGCCTAATGACTCTTGTAGATTAGTATTCGTTGTGGTATCTTTTAAAATCACTAACTTAACGGAGATATCAATTGGTAGATTGAGTCCTTGGAATTGTATAACATTACATGATGACATGTAATGTGTGACGAGACAACTTTTGACTTGTTTATGATTAATGAAAAGACTATCTTCGATTGCTAAACTCTACATGTATCGATGTTATCTATCTTTTCTTGCTTCTTCCTAATGTTCGCATTAGTGATACAACCATTGAACGAGTACTCAACTCGATTTAAGTTGCATTGTGAATTATTCTTTCGTATTCCGGAGTGCCATCGATGTCATGAACCTCATGATTATTTGGCTAAGCTCATTTCCTACCTTATCGTAATTAGTTCTTGGTGAACAACTTTTCATCACTCTTTTGCAGATCACTCATTGTTTTTGTAAGTAATGCAATACCATCTGGGGAAAATATGAAATTCTTATTTTCATATGAGTTATTTAAATCGGTACTATTAGGTAATTACTATCGAAATAAAGTTTTTTATTAAACATCTTGTAAATGGAAATGCTTTTATAATGATGAACATTTCGGTAAAATCATTTTTATTTTTATTTCATAATTAAACATGAATATATATTTTAAACATGATGACAACATTTTAACGAACTGAGTATTGCATCGTTAATCCTAAGTTGTACATAGAAGCACGCCTACGTATAATTTGGAAGGGACCATGCAATGCTGATTAGTAGTCACCATGAAGTTGTTAATAAACACTACATTTTTCTTTGTAAATGTGAAAGATTAAAGTTTTATGAGATCTGCAAGAAGTGCAAAAATAGGGACATATTGTTAGGGACACCTACATATGTGACCGTACTATTTTTCTGAATCGAATTTACTCATATGTGGATATTATCTTATTTGACAATTGACATCCCATTCTTGCTCAATTCTCTCATGGCAAGATTCTTTGGAAACTTTTCTAATTATCGAGTGCTGATATCCGACTGGGTGTATCGATGTTCCTATCATTTCTTTTGATTAGATAATATTTTAATGACATGGGTAACGATCCCAGGTGCCTTGGGATGCGTAAACAAATCATGAAAACATGGAATATATCCATATTCGTTAATATTTTCGTCTTTATCTGATTTAAAATTCTCTCGCGTAAATCATGCTTTGACCTTACTCTTTTATTAATAGCTATGTCTCAAGATATCCTTGAATTATGAAAGATTATTCTTAGCTTTTGGTTAATAGAAAAGTAGTGAGCACCAATAAGATTCAAAAAGGATGTATACTTAGCCTCCTAAGTAGTTCTTGTCTTAACAACGGTAATAAAACTGGAAAGATGGTGGTGTCATTAGGATGGAATCATTGTTATGACGTGATGTCATTGTCTTAATTGATGGGAGCACGGGTAGAATTCCCCTAAAAGATAAGATGTTAATTATCAAAGATGATCTAAATAAATCCCGATGGGTGATCGTATCCTGCATTTAGGCTTGAAATTATACCATGAATGGTTGTGAACCAGTCATAGATCTTGTAATATAGAAAGAACCTAAGGTGAATTTATTAAAAGATGTCCCTATTATCTAAGACTTTCGGAGGTATTTCCTGAAAATTTACCTGGACCCTCGCCATTAAGGCAAGTTAAATTTGGTATTGATTATATTCCCGGTGCTGCACCTGTGGCATGTGCACCATACGTCAGCACCATTTGAATCAAAAGATTTACCGTGTAACTAAGAGAGTTGTTGGAGAAAGCTTTTACCATATCGGGCTTGTCATCGTGGAGAGCTACGGTATTATCATTCCATATATTCATTGATTACCGTGAACTAAATAAATTGACGAAAAAAATTGATATCCATTACCCAAGATGAAATATTTGTTCGATCATTTACTAGGCTCTAGCATATATTCAAAAATTTAATCGACGATCTGGTTGTTATCAACTTTGCGTCCGCAAGGATGATATTCCAAATACTACGTCCAGAACTCGTAATGGACATTATGAGTTTCATGTGATACCGTTTGGATTGACCAATGCACATGTGGCATTCATGAATTTGATGAATAGTGTGTGTAAGCCGTGTCTCTTTAAATTCATGCCTGTTATTATCATGGACCATCTGCTTGTTTCTAAGAATAAGAAGGAGCTTAGTTATCATTTGTAGACTACCATGAGCTAGCCGAGCAGCGAAAACCTGTACCCCGTGTATTTATCATGTGATTTAAGGCTTGATCCTTTACATTCTTTGATCGTGTGATTAATGGTAGTGGAATCTATGTTGACTCTTCAAAGATCAGAGCCATTAAGGCTTTGGGTTATACCAAAAAGGAAGTGTGAAGATGTTTTGATAGATATTTATTGAAGGATTATTAAGGAATTATTCTCTCATACTCAGATCATTTAACTAAACTCCCTTAGGGGTAGATGTTTGTGTATACCTCAAGACAACCTAGGAGGAATTGAGGAAACCATTTAAACCATGACTTGGAATTTGGAGCAACATTTTTTGCTCTTCAACTAAGAAAATTTTGACCAAAGTTAAACAAAGATTTTTCGAACATTTACGGATCATGTTAATTATTCTCGATAAATCAACGAAGATCGTGTTAACTACAGTTAAATTTATTTTGAACATTTTTTTTATAATTGGACGAACTGAGAAATTTAAAAAATTTACGTTTACGTATCATAAATTAAATATTTATTATTTAATTACTTGTAATATTTAACGATGCTTTAAACGTCGGACTGGGCAAAACTAATAAATATAATAGTTGAGACAAAACTAAAACTTAGAAAATATGAAGAAAGAATTTCTGAGTGATTATGGTCATGATATTTATTTCATCGGGGAAGGTGAATGTAGTTACTGACGCATTATGTAGAAAGGATAAAGAACCAATTAGGATGGGTTCCTTAGTATTTACCGTGCAGAATAATTTGCCTGAGCAATTTACAAATAGTCGATGCTTGTAAGAAGGATAATATATATGATGAAGGGTTTCGCGGCTAATGAGAACCATTAGAGATGGGAGCCGATGGTGTTAAGTGTTTAAAAGGTCGTTTGTGGTTGCCTGAATATGGAGGATTTCGAGATTTAGTCATGAAGGAATCTCATAAGTCTAAGTATTCTAATCATTCCGTTTCTGATACAATGTATTTTGATCTGGACGAGTTGTACTGTAGGACGAACATGAAAGCCGACATCACCACATACGTTAATAAATATCTAACTTTTGCGAAGGTCAAGGCTGAGCACCAAAATCCATCAGGATTACTTCTACAGCTTATTATTCCTGTTTGGAAGTGGGATAGAATCACCATGGATTTTATCACAAATCTTCCAAGGTCATCATCTGGATTTGATTCGATTTGGGTCATCGTCTAAAGACTGACCAAATCTGCTCATATCATTCCAATTAATGATAGGTTCTCGATGGAAAGTTGACTCGACTGGAGTTGTGTAAGCATAGTGTGCCTGTATCGATCATCTCTATCAAGATACTTGCTTCTCATCGAATTTCTTGAGATCCCCTCAGAAGTCATTGGGAACGAATCTTGATGGGAGTACTGCTTACCACCTCGAGGGGACAAGGTGAAGGAATGATAAAGACACTAGAAGTCTTGATTTGTGCCTATGTGATTGACATTTGGAAGTGTCAAGGATGAGCATTTACCTTTGGATAGGTTATCATTGATAATTATCGCATTAGGATTGAGACCGAACCTTGTGAGGATCTATATAAAGAAAAGTTTAAGAGCACCTGTAAGTGGGAGTTGGGATGAAGATACCCGATCCGCGAGACCTAAAATGATTATGGAAGTTGAAATCTGATTATTGACTGCCGGTAGTGGGCAGGAGCTTAGGTGAATATGAAATGTAGATCTTGATGTGCAGGATGGGTAGCAAAGTTATGCCGAGAATTTTCATCGTGGAAAAGTGAATTGATGATCTGAAACATCGTGGGAAGCTAAGTCCCCGTTGTATGGGACCATGGAGACAATTTAAAGAGTTGGTCTGAGAGGCATATAAGCTAGACTACCATAGGACTTCAAGGGCTGCATGAAATATGTTCTGTATTTTGAACTTGATAAAATGTCTGTCAAGTGAAAATCTGATTATTTCTTAATGAAGTTTGGGTCTGTGAAAAGTTGCATTCATCGAAAACCCGTGGACATCATGTAAAGAGAAAGTATGTCAACTTAAGCATGATCGTATTCCCATAGTTATGTTTGATGAAACTCGCGTATTATAATGAATTACGCTTGAGAGAAAAGACCAAATGTGGAGCAAATGCTCACTTGTCTTTAACTCTATAACAAGCGAGTAGTAAGATGAATTGATCTTTGAGCACAAAGATCCTCTATAGGGGGAAATGTTGTGACAATTCGTCAATTTGAGGTCGTTATTTTATTCTCAAATATTACTTATAATCATTAATTTATTGTTAGTTTATGAACTCGCTCACTTTTGAGAAGAAATTAGGGTTTACGTCTTAAATTAGCATCGTCTACGTCTAAACCGGTAAGCTCTATGTTACGTGTTTACGTTTACGTACTCCGTTTTTGTGACAGTCCGACATTTCAGGTAGTAAATTTGTTCTCGTATATTATTTTGAAATTTTATTTTTATGTTGGTACATGAACTCACATATTTACGGGATGAAATTAGGGCTTACGTGCATAATTTTACGTCTTTTACGTTTAAATCGGGAACCCTAGGTTTACGTATTTACGCTTTTGTGCTCTGTTTTTTATGAGACAATTTTTATTAGAATCGTTTTGTGCCGTAGTTTCATAATTTACAAAAACGTTTCTCGTAAATCGACCCGAGGGCACATAAATCGAGGAAACTAGAATTAAGGAGTACCCGTAAAATAATGGGGATGAAACAAGTTTACACTTGTCCCACCCTCATAATGAGCGGACACAACAAGGCTTAACACCCCTTTGTTGTCAAGTTTAGAGCAAGTATAGAGACACTTGTCTCATAACTTGTTCAAGGTAAAAAAAACCTCACTTCTCACACACACTTCACATAACATACATGTGTAAGTAAAAAGTTTAACCAAAATCTCTCTTCTCTCTCTCTTTTGGCTGTCCATAACCACCACCACACCACCATATTCATCAAAATTTAACCTACAACATAATCTATAATCAACATATGTTGATGGCTACTTGAAAGGAGATTGTTTGGAGGTGATTATAACTTGTCAATAGAAGTTTTTATGGAGTCCTAAGGCTGATTTTCAAGAAGGTGTTCATACATTTGAAGATTTAAAAAAGTTCATTTGCTAAGTTAAAGATTTGGTGACAAGATCAAGCCTTGTTCATCCAAAATCTCAACTTTTTCATCATATTGGTTGGTATAAAGATCATTTTCTTTCTATCATCCTATCATTTTTATAAAATTACTTGTATATTTAATTCAAAATGTATATGTATGATGATGATGAATGATGATCAATATATTGCATGGGGATTTTGTATCACTAGATTAGGTTAAAAAGGCTAATACTACAAGTAAAAGTTGATAAAATCTTAACTAAATAAGTAGGCTGTAATAAATAGTAACTTTCAATATTTTTACTAGATTAAATGGATTAGATTATTTGATATAATGCTAGATATATGATTTTTACATAAGTGGTGAATTGACCACACAATGGAATGTTAAAAATGAGTAAGATATGACCAAAACACTTTTAAGGTACTAATCTGACTGATCTGTTGTGGACGAATTATTACTAATATTTAGATGCTATTTGAGAAGGAGCCATAGTAGAGTTATTTGTATAGCATATCATGTAGTTTATACAGTAAAAATTTGGGGTTCCAACTCCTTGTAGAACTCAAGATATGGTAAAAATGGTGAACATGAGATTTTACATCAGATTTAACTATAAGGTATATAATATTAAAAGGCCACTTGATGTAAAATACTATATAAAATAAGTATAAAAAAGTAAATAAATGTAAATAACTACTATAGAATATGTTTATATACAATAATAAGAAAATATTACATTTTATAAAAATAAAACTCAAATGTTTTCTAAACTACAAACTATATATAAATTTTACGTCTTTTAGGCTAAAACCGAAAGGGTGGCGTTTTCGCCAAATAAAACTTAGATGGTCGGACCCGTCTAATGTAACATTTTTATAGAGCATATACTGATATGTAAACACATTTGACAAGTAAAATCGACAAAACTCGAGCTTTGTAACTTACGGACCATAATGGGCCAAATTAGCCTTGTTGGACCACTAGGCCCAACTAGTTTGGCTTAACACTATTGGACTTACTCATGGGCTTAACCCACTTAGGCCCAACATATGAGTATAGGCCTGGTCCTAAATAGATAAATGGACTAATAAAAATATATTAGAGTCTTAATGGGCCTATTGGGCCTTAACATACACATGGGCTAAAACTAGTATGATTAGACTAAGTAACTAAATACTTAGCAACTAATAATGTTGTATAAGGAAATAAAACCCCACTTGTTCATCATGTTATGTCATCATTACATATACATAAGATATTTTTATAAATATTATTCGACATAGTCTAAAATCGAGTATTATTTGTTTAGGTTTTCGTGATCGAGGCACGCACCGTACATCCTAATTGCCGATAACCCGCCTTTCCCAACCAACGTGAGTTCATAGCCTCGCACGCTTTTAAATGTTTTATGAAATGTTTTATAAACCCGCGCGGGATATAACATGCTAGTCTTAATAAAAATAGAACACAAGTGGTCCCGATTGTATGCTTATTGATATGGACCCGATTGATTTGATGACCCAATGAATGATTGAAATGGATTATTATTAGTTAGATTATGTCACTGTAAGTCCCATTAGCATGAATTGTGAACTACCGCGAGTTGGTAGACGCTTATGCATATAATAGTACTATTTGGGGAAGATCACCCCAGTTCGCATATTGACGGCTGATCCCCGTTGTGTCACATTGATTGGAAAGTGAATTTATGTATGAGAGTGGTATATTTAGCGTGATTTTTGTGACAACACGCTGTTTTAAATGGGCAAATGAATTCCGGGCTAGCTACCCGATATATATAGTATAGAAAGGTAACAATGTCATGCGGCTTATAATAATCCGATAATAATAATGATAATGGTAACACTGAGGCTGCAATCTTAGGAATAGTGTATGATATATGATTTGAATTATAATATATTACCTGACTAGCAATATGGGGTCTTATCTATTATTATACATGTGTTCTGGTTTTACATAACAGTTTTATATAACGGTTTTTATTATTCTATAAACAACGTTATAAAACGTATTGAATGGTGCTGTTACGACAATGATTCGTATAAAATGTTTTTGGCCTAAGTTATGATTTACAACAATGATTCGTATAAAACTGTTTTTGGCCGATGTTATGGTCTACGACCAAGTATTGCACAAAATGCTTTTCGGTAATGATTATATACCTGTTTTATGTTAATGGTTATTATTAAACTCTATGGACTCGCTCAGCGTTTCGCTAACTTTTAACATGTTTTATCTCAGGTACTTGAAGGTAATTCTCGGGAAGACAACAAGAGTTTATGGCCCGCATTTAAATAAAAATTTCCATTCAAATGTTTTGTAGATTTGTAAGACATATTTTGACCTGAGGACCTATGTAATTTGATATTTATGAATGGAAAATGCTTTGTTATTAAACGAAGCGATTTTTAAGCTGTCTATGATTGAGTAATGTGCTATCCCGTAACACCAACGAATCTTCCACTGATTCGAAATGTGATTATTTAGGGGTGTTACACAATACTTGTTACCAAGTATTGGAACCTCCCAACATCAAAAGGTTTAGTTAAAAGATCAGTCACATTTTCTTCTGTGTCTACCCTATCTGGATGTATTAAACCTTTTTCAAAACAATCTCTTATAAAATGATGTCTAATGTCTATGTGTTTTGTCTTAGAGTGATGTACAGGATTCTTAATAATGTATAATGTATTGTTATTATCTACAAATATCTTGGTATGCATAAAATTATACCCATAATCCAACAGTTGGTTTTGTATCCCTAGAACTTGTCCACAACAAGCAGTTGCTGCAACATATTTTGCTTCAGTTGTAGATGTGGCCACCACTGTTTGTTTCTTGCATTGACAAGATATCAATCTGCTCCTAAGAAATTGGCATCCACCAGTTGTGGACTTCCTATCAAACTTGTCACCTCCATAGTTACTGTCTGAATAACCAATAATCTCCAGTGGAGAATCCTATGGATACCATAATCCCAAGGTGGGATAGCACTAAGGTATCTAAAGATTCTTTTGACAGCATGAAGATGACACTCTTTGGGAGTCACTTGATGGTGTGCACATGCACACACAGCAAACATGATGTCAGGTCTAGAAGTTGTAAGATATATCAATGATCCAATCATTAATCTATAATGCCTGACATCCACCTCTTTTCCATCTCCAGTCTCTCCCCAAGGGTGTTCCCTATCCATGGGTGTGCTAGCCCGTTTTTCATGTGGAGAAAAACCAAACTTCTTCAAGATTTCTGCTACATACTTGTCTTGAGAGATAAAGATACCATCTTCTTTCTATTTGACTTGTAAACCTAAAAAGAAGTTCATCTCTCCCATTGCACTCATCTTGAACTTGTCTGTCATGAGCTTGGAAAAGTCTTCACTCATCTTTGGACTTGATGAACCAAAGTTGATATCATCCACATAAACCTGAACAAGTAGAAAGTCCTTACCAATCTTCTTGGTAAATAAGGTATGGTCTATGGTGCCCCTTTTAAACCCATTTTCCACCAGATATGTGGACAATGTTCCATACCATGCTCTTAGGGCTTGATGAAGTCCATACATTGCTTTCTTCACCCTATACACTTTGTCTAGATGTTATGGATCTTCAAAACCAGGAGGTTGCATCACATAAACCTCCTCTACAATAGTGCATAAAGAAAGGCACTCTTCACATCCATTTGATAAACTATGAAACCCATGCAAGAAGCATAGGCTAGGAAAATCCTTATTGCTTCAATCCTTGTAACAGGTGAAAAAACCTCTTCATAGTCTATTCCCTCTTATTGTGTATATCCTTGAGCAACTAAACATACCTTGTTTCTGACCATAATGCCTCGTTCATCTTTCTTGTTTCTAAGAACCCAACACGTCCCAATAGGTCTTACATATTTTGGAAAATCCACTAACTCCCAAACATCTTGAATTGCAAACTGGTGAAGCTCATCATGCATTGTTCCCACCCAACTTGGTTCTTTGAGAGCATCAAAAATCTTCTTGGGTTCCTGTTGTGACAGAAAACAAGAAAACAAACATGTCTGTACAAGAGGGGTATCAACCTTCTTGTGGATATTGGCAATGAAACCTCCTTGAGTCTGATGAGACCTTCTTGTTTGAACAAGAGACAAAACATTACCAATGATTAGAGAAGGAGGATGATTTTTTTATAGTAGTTGTAAGTGTTCCTCCTTCTATAAGTGTGTTGTCTTCAATCTCAGTCTCTATGTTGCCAATATCATCTTCATATCCACTTCCCACCTTACTAGAATGAACCTCTTCATGAACTATGAAAGGTCCACCTTGTTCAAAAGTATTGGAAGAGAATAAATGGTCAAATGGGTTTTCAGCGTTTGAGCCATCAACGCCTGAATTTGACCTGTCAGCGTCAGATTTGCCTTTATCAGCGCTTGAAGATTCATGCATGTTTTCATCAACTGGCTATTCTTGTGGACCTACTTCCTCCTTATCAGTAGCAGCAGCTTGTGCAAATCCATCAGTCCATATAGGAATGGTAACATACTCAAGTATGTGGTCTGATTTGACTGCATGTGATCCTTTATCCTTGTCAACCTGTTTACCTGCAATTTCAACAATAGGTTCTTCCACAACATTGGAATCCTTTTATGTCTGGATTAGTAACAGGCATATAATTCAAGGTTCTAGATAAAGGTTCTAGATCAAAGAACCAATTTAGTCCACTCTCAGGATCACTAGGTTTACTCTTTAAAAACTTAACATGTACTTTTTCAAGTATACGTTTTTCTTTCTTATTGTAAACCCTATATCCTTTGCTCTGCACTGAATAACCCATAAAGTAGCCTTCATCACCTTTAGCACTAAACTTTCCTAAGGCATCACTAGTATCCAGTATCACTACATGACATCCAAAGGGTTTAAGAAACCCTATATTGGGCTTCCTATTCCAAAATAGCTCATAAGGTGTCTTGTTATGGATTTTGTTGACCAATGCTCTATCCTGATCATAACAGGCTGTATTCACAGCCTCAGCCTAAAAAGCAATGGGAAAGTGAGCATCAGTCAACATTGTCCTAGCTGTTTCTATGAGTGTTCTATTCTTCCTTTCAGCCACCCCATTCTGTTGTGGGGTTCTAGCTATGCTAAACTTCCTAGTAATCCCTTTATTAACACAAAAGGCATCTAACAATTGGTTTCTAAACTCACCACCATTACCACTTCTAATAATTTTAACCTCATTCCATGTCTTCTTTTCAATTTGGGTAATAAAGTTAATCAAAACAGTGGTAGTTTCACTTTTTAAGGCCAAAAGGAAAGTACAAGTAAATCTAGAAAAACCATCAGTTATGACATAACAATAGGATTTACCATTCAAACTTTCTATATTAGTTGGGCCAAATAAGTCTATATGCAGCAAAGAAAGTGGTTTAGAACTAGAGTGCACAAGTTTAGACTTAAATGAGACTTTGTGTTGTATGCCTTTAAGACATGCAACACAAGAATGATCATTGTGGAAAGCTTTTAAGGTCAAACCATCAACTAAATCATGTCTCACAAGTCTATTGATGTTCTTAAAGTTTATGTGCCCTAACCTTCTGTGCTATAGATTACTTTCATCGACTGAAGCTTTAGCATATAGACATGACAAATTGTTATTCATCCTAATTCCATTAAGATATACATTATAAATGTCCTTATGCCTAGGTGTTATATAGTTAATAAACTTCTCATTAGGCATCTTAAAGTCTTTTCTTAACACCAAGCATTTAGTATCAGTGAAAAGAACCTTATTCTTATTGTCACAAACTTGTGACACACTAAACAAATTATAATCAAGTTGTTTTACCAGAAATACGTTTTTAAAACAAAAACTATTGGTGATAAGAGTGCCTTTGCCAGAAATTGTACCATATCCTCCTCCAAAGTACACTTTGTCACCATCTTTAATGGGGGTAAAGTTAGTCAAATAATCTTCCTTCCCCGTCATGTGCCTTGAGCATCCACTATCCCAATATCCATAGTCATTTACCTGCTTTTGAATGCCCTGCACATAAAGAAAACAAATTAGTTTTCTTTGGGAACCCAAGCCTATGCATACTCGGATTCATTTGGTTGTTCAACAAGAACAAATTTAGTCCTTATAACAACCCCTTGTTCATCCCTTTGGTTTAGTTATGACCTTTGAAATATAATGAAATCTGTTACATGTCATAGAAATCCCATCAGTATTAGGATTTTGGTCTTGTTTGGGTCTCCATGTCAAACTAGAAGAAGATTTAGACCCCTTTCCCTTAGGCTGTAAATACATATTATTACTTGGTCTAACAACGTCGGAAACGTTCCTGTCAACGTTAAATTTGCTCTTGTAAGCGCTGAATTTGTACTTATCAACGCCCAAATTAGGGTTTGTTATAGGAACCCATTGTCTGTTAGACCATGTATTTGTCTTTTGAAAGGGCCTTTGTCCATGTGTATTTGTCCATTTAGTAAAGAATGGAGCTGGTCTAGTAACCTGTGGACTTGTTTGGACATTAGGTCTGGGTTTGACCATGTTTGACTTATTGTTAGCGTTGACTTTTAAAGCACTGACACATTTATAGGCTAAATGAGAAAAACTCCCACATATATAACAAGCTTTTCTAGACATAACCTTAGGTCTAGATTGAAAGAATCCTGTCCCATTAACACTAGCTTGGCTTTGTGGTGACCTAGGTTTTCTATACATTTAAGCATACTTAACACTAGGTTTTCTATCAATAGATGAGCCAAGGTCAACAGGTTTTCCAGAAGTAGGGTTGTCACAGTTATGGGTGTAGACTCAAGTGGACTCTCACTAAGCATTCTACCTTTAACAAACAATGTAGGATTAGCTTTCTTCCATTGTTCCAGGTCAGTCACTTTCTGCTTATACTCCTCTACTGGGGTAAGAATTCTTGGTGGAGGAATGAATTCCTTTTCTTGGAGTTCTGGAATACAAGTCCAAGACAAATCCTTTCTCAGGACACCATGAATGTTTCCAGCAGGTGGAGGAGTGTTAGTATAATCTTTCATCCCAATCCCAGACATAACCTTAGAGTCTCTTTGTTTACTGACACACTTTTCTAGGGTTTGACTTGCTTTATCAAAAAATTTAATTCTAAGCCCTAAATTCTCTTTATCCTTAATGGCCTCATCTAACATAAGATGTACTTCTCCTTTGGATCTCATCAGAATATCCCTAAGTTCAACACTAACTTTGAGGTCTTGAGACAAGACATTAATTTGATCTTTTAGGTCAAATTCCATTTTCTTATATTCTTCTACAGTCTTTTCAGTTTGAACAAGTGACATTTGATAATTATTTAGCTTGCACTTTTCATAAAAAACATATGATTTTAACTTTAAAATTTCTTTGTTAAGCTTTTCAGTGTTTAAACGACAGCCTTTACTACAGTAAGCATCATCATATACCTCATTATCTGATGAAGACGAGGAATGTCCCATAAGAGCAAAGTGAACATGCTCTTCTTCTTCCTTCTCTGCAATCAAGGCCTTATTCTCTTCCACATCCTTTGCCAAGAAGCTACAGTCCCATCCAACATCATTAATGTCTTGCATGGCGACCATAGCCTTTGTGTCTCCAACCTTGATGACTTGGCTTGAAGGCTTTCCAGCATCAGATCTTCTTGGAGATCTGCATTCCCTCATAAAGTGACTCATCCTATGGCATTTGTAACACTTAACCTTAGATTTATCAAACTCAACAGTGTCTTTAGCATTGAAGATCATCTTGTTTCTAAACCTCCTATTCCATCTGTTGGCCCTTATGCTTGCAAGTGCCATATTCCATTTAATATCCATTTCTTCCAAATTCTCCTCACTGATTTGCTCAAGGTCCTCATAAGTAATCATTGAACCATTGGGAAATGCATCAATGTATGCACACACTGTGTCAAGATCAATACCAGCAGGTTTAATGCTTGGTGAGTCAACATTCTATGTATCAGTGCCTGAATATGAAGCGCTGACAAAGGTTGATCCACCGCTGACACAAGGTGATCCAGTAACAGGATGCACATATGATTCTCTCTTATCAACTTGAGCTTCACTATGTGAGATGAAAGCCATGTTTCCAAAGGTAGATTTGCTTCCATTATCCAACAAGATTTCATTCTCTACAATCTTTAGCTTATTGTAGACGTCATCAAAAGTAGAACTTTTGTGGGCATTGGTAGCAATGATAGACCTAGCTTCAATTTTCCATGCATCACCAAGACTTTTAAGGAAAGTAGTAATGATATCAGCATCATTGTACTCTGTTCCCATAAAGGACAATTCGCTAGTGATGTCTAGAAGCCTTCTTCTTACCTCACTTAGCTTCTCATTGGGAAGAGCCTTAAACACAACATACTCATGCAAAAGTTGTTTCTTCTTTTCTAGGGCAGTATCATCATTACCACCATAGTTGACTTAAAGAGCTGCCCAAAGTTCTTTGGCAGACTCAAAGCTCCTATACTTATGCTGATTATTTGGACCCAAAGAAAGTTTAAGAATGCTCAAGGTCTTCACGTCATTCCTTCTTTTGGCTATATCTGCAGTTGAGATAGCTCTTCCATCTTCTGGTTTTTCTCTACGCTCTTCAGTAGTAGAACCATTGTTAGTCCTTGCTGCAATAGCAGCAGTAACCCTAGCTGCTTTATCGACTGTGTTTCCATATTCTATAATTTCCCAAAGAGTGTGATCATGAATTTGAAGGTATTGTTCAAAATTGAACTTCCATTGTTCAAAGTTGTCAGGATCAAGCATAGGTATTTTTAGGTTGTGGTTTAATGAGGAAGAAGATTCTGTAGCAGACATCTTTTTTGGTTTTAGGGTTTCGTTGTTTTTAGGGTTTACTTTTCTTCTAGATTAAAGTTCCTCAACAAGCTCTGATACCACTTGTTGATCCCAAACTTAGATCGATTAGCTTTCTGTTAACGAGATTGAACCAAGTTAAGCACTTAGAGAAACTTTTTTGTTGAATGAACAATCCAAGTGTTATGTGGAATTAACACTTGAATAAAGAACAAGTAAAACAAGTAAAACAATCTTTCACTTTTGATTGAACAAGCTTGATTACAATGAAAGTCGAATACTGAATAATGTGTATTTTCTATAAACCCTACGACCTCCTTTTATAACATAAGAAGTCGTGTACAATGGATAACCTATCAACTATTTTAGGAAAAGATAAATATAGAAAATACAATATTTGAGTACATTTTTTCTTCAAATAACAAACGTGTTGACTAAGTTTTACTATCAGTGCTTGGACTTCTTCTTATCAGCGCTTGGATACTTGTTGTCAATGCTTGATCTGTCAGCGCTTGATTTCTTCCTATCAGCGTCCAATTAACTCTTGTCAGCGTCAAAGTATCTTGGCTAATTTTATTCCCATCAATAATAGATTTTTCTTGGAAAACCAATTTTGGAACTAGAACACTTGAAATTGAAAAGACTTTGCAAAAATTAACAAAATTAAAGAAGCCAATCCTATAAGCTTGGTTGTCAAACAAGCTTTTAGGCAGCTCTTTTGATTTTGGTTCTTAAAGACTTAACCAAAATTACTGGAAAAGGCTTTAATAAAACTCGGATTTAAGTGACAAGAAAGACTAAACTTAAACTAAAACAAGAATAGTAAATGGAACTCAAATTTTTATTAATTAAAAAACAAACTTTCATTTAATTTTGAAAAATTACAAAGAGGCCGGAACAAAAAATGAACTAGGAGCCTAATGCCTTATATAGTGGCGTAGAGTTGGTTTTAAAATTCAAGGAAGTACTAAACCCTAAATACAAGCTTTTCCAATTGTGCCCTTGATTTCAGACTTAAAAATGGGTCAAATAGGCGCCCATGTGATCTCTGAGCAATCCATATGGTTGTAAGCTAGTGAGATTTGATCTCACACGTTTATTTAGGAGTAGACTCCAAGAATTTACTGAGATCCATTGATTCTCTGACCTCTTTTTGTTTATTTACCCAATTCATGACCAGGGGACCATTGGGTGAGGTTGTGTGATGATGAGTTGGAAATTTTGAGCACATGGATGTGTTTATGATATGTCAAATTATGATTCTGGATGTGGGATTAGATTAGTTTAGGGTAAATAAGGAGATTGGGTTATAGGGTTTTTGGAGGAAAAGGGTAGTTTAGATCTGATTTGGGGAGGGTAAACATGTTTGGCGCCTTTAAAGAATGATTATTAAACGTGTTTAAAAAATGTTTATCGATAATTTCTGAGTTAGTGGAGGTGACGTGGCTTGGGAATATGCGTTGGGTATGGTTGGGTATGGGCTTATATGGTGGGTTTAGTTAGGGCTTTGATCGGGTTTGGTGGGGTTTATATTGGGTATGGGTTACATTTATGCACGGTTTTGGTCCCTCAACTAACAACAACAATCAAATTCACAACCAGTCTTCATAAACAGCTATTTAGGGTTTTTGCTTTGTAATTAAGTTTGATCAAATTGCATATTGTACCCTTCAAACTTTCACAAACTTGGAATAAGGACTAAACATGTAAATTTAGCAATCTTTAGGGTCTTGTAATAACATATATTGAAACTTAAAGGACCAAGCTTGTAATTTTAAGTTTTACAAGGGCATAAGTGACAAGTCTTCAATTCTTGAGGGACCAATCTTGTCAAATCTTCAAACTTCAAGGACTTCTTTGTAAAATCAATGCTCGGGTCTGGTTCTTTGTGTGACTTCGTTTCTCGTGATCTTTTTTGCTTGATTCTTGTTATCTTTCGATGAATTCACGATATCCGAACCTACAAACACATAATGAACAAATACAAATGGTTTTTGCAAGGTTTTTATGATATTTGGTACATTTTAAGTCCGATTAGAACGATGAGACTATGTATAATTACAGTCTTATCACTCCCCCATACTAAACCATCGTCGTGCCCTCACGCAATTCTAGAATTAAGTATCCTAGCACTTCAAAGATCAGTTTTTATATGACATTTATTGAAATTGAAATTTAACTTAACTACCACTTGTGTTTTAGACATAATGTATTGTTTTTATCGCAAAATGGGACATTTAGGATCATTGAATAAGAACACATGAATGCCTCATAGAGATAATTTTGTCGTCCTCGATTTTCACTTAATTCCATGCTAAGCGTGAAACAAGATCATTGTCATTATAAGTTAGCATCGCTAACACTACTCATATGCTCTAATAACGTACTTAGACTCCCTTATTCCTAAGGTTTATATCTTATATTTTATTTTTGTCTTAATGATAGCGAGGATACATTTTTTACTTATTCGTAAATAGAGATTAGGTCCAAAAATAGAGTCGTAACGGTGTAATCAAAATCATTAAATTAGTAACCTCTCCTAATAGATAACGATGTCAAAAAATTAAGTCAACAAATAAGATCCGATAAATATGTTTTTATAACAGTTTTGAACATTTGGCTTATTACCGTGAATTTTATGACCCGCCTCATCATCGGTGGCTTTGATTATCATGGTTTACCTCCATCTTTTATTCAACTCCGCCATGGAGTTTTTATTATGACTTCGGTCTTGCCCTTGTCTTTTATTGAACCTCGCCATGAGGTGTTTATTATGACTTGATGTATATCCTCACGCTTATTACCGTGAATTTTATGACCCGCCTCATCATCGGTGGCTTTGATTATCATGGTTTACCTCCATATTTTATTCAACTCCGCCATGGAGTTTTTATTATGACTTCGGTCTTGCCCTTGTCTTTTATTGAACCTCTCCATGAGGTGTTTATTATGACTTGATGTATATCCTCACGCTAAGGTGAATTTTGGATCTTTAAAGCTTCGAGTTTTAAGACATTCACTTCAATTTTGCACAGATTTTTTGGCCATGTGAGCTTCAAATTTTTTCTTGATATAGGTGAAGAGGAACTTAAAAATTATTATTAGGGATGCTTTTGATTATTCGGTTTGCCAACACTTCAAAACCGTGACGCTGTCGATTTTTAAATGTTTTCCAAATTTAATTACATGGAAACTACTAGAATTAGTTAAAAACCAATAATAGAGATTAGACCGCAAAAAACCTATTCATTAACAATTATATATACAAGCGTTGGGAGAAAAAGTAAACAATTAAAACACATGAGTTTTTGAAAGAATATGAGTACTCTACGTTTAGCATAGTAACTTATAATTAACGCTATCATTTCTCGTCCTCAATTTAATGAGACTAGGCCTAAAATAGTTAAAGAACGAAGCTAAGTGATCAACACGTATGGTCGAGTAAAAAATTACTTTTATTCTCACCAACAGAAAACCTACATTCGAGTCTTAAACACTTACTAGAAACAAGAAAAAAAAATAAAATTTGGCCATTTTTAGCCTTATTTTGCAACAAACGATAACAAAAAGATGAAAATTAGATTACGTGATGACGTAACCAAGGTGAAGTATCTATTCACCCCCCCCCCCCCCCCTCCCGTACTAAAACTAAAGATTGTCCTAAATGTTTTGAGTCTAAGGGTGAAACATCCCCATACTAGAGACGAAAAGTCGAATGCTTAACCTCGAGCATGGAAAGTGTAAAATGAATAATCCATAGCCGTTTATAAATTATGCTAAAAGAATAAATGTTAGAACATAAAAGGATGTCATCAGATATCGAAATCTTCAATGGTAATGATCGAAGCTCGAGTGATACGTAAAATGAATACGAGAGGCTTCAATAATGACGATGATTCCTAAAATTACAATCACAAACAACCACGAAAAAATAGTTGGAAGAGCACAAGTCCCCTCACATTACACTAATTTGAAAGCGATAATATGTACAAGGATAAGCATAAGATTTCCCCCATGAGGCACCTTGTTTTTTATAATTGAGTCAAGAGCTTGACTCGAATCTCCATAAATGTGATCATTTAGGGATTATCAAGGTATGGTCATTTTTTGTGGGGATTACATGATAAACAAGGCCCAAAAAGCACGTGGAGTACTTAAAAACCCGATATGAATATACCGGGGTCAAAGATAGTGTCCTCGTTCTCGGAAGATAAAGAAATAACACTACTCCAACAAAAAACTCAAAGAGTTAAAAAAATAGATGAGAAGAAATAGAAGGGTGGGACAATGGGTGGGCTAAAACTTTGAGCTACTCGAGGTAGACTCACACCAAGAAAATAGAAAGATTTTCCATTTATTGCATAGGTGGAAGACCGAGATTTCCCTTTACAAGCAATCCTGGGATCGAAAATCTCATCCTTGGTGGAAATGTGTAAGGAAACATAATGGGCTTTCCCCACACTAAAACCACACACACCATCGTCAAAAGGAGAAGACGAGGTGGTAGCACTCAAATCACGTGGTGATGACGGAGTTAATGTAGGAACATCATTCAAATTAATTTTAAAATATTTTCCTTTTCCATCGTTCAAAAACTCTTTATGAAAACCTGATTTAATTATGTCGAAAATATTTGGCAATTTTAACTCGATAATAGGCACACTAAAAATCTACACATTTAAGTCGTGGGTGAGGGGAGGTGGATTGTATAAATTCTCAAAATGATGATCAACAAAGAACATCGCCCCCTCGGGGCAACATAAAAGTCATCCTCAAGATCTTCAATCTCATCGGTTTCTTCATCATAGATAGGCTCGTCAGACCAAGGTTTTTCGTTCCCCTCTTGAATGATTTTAGAAACTCTCTCGAAGAGATCACGATCAAGCCCAAAACCAACATTCTTTTGTGGGGACTGTTGATAAGTTAAATACTCACAAATGTGGTAAACTTCATTCTCATTTGAGGAGTGTTGATTGGTAACTCCTAGAGAACGGGATTTTTGGTCACGTGAGTTGGTTCGTCATTATGAATAAGACATTCCAACGTATTAAGTTCTTCATCGAGATTGGTAAAGTCTACCTCACTTGTAGCTGGAAGTGGAGTCATAAGAGCAAGCTCTCGTTCGATAATTTCCTCAATCTCTGAGTCGTATTCTAAATCATCATACTTCCCACATGAGGAATTCTTTTTGGGGGAATCTTCCAAAATAGCTTGTGGATTTTTGAGTATGTGATCGATTTCAGAAAAATCGCCATCGTCATCAAAGAAAGAGTCAATGCGAGTACTCACAACCATAGTCTTACAAGTCAAAGGACTAAGCTTAGGGAACTCTTCAATGATGGGCAATTTTGTTTTGGGTAAATCTTTAGCCACAATAGATATTAGGCTAGGAGTGGAAGACACTTCAATGGAATTAGAAGTCGATGCCTCAAAGTCATGGTCCTTCGGAGGGGGTGAAAACAAGTCCATTTTGGTCATTGTCGTGATGGATCTAATGTTCTTCTGCAGAATTGGTTTGTCACTTGAATCGTCGAATAAATCCCAAAATGATTGGTTCATACATTTGCTTAAACCTTGTTCAAGTAAGTAAACATATTCTTTATCATTAAAATCTTCATCTCGAAAACCGTTGTTTTTAATTCTTTCAAAACATGTATCAAGCCTCATTTTTCCGCTAAAGTAAACATTTTGAAATCATCAATTTTGAAACCTCGGTTTACTTTGATAATTTTGAATTTGGGATCTACTCGTAAAAAATTCTCTTATCCTCCCCATATTTCATAGTTAAAATTCCACCGTGAACGTCGATAATGGCACGAGCCGTCGATAAAATGGTCTTCTTAAAATAATGGGACATTTAGGGTCACACTAGTGATCGGAAATAAGGAAGTCCGCGGGAAAAGTGAACTTTCCAATCTTCACATAGACATCCTTGGCTATACCAATCGATTTAAGTGTGTACAATTTGCTAGCTCGATTGTCATGTTCTTGGGGGTAAGATTAGGCAATTTCATAAATTTCCAAAGAGAATGAGGTATGAGATTGATGCTAGCACCTAAATCGGAAAGGGCTAAACATCCCTCAATCTCTGAAAAATCACAAGGTAGTAGAAATTGGCCCGAATCTTCTTCCTTTCTCGGCATATGCCTTTTAGGTTTTTTATGAAGAATGAGGCACAAGTTTCTTCAAGGTGAACGTTCATAAGGTCTATGAAGCTCTATTTTAGAACGGTGGATGGAATTTGAGGTACACGAGGGTGTGCACTCTTTCCTTGGTCGCCACCTTCTTTCCCTCGAATTTAGGACATGAAGTCGCTTTTTAGGTCGAGGGTAGAGACGAATGCCTAATTTTAAAACCGTCAAGGTTTGGGGTAATCACATGACTTTTTACATGAGACGAGGCGGATTTGACGTGTTCCTTCGGATTAGTCACGGTGTCACTAGGTAACGTAACCGAAGACAAACTCAATGGTTTGTTCATTATAGCCAAAAACATCCCTTTTTATGTCAATTTGACCTTGATCAATTTTGTTGTTTTTCCCTCTCAACATGTTGTAAAATTCGTTTTTCATGTCACCGATTTGTGTTTCTAATCTCTTCATATTAGCGTCATTTGATTTTTACGTAATTTTGAAAATTATTTGAAACATTAGAATTGTGATTAAAACCTTGGTTTTGATTAGTTTTTTGAAAATTCTCTTGATTACCGCTTGAAAAATTGTTGCCTTGATTGTTGTTGTTTTAAAATTCGACTTTTGATTGATGTTAAAATCTCGATTTTACCAATTCAAATTACGACCTTGATAATTTCCTTGATTTTGAAAATTTCCTTGTTGATTAATTCCTTACAAACAGTTTCGGTTTTGAAAATCATTCCCTTGATTATAATTTCCTTTTCGTGATGCACCCGAGTTAGTTTGATTTTGAAAATTCCCATTTAACGCGTTAACACTCGACGTTTGGCCATCCGTAGCCGCACACTCGTAAAATTATGAGGTCCACCACCACAACGTACACGAAACCTCAACCGATTTCACTGTAGCGGGAACGTCTTTCTTTTGCATTCGATCAAGAACGGCGTAAAAACGTTCGTCAATTTATCGACCTTCGCATCAACCCTCACAATATTGCGATTAGAATTACTAATATTGGCGGCGCTGCAATAATCAGTGTGATACAAAGTTGGTAAACCTTGTATCTATTCTCGATAATCAATAACGCTTCCCTAGGAGTTTTACACAAAAAGTTACCACCCGCGACGGAATTTAATGAGTCTTGTTCGTGAAAATTAAGACCGTTATAAAAAGAGTCGATTTGGTGCAACTCGGAAAAACCGTGGTGAAGACATTGCCTAAGAAATTCCTTAAAACGATACCACGCGTCTCTAAACGATTCATTTGGCTTTTGTTCAAACTTAGTGATCCCGTTTTTAAAAACGTGGTTTTTAAAGGTGGAAAGAAATGATTAACAAATTTGGAAACGAGATCGTCCCATGTAACTATGGCGTTAGGTGGTTCTTTCTTGTACCAATCCTTGGCAGAGTCATCAAGCGAGTAAGGAAAAGGCATAAGCTTGATGACATCGGTGTTCCACGTTCTTCAACTTGCTCGTAGCAAAAAGACGATTAAAATTCCGAATGTGGTCATGAGGATTATCCGCCTCACGACCCTTAAACTTTGTCGCTTGAATCAATGCCAACATGCCGAATTTTATTTCAAAATTCTCTGCTTCGATTGCGGGAATTACAATCGCGTCTCCATAACCCTCGGTGGGTGCTTGGAGCAATTCCATCATTGTATGATTCTCGGCCATCTTGTCTCTAGTTTCAACAACGATATTTCGAACCTTCATTTCTAATTCACGCCTTCGTTGTCGATTCCTTCGATTTCGATTACGTCTATTCGACACATTGTTAGAATTTGGATAATCACACGAACGAGTGTGCATGCACTAAACGTAGAATGTGGGTGCAAACAAGATTCTTTTTGGGGTTTCTAAAATTTTCCATTTTTTTTTGTTTTTGATGGTTTTTTAATTTTTTTTGGATTTTGGTGTATTACGTAGATAATCAAATCAAGAAAATCTATCCACTAATAAAAGTCTCGATTAATGAATCCAAAGTAATGAAAGTAATTACGTTAAATAAAAACCTTCGTTCGACTTTGAAACGTTGGTGGAACACCACAACGTTTCGAGGGTTCAATCATATAAGGAAAAAATAAAACTATTAGTACTTGAGCGGCAAACCCTTAATCAATCGTCATTAAATCAATACGCACAAGCGAGCGGAGAAACAAGGCGGCGTGAAACACTTAAGAGACTTTTCCTTTAGGTCATGAAATACAATCGTCTTATACCCACCTTATAGTTTGTATCAATTGAAATTAAACCGATTAAGAGTATTTATCTATTTCGCCTTTGAATTTTGTTTGATCGGTACACTTAATAATGACCGGAACGCTCACAATTAAGGTGCGTTTTCACGCGTATCTGTATAAATATTGTTTATTAATTGTGCTATGTATTACAATATAGTATTCACAAGAAAAACGAAAAACGATTTTATTTTAATTGATTTCAATTTAACACTTTATATTTTTTTATGGATACTATAATAGTAGAAAAAAAAACGAGTATTTACGATATTTACACTTTCCCAAAATAGAAAGTAAAAAACGCACTACTCAAACAAAAATGATATATATAATATGGCTAACACACCCCTCCCCGGCAGCGGCGCCAGAATGATTGTGGTGTAAAATACACGTTTTAGGAAAAACGCGTATAAATGGTAAGCATTAGTAAATACGTTTAGGAAAACGTAAATACCGACAATGAAGTTCGTTCCCGAAGGAGGTGCGTATGTGTTAGGCCAACATTAATAAAAATGTTTGGATTAGTTCGTTTATGGAGAGAAAGAGATTGAAAAATAAAAGACGAGTTACACTAAAAGTTACACTAAGACGTAAAATCGTAAAACGCGACGAAAATTAAACTTTAAGTAAAAAATTTCAAAAATTTAAATTAAGTCTCTAAAAATATAACTAAGGTTTACAAATCAAGAAAACTTTTTGTAACTTTTTAAATTAATTAATATTTAACTTTTAAATCAAATAAATCAATAAAAAGCCCAATCCAAGATTTTAAAGTTTGTAAATCTCAAATATACTTTTCTAACACTAAAAAGTATTTTTTTTTCAAAGTTCATAACTATTTAAATCTATTTTTTAATGACTAAAAACAATTTTTAACTTAAAATAGTCATAAAAATAAAATAAAAGTGAGCAAAATATGTAACCAACTTCTAAAAATCTTTAAATGTTATAAAGTTCTAAGACAAATTGAAATAGAGAAAAGAAACAACAGTCTAATAAGCTTAAAAATCTTAATGAATAAGCTTAATGAATATAACTAGCAGAAGGAAAGATATTGTGAAGTTAGTGTGAAAGGAGTTCCCAATGACAGTGCAAATTTGTACAGTAGGCTAAAACAAGCTTGTTTTAGCTTGTTATTGACTTGTTTTGGTGGTTTTTTCTAGAACAAAGGGCACCCCCATAAGCTTTGGTTTGTGAGGAGTCAATGCAAATAAAGATTAAACACAAATAACCACAAATCAAGCACTCATGAGCAAAGATCAGACCCAAAAACAAAGTGCAGACAAAAAATTGTTTTAGCTGATATGTTTAACACTTGGACAAATTTTAAACTAATTTGTAACATGTAAAATAGCTAAACAAAGTTTAAACCAACAGCATGCAACCCTATACTAACTTTAGCTCTATCAGCTTATCAAGATTAAAGCTTAAATCAAACCAAAAAATTGTCAACAGATGGTTTTGAAGACTTTTTGCACACAAAATGGAGAACTAGTAACTTGGAACCTACAAACTAAAAAACATCAGATAATTGCAGACATAAACTAATCTGAACTATCTAAACATGTGCAGGCTTGAAGAAGCAAAAATGCATGTCACTTATACGTTAAACTTAGACAATCCAAGCACCCTTTTAAATCTTGATGATGAAAAATTAACAAAGGATTTTTCTATAAATCAAACTCAAATAACTTTAAACTAGCAAGAACAATCTTATAACATGAAGAAACTACAAATCAAACACAAATACTAACATAATTGGCAATCTATCACACTTTCCACAAACTCATAAAAACTAAAATGAATTGAGGGTTACCACAGTTAGACTTGTGCAGCCTAAACACACACCAAAAGTCAATCCACAAGGTTAATGAGCTGTTGTGAAGCTTATGAAAGGTGAGAGAAAGACCCCTTTGGACTACAACAGTCCAAAGGGAGGCCTAGACTACAACAGTCAAGGCCTATGGCTTCTTTTGGGGTACCTGCTTAACACAAGAAACAAAACAAAGATCCAAATCCATAAAACAAGCCCACAATGATAACAGATTTTTCTTGGAAAATCAATTTTGGAACCAGAACACTTGCAATTGAAAAGACTTTGCAAAATTTTAACAAAATTAAATAAGCCAATCCTATAAGCTTGGTTGTCTAACAAGCTTATAGGCAGCTTTTTTTATTTTGGTTCTTAAAGACTTAACCAAAATTACTTGAAAAAACTTTAATAAAATATTGAATTTAAGTGACAAGAAAGTTTAAACTTAAACTAAAATAAATTAAAAAAAGAAACTTTCATTTATTTTTGAAAAATTACAAAGAGGCTGGAACAAAAAATAAACTAGGAGCCTAATGCATTATATATTAGCGTACAATTGGTTCTAGAATGCAAGGAAATACTAAACCATAAATACAAGCTTTTCAAATTGTGCCCTTCAATTCAAACTTGAAAATAGGTCAAATAGGCACCCACGTGATCTCTGAGCAGTCCATGTGGTTGAAAGCTGTTGAGATTTGATCTCACACGTTCATTTATGAGTAGCCTTCAAGAAATTTTTGAGGTCCATTGATTCTCTGACCTCTTTTTGTTTCTTTTCCCAATTCGTGAACAAGGGACCATTGGGTGGGGTTTTGTGATGATGAGGTGGCAATTTTGAGCACATGGATATGTTTGTGATATGTCAAATTGTGTTTCTGGATGTGGGATTAGATTAGTTTAGGGTAAATAAGGAGATTGGGTTTTAAGGTTTATGGGAGGAAAAGGGGAGTTTAGATCTGATTTGGGGAGGGTAAACATGTTTGGCGCCCAAAGAAATGATCATTAAACGTGTTAAAAAAACATTTATTGATAATTTCTGAGTTAGTGGAGGTGAAGTGGATTGGGAATATGGGTTGGGTATGATCGGGTATGGGCTTATATGGTGGGTTTAGTTAGGGCTTAGACCGGGTTTCGTGGGTTTTATATTGGGTGTGGGTTACATTTGTGCACGGTTTTGGTCCCTAAACTATCAACAGTAATCAAATTCACAACCAATATTTATAAAAAGAAATTTAGGGTTTTTGCTTTGTAATTAAGTTTGATCAAATTGCATTTTATACCCTTCAAACTTTCACAAACTTGGAATAAGGACTAAACATGCAAATTTAGAAATCTTCAAGGTCTTGTAATGAAATATCTTGAAACTTAAAGGACCAAGCTTGTAATTTTGAGTTTTACAAGGGCCTAAAGTGACAATTATTCAATTCTTGAGGGACCAATCTTGTCGAATCCTCAAACTTCAAGGACTTCTTTGGAAAATCAATGTTTGGGTCCGGTTCTTTGTGCGGCTTCGTTTCCAGTGATCATTTTTTCTTGATTCTTATTATCTTTTGGTGAATTCACGATATCCGAACCTATAAACACACAATGAACAAATACAAAGGGTTTTTGCACGGTTTTTATGATATTAGAACGATGAGACTACACTTAGTATGGCTAGTGGCTAGTTGTTTTAGCTGTCCTGTCAAGGGTCTAGCCATCGAGTCATTAGTCAAACCAAATATCTAAAATGAAGAAAATGATGACTCGAACAATATTCATAAAGAATAAACATCAACTACCTAGAACATCAACTCATAACAATTTCAGCCAACACCATTTCACTTATATCCAATACAAATAAAAGATTGATCTCAGTTTTATTTGTTTTCATGTGTAATATTTTTATCAAAACCGTCAATGGATCAAGATCGCAAAATACAAAAAAATCATCAGAAATCATTGTAAGTTCTTAAACATTTTGCTATTCCAAATATAAAGAATATTTTTAGCAATCTTGCTAAAATCTTTCTTTGTTTCAACTTGACAATCACCCAAAATACCTACCTGAGACCTTAACAAAGAACTTGGAGTCGAATATTTTTCTCAGTTTTGTCTTTGCTTTCAAATACTTCTGTTAAAAAAAGGATACAAAGAATTAAGGGCCCCTTTGTTTGATTGTAATGGAATGAAGTAATACAACTGTTCTATGATTCGTATGTTTGGTTAGTACTGGGACCCACAATTGAAAATGAAAAAAATCATACCCATAAAAATTAAAGATAAGTATTTACTTGTATATCAAACTCGTAGTATATTATTTTGTTATTATTTAATTATTCTTTCATCTCACACAAAAAATTAAAGTTGTTTTGTTGTTTTCTTCTATTTTCATATGGGGTCATGTAACACCCCCATAATGGTCAAATGCAGCGGAAAAGTACGTGGGGTGTTACTTTGATGGATCGATATCACAAAGTATATAGAGCAATGATCATAATAGTCATTTGAAAACATATTACATGAATTAAATTGTACACATTTAGTATCTTGTCTGAAAACAACATTAATTATAAATTTGAAGAATATCCCAGTCCGATGGTAAACATGATGCTTCCTATGATGTTGGAATCCAATGCATGAACCTATTTATTTTCCTGAGAAAACATATAAAGTAAAATGTGGGGGTCAACACGAGGTTGGTGAATTCACAGGTTTAATTTAATAAATAGAAGTACTGATATGCCAAACACCACGATCATAGTAGGACAATCACAACCCAATACTATAGAAGTTCCTATTGCCCTGTAATAGAAGCTAGACATGATGCTCAGGCGCATTATGGATCATACCCGATGTTGTTTCCCTCAGTTCGACAATGAAATAAACTTGTTGCTTGGCCTAAGCGTTTCGTGATAACAAGTCACGCAGGTCGGGTGTTGTCAATACCCGAATAGATCTATTCATAACATTTCGCGCTACACTATTAACTATTACAGTCCACGGGAATGGGGCCAACAATAGGCAATAAGTTGTTTGTTGATGTTGTTTGTGCATGTTTGCATATATAATGTTTTAGTATGTTTTCTCCCCCAGTTATAAAAACAGTAAAGATGGGGCCATGAACTCACCTCAACGATGAAGAAGTAGTAAAGTCACTGGTTATACTGGCTTAATATGATCACGGAGTGGTAGAAATACCTAAGTAATTTATGTATGACTCCGCAAATGCACAATTAAAATGCACAGATAAATGTAGTTGATGAAATGCATGATCACGAATTAATAATTTGTTACAATTTTGTAAGCGTTATCTTATAGTGAGTTATCGACAGTAATGTATTTTTAGTTTCTAAAAATATATTTAAATTGTTCATTCAACAAAGTGTAATAAATTTAAAAAAATAGATTTTTATTTAATTAATTAATTGTAAGAAAATAATATATTTCATTACATTTTCTCATGGTTCCAAATATATTAATATGATTCGTTTGTTTATAAAGAGTCGCAAATAAATCTTAATAGTTTATTGAATAATCAAATGACTAAATTTAACTTATTAATAAAATAGTTTATTAATATTTTAATTTATTTAAATTTACACACAAGCTCTTGTAGTATAATAATTCCCATAATTAATCCCTAGGGTTTCGTTCATTAAGTGTATCACATCGTTAGTCCTTGTTCGTTAAGTTTATTTATAAAAATGCCCCTAGGGATCATAACACTTTCGAAATGTGGCAAACATGGTCTCTAGGGTTTTTATAATTTTTGTATAATTACAAACCGAGTCCCTAGGGCTCGGTTAACTTTGGTAAAGTGGCAAAACACACCCTCCAAGTCCCGAAAATAATTATTAAGGCACAAAAAGTATTTTAGGGCTTGTTATAAGTTTATAAAATGTCAACTATAGTCCTTGTGGTTTATTAAAGGTTCGGCTAAAACAAAGCATAACCCTATACTTTCGAAAATGGCAAGTTTAGTCCTTATACTTTTCAAAAGCCTCGAATTAACTATACATGTTTTATAAAGTTACATTTTTGACTAATACTTTCACCTTTTGTCACAAATGGCACGAAAAGTCTCTAATTATTAAGTTTGGGCAAATGGGCTCGTTTTGGGCTTGATAATTATTAGCAAATGTTCATTTAACCAATCTAATTAATCCTAATTTTTCTACTTGGCTTATGGGCTTACTATGTTCGGCTTATTTTCTAACCGTCACTTGGGCTTATTTGGTTCTACTTATCTAAGCTTATGGGCTTATCTTGGGTAGCTTATTTAATGTACTAGATCCCTATTAAGTCCTCTTATTATCCTACACATTATTTTGAGTTTAAAGCGCTTATCAAATCAATGGCTATAATCTGCTTATAAAAAAGCCGAGACTTATGATTTGTTTGTTTGGGCTTATTGCTTACTTAACTAGTGTTACAATCTAGTTCCAATAGCCTAGTTTCATTCGTGTTCCCAAGGCATGGTTCCATAGTTTTAAGATCTAGGTTCGTTTAACTCTAAAACAATTTCAAACCGTGGGTTTTTCTAGTCAAGTTTTAGTATTACATTTACGTGTGCATGCATCCTTAGCCTCGTTTTCTAGGATCCTACGTGCATGATATGTAGTGACAAGTAAGAAAGAATTGAAATGGAGGTATGGAGGTTTATACTTACTTTTTTTGTGGAAAAGATGATGGATGAACAAGATCTAAAGTTTATATGAACTCTATGCGTCGGGTATACTCTAAATGTGACCTAGGATGGTCTTGGCTTGCCTTGAACACTAAGATTTGGTGTGGACTAACACTTATTGATACTGAGACAATGATTTGGTAGTAAATGATGTAGGTTATATGTTTCGTGTGTGTGGGCTGCAATAGATCCGAAAATGAATGTGAAGTGAGTGAGGAGTGTGAGTCTTAAGATAGCTAAATATCCAATTGAAGATGGTATGTGTGGTTCGGGTGGCATACACGACGAGAGAGATATATGCTAGATTCATGGGATCTTCAAAGTACATAAGATGTACTAGGTTTTAAATGGAAGTGATGTACATTTTGTCCCTTCCAATACTCCTAGCCGTCGCATCTATAGGTTGTAAGGGGACAAAGAGTAAGCCAATAGTGTTAGCATTAATGATCCCAAGTTGTACATGTTTAGATTAAGTTTAAGGTAAGTTGGTAAAGTTTAAAATTAGTCTAGTTGTGAGCTAGGTAGTATTCGGCTAACATAATGTGTCTAGGATAGGTTTTGGTTCGATTATAGTGTTTTGGTATGGTTATTAGGAGTCTAGGTATGATACTGCAACAATAGGTTCAAGTCCAAGTCGATTTGGTTAAGTTTTGGAGTCTTTGGTGAGAGTATAGTCTTACTTAAATAACATACAAATTTATCTTATTTAAAATGTAAGACACTTGAGAAAATGAGTTAAAGTTGATAATTGTATGTCTAATAATGAAGAGTAGATTATGACAACTCGTAGTATTGTTTATAAGGTGAATAGAATATATAACTAAAGCATAAAATAGTTTCTTGGTAACCGTTATTAAATTCTGATCACGGGTTTAGATTTTTATAAACCTAAATGATGTATGCATATGTTTAAGTGTCTTAGGTGACTTAATAGTCCCAAAAGAAATGATTGTTTAAAGTCTCGTATGCTCATATAATGTAGTCATACGTGATGATCAATAAGGTGTAGGTGTGGGTACTTAGCTCTAAACGAGTCTTCGCGTTCCCAAGTGAACCCTGGACCTCTCCTAGAGTTCCAACGTATGTTATAACGGAATTTGGCTTCGCTTCTGATGAGATGGCATTTATACATGATCTCATCGTTCTTTTCGGGCTTTAAATGCATAAAAATGTCATAAAATACCATATATATGCTTGTGTTTGTTTACTTGTGTATTTTAGGTATGTATATCGTGAAAAAGACAAAAGATCACAATTTACAAGGAAAAACGGACACGAGAAACGAAGCCGTACAAAGAACCGGGCCCTAATCATGGAATACTCAACAAATACCCTTGAAGACTTGAAGACAAACAAGATTGATCCTCATTTATTGAAGAAATGACACTTAAAACCCTTGTATATTAATAATCACAAGTTTGGTCCCTTAAGTTTGTCAAAATTACACAAACGGTCCTTCAACTTTGAAGAAATGACAAGATTAGTCCCTCAACAATTTCAAATTGTCATTTATGGTCCCTCATCAAGCCAAAGATACATTGAAGACCTTTGAAGATCAACGTTGTCCAAAATCAGCCCTCGAAATATGCAAAAGTGTCAAAAATAACCCTTGAAACACTTTTTGGAAAGGTTGGTGCCAAAAATGACAAAGGCTGAAAGTTTTTACAAAGGATTTGGACGCTGACAGACTTTTAAACACAAATGACAAAAGAAAGGAAGAAAAAGGGCCAAAACTGCCAAGTTTGTAAGTTTAAACTAAACAAACACGCGCCAAACACAATTTCCCCACTAAAATCGGATCAAACGTGTCACTATTCACACGTATGAACCCAGATTTAACTTTTTACCAACAAGGGGGTTTTTACAATTACCTACACCAAAACACAATTAACCTTCACACGAATCTATCCCATGCCTAAACTCACACTCCCACTCACCCAAAGGACCCCACCATTCAAACCGTTTCACCCATCACATGACTACTTGCCCTCCAAGTCATGCCACGTGTCAAGATCAACAGCTAAGAGTCTTTGCTTCATATCAAAGCTGAAATGAACGTCCAAGATCACTTTGGACAGCTCATCAACAACAAACGCACTCAAGGACTTAGGGCATTTAGGGAATTTCACTTCTAGGGTTTGTGAATAGTGCTAGCCTTGGCATTTGCCTATATAAAGACTCCTCAACCTGTGAGAGAGCTTTGTTCCAGTTTTAGGCTATCAATCTTTGTAATTCCTTTTTAAGTTTAAATAAAATTTGAATTTCTGAAATTTTGAAATCTCTTTTTGATTTGATTAAAAGTTGGTGTTTGAGTAGCCTAATTCTGAGTTCCATTTGATTGTTAAGACCTACCTTAATCTTGTGGTTAAGGCACGTCTTGGTTCATAAGGTTTTTAAGGTTCAAATACCTTGAAATCCTAGGTTCTGTTTTGGCTTATTTTGTGTACTAACCCTTAGCCATAAGCCTTGAGCTCCTTCAAGCTTGTTGACACCAAGCCTGAGAAGGGTTCTAAGCCTTTGGTTGAGTTTGTTTGTTGCTTGTGTTGAAGACATATCATAATCAAAGCCTTGTTCTACTTTGAACATCAGCAGGCTTTGATCATCTTCATTGAAGTACCTTGGTCTTGTTCTAGTTGTTGAACTAGGTCCAAGGAGCATAGCTGGCCTTCCTAGGATGTTGTGGAAGGCAAGTATAATCTCTTGGTTAAGATTCCCCTAAAAATTTCATGTTTATGACTGTTTTGAATTTGGTGCTTTGATTTTGAGTATTTGTGTTTGTGCTGGTGATTTTTGAGTTTGATTGTGTTAGTTGCTATCTAGGAAGTGTTTTTGATCATTAAAATCAGTAGGTTATTAGTTAAAATCACAAGTTTCTTTGTTAAGTAGAAGATTAAGGAGTGTTTGGGTCTACTGCTTGAATTGGATTTGTGGTTTGCTAAGTGGTTGTTATTTGTTGCTAAGTGTTGGTATCTGATTGTTAGGTGCATTTGTTCATCTGTTTGCAGGTTTTGTGGGTTTGAACACATAGATTCATAATTTGGCTATAAAATCTTAAATACTTGGTAAAATTGGCTAGGATTTTGAGGACACCTAGATCTAAGCTTAGGCTAGGGCTAACAAGTGCTAAATCTGAGTTAATCACACCAGGGAAGAAGGATTTGAGGCTTGAAATTGGATCAAGTGTCAAGTAGTTCAGCAAAACTTGTCTGCATATTGTTCATTGTTCATCAGAAACATTTTGTGCTTTGATCTTGTTGATTACTTTGATTCAATGTTTGATTCTTGTTGCTTTGTGTTTGTTCTTAGTTTATATAGCTTGTGTATGCATCTTGTTAAGTTTGGTTGGCTTATTCAGTCTAAATCTGCTTATTAAGTGCTTAACTGCTTATTTGCATATTTGGTGCTTATCTGATGACTGTTTGGCTTATTGTGGCTTATTGTGTGAACCAAATTGTGATTTTCTTGTTGCTATTGACACTTTGTGATTCACTGATCACAAGGGTGCCTTTGTTTCCAATTGAATCAAACCAGAACTCTCAAATAAGCTTGGTCAAATAGTCAAAGCAGTGGGAACTCCTTTCCCCTACTGGTTGCCACTGATAGTGTAAAATTGGGTTCAGCTTATCAATAAGCTATAATAGCTTATTTTAACCAGCAACAACTTTGTTTTTGTAATAGGTGCTCATTATTTGACCCATTTGTTCATACTGGAGCATTTGGTGGGTTGACTTTAGGGTTTGACTAGAAAACCAACTCCATTGACTTTTTCATAAGTTCATTTGTGCTTATTCTGGCTTATTGGTTGTGCTTATTGGATTTTTGTTGATTGATTTTTCTTATTGAGTCCATTTGAAATCTTTTGCAAGTTGAATCAAGTCCTGAGGTGCCCTAAATCTCTAAAACGACTATTTTGTCTTTTAGTGAATTTTTACTTTTCTTATTTCTGGCTTATTGAGTGAGCTTTTTCAAAATTTCTTTTTACAGATCTCATAATCATCCCAAAAGAAGGTTGTGTGTCAAATTAGAGCTTATGGCATTAGCTTATGGTTTAATGGGCTGAAAAGCCCAATAAGAATAAGCTGAGTGTTCAATAAGCTGTGATAAGCTCATTTTCAGCTTTTGGGCCTTTAGAGTTTTGTTCTTAGAATTGAATTTTGAGTCAGATAGGGCTTTTCCAAGTCAATTGGACCAAGTTTGACTTTTTGGGCCCAAAAGCCCAATTTGGTTGACTGTTTTTGGTTTTGGCCCATTTGAGGGCCCAATAGGGGTATTCTGGTAATTTCACTTTGATTTTCTGATTATTTAGGTTAAAATAAACTAGTTTGCAAGTTTTTAGAACTTTTTATAATTTTTGGATTTTTAATATTATTTTATTATTATTTTATTATTATTTTTAAAATTTCACATTTTCCAACTTTTTACATTTTTCTTAGGTTTAATACATTAAAATAGGAATTTAGCAACTTTTAGAATAATTTTATCTCTTTTATATTAATTTTTATAATTATTTTAAGTTTTAATAGTTTTTAAATCATTTTGAATAGTTTTTATTAGTTTAAAAATTTCTAAAAATAGTTTTTAATCTTTTTAGGTCATTTTAGAGGTTTACCAATTGATAAATCTTTATTTGGGCTTTTTGATAATTTATTTGATTTTTAGGGCTTTAATTAGCATTTAAAAATTGAATATTTAATTATTTAAAAGGTTTGAAAAAGTTTTGATCATTGGTAAACTCTGAGTTTATTATTTTTGATTTTTGGTGAATTTTTAGTAATTTTTAGAATTTATTTTTATTTTTGTGGTTTTTAAGGTTCTACGTTTTAACTTTCTAGTAGTACTTATTTTTATTTTTACGTCTTCGTCATTTTTTTTCTCATCCCATTCTAAACCAATCATTAATCATAAACTTTTACAAGTTTTTCACAACACATATACCTCCTTGGGAAACGAACTTTATTGGGTCATTAACACTTGATTTTTTCTAAAGTCATTTGTTCAATACTTACCGCTTTTACGCCTTTTTCCTAAAAGGTCGTATTTTACCACAATCATTTTGGCGCCGCTGCCGGGGAGGTGTGTCGTGATTAATTTGCATTGTTGTTTTTAATATTAACCAATATAGTATTTGTATTAGTAGAACTCTACTAATACGTATTATCGGTTTTCTTGGTTTTTCTTGTACAAATATTATTAATATATTGTATTAAGTATCACAATAAATTCACAATATCTCCAAAAGTGTGAAAACACAACTTTAATTGGGATTTCATCACTCAATTATTGTATTCGAATCTCAAACAAAAAGAAAAAGGCAAAAATAGATAAATACTTTCGTGAAGCTCGATTTTGAAAAATACAAACTATAAGGTGGGTATAAGGCGGGTATTATAAAATATACCCTAAGGAAAAAGGCTCTTAAGTGCTTCGCGCCGCCTCATTTCCCCGCTTGCTTGTGAGTATTTTGAGATTGAAGGCTAATCGAGGGTTTTGCCGCCCAAAGTATTATTACGTATAATATATTTGCTTGGTTTCTTTGTGATTAAAACCTCTTGAACAATTTGGTTTTCACCAAAGTTCTAAAGTCATTCGAAGGCGTTCACTCCACGTGATCGTTTTCATTCCCTTGAGGCTTCTTTAATCAAGAGTTTGATTCGAGGAGAGATTTTGTAGATTGTTGTCTACGAAGATACACCAAAATCCAAAAAAATTAAATATCATCAAAAACACAAAAAAATTGAAAATTCGCAAAACACCCAAAAAGAATCTTCTTTGCTCACCTCCCATTCTTCTTGAAGTTTATGATCACTCGTAATCAAGCAAAACGAGCTCGTAAACGACTTCAAAAGCAAGCCAATCAAGAGACGTTGATTGTAGAAGAACCTCCAATTGTTGAACCTATTGTAGAACAAAAAGTTGTCATGGCTAATCGTACTATGATGGAGTTGCTACAAGCACCCACCGAGGGTTTTGGAGAGGCCATTGTGATTCCCGCCATCCTTGCGGAGAATTTCGAGATTAAGACGGGTTTAATGTCGATGTTGCAAGCAAATAAGTTTAGAGGTCATGAGAAAGACAACCCGCATTATCATATTAGGAATTTTAACCGTCTCACCGCCACTAGCAAGTTTAAGGATGTTCCACATGACGCCATTAAGATGATGTTGTTTCCATACTCGCTGGATGGACCCGCAAAAATTTGGCTCGAGAAAGAACCGCCAAATTCGATTTTGACATGGGCCGATCTCGTTTCTAAGTTCGTGAACAAGTTTTTTCCACCATCTAAAACAACACACTTGAAAACTAAGATTTCACGATTTGTGCAAAGAAATAATGAAAGTTTTTCAATGGCATGGGAACGCTTTAAAGAAATGTTACATGAATGTCCACACCATGATTTTACGGAATTTCGTCAAGTTGATACTTTTTATAATGGGCTTAATGATCATGAACGAGATTATTTGAATGCCGCCGCGGGTGGTAATTTTTTGTGCAAGACGACAAATGAGGCTTTACAAATCATCGAGAATAGATCTAAGGTTTATAGCCCTCGTAACACACCGAGTGTTGCCAATTTGGGTTCGTCATCATCGTCACAATCGTCTCGTAGCATTAATTCCTTACATGATGAAGCTAATGAGGAAAATCGTTTTTTTGATAGATTTGCTAATCTTATGTCCCATTGGAAAGCTCAAGAAGCTTCAAATTCCGCTTCGGTTAAAGCGGTTGCTAAGAGTTGTTTGTCGTGTGGGGGAGCTCATGATCTTTCCAAGTGCATTACCGCGGATGGTAACACTTCGAGTGCTTATGTAGCAACGGGAACTTACAACCAAAACGGCCAAGGTTCCCGCCAAAATCAAGCTCCACCAAACCCAAATGTTAACAATTATCGAAACAACAACCAAGGTAATTACCAAGGCAATTCACGCAATTACAACAAAGGGAATTATCAAAATGGGAATGGACAAATTTCTAATCAAAACCAAAACCGTGATTTTCAAAACACTAAACAAGGTTTTCAAAATGCTCACACTAAAAATTTGCAAGGAGAATTTTTGGATTATGCAAAAGCAAATGATGCTAAATTTGATAGCATGCAACGTGAGATGATTAGCTTAAGATCCGAGTTGAAAAACGAGCTAAAAAATGAACTTGCTAATGAACTTAAAACTCATGCAAACAAAATGGAAGGAAATGTCCAACGTCTACAACAAAATCAACAAAAGATGGAATTAGGACAACATGAGATTAAGCAAGAGTTATTAAAAGCGGATGCTAGGCAATCAAAATTTGAGGACCAAATGGCTAAGATGTTTGAAGCAATCATGTGTAAACCCTCTTCATCGGGTGGTCTTCCTAGTGATACCATTACAAACCCGAAGGGAGAAATGAAGGTTATTACTACACGAAGTGGTAAAAGTTTCAAGGAACCAATCTCTCGTCCAAGTACTTCTACGGAGAAGGAAATCGAGAAAGAACCCGAGGCGATGGTCGAAAAGGAGCACATTACAATCCCACGAAGTACCGCTCATACCACACCTACGGTTGAACCAATACCAATTGTGGAACCCGAATTTCCAAGGCCGTTGCCTAATGACCAACCCACACCACCTTTACCCTACCCTTCGAGACGGAACAAAGAGAAGTTGCAAGAACGTAACAAACAACAAATCGAGCTTTTTATAAAAATGTTTCAACAAGTGCATTTTGATGTGAGTTTAGCCGACGCGTTGTTGTATATGCCTCATTTCGCTTCCACTTTTAAAAGTATGATGAGCGATAAGGAAAAGCTTTCAAAGCTTGCTAATTGTTCTTCGGTTTATCTTAACCGCATACCGGAAAAAGTTGGTGACCCCGGAAAGTTTCTCATTACTTGTGACATACAAGATATGAAAGAATGCCTCGCCTTGGCCGATCTTGGTGCGAGCATAAATTTGATGCCATTTTCCATTTGGAAATCGTTTTCACTTCCGGCTCTCATTCCTTCGAACATGTCTATCGAGATGGCCGATCATTCTACGATTATGGCATGTGGAGTAGCCGAATATGTTTTCGTGAAAGTGGGGAAGTTCTACTATCCCGTTGATTTTATAGTAGTTGACATCCCCGCGGATCCTCAAGTTCCTCTAATTCTAGGTCGTTCATTTTTAGACACTTCGAGATCGCTTATCGATGTTCATGCGAGAACTATCACTTTGAGATTCAACGAAGAGGAACTTGTTATAAACGCTACTCAAAACTCAAAACCTTCTCATGTTTATGCAATCGCTACCATCAATCACATTGACATCGTTGATGTGGTTTGCGATGAGTTTTCACAAGAAGTGTTAGGTTTTTCCGATAGCTCGTCAAGTGGCAATCCCACTATTTTGGATCCGATTCTTGCTAATTCTACACCAAATCTCACTCCATTCCAAGGAGGCGATCTCACTTCAATTGAAAACGACAATGAAGATGAGGTGTTTATTAGTGATGATACTTCTATTCCACCATTTCTTTCGCCGATGGAAGTTATGAGTGTTGAACCAAAATCTTCAATCGAGGAACCACCTATCCTTGAATTGAAAGATCTTCCTTCTCACCTTGAATACGCATTCTTGGAAGGTGATGACAAGTTGCCGGTTATTATTGCAAAAGGTCTTGCTAATGATGAAAAAACCTAGCTCTTGAAAGTTCTTAAGGCTCATAAAGAGGTAATTCCGTGGAAAATATCCGACATTAAGGGTATTGACCCAAAATTTTGTACTCACAAGATTTTAATGGAGGAGGACTACAAACCCGCAATTCAAAGTCAAAGAAGGGTGAATCCCAAAATTCACGAAGTCATTAAAAAGGAGGTCCTTAAACTCCTTGACGCAGGAATGATTTATCCTATATCCGATAGCCCATGGGTGAGCCCAATCCATTGTGTCCCTAAAAAGGGAGGAATGACCGTTGTGCCTAATGAAAACAACGAGTTAATTCCCACTCGTGTTGTGACCGGTTGGAGGGTGTGTATTGACTACCGAAAGTTAAATGACGCCACTCGTAAAGACCACTTTCCTTTGCCCTTCAAGGATCAAATGTTGGAGCGACTTGCGGGAAATGAATTCTATTGCTTTTTAGATGGTTTTTCCGGTTACTTTCAAATCCCTATCGACCCTCGTGATCAAGAGAAGACTACTTTTACGTGTCCTTATGGAACGTTCGCTTATCGTAGGATGCCTTTCGGACTTTGTAATGCACCCGGTACGTTTCAACGATGTATGATGGCAATTTTTCACGATATGATCGAGAAGTCGATGGAAGTGTTTATGGACGACTTCTCGGTGTTTGGAAATTCGTTCACGTCATGTTTATCTAATCTCGAGCAAATGCTAAAACGTTGTGAAGAAACCAATCTTGTGCTTAATTGGGAAAAATGTCATTTTATGTGTAAACAAGGAATCGTCTTAGGACATAAGGTGTCGAAGGCAGGGATTGAGGTCGATAAAGCTAAGGTAGACGTCATCGCCAAGTTACCTCATCCCAAGACCGTTAAGGGAGTTAGGAGTTTCCTAGGCCACGCGGGCTTTTATCATCGTTTCATCAAGGACTTTTCGAATATCTCTCGACCTATGACACACCTTCTCGAGAAGGATGCTCCTTTTTAACTTCAATGAGGATTGTGTTAAGGCTTTCGAAACTCTCAAAAGGAAACTTACCGAAGCTCCCATTCTTGTTGCTCCTAATTGGGAATTACCCTTTGAAATCATGTGCGATGCAAGTGATTATGCTATAGGGGCCGTCTTAGGGCAACGTTATGACAAGCATTTCCGTCCTATCCATTATGCTAGTAAGACGATGACCGAGACTCAATTAAAGTACACCACTACGGAAAAGGAATTCCTTGCCGTGGTCTATGCTTTTGAGAAATTCCGACCTTATCTCGTCTTGACTAAAAGCATTGTGTATACCGACCATTCGGCTATCAAGTATCTCTTAGCTAAGCAAGATGCTAAGCCAAGATTGCTTCGTTGGATGCTCCTCCTCCAAGAATTTGATGTCACCGTGCTTGACAAAAAAGGAGCCGAGAATCTAGCGGCCGATCATCTCTCTCGTCTAGACGATCCTCACAAAGATGTTTTCGAGAACAAGGAAAATACCGAAACATTTCCTCTCGAGACTCTCGGTGTAGTGAATTCTAAAGACACCACCCCATGGTTTGCCGACATTGCAAACTACCATGCGGGCAATTTCATAATCAAGGGTATGACGACACAACAAAAACGAAAATTCTTTCGTGACGTGAAGTTCTATTTTTGAGACGACCCTTATCTCTTTCGGATTTGTGCGGATCAACTCGTTCGACGTTGTGTGTTTGGTGCCAAAGCTTCTAATATCCTTAGAGCTTGTCACGAGGGACCCACGGGTGGTCACCACGGTTCTAATCTCACGGCTAAGAAAGTGTTCGATGCCGGTTTCTTTTGGCCTTCTATCTATCGTGATGCACACGCACTTGTGAAGTCGTGTGATTCATGCCAACGTCAAGGAAAATCGTCTCAACGTGATGAAACGCCGCAAAACATAATTCAAGTGTGTGAGATTTTTGACATATGGGGAATAGACTTTATGGGGCCGTTCCCATCGTCTCATGGCAACAAATATATCCTCGTCGCGGTGGACTACCTTTCTAAGTGGGTGGAAGCTAAGGCTTTGCCTACTAATGATGCTCGTGTGGTAGTGAAGTTTTTGAAGCAACTATTCTCTCGGTTCGGAACCCCTCGTGCTATTATAAGCGATCGTGGAACCCATTTTTGTAATGAACAATTCGAAAAGGTTCTAAAGAAATATGGAGTTACTCATCGTCTTTCTACGGCTTATCACCCGCAAACGAGTGGGCAAGTCGAGGTTTCGAACCGAGCTTTGAAGAGGATTTTAGAGAGGTCAATTGGAGAAAACCGTGCTTCATGGTCCGACAAACTTGATGACGCTTTATGGGCCTTTAGGACCGCTTATAAGACACCTATCGGTTGCACTCCTTATAAGTTAGTTTATGGAAAGAATTGTAATTTGCCCATTGAGTTGGAGCACAAGGCATATTGGGCCCTTAAGCATGCAAACTTTGACTTGAAGACCGCGGGAGATCACCGGAAAATACAATTGAATGAATTGGATGAATTAAGAGATAATGCTTATGAAAATTCATTAATTTTTAAAGAAAAGACTAAAAAGTTTCATGATTCAAAGATTAAAAACCGGGTTTTTAACATTGGTGATCAAGTGTTGCTTTTAAACTCTCGTCTTAAGATATTTTTCGGGAAATTGAAATCTTGTTGGTTGGGTCCGTTCACCATTACACAAGTGTTTCCTTATGGGACCATTGAGCTAGCTCAAGATGATGGTCCTAATTTCAAGGTAAATGGACATAGGCTTAAGCACTACTTTTGTGGGGAAATTCCTTCAATGGTTGCCCTCGACCAGGTCACCTTCCCCAATGATAATTAGCATTGAGGGATTCGAGTCGAGCTCATGACTCGGTAATCAAAAACGAGGTGCCTCATGGGGGAGATCCCATGCTTATCTTTTATGCTTACTATTCACTAATAAGGGGACTTGTACCCTTTCAACTCGTTGTCTCGTGGTTGTTTGTGATTGTGTTATCTAGATCATCATCATCTATAATTGAAGACTCTCGTGTTCGTTTACGTGAGCCTCCATCGTTCGTTTGAAGAAGTTTTTCACGAATCCATGACATATCCTTTATTGTTCTAACAGTTATCTTTTAGCATACTTAATAAACAGCTTTAGATATATTGTTGATCACCCTTTCCATGCAAGATCCTAAGCATTCGACTCTTCGTCTCTAGTATGGGGGTGCTCCACCTTTAGACTCGAAACATTGAGGACAATGTTTACTTTTAGTATGGGGGGTGAATAGGTACTTGCTTTGCTACGCCCTCATGCTTTCCAATTTTCAATGTTTTGTTTTGCTAATAAGGCTAAAAATGGCCAAATTTTTAAAAAATTTCTTAGTTTTTCATAAGTGTTTTTAAGACACGAATGTATATTTTCCGTTGGGTAGAATAAGAGTTAATTTTTGACTTGATGGGCATTTGGAGCCATTTACATTCCTTAACCCGCTCAATTCAAGTTTTGCTAGACTTTTATATAGGGAGCTTTAAAACGCGAAAGTCTTAGCTCATACGGGTTAAGAACAAGAACTTTTCGCAAGTTCCTATAATTGATCCTAGAAAGTCACTTATCAAGGGAACTTTAAAACGCATTCTCTAAACTTGAAAAAGTCCAAGAAAGTGCAAGATCCTATAGGTGGCTTGAAAACCCAAAACTTTGATTTGATATAGTCTTGATAAAAGCTAATCCAAATTTGGCTTAAATTTGACTTGCATGGCTAAGTATTCACGAGTCTCTTTAATTAGAGGTCTTTATGTAGTGAAGAACGAGATATTATAGAGTTAGACAAGTGATCATGCTAAACGTAGAACATGAAAATGTTCTTTCAAAAACTCATATGTTTTTAATTGTGGCTTTTTCTTCCCATAAGATCAATGCATTAGGAATAAATCATAATTGCAATAGGTAAGGTCGTACGATTTGAAAGGTTACTTAGCCTCTAGCGCAAGATCGTTTAAAAGTTGCTCGGGGTTGAATAGAGTTCATAGCCAAGGCATAACTTATTGAAGCCGGACGCGAAGATTGGCGATCATCCAAAAAGGCCCTAACAAGGCATGAGGAGCTCTATTTTTGCTAAAGATCCAAGATGATGTGAAGTATCATTATTCTTAAATCAATATGAAAGATCGAGACACACGACGAGAAGCAATTACTCCCCTAAAGATCATGGAGAAAGTCTATCCAAAAAGACCCTAACAAGGTATGAGGATAAATATATCCAAGTCCGAAAAGGAGGCGGATCGTTGTATATCAAAATCCAAAGTAAAGATTGAAGAAAAATGATGAAGTCGTGGTCCAATATGAAGAATCTCTCAAAAACGTCAAGTGAAGAAATTCCAAATATATGAAGAGAAGACCATAATTTCAAGAACGTCTTCCCAAGATTTGAAGTATGAAGTACATGCCAAATATCGGTCCGAGAAAGGTCTCAAATCGTGAAACGACTTATGCCAAGATATGAACTTAAGGAGATACACGAGAAGCCGTTTTAAAAGATTTTGTCCATCGGCTAACTATTGATCAAATCGTGCTACTTTGCTTTCGGACTAATAACTACTCAAATAAGTCAAAATGAATCACTTGTGATCCATGAACAAATAGATAAAAAATGCTAGTAACCCATTTCCTTTTATAATAACTAGGATTGCGGGGAGGAAAAGTATTACACAATTTGGACATATGAGAAGTGTTAGCATTGTGACTTGTACCAACAATGATCTCGTTTTTGCACTTAGCATGGAATGTATGACAATCAAGGATGACGAAGTTTACTCTAAGGGAAATTTACTTGTTTCTATTCTTTGACCCTAAAAGTCACTTTTTGTGATGAAAATCATATGTTATGTCTTTACACATCTTCGTAGTATGTTGCAAGTCTTTTTACTCTTCAATAAAGGTTAATAAAATTGAACTTTGGTGATGCTTAGATACTTTATTCTAGCATTGCGTGAGGGCACGGCAATGGCTTAGGGGAGTGATGAGATGGCATTTATACATGATCTCATCGTTCTTTTCGGGCTTTAAATGCATAAAAATGTCATAAAATACCATATATATGCTTGTGTTTGTTTACTTGTGTATTTTAGGTATGGATATCGTGAAAAAGACAAAAGATCACAAGTTACAAGGAAAAACGGACACGAGAAACGAAGCCGTACAAAGAACCGGGCCCTAATCATGGAATACTCAACAAATACCCTTGAAGACTTGAAGACAAACAAGATTGATCCTCATTTATTGAAGAAATGACACTTAAAACCCTTGTATATTAATAATTACAAGTTTGGTCCCTTAAGTTTGTCAAAATTACACAAAAGGTCCTTCAACTTTGAAGAAATGGCAAGATTAGTCCCTCAACAATTTCAAATTGTCAATTATGGTCCCTCATCAAGCAAAAGATACATTGAAGACCTTTGAAGATCAACATTGTCCAAAATCAGCCCTTGAAATATGCAAAAGTGTCAAAAATAACCCTTGAAACACTTTTTGGAAAGTTTGGTGCCAAAAATGACAAAGGCTGAAAGTTGTTACAAAGGATTTGGACGCTGACAGACTTTTAAACACAAATGACAAAAGAAAGGAATAAAAAGGGCCAAAACTGCCAAGTTTGTAAGTTTAAACTAAACAAACACGCGCCAAACACAATTTCCCCACTAAAATCGGATCAAACGTGTCACTATTCACACGTATGAACCCAGATTTAACTTTTTACCAACAAGGGGGTTTTTACAATTACCTACACCAAAACATAATTAACCTTCACACGAATCTATCCCATGCCTAAACTCACACTCCCACTCACCCAAAGGACCTCACCATTCAAACCGTTTCACCCATCACATGACTACTTGCCCTCCAAGTCATGCCACGTGTCAAGATCAACAGCTAAGAGTCTTTGCTTCATATCAAAGCTGAAATGAACGTCCAAGATCACTTTGGACAGCTCATCAACAACAAACGCACTCAAGGACTTAGGGCATTTAGGGAATTTCACTTCTAGGGTTTGTGAATAGTTCTAGCCTTAGCATTTGCCTATATAAAGACTCCTCAACCTGTGAGAGAGCTTTGTTCCAGTTTTAGGCTATCAATCTTTGTAATTCCTTTTTAAGATTAAATAAAATTTGAATTTCTGAAATTTTGAGATCTCTTTTTGATTTGATTAAAAGTTGGTGTTTGAGTAGCCTAATTCTGAGTTCCATTTGATTGTTAAGACCTACCTTAATCTTGTGGTTAAGGCACGTCTTGGTTCATAATGTTTTTAAGGTTCAAATACCTTGAAATCCTAGGTTCTGTTTTGGCTTATTTTTTGTACTAACCCTTAGCCATAAGCCTTGAGCTCCTTCAAGCTTGTTGACACCAAGCCTGAGAAGGGTTCTAAGCCTTTGGTTGAGTTTGTTTGTTGCTTGTGTTGAAGACATATCATAATCAAAGCCTTGTTCTACTTTGAACATCAGCAGGCTTTGATCATCTTCATTGAAGTACCTTGGTCTTGTTCTAGTTGTTGAACAAGGTCCAAGGAGCATAGCTGGCCTTCCTAGGATGTTGTGGAAGGCAGGTATAATCTCTTGGTTAAGATTCCCCTAAAAATTTCATGTTTATGACTGTTTTGAATTTGGTGCTTTGATTTTGAGTATTTGTGTTTGTGCTGGTGATTTTTGAGTTTGATTGTGTTAGTTGCTATCTAGGAAGTGTTTTTGATCATTAAAATCAGTAGGTTATTAGTTAAAATCACAAGTTTCTTTGTTAAGTGGAAGATTAAGGAGTGTTTGGGTCTACTGCTTGAATTGGATTTGTGGTTTGCTAAGTGGTTGTTATTTGTTGCTAAGTGTTGGTATCTGATTGTTAGGTGCATTTGTTCATCTGTTTGCAGGTTTTGTGGGTTTGAACACATAGATTCATAATTTGGCTATAAAATCTTAAATACTTGGTAAAATTGGCTAGCATTTTGAGGACACCTAGATCTAAGCTTAGGCTAGGGCTAACAAGTGCTAAATCTGAGTTAATCACACCAGAGAAGAAGGATTTGAGGCTTGAAATTGGATCAAGTGTCAAGTAGTTCAGCAAAACTTGTCTACATATTGTTCATTGTTCATCAGAAACATTTTGTGCTTTGATCTTGTTGATTACTTTGATTCAGTGTTTGATTCTTGTTGCTTTGTGTTTGTTCTTAGTTTATATAGCTTGTGTATGCATCTTGTTAAGTTTGGTTGGCTTATTCAGTCTAAATCTGCTTATTAAGTGCTTAACTGCTTATTTGCATATATGGTGCTTATCTGGTGACTGTTTGGCTTATTGTGGCATATTGTGTGAACCAAATTGGGATTTTCTTGTTGCTATTGACTCCTTGTCATTCACTGATCACAAGGGTTCCTTTGTTTCCAACTGAATCAAACCAGAACTCTCAAATAAGCTTGGTCAAATAGTCAAAGCAGTGGGAACTCCTTTCCCCTGCTGGTTGCCACAGATAGTGTAAAATTGGGTTCAGCTTATCAATAAGCTATAATAGCTTATTTTAACCAGCAACAACTTTGTTTTTGTAATAGGTGCTCATTATTTGACCCATTTGTTCATACTGGAGCATTTGGTGGGTTGACTTTAGGGTTTGACTAGAAAACCAACTCCATTGACTTTTTCATAAGTTCATTTGTGCTTATTCTGGCTTATTGGTTGTGCTTATTGGATTTTTGTTGATTGATTTTTCTTATTGAGTCCATTTGAAATCTTTTGCAAGTTGAATCAAGTCCTGAGGTGCCCTAAATCTCTAAAACGACTATTTTGTCTTTTAGTGAATTATTACTTTGCTTATTTCTGGCTTATTGAGTGAGCTTTTTCAAGATTTCTTTTTATAGATCTCATAAGCATCCCAAAGAAGGTTGTGTGTCAAATTAGAGCTTATGGCATTAGCTTATGGCTTAATGGGCTGAAAAGCCCAATAAGAATAAGCTGAGTGTTCAATAAGCTGTGATAAGCTTATTTTCAGCTTTTGGGCCTTTAGAGTTCTGTTCTTAGAATTGAATTTTGAGTCAGATAGGAATTTTCCAAGTCAATTGGGCCAAGTTTGACTTTTTGGGGCCAAAAGCCCAATTTGGTTGACTGTTTTTGGTTTTGGCCCATTTGAGGGCCCAATAGGGGTATTCTTGTAATTTCACTTTGATTTTCTTATTACTTAGGTTAAAATAAACTAGTTTGCAAGTTTTTAGAATTTTTTATAATTTTTGGATTTTTAATATTATTTTATTATTATTTTATTATTATTTTTAAAATTTCACATTTTCCAACTTTTTACATTTTTATTAGGTTTAATACATTAAAATAGGAATTTAGCAACTTTTAGAACAATTTTATCTCTTTTAGATTAATTTTTATAATTATTTTAAGTTTTAATAGTTTTTAAATCATTTTGAATAGTTTTTATTAGTTTAAAAATTTCTAAAAATAGTTTTTAATCTTTTTAGGTCATTTTATAGGTTTACCAATTGAAAAATCTTTATTTGGGCTTTTTGATAATTTATTTGATTTTTAGGGCTTTAATTAGCATTTAAAAATTGAATATTTAATTATTTAAAAGGTTTGAAAAAGTTTTGATCATTGGTAAACTCTTAGTTTATTATTTTTTATTTTTGGTGAATTTTTGGTAATTTTTAGAATTTATTTTTATTTTTGTGGTTTTTAAGGTTCTACGTTTTAACTTTCTAGTAGTACTTATTTTTATTTTTACGTCTTCGTCATTTTCTTTTCTCATCCCATTCTAAACCAATAATTAATCACAAACTTTTACAAGTTTTTCACAACACATATACCTCCTTGGGAAACGAACTTCATTGGGTCATTAACACTTGATTTTTCCTAGTCATTTGTTCAATACTTACCGCTTTTACGCCTTTTTCCTAAAAGGTCGTATTTTACCACAATCAGCTTCAGCTTCTTGACTGCTCTCTCCATTACTTCTACGGGCTCTTCTGTGAATTAGAGTTTGTCATCAAAGTGGACTCCCTCCAATGGCATGGCTAACGGCTCATCCGCGTAGCACTTCTTTAGGTTTGAGACGTGGAATGTAGAGTGTAATCGGCTCAACTGTTGGGGTAACTCTAAACGATAAGCGACTTCACCGATTCTGGCGATCACCTTGAAGGGTCCTACGTAACGTGGGTTTAATTTTCCACGTTTTCCAAATCGTACAATGCCCTTCCAAGGTGATACCTTAAGCATAACACGGTCACCTACTGCGAATTCCATAGGTTTCTGTTTGCGATCTGCATAGCTCTTTTGTCTGTCTTGTGCAGCTTGAATCCTTTGTTTGATGAGAGTGATATTCTTAGTAGTCTCTTGGATCAGTTCGGGTCCAGTAAGCTGAAATTCCCCCACCTCTGCCCAGCACACGGGTGATCTGCACTTGCGACCATAGAGAGCCTCAAATGGTGCTACTTTGATGTTGGCATGGTAGTTGTTGTTGTAGGAGAATTCAAATAATGGTATATGTTCGAGCCATCCTTTTCCAAAGTCGATCACACATGCCCTCAGCATGTCTTCCTGCACTCTGATCGTCAGTCTGTTGGTGATAAGCAGTACTCATGTCTAAGTTTGTTCCCAAAGCTCGTTGAAAAGCTTTCCAAAAGTTTGACGTAAATCTACCATCTCGATCACAGATGATTGAGACTAGTATACTGTGTCTAGTCACAACTTCCTTTAGGTACAGTTTGGCTAACTTGTTCAGAGAGTCATTTTCTTTGATGGGTAGGAAATGAGCTGATTTTGTGAGTCGGTCAATGATTACCCAAATTGTATCGTAACCATGAGATGAAGTAGGAAGTTTGGTAATGAAGTGCATGGTGATGTTGTCCAGTTTCCATTTCGGTATCTCGGGTTGGACTAACAAACCCGATGGTCTTTAATGTTCTGTCTTCACTCTGGCACATGTCAGACATTTCTTCACATAGGTTGCAATGTCTGCCTTCATGTTGGCCACCAATATAACTTCTTCACGTCTTGATACATCTTCTCAGATCCGGGATGTATAGAATACTTAGATTTATGAGACTCGTGCATGATTACTTGTCTCAAGTCTCCGTAACATGGTAACCAACTTCTTCCATGTAAACACAATGTTCCATCCGCTCTTGCTTCTAACTTCTCCTTGCTTAGATCTGTCCTAAGCATTCCCCCTATGTCTTCTTTCCCAAGGTTCTCTGGTTTTTGTGCTTGTAGTTGAGCCTCTAGTATTTGCTTGGGTAGGTCCAAGCTAATCGTCATAACCAAGGCTCGAACTCTCATGGGCGGATCAGTCCCCTTGCGGCTTAGTGCATCTGCGACTACATTAGCTTTACCGGGGTGGTATTTGATGTCATGATCGTAGTCACTAAGTAGTTTGATCTAACGACGTTGTCTCAGGTTCAGCTCCTTCTGATCTAGAATGTGTCACAGGCTTTTGTGGTCGGTATGCACTGTGCACTTTGTTCCATATAGGTAGTGCCTCTAGATTTTTAAGGAAAAAACTACGGATCCAAGCTCTAGATCATGAGTAGAGTAATTCTGTTCATGCTTCTTCAGTTGTCTTGAAGCATAGGCAATTACTTCTTTCGTTGCATCAGTACAACACCTAAGCCTTAGCATCACTGTAGACAATGAAGTCTTCGTTGCCTTCTGGTAAGGCTAAAATAGGTGCACTATACAATTTCTGTTTAATGGTTTGGAATGCAGCTTCTTCTTTTTCTACCCAATCAAATTTCACGCCTTTCTAAGTAAGCTTCGTCATAGATTTAGCTATCTTGGAAAATCCTTCTATAAATATCCGATAGTAACCGGCAAGACCTAAGAATTGGCTAATCTCTTTCGGTGACGTAGGCGATGCCCAATCCTTTACGGATTCGACCTTTACGAGGTCTACTTTTATTCCTTTGCTATCAATCACATGACCAATGAAATGAACTTTAGGAATCCAAAAATAAAATTTGGAGAATTTGGCGTACAGCTTCTCTTCCTTAAGCAATTTCAGTACCTGAGCGACATGTTCTCCGTGCTCTTGCTCATTGTTGGAATGGATGAGTATGTCGTCGATGAACAAGATGACGAACTTATACAGATACGGTTGGCACACTCGATTCATGAGGTCCATGAATATGGCTGGTGCGTTGGTCAATCCAAATGGCATGCCCTGAAATTCGTAATGACTGTAACGAGTCCTGAAAGCTTTTTTCGGTATGTCCTCCTCTCTGACCCTCAACTGATGGTATCCAGATCTTAAGTCAATCTTGGAGTACATACTTGATTCTTGTAGTTGATTAAATAGGTCGTCGATTCGTGGTAGCGGGTAACGATTCTTTATAGTTAACTTATTTAGTTCCCTGTAATCAATACACATTCGGAAAGAACCATCTTTCTTTTTGACAAAAAGCACTGGAGCTCCACAAGGTGAGGAACTGGGTCTGATGAAACCTTTGTCTGACAGTTATTGAAGTTGTTTAGCAAGTTCTTTCATTTCGGTCGGTGCTAACCGGTATGGTGCTTCAGCTATAGGTGCAGATCCTGGTATCAAGTCAATTTGAAATTCCTCTTGACGAGCTGGAGGTAAACCAGGTAAGTAGTCTGGGAAAACTTCGGGGTAATCACGGACAATTGGCACGTCCTTGATTGTTTCTTCTCTGGTTCATCTTCTTTGTCTGTCTTTGACATTTGTGCTAAAAAGATAGGGCATCCCTTTAGTAAATACTTCTGTACTTTGGTACATGAGATAACACTCAGTCTGGTGTCAGTTCTATCTGAATTTCCTTCTCCTCGGACAATTAGATTTTCATTTCCCCATGGTATACGGACTAGCTTTTCGTCACACACAATGGTCGAATGATACCTTGCCAACCAGTCCATACCAATAATGACGTCAAAACTACCCAGATTTACGGGTATCAAATGAGTGTTGAATGGATGATTTAGAAGGTTTAAGGTACAACCTCTTAGAATAGTATTAGTCTCGATGATTTTACCGTCTGCTAATTCGACTTTGTAATAGTCGTCTAGCTGTGTAGGAGTGATGTCTAGTAAACTACTAAACTCTGTGGATATGAACTCCTATCGGCTCCCGTATGAATAAAAATAGTTGCATAACGAATGTTCATATGAAACGTACCAGTAACTACATTGGAGTCGGGTTTGGTTCTGGCATCTCCTACAACATAAACTCTGGTTGGTGCTCCTCCTCCGTTCTCGTTCTTAACTGCTCGCTTTGGGCACCCAGGTTTGATGTGTTCGATCTCTACGCAACCATAGCAACGAACTTCTCTACGTGTCATATCACTACTGCCAGTGTGCTGGCGGTTTCCCCGCTGTCCATTTCTAAGGAAGTTCTGACCGTTGTCATTATTGGGCCTGTAGTTGGTACTTGAGTTGTTCCTGTTGGCAGGGGCATGTGTGTTGCTTTATTCGGGCCTTCGACATTCAGCATTGGGGTAGTGATGGAAATTACACTTGGAACATTTTGGTTTGTTACCTACATATGGAGGCAGTCCTGAGGAAACAGCACTGCAGACCTGACCTAAGCTTTGTCTCTTTGGTTGCTGGGCCTGGTGATGATTACGGTAGTTCTCATCAGCTTTCCTCTTGTACTCTGACTGCCTAAGTATATGATCACGTCCCCGTTTGTCCATCAATTTTGTGGCGAACTCAATGGCACTCTCGACCGTAGTGGGTCGGGATGCGAGTACACTGTCATGAACAGAATCTGGAAGTCCACTAACGTACTTCTCTATCTTATCTTTCACTTCAGGGAACATTTGGGTACACATCAAAGTCAATTCCTGAAATTTCTGATTATAGGTCGTGATGTCATGGTTTGTGCATTTGAGATTCCACAAGTCAATCTCTAGTTTCTTGATTTCAACGCGAGGACAGTATTTCAAGGTAAGTTTTTTTCAATGCAGCCCAAGTCATCCCATAGGCTTCATCATGCCCAAGGGTAGCAACTAGTGAGTTGCACCATGTGAGAGCATGTTCCAAAAGAGTACAGGTGGCAAATTTTACCTTGTTTTCTTCCGTACAATCACTAATACAGAACACAGTCTCGGTTCTCTCGAACCATTGCATGAGCTCAACTACCCCTTCCTTGCCCTTGAAGTAGTTGGGCTTGCATTTTAGGAAGTCAGGGTAAGTACACCCTCTGGCAACTCGATCTCTAGCATTGGAGTTTTGGTTGTCGCCTTGGTTACCGCTAGGATACGTTTCCCTGGTGGCTAGAGCGTCAGCGATGCCTTGACCGATAAGCACTCTAAGTTGTGCTTCTAGAATAGTCGCTGTGGGGGCAGCTTCGGGATTCTGTCGAGTGAATCTTTGTGCCATTTTTCTATAATACACAAGGATGAGATTTATTAGTTGATCAATAAGATGGTTATATTAAATTGCATGGAAAATGTATATGCATAGAATTCACAACAAATTGGATAACATGTCAAGAGTTCATAATAAAATAAATACAAGCAAACAAGTAGATGATAACATGTCATTTCGGGTGAACAACAATATAGTACAAGTACAACCAATCAAAGACAGGGATACAACAAACATGTCTGAAATAGTGGTACATATGTTTGTAGTACAACAAAAGATAACCTACCTACTAAGGTTAGGTGCTACGATACGGATACAACTGACATGAAAATACAAGTACAAAAGTCCTAAATCATGCGAGCTGAGATGTAACTCAATGCTTGGCATGATATACAAAGATATCTATCCTACACTAGTGTGACTGTTTGCAGGTGCGGCTGGTCCGGCTGGTGGTATGGGTGCATGAGCATCCTGCATGTCGATCATGGCTCTCCTGGTCTCTCGGGAAATCTCATGGTCTCTAGTAACTGAATCTGGCGTGCGGTGTCAGCACTCCGAAGATAATCCGTCTCAGCAGTAATCCCCTGATGGCGAATCTCTGCATGGTCGATGAAGATCCTGAAGGTCTCCTCCTGGGTGAGTACAGCAGTCTGGGTCTCGTACTGATGACCCTCTAGTGATGCTAAACGATATCGGCGGTAATAAGTCTCATCAAGAAGCCAATGTATGGTATCCTGGGCTGTCACCCAAGAACTCTGAGTAGCATGTGACTCAGCAGCCATTGTCTAGTAGAGAGAGTTAAATCTCTCCTGAAGTATAGTGTTTCCCTGTTGGTCCGCATGTAGTAAGGTGATGTAGCCTTTTTACTACCCTTTAGGAAAAGAGAGAAAAATAGTGGAAAGTATTAAGTGTCGGTTTAGGAAAACCAAGCACTAATGACCAATGGTGAAAGTTCGTTTCCCAAGGAGGCTAGTGTGTTGTGTAGAGAGATGATTAATTATGTGATTATATTAATTATGAGAAAAGAAAATAGAAAGGGGATAAGAAGAGAATGACGGTTACGATGACGATTTAAACTAAGACGAAAAGGTCGTACACGTAAAACCGTAAAAAGTACCTAATTTAAAATTTTACCCTAAAAATTCCTAGAAAAATTCAATAAATCCTAAATAATGTAATTAGAGTTTACAAAATAATCAAAAATCACTCAAACCTTTTATTTAATTAAATAATGATTTTTTAATGCTAATTAAAGCCCTAAAAATCAATTTAATTAACAAAAAGCCCAAAATGAGATTTATCACTTTGTAAACCTCTAAAATACCCTAACTTAATTTAAAACTATTTTTGAAAATTTTAAAATGAATTAAAACTATTTAAAAACAATTAAAAACTCTTAAAACTTAAAATAATTATAAAAATTAATCTAAGAACAATAGGAATATTCTAAAAGTTGTAAAATTCCTAACTTATGTATTTAACCTAAGAAAAATATAAAAACTTGAAAAATCTAAACTTTAATTTTTAATGATAAAATAATAATAAAATAATATTAAAAATCCAAAATTTATAAAAAATTCTAAAAACTCGCAAACTAGCTTAATTTAACCTAAAAAATAAACAAAATGAACTTGAAATTACAAAAATACCCCTAATGGGCATCCAAATGGGCCAAAAGTCCAAACAGTCCTCTTATTGGGCTCAAATAGGCCCAATAAGAAAAATGTTGTCCAATTAAGCCCAAAAACTCCTATCTGACTCAAAATTTGATTCTGAACACAATTTTTCAAAGGCCCAAAAGCTGAAAATGTGAAATAAGCTAGCTTATATCAAACAGCTTATTCTTAGTGGGCTTTTTGGCCCATTAAGCTATAAGCTGATGCCATAAGCTCAAATTAGACACACAAGCTTCTTTTGAGTTGCTTAAGACTTCTGTAAAAAGAAATTTGAAAAAGTTCCAAGGAATAAGCCTGAAAATGCAATAAGCAATCTACAGAAAACGACAAAATAGTCGTTTTTGAGTTCTAGGCCACCCCAAGAGCTGATTCAAGTTTCAAAAGCTTTTAAATGACTTAACTAAGATCAATCAACAAAAATTTTTCAAATAAGTTCACTCAATAAGCTGAAATAAGCAAATAAGCACTTATGAAAAAGTCAAATGAGTTGGTTTTCTAGCAAAAAGTCAAAGTCAAAGTCTAATAAGCTCCAGTTCAAACAAATGGGTCAAATGATGAAGATTGATCACAAAAAATAAGTTGTTGCAGGTCTGGATAAGCCAATATGGCTTATTGATAAGCTAACTAAAAAATTGCACTAGCAGAGGCTAGTTTTAGATGTTGAGTAGTGGAAACTTTTTCCACTGCTTGACTTGTTTGACTTTTTGTCTTTAGTGACTTTATTGGAGATTCAAGTTACAAAAAGGCACCCAAATGATCAGTGGATCATAAGGAGTCAATAACAATCAAGAAATCACAATCACTAACAGCCAATTAGTACAGTTTAATCAAAACATCACCAGATATGCACCAGACATGAACAAATAAGCAGTTAAGCACTTATAAGCTGTTTTAGCAAATTTCAGCCAACCAAATTGCACCAAAAGCATACACAAGCTATAATAAACTTAAATTAACAAGTTTAAATAGTTTTCATGCAATGGCTCAAAGCCTAAATCAAGATTCAAGGAAATGAAGGTTACTGATGAACACTAACACAAGGAGATTTTACTTTTGCTGATGCACTTGACCAACAAGCCAAATTCAATCACTCAGATCTATCACATATGTTATATAAATGATGTTTTAACAACTTTTAACCCTAAGCATGCATAAATTCTTGATATTACCAAAATCTTAGGTCAAAAATAGTTAAACTCAATGAGATATAGCACAATGTTTGATTTGAGGTTTTAAACCCAAAAACTTGCAGCAAATAGCACTCAACCAAGTATTTAACACATACAAAGCACAAATAACACTTTCCACAAACACAATAACCACTTATGATCCCAAACAGGTAATCCCAAACACCCTTTTAACTTTTCAAATCAAAAATTTTCAAATCGAAAGTGTTATCCAAGACCACCCAAGCCCAAATAAGCACAATAACAGATGTACTAAGCAGATTTAAGCAAGATTAAGCAATAAAATCAGCAAGTACACAAGCAACACTCAAATATCACCAAAAAATCCAAATTTATTCAGATTTTGAGATTAAGGATGCAAACCTCATGGATGTACATCCACACCCACGAATTTTGAGCTTATGTACTAACAAGAACAAGTACAAGCTTCCACAAACAAGCCTGCTAAGAATCAACAAAGTTAGAAGCAAAATAGTAAAATCAGAAAAGTGAAAAAGCCTTGATTAATGCAACTCTTGTACCCCACACTTGATTATCCCCAAGTTATTGGCTTCACCACACCTTGATAACTCAATATCAGGATGCTATGATTAGCTTTATAGCCCAAGAATTCCAAGGTGTACCAAGAAACTTAGCAAAATATCAATCTTGAAGGAAAATGTGCAAACTTTTGCACACTCCTTGAAAACAGGTTTTAAGGTTTAAAATTAGCAAACAAGTAACAATAATAATCAGGAAACAAAAATGGCACTTGACTTTTCTTCAAAGATTCAAACTCATTTCATTAAACTGAAAATGGATTTACAGAATTTTGAAAAAAGGAAAATTCAAGAGCAAAGATTAAAGTACTCAGTCCTATACCTTATATAGGCTACAAACTACTTGCTAAGAGGCTAAAAAACGTAAACCCTAAAGCTGTGAAGTCCCCATTATGCCCTTGTCTTTTTTGAATATTGTGAAGATCATGTGACTGAATTTGGTTTGTAGCATGAGTTGGCAAGGTGTGATAGCATCAAATGGCTTGTATCAAGCTTAAAAAGTAAGCTTCAATCTTGAACGTTGGATGCGGGCCACTGTTTTGGCGTCTTCTTCAAAGAGTGAAAAGCAAGGGAATCATGTGAGTAATATGGTGATGTGGCAAGCTTTTTGAAAGTTGGGTTGTGATTAGGGAGACCCTAATCATCAATCTGTATAATCTTAGGGTTTAATTTTAAGTAAATAACAAAACCCTAATTGTGTTCTTGGATGAATAGTGGGTGTGTTTAATCCGTTTTTGGTTTGGATTAAGTTTAAAAATGTGTTAATGGCGCCAAGATTAATTAATATTAATCTGATGAAGTGGAATGGTGATGTAGAGGAAGGGCGTGTTGTGATTGGATGAAGGGTGTTAGTGGGGCACGTGTCAAGCCCCAAGTGGTCTAGGTAAGGTTCATTGTCTGCCAAGAATAGCCCCCAGCCTTTCTTCTTTCTTCCACTTTGTAAATAAACACCACAAATCCGTTTTCCTTTGTATTTCAAGTTTCCTTTTCACACTTTTGCCCCAAATACTTTTCCAAAGTATTTTCAGGGGTATTTCTTGCCATTTCTTGATTCTTAAAGGACTGATTTGGCATTTTCTTCATAGAATATGGTCTTGACTTGTTTGTTTGACTTCTTAGAGGACTGAAATTGCCAAGTCATGATTAATGAGGGACCATTTTTGCCATTTCTTCAAAGTCAAGGGTCCTTTTGGTAATTTTGATATTTTTAAAGGACCAAACTTGTAATTTCTTGTATCTTGGAGTCCTTCTTGGTATGTTTGACTTTGAGAAGGACAAATATTGACATTTTAGTTTTGTTGAGGTACTAAAATTGCCAATTCTTCAAAGTGGAGGGCCCTTTTGGTAATTTTGACAAACTTTAGGGACCAATCTTGTAATTATGAAGATACAAGGGTATAAAGTGTCAATTCTTCAATATTGGAGGACCCTTCTTCATAAATCTTCAAATCTTCAAGGGTTTTCTTTGGAAAATTCTTCATTAGGGCTTGGTTTAATGTGCGGCTTCGTTTCCCGTGTTCGTTTTTGCATGATTCTTGTGATATTTTGTCATTTTCTCAATATCCGTACCTAAAATACACAAGCAACAAACACAAGCATATATTGGGGTATTTTCATGATATTTTATGCATTTAAAGCCCTTTTTGGACGATGAGACTATGTATAAAAGCAGTCTCATCACTCCCCCATACTAAACCATTGTCGTGCCCTCACGCAATGCTAGAATAAAGTATCGTAGCACCTCCAAAGTTCATTTTTATTCACTTTTATTGAATGATAAACTAGCTACACTACTACTATTGCTACTACTTGCGATTTAAACATAATGTATGATTTTCATCGCAAAATGGGACGTTTAGGTTCATAGAATAAGAATACGTGAATGCTTCGTTAGAAATAATTTCATCGTCCTCGATTTTCACCCCAATTCCATGCTAAGCGTGCAACAAGATCATTGTCATTATAAGTTAGTAATGCTAACACTACTCATATGCCCTAATCACGTACTTATCCTCCCAATTTCCTAAGCTGTATCTCTTATATTTTATTTTGTCTAGAATGTTTCACGAGGACACATTGTTTGACTTATGCTGATGACGTATAGTCCCCAGCCGGGTCATAAACCCGGCCCACGGGTACTACCCGTATCCGGCCCATCACGAATGGGTGGGAATAATGTTATTTGAGCTTATGGGCTTGGATGAAGAGTAACCGCACACACGTGTGCGACCCACGGGCCGGCATGCCCGGTGCAGGGTTAGACAAAATCATACTCCTACTATCATTAGGATTTATCCCAAAGGGGAGGATATTCAGTCACCATAAATAGAAAATAACAATCAATCGAAATCTGGTAATTATCCTTTCCTTGGGGCCGAAGCATCAGTGACAACCCATTAGGGTTTCACTGCCTATATAAGGAACCCCCAAGGGTTCCACAAAGGTATTACATTCTACACACTTTCAACTCTCATCCGATTCCTATACCCCTAACCGATTACATACTCTCACGCCAGAGTCTAATCGTGGGATACATTCCCACGGGGTAAGCCTAACGCGTGTTGTTTAGTGTGCAGGATCCCATCCAGATAATTCACTTGGTGTAGGAGCCGGAGTCCAGCCAACCCGAATTAAGCCTAATTCGGGTCTAGCAAGGATCACCCAACTTTTGTATCAACAAGTTGGTGCCATCCGTGGGACCATTACACTAAGCTAGAGCGAAATCTCATCTCAAATTCTCAATGACGAAGGGGCATCTGCAGGGAAACCCCAGGAACACAAATCCTAGAAATCGGAAGTCCCCAGGGGAAGAGATACTCATTCCCAATCGATCCCCTAGCCACCAAGCTGGCGGACCAAACAACCGAAGTGGTCTTCAGTCCATGGGGATAACAAGCACGTTCTCTGTTACCCCACCACCTACTTCGACCTTGGATAATCCTGACCCAGGGAGTGCGACCAACCCCCCTAACAAGGAGCCGCGCAGACCATCGACTGAGGAAGAAGTAGAGGTCGAACCACTCAGTGAGGAGGATCTCACTCGAGTTCTCACAAAGAACTTCGAGAGGATTGTCCAAGGAATTGCATCAAGGTTGAACCTAGGGAGGGACCTCCAATCTAGGCTCAACTTTGGCAACGCCAGACCAGGCACCTCTTCTCAAACTCAACGGAAGCGAAGGACACGACCTTAGGAGCGGAACCTCTTTCAGGAAACTCCACAACCCTGGAATGTGTTCGAACGCATAGGGGATCGTCTCATGCAGGAACTAAGACAATCCAGGGAAGAGGGAGAGAAGTCCGACGGTTCCCCCGAACGACCAGATCTGGAACTAACCAGAACTAATCGCCGCACAAGCGTGTGGGATAGGATGAATACCGGGAAGAAGGCTCCTGGCTCTTCTCACAAGGGCGGTCCTCACCCAAGGGATGGGGCACCACCTTCTTCTCCCGGTCCATCAGGAGAGGACTCGGATGACTATCCACCCAAGCGTCGCCGACCTAGGCTTACTCCTACACCGCTACCAGACAACGAGGAGTACTATGGCGGCCCCTATTATCGAGATACGGAAGCAGAAGATCTTTCCCGCCCGTGGTGTGATCCTAGTCTCACCCGTCCATGGGCAGATCCCAGGGAAGATCCTTTCACTCTCCGTATACGGAATTACTCTGGGGATACAAAACGTCGCATGCCGGCGTGTGTCAAGACTTATGATGGGACTGGTGATCCGGATGATCACCTAAAGATATTTGACACGCAGGCAAAAATTGAATGATGGCCCATGCCTATATGGTGCCAAATGTTCAATTCAACCTTGATCGGCAATGCTCGTGATTGGTTTGAGGGACTTCCTCCGCGAAGCATTGATAGCTTCACTGAACTACGGACTGCGTTCAAGAATAATTATACTCAGCGAAAGATGTATAATAGGGACCCGGTTTCATTGGAAATCGTCAAGCAACGACCTGGGGAGTCTACGGAGGCCTTCACTGAACGCTTCAATGACGAGTGTACACGCACAAAGACAATGCCGGAAACTTCTAAAAATTTCCGATTATATGCATGCCATAACAGACATGGAATTAATCAGACGTCTCAATTACAAACGTCCGGAGAGGTATGATGACCTCATGGAAAGGGTCAGAAACTTCATAGAGGGAGAAACCGCGGTAGCCGCGGCCTATCCTTCAAAAGGAAACAGCTACCAATCAAACGACCAGTCCAGGAGACAGTCGGGCGTCAAAGCAACCAGAGCAGTGGAAGGGGCTCAGATTACAAGAGCCAAAACAAAGGAGGACGGTCGGAGGACAAATTTACCCCCCTAAAGATGTCCTATCGGGAGATCTTGTTGACGGAAGGGGCTAATTTCTTGAGACCTCCCCCAATGACGACTCCGCTGGACCGTCGTCAAGGAAACCACTTTTGCGAATTCCATAACGACAAGGGCCATGGCACGGAGGAATGTATCCAGCTCAAGAAGCACATTGAGTCATTGATCAAGTCAGGCAAACTCAAGCATTTGGTCAAGGATTGGAAGGATGGAAAAGACAACAAGAAGTATGACAAGAAGGATCCCCAAAAGGACAAACCTTCAACTATATACATGATCCAATCCAGGCAGCACCGCACAAGGCAGAAAATTAGTCAAAAATTTTCACGCGGCAGAGAAATCTCGTTCCCTCCCATCACGGCAAGCGATGTGATTGATGCGCCTCTCACTATTGAGATAAGCATTGGAACACACAATGTCCGCCATATGTATGTGGATGGAGGGTCGTCAGCAGAAGTACTATACGAACACTGTTTCGTACAGCTACGACCAGAAATAAAAAGCCATATAGTACCGGCCACGGCGCCACTCATCGGTTTTAGTGGAGACACCATCTGGCCAATAGGACAGCTGCGTCTACTTGTAACCATTGGGAATGAAGAGCACTCCACCACGGCGTGGATGAACTTTATGGTGATACGCTCACACTCTCCATACAACGGGATCATTGGCAGACCAGGTATCCTGGCCATACGAGCGGTACCCTCCACGGCACACGGGATGATCAAATTCCCTGTGGAAGGAGGAATTGTCACCATCTATAACATAATCATACCAGCATCCGAGTGTCATGCCGTGACAACACCGGTTCCACCTATTCCCCCCAAGGACGGATCACCACCTCCCAATTGGAAGGTGGCAATCCATCCTGACTACCCGGAACAAGAGGTATCCATAGGGGGAACACTCTCGGATAGCGGAAAGAGGGCCATGTGATCTCTCCTGAAAGCAAACTTAGATGTATTCTCATGGGAGCCCAAGCATATGACGGGCGTACCGCGTGCGATAGCAGAACATAAGCTCCAGATCCGCTAGGGATATCCTCCCGTTAAGCAAAAGAAGCGCGGTCAGGCACCCGAACGCAGCCAAGTAATATTGGATGAAGTACAGAAATTGGTGGATGCAGGTATCATGCACGAGGTATACTACCACGAGTGGTTATCCAACCCAGTCATGGTCAAAAAGCATGACAGAAGCTGGCGCATGTGCGTGGATTTCACGGATCTGAACAAAGCCTGTCCACAGGATTGCTACCCGTTACCGGAGATTGACTGGAAGATGGAATCCCTATGCGGATATCCCTTTAAATGCTTCTTAGATGCATATAAAGGATACCACCAGATCAAGATGGCGGAAGAGGACGCAGAGAAAACAGCGTTCCATACTAGTCAAGGCGTATACTGTTATACAAAAATGACATTCGGACTAAAGAACGCCGGGGCAACATATCAGCGGCTTGTTGACAAAGCCTTCGACTCACAGATAGGCCGCAACCTGGAGGTCTATGTTGATGATTTAGTCATCAAAAGTCATACGGAGGATGCACTTATCCGAGACGTCCAAGAGACGTTTGACACATTGAGGAGGATTAATATGAAGCTAAATCCAAAGAAATGCACGTTTGGGGCAACGGAAGGAATGTTCCTTGGATATATGATTGATCCAAATGGCATCAAGCCTTGCCCGGAAAAGACGAACGCAGTAATACAGTTACCATCCCCTCAGACACGAAAAGAGGTGCAATCCTTAAATGGGAAGTTTGCCGGGCTAAACAGGTTCTTATCAAAGTCCGCAGATAAGTCACTCCCCTATTCAAAACACTCAAGAAGTGCATTAAGAAGGGAGACTTCCGGTGGACAAAGGAAGCTGAGGAAGACTTTGGTCAACTCAAGCAATACCTTGCATCTCTCCCCATGCTAGTAGCTCCCCGACCCAAGGAGGAGCTCATCATGTACCTATCAGCCACACATGGAGCAATAAGCGCGGTACTTATGACGGATAGGGACACAGTACAAACCCCGGTCTACTTCATAAGTAGAACACTACAAGGGCCGGAGTTGAATTATTCTTCCATGGAAAAATTGGTTGTGGCATTAGTGTTTGCTACGAAACGGTTGCTCCGGTACTTTCAGGCGCACCCAGTTGTATTGATTACTGATCAACCAATAAAACAAGTCATCTCCAGACCAGATGTGGCCGGCAGGCTACAGAAGTGGAGCATTCTATTGGGAGAACATAACATATCTTATAGACCAAGGACGGCTGTTAAAGGCCAAATCTTGGCGGATTTCTTGATAGAGAAGCCGGATGAAGAGGGACCAATCGTACAACAAGACGAAACTCCAGCAGAACCATGGGTATTATTTACGGACGGATCTTCGTGTACGGATGGATCAGGAGCTGGTCTCATCCTTACGAATCCGGAAGGGATGGAGTTTACGTACGCCCTGCAGTTTGAGTTCACAACCACCAACAATGGGGCAGAATATGAAGCGTTGATTGTGGGTTTAAAAATCGCCGCTAGAATGGGAGTCCGCAACCTTGAGGCCTACGTGGACTCACGGCTTGTCTCGAACCACATTCAGGGAGGATACGTAGCTAAGGGGGATAACATGGTTCGATACTTGGAGAAAGTCAAGTCAGGCATCGCGGCTTTCAGCATGTTTTATATCAAGCATGTACCAAGAGGCGAAAACAAGAAGGCGGACGCTCTTAGCAAGATCGCGTCTACAAGTTTCGCCCACTTATCCAAGCATGTCTTGGTGGAAATACTCAAGGAAAAGTCTATAGCAGAAGGGGAAGTCGTAACTATAGTTAAGGAAGATGGACCTACATGGATGACCCCGATCGTCAACTATTTGACTAATGAAACCCTTCCAAACGAGGAAAAAGCGGCACGTCGCATCAGAAGGAAGTCGCAGCACTTTGAGCTTCGAGAAGGTATCTTTACAAGCGCTCTTTCTTGCAGCCGTGGTTGCGGTGTGTTGGGCCACGCCAGGCTACTTATGTGATCAGTGAGATACATGAAGGGTTATGCGGCATACACGCGGGTCCCCGATCCTTAGTGGCCCGAGCTCTACGCACAGGATATTATTGGCCTACTATGCATAGGGATGCACGCTACATGATTCACAAGTGCAGTGATTGCCAAGTGCACAGACCAGTACCACGACATCCGCAGCAGGAAATTACACCCATTACATCCCCATGGCCATTCTATAAGTGGGGGATCCATATTGCAGAACCTTTTCCTATAGCTGCGGGGGGAGTTAAGTTCTTGATTGTCGCAATGGATTACTTTACACACTGGATAGAGGCCAAGGCAGTCAAATCCATCACAGGCAAACAAGTTAAAAAGTTTGTTTGGGAGAACATTGTGTGCCGTTTTGGCTTACCTGGAGAAATCATCTCGGACAACGGGAAGCAGTTCGCGGATAATCCGTTCAAGGACTGGTGCGCAGCGTTGAATATCAAACGACGCTTCGCATCTGTTAAGCACCTGCAGACAAATGGTCTTGTGGAACGAGCAAATAGAAGCTTGGGTGAAGGCATCAAGGCACGCCTGGAGGAACGAAGTGCCAAATGGGTGGACGAACTACCGCATGTTCTATGGGCACATAGGACTATGATCAAAACAGCCAACGGGGACACCTCATTCTACGGAACTGAAGCTGTTATACCAGCAGAGATAGGAATACCTACCATCCGCACAGCGGAGGTTAATGTCGTCACAAACGACGAGCAGCTCCGGATCAATCTGGATTTGTTGGAGGAAAAAAGGGAAATAGCGGCTATCAATGAGGCCAAATCCAAGGAACGGATGAAGGCTTATTATGACGCCAAGGTTAAAGGTGTTTCTTTTCGACCGGGAGATTATGTCTATCGTGCTAACGAGGCAAGTCGAGTGGAGAATACGGGAAAACTAGGCCCTAAGTGGGAAGGACCGTATGAGGTCACGGAAGCCTTAGGACGGGGCGCGTACAAGTTACGTGACATGGATGGCCGCGACTTGGAACACACATGGAATATCTACAATCTTAAAAGGTGCTATCTTTGAAAGCTACGGATTCCGCATGGACACTTCGCTATATCTGGCTTCAATGAAGATCCATGTGTTCTCTTTGTTTTGTTTTTATGCTTTCTAGGTTCCTTTTTTGTTTCTAGGATTTCCCATTCTTGTTAAAACAAAAAAACGTAAACGTTCTAATAAAATGTCGTGGTGCCTAGCTAGCTCCACGACTCGTTTTTGTGCAAATTGTTTTTATTCTTTAGATTCTATTATAGTCATATGGGTTTAGTTGTTATTATTATAATATGCCATGTCTCATTCATATGCATTCATTAAATAACCGTACATGTACTATACGCCTCCAGGCGGGGTAAGAGGATTAAGTGAACCTAATAATTCAACTTGTCACATAAGAGGGATGCAACCCCAGTGACGCGGATCATGTATCCTTACTAGACACCTTACTCACAAGACGTTGAGGTAAGTTTCCATATGCCGCGCTCACATAGTGCTTTGCATGGTAAAGACGCACGCCGCACGTCTAGTAAAATATAGACATGGTTTAATTCTAGGTAAGACGTGACACGTCATGCGAAACAGATACATGATATCTAAAAAAGAATATAAGCAAGTTTCCAAATTAACAAAATTGCCGTGACAACCACGGACTTATACATATTATGCCAAATGTTTACACATCATAAAATGTCGTGGACATCCACGGACGAATATTTAAGTTACAAACCAAATTATCCAAAGAGGTATAACAAATTAAGGAGCACCCTACATGGGGGGGAGAAACCTACCTATCTCCCATTGCTCCTCAGCCAGACAAGGCAATATCTCACCACGTTCCTTCCGCCCCAGAGATTGAGCCGCATTCATCTCCAGCACCTCGCTTAATGGCTGTTCACCAACTACAATTCTGGTCACATCTTCATAAATAGGAAGAGTGAGGTGGCTGGGCGAGGGGGTAAAGGGAGTCCGGGAATGTCCCTCATCATGAGAAAATGCACCAAGACTTAGTTTCCCCATAATCTCCATGTTAGATGCATCTTTTGTGGCTTCCAGCTCGACCAAGAAGGGGTAGTGGAGATCTCGCATTGCGGCCATAGAAGCAGTCATCTTTTCAGCAGCTCCGGTGTTGAAGAAGGCATGCTTTGTGAAGTCTTGCTTCTTCCTTATTAGCTTTGCGGCCATGACCATTCCTTCATGACGACCATGGTCGATGCCATCTGACACGAGGTCTGCAAATTGCTGAACAAATTTGGGGGCTTCCAACACCTTGGTAACGGCTAAACGCGTCCCGTGACCTACCATCCACCTACGACCGGCAATGGCTGCTAGTAGTTGGGGGTATAGCACATCGTCACGCTCAGAGATTAGGGCATTCACTAGCACATCTTTCTGGGTGGACGCCTCCTTCAGTTGTTCAGTCATGTCCCTCTCACAAGAAAGCTCTTCTTTTAGTTTCTCCCCACCCTGGATCAACGCATGGGCGTCCTCAAGCTTCTTTGTGAGTATGGATACTTGGTTGGAGGAGGAATTAGCTGAAGCTTCTGCTGCGGTCACCTGTATGTGATAAATTAAGTATTAGAATGGTTGCTATTACGGCATAGGCGTGATGCGGTGCGGATACATACCCTGGCTATTGCAGCCTCAAGTTTCGTCTCGAGCTCGGCTACATGTTGGTCATGAGCATTGGCATGGGCCGATTGTTCTTTAACAGTCGTCTCGGCAGTAGCAAGCTGGGACTGGAGGGTGGCAATTTGGGCCTCATTTTCTTCGATCATCCTCTCTCTTCGACCAACCTTCCTCTTCAGGGACTCAACATGCTCTAAAGCAGCCTCAAATCTTACTCTCATAGAAGTGCCCATGGCCATCTGATGAACCAAGGCGCCGTTGTATTCATCCACCAGATCCGCATGGCTTAGTGGGTTCACATCTCGTACCAACCCAGGGGGGATGCAGTTATTAAGATACTCATGACACTCCTCGGCCTCCATCATCCGTGAAGCAGTGGTGATCTTCCAGTCAGGGTTGAACTGTTGATGAGGGTCGGACATTGAGATCTCTTGGGAAGCTGTGGGGGTACCCTCCTCAAAGGCAGGGCCGGATCTGGTTGCGGTTGTATGCAGCGTAGGTTCTTTCTCCATCTCCTTCTCTTTCCCCTTCTCTTTCTGTGCATCTGGGGGAGGTGCGGCACCATCTTGTTCATCTCTACAAACACACAATTGGAATAAGTATCAAGTATTGTTTGAGGAAAACCGTAGATGTTACTTAGATCATGGATATTTTGAGTAAATAAAAGGAGTAGACTTACACGTTATTCCCTTCTAGTTCTGATGTAGTCGGGGGAACGTGAGTGACCGGTTCCACAGGCGCGGCCCGTACCGTTTCGGAGGCTTGGGTGGTGCTCCCAACAGATTGATAGCGGGGGTGGTCCTCGCGCAGTTTTTTGGGTGGGGCATTGTGTTCACCAACCTCAGCCTGGGCAACTCTTCTCACCCGCTTGTTCTTCCTACGGGTAGCTTAGGGGCGGGCTGGGCTTCTTCTTCATCTTCTTCTTCATCTACTTGTTGCATTTCCTCCTTGTCATCGCCCAACATTTGGCGAAGACTGGAGGTGGTCCTCTCAATGTTGTCACCTTGCTCTTCCCTGTGGGCGGGGGTAGTAGTTTTAGGCGGCGAGGAGGGCCCGACTTCATTTTCAAGCATCATGTTATCACCATCCTCATTGTCGAAATCCACGGGGTTCTCAGGAGTGTTGTTTCCTATTCGTCTGAATGGGGATCCGGTACGGCTCCCAGGGCAACTGTCATGTTCCGGGTATGCTCGAGGAGGGGTAGCTCGTTCTCGCGTCTGGGACGGGATCCCTCTGGTATAAGCTTTGGATCACCTTGACGAAGGATTCCAAAGAAGTTCATTTCTGCCAAAATAAACGAAGTCTATTAGTTATAGCAAATAAATGTATGTACGTCTTTAAGGTGCGGATGCTATGCCTAACTTCACCATGCCTCCTCCAAAACACAGGATATCTGTTGGACGAGCCGAAGTAATTGCGGCTAATCCCTAGAAAACAGAGGAATGATTCGGGAAGGTTTCTATGGAACCCTGTTCTATTCCTATCTATTTCTTGGGAATGTTGGGCGTTATATGTACTGGCGTGCGGAGGAGGGTCAGGAGATAATCTATGTTTAAAGACATAAACGGCCGACCACACTATTGAGTCAATGAAAAAGTAATGGTCGTACCAGTTTTTCAGTGAGTCCATGGCCTTATTATGGGACGTGGGGCTATTTGGAGATCGTTTCTTAAAGGATAGCCAACCATTTACTAAACTAGGGGTGTAAAATAGCCAGAATAGTTCTACGGTTGGAGGGATTCTTCTAGCGCGACAAAGGATTTCAAACTGGCTGACCTTACATGCGCCTATACAGTGCAGTTAGGTAATATGTACATCATAATATCCTAGGAGATCTATAAGGAAACGGGTGAAAGGAATGCGGTAGTTGGCCGCATCAAAAAGACGAGTGTATAGGCCAATTTTTCCCTGAGGAGCCTCAGTTATGAGGTCTCCTACACCAGGGAGAGAGGGGTGTAGGTTGCTGGGAATGAAGTAATCAGTACAAAAGTGATCTAATTGCTCCTGGGTCATTACATTGAGCACGGATCCAATCGAGGCGTTGTTTCTTTGGGCCATTAATAAATAAAAGAGTTAAGAGCGTGTTATTCTAACCTACGAAGGAAGGGATCCGTGCGTGAGAAAGTGGTGCTAATGAGGAAAGCTTTAATGGCAGAAATGAAGAAAAAGATTGTGTGTTCCACACAGCCGTAGGGGTAACTTATTTATAGGGTTGCCTTGAGAGTCATGGTCTGTTGGATGCATGACACGTGTTTTCCACTATCCTACATCGTGTGGTTGGGGTGTAAGTGGCAAGTGAAGGGTCAGGTGGGACCCACGGGTCACTTCTGACTCAGTAGTTTACGCTGCTCGAGGTTCTGACTGTTTGCACTTTGTCAGTCAATTGGCAGGTGAACAGTCAATTGTGTCGAGATATGCGGTCTCACGTAAGACCAAATTCAATGCTACATTTAATTCGTCTCGGTCGTCACATGCGGCTGAGGTACTATTGGAATAAATTCCTAAGTCGGTTAGCCACGTGCGGCCAAAACGAATTTTTGATAAATTTGTCATTCCCTAAAGGATCTTTCTTGGTACGTCCAGGGAGCATCTTGATAGTCTAGAGGTTACGCCTACGGCTGTAACAACTAGACTGGGGGACATGATGACGTATAGTCCCGAGCCGGGTCATGAACCCAGCTCACGGGTACTACCCGTATCCGGCCCATCACGAATGGGTGGGAATAATGTTATTTGAGCTTATGGGCTTGGATGAACAGTAACCGCACACACGTGTGCGGCCCACGGCCCGGCATGCCCGGTGTAGGGTTGGACAGAATCATACTCCTACTATAATTAGGATTTATCCCAAAGGGGAGGATATTCACTCACCATATTTAGAAGATAACAATCAATCTAAATCTGGTAATCATCCTTTCCTTGGGGCCGAAGCATCAGTGACATCCCATTAGGGTTTCACTTCCTATATAAGGAACCCCCAAGGGTTCCACAAAGGTATTAAATTCTACACACTTTCAACTCTCATCCGATTCCTATAACCCTAACCGATTACTTACTCTCACGCTGGAGTCTAATCGTCGGAAACATTCCCACGGTAAGCCTAACGCGTGTTGTTTAGTGTGCAGTATCCCAACCAGATAATTCACTTGGTGCAGGAGCCGGAGTCCAGCCAACCCGAGTTAAGCCTAACTCGGGTCTAGCAAGGATCACCCAACTTTTGTATCAACATATGCGATAATAGAGATTTAGGTCTAAAAATATAGTCCTATCGGTGTAACCAAAACCATCAAATCAATAACCCCTCCTAATAGACAACGATGTCAAAAAATTAAGTCAACAAGAAGGATCGATAAACACGGTTTTATAACGGTTTTGAACATGAGACTTATTACCAAGACTTTTATACGCCCCCTAACGGAAGGGCCTTATTATCTTTGGTTTACCCCCGTCTTTTATTCAACTTCGCAATGAAGCTTTTATTATGACTTCGGTCTTGCCTTGCCTTTTATTATCCACCTCATCGATAGTTTTATTAGCCAAAGACGTATATCCTCACGCTAAGGCGAATTTTGGATCTTTAAAGCTACAAAGATTAAGGCTTGATTCACTTTCAATTTTGCATAGATTTTTCGGCCTTGTGGGGCTTCAAATTGTTTGCTTGATTTAGGTGAGCACTTGAAATCTTATTATTGGGTGAAGCTTTCGATTATTCGGGTGCCAATACTTCAAAACCGTGATGCTGGCGATACCTTAATGTCTTCCCAATTTAATTCCACGGAAGCTACTAGAAAAGACTAGAAACCCAACAATCAAGACTAAACCGCTAAGTCAATATTTATTAAGCAAAAAATATTTACAAGCTAAGGGAGAATAAGCAAACAATGAGAACAAATGAGTTTTTGAAAGATACGAGTACTCTACGAGAACGCATAGTAACTTATAATTAACCCTATCAATTCTCGTCCTCATTTAAGAGACTTAGCCTAATGTGAAGTTAAGGAATCGAAGCTAAGTGCTCAACACACACAGTCGAGTCAAAAATTACTCTTATTCTCCCCATCGGAAAATCTACATTCGTGTCTTCAAACACTTATAAAACATGAGAAAAGTTTTTAAATTTGGCCATTTTAAGCCTTATTTTGCAACAAAACGATAAACAAAAAGATAAACTTTGGAAAGCGTGAAGGTTTGGCAAGGAAAGTATCTATTCACCCACCCCCCCCCCCCCCAATACTAAAGTTAAACATTATCCTCAATGTTTCGAGTCTAGGGGTGCAAACACCCCCATACTAGAGACGTATTCGAATGCCTAATCTAGCATGGAAAGGGTGTAACCGTTAAATTTAAATCCGTTTATGAAGTGTGCTATAAACCTAAGGTTAAAACATCAAAGGATATATCATGGATATTGAGAAAGTCTTCAAAGCAATGATCGAATGCTCCCATATTACGAACACGAGAGGCTCCAATCGTGAAGATAATGATCATCTAAAATCCACAATTCACAAACAACCACGAAACAAAGGTTGAAAGGGCACAAATCCCCACACGTTACTACATTAGAAAGCGATAATATGTACATAGGATAAGCATGGGACTCCCCCACGAGGCACCTCGTTTTTTATTACCGAGTCATGAGCTTGACTCGATCCCCTGAATACTAATTATCATTGGGGAAGGTGATTTGGTCGAGGTAGTTCAAGGATGGAACTTCCCCACCAAAGTAGTGCTTCAACCTATGTCCATTCACCTTGAAATTGGGGCCATCATTTTAAGCTAGCTCGATGGTCCCATATGGAAATACTTGAGTCTCGGTGAATGGACCGGACCAACGGGATTTCAACTTACCGGAAAAGATTTTCAAACGAGAATTAAAAAGAAAAACTTGATCCCCAATGTTAAAAACCCGGTTTTTAATTTTTGAATCATGCAACTTTTTAGTCTTTTCTTTATAAATCAATGAATTTTCATAAGCAATATTCCTTAATTCATCCAATTCATTTAATTGCATTTTCCGATGTTTTCCTGCGGTCTCCATGTCATCATTACAATGCTTTAGGGCTCAATAAGCCTTGTGTTCCAATTCAATTGGAAAATGACAGTTTTTTCCATACACAAGCTTATAAGGAGTGCACCCAATGGGCGTCTTATGAGCGGTCCTAAAGGCCCATAAAGCATCGTCCAACTTATCCGACCAAGATTGTCGGTTTTCCCCAAAGGATCTCTCCAAGATCCTCTTCAACGCTCGGTTTGAAACATCGACTTGCCCACTCGTTTGTGGGTGATAAGCCGTATAAAGCCGATGTGTAACCCCATATTTCCTTAGGACCCTTTCGAATTGGTCGTTACAAAAATGTGTTCCACGATCGCTTATGATCGCACGAGGGGTTCCAAACCGAGAAAACTAGCTTTTCAAAAACTTGACTACCACACGAGCATCATTGGTGGGCAAAGCCTTAGCTTCCACCCACTTAGATAGGTAGTCAACCGCGGCAAGGATGTACTTATTACCACGAGATGATGGGAACGGCCCCATAAAGTCGATGCCCCAAACGTCAGAGATCTCACACACTTGGATGATATTTTGTGGCATTTCATCTTTTTGTGAGGCTTTTCCTTGTCGTTGGCATGAGTCACACGACTTCACAAGCTCATGTGCATCTCGGTAAATAGTAGGCCAAAAGAAACCGGCATCAAACACCTTCTTAGCCGTAAGATTAGCGCCGTGGTGACCACCCATGGGTCCCTCGTGACAAGCTCTAAGAATATTAGAAGCTTCGGTGCCAAAGACACAACGTCGGATAATTTGATCCGCACAAGTTCGAAACAAGTAAGGGTCGTTCCAAAAGTAGAACTTGACGTCACAAAAGAATTTTCGTTTTTCTTGAGTCGTCATACCCTTGATGATGAAGTTGCCCGCATGGTAATTTGCGATGTCCGCAAACCATGGGGTGGAAGAATCAATCTTAGAATTCACTACACCAAGTGTCTCGAGCGGAAATGTTTCGGTGATTTCCTTGGGCTCGTAAAAACTTTGGTGAGGATCTTCCAAATGAGAAAGATGATCGGTCGTTAGATTCTCGACTCCTTTTTTGTCAACGATTTTGTGATCAAATTCTTGAAGGAGTAGAATCCAATGAAGTAATCTCGGCTTTGCATCTTGTTTAGCCATAAGATACTTGATAGCCGAATGATCCGTATACACTATGCATTTTGTCAAGACGAGATAAGGTCAAAATTTCTCAAATGCATACACCACGGAAAGGAACTCCTTCTCCGTTGTAGTGTATTTTAGTTGAGCCTCGGTCATCGTCTTGCTAGCATAGTGAATAGGCAAGAAGTGCTTTTCATGACGTTGCCCCAATACGTCCCCAATAGCATAGTCATTAGCATCACACATGAGCTCAAAGGGGAGGTTCCAATTGGGAGCAATAATAATGGGAGCTTCGGTAAGTTTCCTCTTAAGGATGTCAAAGGCTCGTACACAATATTCGTCAAAGACAAAACCTGCCTCTTTTTCAAGAAGATGTGTAATAGGTTGAGAGATCTTTGAAAAATCCTTGATGAATCGACGATAAAAGCCCGCGTGGCCTAGGAAACTCCTAACTCCCTTAACGGTTTTGGGATGAGGTAATTTGGAGATGACGTCTACCTTAGCTTGATCTACCTCAATACCCGCTTTCAAAACCTTGTGCCCTAAGACGATTCCACTTTTAACCATAAAATGACACTTTTCCCAATTTAGCACAAGGTTGATTTCCTCACAATGCTTCAACGTTCTCTCAAGATTCAACAAACACGAAGTGAACAAACTACCAAACACGGAAAAGTCATCCATGAAGACTTCCACCGTCTTCTCGATCATATCATGAAAAATAACCATCATGCACCTTTGAAAGGTCCCCCGTGCATTGCAAAGTCCGAATGGCATTCTACGATAGGCAAACGTTCCATATGGACACGTAAACGTAGTTTTTTCTTGATCACGAGGATCGATGGGGATTTGGAAGTAATCGGAAAAACCATCTAAAAAGCAACCGAAATCGTTTCCCGCAAGACGCTCCAACATTTGGTCCATGAAGGGCAAGGGAAAATGGTCTTTACGAGTGGCTTCATTCAACTTACGATAGTCAATGCACACTCTCCATCCGGTCATGAGTCTAGTGGGAATTAACTTGTTGGCATCGTTTGGCACAACGGTCATTCCTCCCTTCTTAGGGACACAATGAATAGGACTCACCCAAGGGCTATCGGAAATAGGGTAAATCATTCCTGCGTCAAGGAGTTTTAGGACTTCCTTTTTGATGACGTCGTGAATTTTGGGGTTCACCCTTGTTTGACATTGGATTGCGGGCTTGTAATCCTCCTCCATTAAGATTTTGTGGGTACAAAATTTTGGGATCGATTCCCTTAATGTCGGATAACTTCCACGCAATTGCCCCTTTGTGATCCTTTAGAACATCGACAAGTGCGGTTTTTTCATCATTCGAAAGTTCTTTCGCAATAATAACCAGAAACTTGTCGCCCTCCTCCAAAAAGACATATTCGAGATGAGGAGGTAAATCTTTCAACTCGAGGATAGGTGGTTCCTCAATTGAAGATTTGGGTTCGATACTCATAACCTCCTCGGGTGGAGGAAATGGGAAATCGTTAAGAAAATCCTTGATAATCGAGAAGTCCTCATCATTGTCGAGGTCTTTGTTACAAGTACGTGGAACATCGAATTCTTCCAACGTAAAACCACCACCTTCAAATGGAGTGGAGGTTGGTGTCGAGTTATCAAGAATGGGATCTAACATAGTTGGATTGCCACTATTTTCATCATCACCAAAACCTAGAACTTCTTGTGAAAATTCCTCGCAAACAACTTCAATCATATCAACGAGGTTTATGGTTGCAACGGAATAAACATGAGAAATTTGAGAGTTTTGAGTTACGTTTATAACAAGTTCCTCGTCGTTGAAACGTAAGGTGATCTTTCTAGCATGAACATCGATCAAATCCATAGACGTATCTAAAAACGAACGACCTAAAATGAGAGGAACTTGAGGATCCGTGGGAATATATACAACGATAAAGTCTACCGGATAATAGAACTTTCCCACTGTCACAAAAACGTCTTCCGCCAATCCACATGCGGGAATCGTGGAATGGTCGGCCAACTCGAGAGACATTAGTGAAGGAGTAAGATTAGGAAGATTGAGCGACTTGAAGATTGCAAGTGGCATCAAGTTAATGCTAGCACCAAGATCGGCCAAGGCATAGCATTCTTCCATATCTTGGATTGCACAAGGGATCAAAAATTTACCAGGATCACTGACTTTTTGAGGTATGCGATTAAGATAAACCGATGAACAACTAGACAATTGATGCAATTTCTCCTTGTTGTTCAACATACTCTTAAAGTTAGCGGCAAATCGAGGCAGCATGACCAAAGCATCGGCGAAACTCACATTAAAGTGCAAATCACGAAACATTTTCATAAAAAGCTCAAATTGGTAATTGTCGCGCTCTTGACGTTTCTCCTTTCTAAGTCTCGATGGATAGGGCAAAGGTGGTGTGGGTTGACGCATAGGCATAGCCTTTGGAATCTCTGGTTCCAATGTTGGTGATGGGTCAACCGTAGGTGTGGTGTGAGCGGTACTTCGTGGGATTTGGAAATGCTCCTTTTTGACCACCACCTCGAGTTCTTCCTCAATTGCATCCTCCGTAGGAGCAATTGGTTGAGGAGTCAGTTCCTTAAGTGTCTTACCACTACGTGTGGTAATCACTTTCATCTCACCCTTAGGGTTTGATACGGTGTTGCTAGGAAGACTACTCGAAGACGGTTTTGCACATAATTGCCTCAAACATAGATGAAATTTTGTCCTCAAACATGGATTTCCTATTCTTGGCTTTAATCATTTCTTGCTTAATTTCATGTTGCCCTTGTTCCATTTTTTGTTGGTTTTGTTGTAACCTAGTTACATTTCCTTCCATCTTGTTTGTATGGATTTTAAGCTCATTTGCTAACTCATTTTTCAACTCTTTCTTCAAGTCATTTTTAAACTCGGATCTTAGGCTAATGATTTCTCTTTGAATGTTGTCAAACCTAGCATCGTTCCCATTAGTGTATTCAACAAATTCATTTGGAAGATCTTTCAACGTTTTCAACTTTTGTTGTTGTTTTGAAAATCACTTTGCTTTTTGTTTGAAACTTCATTATTAGCCCCTTGATTACCATAGTTTCCCTTGTTGTAATTGTTTTTGAAACCAACTTGATTATTGCAATAGTTGTTGTTAGCATTTTGATTTGAACCAAAACCCGGTGGAGTCAATTAATAAGAGCGGATAACTTGACCGTTTTGGTTATAAGTTCCTGTGGCCGCGTAGGCACTCGAAGTGTTACCACCACTGGTAATGCACTCGGATAAATCATGTCCTCCACCACAATACATGCATGAAACCTCAACCGCTTTAGCCGTAGCGGGAGCACTTGGTTCTCTAACTTTGAATTCAATTAGAAGACCTTAAAGCTTATCAAAGATTTTGTTTTCCAAGTTCGCCTCAATTTGGCAAGCATCGATGGTAGTAGACAAAGAATGTGAAGCCGAAGAAGAAGCCTTACGAACACTAGACGTGCTACGAGGACTATACACCTTATCTATTCTCAATTATCACCAAAGCTTCCTCAACCGTTTTACACAAAAAATTGCCACCCACGGCGGCATTTAGATAATCCCTTTCATGATCATTAAGTCCATTGTAAAACGTGTCAATTTGATGCAAGTCGGAAAAACCGTGATGAGGACACTCATGTAACATTTCCTTAAACCTATTCCAAGCTGTTGAAAAACTCTCATTAAATTCTTGTGAAAATTTTGAAATCTCGTTTTTCAAATGCGTAGTCTTAGAGGGCGGAAAAAATTGGTTCACAAACTTTGAAACGAGATCCTTCCACGTCAATATAGAATTGGGTGGCTCTTTCTCTAACCAAATTTTAGCTGGCCCCGCTAAGGAATACGGAAAAAGCATCATCTTAATCGAGTCATTAGCAACATCCTTAAATTTGCAAGTGGCGGTAAGACGATTGAATTGGCGGATATGGTTGTGCGGGTTGTCCTTCTCATCACCACGGAATTTGTTGTTTTGGATCATCGACAACAAACCCGTTTTCACTTCAAAATTCTCCGCAAGGATAGCGGGAATCACAATAGCCTCTCCATAACCCTCGGTGGGTGCTTGAAGTAACTCCATCATAGTTCGATTCGCCATAGTTGGTTCTTCTCTTACAATGGGTTCGTCAATAGGAGACTCCTCAATAGAAAGATTAGGAGTAGGTGTTGACTCCTTTCGGTTTTTTCGTTTACGTACACGTCTTGCTTGATTACGAGTAAGCATAAACGTCACGTACAACGTAGGGTTGAGCAAAGAAGATTCGTTTTGGTGTTTTGTATTTTTCCAATTTTTTTTTGGTTTTTGATTGTTTTTACTTTTTTTGGATTTTGTGATTTTATTAAGTAGACCAAAATCTACAAATCTCCTCCTTAATCAAATCTCTTGATTAAAGAAGCCTCAAGGAATGAAAACGATCACGTGAAGTGAACGCCTTCGATGACTTTAGAACGTTGGTGGAACACCAAAACGTTCAAGAGGGTTTAATCAAATGAAACCAAGAAAGTATATATGATACTTAATAATACTTTGGACGGCAAAACCCTCGATTAGATCTCAAAATCAAATACTCACAAGCAAGCGGGGAAACGAGGCGACGCAAAGCACTTAAGAGCCTTTTTCCTTAGGGTATATTTTATAATACCCGCCTTATACCCACCTTATAGTTTGTATTTTTCAAAATCGAGCTTCACGAAAGTATTTATCTATTTTTGCCTTTTCTTTCTTGTTTGAGATTCGAATACAATGATTGGGTAATGACCTCCCAAGTCAAGGTTGTGTTTTCACACTTTTGGAGTACTTGCGAATTTATTGTTCTACGTATAAAATATAGTAATAGTATTCACACAAAAAACAAAAAACCGATAATATGTATTAGTAGAGTGCTACTAAAACAAATAGATATTATGGCTATATATAAAAACAACAATTTCCAAATCAAAACACAACTCGCCTCCCCAGCAGCGGCGCCAAAATTGATGTAGCCTTTTTATTACCCTTTAGGAAAAGAGAGCAAAATAGTGGAAAGTATTAAGTGTCGGTTTAGGAAAACCAAGCACTAATGACCAATGGTGAAAGTTCGTTTCCCAAGGAGGCTAGTGTGTTGTGTAGAGAGATGATTAATTATGTGATTATATTGATTATGAGAAAAGAAAATAGAAAGGGGATAAGAAGAGAATGACGGTTACGATGACGATTTAAACTAAGACGAAAAGGTCGTACACGTAAAACCGTAAAAAGTACCTAATTTAAAAATTTACCCTAAAAATTCCTAGAAAATTTCAATAAATCCTAAATAATATAATTAGAGTTTACAAAAAAATCAAAAATCACTCAAACCTTTTATTTAATTAAATAATGATTTTTTAATGCTAATTAAAGCCCTAAAAATCAATTTAATTAAGAAAAATCCCAAAATGAGATTTATCACTTTTTAAACCTCTAAAATACTCTAACTTAATTTAAAACTATTTTTGAAAATTTTAAAATGAATTAAAACTATTTAAAAACAGTTAAAAACTCTTAAAACTTAAAATAGTTATAAAAATTAATCTAAGAACAATAGGAATATTCTAAAAGTTGTAAAATTCCTAACTTAATGTATTTAACCTAAGAAAAATATAAAAAATTGAAAAATCTAAACTTTAATTTTTAATGATAAAATAATAATAAAATAATATTAAAAATCCAAAATTTATAAAAAATTCTAAAAACTTGCAAACTAGCTTAATTTAACCTAAATAATACAGAAATGAACTTAAAATTACAAAAATACCCCTAATGGGCCTCCAAATGGGCCAAAAGTCCAAACAGTCCCCTTATTGGGCTCAAATAGGCCCAATAAGCAAAATGTTGTCCAATTAAGCCCAAAAACTCCTATCTGACTCAAAATTTGATTCTGAACACAATTTTTCAAAGGCCCAAAAGCTAAAAATGTGAAATAAGCTAGCTTATATCAAACAGCTTATTCTTAATGGGCTTTTTGGCCCATTAAGCTATAAGCTGATGCCATAAACTCAAATTAGACACACAAGCTTCTTTTGAGTTGCTTAAGACTTCTGTAAAAAGAAATTTGAAAAAAGTCCAAGGAATAAGCCTGAAAATGCAATAAGCAATCTACAGAAAACAACAAAATAGTCGTTTTTGAGTTCTAGGCCACCCCAAGAGCTGATTCAAGTTTCAAAAGCTTTTAAATGACTTAACTAAGATCAATCAACAAAAAGTTTTCAAATAAGTACACTCAATAAGCTAAAATAAGAAAATAAGCACTTATGAAAAAGTCAAATGAGTTGGTTTTCTAGCAAAAGTCAAAGTCAAAGTCTAATAAGCTCCAGTTCAAACAAATGGGTCAAATGATGAAGATTGATCACAAAAAATAAGTTGTTGCAGGTCTGGAGAAGCCAATATGGCTTATTGATAAGCTAACTGAAAAATTGCACTAGCAGGGGCTAGTTTTGGATGTTGAGCAGTGGAAACTTTTTCCACTGCTTGACTTGTTTGACTTTTTGTCTTTAGTGACTTTTTTTGGAGATTCAAGTTACAAAAAGGCACCCAAATGATCAGTGGATCATAAGGAGTCAATAACAATCAAGAAATCACAAGCACTAACAACCAATTAGTACAATTTAATCAAAACATCATTAGATATACACCAGACATGAACAAATAAGCAGTTAAGCACTTATAAGCTGTTTTAGCAAATTTCAGCCAACCAAATTGCACCAAAAGCATACACAAGCTATAATAAACTTAAATGAACAAGTTTAAACAGTTTTCATGCAATGGCTCAAAGCATAAATCAAGATTCAAGCAATGAAGGTTACTGATGAACACTAACACAAGCAGATTTTACTTTTGCTGATGCACTTGACCAACAAGCCAAATTCAATCACTCAGATCTATCACATATGTTATATAAATGATGTTTTAACAACTTTTAACCCTAAGCATGCAGAAATTCTAGATTTTACCAAAATCTTAGGTCAAAAATAGTTAAACTCAATGAGATATAGCAGAATGTTGGATTTGAGGTTTTAAACCCAAAAACTTGCAGCAAATAGCAGTCAACCAAGTATTTAACAGATACAAAGCACAAATAACACTTTCCACAAAGACAATAACCACTTATGATCCCAAACAGGTAATCCCAAACACCCTTTTAACTTTTCAAATCCAAAATTTTCAAATCAAAAGTGTTATCCAAGACCACCCAAGCCCAAATAAGCACAATAACAGATGTACTAAGCAGATTTAAGCAAGATTAAGCAATAAAATCAGCAAGTACACAAGCAACACTCAAATATCACCAAAAATCTAAATTTATTCAGATTTTGAGATTAAGGATGCAAACCTCATGGGTGTACATCCACACCCACGAATTTTAAGCTTATGTACTAGCAAGAACAAGTACAAGCTTCCACAAACAAGCCTGCTAAGAATCAACAAAGCTAGAAGCAAAATAGTAAAATCAGAAAAGTGAAAAAGCCTTGATTAATGCAACTCTTGTACCCCACACTTGATTATCCCCAAGTTATAGGCTTCACCACACCTTGATAACTCAATATCATGATGCTATGATCAGCTTTATAGCCCAAGAATTCCAAGGTGTACCAAGAAACTTAGCAAAATATCAAGCTTGAAGGAAAATGTGCAAACTTTTGCACACTCCTTGAAAACAGGTTTTAAGGTTTAAGATTAGAAAACAAGTAACAATAATAATCAGGAAACAACAATGGCACTTGAATTTTCTTCAAAGATTCAAACTCATTTCATTAAACAGAAAATGGATTTACAGAATTTTGAACAAAGGAAAATTCAAGAGCAAAGATTAAAGTACTCAGTCCTATGCCTTATATAGGCTACAAACTACTTGCTAAGAGGCTAAAAAATGTAAACCCTAAAGTTGTGAAGTCCCCATTATGCCCTTGTCTTGTTTGAATATTGTGAAGATCATGTGACTGAATTTGGTTTGTAGCATGAGTTGGCAAGGTGTGATAGCATCCAATGGCTTGTATCAAGCTTAAAAAGTAATCTTCAATCTTGAACGTTGGATGAGGGCCACTGTTTTGGCGTCTTCTTCAAAGGGTGAAAAGCAGGGGAATCATGTGAGTAATATGGTGATGTGGCAAGCTTTTTGAAAGTTGGGTTGTGATTAGGGAGACCCTAATCATCAATCTGCATAATCTTGGGGTTTAATTTTAAGTAAATAACAAAACCCTAATTGTGTTCTTGGATGAATAATGGGTGTGTTTAATCCGTTTTTGGTTTGGATTAAGTTTAAAAATGTGTTAATGGCGCCAAGATTAATTAATATTAATCTGATGAAGAGGAATGGTGATGTGGAGGAAGGGCGTGTTGTGATTGGATGAAAGGTGTTAGTGGGGCACGTGTCAAGCCCCAAGTGGTCTAGGTAAGGTTCATTGTCTGCCAACAATAGCCCCCAGCCTTTCTTCTTTCTTCCACTTTGTAAATAAACACCACAAATCCGTTTTCCTTTGTATTTCAAGTTTCCTTTTTCACACTTTTGCCCCAAATACTTTTCCAAAGTATTTTCAGGGGTATTTCTTGCCATTTCTTGATTCTTGAAGGACTGATTTGGCATTTTCTTCATAGAATATGGTCTTGACTTGTTTTTTTGACTTCTTGGAGGACTAAAATTGCCAATTCATGATTAATGAGGGATCATTTTTGCCATTTCTTCAAAGTCAAGGGTCCTTTTGGTAATTTTGATATTTTCAAAGGACCAAACTTGTAATTTCTTGTATCTTGGAGTCCTTCTTGGTATGTTTGACTTTGAGAAGGACTAATATTTACATTTTAGTTTTGTTGAGGGACTAAAATTGCCAATTCTTCAAAGTGGAGGGCCCTTTTGGTAATTTTGACTAACTTTAGGGACCAATCTTGTAATTATGAAGATACAAGGGTATAAAGTGTCAATTCTTAAATATTGGAGGACCCTTCTTCATAATTATTCAAATCTTCAAGGGTTTTCTTTGGAAAATTCTTCATTAGGGCTTGGCTCAATGTGCGGCTTCGTTTCCCATGTTCGTTTTTTCATGATTCTTGTGATCTTTTGTCATTTTCTCAATATCCGTACCTAAAATACACAAGCAACAAAGACAAGCATATATTAGGGTATTTTCATGATATTTTATGCATTTAAAGCCCTTTTTGGACGATGAGACTATGTATAAAATCAGTCTCATCATAAGGCATGGATAAGTGCAGTATCATGTGCCTGTCGGGCTACAAGTGTGTCAACCTGTGCCTGTAGAGCGTCAAGTCTACCTGACTGGCTCCTGAACCCTCTCCTACCTCGAAAGTCGAGACATGAGTAGAGTCACGCCTCCTCTTACGAGGTGGCAAGGCCCTGGTGGGATAGCAGTGGAGTGTAGAAAGTTGTGGTAAGGGTGGTAGAGTAGGTACAACCTGATCTGCCTCTCTAGGTGGCGATGCAGGTACAAAGGGTAGAGGTGAAGTAGGATAAATAGGCATAGCAGGTGGTGATGGGGTAGGAGAATCTGTAAGTATGGTAACTCCGTCTGTCTGGTGATCTCTGGACTCAGTGTCGGATTCATGTTCGTTAAGTACTGATGTCGGCGATAGAGGTGCGATGGTAGGAGTCATGAGCTCCTCGAAAGTAGTCACAATAGTAGGAGTCGTCATGATATGAAAATAATAGCATTTCAAAGTTGGGTACGTATTAGCTTACACAATTCGAAAATTTTTCAAAATGCATATGCGATGCGGTTTATGTCTTTTAACTATGCTCGTTAAAAGTATGTGTAGATACTTAGGTGATTTAATAACTCAGAGGTTATAAATCAGTGTAAAGTTAGTTCACATAATATGCATGTTCTATATGATATATGCCTAACTGTAAGGGTTCCCTAAAAATCAATTTTTCTTTTAATTTAACTGATTTAAAATTCTAGTTATAGTCCAGTTTAAATTTTTATTATTTTAATTTTATTTATTTCTGATCTGGTTCTCTATAACTATGCGCTCTGATACCATACTGTAACACCCCCATAATGGTCAAATGCAGCGGAAAAGTACGTGGGGTGTCACTTTGGTGGATCGATAGCACACAGTATATAGAGCAATGATCATAATAGTCATTTGAAAACATATTAAATGAATTAAACTATACACATTTAGTATCTTTTCTGAAAGCAATATTTATTATAAATTTGAAGAATATCCCAGCCCGATGGTAAACATGATGCATCCTATGGTGCTAGAATCCAATGCATGAACCTGTTTATTTTCCTGAGAAAACATATAAAATAAAATGTGGGGGTCAACACGAGGTTGGTGAATTCACATGTTTAATTTAATAAATAAATTACTGATATGCCAAACACCACGATCATAGTAGGAAAATCACAGCCCGATAATATAGAAGTTCCTATGGCCCTGTAATAGAAGCTAGACATGATGCGCAAGCGCCATTATGGATCATACTCGATGTTGTTTCCCTCAGCCCGACAATGAAATAAACTTGTTGCTTGGCCTATGCGTTTCGTAATAGCAAGTCATGCAGGTCGGGTGTTGGCAATACCCGAATAGATATATTAATAACATTTCGCGCTACACTGTTAACTATTACAGTCCACGAGAATGGGGTAAACAATAGGCAATAAGTTGTTGTTTGTTGATGTTGTTTGTGCATGTTTGCATATATAATGTTTTAGTATGTTTTCTCTCCCAGTTATAAAAACAGTAAAGATGGGGCCATGAACTCACCTCAACGATGAAGCAATAGTAAAGTCATTGGGTATGCTGGCTCAATATGATCACGAAGTTGTAGAAATACCTAAGTAATTTATGTATGACTCAGTAAATGCACAATTAAAATGCACAGATAAATGTAGTTGATGAAATGCATGATCACGAATTAATAATTTGTTACTATTGTTTAAGCGTTATCTTATAGTGAGTTGTCGACAGTAATGTATTTTTAGTTTCTAAAAATATATTTAAATTGTTCATTCAACAAAGTGTAATTGTAAAACCCGCATGCTTTTACCATGAATAGTACCCTTAAGATCGTACGTACTAGGTTAAAACTTTCCTTTTATAGTATGTGTCACACACGTGATTTTTGAATCTATTTAATTTACGTGAAACACGATAGTTCGGGTTAGACTTGTCTGTCTATTGATGTTCCCGATTATTTACGCGTATTTTGTGTACAAAATTTAAATTTTTCTTTCCTATTATAAAGAATGACGCTCATGGAAACTTAATTGTTCTTGTTGAGTTTTAGCTTACTCACGTTACGCAATAAATATTTTAGGACTCACGTTTACGTACCAACACACACTTAATAACCGCGAGTTATGCATCGTTACGTGAATAATTAGTCACCCAAAACTCTATCAAACTTTCTTTGTAAACCTAGTAAATAAACCTATCGTCACCCATTACATTCAAACTTGATCCTTGTTAAAAACATTTACAATCCGTATCTCTTTTAGCACAAATGAAACCTTACAAGATTTATATACATACAAATGTATGCATTTTTAAATAAATGCATTACTAAAAATCTATCTCAAATTGCTACCAAAACTACACCACAACCCGGCCCTACTCCCTTGCTTTCCCACGTTTTGGTTACAATTGCTATTCTCAATATTGTACTTCACCTCCCATCAAAACAATGTACTATTGCCCCCACCTCCCTTGCATAACCACTAGTCATGGCTTTAAATTGTAACTTGTACTACGACTACCTTTGAGATGGGTCAATCCTAGAAGACCTCGAATCTCTCCACATCTTCTGCCCTAACCGAGCCTCAAGTACCTTTTTCCCTATTCCATATGCTTTGCAACTTCCCAATGTGTACTCACTAGTTACATTTCATAGTTGTGAACCAACCATGGAGTTACAAACCCTAACTAGAACCTAACTAAAAGGATTATTTGCCCCTTTTGCCTATAAATAGTAACTAAAGACATCACCCAACACATATTACAACAACACATAGCAAAACAAACCTTTCCCCCTCCTGTGATTTCCTTTCCGCTGCCAAGGAGAAGTAACCAAGGAATTCTAATAGACTAAGTTCAAGAGTAGATCCCACAACCATTAGTTCATGTTCTTCCACTTTCCGTCATAAACTAAGGATCTTTGTAAGCTTCCTTTCAAATCTTGTTATGTTATGCATTGGTTGATATAATACTTGCTAAAGCACTTGATAAAAACAACTAAGTTATACTTTGAACTGAACATGATATCAAGATGTCATGATTGGGATCTATGTGATCATGACCCCGACCTTTTGAAACAAACCAAACGAACCTAAGTGTTTAACCAAGAGGTCACGGCTATATAACTTATTTAATGACCTAAAACAAACAAACCAAATCATGAAAAAGCCATGTATGTGTACGCGTGTAGATAGATCTAAAAGAAAGACGAATATGGGAAGAACCTGTATAATTTTATGTAAAGCTGGTAAGAAAACTAAAGTGAGTTCTAGAGTGTTTGATAATAAGCAGAACATATGTTTTATATATGTTCAACTAGTCGTTTGGGTTTTGCAACAGTGAGTGTGATGTGTATATAATCAATACTTGTAAATACAAATTCCAGACATCTTAGTCAAACTGTGGGTATAGTTTTCTGTAAGGACCTTTTAAACACAAATCATACACTAGGTAGCTAGGGAGACAAAGGCCAACAAGAGCAAAATATAAAGGGTACCACTGTAAGCCTTCTATGTGTACTTTGTATGCGGGTGGAGTTGTGTGTATATATGTAACTGTTATGTGCGTGAGTATATATCTCCTTTAGTACATGCGTAAACTACAAGTAAAACCAAGTGAAGTAGCATCATAAGGGCAAGCATGAATTAGTACTATTATCAAATTATAAGTTGGACATGACTGTATGATTTTATGTGGACTTTTACTTATGTCTGCATGGTGGGAACCTCAAACAAACCTCCTTGCTTTAGATGTATATTTAATACTTCATGGTGAACACAAACATATAACGCGTAAGAAGAAACTACGATGTAGTGCATGCTTGTATGTGACTCAAACTGTGGTCGAAACATGTGTGTGTGTGTGTTACAAACAGCCGCAAACATTAGTTAAGTGTGAGTACACTAAAACGAATCAGGGAAAACAAGAAAATATGTATTGTATGCGTGTAATGAATGGTAGCAGCAGGAAACAAAATACCCACCCACTTTTATTTAATGTAGTTTTCTGAGTGTTTGCATGCTAATTGGTGTAAAGATTATATGAGTACTAAATTGTTTCGTGCATGGGTCATGTCTAGGCGTAGTATGGACGAAATACAGAAAATGTGAGCCACGATGAAAACACTAGGTCATTTAACGAGTTGTCTAGTCGAAAGGAAGGAAGAAAGACTAACTACCAATAATAGAATATGATAACCTGCAAGTGGGTAGTAAGAATACCAAACAAATAAAAATAGATTGTACTACCTCTGTTGGTGTAAGAACATAACAGCAGGTAACAACAAAGTAGTAAGGGGGGAGTACCGAGTAGACATGTGGGAGGGGCACGTGTAGGAAAAAGGACAAGGTTCAAGTCTAGTAAATGTATACATTTGATAGTAAAGATAAAACGCATATGTCTTATATTTTGTTACCATGCCATGTTGTTTTCATTTCGGCCCACTGTCTCTACTTTACGCCATCGTTTGACGTGGCAAATGAATACAATTTTTTTTAAACCAAAAGTGCGACCGAGATGTCGGCGTAGCCTAGACTACAATATTATTTTGGTTTGGGTTAAGGATTTACTATGGAACCCGATAATCGCCTACAAATATGGGAGAAAAACCCCACCCTTGAAATAAGAAAAATAGACTTTATGCATAACCCGTCTAGCTCACTTCGGCCTAATATTTGATGTGCTTAGAGACAAAATTAACGAGAGATGATTACTAATTATTGAAGACCTCGCGGACTAGTTTTCATAATAAATTTCCATTCGTCTTAATATTGAGTAACGAACTCGGAAGTCGCTTTCAAAAATGCTTGATCAACACTTATTGAATAATAGAAAATCACTTGTTTATTTTGTTGAAGAGCTCACTACCGTAGATAAATATTTGCCGCGTTTGGAGACTTCATAAATTTGTGATATTTATCAAATGTCGAAGAGCTCGCGGTCTAGTTGTTATAATGAGAACTCCTTTATTTTTCGGACTATTAAATAACGAGATATTTAAACCCAAAGTTGACCCCGTGACTAAATTTGTTGAACGAGAAAAATGTATGAAAACATTTTTATAAATCAAGAGCAAGTATAAATTATCAACCAAGTGCATTGTACGTTATTATTTATTGTATTTAGCCTAAGTACGGATATTTTACTTAGGTTACGAGTAGATCGTTTGCGCATCGTTTTGCGTGCCTTGATTTCCCGTGCTATCGTTATTGATCATATTCACTACTTCATCGAGGTGAGTTTCATAGCCCCACTTTTAATTGCTTTAACTATTTTGGGGTTAGAACATTGCTTGTTTTTAACGGATGAACATAAGTGCTTTAAACTCATACGTTTGCCTACATGATGTCTAAGTAGCGATATCCCTAGATGCTTTAGCCCACTATCGTGAACCGTTAATTACTTTGTGTAAGCGCGAATGTTATGGATAGATCTATCGGGACTAACCTCCCTATCTAATTTGGTTGTGTGGCCAAAGTTAGATACACTTACATTTGAGGATTTACAAATGCTTCGGGATAGGCATTTGCTCGGGCTCTTATTATTTCTTGTTGGTTGAGGTTAACGCTTCGGTGTCACGAGCTTAGACGTAGGTGATTAAAACGTATACTTTTGATTATAATCTTGTATTGGTTATAAGATTATATGCCGGTTGCCTTGGAAAATCTTATGGTTCATCACTCTATTTAAACTTAAACCTATGAACTCACCAACCTTTGTGTTGACGCTTTAGCAATGTTTTTCTCAGGTATCAAGACGGAGGAGTGACGTGGTTATGCATGGGAGATTTTTAAATGAAAATGGTCGTGACTAGTATATGGATATTTGGATCAATGTTAAAGTCTTTTAAAACAATGTTTTATTATGATCTGGTGTAATTCGCTTCCGAAACAAGTTTTATGCTTTTAATTAAATTAAAACGACTTTTAAATAGTCGTTCTTTGTATCTATGTCTTTTGATAGTCATGACCGTCGCACCCCATTGTGTTGTATTACTCTGATAAATTGGGGGTGTGACAGATTGGTATCAGAGCTGTAGTTATAGAGAACTAGGTCATTTTTACAAAATGATTTTTATAAACTTGAGTCAAAAAGTTAATTTTGGGAAAAATAATTCTAGACTATAACTAACTCAAAAATCTCCAAGAACCACTTCACTCCACGTCTTCGATACAAGTAAGTTGTGAATTGAGATAGTTTATGATATTTGCAATGCTAAGTTTTGAATTTGATTGCTAAGTATTATTAGCATTAGATATACCCTTCCCATGTTTGAGTGATAACCATAGGGACATGTAATAAAATGATTTTTAAAACATCCTTGTATGGATCGTTACGATACACAAATGGTTTGTGCCATATTTATTTGAATGGTTTGTGCCATCCTTGTTTAAATGGTTTGTGCCATGTATATTTAAATGGTTTGTGCCATCTTTGTTTAAATGGTTTGTGCCATATTTATTTGAATGGTTTGTGCCATATATATATTTTCCTTTGAGATTAAACGTACGCATACTTATATTTTAGATAGTCTGCGGGACTATTATCGACTATCGAAACGTTTTGTGTTTCATACCACTGTACGCCTAATTAAAAATATCAACATGATTCCTAGAACGAAAACTATATGATATGTTTATTTACCATGTGTTTGGTAGTATGTTAATTTGTATTAATACTTGAATCAAGCGATACTATTATAAATGTCGAGAGGAACAACTATTTATTGGGTTCAATAAATCGTTACTCCACTAGACATTTATAATAGACTCGGTTGAGGAAAAGTGACCTACATTAATTAACGGTTTTGAAATTGAAATTGAATGCGTAAATTATCATATCAAATTGTTATTTTGAACACGACCGAGGAACGACGACGACGTCACTATTTAAAATGACATATGACGATAAAACACTTAGTACAAGTATTACTCTTGTAATACTCCAAAGAATACTACAATTCAAAGAACGAACAAATTCCGCAATATATGAACTATCTATAAATGCGCTGACGCGTAAGTCAAATGGTTATCAAAGAAAACTTTATTGGAAATAAATTACGCAAAGACAAATCAAAATTCTTTTAGTCCATTGGTTGCGACTAAGTTATTATGACGTTGTTATAAATTTCGAAGTTACGATATAGATATAAATCAAAGGGTTTTACCCTCGGTTAAACAATTATGCCAATTTCTACATCAAGGGGGTTATCGCGTTGCGCGATATTTGAGAACCCCAGATGCGAAATGTGGGCGTATATTGAGACCTTAAATGCAAGGTATAAATACAAAAATGACTGTAAAGTCTATTTAAGATTGCGAGCAAGACGCTAGACGAGAGAAAGATAAACGAAACATATAAGGAATAACGGAACATATTCCAAAATCAGAGAAATTCTTGTAATAAAATTTAGTAATTGCTCGAATTGAACATTTTTGAACGACTATGGGTTAAAAACATATGGACAATTCTTGTGATGAAATTTTTGTGATAAAATTTTAGTACTCGACTCGTTCAGATCAAATAAACAATTTTTCAAGGTGTAAAAATTGTCGAAAGTGTACGAACTAGCAATATTAAGTTAAGGAAAGACTTTTGAATGAACAAGAACTAGAACGGGCTACGTAATGGCCATAAGCCGACTAAACCTCAAAACGTACTTACTCATCCGAGTTACAAGTAATAGACGCAAGAGGAAATTGCATAAAAATAAACGTCGTAATAGACCTAAATTGATGAAAGAATTGATTAAGGATAATTGTATTTATCCGTCCGTGCATAATCACTAAGAGAAAGTACAAATAATAAGTATGTGGAAGAGCATGTTAGAGGACTTTAACATTCCACGATTCACTTATTGTTTACCATGTAAGGACTACTTGGACATTTAAGTAGACTTATGGATCGATGTACGAGAACTTACTCTAAATAAAAGAAAATTTACAAGACATCATACAACTCATTTCTATTTTTAGAACTTTAGAAAAATACTTCGTATTTACCTACCAAATAACCGTCGTTTTACATTTGGTGACAGGCGAAAAGGAAAAATGCCTCTCATTCCGTTTGTCATTTTGCAATCCTAATCCGACAAGGAAATTACCCCCATCCGGAGCGTAATCACAATAAATTCGGATGACGAGCAGGATTCGCCAGTCATGATGCCAAATGTCACTACGGAACTTCCTACCATCGTCCCAAATATTTCTACTACTACCACTATGTCAATCCCTACTCCTATACCTTCAACAATGCCTGAAACTTCTAGAAAAAGAAACCGTTCTTCATCACCACCACCTAATGTTGCTCATTCTCCAGAAGACGAGCCTACTTCAGAAGCACTCGGATTCGATGCAGAACACCTGATAGGCAGACTGGAGGATGTAGAGGGCGATGTGGATTCCCTTACCGCACAAGATGAGGACAAGGACTTGGTGATAGCCGAGCTACAAGAGTCTCTTGAGGCTGCTGAGTCCCAGATTGCCATTTTACAAATGAGGAACGATGATGCCGAGGCTAGGCAAGCTGCGGATCATGCTCAGATTCAAGAAATCCTACACCACCTAGGTCTTTAGGATTTCCTCGCCTTTCTAATAAAAGTATGATGTTTTGTAATAAATGTATGACGTGTTGTCAAGACTAAAAGAAGTCATTCAGGAGTTGAATGGAATTTTGTAACTCTAAACTCCAAAACTATGTATGGAACGTAGTTCAAGAATGAAATGTACGAATTTTATGATACGATCCCTTGATAATAGTATTACGATAATTGTGAGAAAAGTTGGTCAAATATGAACAATCGTAAGAATTGATAACAATGAAAGAACTAACAAAATATACATCGTTTGTGCGATAATGTACACAGAAAAATTGAAATGACGGAACAAGGTTGCAAGGACCTCAAAGAGGTCATCGCTCGTCAATACCAAAATGCCATTAGGGCCGTTGATGCGTTTGAAGCTAGTATCCGCACGGTTGACCGAACCATGGATCCTAGTGGTTACGAAAAGGCTAAGGAAATAAGTGCTACTCCGGTTAACACTTTTGGACCTCGAAAGACCCTTTCAAAAACTAAGGTAAGTCGTACCGTTAGTGGAAGAAAAGGGCCTTATGAGAGGAGATTCTATGTGTTGAAGAACCCCACAAGGTTTAACACCATGAAGCAAGGTGCCGAAAGGTTTAACCCTCACCCTATGACTAAACAAAAGAATCACTCGTGGAAAGCGCCACGTGTTCACTTACCACCCTCTACTTGTTGTGCAAGGACAAATTTCCAGGAGGATGTTCCTAAAACAACTCCCATCTTGAACAAGAAGTATCTCGGCAACCTTCCATATTGCCGCAAGTGTGACTACCACCACAAAGGTAGTTGCGCGAACCATTGCATGCTTTGCGATGAATTTGGGCACTTGGAGGGTGATTGTCGAGTGGTAAAGTCCCATGAGAAGAATATGAAGGAACGCTACATGGAGGAATGCCGATTAAGACAAGAAATACTTGAAATCTCCCAAGAAGGAAGCTCAAGGGCAAAGAGCGTCCAATACCCCACCAACGTTTTACACCGTTTGTCTTCCAAGAAAGATGCGCCGACAATCTTCAAATATCAACCCAAGGGTTTCTACCCTCGTTATAGATAGAGCGTGGAAGTTTATGTATTATGAACTAGTTTACTTTTATGCAATTCAAGTGACTCGACGTCCGTCGATGTTACCACCAACAAAACATAACTATGTAACCGTACTCCAAGTTTTCAATTAAATTGTGTTGTTTTATTTTTAAAGCCTATTTTGTTTAAACAACGAGAAAACTTTATTTTTATTTTTCATGAGTCGTAGAAAAACTCATCCGCCAAAATTTTTACTTAAGAAAGAACTTTCTTCTACAATATTCTCTTTACCTATGGAAGAGAAGTAAATAAAATAATTTTTCGTTAAAAAGATTTTTGTAAAAATATTCTTTAGAAAATATCAAATTTTTTATATTATTATTTACCATCGGAAACACCCATTAGTGAGAATAATAACAATTGTAATAATGTAAGTTAGAAGATTAATAAAGGTATTATTAATCAAACGCCGCAACTAACACCGAAATATTTTTGGTAAGAACTACCATGTAAAGTTTTGGAACCTGGTTTGACGACCAACTCAATATGGAGAACAAAGACTATTGATAAATTCGACGAGAACTAGTACGAATAATCATGGGAATTATTTCGTCGATTGTAAAAAGTGAGCATTGGTAACAAAATGAAATGCACTATGAACTAACTTGTGGGTTATGAAAAGTGGATAATGGTAACGAACAAAATGCACTGTCGACTACCAATATATGATTACAACCTCAAAGAGTCAAACTGTGATGAAAAGGAGGATGCAACCGTTGGTCCCGAGACGTACGTAGCCTGATCAACTACGTATGATCGTGGTCGAACGCGAGTATGCTCATAGTAGTCATCTTAAAAATGAAATATATTAGTACTAGTAAAATATATTCAAGTTTCCCCTATTCATCAAATAAAAATTTATCATGTGCTACGAACGACGAACATTTTTATACCGTTTTAAGTAAAAGCGTCGAGTACGCGATACGAGTAAACCTAGTATAATTATTTTCTTTGCCACTATTTCATACAAGAGCGTATATGACACGCAAATACTAAGAGCGCCAATTGTTTTGACGACAATTAGACCCAAATAGATTATAGTTGGAAAAATCAAAAACAACTTTTAAATAATAATGAGAAGAACGAAAAGTCATTTGAGTAAAATCCAAATTTAACGGATATCCAGAACTCGCCGTAACATAACCGATGTTAAAGAACAACTGTGTCAAAATGAGCACGCATTTGTATATAACTGGAATACCGAAACCACTCGAACAAAAATCTATTTTACCTAACGATGTCTGAGCATCATACCATATTTATAGGCTTAAGAAATATTATATACTTCCTTCATATACGGGATCCGAATCGGACTATGATCTAAATATATTATAAATTGTGCACATGTTTTCCTCTCCATGAAAAAGGAGATAAACGAGGAGGACCGCAGATTAATTAACGAAATTATCTTATACTAAATGTCACATAAAAGAAAGAAACGTCATGACCACCACGTGTTAGGAAGATCAATGGTCCTTGAGTTTTGGGAAACCGATTCAAGAAACCTTGACGCATACGCTACTTATCACTACCAAGTAGACGGTTAATGTGAACGGGATTAATCAAACCATGTGGAACGATTTTAAATGTGCGACATATAGTCATCTAGGCGAAAAATGAAAATACGCGACACTTTAAAGTGGAAGGAATACGTGGGACGATGCGAAAATTAATAATGAGAAAACTAAAAAAAAAAAAAAAAAAAAAAAAAAAAAAAAAGAGAAAAAAAAAAAAAACAACGACGTCGTCAAGAAAAATTTGACATGCAAGAAAAGACTTAGGGAACGCTATTGAACCATGTACAAGTCCGAAATTTTTGTTCGTTTTAATCCTAACAAGATTACAGTAATCTTAATCTTAGCAATAAACTAAAGAAAAACGAACGCATTGAATATGATGAAAGGAAGATAAAACTTTAATTGACCTCTTGTTTTAATAACGACATCGACGTGCTAGTTTTGAGGACAAAACTCAATTTAAGGGATTACGAATGTCACACACGTGATTTTTGAATCTATTTAATTTACGTGAAACACGATAGTTCGGGTTAGACTTGTCTGTCTATTGATGTTCCCGATTATTTACGCGTATTTTGTGTACAAAATTTAAATTTTTCTTTCCTATTATAAAGAATGACGCTCATGGAAACTTAATTGTTCTTGTTGAGTTTTAGCTTACTCACGTTACGCAATAAATATTTTAGGACTCACGTTTACGTACCAACACACACTTAATAACCGCGAGTTATGCATCGTTACGTGAATAATTAGTCACCCAAAACTCTATCAAACTTTCTTTGTAAACCTAGTAAATAAACCTATCGTCACCCATTACATTCAAACTTGATCCTTGTTAAAAACAATTACAATCCGTATCTCTTTTAGCACAAATGAAACCTTACAAGATTTATATACATACAAATGTATGCATTTTTAAATAAATGCATTACTAAAAATCTATCTCAAATTGCTACCAAAACTACACCACAACCCGGCCCTACTCCCTTGCTTTCCCACGTTTTGGTTACAATTGCTATTCTCAATATTGTACTTCACCTCCCATCAAAACAATGTACTATTGCCCCCACCTCCCTTGCATAACCACTAGTCATGGCTTTAAATTGTAACTTGTACTACGACTACCTTTGAGATGGGTCAATCCTAGAAGACCTCGAATCTCTCCACATCTTCTGCCCTAACCGAGCCTCAAGTACCTTTTTCCCTATTCCATATGCTTTGCAACTTCCCAATGTGTACTCACTAGTTACATTTCATAGTTGTGAACCAACCATGGAGTTACAAACCCTAACTAGAACCTAACTAAAAGGATTATTTGCCCCTTTTGCCTATAAATAGTAACTAAAGACATCACCCAACACATATTACAACAACACATAGCAAAACAAACCTTTCCCCCTCCTGTGATTTCCTTTCCGTTGCCAAGGAGAAGTAACCAAGGAATTCTAATAGACTAAGTTCAAGAGTAGATCCCACAACCATTAGTTCATGTTCTTCCACTTTCCGTCATAAACTAAGGATCTTTGTAAGCTTCCTTTCAAATCTTGTTATGTTATGCATTGGTTGATATAATACTTGCTAAAGCACTTGATAAAAACAACTAAGTTATACTTTGAACTGAACATGATATCAAGATGTCATGATTGGGATCTATGTGATCATGACCCCGACCTTTTGAAACAAACCAAACGAACCTAAGTGTTTAACCAAGAGGTCACGGCTATATAACTTATTTAATGACCTAAAACAAACAAACCAAATCATGAAAAAGCCATGTATGTGTACGCGTGTAGATAGATCTAAAAGAAAGACGAATATGGGAAGAACCTGTATAATTTTATGTAAAGCTGGTAAGAAAACTAAAGTGAGTTCTAGAGTGTTTGATAATAAGCAGAACATATGTTTTATATATGTTCAACTAGTCGTGTGGGTTTTGCAACAGTGAGTGTGATGTGTATATAATCAATACTTGTAAATACAAATTCCAGACATCTTAGTCAAACTGTGGGTATAGTTTTCTGTTAGGACCTTTTAAACACAAATCATACACTAGGTAGCTAGGGAGACAAAGGCCAACAAGAGCAAAATATAAAGGGTACCACTGTAAGCCTTCTATGTGTACTTTGTATGCGGGTGGAGTTGTGTGTATATATGTAACTGTTATGTGCGTGAGTATATATCTCCTTTAGTACATGCGTAAACTACAAGTAAAACCAAGTGAAGTAGCATCATAAGGGCAAGCATGAATTAGTACTATTATCAAATTATAAGTTGGACATGACTGTATGATTTTATGTGGACTTTTACTTATGTCTGCATGGTGGGAACCTCAAACAAACCTCCTTGCTTTAGATGTATATTTAATACTTCATGGTGAGCACAAACATATAACGCGTAAGAAGAAACTACGATGTAGTGCATGCTTGTATGTGACTCAAACTGTGGTCGAAACATGTGTGTGTGTGTGTTACAAACAGCCGCAAACATTAGTTAAGTGTGAGTACACTAAAACGAATCAGGGAAAACAAGAAAATATGTATTGTATGCGTGTAATGAATGGTAGCAGCAGGAAACAAAATACCCACCCACTTTTATTTAATGTAGTTTTCTGAGTGTTTGCATGCTAATTGGTGTAAAGATTATATGAGTATTAAATTGTTTCGTGCATGGGTCATGTCTAGGCGTAGTATGGACGAAATACAGAAAATGTGAGCCACGATGAAAACACTAGGTCATTTAACGAGTTGTCTAGTCGAAAGGAAGGAAGAAAGACTAACTACCAATAATAGAATATGATAACCTGCAAGTGGGTAGTAAGAATACCAAACAAATAAAAATAGATTGTACTACCTCTGTTGGTGTAAGAACATAACAGCAGGTAACAACAAAGTAGTAAGGGGGGAGTACCGAGTAGACATGTGGGAGGGGCACGTGTAGGAAAAAGGACAAGGTTCAAGTCTAGTAAATGTATACATTTGATAGTAAAGATAAAACGCATATGTCTTATATTTTGTTACCATGCCATGTTGTTTTCATTTCGGCCCACTGTCTCTACTTTACGCCATCGTTTGACGTGGCAAATGAATACAATTTTTTTTAAACCAAAAGTGCGACCGAGATGTCGGCGTAGCCTAGACTACAATATTATTTTGGTTTGGGTTAAGGATTTACTATGGAACCCGATAATCGCCTACAAATATGGGAGAAAAACCCCACCCTTGAAATAAGAAAAATAGACTTTATGCATAACCCGTCTAGCTCACTTCGGCCTAATATTTGATGTGCTTAGAGACAAAATTAACGAGAGATGATTACTAATTATTGAAGACCTCGCGGACTAGTTTTCATAATAAATTTCCATTCGTCTTAATATTGAGTAACGAACTCGGAAGTCGCTTTCAAAAATGCTTGATCAACACTTATTGAATAATAGAAAATCACTTGTTTATTTTGTTGAAGAGCTCACTACCGTAGATAAATATTTGCCGCGTTTGGAGACTTCATAAATTTGTGATATTTATCAAATGTCGAAGAGCTCGCGGTCTAGTTGTTATAATGAGAACTCCTTTATTTTTCGGACTATTAAATAACGAGATATTTAAACCCAAAGTTGACCCCGTGACTAAATTTGTTGAACGAGAAAAATGTATGAAAACATTTTTATAAATCAAGAGCAAGTATAAATTATCAACCAAGTGCATTGTACGTTATTATTTATTGTATTTAGCCTAAGTACGGATATTTTACTTAGGTTACGAGTAGATCGTTTGCGCATCGTTTTGCGTGCCTTGATTTCCCGTGCTATCGTTATTGATCATATTCACTACTTCATCGAGGTGAGTTTCATAGCCCCACTTTTAATTGCTTTAACTATTTTGGGGTGAGAACATTGCTTGTTTTTAACGGATGAACATAAGTGCTTTAAACTCATACGTTTGCCTACATGATGTCTAAGTAGCGATATCCCTAGATGCTTTAGCCCACTATCGTGAACCGTTAATTACTTTGTGTAAGCGCGAATGTTATGGATAGATCTATCGGGACTAACCTCCCTATCTAATTTGGTTGTGTGGCCAAAGTTAGATACACTTACATTTGAGGATTTACAAATGCTTCGGGATAGGCATTTGCTCGGGCTCTTATTATTTCTTGTTGGTTGAGGTTAACGCTTCGGTGTCACGAGCTTAGACGTAGGTGATTAAAACGTATACTTTTGATTATAATCTTGTATTGGTTATAAGATTATATGCCGGTTGCCTTGGAAAATCTTATGGTTCATCACTCTATTTAAACTTAAACCTATGAACTCACCAACCTTTGTGTTGACGCTTTAGCAATGTTTTTCTCAGGTATCAAGACGGAGGAGTGACGTGGTTATGCATGGGAGATTTTTAAATGAAAATGGTCGTGACTAGTATATGGATATTTGGATCAATGTTAAAGTCTTTTAAAACAATGTTTTATTATGATCTGGTGTAATTCGCTTCCGAAACAAGTTTTATGCTTTTAATTAAATTAAAACGACTTTTAAATAGTCGTTCTTTGTATCTATGTCTTTTGATAGTCATGACCGTCGCACCCCATTGTGTTGTATTACTCTGATAAATTGGGGGTGTGACAGTATGATTACGTTCACGTGTTAGAATTTTACGTATTACGTACGTGTTAGAACACGATAAGTATTTATTACGTACGAACGCGCAATAATTATTTAAACAATAATTAATCACGAGCATGCGATCATGAAATCATGCACGTAATTTAATCAAGAGCTAATATTAATTACGTATATATATTTATTACGATCACGAATAAATATATTAAGTCACGATTAATATTTAACGAGAACACATAAAACACGAACACGACTAAACACGAACGGACACTTAAATAATTAGACTCGGAAAATGGTACGGGTACCCCATGTGGGGCCCCTACCCGCGGCTACACCAAGGAGATGGGCCAAGCCCATCTAATTTTTACTAACATGGGGTTAAGGTAAAATCTTGTGTCACTTTTTCACTTTACAGTAAAACATCAAAAAACCTAAAAAGATTTTTCCTCCTTCTCCTTGCTCTCCCTTTTGGCCGCCGCATACAACAACACACAAGGGGGTGTTTGTTTGAATTTTGATCTTGAATTTGGTGCAAGTGTTCGTGTGTGTTCATCCTTGTTTGATCCACGCATTTGGTATACCTTTTTAATCCATTTTCTTTTTGTTTTGATTTAATAAATTAAATAAGAACATGATGTCTTTAAAAAAGCTAATTAAAAACATAAATCAAACATGTAAATGGTTATGGGGTAAATCAAAGTGTTTTGTTGTGGTCGGCGCCTAAACCGAACCCCAAGGGGGTCTCGGCTTGGCATATGGACTACCACCGAGACCTCAAGGTCTCGGTTTGCTGGTGTGGTTCCCACGACAGCAGCAAACAGGGGAGAACCTCGAGGTGGTTCGGGGTATGATGTTGATTACGGGTCCGGTTCATGGTTTCTAGTCACGATCTAGTTCATGGTTTATGTTAAGGTTATGTTTTAATAATCATATGTTAAAAATTAAATTAATAAAATATGACATGATTAATTTAATAAAACATGACTTAGGTTATAATTTAATTATTAGATCATGAAATTTTAACCTAAATATTTATATTCTTCTAGACTTTATAATTAATTAATTATTAAAAGAACCATGGCTATAATTAATTAATTAACACGACTTAGGTTATATTATTAATAATTAATAATACATGTTTTAACCTAAGTATTTAACTTTATTTAATTAAAAACATGATATATTTAATTAAATACTTTTAACCTATAGTTTATTTAAATTACATGTAATAATTAATAAACTATACCTTATATCATTATGACTTAGAAAAATAATCAGAAAACACTTAAGCTTAGCCTTATATACGTAGCTTATTTAACCAGCTTATATCTAATTATAGAATCTTTCTATTTTAGAAACTTATTTAATTAAGGCAGCTAATCTATTTATGGAAACTTTCTATTTTTAGAAACTTTTCTATTTTAAGCAGTAATTCTATTTTTGGAAACTTTCTATTTTTGGAAACTTTCTATTTTTGGAAACTTCCTATTTTTGGTAACTTTCTATTTTTGGAAACTTTCTATTTTAGGAAACCTGCTTATTTTAGAAAGTTACTTATTATTACACAGTAAGTATAATAATACATGAAATACAAGTAATACTTAATCAGAATCGACAGAATATAAGATAAACACAGTTTAAAGCCTAAAACAGTAAAACATGACATGAACGTATAAAATAAGCTAAGACATGACATAAAACCAGTTACGTATTTAGTAATCAGATACTTATACACGTATGTATTTATGTAGCATTAGTGATACCGAAGTAGGACTCTCCTCAGTTCGTCTCCTTCGTTCACTGGACATAAGCTACGGATTCCCGTCCTTTCAGTATGGACATTCTTTCCTTATTAGGATTCCCCGTATGCCGCCAACTTTTTTCTCGTAGTATAAGTTTATATGTTTGATTTGCTTATGTTTAATTTAGAATACCTATAGCCATATACATGCATGACCAGTTTCACCTAGTTATGGAGGTACCATAACCATAACATCAGAGGCACTGGTGTTATGACTTCCCCACGGCGGAGTGATTGCTCGTGGCGTCCCTTCAGCTTTTGGCCATATTATTATATTTATCATGTGGGGCGTATGGGTGCATCCTATTTACATGTTTTCAGCAGATTACTCAGTGTGAATGTGGTGTGTGCCTTGCATCCTTCACAAGGAGTTGATCCCTCCTACCCAAACTAGTATATTAAATTAGAGGCAGCCCCTCTAATTTGCATGATGAGGTCACCCCTCCAAGTATTCATGCACGGTGGATTTTCATGACCTATATTGGCTAATGGTAGAATATGTTAAACAGTTTTTATAAGATAAACATAAGGCTTTTTAAACTATAAAACCAGTTTTACCAAGACTTAACCGGGTTATTCGGGACTTAGTTTCTTCAGCTGTTATATGCTTATATGTTTATACTATTCATGATTTATTATACATCCGTGCACTGAGCGTATTGCTCAGCCATTTTTCCTTTTCATGTTCCCAAAACGGCAGGTACTCAGGGACGCTCGTAGACTTTAAGCGTACGTGCATATGGACTGGAAGCTTTCTAGCCTTTCTTTACTTTATGCATTATCTTTACTTTGATACTCTTGCCATGGACATTGTTTAGTCCTTTCATTTATAGTACTTATGTTTGTGTGTGATGAGCTTTACTTTTGGACTACCGATGTTTGATTCTGGTATTTTCCTTTTATGGTCATGTAATGTTTAGACATTTATCCTTGTATGCTTGATGACACGCCATAATTACGTGTGACATTCCATTATCAAAATGGGATGTTACAATTATGGTATCAGAGCCAAGGCTTCGACCTGTAGGCTCTCAAAACATGACCTGTGATCAGTGGGTAGTCACTATGGTCTTCCTAGAACTGACAGTCATTTTTCATGCATTCATCATTTTTATGCATACATATATATGTCATTGTCGCAGGTTTATGACAAAGTAATGGTTAGTACAGGACTGGCCCTATTTAGTCGCATGTGTTTTATCGAAACTTTTAAATTTGGGACCGACCCATAGGCGTCCCCTCGCCATGTCTTTTATTTTTGGTGAACTGACCATAGGCGTTCATTCTCGAGCATACAAATGTTTTCATAAAACTGCATCATGCATTCATACACAAATTTTCTTACATAAAATTTTTCTCTGGATTTATTGGTATAATTTTTTTTTTCATGTATATATATATTTTATGTTTTGACCTGTTAATTATATGTTTTATGTTATACTGTCAGATGGTTCTCACACGCGAATAGGAACAACTCAATGCTGCAATCCAAGCTGCAATGAAAGCTTTGCTTCCTCAACTGAGGAACGACATCAGGGCTGAGGTTCAAGCTGCCAACAATCAGCAGCATAACCAAGCACCTCCTCCTCCACCTCCAGCGACATTGGCAGTATGGCTGGAGAGATTCAACAAGCTCCGTCCTCGAGCTTTTTAGAAAACAGATAGCCCCAGTGATGCTGAAAGCTGGTTGGCTCACATCGAGAAGATTTTCAATGCTATGGGTTGTGACCCCGTGTTCAAAGTGAGGTTGGCATGTTACCGGTTCGAAGGCGATGTGTTAAATTGGTGGTTAGCATTAATGCAGTCTGAGGGAGGTGACGAATGGGTTGCTGGTTTGACTTGGGCTCAGTTCAAAGATAGGGTCATGGAGCAGTTCTTTCCCAAGGCTGAGCAAGACAAGCTCAAGAGGGAGTACCATGGGATCCGACAGAGAGCTAGGGAGAATAGCAATGAGTTTATGCCGCGCTTTCTTCGCTTAGCTGGTTTCCTTGGTGGAACAGCAGGTCCTCCTGAAGAGCAGGCACACCACTTTAGGTGGGCTCTTCGCACATTGGTCGCAAACAATCTGGTGTGTGCTACGTTCACCACTGTAGCACAAGTGGCCGATGCGGCACGTAAGCTGGAGATGTTGCATGAGAGAGATGAGTTCGGGGAAGCTGAGAAACCCGACAAGAGGTAAACATTCGTATTCAAGCGGTGACCAATCCGTATTCTTTCCATATATGTCAATTATTCATCTCTTTAAATTGTATCTTCCAGGCAGAAAACTAGGGACCGGTCTCAGCCGGCTACTCAGCAGCAGCCTCATCAGCCCAAGGGAAACGGTCACACTAACGACCGTTCTGCTACAAAACTTCTCTACCATTTAGATCAGAGAATTTATGGAGGAAATCTGGTTTTAAAGGATAGGCGTGGCGGTAATGATAATTACCTTAACAACGCTGGACACTTCAACGGCAGTAGGTCCTAATACTTACGCATTTTTCTTATGATTTCATGTTATAACTCATATTCTAACACTTTAGCAAAACTTCTACCAGGAACCATGGAAACGGTAGGGACCAGAACCAGAGAGGTTCACAGCCTAGCCGTCCAGCTATCACTGGTATTCAATCTTACGATTATCCGCATTGTCCTTTATACCCTATTATCATGTCTTACGTAAAATGTTTTATCAGGTCCTCTACCAGCCAGAGCACCTGTTGGAGGGTATACTCATCCTCTTTGTTGTACTTGCCACCCTAGGCACCCAGGGCCATGTCGTCGTAACACTGACGCATGCTTCAAGTGTGGTCTTCCTGGGCATATCATGAAGGATTGTCGTAAAGGCGAGATGGAGGGCACATCAGGACATGCTGATACCAAGCCGCCTCCTACCACTGGGCGTGTCTACACGACATCTCGAGACCAGGCCAACAAGCCTACAGGTACCATCACTGGAATCTTGTATATGTATGGTCAAGCTGCGTGTGTTCTTTTCGATACGGGTGCTACTCACTCGGTCATTTCTACTGCTTATGCTAAGAACATTAGGATGCTCCCCATGCCACTAGAGAATAGACTTACTATTTCCACGCCATTGAGGGACTCTGTATTAATCACCCATGTATACAAGAGTCTTCCCCTAGAATTTCACGATAAGGTTCATCCTGTTGACGCACTTCCGTCGGACATGAATGACTTCGACATGATTTTGGGCATGGATTGGCTATCCAAGCATCATGCTACCATAGACTGCCATTCATATCGAGTTATCTTCGGTGATGTTAATGCACCAGAGTACATTCATAACGGGTTCGTACTCGGACGGTCTGTACAAATCATATCTACCCTGCAAGCGCGTGCACTACTGTCACATGGCTGCGAGGGTTATCTAGCTACGGTTCACGACATGAATGCTGAATCTCCATCAATTCATGATCAACCAATAGTGTCGGAATTCCAAGATGTATTTCCAGCAGAACTTCCGGGCATACCACCTGCACGAGAAGTGGAATTCAATATCGAGCTTATTCTAGGAGCTGAACCAATCTCCAAGGCTCCTTATCGCATGGCTCCCATAGAGCTGAAGGAGATGAAGGATCAACTACAAGAACTTCTAGAACGAGGTTTCATTCGACCGAGCGCATCTCCATGGGGCGCACCGGTCTTATTTGTTAGGAAGAAGGACGGAAGTATGCGCCTTTGCATAGACTATCGCGAGCTCAACAAGATTACTATACGGAATAGGTATCCACTGCCGCGTATAGACGATCTATTTGACCAACTCCAAGGGGCCAAACACTTCTCCAATATTGATCTTAGGTCAGGCTATCATCAGCTACGGGTCAAGGAGCCGGATATCACCAAGACTGCTTTTCGTACCCGCTATGGCCACTACGAGTTTGTAGTTATGCCATTCGGCCTGACCAATGCTCCAGCAGTGTTTATGGACTGGATGAACAGAATCTTCCATGAATTTCTGGAAAAGTTCGTCATTGTCTTCATCGATGACATCCTGATTTTCTCAAAGTCCAAGGAGGAACACGAAGACCATCCTCGTACAGTACTACAGATTCTTCGCCAGAAGCAGCTGTATGCTAAATTCTCCAAATGTGAGTTCTGGTTAGACAAGGTGGCATTCTTAGGTCACATTGTATCAGCAGAAGGAATCACTATGGATCCAGCGAAGGTTGAGGCCATTACTAAGTGGCTGAGGCCGACATCAGCGACAGAAGTCCGCAGTTTCTTGGGCTTAGTTGGCTATTAACGTAGGTTCGTCGAGAACTTTTCCCGCTTAGCACTACCATTGACCAAACTGATGCGGAAAGGGGAGAAATTCGTCTGGACTGAAGAGCGAGAGAAGAGCTTTGAAGACCTGAAGCAGAAGCTAGTATCTGCACCTATTCTTACTCTCCCAGCTGGTACGGATGGATTTCAAATCTACAGTGATGCATCGGGGAAGGGACTTGGTTGTGTTCTCATGCAACATGGGAAATTGATCGCGTACGCTTCACGGCAGCTTAAGCCTTATGAAGAAAATTACCCTACACATGACTTGGAACTTGCTGCAGTCGTGTTTGCACTAAAGATATGGAGGCACTACTTATATGGAGAATCATGTGACATTTTCACGGACCACAAGAGTTTGAAGTATATCTTCACTCAACGTGAATTGAACATGATTCATAGGAGATGGTTAGAGCTGTTGAAGGATTATGACATTAATCTATAGTATCATCCCGAAAAGGCAAATTTTGTAGCAGATGCTCTTAGTAGGAAGTCCGGAATGATCAACGGCATTAAAATTGAGGAGGAAATCACAAGAGACTTGGAGCGACTAGACATCAAGATCATGGTACATGGACAGCACGGTTACTGGGCTAATCTTAGAGTAGAACCCGAGTTACTCTCTAAGATCAAGGAAGCTCAGAAAGATAATGGAGAAATCTGGGCGATAGTACAGAATTTGGAGAAACAGACGGAATTCAAAGTAGATGCATATGGTATCGTGTGGCAGGGTACGAGACTTTGTGTTCCTGACGACCAAGCACTCTGGGAAGCCTTGTTAGCTGAAGCTCATAGCTCCCTATTCTCTATACATCCTGGTTCGACTAAGATGTACCATGACATCAAGCAATACTTTTGGTGGAGTGGTATGAAACAGTATGTGGCCACTTACGTCTCCAAATGTCTTACCTGCCAGCAGGTTAAGATCGAGCATCAGCGATCTGGCGGTCTCCTTCAACCGTTAGATATTCAAGAGTGGAAGTGGGACAAAATCACCATGGATTTTTTTACTGGTCTTCCGCCTACCAAGAGGAAGCACGATGCAATTTGGGTTATCGTAGATCGACTTACCAAATCAGCTCATTTCTTACCGATCCGCAAGGAAGATCTGGTAAGTAAACTCGCCGATACGTATAGAAGAGAGATCATGAGACTCCACGGTGCTCCATCCAGCATCGTCTCAGACAGAGATCCTCGTTTCACTTCGCGATTTTGGAAGTGTCTGCAGAAAGCTTGGGGTACACATCTTAAGCTTAGCACGGCTTTTCATCCTCAAATAGACGGACAGTCGGAGCGAATGATTCAGACATTGGAAGACATGTTGAGGTCATATGCGTTGGAATGGACGGGTGATTGGGACGATTACATCTGTTTGGTGGAGTTTGCATACAACAACAGTTGGCACGCAAGTATCAAGTGTGCTCCTTTCGTGATGTTGTATGGCAGAAAGTGTCGCGCCCCAATCTACTGGGATCAGGTTGGCGAGCGAACACTTGAAGGACCAGAAATCATATAGATGACCAATGAAAGGATCGCAATAGCTAAGCAGAAACTTCAGGAAGCACGTTCACGTCAAAAGAGTTACACCGATAAGCATCGTAGGGACATACATTTTAACGTATGAGATCACGTCTTCCTTAAGGTTTCGCCGGCACGTGGTGTTAGACGCTTCGGGATTAAAGGGAAGCTCAGTCCTCGTTTCATTGGACCGTTTGATATCATTGAACGAGTCGGTGAAGTATCTTACCGGTTAGCGTTACCTCCGTAGCTTTCGCATGTACACAATGTGTTTCATGTGTCCTTACTCAGAGGGTACCAGTATCATCCCCTTCACATGGTTCAGTATCCACTGGAACAGATACGTGAAGATCTCACCTTCATAGAAGAACCCGAACGAGTTCTTGACAGACAAGAACGAGTCATGAGAAGGAAGCCGATTCCATTCGTCAAAATCCTTTGGAGGGATCATACCGAGCGGGAAGCCACTTGGGAAACAGAGGAGTCTATCCGGGCTTCTTACCCTCATTTTATATTTTGAATTCGGGTATGTTCTTCTTTTCCAGTTTACTTTATCTATAATTCGGGGACGAATTATTCTTTTTAGGGGGGAAGAGTTGTAAAACCCGCATGCTTTTACCATGAATAGTACCCTTAAGATCGTACGTACTAGATTAAAACTTTCCTTTTATAGTATGATTACGTTCACGTGTTAGAATTTTACGTATTAAGTACGTGTTATAACACGATAAGTATTTATTACGTACGAACGCACAATAATTATTTAAACTATAATTAATCACGAGCATGCGATCATGAAATCATGCACGTAATTTAATCACGAGCTAATATTAATTACGTATATATATTTATTACGATCACGAATAAATATATTAAGTCACGATTAATATTTAACGAGAACACATAAAACACGAACACGACTAAACACGAACGAACACTTAAATAATTGGACTCGGAAAATGGTACGTGTACCCCATGTGGGGCCCCTACCCGCGACTAAACCAAGGAGATGGGCCAAGCCCATCTAATTTTTACTAACATGGGGTTAAGGTAAAATCTTGTGTCACTTTTTCACTTTACAGTAAAACATAAAAAAACCTAAAAAGATTTTTCCTCCTTCTCCTTGCTATCCCTTTTGGCCGCCGCATACAACAACACACAAGGGGGTGTTTGTTTGATTTTTGATCTTGAATTTGGTGCAAGTGTTCGTGTGTGCTCATCCTCGTTTGATCCACGCATTCGGTATACCTTTTTAATCCTTTTTCTTTTTGTTTTGATTTAATAAATTAAATAAGAACATGATGTCTTTAAAAAAGCTAATTAAAAACATAAATCAAACATGTAAATGGTTATGGGGTAAATCAAAACGGAGGATTTAGGGGTGTTTTGTTGGGGCCGGCGCCTAAACCGAACCCCAAGGGGGTCTCGGCTTGGCATATGGACCACCACCGAGACCTCAAGGTCTCGATTTGGTGGTGTGGGTCCCACGGCAACAGCAAACAGGGGAGAACCCCGAGGTGGTTCGGGGTATGATGTTGATTACGGGTTCGGTTCATGGTTTCTAGTCACGATCTGGTTCATGGTTTATGTTAAGGTTATGTTTTAATAATCATATGTTAAAAATTAAATTAATAAAATATGACATGATTAATTTAATAAAACATGACTTATGTTATAATTTAATTATTAGATCATGAAATTTTAACCTAAGTATTTATATTCTTCTAGACTTTATAATTAATTAATTATTAAAAAAACCATGGCTATAATTAATTAATTAACACGACTTAGGTTATATTATTAATAATTAATAATACATGTTTTAACCTAAGTATTTAACTTTATTTAATTAAAAACATGATATATTTAATTAAATACTTTTAACCTATAGTTTATTTAAATTACATGTAATAATTAATAAACTATACCTTATATCATTATGACTTAGAAAAATAATCAAAAAACACTTAAGCTTATATACTTAGCTTATTTAACCAGCTTATATCTAATTATGGAAACTTTCTATTTTTAGAAACTTATTTAATTAAAGCAGCTAATCTATTTATGGAAACTTTCTATTTTTAGAAACTTATCTATTTTAAGCAGTAATTCTATTTTTGGAAACTTTCTATTTTTGGAAACTTTCTATTTTTGGAAACTTTCTATTTTTGAAAACTTTCTATTTTTGGAAACTTTCTATTTTTGGAAACTTTCTATTTTTGGAAACTTTCTATTTTTGGTAACTTTCTATTTTTGGAAACTTTCTATTTTAGGAAACCTGCTATTTTTTGAAAGTTACTTATTATTACACAGTAAGTATAATAATACAAGAAATACAAGTAATACTTAATCAGAATCGACAGAATATAAGATAAACACAGTTTAAAGACTAAAACAGTAAAACATGACATGAACTTATAAAACAAGCTAAGACATGACATAAAACCAGTTACGTATTTAGTAATCAGATACTTATACACGTATGTATTTATGTAGCATTAGTGATACCGAAGTAGGACTCTCCTCAGTTCGTCTCCTTAGTTCACTGGACATAAGGTACGGATTCCCGTCCTTTCAGTATGGACATTCTTTCCTTATTAGGATTCCCCGTATGCAGCCAACTGTTTTCTCGTAGTATAAGTTTATATGTTTGATTTTCTTATGTTTAATTTAGAATACCTATAGCCATATACATGCATGACAAGTTTCACCTAGTTATTGAGGTACCATAACCATAACATTAGAGGCACTGGTGTTATGACTTCCCCACGGCGGAGTGATTGCTCGTGGCGTCCCTTCAGCTTTTGGCCATATTATTATATTTATCATGTGGGGCGTATGGGTGCATCCTAGTTACATGTTTTCAGCAGATTACTCAGTTTGAATGTGGTGTGTGCCTTGCATCCTTCACAAGGATCTGATCCCTCCTACCCAAACCAGTATATTAAATTAGAGGCAGACCCTCTAATTTGCATCATGAGGTCACCCCTCCAAGTATTCATGCACGGTCGATTTTCATGACCTATATTGGCTAATGGTAGAATATGTTAAACAGTTTTTATAAGATAAACATAAGGCTTTTCAAACTATAAAACCAGTTTTACCAAGACTTAACCGGGTTATTCGGGACTTAGTTTCTTCCGTTGTTATATGCTTATATGTTTATACTATTCATGCTTTATTGTACATCCGTGCACTGAGCGTATTGCTCAGTCGTTTTTCCTTTTCATGTTCCCAAAACGGCAGGTACTCAGGGACGCTCGTAGACTTTAAGCGTACGTGCATATGGACTGGAAGCTTTCTAGCCTTTCTTTACTTTATGCATTATCTTTACTTTGATACTCTTGCCTTGGACATTGTTTAGTCCTTTCATTTACAGTACTTATGTTTGTGTGTGATGAGCTTTACATTTGGACTACCGATGTTTGATTCCGGTATTTTCCTTTGATGGTCATGTAATGTTTAGACATTTATCCTTGTATGCTTTGATGACACGCCATAATTACGTGTGACATTCCATTATCAAAATGGGGTGTTACAGTAATAAATTTAAATAAATAGATTTTTATTTAATTAATTAATTGTAAGAAAATAATATATTTCATTACATTTTCTTAAGGTTCCAAATATATTAATATGATCCGTTTGTTTCTAAAGAGTCGTAAATAAATATTAATAGTTTATTCAATAATAAAAATGACTAAATTTAACTTATTAATAAAATAATTTTTTAATATTTTAATTTATTTAAATTTACACACAAGCCCTTGTAGTATATATTTCCCATAATTAATCCCTAGGGTTTCGTTCGTTAAGTGTATCACATCGTTAGTCCTTGTTCGTTAAGTTTATTTTCAAAAATGCCCCTAGGGCTCATAACACTTTTGAAATGTGTCAAACATGGTCCCTAGGGTTTTATAATTTTTGTATTATTACAAACCGGGTCCCTAGGGCTCGGTTAACTTTGGTAAAGTGGCAAAACACACCCTCCAAGTCCTAAAAATAATTATTAAGGCACAAAAAGTATTTTAGGCTTGTTATAAGTTTATAAAATGACAACTATAGTCCTTGTGGTTTATTAAAGGTTCGGCTAAAACAAAGCATAACCCTATACTTTCGAAAATGGCAAGTTTAGTCCTTATACTTTTCAAAAGCCTCGAATTAACTATACATGTTTTATAAAGTTACATTTTCAACTAATACTTTCACCTTTTGTCACAAATGGCACGAAAAGTCTCTAATTATTAAGTTCGGGCTAAATGGGCTCGTTTTGGGCTTGATAATTATTAGCAAATGTTCATTTGATCAAATCTAACTAATCCTAATTTTTCTACTTGGCTTATGGGCTTACTATGTTTGCTTATTTTCTAACCGTGACTTGGGCTTATTTATTTCGACCTATCTAAGCTTATGGGCTTATCTTGGGTAGCTTATTTAATGTACTAGATCCCTATTAAGTCCTCTTATAATCCTACACATTATTTTGAGTTTAATGGGCTTATCAAATCAATGGCTATACTCGGCCTATAAATAAGCCGAGCCTTATGGTTTGTTTGTTTGGGCTTATTGCTTACTTAACTAGTGTTACAATATAGTTCCAATAGCCTAGTTTCATTCATGTTCCCAAGGCATGGTTCCATAGGTTTAAGATCTAGGTTGGTTTAACTCTAAAACAATTTCAAATCGTGGGTTTTTCTAGTCAAGTTTTTGTATTACATTTACGTGTACATGCATCCTTAGCCTCGTTTTCTATGATCCTACGTGCATGATATGTGGTGACGAGTAAGAAAGAATTGATATGGAGGTATGGAGGTTTATACTTACTTGTTTTGTGGAAAAGATGATGGATGAACAAGATCTAAAGTTTATATGAACTCTATGTGTCGGGTATACTCCAAACGTGACCTAGGATGGTCTTGGCTTGCCTTGAACACTAAGATTTGGTATGGACTAGCACTTAATGATCTTGAGACAATGATTTGGTAGTAAATTATGTAGGTTATATTTTTCGTGTGTGTGGGATGCAATGGATCCGAAAATGAATGTGAAGTGAGTGAGGAGTGTGAGTCTTAAGATAGCTAAATATCCAAGTGAAGATGGTATGTGTGGTTCGGGTGGCATACACGACGAGAGAGAGATATAGGCTAGACTCATGGGATCTTCAAAGTACATAAGAGGTACTAGGTTTTAAATGGAAGTGATGTATAGTTTTTCCCTTCCAATATTCCTAACCGTCGCATCTATTGGTTGTAAGGGGACAAAGAGTAAGCCAATAAGTGTTAGCATTAATGATCCCAAGTTGTACATGTTTAGATTAAGTTTAAGGTAAGTTGGTAAAGTTTAAAATTAGTCTAGTTGTGAGCTAGGTAGTATTCGGCTAACATAATGTGTCTAGGATAGGTTTTGGTTCGATTATAGTGTATTGGTATGGTTATTAGGAGTCTAGGTATGATATTGTATGAGTAGGTTCAAGTCCAAGTCAATTTGGTTAAGTATTGGAGTCTTTGGTGAAAGTATAGTCTTACTTAAATAACATACAAATTTATCTTATTTAAAATGTAAGACACTTAAGAAAATGAGTTAAAGTTGATGATCGTATGTCTAATAATAAAGAGTAGATTATGTCGACTCGTAGTATTGTTTATAAGGTGAATAGAATATATAAGTAAAGCATAAAATAGTTTCTTGGTAATCGTTATTAAATTATGATCACGGGTTTAGATTTTTATAAACCTAAATGATGTATGCATATATTTAAGTGTTTTAGGTGACTTAATAGTCTCAAAAGAAATGATTGTTTAAAGTCTCGTATGCTCATATAATGTAGTCATACGTGATGATCAATAAGGTGTAGTATGCTCATATAATGTAGTCATACAAATGTTCCTGTGTCCTTATGATTAAATACTCATAATCATAATGTAATGTTTGTTGATTAAATGTTTTCAGTAGTTCCCCAATACTATAAAATTCTCAATGTTCTAATGACTCAAATAATGTATGCTCGTGTATGATGCATATGATTGTACAAAATTTTCATGCAAAGGTGGTAATATATTGATATCATGAGATGATGTGTACAGTGATGTCATAGTCAAAACCTGAAAACTAAAGGTTTTACAGGTCAATTACTATAATAGTAATAAACTGAAATTTTATAATATTTATTTATTTTAATAGAAACGTACTGCATTCATATTAATTGATTTAAATAATAATATTTATATAATAATATTAAATCTAAACGCATTTCTATTTCATAAATCAATCAAACTCATAATCATTTTGATTTCGCGCAATATACCAAACGGGTCCTAATGGCTATAAGGTTTCAGATTTGATGAAAGGCGATTGAATGATAAAGATATTGGAATATAAAGAAGTACAGTAATTGAATATGAGTTTGGTTATTGAATATGAGTTTGACGTCTGTTTTTTACCCTATATATTAACAAAGGATTAGATTGTTTGGTTGTTTTTATGATTTTGTAAAAAGATGGGTTTACCCCTTTGGTAAAATGACTTAACATTCATTTGTGGGCCTAGTTAAAGTGTGGGACCAACGACAAAAAATGTTTGAGGCTGAACGATGCAATTTTTTTATCAAAAGACTAGGGACGCCGATCAACGCAAACCATAAGAATAAATGGTGTATTTCACTATTAAAAATGAGATCACATGAGAGTATAAATCAGTCATGCTTAGCTTAAAGGATAAGTTAACTTAACTAATGAGTTGAACCGACTTAACTAATGGGCTCAATTTTTATTACTAATTCAAAGGTTTTTCTTATCTATATATGCATGGCTTCATCCTGTATACTTGGGGTTTTCACTGGTCGCTTCGATTCAGTTAATTGAGAGATTTAAACTATCAATCGCGAAATGAATAATTAATTTACTACCTGAAATCAAACCATACTAAGCGGGTCAAGGTTAATCATTATAAAAGTTTTATTGAGTTTAATCACCTGAAAATAAATTAATATAGAACAAAAAATTGTCATTTTACTAAAATTAATTATCATTGAATAGATAAAATGAATTATCAGTGAATAAAAAGTTTTAACTCTGTCATAATAATTACAATCAAGATACATAAGAGATTAATCTAAAAAAAATTGATCACTTTAAGGCTACTTGGAGTGGTGAGAAACAAACCCACCTCCACATCAGCGCCACATCAGCTTTCTCTCTTCACTCACCTGACCCACTTTAAACCTTATTGGTCGTGAGAATCTCACCACCACGTCATACCATATTTTATTTTCTTTTTAATTATTTTAATTTGTAAACTAAAAACGTAAACACTTTTATTAGAAAATTAAAAACGATACAGCGTAAAATAAAAACAAAAACAAAGTTCACTGAAATTTTAAAAACAATACATAAATAAATAAAACCTAAAATGGCAAATTATATTTCGCCTTAATTTGAGCTCGTTGCCAATCCACAATAGCCCGTGCAGCCCAAGTCAAATATTTGCATTTATGCACATACAAGTTAATGTCCTCATTTTGTTGCTTGGTTTTTGCAATTTCTAACTCTGTTTCTCGAAGTGCCATCTCTCTTTTTTCATGATGTATCGATGATAGTATATGTGATAATTAGATACGTTATAGGGTAAATTAGAAAATTATCTTTAGGAAAAAGTAATAGTCTAAAATTACCAAAGACGAATTCAGTTAAACACGTGGATGAACCAAGTTCGTTGTACACGAAGATCTTATGAATTTGAGACGTTTAGCTTTGATTTGGACAATTGATTCGAATTGGTTTCGGTATTTAAACTAATATTAATCCTACAAATTTAAAAACTGTTTAATTTTATCCTAAAGTGCATAAATCGTAAACCCCCAAATTTATTAAATCTAAACACAATTACTTAAAATTTAAAACTATTTAAAAATTAAACTATCTAAAAATCTATAAAAATTAATCTATTTAATTAAAATAACTTTTGCACTAATTTTAAATCTATTAAAAACCATTTTACTTCTATAAATTAATCAAATTTAATTTATTTTAAAAATAACTTTATTACAATCTTATTATTTAAAAAACTAAATATATTTCTAAAATAAAACATTTTTTTTATTTCTTTTTTTTTTGTTTTTTATTTAAACTTTATAAAAAATTAATTCTAAACAAATTATATTAGTTTAACAAATGTAAATTATGTGTTAAAATAAGAATTAAACCTGACAGCCTATTACTACTAGCATATTAATAACTTGGACATAAATTAAAAACTAAAAGAGCCAGTTAGCTCAATGGTTAACACGTGATGCTGTGAACCGAGAGGTCTCGAGTTCGAGTCTTAGGAAGGACATATTTATGATATAATATTTTTTTGGAATTACTTTTTAAGGCTACTTATCAAATCTCAGTAGCGCTATTCAATCAGTGATGCAGATTTAGATTCCAATCCTAAATAAAGCTTACCGTAACAACAGCTCAAATTACACACACTAAATTAAGAAACTAACAAACAGATTAGAACCAAAGCACATGTCAAACTCAAGAAGCAGACATTAAGCAATTAAGCCACAGAATCAGTATAACAAAAATTTTAGCTACATCTATACAAATCATCACAATCAGAATACTTAAAAGATGATCAACAGCTAAATAGAAACCTACAGCTCCGAATTCAATTACTCGAACTAATTCTTTTATAAACTATATTTAAAGCAAATTAAGCAGATTTATATCTATAAAGAAATATCACAGCAAGTCCAAACCAGTATAAACACATCTTACAACAAAATATGATCACAGACCATGTTAACTAAGAGAACCTTAAATCAGCCTAAATTCATCTGAAATTAAGCAGAGTTTAGCAGATTCTTTTACAAGCAAATTCACTCTCTAAACATACATCTGAATCGAACATATAAGGAGTTAAATTACTCAAATATTATGAATTAACATCAGCAATCATACATAAATAGTAATCAGCAGATTACCCAAATCCATTTAGCAACTTACACGTATGAACATAAAAGCAGATTAAAACACTACAAGCATACAGATATTGTTAAATAACAAATCATCACTCAAAATTCAAAGTCATATATCATGAACATCATTACCAGTCAAGTAACTCGAATATCAAATTCATTAAAGAAATAAAAGAATAAAATTAAGAAGGAGTAGAACCTATTGGAGATGTCCGTTGAGATGTAGCGCAGCGCTGAGCTGGATAACTAAACCGAATCAACACCATCAAAAAACATCAAACGAACCACCACCACCATCAATCGAACATCATCAACTCAATAATATTCGGACAAGTTATTTTAACAGACTTTCCAGTAGGAAAAGCTTATTCCCAAATTTTCACAAAGTATTTAATCCAAGCTATTGATTTAAGCTTAATTAAATACCACTAACAGTTATAATAATTAAACCAGATTACGATTCACGAACAGCAAATTAAAGATTAAAAACGAGATAATGCAATAATTCAAAACTGAACTTTTATTAAATCAAAATAGTATTACATTATTAAAAAGAAAAATTGCAATCCTAATCTAATTTAAGCATTATAACAATAAAGTAAAAATGGGATACTGAATACAATGAAAAGAGGGGGTATTTATAGCTAAACCAGGGGGTTTGGTTGTTGAGGAAGAACCCTTTGTAGCCCTTGGATCAACTCTTCTTTCTTCTCTCTCTTTTATGTTTTGATCGTAAGGCTGATATTCGCACACTAGCACACGGATTGCCAACGTGGCAATCCCTTGTGCTAGTTGTGCTAGTTCAAGGCTGAGATGGCCTCTTTCTATTGGAAGATTGGAGAATCTTTGTTGTCATGTCCAATAAATCACTGCCACGTACCACTCGTCTCTCGCTTCTTTCTTCCGAAAACATGGGGGACTTAATTCCCCCTCGTGTGAATTACACGTGCCAAGTGAAAGACCCAATTTTTATTTTTGAATTATTAATAAAGGTTGATTAGGGTTTGTGTGAAAAGGTAAAAAAAGCGTCTGGTTATTTTTGGGGGTGGGGAAGAAGGAGCATAGGGAATATCGACTGTTTACAATTGTGTGGTTGTGAAAAGTGTGAATATTGTGAGTTAGGTTAAATAAAACGTGTGATTGACTATTCAACTTTTCACGTCCAATTAAGAGTCGTCCATTTATATCACTTGTGAAAAACTTTGGGCTTGAGGCCCAAATTGCACACATCCGTCCCATGTATTTCCTTCCAAATGGGCCTTTTGGCTTTAAAACTAAATATAATACTTTCTTGAATTTCAAATGGGATTTTGAGCCCATTTCCCTAAATGTGGGCCCCACTTGTCGTCAAACTTCATAATTTCGTGAGTAAAACGACTTGTTATCGGCTTTGTTGATCTTTTTCTTCAAACTCGTGTCGTTTTCGCTGGTTTTCGCGATCTTCGGTACCTACACACATGAAACGATAAACAAACGAATACAAGGCCATATTTAAACATTTATTGCATTTATTCATCGTTTTAGGCTACAATTGATATGAGTAAAATCACTCATATCAAACTCCCCCTTGCTAAGCAATTGTCGTGTCCTCGCGCAATGATAAAATAAGACACTAACTATTCCATTATTCAACTATTTGACACTTTATTTTGCAAAGACATAATGTATTGCTTTCATTAACTTTTAGGATCATAAAACTCAAATAGATTCATCGTCCCCGACTTTTCACTTTTCCATGCCAAGTGCAAAAACAAGATCATTGTCAATCATAAGCCCCAAAATTAAACCAACTCATACAAGTAATTTGTGTTAAACTCAATCTCCTATTATTCCTAACTGTATCTCTAGATTTTATTTGTCATTCACCCAAAGGCTCATTTGACTTTATTTGATATTTATTAGTCCAAAAATGAAGGTAAGAACGGTGTAAACTCAACACTCAAAACCTAACCTCGACTTCAAAAACCGTTGTCACTAAAGAAATCCCACATCAAGTATAACTTAACACGATTTGAGGGATAAATCCCCGGACCCGAAATTTGTCTAATTTGACTACTTAAAAGTAACAATAAAAACCTCCAAAGTCAGTTATTACCTTATTAATGGAGTTAGCAACAACTACATCATAACACCTTGCGGCTCTTTAAGATGCAATTGTGCTCCTTATTTAAAATCCACACCCGAAGGCTCCTTGGACAAAAATAAGGGAATTGACATCACCATCCCACTTTATGGCTCATGATGATGAAGCAATTTTTATTCAACACGTCCCCTTGCCATACACCCTAAGGCTCTAATGACAAAGTTAGTGCTACATGACTCCCACCCGAAGGCTCCTAGAGAACATGTTTTTATTTATTCTTCTTTATTAATATGATATTTATAGTAAGACAAATTTCTACAATCCCATGATCAAAAGTCCATGATGCTGACACCCTTAATGTGTTCTCACTTTAGTTACAAGGGAAGAAAAAGAAGGAGTTACGAGTTAAGATATCAAGCCTAAACCGTTAAAAACTTCATTTATTAAGCAATTATTATTCAAGTGTGGAAAATAAATACGAGGAGATTAAATCAAACACAAAAATACTTGCACAAAGAAGAGTTAACCTTGGAAACTTATGATTGAACTCTATTATCTCTTGTTCTCCATATTGTAAAATTTCAAAAATGTGAAATCAATGGATACTTAGCCTATTAAATTAAAGTTTAGGGTTTTCAAGTCATCTATAGGATCTTGCATCTTCTTATACTTTTTCAAGTTTTAGAATTTGCATTTTAAAGTTCCCTTGATAAGCGACTTTCTAGGATCAATTATAGGAACTTGCGAAAAGTTCTTGTTCTTAACCCATATGAATTAAGACTTTCGCGTTTTAAAGCTCCCTATATAAAAGCCTAGCAAAACTTAATTCAAATACGTTAAGCAAAAGCTAAGGTAAAAACCGAGTCGAGTCAAAAACTATTTTCATTTTCACCAACGGAAAGCCTACATTCGTGTCAAAAGCACTTATTTATTTATTAAAACTTAAAAATAACACTAAAAATTTAAAAATTTTATGAAAAATGAGAAAAAGAATTACCTTTAGACACGACAAAAGCAATAGCAAGCGATTATATCGATTGACTTCCCCATGCTAAAACCAAACATTGTCCTTAATGTTTCTTAGCTCAAGAGTAACACCCCCTTGCTAAAATACGAAGAGTCTAATGCAAATTCCTAACATGGAAAGAGCACGCAAATCTATAAGCCGTTTATTAATTATGCCTCAAGATAAAACGTTAGTCGATAAAAATCAAAGGATAAAGAGTGTGCTCCTTTTTGGCATTCAAAGAAAGGAAGATCAAGTGGACCAGCGAAAACCGAACACGAGAATCTTCAATGATTAGGGTCATACCTAAGATTCACAACACAACAAAACACGAGCACGAGCTTGAAAGATCAAGCCTTATTAGTGTTAGAAAATAGATAGAAGATAGAATGTATGGGACTCCCCCACAAGGCACCTCGTTTTTGTTCACCGAGTCATGAGCTCGACTCGATCCCCGCATTCATTGGTCCTTAGGGAAAATGGTGAAAACCGGCATAATGGAATAAAATCCATGATAAAGCACAATGTCGGGGTCAAAGATTACATCCTTGTTGCCCGGATGACAAACGAAAGGATAAAACTCCAACACAAATCTCTAAAGAGAGATGGTGGTCACAAATAATGGTATGGATGTAGCATGCTCCCCGAGATAAACTCACACCAAGATGATTAAAAAGTCTTTCAATTATTGCATCGGTGAAAGGCCGAGATTTCCCTAAATCAATGATTCCGGGGTCGAATACCTCATCCTCGGTGGATAAAGAAATAGACAACACGGTGTCGTCCCCCCATGCTAATCCAAAATCATATGAAGCACATGGTAAAGGTGGTATAAAGGTCTCAACCATAGTGGTTTCAACTTGCATGACTTTGTCGACCTTATCACTCTTATGAATGTTAACAAAGGGGTCATGATACTCAAAATGAGTCGCATGAAAAAACCGCACATTAAGATCAAAGCGAGTGGGAAGGGTAATTAGAGAAAAGGTAATTTCTCCCTCCGGATCAACATTATCATCATCATAAATCGGGTGATCAAACCAAGTCTCTTCATCACCGTCATTAGACTCTTCCTCAAATTCCGAAGGAATGTCTATATAGAGAAACTCATCAACCTCCTTCAAGAGAAGCTCATCATCACAAAGGTTGTGAGATGTAGGAGGTATGATGCTCTCAAAATCCTCTTGAAACAATGGATTATTGTTCATTGAAGCTTCAAAGAGAGGATTTGAGTAGGTCACAAAAGTGTCGTCATTCTCGTCATCACAAGAAATTTCCGACAAAGTATCAAGTGTGTCACACTCGGATACAAGATCATCATTCTCATTAGAAGGAAATTCATCGGTGAATTCCTCGAGAATGGTAGGTAAAACATGTGAATCACGCTCGATCTCGAGATCGGAAACGTCTTCACTTCCCCGTGGAAGTGGATCAATGATAGCAAAAAGTTCATCGGCGAACTTATCGAATGAATAGTCACTAACCTCACTCGGTGTGAAGTTAGGAATCAAAGGCTCTTCAACCGAAGATTGTGCCTTAGGAACATCAATTTGATCCTTCGAAGAGAGTGAAAATGAGTCCATTTTCAAAGATTGTTCAATTAAAGCAATATCACTCTCGGGATCAAAATTCTCACTATCAAACTCACTAGCATCAAATGGTGCACTTAGGTATTCATCAATTTCTTTTTCAATCTTAGAACTATCATCCTCGTGTGGAGTGAGTGGAGATGAGGAAAGATTACAACATGATTCAACAAAACAAGCTTCTTCCTTTGAATTTAACTTTTCTTCATCACAAAAAGAGGTTTCCAAAATTGGAAAAACACCTTTATCAAAGAGAGCTTTCTTATTACTTTCAATAGTCTCAACAAGTTTTACACTTACCACTTTCTTAGAAACAAATCTTGGAATCTTTTCCGGTTTGAAAACAATGCTTTTATCTCCATAAAATAATATAATCTCATCTTTCCTCATATCAACTTGAACATGAGTCGTGCACAAAAATGGACGTCCTAAAATAATAGGCACACGAGGATTGGTCTCATAATCAACTATAGCAAAATTAGCTAAGTACAAAAACTTTCCCACTTTAACAATGACATTTTCCGCTATACCAACCGGACGGGTGGTAGTACCATTAGCAAGCTCAATGATCATTCGAGTGGTACTAAGTGGTGCATAGTCAATAGTTTTCCAAATGGCTAGGGGCATTAAGTTAATGCTAGCTCCTAGATCGGCTAGAGCTTTACATACCCCAAGCTCATTAAAAACACAAGGTATCAAGAATTGACCCGGATCTTTATACTTCTCAGGAAAGAAATCAAAGAAAACCGAGGTACTAATAACATTTAAAGTAGCCTTGGTGACATCTAGAAAAGTTTCCTTAGGTGGAGGATTAAACTCAATCACTTCAACTTCTTCTAAATTATCACAATCATCATAAACGGTTATGGCCTTAAGCTCTCCCTTCGGGTTTGGAATGGTATTACTAGGTAAACAACCCGAAGAAGAAGATGGTTTAGACATAAATCCGTCAAACATCGAAATCAATTTATTTTGACTTTGTTCCAAACTTTGTTGCATACGATTTTGACTTTGCTCTAGCCTTTGTTGATTAAGCTCAATCTTGTTGTTTTGCCCTTTAATCGTATTTTGAAAATCAAGTTTCAAAGTATTAATTTTCCCTTGAATGTTATTTTGAAAAGCTTTCAAATTTGCCTCATTCGTTTTAATGTAGCTTGACAAATCATTTTGGTTATTGCTTTGAAAACCTTGATTGTTTTGATTAGCATTAAACCCATTTCCTTGATTGTAGTTCCCTTGGTTACCACGGTTAAAATTATTCCCATTGTTTCCATTGTTGTACCTATTTTGACCCGGTGGAGCAACATGATTTTGACGAGGAACTTGACCGTTGGAGCCATAAGTTCCCGTCGCGGCAAAAGAACTAGCTTGATCAAACCCCGTGGTTAAACAAGCATAATTAGGATGTGTTCCACCACATGATACACAAACATTCTCAACCATATTAATCGATCCATGAGGATTCTTCCTAAGCTCATGAAAAATCGTGTCAATCTTAGAGTCCAATCTAGCAATCTCAGGATTAAATGAATTCACATTAGAAACACCCGGTGTGTTTCTTGAATATTGTGCTCCAGATTTATTCTCAATTATACCCCACGCGTCTCTCGGAGTTTTTCCTTAAAAGATTACCACCCGCGGCGGCATTTAACGAATCTTGTTCAATCATATTAAGCCCATTATAAAAAGTATTTATTTGATGTAATTCCAAGAAACCGTGGTGTGGACATTGTCTCAACAAATCTTTAAATCTTTCCCAAGCAACCCCAAACGATTCATGCACTTTTTGTTCAAATCTAGTGATCTCGTTCTTAAAGTGTGTTGTTTTAGATGGTGGAAAGAAATAATTCATGAACTTAGACACTAAATCATCCCATGTCAAAATCGAACCCGGTGGTTCTTTCTCATACCAAATCATAGCATTACCCTCGAGCGAGTATGGAAAAAGCATGAGCTTAATCGCGTCATTCGGCACATCTCTAAACTTGAGAGTCGAGGTAACTCGAAGAAAATTCTGAATGTGAGAATGCGGGTTATCGGTCTCATTGCCACGAAATTGGTCGGCACGAATGAGTGATAAAAGACCCGTCTTAATCTCATAATGATCCGCCAATATAGCCGGCACAGCGATTGCTTCCCCATACCCTTCGGTGGGTGCACGGAGCAATTCCTCCATTGTTCGGTTATCGGCCATCTATACAACACTAGGTGGAAGCTCGGGTTCCACTATTCGTTGTTGACGATTTCTATTTCTACGAGGAATATTTTCAAGCCTATTAAAATCAATCACAAGTCGAGAAGAACGTAATTGCATACAATGACGAGAATTTTAGAGGATTGAAGAAAAGAAATTAGACAAGAAGAAGATTATTTTTTGTATTTTATTTGGTATTGCTCAATCAAAAATGATTGATAAAAACAAGGAATAAGGATAACTACTATGGAAGTAAATCCCTCGGTCGACTTTGAAACGATAGGTGAAAACATAAACGTCTCGAGGTTCAATAAGTAAACTACAAAAATAAGATTTATTACTACTTGAGTCGGCAAACCAATAATAGGTCATCCCTCTCAATATACGCACAAGCAAGCAGGGAAACGAGGTGGCACAAAGCACTTAAAAACCTTTTTCCTTAGACGGCCTTTTATAGCACGTCGCCTTATACCCACCTTATAGTTTGTATAAATCGAGTTCAAACTTCTTATTAGTATTTATCTATTTTGCCTTTTTATTTTTGTTTTGGATTCGAATACAATAGCTAGGTGATGAAATCCCAACTAAGGACTTATTTGAAAAGTATGTAAATTTATTGTTCTACGTAATACAATATATTAATCACAAAAAACGAGAAAAACGATACATACTATAATAATAGAAAAATAACAAAACTTTCGGAGGACGGAAAGGGTCTTCAAATCAACGATCAACAAATCTCCACAAAGACGAATCGTACACAAGATCCCCGGCAGTGGCGCCAAAATTTTTGATGTATCGATGATAGTATATGTGATAATTAGATACGTTATAGGGTAAATTAGAAAATTACCTTTAGGAAAAAGTAATAGTCTAAAATTACCAAAGACGAATTCAATTAAATACGTGGAAGAACCAAGTTCGTTGTACACGAAGATCTTATGAATTTGAGACGTTTAGCTTTGATTTGGACAATTGATTCGAATTGGTTTCGGTTTTTAAACTAATATTAATCCTACAAATTTAAAAACTATTTAATTTTATCCTAAAGTGCATGAATCGTAAACCCCCAAATTTATTAAATCTAAACACAGTTACTTAAAATTTAAAACTATTTAAAAATTAAACTATTTAAAAATCTATAAAAATTAATCTATTTAATTAAAATAACTTTAACACTAATTTTAAATCTATTAAAAACTATTTTACTTCTAAAAATTAATCAAATTTAATTTATTTCAAAACTAACTTTATTACAATCTTATTATTTAAAAAACTAAATAAATTTCTAAAATAAAACATTTTTTTTATTTTTATTTATTTTTATTTTATTTAAACTTTATAAAAAATTAATTCTAAACAAATTATATTAGTTTAACAAATGTAAATTATGTGTTAAAATAAGAATTAAAGTTGACAGCCTATTACTACTAGCATATTAATAACTTGGACAGAAATTAAAAACTAAAAGAGCCCGTTAGCTCAGTGGTTAACACGTGATGTTGTGAACCGAGAGGTCTCGAGTTCGAGTCCTAGGAAGGACATATTTATGATATAATATTTTTTTGGAATGCCTTTTTAAGGCTACTTATCAAATCTCAGTAGCGCTATTCAATCAGTGATGCACATTTAGATTCCAATCCTAAATAAAGCTTACCGTAACAACAGCTCAAATTACACACACTAAATTAGGAAACTAACAGACAGATTAGAACCAAAGCACATGTCAAACTCAAGAAGCAGACATTAAGCAATTAAGCCACAGAATCAGTATAACAAAAATTTTAGCTACATCTATACAACTCATCACAATCAGACTACTTAAAAGATGATCAACAGCTAAATAGAAATCTACAGCTCCGAATTCAATTACTCGAACTGATTCTTTTATAAGATATATTTAAAGCAAATTAAGCATATTTAAATCTAAAAAGAAATATCACAACAAGTCCAAACCAGTATAAACACATCTTACAACAAAATATGATCACAGACCATGTTAAGTAACAGAACCTTAAATCAGCCTAAATTCATCTAAAATTAAGCAGAGTTTAGCAGATCCTTTTACAAGCAAATTCATTCTCTAAACATACATCTGAATCGAACATATAAGGAGTTAAATTACTCAAATATTTTGAATTAACATCAGCAATCATACATAACAAGTAATCTGCAGATTACCCAAATCCATTTAGCAACTTACACGTATGAACATAAAACCAGATTAAAACACTACAAGTATACAAATATTGTTAAATAAAAAATCATCACTCAAAATTCAAAGTCATATATCATGAACATCATTACCAGTCAAGTAACTCGAATATCAAATTCATTAAAGGAATAAAACAATAAAATTAAGAAGGAGTAGAACCTATTGGAGATGTCCGTTGAGATGTTGCGCAGCGCTGAGCTGGCTAATTAAACCGAATCAACACCATCAAAAAACATCAAATGAACCACCACCACCATCAATCAAACATCATCAACTCAATAATATTCGGACAAGTTATTTTAACAGACTTTCCAGTAGGGAAAGCTTATTCCCCAATTTTCACAAATTATTTAATCCAAGCTATTGATTTAAGTTTAATTAAATACCACTAACAGTTATAATAATTAAATAAGATTACGATTCACGAACAGCAAATTAAAGACTAAAAACGAGATAATGCAATAATTCAAAACTGAACTTTAATTAAATCAAAATAGTATTACATTATTAAAAAGAGAAATTACAATCCTAATCTAATTTAAGCATTATAACAATAAAGTAAAAATGGGATACTGAATACAATGAAAAGAGGGGGTATTTATAGCTAAACCAGGGGGTTTGGTTGTTGAGGAAGAACCCTTTGTAGCCCATGGATCAACTCTTCTTTCTTCTCTCTCTTTTCTGTTTTCATCGTAAGGCTAATATTCGCACACTAGCACACGGATTGCCAACGTGGCAATCCCTTGTGCTAGTTGTGCTATTTCAAAGCTGAGATGGCCTCTTTCTATTGGAAGATTGGAGAATCTTTGTTGTCATGTCCAATAAATCACTGCCACGTACCACTCGTCTCTCGCTTCTTTCTTCCGAAAACATGGGGGATTTAATTCCCCCTCGTGTGAATTACACGTGCCAAGTGAAAGCCCCAATTTTTATTTGTGAGTTATTAATAAAGGTTGATTAGGGTTTGTGTGAAAAGGTAAAAAAACGTCTGGTTATTTTTTGGGGTGGGGAAGAAGGAGCATAGGGAATATCGACTGTTTATAATTGTGTGGTTGTGAAAAGTGTGAATATTGTGAGGTAGATTAAATAAAACGTGTGATTGACCATTCAACTTTTCACGTCCAATTAAGAGTCGTCCATTTATATCACTTGTGAAAAGCTTTGGGCTTGAGGCCCAAATTGCACACATCCGTCCCATGTATTTCCTTCCAATTGGGCCTTTTGGCTTTAAAACTAAATATAATACTTTCTTGAATTTCAAATGGGCTTTTGAGCCCATTTCCCCAAATGTGGGCCCCACTTGTCGTCAAACTTGATAATTCCGTGAGTAACACGACTTGTTATCGGCTTTGTTGATCTTTTTCTTCAAACTCGTGTCGTTTTCGCCGGTTTTCGTGATCTTCGGTACCTACACACATGAAACGACAAACAAACGAATAAAAGGCCATATTTAAACATTTATTGCATTTATTCATCGTTTTAGGATACAATTGATATGAGTAAAATCACTCATATCACTCCACTTCTTAGTCATCGTCATCAGGAACTGTCCGATTAATACTAGCATCCACAGACTCTGCATTTAACGAACCAGACCCGAAAGACTTGTATCTTTTAGCCTTCGCTGCTTACCTTGCTAAGAAAGCTGGGATTTCAACATTCGTCCATTTCGGACTGTCAATCTCCTAGCAATGTTGAAATTTAAACTTAGTACCAACTTCAGTTTCATAGTCAAGAAGGGCCTTGTTAATGTAATCTTCATCTCCGGCTCCACTTTTTGCCTCCCTACACATAACATTATTGTACACTCCCGAGAAAAGAACTGCCGACGGATGAATCCACTTCCATTTCCCGTTAATAGAGTCGTATGTTCGCTTACCCTGCACATCGGTTTTGCTCTCAAAATATTCTAAGATTGCAGTCCAAAATACGTCTTCATTCCTGTTGTTTCCGAGTTTGCTATTCTCGGAAATAAACACACGCTTTACACAAAGCAATTTCTTCCCCGTTGGTTTATGGCAACTATCGGGGAGCATCGGTGTTTACAGGCAACTTCTTTTGGCAGGATCTACTCGGCTTCGTTTTCAGGTTTGGACGTGGGGCTTCAACCTCATCAAAGTTTTCTTTAAACGAACCGGTTTGTTGGAAAGATTCCGTTTGTTGAAAAGAAATCGAGTATTTGGGTGTGCACAACTCTTCGTTTGGAAATTGTTTCAAGGGACACATGGCTGGTTGTGACGAAGAACCGCCACCAACGTCGGGGTTCATAAACGGAAATGAGCCCGGGTTCACTGCCATTCGTGAAACGCATTTGTTGAGTACTGAGTAAAAGGAAACGGGCTTGGTTGGGGTTGACAGTAACCTTACTCTTGATACATATCTGGTGTCAGATTACGGTACGGTGGGTTTTGGTAAGGGTTGTGCGCATAGAACGCTTGTAGACGCTAAAGGTTTACGTTCGGAGATGGGTTCTCAAGATTAAATGTTCTCTCAGGTGTTGTCGGGGAGTTTGGGTTGCGGGCTCGTTGATGACGTCTTGTGTTTTGAGGTGTTATTTGAGACATGATTTAAAAGAAATGAAAGAGTAGTTGATGTTTGATAAGTGAATGTATGAGGAAAAATGATAAGTAGAAGTATGAATTTATCTGAAAAGTTTTAAATTAAAAAAGTTTTTTTTTCAAATCAGACAGTTCGACGGTCAAATGGGAAAGAAAGCACAAACTCATCTCGGTGAACTTTTAACAACAGCCAATGCATAGTAGCCAAACTCATGCATGAGTTTTTAGCCAGGGGTGGCAACTCACGCGTGGGTTTACCACTCAACAAGCAAACCCACTACCAATCCAAACAGCCTAAGATTATACTCATGTTGATCAATGTTCACACATAAATGTTTACTTTAGAATAAAAAATTGTTACACAATAAAAACAGAGAAATAATATTGATGACGTATAGTCCCCAGCCGGGTCAGGAACCCGGCCCACGGGTACTACCCGTATCCGGCCCATCACAGATGGGTGGGAATAATGTCATTTGAGCTTATGGGCTTGGATGAACAGTAACCACACACACGTGTGCGGCCCACGGCCCGGCATAGCCGGTACAGGGTTAGACAGAATCATATTCTGTCTATGAATAGGATTTACCCCAAAGAAGAGGATATTCACTCACCATAATTAGAAGATAACAATCAATCTAATTCTGGTACTTATCCTTTCCTTGGGGCCGAAGTATCAGTGATAGCCGATTAGGATTTCACTGCCTATAAAAGGAACCCCCAAGGGTTCCACAAAGGTATTACGTTCTATACACTCTCAACTTCCTATAAACCCTAATCGATTACTTAATCTCACGCTGGAGTCTAATCGTGGGAAACATTCCCATGGTAAGCCTAACGTGTGTTGTTTAGTGTGCAGGATCCCAACCATACGATTCACTTTGTGTAGGAGCCGGAGTCCAACCAACCCGAATTAAGCCTAATTCGGGTCTAGCAAGGGTCACCCAACTTTTGCATCAACAAGTTGGCGTCATCCGTGGGACCCATTACACTAAGCTAGAGCGAAATCTCATCTTGAATTCTCAACGACGAAGGGGCATCCGCAAGCTAATCCCAGGAACACAAATCCTGGAAATCGGAAGTCCCAAGGGGAAGGGATACTCATTCCCAATCAATCCCCTAGCCGTCCAGCGGGCGGACCAAACAACCGCAGTGGTTTTCAGTCCATGGGGGTGACGAGCACGATCTCCATGACTCCCCCACCTACTTCAACCCTGGACAACCCTGACCCAGGGAGTGCGCCCAACCCCCCAAACAAGGAGCCGCGCAGACCGTCGATCGAGGAAGAAGTAGAAGTCCAACCACTCAGCGAGGAAGATCTCACTCGGGTTCTCACGCAGAACTTTGAGAGGATCGTCCCAGGGATCGCGTCAAGGTTGAACCTAGGGAGGGACCTCCAATCAAGGCTCAACTTTGGCCATGCCGGACCAGGTACCCCTTCTCAAAATCAGAGAAAAAGAAGGACGCGACCCCAGGAGCGGAGCCTCTTCGAGGAAACTCCCCAACCCAGGAATGTGTTCGAACGCATAGGGGATCGACTCATGCAGGAACCAACGCAGTCTCGAGATGGTGGAGAGAAGTCCGACGGTTCACCCGAATGACTAGATCTGGAACTGACCAGAGCCACCCGCCGCACAAGTGTGTGGGATAGGATGAATACTGGGAAGAAGGCTCCTAGTTCTTCTCAAAAGAATGGTCCTCATCCAAGAGATGGGGCACCACCTCCTTCACCAGATCCATCGGGAGAGGACTCGGATGACCATCCGCCCAAGCGCCGCCGACCTAGGCGTACTCCTCCACCACCACCAAACAATGATGAGTACTATGGCGGTCCATACTATCGAGAGACGGAAGCAGAAGATCTTTCCCAACCATGGTGCGACCCTAGTCTCACCCGTCCATGGGCAGACCCCAGGGAAGATCCTTTTACTCTCCGCATACGGAATTACTCTAAGGACACAAAACGTCGCATGCCGTCGTGTGTCAAGACTTATGATGGAACTAGCGATCCGGATGATCACCTCAAGATATTTGATACGCAAGCTAAAATTGAGTGATGTCCCATGCCTATATGGTGCCAAATGTTCAATTCAACTTTGATCGGCAATGCTCGTGACTGGTTTGAAGGACTCCCTCCGTGAAGCATTGATAGCTTCACTAAACTGCGCAATACGTTCAAGAATAATTATACTCAGCGGAAGAAGTATAATAGGGATCCGGTCTCATTGGCAACTGCCAAGCAACGACCGGGGGAGTCTATAGAAGCCTTCACTGAACGCTTCAACGACGAGTGCACACGCACAAAAACAATGCCGGAACTCCTGAAAATTTCCGACTATATGCATGCCATAACAGACAGGGAATTAATCAGGCGTCTCAATGACAAGCGTCCGGAGAGGTATGACGACCCCATGGAAAGGGTCAGAAACTTCATAGAGGGAGAAACAGCGGTTGTCGCGGCCTACCCTTCAAAAGGAAACGGCTACCAATCGAACGACCAGTCCAGGAGACAGTCGGGCGGTCAAAGCAACCAGAACAATGGTAGGGGCTCAGATTACAAGAGCCAAAACAAAGGAGGACGGCCGGACGATAAGTTTATCCCTCTAAAGATGTCCTACCAGGAGATCTTGCTGACGGAAGGGGCAAATTTTCCGAAGACTCCCCCAATGACGACTCCGCTGGACCGTCGCCAAGGAAATCGTTTCTGTGAGTTCCATAACGACAAGGGCCACGGCACGGAGGAGTGTATCCAGCTCAAGAAGCACATTGAGTCACTGGTCAAATCAGGTAAACTCAAGCATTTGGTTAAGGATTGGAAGGATGGAAAAGACAACAAGAAGTATGACAAGAAGGATCCCCAAAAGGACAAACCTTCGACCATATACATGATCCAATCCAGACAACGCCGAACGAGGCAGGAAATTGGTCAAAAATTTTCACGCGGCAGGGAAATCTCATTCCCTCCCATCACAGCAAGTGATGTGATTGATGCGCCTCTCACTATTGTGATAAGCATTGGAATACACAATGTTCGTCGCATGTATGTGGATGGAGGGTCATCAACAGAAGTACTGTACGAACACTGTTTTGTGCAGTTACGACCAGAAATAAGAAGCCAATTGGTACCGGCCACGGCGCCGCTCATTGGTTTTAGTGGAGACACCATCTGGCCGATAGGGCAACTGCGTCTGCTTGTAACCATTGGGAATGAGGAACACTCCACCACTGCGTGGATGAACTTTATGGTGATACGCTCACATTCTCCATACAATGGGATTATAGGTAGACCAGGTATTCTGGCTATACGGACGGTACCTTCCACGGTACACGGAATGATCAAATTCCCTGTAGAAGGAGGAATTGTCACCATTTACAACACAATCTTACCAGCATCCGAGTGTCATACCGTGACAACACCGGTTCCACCTGTTCCACCCAAGGATGGATCACCACCTCCCAATTGGAGGGTGGCAATCCATCCTGACTATCCGGAACAGGAGGTATCCATAGGGGGAACGCTCTCGGATAGCGGCAAAAGGGCCATGTGCTCTCTCTTAAAGGCAAATTTAGATATATTCGCATGGGAGCCAAAGCATATGACAGGCGTACCACGCGCGATAGCAGAACATAAGCTCCAGATCCGCCAGGGGTACCAACCCGTCAAGCAAAAGAAGCGCGGCCAGGCACCTGAACGCAGCCGAGTGATACTGGATGAAGTACGGAAACTGGTGGACGCAGGTATCATGCGCGAGGTATACTACCACGAGTGGTTATCCAATCCAGTCATGGTCAAAAAACATGACGGAAGCTGGCGTATGTGTGTGGATTTCACGGATCTGAACAAAGCCTGTCCACAGGATTGTTACCCGTTACCGGAGATTGACTGGAAGGTGGAATCTCTATGTGGATATCCCTTTAAGTGCTTCTGATAGGTGTGTAAACACCCATCCTTTTTACCACTTAATTACAATAATAATCGGACCAAAACGTGTATTTTATGTCGTAAATGTCGGAATTATGCGTGGTTTGTGTTTTTATTGTGATTTAGGACGAAAATGTGGAAAAGGGAGAAAACACGGGCATTCACGGGCTTTTATAGAAGAAAAAGACGAAAGAAGAAGTCAAGAAATCAAGAGTGCGAAAAGAACGGAAGTCCAAGACCAATTCTGAAGATTTATCGAAGAAAAAGTCAAAAGACGGAAGTTTATTAAAAGTCGAAGAACTCAAGTCTAATTTATTGAAGAAATGTCAAGACGAGTTTGAAGAAATCCCGAGACAAAGTCATTAAAGTCAAAAGATTAAGAAGACTAAGGACTTAATGATGCAATTAAAGAAAGTAGAAAGAGGGGAGGAAGCTTCCTAAGCACCTCCCTAATCTCCCCTATAAATAGTTCATTAGTGTATTCATTTGTTTTTGTTGGCTAGAGTGACACTAGTTCTTCCACCATTTTAATTACCTTGCACTTTAATTACATGTCATTTAAATACTTGTCTTGCACCTTAAATTCATTTAATTTCAAGTAAGTTTCCTTTTAATTCTTGTCAATATTTACTTTTATTGTTATTCTCTCATCTACCTTTCTCTTAATTGATTTAATCTTATTGTTTATGTGCTTATTGTGTTGCTCATTTGATTAAGTGTCACGTTTTTTTATGTTTTTGATTGTCTTGGATTATTGATTTTTATAGCTTATTCGTGTTTATCTTAAAGTTTTTTAAGTTTTTATAAAAGTTATTTTTATATAGAAGTTGTTTTCGTTTAACTCTTTCATTTAGTGTTTTCAAAAGTCTTTAAATTTTAGCTTATTAGTTTTTTCTTATACGTGTTTGCTTGGGTTTTTAGTCTAGTGCTTATTTGAGTAATAGCTTATTAGTTTAGCTTATTTACGATTTTCCTTACTGTATTCCGATCTAAGTAATCGGAATAGGGTTTTATATTCCGACCAGCGCTCCATTTGCTTGGTCGGAAAAGGGTTTGTGACATTCCGATCAAAGGGGTGAGTTTGGTATTCCGATCAGGTCTAGGTGACAGCATTCCGACCAGGAGTCCACTCCTCATTCCGATCGGGAGTATTTGTTGGGTTATTCCGATTAGTAGTTGGTTCCTCACATTCCGACAAGAGGTTGTAATTGGTATTCCGATTGGGATTCCTATCAGCATTCCGATCAGTGATTCCGATATCATTCCGATTTGTCATACCGTGTGTATTCCGATTACATTCCGATCAAGGTGTTTTTGGATATTCCGACAGGTGAGTTATTCCGACCATATTCCGATTGGAAGGTAAATGTACATTTCGATTGGACTTTCCGATTAGGGATTCCGACGGTAGGTTCGTTTTTAGTATTTTGTATTGTTTAATTTTTAAGTCACATTTTTTAAATACTTTGTCAAATTTAATTTTTGCACAATCTACATTTTTAATTAGTGTAGATTTAATTCACCGTCATTTATTTAAAGTCTTGCAATTTAAATACACTACAACGACCTATCTATTTGTTTCCACCAAAGACAACTGAGTCGCATAATTAACCAGGATCAATTCGATTAGACATACATCAACGATACTTTTTAACTGAGTAAAATCTAGTTATCAAATGGCGCCGCTGCCGGCTCTTTTCGTAAAGATTAACGGTTTTCTGTGAAAAACGCGTTGCTTTTTGGGATCCGTTCATTCCTGAGCGTTATTTTCTTGCTTAAAAATTTTCAAAAATCCATAAAAATTAAAAATTGTTAAAAATCCATAAAAATTAAAATTTTCAAAAATCCAAAAAGATTTATTTTTATTGTGTATATATATTGTCTTTGTGTTTGGTATTGTTTTCTTTTGCCTTTGTAGGTGTATGCGTACTAGATCTTCTAATTATCAAGAGCCCGAGACTCGAGAAGATTTAGGTATGGCAGGTGTGAACAACAATAATCCACCACACCTCAACAATAACAACAATGTTCTTCCACAGCCCGATCTTCGGACAATGGAGGAGCTTCGTCAACCTACCATGTTTGGACGAGGAGGACCGATTGCGCCGATGCAATCACGGCTCCGGAGTTTTCGTTGAAGCACCACATGATTCAGCAAGTGCAAACAAATCCTTTTCGAGGAATGCCTGATGATGATGCCAACAAACACCTCGACAAATTCATTACAATCACTCAAAGCATGAAGTTGCCCGGTGCCACAATGGATGTTCTTCGCCTACAACTCTTTCCACATACTCTATTACACAACGCCGAGAAATGGTTTGATCTTCTCCCGAAGATGTCAATTCATACTTGGGATGACATGACTCAACGCTTTTTGTCGCGCTACTTTCCACCATCCATGGTCACGAGCCTTCGCAATCAAATCAGCGGTTTCATGCAAGAACCCGATGAATCTCTCTTTGATGCTTGGGAAAGATATAATGTTTTGATCTATCGTTGTCCAAACCACAACATTCTCCCTGTGACCTTAATTGATACTTTCTACAATGGTTTGACTTTTCGTGATCGTGATACGATTAATGCATCCGCCGGTGGCACATTTATGAAAAGGAGACTCGAGGAGTGTAGAGAGCTTATTGAAAACATGACTACTCACCACAAAAACTGTGATTCCTCTGCTTCTTCAAAGAACAACCCGAGAGTCAATGTTTCTTCTACTTCATCAAACCCCGACATGACCGAATTCACCCGCATGATGACCGAAATGAACAAAAATATCTTGCTTCTCGCTACAAACCAACAACAAGTTAAAGTGGTGGCTAATCCTTGTGAGACATGCGACGGTCCACACTCATACACTGATTGTCCTTCTACTCAAGGAAATCCAGAAAACGTGTATGCAGCTTATGGTAATTATTCACCGCAAAATTACCAAGCTCGACCTCAAGGGGATAGAAATTTGCTGAGTTACCGGTCCAATAACTACCTTTCCCCCCGTTTTTTTCCTCAAAACCAAAACCCCAACAACAACTATACTAGAAGCAACCAAATCCCACCAAGAGACTCTAATCCTGATCACCCACCCGCTCAACAAGCCCCACCCATGAATCAAGATGTTGAAGCATTAATGAGAACCCAAGGGGAGCAAATCAAGAATCTGCAAAGCCAAATTATAAATTTGAAAGGGGATATGACCAAGCAAGGGAATGACATTAGAACCAAGCTTCGAGATAATATCCAATCCTCCTTCAGCAATCAAACGAAAGATTTAAAGAATATGCTTGCTAGTTTCTTGCCCACAACTCAACCTTCTACTTCGAGTTCTCTACCTTCAAACACCGTCACCAATCCGCGAGCGAATGTGAGTGCTATTACTACCCGTAGTGGAGTTACCATAGTAGGACCACCTATTCCACCCCCATCATCTACACCTCCTCCACCGCCATTTATCCCTACTCCTCCCACACCTAGTATTAGTACACCATTACCGCATCCGCCTCGTCATGACGATGTACCCAAGAAGAACCCTTCAACATCTCAACCTTTACCAGCTACACCTACACCTTCCACCTATAAACCCAACATCCTATATCCTTATCGCTTGGACAAGCCTAACTTTCTCACTAAGAATGACACTCAAGTGTTGAATTATTTGAAGATGATCTCTCAAATGAATTTCAACATTAGCCTTGTTGAAGCACTTGTCCACATGCCGAAATTTGTCAAAGCATTCAAGGAATTGCTTAACAAGAAGGAGAAGCTGATTGAGCTCGCCAACACACGCTTAAATGAAAACTGTTCTGCAGTTATTCTTAAAGAACTTCCGGAAAAACTTGGAGATCCCGGTCGTTTTGTGTTGCCTTGCATTTTTAACAAAACCGAAGAATTTACTGCCCTAGCTGATCTCGGGGCCAGTATAAATCTGATGCCTTTAAGAGTTTGGACAACACTATCATTACCCGACCTTACTCCAACAAAGATGACTCTTGAGCTTGCAAATCGCACTCTCGCTTACCCCGTTGGTATTTCCGAAGATGTGTTCATTAAAGTTGGCACCTTCACTTTTCCGGTCGACTTTGTTGTTGTTGATTATGAAATGGACCCTCGTATTCCTTTAATAATTGGTCGGCCATTCTTGAGAACCGGACGAGTTTTAGTTGATGTTGCCGAAGGTGAATTAATTTTAAGGGTCGGGAATGAACAACAAGTGTTGAAAATGGGGAAGCTTACAAGCAAATCCTATGGAAGAGAATCCGTGAATATGATTAATGTGCTCGATGATTTTGTCATCTACAAAAATCCTCTATTCGATTCTTGCATTGATAATCCACTTTTTCAAGATGATGTGGATGATTCTCTATCCAATTTGGAACCTTCACCCATATATGATTCTCCACCGATCTTTGATGCTTATGATGATGATTCTAGCTCAGATTCGGATGATTATGATGATTTTACTTCCGAGTATCCCGACATGCCCACTTTCGATGATTTTGATGAGGCCGATACTCTTTCGAGTGATTCTTCTCATGATGAAGATCCTCCGCATCACTTGATCCTACTTTGGACGATTACTCATTTGAGGAAGACTTCTCTACTTTTCTCAATACATACTTCCCTCATGAGAGTGATGCTCCTCCTTTAGACTTTGATAATTATGGTCTTGATCCTACTTTGGATTTGAAGAAAATTCTTTCAAAGGAGAAGCAAACGGACGACACCAACATCCGCAGCACGTATGATTTAACACCTCTTTGTCCACCTTCTGAGGACGAGGTTGTGCAGTTTCTTCGCGGATCATCTTCAAATTCTACTGAGCCTGAGTGCTATTTTCCCCTAAAGGAAAAGGTGTTCGACCCCGGTATCGATATTCTTCAGCTATCTCAGTATCCGTCTGATGAAATAAAAGGAAATATATTTGAAACTTTTGAAGATATGCTTGCACCACTTCACCCTTACTCCCACCGTGCTCCATCTTTGCTTAAGGGAACCTTGCCTACTCTTCTTTGGCTTGCCTTGTTCGCCTTAAGCTTGTGCTACTTGATGGACGAAAACTATGTATTTGATCCCGGTGGATATGTTTCATGCTTCTTCCTATGCTAATCAAGGTCGAGTCAGGCTCACGACTCGGTGAACAAAAATCAAGCGCTTCTTGGGAGGCAACCCATGTATCTATCTTTTAGCTTTCTTTATCCTAAGTGTAGGGGAGACTCGTTGGTGTTTGCTATTTCCTCTCCTCTCATATTCAGGGATTCGAGCGTCAATGATCCACTCTTGATGATTTTTTACGACCCGTGATTCCGTGTTCCCTTCTTCCCGGTTCTATCCTAAACTCTTTTCGATTCACTATTTTATATTTTCCAATATTAAAATAGGAATCTCGTTAGTTGTCTTTTCCTTAGCAAGATTTAAACAAAGTGCACAATGTCCTAAGTGTAGGGGAGTTTACTCCCACATGCTTAAACATTGAGGACAATGTTTATATTAAGTGTAGGGGGACTTCTATCGAAGTTAAGTGGCCTTTTCCTTGTATTTGTCCTCATTTTAACCGGAAAATCAATTTTTCGACATTTTTCAAAAAAAATTTGATCTATTTTGGCCTATTAGTTTTTCCCTTTGTATAGTTATTTTCTTTCCTTGCTAGAATAAATTTTAATAAAGTGGTTTTAATTTTCAAACGTTGTGAATCTTTTGACTCAACCCGAGTTTACTTATCTAAGTTTACTCTAGCTAGTATCCTTAACGTGTTTAAGTCAAGTTTTGCTAGGCTTTTATATAGGGAGCTATAAAACGCGAAAGTCTTATCTCTCACGGGTTAAGAACAAGAACTTCTCGCGAGTTCCTATAATTGATCCTAGAGAGTCGTTTATCAAGGGAACTTTAAAATGCGATTCCTAACCTTGAAAAAGTCTAAGAGTTTGCAAGATCCTATAGACGACTCGAAAACCCAAAACTTTGATTTAATAGGCTAAGCATCCACGAGTCTCATTCCTTGAGATTTTAAACTGTGGGGAACGAGAGATGATAGAGTCAGTTATAAGTTTGGTATTCTTTCGTGAATTTATGTGAGTTAATTATAAGCCTATTCTCCCATCGCCTGTTAATAAATTTATCTGCAATAAATAAGGTTGTACGATTTGAAAAGTTACTTAGCTTCTAGCCCAAGATCGTTTAAAAGTTGCTCGGTATGGATTAGAGTTCATAACCAAGGCATAACTTATTGAAGCGGGATGCGAAGATTGGCGAGTCCGAAAAGGCCCTAACAAGGCATGAGGGCTACATTTTGTTGCTAAAGATCCAAAGTGATGTGAAGAATCATTTATCAAAAATCAATATGAAGGATCGAGACACACGACGAAAAGCAAATACTCCCCAAAAGTCATGGAGAAGTCTATCCGAAAAGGCCCTAACAAGGTATGAGGATAAATAGATCCAAGTCCAAAAAGGAGGCGGATCGTTGTATATCAAAGTCCAAAGTAAAGATTGGAGAAAAATGAAGAAGTCGTGGTCCATATATGAAGAATCTCTCAAAACTTCAAGTGAAGAAATTCCTATTATGAAGAGAAGACCATTATTTCATGAACGTCTCTCAAGATTTGAAGTATGAAGTCGCTGCCAAATATCGGTCCGAGAAAGGTCTCAAATCGCGAAGCGAGTTATGCCAAGATATGAACTTTATGAGGTCCCGAGAAGCAGGTTTAAAAGATATTGTCCTTTAGCTAACTATTGATTAAATCGTCCCACTTTATTTTCAGCCTAAATAACTATCGAAATAAGTCAACAATGCATCCTCGTGATCATTCAAGACAACAATAAAATATAAGAGATACACCTAGGAATAAGGGAGTCTAAGTGAATAATTGGCCCACATGAGTTCGTGTTAGTTTGCTAACTTATAATAACAATGATCTCGTCTTTAAGCTTGGTTTGGAGAAAGTGAAAACTTGAGGATGATGATCATTCATGACATTTCCAAAACCCGAAGTATGTTTTTGATTTCTTTACTTTGAATGTTTATAATTTTCTATCACTTTAATAAAGGCCAACGTGGATTGATTATGATGAAAAGTGTAATCTTGCTTTGTAACTAATGCATTGCATGAGGACATTGCAATGGTCAAGTGTAGGGGATTTGATAGGTGTGTAAACACCCATCCTTTTTACCACTTAATTACAATAATAACCGGACCAAAACGTTTATTTTATGTCGTAAATGTCGGAATTATGCGTGGTTGTGTTTTTATTGTGATTTAGGACGAAAATGTGGAAAAGGGAGAAAACACGGGCATTCACGGGCTTTTATCGAAGAAAAAGACGAAAGACGAAGTCAAGAAATCAAGAGTGCGAAAAGAACGGAAGTCCAAGACCAATTCTGAAGATTTATCGAAGAAAAAGTCAAAAGACGGAAGTTTATTAAAAGCCGAAGAACTCAAGTCTAATTTATTGAAGAAATGTCAAGACGAGTTTGAAGAAATCCCGAGACAAAGTCATTAAAGTCAAAAGATTAAGAAGACTAAGGACTTAATTATTCAATTAAAGAAAGAAGAAAGAGGGGAGGAAGCTTCTTAAGCACCTCCCTAATCTCCCCTATAAATAGTTCATTAGTGTATTCATTTGTTTTTGTTGGCTAGAGTGACACTAGTTCTTCCACCATTTTAATTACCTTGCACTTTAATTACATGTCATTTAAATACTTGTCTTGCACCTTAAATTCATTTAATTTCAAGTAAGTTTCCTTTTAATTCTTGTCAATCTTTACTTTTATTGTTATTCTCTCATCTACCTTTCTCTTAATTGATTTAATCTTATTGTTTATGTGCTTATTGTGTTGATCATTTGATTAAGTGTCACGTTTTTTTATGTTTTTGATTGTCTTGGATTATTGGTTTTATAGCTTATTCGTGTTTATCTTAAAGTTTCTTAAGTTTTTATAAAAGTTATTTTTATATAGAAGTTGTTTTCGTTTAACTCTTTCATTTAGTGTTTTCAAAAGTCTTTAAATTTTAGCTTATTAGCTTTTTCTTATACGTGTTTGCTTGGGTTTTTAGTCTAGTGCTTATTTGAGTAATAGCTTATTAGTTTAGCTTATTTACGATTTTCCTTACTGTATTCCGATCTAAGTAATCGGAATAGGGTTTTATATTCCGACCAGCGCTCCATTTGCTTGGTCGGAATAGGGTTTGTGACATTCCGATCAAAGGGGTGAGTTTGGTATTCCGATCAGGTCTTGGTGACAGCATTCCGACTAGGAGTCCACTCCTCATTCCGATCGGGAGTATTTGTTGGGTTATTCTGATTAGGAGTTGGTTCCTCACATTCCGACAAGAGGTAGTAATTGGTATTCCGATTGGGATTCCTATCAGCATTCCGATCAGTGATTCCGATATCATTCCGATTTGTCATACCGTGTGTATCCTGATTACATTCCGATCAAGGTGTTTTTGGATATTCCGACAGGTGAGTTATTCCGACCATATTCCGATTGGAAGGTAAGTGTACATTCCGATTGGACTTTCCGATTAGGGATTCCGGCGGTAGGTTTGTTTTTATTATTTTGTCTTGTTTAATTTTTAAGTCACATTTTTTAAATACTTTAATAAAGAGATTTTACTAGTTGAAAGTTCGGTTTCTCGGTGTCTAATCGAATTGATTTCCGGTTAATTGTGTGAGATTAGTTGTTCTTGGTGAAACAAATATTTTTGGATTTGGTAAAATAAATGTGCAAGACTTAATAATAAAGGACGGGAAATTAAAACTAAAACTAGTTGAAACGTAAACGGTGCAATATTTAAAACGTTAAAAGTAAATGACGTGAAATAAAATGACGTAAAATTAAAACTAAAATCAACTCTAATCGGAAAGTGCAAATAATGAAGCTGATAGGAATGCTGATAGGAATGCTGATTGGAATGCTAATAGGAATGCTAATTGGAATGTTGATTGGAATGTTGATTGGAATGTTGATTGGAATGCTGATTGGAATGTTGATTGGAATGTTGATTGGAATGCTGATTGGAATGTTGATTGGAATGTTGATTGGAATGTTGATTGGAATGCTGATTGGAATGTTGATTGGAATGCTGATTGGAATGTTGATTGGAATGTTGATTGGAATGCTGATTGGAATGTTGATTGGAATGCTGATTGGAATGTTGATTGGAATGCTGATTGGAATGTAGATTGGAATGCTGATTGGAATGTTGATTGGAATGCTGATTGGAATGTTGATTGGAATGCTGATTGGAATGTTGATTGGAATGTTGAATGGAATGCTGATTGGAATGTTGATTGGAATGCTGATTGGAATGTTGATTGGAATGCTGATTGGAATGTTGATTGGAATGTAAAACCCTTTTCCAATCAAGGTGATTGGAATACGTGATTGGAAAGGGGTTTACCCTTTCCGATCTAACTTTTTGATCCGAAAATTAAGCAAAAGCAATAAGCTATGGTTAATAAGCTCAAACTAAAACTTGCACGAATCTAAATCGAAATTGACTTAATAAGCATGAATAACAACTTATCAAACTTAAAAATAAGCAAACTTTTAAAAAGATGAACTTTTTAAGAAAACTTTAGATCAAATAAGCATTAAGATGAAAACAAATCAAGGATGAACATGAATCAAAGAGAAGCAAAGTAAGAAAGGTAGAAGAAGATGATTAAAAATAAGAACTTGATTAAAAGAAAAGATTCAAAAATTAAAAGACTTACTTGAATTAAAAGTGCATAACATGAAATTAAAAAGCAAGAAAGTAATTAACAAGAAATAAAAATGGTGGAAGTGGTGGTTTGTCAAACCACCCAACAACATGAAAATGAAGCTAGCCTAAACTATATATAGGGGTGATTAGGGAGGAGCTTAGGAAGCTTCCTCCCTCTTTCCTCTTTTCCTTATTTGCACACTTAAGCCCTTTTCTTCTTAATTGTTTGTTAATCTTGGACTTAATGATTTTGTCTTGGGATTTCTTTAAACTCGTCTTTGAATTTTCTTCGTAAATTAGACTCGAGTTCTTCGGCTTTTAGTAAACTTCCGTCTTTTGACTTTTTCTTCGATAAATCTTCAGAATTGGTCTTGGACTTCCGTTCTTTTTCCACTCTTGATCTTTCGACTTCGTCTTTCGTCTTTTTCTTCGATAAAAGCCCGTGAATGCCGTGTTTTCTCCACTTTTCACTTTTTCGTCCTAAATCACAACAAAAACACAAACCACGCATAATTCCGACATAAATGACATAAAATACACGTTTTGGCTTGGTTATTATTGTAATTAAGTGGTAAAAAGGATGGGTGTTTTCACACCTATCATACTTTGTCAAATTTAATTTTTGCACAATTTACATTTTTAATTAGTGTAGATTTAATTCACCATCATTTATTTAAAGTCTTGTAATTTAAATACACTACAACGACCTATCTATTTGTTTCCACCAAAGACAACTGAGTCGCATAGTTAACCAGGATCAATTCGATTAGACATACATCAACGATACTTTTTAACTGAGTAAAATCTAGTTATCAGCTTCCTAGACGCATATAAAGGATACACCAAATCCAGATGGCGGAGGAGGACGTTGAGAAGACGGCGTTCCATACTAGTCAAGGCGTATACTGTTATACAAAAATGCCGTTTGGACTAAAGAACGTCGGGGCTACATACCAGCGGCTTGTGGACAAAGCCTTTGACTCACAGATAGGCCGCAACCTAGAAGTCTATGTGGATGACTTAGTCATCAAAAGTCATACGGAGGAAGCACTTCTCCGGGATGTCCAAGAGACATTTGACACACTGAGGAGGATTAATATGAAGTTAAATCCAAAGAAATGCACGTTTGGGGCAACGGAGGGAATGTTCCTTGGATATATGATTGATCCAAATGGCATCAAACCTTGCCCAGAAAAAACGGACGTAGTAATACAGCTACCATCCCCTCAGACACGGAAAGAGGTGTAGTCCTTAAATGGGAATCTGGCCGGGCTAAATAGGTTCTTATCAAAGTCCGCAGAGAAGTCACTACCCCTATTCAAAACACTCAAGAAGTGAATTAGGAAGGGAGACTTCCGCTGGACAAAGGAAGCTGAGGAAGCCTTTGGTCAACTCAAGCAACACCTCTCATCTCTCCCCATGCTAGTAGCTCCCCGGCCAAAGGAGGAGCTCATTATGTATTTATCAGCCACACATGGATCAATAAGTGCGGTACTCATGACGGATAGGGACACGGTACAAACTCCGGTCTACTTCATAAGTAGAACATTACACGGGCCAGAGTTGAATTACTCCTCTATGGAAAAATTGGTTTTGGCACTAGTGTTTGCTACAAAACGGTTGCGCGATACTTTCAGGAGCATCTAATTGTAGTCATTACTGACCAACCAATAAAACAAGTCATCTCTAGACCGGATGTGGCAGGTAGGCTACAAAAGTGGAGCATCCTATTGGGAGAACACAACATATCTTATAGGCCAAGGACGGCTGTTAAAGGCCAAATCTTGGCGGATTTCTTGGTAGAAAAGCCGGATGAAGAAGGACCAATCGTAAAACAAGACAAAACTCCAGCAGAACCATGGGTGTTATTCACGGACAGATCTTCGTGTAGGATGGGTCAGGAGCTGGCCTCATCCTTACGAATCCGGAAGGAATGGAGTTTACTTACGCCCTTCGCTTTGAGTTCACAGCCACCAACAATGAGGCGGAATAAGAAGCATTAATCGCGGGTTTAAAAATCGCCGCTAGAATGGGAGTCCACAACCTTGAGGCCTACGTGGACTCACGGCTTGTCACGAACCACATTCTAGGTGGATATGTGGCTAAAGAGGATAACATGGTCCGATACTTGGAGAAAGTCAAGTCACTCATCGCGGCTTTCAGCAAGTTTTCTATCAAGCAGGTACCAAGAGGTGAGAACAAGAAGGCGCTCTTAGCAAGATCGCATCTACAAGTTTCGCCCACTTGTCCAAGCAAGTCTTGGTGGAAATACTCAAGGAAAAGTCTATAACAGAAGGGGAGGTCGCTACTATAGTTGAGGAGGATGGACCTACATGGATGACTCCGATCGTCAATTATTTGACTAATGAAACCCTTCCGGACGATGAAAGAGCGGCACGGCGCATTAGAAGAAAGTCGCAGCACTTTGAGCTTAGAGAAGGTATCCTTTATAAGCGCTCTTTCTTGCAGCCGTGGTTGCGGTGTGTTAGACCACGTCAGGCCACTTATGTGATCAGAGAGATACATGAAGGGTTATGCGGCATGCACACAGTTCCACGATCCGTGGTAGCTCGAGCCCTACGTACAGGATATTATTGGCCTACCATGCATGGGACACACACGACATGATTCGCAAGTGCAGTGATTGCCAAGTGCACAGACCAGTGCCACGACATCCGCAGTAGGAACTTACACCTATTACATCCCCATGGCCATTCTATAAGTGGGGGATCGACATCGCAGGACCATTTCCTGTAGCTGCGAGGGGAGTTAAGTTCTTGATTGTCGCAATGGACTACTTTACACGATGGATAGAGGCCAAGGCAGTCAAATCCATCACAGGCAAACAAGTCAAAAAGTTTGTTTGGGAGAACATAGTGTGCCGTTTTGGCTTACCAGGAGAAATCATCTCGGACAACGGGAAACAGTTCGCGGATAACCCATTCAAGGACTGGTGCGCAGCATTGAATATCAAACGGCACTTGATACAAGGATTTGCATTGGGTTCAGATTAAGTTCTCGGTATCTCCTCGAATTGATCACAGCCTAAAGTGGAATGATTTGTTCTTGGTGACAAAAGTGGGGGTTGTTTATCTATTTAACTTAAAAAGGTAAATGAGTAAAGTAAATTAATATTCAAACCAAAAATAGTGAATGAAATAAACCTTGAATTGAAATTTAACAGTTAAATGATTAAATAGTAAAAGACCCGTACTGTAAACTAGTGCTATCCGGAATAATGACCATGCGGAATAAAACTTGCTATTCGGAAAAATGGACTTATGCGGAATACAATCACTATGCGGAATAATACACCCTATGCGGAAAAGGATCTCTATGCGGAATATTAAGGTCACTCGGAATAAACAGTCACTCGGAATAATTTGAAGCTACGCGGAATATAGAAATATTCCGAATAAGGAATGAATTAAGGAAGGCTACTCGGAATATATATTATTCCGAATAAGAGACAGGATAAGCCGGCTATTCGGAATATAGAAATATTCCGAATAAGGGAAAAAGAAAGAGACTATGCGGAATAATAAGAAAGTTTCGAATAAAGGAAAAATTAAGATGACTACTCGGAATAACTGGAATGAAGAACAGTAGCAGTTATTTAAAACAGGGGACACGAATTTTAAGCCAAATCAAGCTAAATAATCAAAACGGTTTAACCAAATTAACCACAAATCATCTACTAACTACAAGGATCAAATCCCAATCATAAAAACACAAATTCAACAACTTTTTAAGATCAAACTTGAACTAAATAAAAACTTAAGAACTTTGAATAAAAGATGATGATGAACAAGAGGAATGAAAAGATTAAATGAACACTTGTATTGATGATTAAGATTCAGTAAACAAAAGGAAAGGATCAAACTTACAAGATTAAAAGAAGAAATCAAAGAGATGAAAACCACTCCTTTTAGGGTGATGGTTTCCTACGAACTATGAGAAATGAAACTGAAACTAAAAACTAGATGCCAAATTTTGTGAGGGTGATCCCTTTATATAGGCTGAGTGGTTGGTTGGTGAGTAGGCTTTCTCCCTTTCTTCTTGTCTTCTCGTCTTTTCAGAAAAGTTGACGTTTTCGATTCTGATTCGGGATTTGTCGTCGATTAAATTCAACTCGTCTTTTAATTTCTTCGTTTAATAGACTTGAGTTTCTTCGACATATGCAAATCTTCCATCTTTGGTCCTTTTCTTCGATAAATCTTCAAATAGGCCCATTGACTTCAAATCTTTTTCATCTCTTGGATAATAGACTTCGTCTTTAGTCTTTTTCCTTGATAAAACCCGTGAAATCCCATGTTTTCTTCAATAATCATCCGGTTGACTCTGAAAACACAATAAACACAAAAACCACGCATAATTCTAAACAAATGATATTAAACACGCTTTTTGGTCTTGTTTTATTAAGAAATAAGTGGTAAAAGGATGGGTGTTTTCACACCTATCAAATCCCCTACACTTAACCATTGCCATGCCCTCATGCAATGCTTAGTGATAAAGCAAATTTACACTTTTCTCATAATCAATCAACCTTGGCCTTATTAAAATACTACTAAACAAAAATTAAAGTACTAAGAAAAATTAAAACTTTAAAGTAAACAAAAGGATAGAAAACCATTTTCACTTGAAAATAGCTACATGGAAATAACTTGCAAAGAGGTCAAGGACTTACATTAGGGCTTTGGTGCTGCGAAGATTTATCACCCTCAAGTTTCACGTTCCCCAAACTAAGCTTAAAAACGAGATCATTGTTATTATAAGTTATCAAATCAAACACATACACACATGGCTTAATTATATGCTTAAACTCCCTTATTCTTAGGTGTATCTCTTATATTTTATTTTTGTCTTAGAATGATCATGAAGATGCATTTTTCGACTTATTTCGATAGTTTATTTAGGCTGAAAGCAAAGTAGGACGATTTGATCAATAGTTAGCTAAAGGACAAAATCTCTTAAAACTGCTTCTCGGGATATCAAAAAGTTCATATCTTGGCATAACTCGGTTCACGATTTGAGACCTTTCTCGGGCCGATATTTGGCATGTACTTCATACTTCATATCTTCAGAGACGTTCTTGAGATAATGGTCTTCTCATCCTAATAGAGTTTCTTCACTTGGAGACTTTTGAGGGGTACTCCAACTTTGTTGACCACGACTTCATGATTATTTCTTCAATCTCTAATTGGGATTTTGAGATACAACGATCCGCCTCCTTTTCTGTAACACCCCACTTGGATAAGTGGACCGTTACGTGTATTTATGGCGTGTCATCAAAGCATAAGGTAAATGTCCTAAAACATTAAAAGACCATAACGGAAATACCAGAATCAAACATCGGTAATCCAACCTAAGCTCAAAACATGAAAAATAAAATACTGAACAAAAGGACTAAAAAATGTCCAAATAAGCAGAATAATTTAAGAAGTGCATAAAGTAAGAAGTCCGGATAGCTTCCATTCAACACACATGCTCTCAGAATCCTAAGAGTGTCCTGGTGTACCTGCCGTTAGAACATGAAAGAACTACGGCTGAGCATAACGCTCAGTGAACAGATATAAAGCATCATAAGGAATTACTGAAATGAAACAGATGATAAAATACTGGAGTTGTAAGATTGATAAGTAAAGTTGCAGCGGAAATCTGTGTATAATCTGTAAAGTCTGATTTATAAATAATAAAGCTGAACTGTTATCTGTTAAATCTGAAAACATGCATTTACTGTATTTTGATTGCCAGAGCTTATATAGGTCATGTGCTGTAACAACGGTGCATGAATAACTGGAGGGGTGACCTCGTCATGCAGTAGAGGGGTGACCTCTAAATAACTGTAGAGGGGTGACCTCTAAATACTGTGCTGGGTGGAGGGATCAGCTCCAATGTGAAGGATGTAGAGCACACACCACATTCACCCTGATAACTTGTAAACTGATAAGCCTAGGATGCATCCATACGCCCCACTAAACATACATATAAAAATGGCCAAACTGAACATGAGTGGGACGATGCAGGATATCACTCTCCTGCATGTGAGTCACGACACCGGTGCCTCTAGTGTCATGGTTACGGTACCTCCGTAACTAGTACTACTGACTGGTCATGCTTGTATATAAGGCTCAGGCAATTTAACTTAATTACAAAACTGATTTCTGATCAACTTATAACATATAATAGGGAAAACATTTGGCTGCAGACGGGAAATCCTAATCATGCATAGAAGGGAAGTCCTTACTGAAAGGACGGAAATCCGTACGATCAATCGGTACGAAAGAGACAATGAATAGTAGAAAGATAAGAATATCCGTACCTTAATCGAACTCCACATCTAAACAAAATTCATACTTATTCTCCGTCATCTGATCTACAAAAATTTGTTGGATACTAATTAACAATGAATGATCTAATTATTATTGTTATATCACATTACATGTTATTTATCTAATATGTCTTTACATGATTAGCCACCACTGATCTTGTGGTATTTTTTTATTAGCTTTATCATTCGAAAAATAGAGAAAAAAAAACTAATTCATGCGACCTGATTTCGAAATGGTCATTACTAACAGACATGCAGTTTCTCATAGCTTACGTTTTAATATTTATTGTAGACTTATTATTGAATTAAATATTGATTTTGAAAGAAACATTTTCTAATAGAAAGGAGAAACTTAAAATGTTACATGAAAATTAGTAATGATGGACAACTAACTAGGACTTATGTATATAGATCGAACATTTCTTTTAGTATCTGTATGGTTTATCGTAAACAAACAAAGATTACAATCTAATCATATGCTTTAAGATTGTATCCATGTTGTATGTACTTAAAATGGTGATCTAAGGATTAAAATTTTCATAGGTCATACAAGAAATTATGAACTTCATACTAATACTAATGATTGATGTACATGATGCCAAAACAAACTATTGTTCGAGAATTACCTTAGGGATACGCTCAAGAGATCGAAACTGAAACCGAAAAAAGAACACGGACGCCAAGAAAATGAGGCATGATAGATACTCAACCCTGTCGTAACCGAACTGCTAATCGTAACCCGAACTTATACCCATTCACAAGCTATACACCGCAATGAATGACACTAAAATATACTGCCCGACGCGAACCGTACCCTAAATCCGCCTTTGGTAACCGCTTTTAACCAATATGTTTGTATGACGTTAGCTACCTTCTTTTATTATTTGTTTAAGAATGTTACCTCGATTTATGAAGGATATAATATAAATATAAATCTTGAGTGAATCCTTGGTAAGAACCGTGTGAAATAAAGGAAATGATTTGGAGCATTTAAATTTTTGTTATCATTCTTATTTTCTGGTAGTGAGAATTCCGTAATTTACGGAATGATGTGTGACGCTAGTATGTTAAAAATTTCCCATAATTTGTGGAATGATATACGAGATATATGTGTTAGCTATAAATTCACATATTGATTTTACTTTTTCCTTCTTATATCATAGCACAAAAATAATTTTAACATAACTTTGTCAAATACTTATTATTTAAACTTTAAATTATATTCAAAATAATTAAATAAAATAAAAGCCAAATTTTGGGGTTTTACAACTCTTCCCTTCTAAAAGAATAATTCGTCCTCGAATTAAGGATGCGATAATGGTGTGGTTTTACAATTCTCTCTCTCTAAAAGGAAAATTCGTCCTCGAATTAAAGGTAAATTAAGGTGGTGAAGATATAAAAGCTGAAAGGACACATAGACTGAAAGAACATGAAGGCTGAAAAGACATATAAGCTAAAGGATAATTCGTTTTCGAATTAGAACATAATGCTACTGAAAGGTATAAACATGACATGACTGAAGTGGACATGTTACGTAACATGGTTGAAGAGGATATGGAACATAACATGACTGAAAGAACTTAACTGAATCTACTGAAGGAGAAGGATGAGAGGCCCGGATGGACTCCTCCGTTTCGAGTGGCCTCCCGCTCGAAACGATTCCTTCAAAGGTCTAAACATAATAAAAAATAATCTTGGTCATGTTGACCCTGTCCTGAAGAATGCTGAATAGTTTCTGGTTCCATATATAAGATGGATTTTCTGAATCTGATAGAATGAATAAGCTATAGCATGTAAGATACATGAAACGGTACGTACAAATATCCTGAAAATATGACATTTATATCTTTGAGCAAGCTGTTGAAAACATATAGGGACGAACAACGTGAACAATTGTGAACGTGCTACGCGAGCAATTGTGAACGTGATTCGTGATCATAAAAGGAATACTGTGCATGAAATATATCATGAATGTGATACGTGAAGCATACTGTGGATGTGCTACCAGAACATATCATGAACGTATGCTGACTGAGGAAGGAATGCCAAACGATATGGTCTGAGATGTAAAACGTCAGACTGGTTATGGAATAGCTGTCCTAAACTTGAGTCTCGTTACTCAGGATTTCTGTAACTGTATTCGATAGTAAATAGTGAAACGTGTATCGCGAAATGGCACACGGACTTGAATGTGAACAATGTTATGAACGCTAACATGAGCTTAAATCACGAAACATGAATTGAAACAGCATCATACTGCGAATGAGACGTAAACGTGAAAGTAAAAGTAAACGTGAACGTGAATGTGAACGTACACGTGATCGTAAACATGAATTCTGTCTGATATGATGGTCGATGGAATGACTTGAAATCGTACGATTTACTACTGAATTTTCTGCAGGTCCGCTACTGCGTAATCCCTCCGGATGAAGAACACGCGTAGGTTGATTACATGGTCGACAATGACTTAGATAGTATTATACTTTTCCTGAGTCTGTGGTAAACTAATAACAATCTCCATGGAGTCTTGTCTCCTTTCGATCCAGAATTTCTACTAGTAGCAATAACTCGCTAGCATGATGGTGTTCTATCTTAAACCTGCTGGAATGGCAGGTATTAGATATGAACATAGCTGCCTCAACGTGTCATACTGTTTCTATCAAAATCCTGCCTGGAATTTTGGTACATTCTGGTGGAAATCTAGCTGAATAGTTATGGAAGAATTTTTAGTGAGAAATGTCATCAATTTCTGCGTTAGCAGTCAATTAAGTTCTAGAAAAGTTTGCACTTCGTTCACAGGCATCGGTCGAGACCATCAGGTGATGGCTTTCACCTTCGCAGGATTGTCTGAAATTTCTTTCTGCTGAAATAGGGTGGCTCAGAAATGCCACATTGTCCAACTGGAATTCTTATCTGGAAAGTTTCTTCTATAATTTTCTCCTATCGGAGATTCTGTCCAACTGTGAGAAGATGATTCTCTTGTACTTCTCTTAGTATTTAGTAGATCAGGATGTTATCGATAAATATGCTGGCGAACTGGTTTAAGAATTCGTGGAAAAAAATTTTGATTCATAAATTCTGTAATATAGTTGGAGCATTTAGGAGCTCAGAAGTATAAATCAATTTTTTTGAGAGACTATAACGTGTGCAACAGTTGTCTGAAAACATCGGGTTCTTTCTCTCACCACTGATGGTGGCATAATCGTGAATCGTTCTTGAAAAATGTTTAAGACATCGTAGCAGATCAGATAAACATGCTACTTATGGAATGAACATTGATTAAGAATGGTGATCTTGTGAAAAAAATTTAGTGGTCGATACATGATCTCATGATACTGGCCTTCTTCCTGATAGACAGAAACGGGGCACTTCCTGTGGTGCGCCAGGGCGAATAAAGTCTCGTGTCGTTAATTCTTACAGCATATGCTGCAACTCTCTTAACTTAGCTGAATTCCTGCCATAAAGAGTTTTGGAACAGTTTCTATTCTTGAGACAAACTTGATGTTAAATTCTGCCTCGTGGTTAGGAAGGAATTTCTGTAAAACTTTCTGAAACTATATCTGAGAACGCGGGAATAATCTGCTGATCTTGAATTATAAGGAATCTCAAAAGTGAACTTATAACTAGTAGCTACAAGTCTTCGTAGCTACGGACTGATAAGTCACGCGCTTGTAAGGCAGAAATAATTTGTACTGATTTTTCTGGCAGAAGGTATGATGAATATATTTTGGATTTAGTAAGACGGATCTCGTCGTTAACTGAAAATAAGACTTTAACAAATATGGTGATACTGTTAGCCCTATATTTTATATAGCCGAACAAGAATGTAATAGGTCATCTTAGTCGTTAAAAGGTCTTGTATTGTAATAGGTTAGTCGGGAAAAACCGGGCTTGGACTTTAAGCTAATATTGTATAAGTTAGGGGCGTAAGCCCAATACAAAGCCAAGCCCGGCCCAAGATGAAGCCCACAAAGGCCTTAGAGCCGTGGGGTATATAACCCTCTTTCACATGTGAAAGAGGGTGTTGGTTCATTTCATTAAACACATAGTTTTAGTGTAAACCTTCCACTTCTCTCTACTTTCTCTTTCTACTTTTCTTCTCTTTCTCTCTCTAAGAATCTTGTGTTATGGATTGAAAGGGAACAACATTTGGTATCAAGAGCCTATAGTGGATAGGTGATTTAAGATTCGTATGTGGTGTTCTTGATTTTTTGTGGCTTCTTTGATCCATATCTCACGTCCCATCTTTCTTTTTGTGTTTTTATGGTCTTTTCTTGATACAAATCATATACATACTAGTAGTAGTGATTTGGGTATCTTGGTTTTGGCTAAAACACAAATTTTTTGGATCAAAAGTTGCGAAATTTCTTGTTTTTCTTCATTCCGAAATTCAAGCAAGTGTCACCATCGGAAAGTACAAATTGTACTTGGGCTTCCATCGCAATAACCTTACCATCGGAAAGGGTTTGGTTCTACATTGCGATCGTTGGATTTTATTACTTATTCCGATCTGGACATTCCGATCGTACTTTGAGATCTGGGATTCCGACGGGTTTAAGGGTTTTGTTAAGTCGTTACTCTGTCCAATTTGTCTCAGCCACATTCCGATCTAACATTGCGACAGAATATTGCGATCTGAACATTCCGACAGCCACATTCCGACAGAACATTCCGATCTGGGCATTGCGACAGTGCATTGCGATAGGACATTCCGATCTGAACATTCCGATAAGTATTCCGATTTGACATTCCAATCTGAGCATTCCGATAAGTATTCCGATGGACATTCCGATGGATATTTTGTTTGAGTAATTTTTAGACTTAGCCACTATCTAGACTAGTTTCGGAACATAGTTTACACGAAGATTAAAAAAAAAAAAAAAAAAAATATATATATTATTTTTTCCTAGACCATTTTTAGGCCATTTAAGCTTCAATTTCAAATTTTGGCGAAGCGAAAAAATTTTCGACCAAAAATTCGAATTTTCGGACCAAAATTCAAATTTTTAGGCCAATTTTAGATTTTATTTTTGTCAAAATTTTCACTTTTCAAATTTTTTTCCCTATTAGTTTTTGGCTATTTCTAACCCGATTTCAAAATTTAGTAATTCAAAATTTTTTCGGCTTACCGTTTTGTCGGACTGAGGAATTTATTGTCGGACTGAGAAAAAAATTGGAATTTTCGGAATTTCAACCACAATCAAATCACAACACATCCACTAAGATCCGTAATCCATACGCATCATATCTTCTTCGAGACATCCGTTCATGGACATCTTCGTGAATTCAACAACAACAACGTCCATGGCTGAGATGAATAAAGAGAAGATGCAGAATCCAAAGGTTCAGACAAACATTGAGACTCCAATAAGTAAACCTACTAACAAGGATTCTACAACCAAAACCGTTCATGCAATCAAATACAAGTTGTCTAAAGCAAAAGAAAGATGCATGGAACACTTTAAGTTGCTTCAGTCACACCTTCAGATTCTTTCAAGAGAAGACCTAAAAGGCACTCGTCTTGAAATTGGATTCAAACGGTTATTCTTTCTACTATTTGGTCAAGATGTTGAGACATTCATCAAAACGTTGCTATTTAATATGGACCATCTTCAACTTGAACTTAACAAAGATGATCTTCACGAGACTCTATCAATGGAAATCCTTTTATCTCTCAACCTTCAGTTCCAGCAATTCATTGACTCAAGTGGCTTATCCAAAAACGATCAAGAGTTCACAAGCACATACTTTGCCAAATATACTCTCGTAGATCTTCAAGCGTTCAAAGAGACACTTCTTCAACACATGAGTAATATAAAGAAGTCAGTTGCTGAAAGAACACGCCATCAAAGGCAATTGGAAAGAAGGGTGAATCAAAGACTGATGCAGACGAAAGAGAGCACTGTCGATAAAGATCAAGCATTGGATGCTTCTTCGGTTGATAAAGAAAGCAGCAGGTCAGAATCAGAAACTCATCATACCAGCACAAGCTCAGGGAAAGATTCAGAAGTCGTTGTTACAACTATCATCCCCACATGTGACAATGAGCCAATGGATGAGGTACCATTAAATACTGATTCTAAGACTCACGAGCTCGAAACTCTCTTAGCTCAAACGACAAAAGATTTTGAGGATGCCAAACTCGAATTTTCAAAGAAAAATGACAAATTTGAAGCTTATTTTGAAAAACTTGAAAAAGCAAATGTTGTTCTTGAACAAAAATTGGATCGTAAGATTCAAGATTTCAACGCGGAAAAAGAACATTTTGTGAAACAAATAAATTTGTTAGAATCAAAGGTGGCTTCTCAAAATCCAAGTCCTTCGCCTGCTTCATTAACTGAATTATCTGTGCAACCTATCGACATTGTAGATAGTAATGATGCGAATGTTGATAACGCCATATTTGATAATATGAACATTAAGTTAGAACAACGTGTCGCTCAATTACTTCTACAAAATGAGCAATTAAAGGCTCAGATTCAGGAAAAGGTTTTTGCACTGACAGCGGTGAAAAATGAATTAAGGAAACTAAAAGGAAATAGTGTGGATACTAAGTTAGCAAAACAGTCAGTCTTGGGGAAACCTCCTTCTCAACCAGTCAGAAATCGCTCAGTTGCTAGACAACCGAATGCGTTTAAATCTGAACGACTCAAAACGTCGAATCTGAGGTTTGCATCCCAAGTTGACGTGCATAGCAATTTACCTAAACCAGTCACTCCACAATCTAGACCCCCATTAAGAAAATCCGCTTCTACAAAGCCCGATCACATGAATGCCTCAACCAACTCTAGAAATAGCTCCAAGAACATGCCTAGGCGTAGTTCAAATGACACGGGTCACAAAAGCTATCTAGAGGATGTTAAAAGGAATACACAAGCAAGAGATAGGACCAAACCACAACCTAGAAGCGTTATTCACACATCTAGAAATTCTAGACCCTTCTATGATGTGCAAAATTCTGCCAACCCTAGGAAATCAATAGCCTTCTCAGATGCTAAGCACTTTGTTTGCACGAAATGTAACAAATGCGTGTTTAACGCCATTCATGATGATTGTATCACTAAAGTCCTGAACAAGGTGAACCAAAAAGCTAGAGCACCTCAAAGACGGAACCCTAAAGGAAATAGGTTTTCTCCAACTAAGTCTTCCGCTGTGCATGAGCAACCTATGTCTCCTAGACCTTGTCTTAGGTGGATACCAACGGGTAGAACCTTTAAAACAATTGGTCTTAGGTGGGTTCCTACTGGAAAGATATTTCCCTCTAGCTCGACAAAGGTTCATAGTGAACCCCCACATGGTTCTCATCAAGATATCGCTAAACCACATGCAAGCATACAAACTACTGATGTAAGTGCAGGTAATAAAGTAAAGGTTCAACAAGAACACAAAGGTTTTCCTTTTACATACCGGTCAACAAAGGACACTCTCAGAGTTTGGTTGCTGAAGAAACAAATATCAGAGAAACAAGCATCTCGGGGGTTTCACAATTAATCTTCAACAATGACTTACAGTCACATTTCAGACTGTAACTCGAACGTCAAAGAAAGGGAGCTTTATCTCTTCAACGATAAGTTACCCTCAAAACGAGAAATTAATATTTCTCGGACACGAGCTTCTCTTAAAACAATTCAAAAGTTTTTAGCTCGTGTACATGACTTACAGCTAAATTACAGGTTGTAACTCGCTCTTCAAACAAAGGAAAGTTCATCCCGAGTATGACTTATCCTCAAAACGAGAAATTCAATTTTTCTCGGACACGAGCTTACATTAAAACTATTCAAAAGTTTTAAGCTCGTGTATATGACTTCTAGGCGCATCACAGCTTAGAACTCGGACCTCAACTAAGGAAAGTTTATCTCGGACGATAACTTATCCTTCTCAACGAGAAATTCATATTTCTCGGTCATGAGCTTCTCATAAAAACATTCAAAGTTTTTAAGTTCATGAAAACGATTTCTAAGTAAATGTCAGCTTAGAACTCGAACTTCAACTTAAGGAAAGTTTATCACGGATGATAACTTATCCTTCACAACGGGAAATTTATTTTTCTCGGTCATGAGCTAGTAACAAAACAATCAAAGTTTTGAGCTCATGAAAAACGGACCCGAAAGGGGAGTGTACGTTTCAGTGCGCTTTCCCTAAGCAATAGAAGAGAAGTCTTCTATCCTGATTATTTTAAAACCGTTGAACACAATTTTTCAAGAATTTCTCAAAAGGTTTTTCTAAATCTTTCAAAATTGTGTGTTTAACACTCCCTTCCTCATAAGTGGTTTTTATATCTCAAAATTGTCATATGTTATTTTGATCAATTTTTGAGGGGGAGCGTTTTAAAATCAAGCCTTTTAATGTTGTTGGGTACATCTCTAAAATTGTCATATTTTATGTATCCAACACATTCCGAAAATGATATGAAATTGTCAAATGTAATATATTATATCGGAAAAGGCATCTCAACTCCGTACCTCAACATATTTTGTGGTGTCGTTTTTCTAAAATTTTGTCAAATTTTGTTTCAAGACACACATATATTGTTGAGGGGGAGCGTCCCGACTGAAAATGTTCCATGATTCATACGTGCACACATATTTCTCTCCCAATCGGTTTTCAGAAATTGTCATATTTTAATCAATTAGTATCTCTAATATGATGTTTTTATATTAGAGATAGGGGGAGAAAATGTGATTAAAATGTAATATATCGCAACATGTGATCTTAAAGACTCAAGTGCAACTCTTTCCTTCACATGCCAAACTATTTCGTATACCGATGCATGTGTGTAGGGGGAGCTTTTCGGAAATGAAAAACCTTCAAGTGTTAAAAGTTTTGATTTTTATCAAACACTTTGAATGGTTTTCAATGGTTTTATGGTTACGATCTTTACCCAAAACAACCTACTATCCACGACGGAACGATGGAGTCAAAAGGTGGTTTAGGATAGGAAACTAAGTCCTATGATCCAACCAGAACCGGAGGGATCTACCCAAGGACATTCCATAGCTAGAAATAGTTGTCCTTAGGAAAGATGGAGTGAAATGAAGCTGAATGCGGACCAAGTACTTAAGTTAGCACTAGAACAATCACAACAAGGTGCTAATGATGACGTATTGGTAAGCATTGAAGGAGTTGAATATTCTGTGCAACTTAGGTAGAAACCGGGTCAATACATCTATTGAAGACAAGTCATCATGGACCCAGTGATGCAATGCACAACCCTTCCCAGCCATTCGAGTTTCTCTCAAAAGAAACTTGTCTCATTGTCACGGAGATCAACACGTATCTATTGACTTTCTCACTCCGAGTCAGTTAATATTGAAAAGGTGGCAGTCTGCTCCAGCCTCCGATTACCAAAATGCACTTATTGAGTCTAGAGCCAAACGAGATCAATTTATCATCTCATTAGGACACAATCGAGTCCTACGCATTATCCTTGTGATATTGCCAGAACATCTGAGTGATACGATTCACAATGAAGATGGAAATCCTGCTTGAGCCAACATCAAACAAGCTCATGGTACGTAACTTGTGCGATTCTACACGAATCAAACTTGTGAGAACTGGAAAGTAACTAAGTTTTGATTCTTAATTGATTCAAACTTGATTCCAGGTTTCTTCGCAAAATCCATGTGATCTTGCCAGAACATTCAGAGTGACACTCATTAGTGTTCACAGTGACGAATGGAAATCCTTCCAGTGTCAACATCAAACAGCACTGCGGTAGGTAACTCGCAAGATTCTCTATGAATCAAGCTTGTGACAAACTGGAAAGCAACAATGGTGTGATTCTTTTAGAATCAAACTTGTTCCAGGAAATCTGAATTGTCGACTCTAATCAGACGGATAATTTATCCTTATGATTCACTCTTTACGTTCGCAGTCTGCTTTGAGACGGTCGAGTAAAGAGAACTGGCTACTACCGCCGGGAAACCCTGTCAAGGAGGTTCTTAATCGAATCTACCTGATCACAGGTACGGTATTTAAATACCGTTTAACGGTCTTCGCCGACCGGAGGTAAAATGCTACCGAGTTAGGGTGAAATGTTCAAAGCCATTTCATTCGTGTCTATATATGTTGTTGCATATCAAGAAGGTGGCGTAGCTGTGCAACCGATGTCGATTCAGAAGTCACAAGAGCACAAGATGGCGATAATCAAGATACCTAAGAATGTAAGAATGTAATAGGTCATCTTAGTCACAAGGAGTACAGATGAAGATCTCAAGCACTCAAAGTCAAATGACAAAGGCTCAAGATAAAAGATCACAAAGCATGAAGGAACAAAGCTGTTACAAACAAGATCAAGACCAAGATACAAGACCAAAGCAGGAAGATCTCCTCTACAAGAATGTATTCACTCAATCATCTTATGCTTTTTAAGCTTTTTAAGATGACCGATACATAGGGGGAGATTGTTAGCCCTATATTTTATATAGCCGAACAAGAATGTAATAGGTCATCTTAGTCGTTAAAAGGTCTTGTATTGTAATAGGTTAGTCGGGAAAAACCGGGCTTGGACTTTAAGCTAATATTGTATAAGTTAGGGGCGTAAGCCCAATACAAAGCCAAGCCCGGCCCAAGATGAAGCCCACAAAGGCCTTAGAGCCGTGGGGTATATAACCCTCTTTCACATGTGAAAGAGGGTGTTGGTTCATTTCATTAAACACATAGTTTTAGTGTAAACCTTCCACTTCTCTCTCTACTCTCTCTCTCTCTACTTTTCTTCTCTTTCTCTCTCTAAGAATCTTGTGTTATGGATTGAATAGGAACAACAGATACTATTAATTCCTTTCTGGCTGAGAGGCAGGTAGCCACCCGATTTAAGATAAAGCTGACATAGGAACACGTGAAGTAAATATGGCGACCCTTTACTAAATGTGTTCGTCTGTAACCTCACAGGATGAACACTGTGTGTTTAATCTGAATAATACTCTAGTGGTGGTGACTGAATTTTTAATGATCTGATTCATGCGTGGTATAATAGAATGGGTATACCCCTTTCTGAAGGGTCCCCTGAATTACTGAGGGCCTAGTTTAGAAACATACTGGAGTAATGAGTTCTGACTCGTATTTTGAGAAAATATTCGTGTGACATGTACCATGACTGGTGCCCTGATATGTGTCTTCTGAAATGATACCTGAGACCTATGTCTTGACTGATGTCTTGACACGTGTTTTAGTAGATGAACCTACAAAAGGCTGAAAAATTTTGGTAACTGCTCAGATTGGCGGACCGGTTAGACTACTGACCTCTTGTATTTCTGGTCATGTCCGTTCCGGAGTTCCGATGGTTACTGACTGATCAATTATAAGCACGGTGGTTGTCACTACTGCTTTGTCTGTCAGTTTCAAGACGATCATTATTACGACCGTGATTCCTGTAGCTATTCTGCTGAGTAGCCGGCTGGGTTCCGGTTCTCACTCTTCTGAATGAATGGTTAGCTGAGTGAAGTATGATATCTAGCTAAGAAGGTGAAAGCATGGAATGAAATGGTAGTGTCTGATGGTTGAAATTTATTCTTGCCAGAAATCTCAAATTTATAGTTTTCATCCTTGTTCTACAGAGTCTTCATAGTATAAACAGCATCAGCATCTTGAGAATCTCCAAAGCACCAGCATCAGCAGCATCAGCATTTGTGAGGTCTTCAAAGTGTTAGCAGCATCAGTATCTGGTAAAATCTTCAACTCACGAGCAACATCAGCATCTTGTAGAATATGGACAAGTGGAAACGCCTGAGATGACCGAGGATCGATTAGCAATATCCATGGAGTAGGGTAACTGGAGTACACCTGGACTACTGTACATGAAGTACAAGGTGAATAATGCACATGGAGCATATCTGAGACAATGTACATGGAGTACTCATGAAATAATGTACATGGAGTATAACTGAGACATTGTACATGGGGTACATATAAAATACTATACATGGCACTGGTGGAATTTTTATGGGATGATCGATACTGGTGTCGCTTGTCTGACATGATCAAAGAAATAAGTTGATTTTTAAATGGTAGTAAACTGAACTGAAAATAAGTAACATGATAGGCTGACAATTCCTGCGTCGACTTACTACTGGTTGTATAGAGGCTGAAAAGTATGATTTAGCGGAGTTTCATCAATGTTCAGTATGAAGACATGATTGATGAAGATCAGAATATGATTTATCATGAAATAGGATTTTACTGTAACCCTTCTTTATTTTAACCTGAAAGCATCGTCACCTTGCTGAAGACATAATCAGCGTCAGGAGACATGAGACTTAATCAACATGAAAATGATGTCCACGTGTGAGTATAAAACATGACCGATACAAAGAACATGTAAAGATAATCGACAGAGGTTTAACATCAACTGATGTGGATGGCTATGGTTCAATCCACAGAATTCAAGAAAAAAAACATGTGACTAAGTATGGGCGATTCTTGTTTGATCCATACTTGTTAAAACTTCATGAGAACTGTCATGTATAGAAATTTACAATCTGGGACTAAATATGGTTGGCTGTAGTCCACTCCATACTTGTGAAAGTTTATGAAATGTCCTGATATGACAAAGGTGAACAACTATGGATCGGTTCACAAAACATCATTCGACTGAATAGTATAAAATTTTGATCTGAAAAATAGTGAACGTTTTTGGGTCGGTTCACCATGTAATATTTGACTGAAAACATGAATCTGACATGAGTAAGGATGAACGCCTATGGTCAGTTCATCTATACAAAAAAATCGCTAAAAATACATGCGACTAAATATGGCCAGTCCTGTACCATCCTTTTACTTAGTCGAAAACTTTAAGAAACTGACTAATAAATGAAGAAAACTGACTGATGAATGCATGAGAAATATGAAAGATAACAACGCCAAAATCTCGGAAGTTCCTAGTGATACTCACTAGTCACAGGTCAAGTTTTAGAGCCTACAGGTCGAACCTATATCTCTGATACCATAATTGTTACACCCCACTTGGATAAGTGGACCGTTACGTGTATTTATGGCGTGTCATCAAAGCATAAGGTAAATGTCCTAAAACATTAAAAGACCATAACGGAAATACCAGAATCAAACATCGGTAATCCAACCTAAGCTCAAAACATGAAAAATAAAATACTGAAGAAAAGGACTAAAAAATGTCCAAATAAGCAGAATAATTTAAGAAGTGCATAAAGTAAGAAGTCCAGATAGCTTCCATTCAACGCACATGCTCTCAGAATCCTAAGAGCGTCCTGGTGTACCTGCCGTTAGAACATGAAAGAACTACGGCTGAGCATAACGCTCAGTGAACAGATATAAAGCATCATAAGGAATTACTGAAATGAAACAGATGATAAAATACTGGAGTTGTAAGATTGATAAGTAAAGTTGCAGCGGAAATCTGTGTATAATCTGTAAAGTCTGATTTATAAATAATAAAGCTGAACTGTTATCTGTTAAATCTGAAAACATGCATTTACTGTATTTTGATTGCCAGAGCTTATATAGGTCATGTGCTGTAACAACGGTGCATGAATAACTGGAGGGGTGACCTCGTCATGCAGTAGAGGGGTGACCTCTAAATAACTGTAGAGGGGTGACCTCTAAATACTGTGCTGGGTGGAGGGATCAGCTCCAATGTGAAGGATGTAGAGCACACACCACATTCACCCTGATAACTTGTAAACTGATAAGCCTAGGATGCATCCATACGCCCCACTAAACATACATATAAAAATGGCCAAACTGAACATGAGTGGGACGATGCAGTATATCACTCTCCTGCATGTGAGTCACGACACCGGTGCCTCTAGTGTCATGGTTACGGTACCTCCGTAACTAGTACTACTGACTGGTCATGCTTGTATATAAGGCTCAGGCAATTTAACTTAATTACAAAACTGATTTCTGATCAACTTATAACATATAATAGGGAAAACATTTGGCTGCAGACGGGAAATCCTAATCATGCATAGAAGGGAAGTCCTTACTGAAAGGACGGAAATCCGTACGATCAATCGGTACGAAAGAGACAATGAATAGTAGAAAGATAAGAATATCCGTACCTTAATCGAACTCGACATCTAAACAAAATTCATACTTATTCTCCGTCATCTGATCTACAAAAATTTGTTGGATACTAATTAACAATGAATGATCTAATTATTATTGTTATATCACATTACATGTTATTTATCTAATATGTCTTTACATGATTAGCCACCACTGATCTTGTGGTATTTTTTTATTAGCTTTATCATTCGAAAAATAGAGAAAAAAAAACTAATTCATGCGACCCGATTTCGAAATGGTCATTACTAACAGACATGCAGTTTCTCATAGCTTACGTTTTAATATTTATTGTAGACTTATTATTGAATTAAATATTGATTTTGAAAGAAACATTTTCTAATAGAAAGGAGAAACTTAAAATGTTACATGAAAATTAGTAATGATGGACAACTAACTAGGACTTATGTATATAGATCGAACATTTCTTTTAGTATCTGTATGGTTTATCGTAAACAAACAAAGATTACAATCTAATCATATGCTTTAAGATTGTATCCATGTTGTATGTACTTAAAATGGTGATCTAAGGATTAAAACTTTCATAGGTCATACAAGAAATTATGAACTTCATACTAATACTAATGATTGATGTACATGATGCCAAAACAAACTATTGTTCGAGAATTACCTTAGGGATACGCTCAAGAGATCGAAACCGAAACCGAAAAAAGAACACGGACGCCAAGAAAATGAGGCATGATAGATACTCAACCCTGTCGTAACCGAATTGCTAATCGTAACCCGAACTTATACCCATTCACAAGCTATACACCGCAATGAATGACACTAAAATATACTGCCCGACGCGAACCGTACCCTAAATCCGCCTTTGGTAACCGCTTTTAACCAATATGTTTGTATGACGTTAGCTACCTTCTTTTATTATTTGTTTAAGAATGTTACCTCGATTTATGAAGGATATAATATAAATATAAATCTTGAGTGAATCCTTGGTAAGAACCGTGTGAAATAAAGGAAATGATTTGGAGCATTTAAATTGTTGTTATCATTCTTATTTTCTGGTAGTGAGAATTCCGTAATTTACGGAATGATGTGTGACGCTAGTATGTTAAAAATTTCCCATAATTTGTGGAATGATATACGAGATATATGTGTTAGCTATAAATTCACATATTGATTTTACTTTTTCCTTCTTATATCATAGCACAAAAATAATTTTAACATAACTTTGTCAAATACTTATTATTTAAACTTTAAATTATATTCAAAATAATTAAATAAAATAAAAGCCAAATTTTGGGGTTTTACAACTCTTCCCTTCTAAAAGAATAATTCGTCCTCGAATTAAGGATGCGATAATGGTGTGGTTTTACATTTTCGGACTTGGATCTATTTATCCTCATACCTTGTTAGGGTCTTTTCGGATAGATTTCTCCATGATCTTTATGGGAGTTGATTGCTTTTCGTCGTGAGTCTTGATCCTTCATATTGATTTTAGGAATAATGCTCTTCACATCACTTTGGATATTTAGCAATAAAATGGAATCCTCATGCCTTGTTAGGGCCTTTTCGGACTCGTCAATCTTCGCGCCCCGCTTCATAAGTTATGCCTTGGCTATGAACTCTTATCATTACCGAGCAACTTTTAAACGATCTTGGGCTAGAAGCTAAGTAACCTTTCAAATCGTACGACCTTACTTATTGCAGATAAGTTATTAGCAAGTGATGGGAGAATAGGCAGATAATTACACCAAGTGAGCTTGCGCAAGAATACCGACTTATAATTGACTCTATCATCTCTCGTTCTCCACAATTTAAAATCTCTAGTAATGAGACTCGTGGATGCTTAGCCTAATAAACCAATTAAGGTCTATATGGTTAAGGATACTAGCTAGAATAAACTCGGATAAGTCTATTCGGGTTGAGTCAAAATAATCGCAACGGGCCTAATATGTCAAAGATTTCAAAACTAGCTACCCCACTTTATTAATATTTTCGACTTTATTGCGGGATATGTACATATGAAAGCAAAAATAAAAATTTAAAAATTACGACTAAATGGCCAAAGTTAATTAAAAATTTGAAAAATGCTGAAAAAGATGATTTTCCGGTTAAATGAAGGCATATTCATGGAAAAGTCCACTTAAAACTTCGATAGAAGTCCCCCCTACACTTAAGATAAACATTGTCCTCAATGTTTAAGCATGTGGGAAAAGTCTCCCCTACACTTATGGCATTGTGCACGTTGGTTAAATCAAGTTAAGGAAGAGACGACTAACGTGATCAATTTCAAATGTGAATATGAAGAAAATTGAATCACGATAGTTGAGAGATAGAACCGGATTTCGGATAACACGGGAGTACGGTTCTTCAAAGATTCCAAGAGTGCATTCATCCCTGTAATCACATCACCACACAAAGACAAAGAACCTATACAGGTCCCCCTACACTTAGGAGGTTAAAACATAAAAGGATAGATACTCGGGCTGCCTCCCGAGGAGCGCTTGTTTTTGATAACCGAGTCACGAGCCTGACTCGACCCAAAATTAGTTCATAGGGAACGTGGTGAGGGATGGAATCATCTCCTGAGAGATGTCATCACCAAAGTATAACTTCACTCGTTGGCCATTCACCTTAAAATTTGGTCCATTAGGTTGAGCGAGCTCGAGAGTACCATATGGAAAATTTTGGGCAATGGTGAATGGGCCGGACCAACGAGATTTCAGCTTGCCCGAAAAGATTTTCAACCGAGAGTTAAAGAGTAAAACTTTGTCTCCAATTTGGAACTCTCGGTTCTTAATCTTGGAGTCGTGAATGAGCTTAGTCTTCTCCTTATAGATCAAATAATTTTCATAAGCCTCATTCCGAAGTTCATTCAGCTCATTGAGTTGGATCTTGCGTAGGTCACCGGCTTTGTTGATATCAAAATTAGCCCACTTTAAGGCCCAGTAAGCCTTGTGCTCCAACTCAATGGGGAGGTGGCACGCTTTCCCGTACACGAGACGATATGGTGTACAACCAATCGGAGTCTTGTATGCGGTACGAAACGCCCCCAAAGCATCATCAAGTTTATCAGCCCATGAGGCACGATGCTCTCCCACGGTTCTTTCCAGAATTTGCTTTAATCCTCGGTTGGATATTTCAGCCTGGCCATTAGTTTGTGGGTGGTAGGCGGTGGAAAGACGATGATTTACACCGTACTTAGCCATGACTCTTGCGAATTGGTCATTGCAAAAATGAGTCCCGCGATCACTAATAATGGCACGAGGCACACCGAATCCAGCGAATAGAGATTTCAAAAAGTTACAAACCACCCTTGCGTCATTAGTAGGTAAAGCTTTGGCTTCAACCCACTTGGAGACGTAGTCAACGGCTACAAGGATGTATTTGTTTCCTTTAGATGAAGGGAATGGCCCCATAAAGTCGATACCCCAAACATCAAAGATTTCACATTCCTAAATGAAATTCTGAGGCATCTCGTCTTTATGTGTGATCTTGCCTTGTTTTTGGCAAGCATCACAATGTTTAACAATCTCGTGAGCGTCACGATAGATGGTGGGCCAATAAAATCCCGAGTCAAACACTTTTTTGGCGGTGTAGTTGGGACCAAAGTGACCACCGGTGGGTCCTTTGTGGCAAGCGTCAAGGATTTCTAAAGTTGCCGGTCCATCAACACATCGGCGAATAATCAAGTCGGCACATTGTTTGAATAAGTAAGGGTCGTCCCAGAAATAATGTTCAACATCTTTAAAGAACTTTTTCTTTTGTTGGGATGTGAACCCTTCCTTGAGAATTCCACCCGCTAAGTAGTTTGCAATATCCGCAAACCACGGGGTTTCATCAAAATTCGAATTGATAGACATTAAGGTCTCCAAGGGGAAAGAATCATTGATTTCTTTGTTCGGATGATCCCCTTGGTAAGGATCCTCAAGTCTACTGAGATGATCCGCGGCTAGGTTTTCAGGTCCTTTTTTATCGTGAATTTCGATTTTAAATTCTTGGAGTAGTAAAACCCAGCGAAGAAGTCTTGGTTTGGAATCTTGCTTTGTCAACAAGTACTTCAACGCGGAATGATCGGTGTAAACGATTGTGGTGGAAAGGACAAGATAGGGGCGGAACTTTTCAAAAGCATAGACAACAGCTAAAAGCTCTTTTTCGGTTGTCGTATAATGCAATTGGGCCCCTGTGATTGTCTTGCTAGCGTAATGGATCGGTTGGAAGTGTTTGTTCACTCTTTGGCCCAAAACCGCACCAATAGCAAAGTCACTAGCATCGCACATCAACTCGAAAGACAGCTCCCAATTAGGGGTAACCAAGACGGGTGCCTTAGTTAGCTTATCCTTAAGCGAGTTGAAGGTTTCAAGGCACTCGTTGGAAAAGATAAAAGGAGTATCTTTTTCCAAGAGGTGGGTCATCGGGCGAGCGATTTGAGAAAAATCTTTGATGAATCGACGGTAGAAGCCCGCATGACCCCGAAAACTTCTCACACCCTTCACGGTTGAAGGTGGAGGCAACTTAGCGATAACATCGACTTTAGCACGGTCTACTTCAAGACCGGCTTTGGAGATCTTGTGTCCTAGCATGATGCCCTCTTTTACCATGAAATGGCATTTTTTCCAATTCAGAACAAGGCGAGTGTCTTCGCACCGCTTAAGCATACGTTCCAAATTGGCAAGGCAAGAAGAGAAGGAATCCCCGAAGACCGAGAAATCATCCATGAAGACTTCCATGGTTTGTTCAACCATGTCATGGAAGATAGCTAACATGCACCTTTGGAAAGTCCCGGGGGCATTGCATAAGCCAAAAGGCATTATTTTGTAAGCAAATGTGTCATAGGGACAAGTGAATGTTGTCTTCTCTTGATCTTGGGGATCGATGGGTATTTGGAAATAACCCGAGAAACCATCAAGAAAGCAGTAATATTCATTACCCGCTAAACGTTCAAGCATTTGGTCCATAAAAGGTAGAGGGAAGTGATCCTTTCTCGTGGCATCATTGAGTTTGCGGTAGTCTATACAAACTCTCCACCCAGTAACGAGACGGGTAGGAATCAACTCATTGTCTGCATTGGGCACAACGGTGATGCCGCCTTTCTTAGGCACACAATGGACTGGACTAACCCATGGTGAATCCGAAATAAGGTAAATCATACCCGCATCAAGAAGTTTGATAACCTCTGTTTTGATGACTTCATGGATTTTTGGATTTACCCTTCGTTGGCTTTGAATTGTGGGCTTAAAGTCGTCCTCCATGAGAATTTTGTGTGTGCAGAAGTGAGGATCAATTCCGTGAATATCAGAAATTTTCCAAGCAATTGCCTTCTTATGATCTTTAAGCACGGCGATGAGGCGAGTTTTCTCTTCATCTTTCAAGTCCTTCGCGATAATGACGGGCGACTACTTCTCTTCTTCAAGGAACACGTACTCGAGATGGGGCGGCAACTCCTTAAGTTCTAAATCCGGAGGATTTTCGATGGGAGGCGTTTTCAAAGTCGGAGTATCGATAGCAATAACCTTAGGAGATGGTGGAGAAAGATTGTCTTCGTTGAGAAGGTTTTCAAAGAAATGCATGTCTTCATCCCAATTGGTGGTAGAATCGTTATTAGCTAAGTTCACATCTCCCATGGTGTCTTCAAGATCTTGCCAAAACAAATCACTTTCTCCAAATAGAGACAGTGATGAATCAATAGAGGAAACGGTTTCAACATTGGGAAGAGAGGTAGGAATATTTTTACAAGCATCATTAAAGTGTTCTTCACAAGCCTCATCCAGAACGTCAATACAATTAACACTCTCGTATGAATAAGGTTGTTTAGACAACTTTCCCATGTTGAAGACGATTTTATCGTCACCCACTCTCATGATAAGCTTGCCGGCTTCAACATCGATGAGAGTGCGACCGGTCCTCAGGAATGGACGACCCACGATCAAGGGAACACGAGGGTCCATCTCGTAGTCGACGACGACGAAATCGGCAGGAAAAGTGAATTTGTCGACTCCTACAAAGACGTCTTCGGCTATCCCCACTGGATAAGCAACCGTACGGTTAGCTAATTCCAAAGTCATTTTGGTGGGGACTAGCTCAGGGAGAGATAATTGCTTCCAAACGCTTAGAGGCATTAGATTAATACTGGCACCTAGATCGGCTAAGGCCATGCAATTCTCTACTCCCGGGAAATTTCAAGGGATTAAGAAACGACCCGGATCACCAAGCTTGTTTGGCAATTTCCTTAAGAGCACTACAGAGCAATTCTCATTAAGTTGGGTGTTGGCAATATCAAGAAGCTTTTCCTTGTCACTCAGAAGATCTTTAAACATTTTCGCGTACTTAGGCATGTGAGCGAGAGCCTCAGCGAAGGAGATGTTGAAATTCAATTGTTTGAACATTTTAAGAAAGTTCGAAACCTGAATATCGTCCTTGCTTTTGAGCTTCTCTTTCCTCAACCTAGATGGATAAGGTATATTGGAAGAAGAGGAAGGCTTTGGGAGAATAGGATCACTCACATCCTTGGGTGGAGGAGGGGTAGAAGTAAGAGGTGGAGAAATTGGGGAAGGAGAAGGATGAGGAAAAGGAGCAGGTGACTCGTTTTCCTTAGTCATAATCACCGGTGGAGGTATAGGAAGCTCGGGTTCCTTGGTACCTTTGCCACTGCGAGTAGGGATTTCTTTCATCTCCCCTCTTGGATTCGCAACGGTGTTACTCGGTGTAACACCCCCACAAATGCTATGCGCAGCGGAACTACAACATTGGGTGCTACGTAGTTATCATCACACATAAGCTATATTAAACGACTCAAAGAGACGTAAAAGTTCAAACATTATTAAAAACATCAAGTCTACAGTTTTCCAAATCCAAAAAGAAATATAAAACAGATTTTGCGTTTAGGTCCCCACTGAATCTCAACCCAAAAGTACATTTTTCGTTCACATGACATAATATAAAGTATTTAAGTGCTAAAAGGGAGGAAAAACAAAGTAGACCGCCAAGCCACAACAACTTCCATCCTCGCATGCTCCACTGCTATCAATCTTGGTTACCTGAAACACATGCTTAAAATCGTCAACACAAAGGTTGAGCGAATCTATAGGTTTATCAAAACATCAGTTGAACATAAGTGTTAAAAACCAATCGTGATCATTCAATAGCATTGTGGCCATACAATCTATTATTCAAGGATATGACAATTGTGTTTAAGCTCATGACACTAAACCGTTAACTCAATCACCCGTGTAATAATTACCGGCGTGATTCAGATGAAACCAAGGCCCCTAATAAGGCATCAGTTGCAATTATACCTTATCTCTTATCACAAATTATCCGTCCGCAGGGGGTATCAACGTACTAGCCCTCGTCTCGGATAGGGTAGTCAACCCCATAGTACTATCACTTTGTATAAGCGGCTATTTCCCCCTTCGCAAGGGCAAGACAATAGTTAATAGTTCATGAAATTAGGGTCTTTTGCAACTAGGTACTCAACACAATTTCGAGGCAACATTCGGGTTCAACAACCATTCATGACTTATGTTCATTTTTCTTTAAATAGCATGTATCCCCCTCGCGGGTAAAATCATTTGAAATAAGTAAAGAGCGAGGCTATAGACTCACCTTGCGTAGTAGTAGTAGTAGTAGTAGTTCTAGCGAAGACGTAACGAGAAATGTCACCGACGACGTGGATGCCCGGGAAAATCAAACACTTGACCTAAAAATCAAGGTACGTAAACCAAATCAATACTCCGCGTACATAATTGTACTAAACACACACAAATGCAAACACACTCAATGCTTATGAAAACTCACGCCAAAGTCAAACAAGTAGTTGTTACTAGACTTATACCATTTATCAATGTTATTAAAGTTACTATCCATTTTACGGTTTCGCCGATACTTACCAAAAGTATGGGCTGTTTTACTATACTTAACCATTTTTATAAAATTTGACAAAATTCTCAAAAATACTATAAGACCTGTAGAAAACACATATTTAATCCCAATAAAAGTTTTGACTTCTACGACTCATTACTCAACACTTTTCCAAAAACTACGTTTTTCGGACTGAAATTGTACTTTGACCAAGTCGAACTCATTTGACCCGTTTAAAATACTCCATTGACCCATTTGACACCTAAGTCCTATAATAGACTCAAATGTGCAGGTTTGACACCAAAATTCAGCCCTTGACCATTTACCAAACTAGACTTATAGTCCCCGGGATTTGACCTAAACCAAGCATAATTTCGGATTATGACGGTTTTCATCTCCCGGTACACGAATTTCAAAACGTCGTAACTTTTGACTCGTTTGGAGTTAAAAGCTCTATCTTATACCGAAACGAGCGTCTCGACGACCACTACAACTATATCCTATAATCACAACCTGGACCAAAATTTAAAACCACGAAAATAGCCCTAAACAATCTGTTTGAAAACGACTCATTCAAAATCACCCTTCTACTTGTTTTCAATCCATCCAAACATCACCTAGACCTATCCTAACCACTTATAATCATTCCCAATCATCCAAACAGCCCTTAACACTATGAAAGTCGAATCCTAATCAACACCCAAAACCTAAATCATACATGCAATGTAATTAAACAATTTATAAACACTAAAAACACCATTTTAAACACAAACCCACCAACAAAATCATCAAACACCATGAACACCCAAAAACCCCAAAAATTTCGTGGCTCTTGGTGACCAAAACACCCAAAATAATCAGCCCCCAATTTGTTTTATGAATGAATAAACATTATCAATACACCAATTAAACATCCCACTAGTTTAATTAGATTAAAACATATTTTTGAAAAATCATAATTTTTATGAAAAGATTAAGTGAATGCATGTGTGTTTTTACTTGATTAGAAGACTTACAATGATAAAAGAAAAGGTGGTCTTTGATTAAATTTGTCAAAAACCTAAAAAAAAATGGTGGTGTGGTGGTGGCTTGGTGGTGGCCGGCGGTGATGGAGAGAAAAGAGAGAGATGGATATTTTTTATTTTGTAAAATGAAATGTGCGTGTGTCCTTACCCCCTTTTGTAAAAATGGAGGGACCTTGTGTGAAATTTAAGCATTCTTTTGGCCTTAAGCAAAAACGACTCTAAAACTTTGCGGGATTGACTCACTAGTCATTTTAGAAAATTTTACGGGAGTCGGGAATCATCCCAAACACTCGAAAATACTTTTAAATGGTTCAAACGCACACAAAACGAATATACACATGGTTCCGACTCGACTTAACACGTAATAAAAATAAAATCTCGAAAAACTCAAATATCGATCAATCGATAATAAAATGTAAGTTTTGGGCATCCGTCGGTATCGTAGTCGTTATCGGTTCTTCTTAAATCGTCAAACGTTAAATTACGACCGTAAACGTCGGTTTCAACATAAACCGTCAAATATATAGCAAACGAAATTTCTTAAAAATTTCAAAAATATTCGTAAAATAGGATTAAATAAATAACGTTGGGCTCGGGATATCACATCCTCAAGTGAGTCGCAACTTAAGAGAGATGCTCATACTGAACAACTCTTGAGATGATAACTTAGCATCATGCGGCACTTTCACGGGTGTTACATCCTCCCCTCCTTAAGGGAGCGACGTCCCGGCGCTCTCCGGTTCTTGTACTCGCATTTTGTACTACTAGGAAGATGATGGTACTACTTCCTAAAGAGGTCTTCACATTCCGATGTGGGCTTCGGTTCACATATCGGGTTCCATCACACCTTCACAATGAGGATTATACCTTGCTTCAATCTCTTAACATCTCGATCCTTGATCTCCACTTCAATTTCTCAAATCCTTCCTTCGGTTATTGACACATCTCTTCTCACAGCTTCTCGCGGTCAACAAGTGATTCTCAATCTACACCATCTCCTCCGGAGTCTCTCAAATCATTTCAGGTCCATTCAACTGACTTTTTCCTACTTCATTTCATCCAACTCGCGATCTATATTTTCATCAACATAATTCTTCAAATGTCGCAGCTTCAAAGCTAATCAAGGTAAAAGTCGTGGTACAAAGATACTACCAACGGCATGTGTCGTTTTCAACAACTATCAAAATCAATCACACATGTTCGGAGTACGTCTTCCAACGTTCGAATCGTCCTTTCACTTGGTTCGTCGTCTCATAAAACAATTAATCATAAAGAAAATCACACAAATCGCACCTAACCCCGTCGAAGAACGTTCAAAATATACAAGACGAAGTAATTATTACTAGTCGTACAGAATCGACTTATCGCAATATTACGTACATACAACCCTATTCCGTCAAAACGAATTCATCGATACGGAATCATTCGACGTAATATATAACTCTCTCGAAAACGTCACAATCCAATCAAACACAAAAGCCATAATAAAACACATAAAGCCGTATCACGACATGTTTGCGAAACAGCCAAACCATGCCAAGTAAAATAAGTTCAATCAAGTTAACTCATGCTTGCTAATCAACCAAGCCATGATGAAATAAGAATCTTTGACATGATTCTCGGATGAGTCCAGTCGAAAGAAAATTGCAAGATAAAGAAGGTTTACGAGCTTGCCAGCTATGGATGCATATCCAAAAAGAAATAAAATACATACATATGTCATCGCAGGGTGCTCACACACGGATCCATACCCAAAAGATATTACAAGAACACCATCTCACTTTCGTCCCAAACGTGGTCAAAATCTTAATAAGCATCATCGTTCATAGTAAAAAAAAATATATTACATGGCACGTGTTCTTCATGATCGGACTTCATTGGACAACGTCGTCTCAAGTTCTCACAACTTACGATCACTTGACCAGATCACATACAACATAAATACATAAAAGGCAAGGGTTTACCACAAAAACATCAACTATGGATATCTATCATTTAACCATTGATAATCAAGGATGGTTGAGTCAAGCAAAGAGGATTCCTCACTTAAATAAACGAAAACGACAATGGAATTGTCTTCCAATTACTGATGCACAGTTGGTAAACTTCAACAATTTATCATGTGTCGTTAATCATATCAAAAGAACGAGAAAAGAAAATATATAAGGTACGATACATTTGATGTAGGAGAAATCGTCGTCATTCCCCTCAGAGTCACTTGAACTCCGATTTCCTCTACTTTGGCAGTCTTCTATTCTTGTTTAAAATTTCTTCTCAGTGTCGGTACGAGTCCCTTTGGTATAACATCAACACCCTAGCGGTTCCGATAAACTTCACACGTTACACACGACACATAAAAACATTTTCCAAAATTACTCGGTCACAGTGACTTACTAAGTCAACACCAAAACAAAAAGAAAAGATTTCAAAGAACACAAGAAAATTAAAAAAATTTCTTTAAGAATCAAAGAAATTACGACTACTTGCAAAAATGATCCACCATTTTTAAAAAGAAACGTTCTCATCCAAACGTTTATCAAAACACTACAAGTTTCAAGATGACCAATTTGTTTGACACGATTGTGCCCTTCCTAAACTATGCATAATTAGCTAGATCATGCATACTTAAGGATCAAGCAACAACAACCAACAAAATAGGACTCTTCCCGAATTATGCATAGTTAGCTAAGCTGTGCATAATTGAGGATCGAGTGACGACACAAACATTTTTATTACATACCAAATATGACTATGAAAGTTTTCGACCTAATCTTCAAAATAATTAAACCATTTGAAATGAAATTTGAAATGGGAAAATATTGTTACCATCGTTTTAAGAAACACATCAAACATTTTTCATACACTTTGAAAATATATTTTTGCTTTGCCTTTTTATGAGAAAATAAATAAATAATTAAATAAAGAAATCGACACCCTTTGCATTTGGTTCACCAAAACATTTCACACAAATACATATTTTCAAAGTAAACTATTCACAAAATAACGGTAAGGTGGTTCAAGATTAAAGATCAGTGCAAGCACAACAAGTAATAAAGTCAAAAATCAATGAGATCGAACGAGGTAAACGAGCAATATAATTACCAACTAAAATTTAACTACATTAGAAATGAAAATACTTAAAATATATGACAAAAGCCTTGGGATGACAACAGTGATCTACGAATACATGAAGTAAAAATTGAATATCAACACAAACGTCAAAAATAAAACAACGATCATAAGTCCCATCGTCTCGAGTTGCACACACATTCCGCCAAGGGTATGCGGGGAGAGAAGAATAATCACTTGGTTAAATAGAAACAATATCACCAGGAAGATCGAGTTCTTTCACCTCTACTATTCGGTAAAGCGGCTTCGCCACCTCGCTTTTGTTCAATATAAATAAATAACCAATTTAATGAAGACTTATAGCGTCGTTCAACTAATTACAGAATTTTAGGTTCCATTAACCGTAAGAAGAAAAGTCACAACGTCCATGAACAGGACAAAATATACCGGGTGACATACCCTCATTTTCAAGTACTAGCGAAATAGTAGTTTTAAAATAAATATAACAATAATGGTTTCATATCATGAAAATATTAAAATGAACAGTCACATGACGACTCAAGTTCAAACACAGACTCATAAAATCAAAGAAGAGATGTCGTACGATCGAACCATCGTGACTCAAAACATTATATATACATCTTTATTAAATAATATACAAGTAGGCGTGTGTTGTATAATCCAGTTGCGTATAATAATTAGTGTTACCTTGTACATTGTAAAACCGAACATTTATACATTTTTAATTTGGGTTACACCATTAAAGAATTTATACCTTTCATTTTCCAATCTTTACAAAGTTTTTATTTCTGAAAAGTTACAATCTCAAGAGGAAAGTACTAACATTAGTAAGGCGGTGACTCGGTCATCATATTTGATAAAATCATTAGGTTTGAAAATCTCCATACTTTTGTCAAAATATCATTAATGCTCATATCTTAAGTACCAAAAACGTACATAGTAAGAGTTTTCAAAGTTTCTCATTACTGTTATTACGACTCATATTATCACCAAGATACACGTATCCAACATGACTCAAACTAGTCCAATTAACTCTTAGAAATTCAACCCTTGACTTTTATTACACACATGTCTTCCTTACAATTGATTTGCTATATTTTATTCACGCGGCTCGAGTCAGGCGTCAAAGACGTTTCACGTAGTATTATCTCGGATAAATTACTGATTTTAGTCGAGACTTGAATCTCAAAAATTAATGATAATAATATGATAATATAATAATGAAGTAGGTGATCAAAATGCTTATTTCAACAATTTCCAAAATATATAAAATTCAACTTTTAATCCTTAGCCCATTATCAAACGGTTTTTAACATTAACACATCTCGTAGCGAAATAAAAGAAAAGATTTTTCAACGATTTTAAACAAGCATCATCGAATCATGCATAGCGATTCTCTATAGCGACAATTAAATAAACAAATGATTTCCAATGACGTTCCATCAATGTTTAAAAATTTATTTCAAGCATTATAATTTCTCACTTAAAGTGTACATTCCGATTTTATCCAAGTTTATTCACTACAACAAGTAACGTGTTCTAGTTTATACCAATACGTATATCATGACCTTATGTTTAAAATAAAACCAAATTTTACAAAGTTTTTAGCTCCAAAATACATGACCAATTCTTCTACTCATGTTCTATATTACAAGATACGCCAAAAGTTTGCTACATTGACCCGAAAATTAATTCATACTAAATCCAAGTTACATATACTCAACAGTCATATCGTAAATTTTATTATAACTCCTTTTTCAAATTATATTAAATAAATTCTTAACAAATCCATCACTAGCTTCTAGTATCAAATTATTAATATATAAAAACAAGGATTTTACGAGTAGTATAAATTACTTGTTATGATATACCAACCAAGGTTGAAGGAAAATAATTTCACATTATTCATTTATTCTCTACACATATTTTACTGGTTTCAAGACACATCATAGGTCGATTTTTATCCAAAAGTTTTATCCGCCAAGTATTAAATATGTAAAACACTTTATGTTTAAATCATTCAATCAATAAAGTTTAGTGCTTACTTAACTCACACAAATGCCGGACCTCGTCATGTAAAATATTAACTTCAAAATAATGAAACAACAAAACAAAATGAAATAAATGGAACGAGAATACGTATGTCAACTAAATGTTGTTATCGGCCTCGGATGAGTCTCGAAATCGTACACCACAAGATTAACACAAAAACCAACCAAATTCCAAGTTATCACGCTTGATTACAACGCTATTCTATTTTAAAACACATCTTAAAATTCAAGTAGAATAGTAAACAATGATTAAATGGCGACACGCCTCAACCACGTTTTATAAAATACACATGTGATTCGTCGCTACGATGTACGCATCGTTGATTATACTTCGTCTATATTATAGTTACGCCAACTAATAAGGAATAAAGGAAATAAAGTAATACGTAAGTAAATTACGTTTCAAAAGAAAATGTCCAAAATGACACATCACGGTGCGATAACGACAATCAAGATCAATCTAGTCAATATACAATATGTTACGAAGCGTTATTTACGTATCTAGAGTATCAAACGAGGTTCATGTTCGGTTATCCGAACAACAAATTAATTATCAAGATTGATAATTTGCGGTGAGGCCGAATTCTCAACAAAACCGCATTTTAATGTACGATGATTACCCAAGGACAATTGCTTCGCGTGCAATGCCTTTAAATACCATACTATATACGTACTTTTACATAAAAATCATTCCTACATACACGTAGGATTACAACGCGGTGTTGCCATGTAATGCAATGTAGCCCGTTATGCCAATTACATGCAACATATAAGATAATCTTACAAGAATTTGCAAATTACGATGATAAGTACTCAACGTACACAACAATATATCTCAATATATATCAAAGTATTTACTTACTAAATACTAGGGAATCCATATCAATTTGAGGGATACATCTAAAATATAAAGCAATGCTAAAGAAATCTTACCGGAGCCATGCAGGATAGTTGTGTGCTTGGACAATTTCTTACGACACCAAAAGTTATAGTTTAGGATTTTTTTCAAAATGACCTAGTTCTCTATAACTCATGGCTCTGATTACCAATCTGTAACACCCCCACAAATGCTATGCGCAGCGGAACTACAACATTGGGTGCTACGTAGTTATCATCACACATAAGCTATATTAAACGACTCAAAGAGACGTAAAAGTTCAAACATTATTAAAAACATCAAGTCTACAGTTTTCCAAATCCCAAAAGAAATATAAAACAGAGTTTGCGTTTAGGTCCCCACTGAATCTCAACCCAAAAGTACATTTTTCGTTCACATGACATAATATAAAGTATTTAAGTGCTAAAAGGGAGGAAAAACAAAGTAGACCGCCAAGCCACAACAACTTCCATCCTCGCATGATCCACTGCTATCAATCTTGGTTACCTGAAACACATGCTTAAAATCGTCAACACAAAGGTTGAGCGAATCTATAGGTTTATCAAAACATCAGTTGAACATAAGTGTTAAAAACCAATCGTGATCATTCAATAGCATTGTGGCCATACAATCTATTATTCAAGGATATGACAATTGTGTTTAAGCTCATGACACTAAACCGTTAACTCAATCACCCGCGTAATAATTACCGGCATGATTCAGATGAAACCAAGGCCCCTAATAAGGCATCAGTTGCAATTATACCTTATCTCTTATCACAAATTATTCGTCCGCAGGGGGTATCAACGTACTAGCCCTCGTCTCGGATAGGGTAGTCAACCCCATAGTACTATCACTTTGTATAAGCGGCTATTTCCCCCTTCGCAAGGGCAAGACAATAGTTAATAGTTCATGAAATTAGGGTCTTTTGCAACTAGGTACTCAACACAATTTCGAGGCAACATTCGGGTTCAACAACCATTCATGACTTATGTTCATTTTTCTTTAAATAGCATGTATCCCCCTCGCGGGTAAAATCATTTGAAATAAGTAAAGAGCGAGGCTATAGACTCACCTTGCGTAGTAGTAGTAGTAGTAGTAGTAGTAGTTCTAGCGAAGACGTAACGAGAAATGTCACCGACGACGTGGATGCCCGGGAAAATCAAACACTTGACCTAAAAATCAAGGTACGTAAACCAAATCAATACTCCGCGTACATAATTGTACTAAACACACGCAAATGCAAACACACTCAATGCTTATGAAAACTCACGCCAAAGTCAAACAAGTAGTTGTTACTAGATTTATACCATTTATCAATGTTATTAAAGTTACTATCCATTTTACGGTTTCGCCGATACTTACCAAAAGTATGGGCTGTTTTACTATACTTAACCATTTTTATAAAATTTGACAAAATTCTTAAAAATACTATAAGACCTGTAGAAAACACATATTTAATCCCAATAAAAGTTTTGACTTCTACGACTCATTACTCAACACTTTTCCAAAAACTACGTTTTTCGGACTGAAATTGTACTTTGACCAAGTCGAACTCATTTGACCCGTTTAAAATACTCCATTGACCCATTTGACACCTAAGTCCTATAATAGACTCAAATGTGCAGGTTTGACACCAAAATTCAGCCCTTGACCATTTACCAAACTAGACTTATAGTCCCCGGGATTTGACCTAAACCAAGCATAATTTCGGATTATGACGGTTTTCATCTCCCGGTACACGAATTTCAAAACGTCGTAACTTTTGACTCGTTTGGAGTTAAAAGCTCTATCTTATACCGAAACGAGCGTCTCGACGACCACTACAACTATATCCTATAATCACAACCTGGACCAAAAATTAAAACCACGAAAATAGCCCTAAACACTCTGTTTGAAAACGACTCATTCAAAATCACCCTTCTACTTGTTTTCAATCCATCCAAACATCACCTAGACCTATCCTAACCACTTATAATCATTCCCAATCATCCAAACAGCCCTTAACACTATGAAAGTCGAATCCTAATCAAAACCCAAAACCTAAATCATACATGCAATGTAATTAAACAATTTATAAACACTAAAAACACCATTTTAAACACAAACCCACCAACAAAATCATCAAACACCATGAACACCCAAAAACCCCAAAACTTTCATGGCTCTTGGTGACCAAAACACCCAAAATAATCAGCCCCCAATTCGTTTTATGAATGAATAAACATTATCAATACACCAATTAAACATCCCACTAGTTTAATTAGATTAAAACATATTTTTGAAAAATCATAATTTTTATGAAAAGATTAAGTGAATGCATGTGTGTTTTTACTTGATTAGAAGACTTACAATGATAAAAGAAAAGGTGGTCTTTGATTAGATTTGTCAAAAACCTAAAAAAAAATGGTGGTGTGGTGGTGGCTTGGTGGTGGCCGGCGGTGATGGAGAGAAAAGAGAGAGATGGATATTTTTTTTTTTGTAAAATGAAATGTGTGTGTGTCCTTACCCCCTTTTGTAAAAATGGAGGGACCTTGTGTGCAATTTAAGCATTCTTTTGGCCTTAAGCAAAAACGACTCTAAAACTTTGCGGGATTGACTCACTAGTCATTTTAGAAAATTTTACGGGAGTCGGGAATCATCCCAAACACTCGAAAATACTTTTAAATGGTTCAAACGCACACAAAACGAATATACACATGGTTCCGACTCGACTTAACACGTAATAAAAATAAAATCTCGAAAAACTCAAATATCGATCAATCGATAATAAAATGTAAGTTTTGGGCATCCGTCGGTATCGGTTCTTCTTAAATCGTCAAACGTTAAATTACGACCGTAAACGTCGGTTTCAACTTAAACCGTCAAATATATAGCAAACGAAATTTCTTAAAAATTTCAAAAATATCCGTAAAATAGGATTAAATAAATAACGTTGGGCTCGGGATATCACATCCTCAAGTGAGTCGCAACTTAAGAGAGATGCTCATACTGAACAACTCTTGAGATGATAACTTAGCATCATGCGTCACTTTCACGGGTGTTACACTCGGAAGAGTACCCGAAGAAGAGGGTTGATTACCTTGGAAGAAACTAGCCATCATGTTCTTTAAGTCGTTTGTTTGACTATCCAAAGTGTTTCTCATGTCAGCTCTCAGATCGTTCCCTTGTTTCACCAGGTCTGCTTTCAAGTTGCGCACTTCTTGTTGAAGATTTCTCACGATCACATCGTTAGTCCTCATGTAGGTTTCCACTTCTTGGTGTAAAGCGGTGGGTAGGTTGGGAGGAGCATTGTATGCGGGGGGTTGATAAGCAGGTTGTTGGTAAACTTGGTTGTTTCTTTGAGGCGGTTGTTGTTGTTTGTGAGGTGGTATGTATGGTGTACGAGGTTGTTGTTGTTGTTGAGGAGGGCGATTGAGGTTTTGTTGTTGGTTTGGGTTGTTAGGAGGAAAACTGGGTGGTGAGAGATAGTTGTTGGAGCGGTAGCTAAGTAGGTTGCGGTCACCTTGAGGACGAGCTTGATAAGCGGGTTGAGGATAGGTGCCGTATGCTGCATTCACGTTCTCAGAAGGGTAGTCTTGGGTGGCGGTACAAGTGGTGTAAGAGTGAGGACCCCCGCATATTTCACATGGTTGGCTAACAGCATTGACTTGAGCATTTTTGGCGTTGATGCTGTTGGTGTTGTTGGCGGTGTGGGTAATAAGCGATTCAAGGAGCGTAGTAATTTTGTCAAGTCACTTGTCGTTGTCACTAGTACTAGCACTAGCGACATTGGTCCGAACACTCTTGGTTTGCACACGAGACTTATTCTCAATGATATCCCAAGAAACATTGGAAGTCTTAGCCAAAAGATTACCCCCCGAGGCACTGTTTAGTGAATCTTGGTCATTCATGTTCAAACCATTATAAAAAGTATTAATTTAATGCACTTTGGTAAAACCATGTTGTGGGCATTTTCTCAAAAGGTCTTTGAAACGGTCCCAAGATTCACTGAACGACTCATCGTACTTTTGTTCAAAATTGATAATTTCATTCCGCAAAGCGGTAGTACGAGAGGGTGGGAAAAAGTAATTGATAAATTTGGTCTCCAAATCCGTCCACGAAAGAATACTCTGTGGCGGTTCCTTAGCAAGCCAATGTCGGGCTTGTCCCTCTAAAGAAAAGGGAAAAAGTTGTAAACGGATTACCTCTTGTGGAACACCATTGAATTTGACCGTATTGGTGAGTTGCAAGAATCTCTTGATGTGGTCATGTGGATCATCATTGGTACGCCCCAAGAATGGTTGAGCGGAGACCATCTGGATAAAGCCGGATTTGAGCTCAAAATTGTTGGCTGCAATCGCGGGTATAACAATTGGATCAGTGTTGCCATCTACATGGGCTTGCAGAAGTTCAATCATCGGGCGATTGTCTGGTAGAGGCTCATTGTTTAGAGGTGGATTGTTATTGTTTTTGTTATTATTGTTGTTGAGAGGTGGGTTATTGTTGTTGTTTTGTGCACCGGCCATGTCTAAGTCTTCGAGAGGCTCGGGCTCTTGATAAGACGTTGATCGTGTACGCATGCACCTGCAAAAGAACTAACAAGGCAAAAACAAAGCAAAAATATTTTTGGTTTTTTATGTTTTTTAATTTTTAGGATTTTTGAAAATTTTATATTTTTAAGGATATTTGAAAATTTTTATGAAAAAGTAACGTTCACGGTGAACGGATCCCAAAATCCAAGTTCTCACAAAAAACTGTTGATCTTAACGAGAAGAGCCGGCAACGGCGCCATTTGATACAAGGATTTGCATTGGGTTCAGATTAAGTTCTCGGTATCTCCTCGAATTGATCACAGCCTAAAGTGAAATGATTTGTTCTTGGTGACAAAAAGTGGGGGTTGTTTATCTATTCAACTTAAAAAGGTAAATGAGTAAAGTAAATTAATATTCAAACCAAAAATAGTGAATGAAATAAACCTTGAATTGAAATTTAACAGTTAAATGATTAAACAGTAAAAGACCCTTACTGAAAACTAGTGCTAGCCGGAATAATGACCATGCGGAATAAAACTTGCTATTCGGAAAAATGTACTTATGCGGAATACAATCACTATGCGGAATAATACACCCTATGCGGAAAAAGATCTCTATGCGGAATATTAAGGTCACTCGGAATAAACAGTCACTCGGAATAATTTGAAGCTACGCGGAATATTGAAATATTCCGAATAAGGAATGAATTAAGGAAGGCTACTCGGAATATATATTATTCCGAATAAGAGACAGGATAAGCCGTTTATTCGGAATATAGAAATATTCCGAATAAGGGAAAAAGAAAGAGACTATGCGGAATAATAAGAAAGTTCTGAATAAAGGAAAAATTAAGATGACTACTCGGAATAACTGGAATGAAGAACATTAGCAGTTATTTAAAACAGGGGACACGAATTTTAAGCCAAATCAAGCTAAATAATCAAAACGGTTTAACCAAATTAACCACAAATCATCTACTAACTACAAGGATCAAATCCCAATCATAAAAACACAAATTCAACAACTTTTTAAGATCAAACTTGAACTAAATAAAAACTTAAGAACTTTGAATAAAAGATGATGATGAACAAGAGGAATGAAAAGATTAAATGAACACTTGTGTTGATGATTAAGATTCAGTAAACAAAAGGAAAGGATTAAACTTACAAGATTAAAAGAAGAAATCAAAGAGATGAAAACCACTCCTTAAGGGAGATGGTTTCCTACGAACTAGGAGAAATGAAACTGAAACTAAAAACTAGATGCCAAATTTTGTGAGGGTGATCCTTTATATAGGCTGAGTGGTTGGTTGGTGAGTGGGCTTTCTCCCTTTCTTCTTGTCATCTCGTCTTTTCAGAAAAGTTGACGTTTTCGATTCTGATTCGGGATTTGTCGTCGATTAAATTCAACTCGTCTTTTAATTTCTTCGTTTAATAGACTTGAGTTTCTTCGACATATGCAAATCTTCCATCTTTGGTCCTTTTCTTCGATAAATCTTCAAATAGGCCCATTGACTTCAAATCTTTTGCATCTCTTGGACAATAGACTTCGTCTTTAGTCTTTTTCCTTGATAAAACCCGTGCAATCCCATGTTTTCTTCAATAATCATCCGGTTGACTCTGAAAACACAATAAACACAAAAACCACGCATAATTCCAAACAAATGATATTAAACACGCTTTTTGGTCTTGTTTTAGTAAGAAATAAGTGGTAAAAGGATGGGTGTTTTCACACCTATCAACGCTTCGCGTCTGTTAAGCACCCGCAGACAAATGGCCTTGTGGAACGAGAAAATAGAAGCTTGGGTAACGGCATCAAGGCACGATTGGAGGAGCGAAGTGCCAAATGGGTGGACGAACTACCACATTGTAGAATATTGATAATCAATGAATCTATGAAGGGGTTTGTTAATTTCTAGAGAGAGAAAGTTAGAGAGAGAAAGTGAGAGAAACTATGTGAATTTTATTAAGTGGAAATTAAGAAATGATAACAACCAACCCCTTTCCTTAGTGGAAAGGGGTATTTATAGTTCCAAGTCATAAGTGGACTTGGGCCGGTCCATGACAAGCCCATGGACCGGTTCTTACTTAAGTTAATAAGCAAATAATAACTAATTACTAACTACGAGCTATTACAACATAAATCATATTGTGGAGTGACCGATACTTCTAATATACGTTAAAACGTATTTCTAACAATCTCCCCCTAAGGGAGGTCACTCCACGTTACAAAGTTCTAAACCTAGCATACTATACTAAGTCTTCGTCCTTTAGCTCGTAGTCTTTTCTTCTTTTCTTTCTTTTGTTGTGAATATGTTGATTTGATCTTTTTGGCTTTGACTTGAGAGCATTGTTCTTTGGCCTTTCACGTGCGATCTTTGCCTTTCTTGTGAACTTTGCCTCCTCGTGACTTCATGTTCCACACACTTACGTCTTTTTGTTGGATTCTTGAAAGCTTCAGAGTTTGGTACAGCGGAAGACTTCATCTTGTACTTTCTTAAATTTTTGTTGCAAAAGACATAAGCATGTGGGAACGACTTTTACAGGTACACCGCAACACCACCGTCTTCACTGGTACACAGCAACGCCACCGTCTTCAACAGGTACTCAGCAACGCCACCGTCTTTAGCAGGTACACAGCAACGACACGAATAAAATGGCTTTGAACATTTTATTCTATTTCGGTAGCATTTTACCTCCGGTCGGTGAAGACCGTTGGACGATATTAGATATCGTACCCGTGACGGATAGTTTCAATTAAGTAACTTCCTGACAGGATTTCGCGGGTAAACCCGTTCTCTTTATTCGACCGTCCAAAGCTGACTGCGAACATAAAGAGTGAATCACTTGGATAAATTATCCTTGTGATTAAAAGCCGTCAATTCATGAAACCTGGAACAAGTGAATTTCAATTAAGATTTTCACCATCGTCGCTTTCCAGTTGTCACGAGCTCAATTCATAAAGAACCTTGCACGTTACCTACCAAGTGCTGTTTGATGTTGACACTAGAAGGATTTCCACTCGTCACTGTGGTCAATAAAGAGTCACTCTGAGTGTTCTGGCAAGATCATATGATAATGCGAAGAGGCCTGGAACGAGTTTAAGTTCAATTAAGAATTAAACCACTGTTACCTTCCAGTTTTTCACAAGATTGGTTCTAAAAGAACCGCACGTGTAACCTACCATGAGCTTGTTTAATGTTGGCTCAAGCAGGATTTCCATCTTCATAGTAATACTTGCGTATTACTCGGATGTTCTGGCAATATTACAGGAATACTGCAAAGGACTCATGAAAATCTCTTACTTTTCACAGTGTGTGAGAAAGCAAGGAATAAATGGAAAGTGTCCTAATGAGACTTTTGATGATCTCTTGGCTCTAGACTCGATTGTGCGTTTTGATTTAGTGAGCGATGGCTGGAGAGGAGTGCCACCTTTTCAATACCAGTCTATTCGGAGTGAATAAACCAGTAGATAACGTGTTGATCTCCGTGTGATTAAAACAAATACCTTTTGAGAGATATTTGAGTTAGCTGGGGAAGGGTTGTGCATTGCATCACTGGGTCCATGATGTCTTTCTTCAATACCGAGAATCATTAGCAAAAATGACCTCAATAGCATATGTATTGACCCGGTTTCTGCCTAAAGTTGTAAGGAGGGCTTCTTTCTTTACACCCTTTATCTTTACATTTCTTTTTCATTCTTCAACCCCTTCAATGCTTACCAATACGTCATTACTAGCACCTTGTTGTGATTGTTCCAGTGCTAGCTTAAGTACTTGGTCGGCATTCAGCTACGTTCACATTCTTTCTCCATCTTTCCTAGGACTTCTAATTCTAACTAGGGAATTGTCCTTGGGAAGATTCCATCGGCTCTGATGAATCATTGGACTAAACCTATTCCTACCACCCTTTTGTCACCACATCCGTCGTGAATTAAGCGTGTTTTGGGAAGGAATTGCCACCATGAAAACATCATTGAAAATCACCTAAGGTACTTGTGATATTAAAATCAAAAGTTTTGTACCTTAGGTGTTTTGATCATCAAAAACGCTCCCCCTTAACACGTGCTTAACACATATTAAGTTGGATTATCATTAAGTCTTTTTCATTTTAGCCAAGTAACACTTACGTCTCCTTAATCCCATTTTCTCCCCTTATCCAAAATGTTAACCATTAATATTTGGGATATTGAATGGATTAACCGGTCTTTGGGTAAAAATGAAATCAATGTTTGGCCATAGAACAAGTTATTGCTCCCCCTTAAGTTAATAAGGGATAGTTGTAGTGCTTTGGTATGACATATTTTGAAAGATTTAGAATCTCGTGAGAAATTCTTGAAAAATTATCATACCTTAACACTACACCAAGCCATTCAAGCACATTATTCACAAATTTACATATTCACAATTGAAAACCAATATAAAGTGACCTGAGATGTACGACCCATCAGATGGATCGTTGCAGTAGCTTGTGGTGCACTAAATACGGTCTTCCACCCACGAATCTTTCCAAGCTCCTCATCAATCTACGTTCACGGAGCTTTTGATCGATCTTTTTGATCACATACTTTGCCATCTGCCGGTAACCCGGATGCCAATCCTCCGTCATCTCTGGCAAAGTCCCACCCGAGTTCAGATGCTCCAACTTATCTCTGACTTGTATAAGAGTTCCATCACTATACTTGTGAAGCTCACCCACCCTCATAAACTTCATCAAACCTCGACTGTTCAAGTAGAAAATGCCGGAATTCGGGACAGAAATGCCGGTATAGGGACATCTTTCTACATGTTGAGGTAGCACTTGATTCACAGGACGGGTTAAGTTGAGCCTCCTCTGATAGCTTTCGACTCCCAACTGAAGATCCTCAACTCGTGACTTGATGACAACGCTTCGTGTGAACATACGAAGTGCTGTATTCAAAGCAATCAGGTCTTCACGAGGAATGTGAGTAAGTTGATCTCGGGTCATTAGAAGCAGCATATCTTCAATATCCTCAAGGCGAATGATGGAAAAATCTCCTTGCTGGATTTTGTATTCCCTGTCATCCTCCCTTTTCAAGCGAATCTCCGTCACATGATAGTAGCCGTTCTTGGCTTCAGTTTTCATTCCTAAGATGCTGGAGATACGGATGTCGGATCTAACATTGCTTCCAGACTTGACCATGCAGCAACCCCTGTACGCCCTTCGGACTCGTTCGTCCCAATGAGATGCACCTATGACAGCATACATATCATAATTACGATTCATTTTTGGGACCCAGAGTCGATTTACCTTTTCCTCGATGAAGGGTATTGTCCCCCAGTTGGCAGCTTTCAGCAAAGTCAGGGATGTTGCATACTTTGATGACCCCTTCATAAGATACTCAAGATCATTGGTGACGAAGAAGTCAAGAGTAATCTGATTATCTTGAGCAGGATCCATTGGAGGTGGAGCTCTTTCTGATTCATGAAGTCCTGGCCGTTGAACGGTTTTCAAAGCCTTTATGATCTCATCGGCATAGTACTCGAGCTCCATTCGGGGTAATCGGGTTTTGGCACGCAGTCTCTTATCTTTCATCGCTTTCTTGACCAAGGATGGAGTAACCGAAGTCTTATACTCATGAGCAAGAAATGCACATAAGTCAATCGGACTTCGGATACGCAGATACAGCACATCTTTGTCAGCATCTGTGATCGGATCATATTGAGCTGCTGCCGTGATCCAAGCTTGTGGTGGTGCAGACTCGTCTATTTCCAACGTGTCTTCCCAGGCACGAATGCTTGGTTCAGGAACCGTAGATTGTTGAACCTGTTGTTGAGGAGTGGAAGTGCGAACATCTACTGGTTCAGTTTCAGGCATTTCAGCAGTGTCTTGAACTGGAGAGTGTTGTGCAGCTTCGGGTTCCGTCACTGATTCTGCAATCACAGGAGGAACAACAGCAGAACTAATGGGGTTAGTGGTAATAGGTAAAGATACAGCGACAGAGATACCAGGAACCGATGACGCTGTAGTGGCATTCACATCGTGGCGCCACTTAGTTCGTCTTGATTCTGAGGATGTCGACTTGTCCTTCTGTCCTGCATCTTTTGTGGACTTGGTTCCAGTAGCAGTCTTCTTGGAGCTGGTAACCTTGTCTCCCTCTTTCGGCTGTTCACCCCCATCATCATCCTGATTGTCATCCCCGTTACTACCCATTGCACTCTCCTGATTCTCATCACCACCATCATCGCCATCATCATCCTCATCATCCTCATCATCGTCATCATCCTCATCATCATCATCACCACCCTCGTCATCGTCTTTATCCTTTTCTCCTTCTTCTTCTTCTTCTTCCTCTTCTTCACCCGTACCCTCTTCTTCACTCTCTTCCCTTTCTTCCTCAGGTAAGATGTGATATGGTACCACACTTCCAAACATTTTGAATAATCTATCATCCTCCATGATAGCATCATTCAGAGATTTATATAGAGCCCGTTGAATCCTCGATTTATCATGCGACCCAAGTTCCACCATTCGAGCCTTAAGGATCTTCTTCAATTCAAAATCCGTCAGGTCATAAGCAATCTTATAGGCGGCTTCTGAAGGGTTGGATGATTTGACCATCAAGTTGTCAGCAGCAAGTGTCTTCAACTCGTCACGAAGCTTAGGCATTAAGGATTCAACGGATTCTTGCACTCTTTCTTTCACAGATGCTTCAAGTGCTTCTTTTTGTTCCTTATATTTATCCCTCATTGCTTGAAGTCTGGTAATGCGTGCAGCATGTTTATTAGCCTCAGCCTGCTTAACCTGAGCAATTTCCTCTGCATGAGCTTTACGTGTAGCTTCCAAGTCTGCAGCGAATTTGGCAATCAACTCTTCTTGAGCTTTCCTTGATGCTTCTTCACTTTGAGCTCTTCTATTTAACTCTTGGCGAAGTTCATTCATTTCTCTCTTGTGAGCATCCGTATGTTTATCCAACATCTCGCCCAACACTATTGCTGCCATTGCAGATGTTGCAGAACTGCTCTGGGTTGACTGAATAGGCTCGGTTGTTACTGCTGTACTAAGGATGGGGATTGTGGGTGGTGGAAGAAATGGTGTGGAAGCCGGTCGGGTTGGTCGGGTTGTTAAGGGTTGGATTGGTGGTGGTAGAGTTGCCAAAGGTTGAGTTGTCACCATGATCGTAGGAGCAACAGGTTCCTTTTCGACACTTGTTGAAATAGGGATTGATGTCTCCTTCGAGGTGGAATAGTTTTCAGGTGACCCAAATTCATCAACATCATGCGGTTCCTCGTACTCATCCTCGATATCTACCCTCGCACCTGAACCACTACCGCCTGTATCTTTCCTACTCCTTTTAATAGCAATCTTCATCATTTTTTGCTCGGTTTTATCAAGAGTAGGATCAACAATATCTGCTTCGTCACGTAGACGCATCAAATCCTTACCCTTTCCCTTCTTACCCTCTGTCTTCTTCTTCTTGGGTTCGGGTTCAGGTAACGCAGCTGGTTGTTTGCGTTTACCTTTACTCTTAACCGTTGTGGAAGAGTCTTCTCCAGTTTGAAGGTTTGCTTTCAGCCTCTGGATTTCTAACTGTAGTAGCTTGTAATCTGCAGAACCTTTGATTTTTTCAGATAAAAGGTAATCAGGAACAGGACCAGGAATCACACCAGTAGACGGTCCTTCATGCCTCAGATCTACAGTATCATCAGCTTCTTCAGTGTGATAGCGACCTCCTACACGCCTATCAATAGAAGCATCAAGCTTCATAAAGTAATTTATGATGAGCTTAATAAACCGAGGATAAGGAAAGAAGTTTGTCTTCAGCTTCTTGTTGTGGAAGAGTTGAAAGGTGAATTCTTCCCATATCAACAAAGCATAATCTGAATTCGCAGCTTTGTACATGCCATAGAAGAGGTTCATTATTGGACTTCGCAAAGAATCATGTCCACTCGTTTTTGGTGTAAGGCATTTACTGAGAATACCCATCAAAGCTCTCCAAGGTTGTCCCACCTTAGCAGTTGTAAACTCAGATGCAACTCGTATTTCCGGACATCCAAGTGCATCAAATAACTCCGCGAGTTCATCTTTAGTACGATCCCTTGAGAAAGACATGCCCTTGGGTGTATCCCGTATACCAAGCATCTTACGGAAGTCTGAAACGGTGAGTGTCTGCTGCTTGTTGTCGATGGTGAAGGTGATCTTGTTCGAAGTGAAATCCTTGGTTGCCCAAAATTCAAACATATACTCATAAGGCACCGAGGCTGTACTCCTAAGGGCGTTCTTGAAATGGGAGTTATCAAGAATGGCTATGGCGACCTTAAAACCATGGTGAGTGGATTTAGAAACTTGCTTTAGCTTATAGTTGTTGGGTATAAACTTAAGGGTTCGAGCTTTAGCAATATCGGCTTCCCTAGATTCTTGGATAGCTTGTACTGTTGGATTAGTCATTTTATCTGCTTAAGATAAGACATGAAAGGTTGATGCACAAAAACAGATAGATATATATCATTCTACTTCTAAGCATAACACATTTCATAAGATAAAACAACAAGTACATAGATAGCATGCAAACAATAACAATCAAACAATTCATCCGGAACTTTTCCTCATTCGGAACATTTTCATTCGGAACATTCTTCATTCGGAACTTTTCCTTATTCGGAACTTCTCCTCATTCGGAACTTCTTCATCCGGAAGTTCTTCATTCGGAACTTCCTTCATCCGGAAGTTCTTCATTCGGAACTTCCTTCATTCGGAAGTTATTCATTCGGAACTTCCTTCATTCGGAACATTTTCATTCGGAACATTCTTCATTCGGAACTTTTCCTTATTCGGAACTTCTCCTCATTCGGAACTTCTTCATCCGGAAGTTCTTCATTCGGAACTTCCTTCATCCGGAAGTTCTTCATTCGGAACTTCCTTCATTCGGAAGTTATTCATTCGGAACTTCCTTCATCCGGAACATTCCTTCATTCGGAACTTCCTTCATTCGGAAGTTCTTCATTCGGAACTTCCTTCATTCGGAAGTTCTTCATTCGGAACTTCCTTCATTCGGAAGTTCTTCATTCGGAACTTCCTCATTCGGAAGTTCTTCATTCGGAACTTCCTCATTCGGAAGTCCTTCATTCGGAACTTCCTCATTCGGAAGTTTTTCAGAAGAAATCCTTCATTCGAAAGTTCAAAACCATGTTCATCCGGAACTTTTACAAACGAGGCTTATGATGATTAATCTAGCGCGTTTGTGAGTTTCTAAGGCAAACTAAGGCATATAAACATCATTTAACCTATTCCGAGCAAATCCCACCATAAATCCCTAATCAATTTAGCCTAATTTAATCAAAAACCCTAAGTGGATTGAACTGAGTAATTGAGCATGTTTAATCAGAATTATATGATAAGAAATGTGGATTAGAAGATAACAAATTGATGTATATACCTTAATTAGTCGAATAAACAGGAAGGAATGATCAGACGAAATTTTTGTAAGGGTTTGTGTGTGTTTATGTAACAATGGCGGCAAAGGAATAGGAAAACAGTGATTTAGAAAATAAGGGGGGCGGGGGGTATGATATTTGACTTAGGTCAAAAGAAATTTGACAAGTTTCCATAAATCACACTTTTAGTCCCTACATTTTCTCTTTCTTTTCCTTTTTGTTTCTAAATTTTTCCATTTCACCTAACTCTTGTTAAACGTACACACAATTTAGCAAACGCATCTATTAGCATCTATCCAATATCTAAAAGCCATGCCTATCACTTAGAACGAACACTAGTCGTTTTCTAAAGCAAAATCACTCAATTACCATGTAGCCCTTAATTTTCACAATCACTTTTGAAGATCAATTTTAATGACAAAGATGATTTTACTATTTTCTCCCCCTTAAACAATGACCCGTTTTCTATTTAAAGAGCTGTAGACATTGTTTAAAGAGTCAAATAGTGATGAAAGCATTTGCAATTTATCTCTTGAAAAATTTTGATTCGTGGTTTTAATAAGATTTCTCTTATTTTAACAAATTAATGCACTGAGACGTACACCAATTCGTGTCAGACCAAGTTATAAAGTAAACTTGATCCCTTTGCATGATTTGGCTTGTAAATCACGCCCGAGAAAATTAATTCCCGTTCTGAGCCAACGTTTTCCAAGGAAATACGTGACTTTAATGTGAAAACCGGGTTGCAGTCTGAAATAACTACAAGCCATAATGGGCATGTTTTAAAAATGTACAACTTTTATACGGACTCTATTTATGGCACCGTGTCAATATTAATCGACATTTCTAAGGCCGTAAATATTACCGTACTAAAAGACATGCCCGTTTTAAAACGAAAAATATTTTTGGTTTTTCTTGGTTTTATATTTTTTATGGTTTTTCTAGGTTTTATATTTTTTATGGTTTTTCTAGGTTTTATATTTTTTATGGTTTTTCTAGGTTTTATATTTTTGTATTTTCTTTTTGTGGTTTATATATTTACGATAATATACATGATCACAACCAAAGGATACTCTGAATAGTTTACCACGACTATTCAGCTGATTCTTCTGCCAACTCTTTGAGAGTCGCTGGAGTGAATGATTTCATACCAAGCTTGTCGATCAAAAACTCGATTCGTCCTCGATCTAAGGCTTTGGTGAACATATCCGCCAGCTGGTACTCAGTAGTGACAAAATACAGCTCGATCACTCCGTTCTCCACCTGCTCCTTGATGAAATGGTAGCGAATGTCTATGTGCTTGGCCCGGGAATGTTGAACATAGTTGCAGCAAAGGGCAATGGCGCTCTTGTTGTCACAATACATCGGGATTTTGTTAAATCCAAGACCGTAGTCAGTTAATTGTGATCTCATCCAAAGGACTTGAGCACAACAACCGGACATGGCGATGTATTCAGCCTCTATCTCCTAGGAGTTGCACAGATCCAGAAGTGCTACGCCTCGTATCTTGACATCCAGCATGATCGGCATCTGCGTATGATATTAAAGCAATCGAGGAATCTTTCGGATACCATAGACCACGATGAAGTGTTCCTTTTAGATACCGAAAGATCCTTTTCACAACATGTAAGTGCTTTTCGGTAGGCCGAGCCTGATACCGGGCACACATGCATACAGCAAATTGCAAATCAGGCCTGCTAGCAGTCAGATAGAGAAGGGTGCCAATCATTCCACGGTAAAGTTTCGGATCGACAATAATCCCATCCCTATCTTCATCTAACTTGGATTTCTCCACCATTGGAGTGTCTACGGGGTCACAATTCTCAAAGTTATATTTCTTAAGTGATTCTAGAGCATATTTGGATTGATTTATAAAGATGCCTCTGGGATTCTGAGAAATCTGTAATCCTAAGAAAAATGATATTTTTCCCATCATCGACATCTGAAAGCGTGTGGACATTATCTTCTCAAATTGTTTAGACAATTCTATGTTAGTGGCAGCAAAAATTATATCATCAACATAAATTTGTACCAGAAGCATGTCGTTGCCGTCCTTGAGAGTGAATAGAGTGGGGTCCACTTTGCCTTTGGAGAAGCCTTCCGACATGAGATATGTTGACAGGAGATCATACCACGCGCGTGGAGCTTGTTTCAACCCATAGAGAGCCTTCTTAAGCTTGTACACATGGTTAGGAGACTCCGTACTCACGAACCCATCCGGTTGACTAACATAAACTTCTTCCCTTAGTTCACCGTTCAAAAATGCCGTCTTCACATCCATTTGATAGACGATCATGTTCATATGAGCAGCAAACGCAAGGAATAGTCTAATCGCCTCCAATCTAGCCACAGGAGCAAAAGATTCCTCAAAGTCTATACCCAAGGCTTGTTTATATCCTCTAGCGACCAATCTTGCTTTATTCTTTAATACCGAACCCATCTCATCAAGTTTAACCTTATAAACCCATAACAAAGTAAGGATGTTAACCTTGTCAGGGCGAGGAACCAATTCCCATACTTCTAGTCGTTTGAATTCATTGAGTTCCTCCTGCATAGCTTCGATCCAAGATGATTGGGTCATAGCTTGCTGCCAATTTTTGGGTTCAACTTCAGAGAGAAATGCATCAAAGTAACAATATAGTGCACTCTCTTGTAATTGATGGCGAGTAGAGACTGGTCGATCTAGATCTCCAATAACATTCCTAATTGGGTGATCTTTTGTCCATTTAGTGCTATGTTTTTCAATCCTAGGTGGTCTGGAGTGAACAATAGATGGAGCTTCTTCTGAGGTAGAGGCGGCTGAAGGGTTTTCAGGGATCGCTACACCAAAGAAAGGAAGCTCTTGCAAGTGAGCATATTCCAAGTCGTGATCAGTGGAATCCTCTTCTACATCATTAGGCACAAGTAGGGGTGATGATTCAGGTGTAGTTTGAGAATCACTTGGTGAAGGTGCATCAGGTTCAACTTGAATTGTAGATGCATTAGATAAAGGTTCATTAACTTGAGCAACCACTTCAGGTATTGGAGCAATTACTACAGGTACTGGAACTTCATCAGTCGGGGGATCGAAGAATTCATCAAACAACGGTTGAAACAGTTTATCCCACTCGGGCCTTGATGGTGGTAAAAATGATGTAGAAGTAGGATTGTTGGGAACTAATCCGGAACTTATAGCTCCGGGTCCCATCTCATGAAGCGCGGGTTCAGAGCTGTGTTGCTCAGAAGCCATCGCTGTCAGCTCGTCGAAATCTGCGTCCATAGTTTCTACAATCTTGCCAAGACGACGGTTATAGATTCGGTATGCTCTTTTGGACGGTGAATAACCAATGAAAATACCTATGTCGGCTTTTGGTTGAAGCTTACCCAAGTTCTCACTATTGATGTTTGGATAACACAGAGCACCAAACACATGGAAAAATGAAACATCGGGTTTGCGGTCATGTAGAAGCTCATAAGGTGTTTTTCCATGGCGTTTCCGAATGATAGAACGGTTTTGGGTAAAACATGCAGTAGAAATAGCCTCTGCCCACAAGAACAATGGAGCGTTCGCATAAATAAGCATGGTCCTAGCAGCTTCCATAAGTGTACGATTCCGTCTTTCAACGACACCGTTTTGTTGTAGAGTGCGTGCAGCGGATGTTTCATGTGATATACCAACTCCTTCATAATAATCACGAAGAGTCTGGTTGACGAACTCAGTACCATTGTCTGTACGAATACGGCGGACAGTGGTATTCAAACGTACCTGAATGAACTTCAGAAAAGTGATGATAGCCTTCGGAGCTTCATCCTTTGTACGTAGAAATCTAACCCATGTAAACCTTGAGAAATCATCCACAATGACGAGAATGAATTTCTTACCGCTCACACTTTCAGTTCTCATCGGTCCACAAAGATCCATATGCAAAAGATGAAGTTTTTCTTGATTAGTGTCTTCAGCTTTGGGTTTGTAAGATTTCTTGGTGCTTTTCCCCCTTGAACACGCGGAACATAAATGATCCTTGTGAAATTTAAGCTTGGGAAGACCACGAACTAACTCGTTTTTAGCCAGATGATTAATAGCATCAAAATTAAGATGAGATAATCTGCGATGCCATAACCATGACTTGGTCTTAGAAGCTTTAGAGAGAAGACATACTGGAGAAGCGGCCATCATGTCTTGTAAGGACATAGTGTAAAGATTTGCACCACGAGATCCCTTCAACAAATCTTTTCCTTCCAAATTGCGGATGAAACAAGTGTGTTGTCGAAAAGCAACCTCAAGGTTGGAATCACAAAACTGTCCTACTGAGAATAAGTTATGACCAAGACCTTCAACATAGTATACCCTAGAAATCGTCACGTTTCCAATCTGATATTCACCATACCCCATAATCTTTGCTATATGATCATTCCCAAATTTAACCGTACCAAGAAACTTGCTGACGAAATTTCGGAGCATCGAGCGATTTCCGGTCATATGTTTTGAACAACCGGAGTCCAAATACCACAGGATGATTTGGACCACCTGAAAATATCACCACACAAAGACAATGTAGAGGTATCGGAATCTGAGTGTTCCTTGTTATTAGCAGGTACAGATTTAATAATCTTAGATTTGCTAACTCTAGGTTTCTTAGATTTCCTAGCCTTTTTCTTCTTAATTAGTGGTGTAGATTCTAATTGGCTCAAATCCTGAGGTATTTCTACACTGATAGGCACTAAAGTGGGGGCTGACCTAATTAAAGGGCGCTGTTTCCTTACTTGAGTGCGAGTGTTCCTAACTAAAGGACGCTCAGACCTAACCTCAATGGATGCATTCCTAGTTAAAGGGCACATTTTACCATCGAGAGTAAAGGTCCTACCAGTGGGACGCCATTGCCAGCCAACTTGGGCACGAGTTCTACCCGTTGGCTTCCATTCAAGTCCATTCTTAATAGCATTCATTTCATTAACGTGATCAATCAGACACAAATCATGACGCTGTGAAAACATACATTCATTACAATTCCAACAATTTAAATCAGAATTCACGAATGGTTTAGGCTGCTGCACAAGCGCAGAGCCTTTAGTCTTAACATGATTCGTTTTATTTAAAACTGAACTAGCATTCCTATTGTGGACTTCTACTTTCTTCTTTGTGGCACTACTAGTGGCGGGCTTGATCTTAGCTTTCTTGAGTGGCGATCCTTTAGCCTTAGTAGTCTCTTTTAATCCTGTAGAAGGCAAATTGGGAACATTAGCAGCAGATTTTAAAGGTGTCTTACTCGATTGTGCCAATGACGGTTTCGCTCCTGGAGTCTTATTAAATGGAGTGACAGCAATGGGCCTATTATTAAGTAGTGCAGAACCTGGTGTACCTATGTATTGTAAATAAGCCAAGCAATATTGAACTCGCTTAACATATTCATGAGCCGAATAATAGTCGCTACTTGAGGGATCTAAGGCATAAAGATCGTCTAAAATATCCCTAAGAAGATCGACATGCTTAATGGCATTCTTCATATAATCATCATAGGTAAGCTGGTTTCTCTTATGAAGCGGATTCTTATAAAGCACTACTTTCTTGGTTGTTGGAGCACTAGTGGACGGTGCAGAGTCGGTAGCTAAGTTATCAACAACTTCTTGTCGGGTGAGAAGAAGTGTCTCCTTTAACTCAGCCAAAACCATATTTTTGTCTATGAGCAGGATGTTCAAGTCAGAGATTTCTTCGCACTTTTGGTTCAGTTGTTCAACATAATATTGTTGCTGTGTCGCATTAAAAGCGAATCGATCTTCTAGTGAACCATAAAGAGCGGATAGTCCCTGCCTTGTCCGATCCATCTCCCCTAGAACAGTTGATAGTCTAATTTCTAAGACCTGGTTTTTAGACTCTGCGGCCTCTAGTTCCATTCTTAATGTTTCCTTTGATGATATCTCTCTCTTCAATCTCATGATTTCTTCCTCTAATGTCTTAACAATTGCAATCATCTTGTCACTATTCTCAACACCGTTTTCACAAACATTTGATATCAAAAGATTTTCATTTTGAGCTTGTTGTTTTAATTCTAAAGATATACAATGTTGTTCTAGTTGATTAAAGCGTTGTGAAAGTAAATTATAAGAATCTTGTAGCTTTAAAAACTCAGCGTTAGATTCGTGACAAGAATGATTATCTACCTCATTTACATTTTCAGCAACATTTACAGAAGGATCACAAACATCATCACAAATATCATTACAAATATTCACAGCATCACAATTCATCATAGCGGATGTAAGCTCATTCGAATATTTAACATTTACAATAGTAAGCACATCACACGAGATTACTTCGGACAAGAATCGGTCATATTCGGTTGAAATCTTTTCCTTTTCAATTAGTTGCAGTTCGTAAGCGGTGTCCATTTCATAAAACACTTTTTGAACTTCACCAATTTCAAACTGAAGATTTTCCTTAAGAGATGTAAAACTTCTTTTTAGACTTTCGACAAACGGATTGATCTCAGTTTTAAACACCTCGTTCATGTGTTCGAAAGCCCATTCTCCGGCATTTAAGCCATTTGAAGTCGTACATTCCAAGATGACCTTGTCAAAGTTAGTAAAGTATCGGTTAATCTCTTGCAAGTTTAACCATACAGTGCTAACCGGTGGAAGATTCTTTGGAATTTCCTTAGGACCTTCCATGTTGACAAGTGTAGGAAATGTACTAGGGCTTTCTTCCTCTATCATGTAGGTTGGTGCTGTAATGAGATCTTTGTCCATATGGAAGCGAACTCTAAAATCAGTTTTAGCAAGCTCCTTATTCATTTTAAAATAATCACAATCAGGATATTTTGCTGAATTGTATGACCGATCCTCATCAACTAGAGCCTTACTTGTTCGATCATTGGGAAAAACAATCGGGTCTAAAGCCAATCCTAATTGAGTTGCATTATAAAGTCTAGGACTATGTCTTAAAGCTTGTTTTGCATATCGTGGATTAGGGGGAAGGCCTTTTAGACGTGATAAGTTAAACTCTTTAAATGAAGCATCAAATAAGTGAACTAGTTGTGAAGCAGCGTATTGTCTTAACAGCAAGTAGTCTAGACTTCTAATCTTATTAGTAGCATTAATCTCCATTTCAGTCTTCTTAGATTCGAGTAATTCAAAATCAGTTTGAAGTTTTTGAAAATTAGTGACCACTAACTCCTTTTCTCTAAGTTCACTAGACAAATTTGCTCTTAAGTTTTCGATTTCCTACAAGTGACCCATTTGTTTGTTTCTAAAGTGATCATATTCGAGATTAGTGAGAACACTAGACGAAGGCACTAATTCCAAAGTTTGTACTTTCTCATTGCTTAAGGCAAGCTCATCAGACAAATTCTTATTCTTAGCTAAGGTTTCTAAGAGTGCAGCATTCATTTGGCTAAGTAGTGTAGCAGGAACCATGACCAAATCTTGTTGAGCAGGAGTAGGCGTATGCGAACTGGGTCCCGGTTGTGATTCACTCAAAATCTGGGAACTCACATTGATATTGCTATCATTGTTTGTCTCCTCATTTGAAAGACTCACCACCGAAGATTCATTCGAATCAGCACTCTCTTGCCCAACTTGATGTGGTTGAATACTAGCATCAGTGGCATTATCAGTATTATTAATAAGTACCTCAGATTTCTTATCTGGCCCTAAGCTGGAGAAAGTTGCCATGAAAGCAGCCTTTGCAGTTTGAAAGTCATCACAATCGGAATCATACGCATCAAGATCATCGGCTTGGTAAGCTGCATTTTGCGTAGTGACAACGTCTTGTTCAGCAATCCCTGGGTCAGCAAGAAATGCAAGCTCCTCTTCATCAAGTTCTCTTCCTTGCGCCTGAGCATTTACCAGATAGATCTTTTCTGCAAACCACTGTCCATCCCTTCTCCTCTTGGGTTTCTTACAATCCCTGGACATATGACCCTCTTCCTTGCAGTTGTAGCATGTGATCATTCTCAACTTGCCTGTATTAGCCCGTGGAGGATTATTGACCATTGGAGCAGGAGCAGGATTGGCGGTGCGAACATTGGTTGATGTGGAAGTTCTCCCCTGATACGGCTGAATTGGCTGAACCATTACTCTGCCATTCTCAATTGTAGCTTGTTGGCGAGAATTGGATGAATTCCTCAACTGATTGTTGGTAGGAGCTGATCCTCTGAATCCTCGTTTGCTTAAAGTTCTTGTGAGGTAAGCAGACATAGTAGTTAGCACTTCAACTGGGTCAGCTCCTTGTTGGAATACAGGAACTGGGACTTCCTCATCATCACAATATAGTGCTTGATCTGGATGAGCTGCATAATCAATATAAGGAAGACTCATTTGATCAGGGTAGCTTGTTGGATATGCTGCATTCTCTTGATAAGAAGAATATGATGGCTGAGCATAATGTGCAACATTTGCTGGATGAGGTTGTGAAGCATACTGTGGTGAGGGTGCATTGAACCGATATTGTTGCTGATGTGAGGTGGGTGGTTGTGGTAGAATCGAGTATTGGGGAAAGGCTGGTGTCATGTAAGGTGATTGATGATAAGCTTGATGTCCCAAGATATAGGGTGTGTTGTTGTGAGACAAGCTTGGTTGATTCGCCATCAATGCTAAAGAATCTGGGTGCATACCACGAGGAGAACGGTGCATAATCACATGCTTCTCATGCTGCTGAAGGAAGGCATAGATTTGATCTAAATTGCACTTATGCAAATCCCGGGTTAACTTCACATCAGTAATATACTCACCCCATTCAGCTTGAGGTAGAGTATTCAAGAATTTAGTGTTAACCTGGAATGGTGCAATCACAAGATTGTATACATTCAGATCATTCATAAGTGTGGTGAATCTGAAGTAATAATCGTGAAGCGTTTCCCCTGGGTTGTAGGTGAATCTATCAAACAAATCATACAGCTGACACTCCCTTTCTTGTTTGGTGAGAGACGTGCCTTGTAGCAACACCTTTAACCGTTCCCATAGATCCTTTGCCACCGTATACTGACTCACCATCCTATAGATGTCATGGGGAAGAGCTTGGAGAATTTTTTGAAGAGCTTTTTCATCTGCATCTGCAACAAGTTGTTGAGCTGGAGTGAGTTCTTCAAATTCTCGTGGTCTAGTCACGTTGTCAACCGTAATGGTACCATAGTCGAGTGGACCATTCAAAATCGATTTGACCATAAGTCTTCCGTATGTCGGTTTCCCCTTTAGATATTGCATCATTCGACCTTGCCATGCCTCAAACACCTCTTTAATAAGCATCGGTGGACGGCTATCAGTTCCCGTTATGATCGATATATCCGTAAGAGATGTCATCTGAGGCATTACTGAATTTGGATTCATTTTGTTTTTCTTCAAAGAAACAGAGATTATCGGTTGATCGAGCAGTGAAGTAAAGCTTGTGAATTGTGTTGTGTTTTTGTTGTATGAAACCAAGATTAAATCCTCTAAAAAATCGTCGAAAAAACAAGCAAAATCACCCTTGATTCGGAACTTTTTGTTGATTCGGAAGTTTGATTCGGAAGATTACCTTGATTCGGAACTTTGTGTTGATTCGGAAGATTACCTTGATTCGGAACTTTTGGTTGATTCGGAAGATTACCTTGATTCGGAACTTTTTGGATTGATTCGGAACTTCTTGGTTCGGAAGTTATTGATCCGGAACTTTGGATTGATCCGGAACTTCTTGACTCGGAAGTCCTTGGTTCGGAACTTTAGCTTGATCCGGAACTTCTTGACTCGGAAGTTCTTGGTTCGGAACTTTAGCTTGATCCGGAACTTCTTGACTCGGAAGTTCTTGGTTCGGAAGTTTCTTGATCCGGAACTTCTTGGTTCGGAACTTCTTGATCCGGAACTCCTTGATCCGGAACTTCTTGATCCGGAACTTTTGCTGAATGAACAGAAACTTCCTTGATGAACAGTCGAACCGTAAAAAAATGAGATTAAGCCCCGATTTTGACCAAATAACCCAAAAAGTTTTGTGCTTTCGACTAAAATAAGTAACAACTAATACTTATCCACTAATCCCAATCACAAAAACATCAAAAACACCAAGAATCAAGATTATTTTTCTTAAAGAACACTAATACAATCAAAAACTAAAAAACCACACAAATCACCACCTTAAATCACCCCATAGCTCTTGATACCAAATGTAGAATATTGATAATCAATGAATCTATGAAGGGGTTTGTTAATTTCTAGAGAGAGAAAGTTAGAGAGAGAAAGTGAGAGAAACTATGTGAATTTTATTAAGTGGAAATTAAGAAATGATAACAACCAACCCCTTTCCTTAGTGGAAAGGGGTATTTATAGTTCCAAGTCATAAGTGGACTTGGGCCGGTCCATTCGCATTGGCCTACGGCACTGAAGCTGTTATACCAGCAGAAATAGGAATGCCTACCATCCGCACGGCGGAGGTTAATGTCGTCACGAACGACGAGCAACTCCGGATCAATATGGATTTGTTGGAGGAAAAAAGGGAGATATCGGCTATCAATGAGGCCAAGTCCAAGGCTAAAATGAAGGCTTATTATGACGCCAAGGTAAAAGGTGTTTCTTTTCGACCGGGAGACTATGTCTATCGCGCTAACGAAGCCAGTCGAGCGGAGAATATAGGAAAGCTGGGCCCTAAGTGGGAAGGACCATACGAGGTCACGGAGGCTTTAGGACGGGGCGCGTACAAGTTACGTGACATGGATGGCCGCGATCTGGAACGCACATGGAATATCTCCAATCTCAAAAGGTGCTATCTTTAAAAGCTACGGCTTCCGCATGGACACTTCGCTATATTTGGCTTTAATGAAGATCCATGTGTTCTCTTTGTTTTGTTTCTTATCATTTTATAGGACCTTTTTTGTTTTTTTAGGGTTTTCCATTCTTGTCAAAGCAAAAAATGTAAACGTTCTAATAAAATGCCGTGGAGCCTAGCTAGCTCCACGGCTAGTTTTCTGTGCACATTGTTTGGTTGTTCTTTAGATTCTATTATAGTCATATGAATTTTAGTTATTATTATAATATGCCATGTCTCATTCATATGCATTCATTCAATCACCGTACATGTACTATACGCCTCTAGGTGGGGTAAGAGGATTAAGTTAACATACTAATTCAACTTGTCTGGGATGCAACCCCAGCGACGCGGATCATGTATCCTTACTAGACACCTTATTCACAAGACGTTGTGATAAGTTTCCGTATGCCGTACTCACGCAGTACTTTGCATAGTAAAGACGCACGTCGCATGTCTAGTAAATTATAGACTTGAGTGTATTTCTTTTTTTAGTAAGACGTGACATGTCATGCAGTATCGGTATACGATATCCAACAAAATCAGAATACACAAGTTTCTAAATCATAACAAAATGGCCGTGGTTATCACGAACTTGCATACAAAAGACAGTTATTTCACACATCAGTCTTAGCCGTGTACATACACGGACGAATAAAAGCTACAAATGTTTACACGATAAATTACAAGGGAGGGAGGAACTCCTCTATACCCTTCTTCCCTTCTTCGATCATGGCACGGAGGGCCTCCCCGCGAGCATTCTTCCCATCCTGCGCCTTGATCGCAGCCGCATCCAATGCCTCAGCAAGTAGTTTTTTACCTTTCATTACCTTTGACACGGAGTCATAAGTAGGCAAGGTCAGTTGGATGGGATCCGCAGTAAGCTTGGACATTACCACCTCGTTCGGAGCATCCTTCGGCGCTTCCAGCTCGTCCAAAAGAGGGTGTTGGATTTCAGCAAGTGCATCCATTGACGCGGTCATCTTGTCTGCAGCTGAAGGGTTCTGGTAGGCGTGCTGGGTAATATCTTCGTTCTTACCTATCAATTCTGCAGCCTGGACTAAGCCTTCATGCCTACCACGGTCAATTCCATCCGAAACGACCCCGACGAATGCTTGCAGCAGGTACGGAGCTTCCATAACCTTGCTTACGGCAAGACTCATTCCTTGTCCAATCATCCACCTGCGCCCAGCTATGGCCGATAGCAAAGAAGGACACATCCTTTCAACACAATCCGTGGCCACCTTGCTTAGCTCCTCCTCAGCTGTTGCAGCTTGCTCATCCAAATTGGTCTGCACTTGTGTTAGCTCATCCTTCAGCGCGTCGCGCTCCTGTGCGATGTTGAAAGCTTGTACGATTACAGCTTTGGTAGAGGCTTCGGCCGCGGATACGTGCATATGGAACTTAGAGTTATCACAAAGATAATATGTTTTTTTTTCTTGTGTCAAAAAAATAAAATAAATAAAAATATATATTCTTGATGAAAGCATACCTTCTCGTTAGATACGGCTACGAGGGCCTCGAGCTCAGCGATGCGTTTTTCTCGGTTGTGGGCGTGATGGGCTTGCTCCATCATTGTAGCCTCGACCGTAACCAACGCCGTTTGCAAGGAAGCAATGGTCTTCTCATTCTTCACAACTAGTGCTTCACGACGAGCTATCCTTTTGTCTGCACGCTTCACATTCGCCAGGGCCTTGATCAGACAGCGTCTTAAGGCGGCACCCACCGTCACTTGATGTGCGGAAGACACATCAAATTGCTCCAGCAAGGACTCATGGTCTAGCTCGTCCAAGTCTTGAGCAAGGGCCGGAGGGGTAATATGCTCGATAAATTCCAAACACTCAGACTCCGCCTCCAACCTTGTTAAACTAGAGAGATTCCATGCTAGGCGCAGGCTGTTCTCTGGTCCTTCAGGAAGTGGCTCCTCATCATGTGTCGCAGCAGGGGATGGGGGTCTGATTGATGTCGTGGGGGAAGGGTTCCTTTCAACCTCTTCCTCTTGAGCTACATTCGACGGATCTGCCCTGTCATTGACATATTCAATTTCTGTTTAGGAATTCTATCTTTAAAAAACAACAAGACAAGGAAAGACTGAAATACGAGAGGGTGCTTACGTGGTACCAGTTGCAGGTTCCGGGGCGGTAGGAGCTACGGAACTCACGGGGGTAGCTCGCCAGACTTGTTCATCCATGTGCGGTGTGGGGTTGGCCTGGGCCGTCGCAGTACCACTTCCCTCTTGGTACTGCGGATGGTCTTTCCTTAGTTTCTTTGGGGGAGCATTCGAGGCCCCCGCCTCATCCCCTAGTGTCTTTGCCACCCTCCTGGTGGTCTTTCTCTTTCTGGATGTAGGCTTGGGGGACCTAGTGGCTTGATTGATGTCTTCATCCTCAAGGTTAAGGAAATCACCTTCATCTTCCTGGTGCGTCACAGCGCCCTCGAACAGCAACTCTCCACCATCTTCATTATGGAAATCCAGAGGGGATTTCTCGATAATAGGCTCCTCTTCATCCGACCTTTGCTCGGAGGTCTCTTCAAGTAGAATGGTACGGTCTGTGGTCGCGTCGAGAAGGGGGATTTCATTCTCCTTCAACGGGCGGAATCCTTCATGCACTTTCATTGGGTCGCACTGACGCAATAATCCGTGTAGGTTCATCTCTGCGGACATTTGCAATTACACGGGTCAGTAAGAACCTAAAATGTAAATGACATTTATCACATCTACAAAGTATAAGTAAACCTACCCTGTCCACGCTCCGTCAGAAAGCACGGATATAAGTTCTCCCTCCCATAATAACGACGGCTTAATCTCTAAGCACAGAAAATGTTCCGGCAACCCCTTATGGAATTCTGTGCGGTGGGTATCTAGTATTTTCAGGTCTCTGCTGCTATAGTCTTTGGATTTGGGCGGAGAATCTTTGGGTATCCTGGTTTTAAGGACGAAGGGAGTGGGGAATAATTTTTCATCAACAAAAAAGTAATGGTCGTACCAGTTCTTAAGGGAGTCTAAAGGCTTCCTATACGTCATGGGGGCGTTCCCGGATCGTTTTTTAAACGATAGCCACCCATTCACTAGTTGGGGGGGAGTAAAAAGCCCTAAATAGGTTCACGGTCGGAGTTATGTCGCATGTATGGCATGTAATTTCAAATTGATTGATTTTACACGCCCCTATGCAGTGAAGCTGGGTTATGTGGAAATCATAGTATAGAAGCAGATCTACCAGGAATTTAGACAGGGGGATACGATAGTTGGCCGACTCAAATAGGCGCGTGTACACGCCTATCTTTCCCTTTGGCGCATCCGTAATTGCCTCACCTTCACCTGGATAGGTTGGGTGTACGCTTTCGGGAATATAATACTTAGACAAAAAGTCTATGTATTTTTCCGCAGACATCACGTTCAGGACATCCGTGATAAGAGGGTTGTCCTTTACCATGTTTTATAAAAAGGGTTTGTAAGGCGTGATGATCTAACCTGCGGCGGAGGAAATCCGTGGAATAGAAGGCAAAGGTTTGAAGGAAGTAGCTTGGAAATAACAATGGCGGAAAGAGTATGAACTGTGTGTGTAACAAACGCACACACCAACTCTTATATAGGGTTGCCTCGATTTCCGAGGTAACGTGGATGTTTGACACGTGTAGGCCACTACGCCTATCCAACGGATGGGATTTCTGACACTTCTGAAACGTCAGAAGGGACCCACGGGTCACTTCTTAGCAGTTTTACGTGGCTCAATGGTGGGCATTAATGGTGCACTTTTGCAGGAGTGCGACTGACTAGTTGACTACCATTAATGAATTTATTCTTGCGTCGTGATATGCGGTCTTACGTAAGACCATATTCAATGCTACATTTAATTTGTCTCGGCCGTTACGTGCGGCTGAGGTCCTATTGGAATAACATTCCTAAGACAGGCAGCCACGTGCGGCCAAAACAAAATCTTAAATGTTTATCATTCCCTAGATCTTTCTTGGTATGTCCGGAGAGCATCTTGATAGTCTAGAGGTTACGCCTACGGCTGTAACAACTAGACTGGGGGACATGATGACGTATAGTCCCTAGCCGGGTCAGGAACCCGGCCCACGGGTACTACCCGTATCCGGTCCATCACAGATGGGTGGGAATAATGTCATTTGAGCTTATGGACTTGGATGAACAGTAACCGCACACACGTGTGCGGTCCACGGCCCGGCATGGCCGGTACAGGGTTAGACAGAATCATATTCTGTCTATGAATAGGATTTACCCCAAAGAAGAGGATATTCACTCACCATAATTAGAAGATAACAATCAATCTAATTCTGGTACTTATCCTTTCCTTGGGGCCGAAGTATCAGTGACAGCCCATTAGGGTTTCACTGCCTATTAAAGGAACCCCCAAGGGTTCCACAAAGGTATTACGTTCTATACACTCTCAACTTCCTATAAACCCTAACCTATTACTTACTCTCACGCCGGAGTCTAATCGTGGGAAACATTCCTACGGTAAGCCTAACGTGTGTTGTTTAGTGTGCAGGATCTCAACCATACGATTCACTTGGTGCAGGAGCCGGAGTCCAACCAACCCGAATTAAGCCTAATTCGGGTCTAGCAAGGGTTACCCAACTTTTGCATCAACAAATATAATTAATAATTTACAATTATTATAATATTTAGTTAAAAACTTTGATGATATTATATACGGTTCAGTTTGGTTAATTGCGAATATCTAAAAGTAAAAGCCGTAATCGAATCACATAACAAGTGGTTTTCTTCATTTTCGAGTTTTTTTGGGTTATGGATTGAGTGATTCGACACGTTTTATCTATTTCTCGGTTTTTTTAACACCTCCACTGTTTACATTTTAGCATCTTATACCATGCTTATGCGAGATTGGGTGTGGTCGTTGACTCGTTGTTATAAATACTTAGGGTGTGTTTGATAGCTACTGAATAAAATAATTCAACACTTAACACTGGATCAGTCAAAGGCAGACATGTTTGGTAAAAAAAATGATACTGAGTGGTCCAACCCAGTACTGAATGGGCCACCTCTCATTGAATTGTCTGTGATTCAACGTTATATATTATCTCCTAAATACCTTTTTTATACTCTCTCTCCCACCTTCCAAGTCGCCTCCTTTTTTCTTGATCCCATTCTCCGTCATCTGGAACAGGTAAAACCTTATTAATTAATATTTTTTCAAGTTCTATCTTTTAGTTTATTCATTATAACGTATTGCGTCATTGAGAATTAAAAGTGAGATACCAATTATATTAGTAGCAGACCCATTTTGATGTTGAAACAAACTTGATGTTATGTTATAAACATGTACTACGTAGTTGTTATGCCATACAAGTAGTATTATGATGATGACCAGGAAAAAATGAATTTTATATGTTTGATGTTAATTGATCTATAAGCAAATGAGTTATTGCATTACTACTTTGTATGTATGTATATTCGTAGGTACGTCTTTGGCTCCGCATACTCGCAACTCGCAATTAGGTTAGTGATGATGTAGGTAAATGTCATGAGTGTTTAGTTACAAACTAGACATGTAGATAGTTCAATCCTCCTTTCGCGAGCACTCGTCATATTGGTTAACCCATTTCCCCTTTCGCGAGCACTCGCCATATTGATTAACCCATTTCCCCTTTCGCCAGCACTCGTCATATTGGTTAGCCCATTCCCTCTTTTGCGAGCACTTGCCGTTGATCGCTTACACCCCATCACACTTCCTTACAACATGTGATGCACCTTCTGCTCAATATTGTTTGAATTGTTTATTTAAGAACGTCAATTAGATACTAAAATGCATAAAAGCATATATATTAGTTAAATGAGGTGAGTGACCAATTATGTAGTTTACTTATACAGTATACTATACTATACATGTTGCTACTATTGTATCTTTACTTATACAGTATTCTATACATGTTGTAATGTCTACTGATATACATGTTGCTGCTATTGTATCTTTACTTATACAGTATACTATTATGTAGTTTACTTAAATGAGGCGAGTGACCAATTATGTAGTTTACGTATACAATATACTATACATGTTGTAATGTATACTGTAGTTAATATAAATTGCTGCTATTGTATCTTTATAGGCATGGAAAACGTTGGTGAATCTTCAAACAAAAGAAACCTAAGCTTAATTGGAAAAAGGAAAGTGTGGTTAAAACGTTTCTTGAAGCTTGCATACATGAGCTCGCTGTAAATGGACGAGACGGAGTTAGCCTTAAGATGCTTTCATGGAAAAATGTTGGAGAAACACTTAAAAAGGATCACAATTTTATTGCTGATCAAAGACAAATGAAAAACAACTTTGACTATCTTAAAAGCAAATTTACTGCCTGGACCAAATTAAAGAACAAAATAGGAAACATTTATGATCCAGTAACTAACACGTTTAACTTAACGGAAGAACAATGGCATATTAAGATGAAGGACACTTTCTATCCTTTGTATAGCTTCACTATTAGTGTCCCAAATATATTTTTTGTACTTACAAGTTCTTTTAAACAGTCAAATAAATATGTAGAACCAGTGAGGAGTGCCGGATTGCTTTTCCCTGACCTCTGCACTCCGCTATCTGATGGGTTAACTTCTAATGGGTTTGAAGGTTGGGGACCAGCTTTTAATCTTCCTAATGATTGTGAAGATTCTATTAATGTGGTGTCACTTAAAGATGATGATATCCAACATGTGCAAGAAACCCCGACAACAACACAAGAACCACCAAATTCAACACAAGAAAGTTTTGGTCCTCAACCAAAAAAAGGAAAAAGTAAACAAGTAAGCACTTCAAAAAAGTCTGCTGTTGAGGAAGACTTTGCCAAAGTTGTTCAACTCTTGATGGAAAAACATAGAGGAGATGATATTGACGCTTGCATGGAGAAGTTAGAAAATGTTGGTTAAGGAACACATAACCTACTGTACGACGTCACTGTTATGCTTTTTAGTGAAAGTGCTGATTTTAGGAAAGTTTGGATGCGTTTAAAGCCAGAGAGTTTGGAAAATTGGGTCAGGAATGCCGGACGCAAGTATGGGATATTGAACTAGTCGACGAATAGTTAGAATTTGCATTAGGTTTTTTTGTTGCTTTATTTGAACACCATATGTTTCTGCTCATTTTTAACTTTTTTATGATGTTATGTGTTTTGAACATGCTTTGAATTATTGATATGGATTTGCATAACTGTGTTCTTACTTGTTCTAAATTTTATTACAAGATTATTTGATTATATGCTTTTGAATATTGTGTCATTTAAACTAGAATAGATGTTAATCTTTTTTATATTTTATAACTGCAAGGTAATATATGGATTTGGAGGACGAGCTTCTACTTTTGTTCATCGTATATTGGTACATAAAAATAAAATTTTCAAGAAGGATTGAAAGGATAAGAGATAACACTTCAGCATTGACCGGTCATGCTTACACACAAGAACTTTTACGTAGATCTAATACGCAATGTCAAGAGTTGATGCGTTTATCTCGTGATGCATATATTATGTTATGCAATCCCTTCAAAGAAAGAAACTGGCTGCAAAGTAGTTGAAATATAAGCGTTGAAGAGAAGATGGCAATATTTTTTACAGTTATAGGTCATAATGAACGTTTTATAATGATTAAACGAAGATTTCAACACTCCACACAAACTATTCATGAATGTTTTCATGAAGTACTACGAGGGATGATGCAATTTGCAAGAGAAATCATAGTGCCAACATCTTTTGAATCAAATACTTCAGAGCGCCATAGAAACTTAAGAGAAATATTCACGGTATACTATACTTAATTTATATTTCAAATCCTATATAGATTAAGAATTATTTTTCATGTGTCAACTTTCTTATGAAGGGGGCAATTGGTGCACTCGATGAAACTCTTGTACATGCAGTCGTGCCTGTCGATCAACAAATGCGTTATAGAGGAAGAGTAAATGGTGAGTGTTATCAAAATGCTTTAGGTGTATGTGACTTTAACATGATGTTCACGTTTGTTTGGGCCGGATGGGAAGGCATAACTCATGATTCAAGAGTTTTGACATAAGTGGCATTTAATCCAAACTCTAATTTCCTATTTCCTCCACCACGTATGTATTATCCTCGCATAACATGACAATTTTTATTTGTTTTTTTGTAAGTGAACTAATGTTCTCACAAACTTATCGTCGCAGATAAATATTATCTTTGTGATGCGGCATATACAAACACTCGTGGGTTTATGGCCCCATATCATAATACGAGGTATTGGTTAGCTGATTTTCGACGTCAATGTGCCTTAACAAAAGAAGAAAGGTTCAATCATGCTCATGCACAACTTAGAAATGTTATTGAGCGTGCTTATGGTGTTTTAAAAGCAAGGTTCCCAATACTAAAGCAAATGGCTCCTTATCCTTTTCCAGTACAAAGGAATGTAGTGATTGCATGTTTCGCAGTCCACAACTACATAAGAAAATACAACATCCACGATAAATTGTTCTTAGAGAGCGATGCAAACACGATGTTTACTGTTGAGCAACAAGGTGAAGGAGGCACAGGACAAGGCATCGACGAGAACAATGAGGTCCTCAAGGAAATGAGTATATGGCTAATCTTCGTAATGAGATTGCTAATAAGTTGTTTACAAATGTAACAACCTAATATTAGTTAGTAAATTATATTGTTTTATGATCTTTTGATAAGACTGTTTACTTTTTATTTTTTACTTTGACATTAATTTTTTAAATTAAATTTTAATTCGAGTTAATAATAAGTTTATAAAAGTTTATGTTTATAAGGTACAAAACTAGACAAAAGGTTAAATTGGTAATTTCAGTATCAAACAATCATTTCATTCAGAATCAAGCTCATTCAGCACCTTGGAATCATTCAGCAGCTTTGATTCAATCAGCGCTAAATCATATTTTTTTATCAAACAACCCCGTAGTCTTCTGAACTATTTTTTGTTTACTTTGTAGGCATACAATAATTAGGATGTAAAAGCGGTGAGGGATCGATTGCCACACGATGTGAAGACGAAACTAAGAGCACATGATATGGTGTTGAGTTATCGTGTTGAGCCGTGGGAAAACACGAGGTTTTTCAAGGGGTATGGTGTGTGGTGGGTAAATGATCCCACAACACCAAAACCTCCACAAAACCAAAAATAGGGCTCCTTGGTTGGGGGCCATGGGGTTTATGTGGGACCTAAAAAAAATTAAAATTATAAAACCAAATTATATAACATTTCATTAAAATTAAAAAAAAAGTACATAAATGAAATACATAAATTAAAAAAAATATATAAAAAAAAACATAAATTAAAAAAAATCCGAAAAAAAAACATAAATTAAACTTAATTTTTTTTCCCGAAATATAATTCTCGGGTCTTCCTCTTCAAATCTTCAATGGCCTCCGCGTCTTCCGGGGACATTCCCCTAGTATCGAAAGTTAGGATTTTTAAATCCTCATTCCGTTTAGCAATATCGCAAACCGCGAGTCTTGCAGCTAACTCACGATCTATTGATTCTTTTTTCGCCTCTCGGTCAATCAAGATTTGTTCTTGCATCATTTCGGCAACCCGTGCTTTGGACGAAGAGGATGTGGCGGACGAGCTATTCGAAGATCGTTGGCTTTTTGTTCTTCGTGGAGCCCCCGAAGGACGTGGGATTGCGTCGTCCCCAAACATTTCCGGCTCTTCGTCGACATCGGTTACACGACCGCGGGTTCGACGAGCTTATGTTGACTCGGGGTTTTGCCACCTGTATTTGTCTCGCAAAAAAATCCACGCTTCACGATGCCTAAACTCGGTCTTGTATGTTTCCTTAAACATTGTGCAAACTCGTGAGTACAAAAACTCGTCATTCTCACCACTTGCCAACGTGGTAGCATCGTAAAGAGCATTAAACTTGCCAACAAGTCCGTTCATCGGTGTCCACTTACCCGTTAACATATATTTGTTACGCTTCTTGTAATCCTTTTCCGATGCAACCTTGTTATACTCGGCCATAATCTTGTACCAAAAAGTATCCTTCGATTGATCGCTTCCGTTTCTCGGATCCTCGGAAATTAGGATAAAACACTCGGCCAAAACCCGTTACTCTGCTTGAGTCCAATATGTTCGGTCTGTTTTTGGCTCACGTGGTTTTTTCCCACTAGATTATTTTTTGGACATAGATTTTTTTCTGTTTCTTTTGAGTGGTTCGTCCTCCTCCTCCTCGTCTCCCACGGTATTGTCATCTTCGTCACGAAGCTCGGTTTGTGGTTGAGATGAATGTGTTGGGTAAGTTGAAGGTACTTGGGATTGTGAGGGATTACATATACCTTGTGTTTGCATCCACATTTGAAATTGCTCCGGAGAACAATTAACAAACGGGTTAATCATCAAGGGTGGGATTTGGATGTTGGGTCGTGAAAGTGTAGGAGAAGAAGAGTTAACGGAAGATGGTGTTGTAGGGTTAGACGAAGACCCGTCGTTGGTGTTGTTGAAGTACTCGTAGACCCAATTGTTCACATTGTTCGGATCCATTACTACTATGTTTGTGTTTTGGTAATGTATATTTTTAGTTTTATAAAAAATGGGATGATTTGGGGGGTTTTATAGTGAAAAAATAGGGTTTTTTTAAAAAATTCAGGCCTCCCCCGCTCCTCCAACGGTCAAAAATTTGAATGCAACGATTATAATTTTTTTGAAAATTAAAATATATATATATATATATATATATATATATATATCTATATATATATATATATATATATATATATATATATATATATATATATATATATATATATATATATTAGTTAAAGTAGTGTAGTATCTTATAATTGTTAAAATATAAAGTGTTTTGGACCTTTAGATGTACTAGTTGAATTAAGATGACACTAATCTTATTAAAAGAACATTAAATTATTAATTAATTTCATTTCTATGTATGTTAGGAGATTCATAAAAAAATGGTCTCTTGAATTTAACCATATTTATTACCCTTATTAAGTGTAATAACTTTAAATGCATGATATTAATTGAAAAAAAACACAACCATATTTTTTGTGAAAACGTAACCATATTGTACTAATATGTACTTGTAGTTTTAGTTTTTTTTTATGTTGTATCATGTTTTAATTTCTATAATTCTAGACAAGTTATGTTATGCATATTATATTAAGTTATAATTACGGATATCGATTGGTATATGATTATTTTTTATTTTTTTAGGTAGTGTACGGGTTAAATGTCAAATATGTATCATCATGTTCATAATTTTGGATGTGGCATAAATTGTATATATTTTTTGTATACCATTTTCTTGTTGATGTATCATATTATTATTTTATAAAATATTAAATATGGGTTGTTTACACTTGTAAATATTACTATTTAGACATGATGTATCAACATTTTGCTATGTATCAACTCTACCTAATATAAAGAATAAAAATATATAAAAATAATAATAAATATGTAGATGTATCAAGAAAAGCGTTATTATTTAAAAGTTTAGTTAAATAAAAATTAAATATTGTTTGAAAGAATAAATAGTATTGTTTAAATGAAAATTAATTTTAGGTTTATTTATTAATTGTTGTTACTTGACTAGATATTTGCTACATTAATGCAACTCAACTATTATTAATTTCATTTAATACTAACTAATTAAATTCAATAGTTTATACTACTTTTTATTTTAACAATTTTAAAAAGGTACACCACATTAACCTAACACTCTCTCTCTCTCTCTCTCTCTCTCTCTATATATATATATATATATATATATATATATATATATATATATATATATATATATATATATATATATATATATATATATATATATATATATATATATATATATATATGCACGAAAACGCGAGACCGGTACGTTCTCGCGTTTTCGTGTCTCGCGTTTTCGTGCAAAAACGCGCGCCGTACCGTCGGCTCGAGACACGAAAACGCCACACGGGGTGTCGCTCTCGTGTTTTGGTGTCGCGCCGTGGATAAACGCCCCGTACTCTGTGCTCTAAGAAGGATGAGATCGACAAATAGCAGATGTACATTGATCTGTGTGATGCTTCTAACCAATGCTTGCATACGTTTTTCAAGTTCAATAATATCAATCAAATCTCTATATTATAAGAAACATAGATGATCAAGATTGGTTTACTGGACATAATGAACAAAATATTTATATTGAATTGAACCGCAGCACGAGTAGTTATGATAACTACAAAACCTTCAATTCACAAATCATAAAAACGAAGAAACAAAAATAATTATATGTAAAAAATGTATGCAATTAGGTAACCAGATTTTGATGTCGTTCAACACAAAAAAAGGTAACAATATTTCAATTACTATTTGTAGCTTCATCACACTCAGCTTGGTGAAATGTGTAAATTACACACAAATACATACAACTCAGTAGCTGTTGTTATATCATGATTCTAAACTGAACTTTCTAATTCCAACTTATATACTAGTATACTCTAAATCTTGCCTTCAACCATTTATTCCATCCATTTTTTTTACATTGTGGTTTCTCGTGGTCGAATTGGATTCACTTAAGTTTGTTCTTTAGGATTCAAACATAATGACTAGTTTGTTGCTTTCACTTACCACTATCGGATGAAAATGACGAGTCGTTGCTTTCAGATTTGTCTAGTTTTTTGCTTCGTGAGCTTGACATGGCATTGGGCTCATTACCATCAACCCCTTTCTTGCTTCTTGATGATTTCGTTTTAATGCTCTTTTTACTTCGTGAGGTTGACTTGTTATTTGATCTGAACCGCTCACTGCTGTTTTGATCATGATCATCAAACACATCATGACTTTTCTTGCTCAAATTAGCATCAATTCTTGTCTTGTTACTTGACGATTTCCTGCCCACACTTTGTTTTCTTAAACTGGAACCTGATTGTGTTTTGAAGTTCTTGGTACTTTGTTTTGACGAATTCCTACTAACACTTGCTCTTTCTTTTCCAAATGTAACTTTTCTTTTGATGCTTTTTGGTTTCGATCTTGAACCGTAGCCCGTTTCTTCTTGCTGGCTTTCATCCTCGCCATAATCATCTTCGTTATATAGACTTTCTGATGATGAGGTCCCAACTCTATCATCATTATACCTATTTTTGTGACTTTTAATTCTAATAAGGTATTCTTCATCCTCGTCATCATAATCACTACAGCTTATATCATCTGTATCGTCACTAGATGCTTCTTCAAGATCTTGTTCTTGATTTTCTGTAGATGACGAGCATGATGAATGAGTTTCCTTGTGTGGATCATTGATAGAAGCAGGAGCTGGAGCAGGATGCGTTTCTGACTGATGTTCTTGTTGTGGTTGCGGTGGTGGAGCGACCGTGAGGAAGCTAAGAGCTGCCACCACATCAGAGATCATAGGTCGAACAGATGGGTCCTCTTGTACACACATTGCCGCAACACCAACTGCTTGATTTAAGCTCTTATCAGGAAATGCTCCTTTCAAATGTGGATCTGCCATTTCAGGAAACCTCTTTGGATCTTTAAAATAGGGTTGTGCCTGTTGTAATCCTAGAACTGTCAACTATTATGAAAAGAATTTGAATGCGAACACATTCACAAAAAAATAAAGAAAGAAATAAATGAAAACACTGAACATCTTTTCTTCCATATTGGTATGTGTTGAAAACAGTTCATGATAAAACGTGTGAGAAATTCTAAAGTTCAAAAATCATTTATTCGTGCTTAAAACTGTCGAAAAGAATGTTTTCTGTTGGGAGCAATGGTAACATGGAGATCAATTCACTCCTAGTATTTTTTTTTTGGTAACCGTGATTTCCGACTCATTGGCCGACTAATCCACGGGGTTTGAACCCACTGCCACACAGACTCAAACCAGGTAAAGCCCTCCCTTTTCAGAAGGTTGGCATGGCCACTTCAAGGTTGTTTGCACCTAGTGGAAATTGAACTTGAGACCTCACTCCTAGTTTCTTCAAGCAAGAGAAAGTGTTTGTGTATGCTTGGTACAAATATTTCATGTAACTTATATCTAACTATTCATGCTGCTATGTATAGACAAACATGTGAACTCAACCTATTTGTTATACCGTTTTCTCAAGTGTTATGACGATTTATGAAAAGTGAAAAAGCCCCTTGTGCTTACCCATATGACAAGATTTTGCTCATCTTCTGGGAGAGATGTATCTAAGGCTTTTCTTCCAGTAATGAGCTGGAGTAGAACAATCCCAAAACTGTAAACATCGGATTTGGGGGTGAGCTCACCGTTTTGTTCATATTCTGGAGCACTACCAACAGTACTCACTATCCTTTGTTGCATAGTATTACCAGAGTCAACTTCAAGCTTCACAAGCCCGTAATCTGTGAGCTTTGGCTCCAAGTTTTCATCTAACAAAATATTTGTAGAAGCTATGTTGCGACAGATAATGGGTGGATTTGCTTTCTCGTGTAGATACTCCACAGCTTGTGCAGCTCCAGACGCTACCTTCATCCTTGTTAGCCAGTCTAACGGCTCTCTATCAGGCAGAACGTCTGTCATTAAACCGATAAACTAATAATCATAAATTCATCTTCTTGATTAGCCGAATCTTAACTATAGTAGAAAAAGTAGAAATAATTACCATGCAGATGATGATTAAGAGAACCCTTTTTCATGTATTCATAAACCAGTATCCGCTGATCACCATCGACACAATATCCTATCAGTTCCACAAGATTAGGATGCTGAAGGCGACTCAACATCATCACTTCAGCTAGGAACTCTTTGTTTGCTTTTGTTCCATGTCTGTCTAATTGTTTCACCGCCACAACCTTCACATTTGCATTAAAGTTTATTTATGAGATCAATTTGGTATTGCTATAATTATAACACATCCCTAACAAAGTTGAAAACTGGGACACAACATAATGCACATGAGCAGATTTAGAAAATCATTCATGGGAGCATTATATATAAAAAAAAATAGGGAAAAACAAAAGATGTGGATGAGTATCATGATTTAGCAATAACACAATCTTAGATGTTTTGGTATGTTTGTGTTTACGTTAGCACAACATGAATTAGAGCATAAGTACCTAGAAATAAAAAACATGTAAACAAAATTAAAGAACACCAATTTATGATTATAATCATTTTGAACCCAATATAACTTTTAAAGTTTACCAACCTGCCCTGTCACTGGGAGAGTTCCTTTATAAACTTTACCAACTCTACTCTCGCCTAATAGACATTCTCTCCGGAAGTTCTTAGTAGCCATGGCCAAATCTCGGAAACCAATATTGCGAGCTGAACTATTCTCGATTTCGTTTGTTTCATTTGATTCAGTGGCAGCAGTCACAGCAGTACATTCTTGTTTTTGGTTACTAGCTTGGGTGGGTGGTCCTGATGCCGAGTCTGTATTAAACGCATATATTGAATCATATGTATTCGAGAGTGAACGTAGTTAGAACTTGGGCATTCTATAAAGTTTAAACTGATTTTTTTATCATTCAGGACTCAAAAATGTTGCTTGAAACAATTACAAAAAATATAATGAAGAAATTTATGATAGCCGATGTGGCAGATTTGGCATACTACATGATTTCCGTAGCTTTAATTCTTGTTTTGCCCCTAAACTCTGATTTTATATGTATTACCGTCTTTGATTGTTTATCTTGAACATTAACTATCTGATTGCAATACAACATAAATCGATCAGCTTTATCATTGTATGCAACATGTCTTTGAGTAAAGAAAGATCAAAAAGGAATTCAAAATTTTAGTTCTGTTAAAATGTTTGTTTAACAAAAATTCTCAAATTTCTTTCTGTTAATTAATTTTTTCCTCCATGAAAAAACTGCAACAAGACATCATAGTCTCTTCCATGTTTCAATTACAAACAAACATATTTATAATAACCACACATTACATATGCAGGTGTGTAACATCCGCATAATACAAAGGTTAGTTAAAAAAAGAAGAATACTTGAATCTCAAAATAACCAAAAAATGGTAAATATGTTCTCTTCATTGTTTTTCATTAGGTAGAATCTGTAAAAATTTATATTTTAAATAACACATTTCGTTTGTGATTAACGAAAGATTGGGTATAAACATGCATACCAGTTGATTGAGAAGAGGGGTGTCCTTTTGTTTGTGCAATTGGCAAATCCTCTTGTTCTTTGCTTTCTGATTCCTTGTTTCCGAAGCATGGCAAACAATTCATATCTCATGCCCTCATATACTATCTTGATCATATATAAAAACAGAAATGACCACACGGGTGGGTGAACAATCAACTAGATTCAACAATGAAGCTTTGCATGTGTTAAATATATATGGCTCAAATCATATATCACTGCTCATAATCGCATATCAATCATTCACACGAATGAATATCTTGGAAACCTGAGACGGAAAAATCAAACTTTCTTCAATAAACGAAGGACAGGTTAGGGTCCTCCATGCATGCTCTGAAGAGAGGGACTTGCAGGAGGACCCCCCGAATGCAGGAAAGCCATAAAGAAAGGCATTAGGAGAGAATGACTTTGGAAAGCTTTTGGATGGAGGAAATTGTGGGGTTATTAATGGACATATGTTAGGTGTTCTCTATATATCTTTTACTTCGTAATTTTCCTAATAATATATCAAAAATAAACTTATCCTTTTAACTATCTAAATTCTATTAGATTTAAGTTCATTTTCATACTAAAGTTTTTTATTGGATATCAGGCTCCATCCTCCATATCAATTTTAATTTAATGGATAAAGTTAAACAAAAAACTAATTTTTCATCATTTTTTTCAAACATTAATATCTTTTAAACCGTTAATTGTTATTCAGAAAAAAGAATATACCATCGCGATGGCCATTTAATTATCTTTTTACAGATATGATATATGATATATTTTCGACAAAAATTTTTTCTTCATTTTTTTTACATTTTCGAAAATTATCATATATGATACTAATATCATATATGATGTAACGCCAGTATCATATATGATATAACTTATCATATATGATAGAAACCAATATCATATATGATTAACACTGTTATCATATATGATGAAACAGTATTATCATATATGATATTTTACGTAAATTTTAACAATATATATATATATATATATTTTTTTTTTTTTTTTTTTTAGTGACAATATGTTTTCCTTCAATTTCTGTTAAAAGTTTAATTACATAACTGTAGAAGGCAAGCGAGCAACAAGCTGCGCCGCAAGCCCTTTTTGAATTGCAAAGCTAATTCTAGTAAAAACCACATTTGTGGATTTAGGTGTCATAACGTTGCTATTCATAACGCGCTGAACTCTATTCAGAAACTCCACCGCTTCAGGTGCAAGAAAACCGAAGGTATCAAATGCAAAAGGAATAAACACGTGTTGATTTTCAATGCATGCTTTTTCGTGTTTTGTCACTTTGCATGAGGCGGCTTTCAAAGCAGCCTGACCCGCTGTAAAACCCCGGCTACTCATCCCCACAAGAGGAGAAACCCCAGTCAGATCCACACATGCATGTTTTCCTCCAACCCATCCAAAAACCAGAATGTCCGCCGGTCTGAGTGTGGATCTTCCATCTACCGGGTCAGTCAAGAAGTTCACAGGTGCTTCTTTCTTGGCGGAGATACCAGCACGTCTACATATGTCAAAAAGAACGTCTCTAACCATATCGTGTCGATACTTGAAGCCCGGGAGCTCTTTACAATGAACCGCATGTTCCCCAAAAGAATCCAAACATGCCTTGCGACAAACAGGGCACATTGTATCAGCCGGAAATAATGGGATCATGAGCCGATACTTAAGAATAGAACGGTATTCCACTGGTGACATATGTTGACCAAGCCCGTCTATAGGGATAGCTAGTAGGAAATCCTGAGCATGTGACGCGCGTAAACTCTCAAAAACCGCTTTCTGCCTCAAAGTCATATCAAAGTGGACCTCCATGTCCTTGACCATTTCACTAAAAAGGGTAGTCGCCAATGTTTGTTGGGTTTTAGAGGGGGCGGTATCCTTATTAGTGAAACAACTAAAATCAAAGCTTGGAATCTTATCACGTAGACAAGCTAAAGCAGAAGCATAATCATCATCCATACCACGTACGCCACTGTCACGTAAAATGTGATCTTGTAACACCCAAGATTGGGCCCTCGAGGCCACAAAAGCATAGGAGGAGGCCTCTTTTGCCGAGTACAAACCCAAACCACCAAGACGAATGGGTAAAGAAGCAAGTCGCCACTGTAAGTCTCCAAAGAATGGCCCTCCACAAACTACTATGTTCTCAATTGACCCACGCAAACCCTTGTCAAAAAACAAGGCCGCATCCTTCATGTGTACAGGTTGGCAAGTCCTTAGCCCAAAAAAGAGTTTGGAAATACCCATGCATGATCGAAGTAAAAGGAGCTCACTCTGCGGGTCATGTAACTGTGGAAGAAGGCTCATCAAATCAACTGCATTTGTGGCTCTCCTCATGGCCATCCCTCTAATAAAACTGGCGTCTCTACTAACAGCTCCCCCAAGAAGCTTCACACCCGAAGACGGTCTCCGAATATCAATAGGAAACAAACCATCACGGACCTTCACACCATTGCACGAGGGCCAAAATACCTCTGTTTTCTTGATATTAAGTTCAAGACCCAAACCTGGACCACTCACCTTTATAATGTCTAACACCTTGGCAACCTCTTCTGACTCTCCAATAACAGTTCCATCATCAAGATACCAAGCATGAAGAAGAAGCTTGCAATTGTCTCTGATATTATGTACAAGTGGGTGTAATACAAGAGCGAATAGAAGAGGTCCCAATGGGTCACCTTGTTGCACCCCCGTGGCAGACCTGATATATGTGTCTCCTATATACAATCTCGCTGCTTGCCCATATAAGAAATCTACCCACAAAGAAATAGAGGGACATCTCACCCTAACCTCATGGAGTAATGCTGATCTATCCACAAGGTTAAAAGCATTTGAGAAGTCCACAGTGAGCATTGCAAGAGACCCATCATTATGGTATTCACTCAACACCCTATTAGCGCTATGTAAAATAGCCTCAGCGCCACCCGACACTCCAACTCCAAACTGGAAATCAGAAAGGTACTTGGACATTTCTTTACCCACGCCTTTCATAGCAACCTTGGAAACCAAACGTCTCCATATAGTACCTACTGCAATAGGTCGAATCCCGTTATCTGGTTTAAGGAGAGGCGTAAGAGGAGCAGATGCGACAAACTCCCCCAAGATTGGCGGACACCTTCCCGATAACCACAAATTGACGACCGAGGTGATGACCTTTAAGAGATCTGTGGCAATAGTAGACCCCTCTCCACATAAAGCATCTAAAATATGTTGTGCCCTCAAACCATCTCTACCGCATGAAGTACCTTTAGGGAATGATTTAATACAGCCAAGGACACAATCAATCTCTGCTACAAGGGGAGGCTCAGAATATGTACTGCTCGACATGGATGGGGGTGGCTTGTAAGGATGCTTGGCCTCCAAGGCTTTAATGGTATCATCGCAGTATGGAGCTACACCAGAAGAGGATAACACTTTCACAGCTGCTGTAAAGTGCCCATCCGCAACCTTGCGTAGACATTGCCTGATGTTGGCATTACCTGATGTTGCCTCCTCATTAAAATCACCTCTACCCTCGTCCAAAGAACCTAACCCAGAACCATCAAACATCTTCTTAACTAACGTTTCAATACCGTCATCTTTCCCCCATGTGGCTAGTGACTTCAAGATATGACTTTGTTGCAAGGATTTCCTGTTTCCTGACCTACGTTCTTGTCTATTCTTGGGCCTACACACCTGTAACGTACATCGTGGAAAAAGTAACAACTTGACCCATGCTGCAACAATATATCATATTGAATATTGATAGAAACATAATTAAACACTCGTCGCGATGATATAATTATTTTCGTTTAACACTTAACGGTTTAAAAGATATTTAAATTATAAAAAATAGATAAAAATAAAATATATTTAATCTCATTAATTAAATAAAAATGAGATGAATGGTAGAGATAAGTCTCTTCATATTCAAAGATAATACGGTATTCAAAATAACTCTTTCTTATTCTTTTAACAGTTAAATTTTATTAATCACTAAAGTAAGGAGCTATAGTGGCAAAACAAGAGCGCTTAATGTTACAAGAATTGATTGATTTTATGATCCAATCGATCTAGGTGTGTGACAATGTTTTTGTCTCACCACTTCAACAAAGTGTCTTTCCTAACGCTTAGGACTAAAAAGAATGCTATTATGATATTTCTAAAGAATCAACAAAGCACTCCTATATGAATCGCTCGAGCTAATGGCTGATTATTTTTATGTTGGCCGTGTTTCGCAATTAGCGGCGGTGAAGTTTTTTGGAGCAGTGAGCGGTGAAGAACAGTATTTTGATTTTTAATGTTTGTTTGGCAAAAAGAGCTAACGATGAACGTTGTGATTTTTTCTAGTCGTTTGTTAAAGAGCGGTGAGCGATGTTACTTTTTAAGAATGCTAGTTTTGCAATGTTTCCTTTAAAGAGCGGTGAACAAATGAACGGTGAGCTATGACACCTACTGTTCACTGCTAATGCTCTCAGTTACTGCTCGCTCCTATTGCTTGCTGCTACTCCTCACACTTCCTGCTCATTTCAACAAACACACCCATTATGTTTATTTAAGTATGTTTTATTTGTGTGTTACTCTGTTTAGTTATAACATTTTCATTTAAAGAAAAACTCACTTTTATAATTTTAAAAAAAAAATATCTCACGATCATAAATCGTTACGCAAAACAAAACATACTATCGCGGCGATTATTAAATTATCTTTCTATCAAAGACACATGTATAAACTTTCAACGAATTTTTTTTCTAAGAAATATATGACTCTATCACGAATCGTATATGATTTTCTGAAATCATATATGATTTTCTAAAATCAAATATAATTTTGAGAAATCATATATGTTTCATGATACAAAACATATATGATTTTCTTAAACAAAAAAAATCCTTGAAAGTTTATACATGTGCCATTTATAGAAAATTAATTTAATTTTTGTTGCAACATTATATTTTTTGTCGCTTAATAATTTACCATTTATAAGATATTTAAATATTTAAACATAAGCGAAAAATGAGTTTGAGTGAATATAATTGATTTATTGGATATATATACTAAATTAGAAGTGTACATTAGTCTCAACTATGTTTAACCAATAGGTAAAATTACTCATCACGTATTTTTATCTTGCTCATATTACCCTCTTATTTCATCCGAAAGTCTTGTTCAAATAGCACAATTTAAATTAAAAAAAATTGTCTATTTAGCTCATTATCTTAAAGATAAGGCTAGAATAGCTCAAGTTAAAACGTATGATTTGCTACCTATCTTTTATATGAGTTAAGATTTATTATATGAGTTAAGATTTATTATATGAGTTAAGATAAACCTATTCAAACAATTATAATAATCTATTTTTAAAAAAACTCACTTTTTATTACTTTTTTAAAAATTAAATATATCACAAACGATAAATCGTCAAACGAAAAAAGATACACCATTTCAACGAGATTTAAATCATCTATCTATCGAGGTACACATGTATATATTTTCGAGTAACTTTTTTTCGACTTTTTTCTTAAGTCACGTCTGAGAGAAATCATATATGATTTGTCACGAAACATATATGATTTTCAGAGAATTATATATGATTCGTGATACGAATCATATATGATTTTCTGAAAATCATATATGTTTCGTGACGAATCATATATGATTCTCTCATACGTGACTTAAGAAAAAAAATCGAAAAAAAAGTTCGACGAAAGTATATACATGTGCCCCTTGATAGATAGATGATTTAATTCTCGTCGCGATGATATGTTTTATTTTACGTAACGATAAACGGTTTGTGAGATATTTAATTTAAAAAAATGAGTTTTTTTGTTAAATGATAAAAATAGATGGTTGTGATTATTTAATTGAGTTTATTCTAAACTAAAAGCCTATGAACTTTTTCCTCTTTTATATAATAACAAAATTAAGAGAGTAGGGTGTAACGACGAGGCATGGCTCGTCGCGATGACGTGTCACCTCGTCGTCCCTCGTTGCCACACCGACCCCCCCCCCCCCCCCGCAATTCGTCGTGTAGATTTCACGAATGCGAAATGTTGACGACGAGTATTGGTCAAAAAATATAGCCGTTAGGCTCCAACGGTTATATTTGTTTAAAAAAATTATACAGCTAATATATATATATCACATCTGCTTCCCCATTTAAACACACAATTTCTTCTTAAATTTCTCTAAATCACTAACAAAGAAATGTCTAACTTACCTAATGATCAATACCCACAAGTCAACTTCACCGGGCTTCTCAACACTAGCAACCCTTCGACACCATCGTCAACCCCGTCTACACCAAACTCACAAACCTCCGTATCAACATCTCCCGGCTTCGCACAATTTCAATCCGGCACCCCACAATTTCAATCCGGCTTCTCTCAGTTTCCATCTGGCTATCAATTTCCATCCGGCTCTCAATTTCTATCCGGCTCTCAATTTCCATCCGGCTCTCAACTTCCGTCCGGCTCTCAACTTCCATCCGGGTCTCAATTTACATCCGACTCCCAATTCTCGTACCTTCCTATTCCTTCAAACTATTTCCCTCAAATGACCCCCGAGCAAATTTACCACCACAACAGTACTACCTTCAACAAGCACAGTTTCAAAGCCAGTTCCAGAGCCAACAAATTGTTCCCAAAACACAATTCAAAGTTCCGGCCTCACGAACACCAACCAAAAAAGGCAAAACTAAAAAAACTAAAGCAAAAAGATCACAAGCTGTTGATTTAGATGTCGATGAGGATGACATCGAATTTGTTGAGGCTCCGACTCAGGCACCGGTACGTTGGACTAAAGAAGAAGAAGAATTACTAGCCACATGTTGGTTTGTTGTTTCTGAAAATGTCGATATTGGGAGCGACCAAAATGAGGAATGTTTCTGGAATAACATTGTTCGAGATTTCAACAGTCAAACAACCGGTATGCACCGTACAAAAAACATGATTACCGGAAAATAGGGTCGGATGTATCCGGATTGCCAAAAGTTTCAAGCGATGTACGCAGGAGTAGACCGTAGGAGTGGGATGAATGATGAGGATGTTTACCAAGCTGCAAAAGATGGATATCAAGCAGCTTTTAATGGAAAAAGATTTATTTACGGTCACGCGTGGTAGATCCTCAAAGAACACCCGAAGTTTGCAGGTGCAAAAGCCGTGGCACCGGATGATCAAACCGAAATATTCGGTCCTGATGAACGTTCTCGACCCACGGGAAAATCTCGACCCTCTAAGAAGTCAAAATCTAAGTCAAGTGAGGGCACCGGAGGATCGACGGGGTCATCGAAGGCAGAACTGTCAATTGCAATGCATCAAAAATTTATCAAGCAACAGGCACTCGCAGACAGGCAGATCGAGTTGACCGACTTCAATTTTCTCGCTCTTGATTACGAGTCAATGCCGGAACCGAAGAGGACGTATGTGCGTCGAAAACAAGAGCAAATCATGGCCCGATACCCTCACCCCGAGGAGTAGTTTATTTTAATTGTTGTGTTTTTAAATTTTCTCGTATTTTATTTTCGTATCGTATTTATTTTTTCATATCGTAATTTTTTTTAATCCGTATTTGTAATGTTTTATTTGTGTGAAATAAATTTTAGTTTGTGTGAAAATGAAAAAAAGAAAAATAAAAGATAGTGGTGGGGTCCAAATGAAGAGGAGTTGGGTGTGTTGTGAGTGAATGGGTATTTTGGTTAGTTTTGTTGGTATGATGTGGCGCTGAGTTGGCAGGTGACTAGGCAAAAATTTGAGGGGTGGACTTGTCACCACACCCTCCTCTCTAACTTATTTGAAAATTTTATTGAAAAATGGAGGTTGTAAAAAAACAGTTGAATCAATCAAATAACTTGATTTTAACACATAAGGAAAATCGAGTGATGTGATTGGTGGAATAAAGTAAAAATTAAATAAATTTTGTCAAGATTAAAAATTTTGGTAAAGTAACTTTAGAAGTGTACATAAAAATTTTGGTAAAGTAATTTGAGTCAAACAATGCAATATACGTAAATTATTATTAACATGGATATAAATATCAAAATAAATACAAGACCTCAGATATCGGTGTGAGATGAAAATGAACAGACGAGATTATACATATGATAACAACATATCTACTACTACTTATAAAGGGTGTATGGTCTTTTTTTCAACATTTATTTAAGGAAATGTTAGAATCCTAAACTTCCTTTAATACATTTACACATCCTGGCATATGCATTCAACGCAATCCTAAACAAAACATAGGCTATAATACACGGGCCAAAAACGCGGCCCAGGAAAATTAGAGGACAAACCCTATTTTCATTCCGTTATAAACGACAGCTTGTTAGTGTCTTCTTTGCAATTCCACAAACCCTAATCACATATGCTTCTTTGTGTCTTCACTGTTGCCACCATCTTGCCATCACTACCATGTTTGGAAATTGCCACCACAGCCACCATCACTAATGATGTTTTCGGCTGATGGTTTAGGTGGTTTCAATGGATTGATGGTTTGAGTGGATGTTTTAGGTGAATACACGGGCTAGAATACACGGGCTTATTAGTGTCTTCTTTGTCTCTTCAATTCACAGTCTGTTGTTGCCACCATCTTGCCATCACTAACATGTTTGGAAAACCACAGCCACCATCACTAATGATGTTTTCGGCTGATGGTTTAGGTGGTTTCAATGGATTGGTGGTTTCGGTGGATGGTTTAGGTGAATACACGGGCTAATACACGGGCTTCATACAGCCTCCTATTATGTTTAAGAATTATGTGTGTTTCATAATAGCCTTCTGAATCATATGTGTTTTTTAATTCCTAGTGCTATGCAAGTGCATGACTTTTATGGAACAAGAACACCAGTTATATCGTGCTTGGTAGGAAACGAGTTTTTGCTATGAAAGTGATGATGAAGATTTCCTAGAAGAATAAACTATCATGCATTTTGGCTGTTACGAAGGAAAAGAGATTTTGCTATCATGCATCTTCGTTGCTTTTGTTTGATAATCAGTTATGATATTCTTATTAATGAAATACCCATTCATGATTTTTCATGTGTTGTTACTTCTTTCATTCGTAACATATACATATTTTTACTCTTATTCTTACTTGTCTTTTGGGTGTTTACTTATTGTAAGGCTTAAGTTTTGTTATTAGTTAACTGTCAATCTCACTAATCTGTTTACTCTTTTCCTTAATTGTTTGTGGTTTGGATTTGTACTTACTGCAATCTCTTTTTTTTACTTAAACCATCCACGAAAACGACTTACCTAATCCAACACTTGATGCAAAATACATTTGGTATGACACATATGCTTAGGTTGTGGAACATATTCATTATGTTTCTGAAAATACATACGGCGGATCAAACTTCACTTACCTATTATTCAATCATGTGGATCTTATTAGCCATCTCTTATTCATTGTCTATAATTATCTGTTTGTTTGCAAAATACATTTGGTATGACACATATGCTTAGGCTGTGGAACATATTCATTATGTTTCTGAAAATACATACCAGTTACAAATCTACATTGATACAAACAGATGCAAACTTTTAAATACTGCTTGTTTGGTTACTGCAATTTGTTCAATTACATATCTTCACTTACCTATTATTCAATCCTGCGGATATTATTAGCCATCTCTTATTCATTGTCTATAATTATCTGTTTGTTTGTAAAATTCATTTGGTATGACAAATGATGCTTAGGCTATGGAACATATTCATTATGTTTCTGAAAATACATACCAGTTACAAATCTACATTGATACAAACAGCTGTGTATTTGACTGGATTTAATGTTATACACCTTCCATACTAAGATTCAGTTATAATCCATTCCTTGTAGGCAAAGTCAACATAATCAATCACATATCATGTATTTATGTTTTTAAACATTCCAAACATAGTATAAATCAGTTACAACTCTTTTAATACATTCCAAACATAGGAAACAGTAAGTTACAACTCATGGATTTAATGTTTTACAAATACAAAATTGCAAACATCTATTCACTCTTTAACAAAAAACGGGCACTTCAACTTACATACAACCATGTCTTCACCCTTTCAAAAGAAGTATGATATTCAAGGAGGCGTTGGCAGTCTAATACAAACACAGGTTTATAATTTTCATCCATTCGTTAATGGTTGAGAAGTGTATTATATAAAATGTAGAAATCCCTCTTAGACATGTTATTTTTTTTGCTAGATCTACAATCATTTGGCTCGATCTATGGGTCATATGGATATTGATAAAGTTTTACCATCAACTGGCGTGGATAAACATCCACAGGTATGCAACTCTTCTAATATTATTTCTCTTTGAACCATAACCCTAACCCTAACATATGTAAATGCGTTTATGCAAAACCCAATAAGTAATGATTTATAACTTGAAAAAAAATAATTTGCAGGAATTTGTTTAAACCTTCTCATTACTTTATGAGCCCCGTTACTGGTATACTTGCAAGGCAGTTGGTGTTCACTTTGTTTGGATGGATGAAAAAGAAAACAAGCTTTGGTTATTCTTACTCGATAAATTTGTAAGCAGACATTAACTTATTATACAAACTTATTATATTTTGTGTTAACCGTATACAATTATATAATCTTAGGGACAAAAAATGGCTGCTTTCGTTCCCACCGAGCTGATTCCTTCATATCTAGACCGAAACTTGCAATATGGTGTTTTTTCACTCAAGTATTTCCAAATAGTTAAAAACAACCCATTCTTCTGTCCAAAATTTGAAAACTACAGTTTTCTGGGCAATGATTGGGCGATACTGATAAGCAACAAAACTGAACTTGAACTCACCACTGATGGAAAAAGTCACATGTTTGCAAAGTGTTAGAAATACGTTTTTACGTATTTAGGAAGATTCGGTCACTCCGACAATATACTTAGTAGTAGCTCGTAGTCTAGACATCTTTATTAAACAAACAAAGCCAAGCCTAGCCTACAACATGTGTAGGCCGGCCCAACAATGTAAGCCCAAGCCCATCACAAGGCTTGGGTATATAAACCCTCTCCTTTGATGGAGAGGGTGTGGTTTTCATTAATTTACACATAGTTGTTCTTAACTTTCTCTCTCTAGAAGTGTGAAATCCACCATCTTTCTATCTCTTTCTCTCTCTAAAAACATAAGCATAGATTTACAAATCTACAAATGGTATCAAGAGCTTGGGATGAAATATAGGTTTGTTTTTGTGTTGCGTTTTGTTTTCAAAACAATTCGTGGAGTATAGGTTTGTTTTTGCCGAAATCTTCAAAATTTTTTGTGTTGGATCGAAGTTTAAAGTAGTGTAACATAGGGATTCGTGCTTAAGAGTGTTCTTGGTATCTTGGTTTTCATTAAAACTTCAGTTTTCTTGGATCAAAAGTGCAAAAAAAAGGGTGTGTTCTACATTCCGAAATTTCAGCAGCAACATCCATCGGAAAGTACACTGTACTTGGGGTTCCATCGCAATAACTTAACCATCGGAAAGGGTTAGGTTTCTACATTGCGATCGTTGGATTTTTATCACTTATTCCGATCTGAATCATTCCGATAGCTATTGCGATCTGAGATTCCGACGGGTATAAGGAAGGTTTGTTAAGTCGTTACTCTGCTTGAATTTTGACAGCCACTTTACGATCTGAACATTCCGATAGGCTTTGCGATCTGAACATTCCGATAGGATTTGCGATCTGAACATTCCGATAGGCTCTGCGATCTGAACATTCCGATAGGCTTTGTGATCTGAACATTCCGATAGGGCTTTGCGATCTGAACATTGCGACCGCTCTGCATTACGATCTAGGCATTCCGATACCATCATCATTCCGACAGTGTTACATTACGATCTGGTATTCCGATCTGGTATTACGATCTGACATTCCGATCTGGCATTCCGATAATCACAATTTTTTCCATAAAAAATTTCGAATTGGAATTTTTGGTTTATCGAGAACATATTTTAGGGGATTTTAACATTGTTTCTCGATTATAACTCACAACAACACAAAAATACTTAACCTTATTTCATTGATCCGATCAACTTTGTAAATCTTAACTTATTGAAATAGAGTACACATCTCTTACGGATAAGTCCATCCTCTCGGGTACGGATAATCGTCCACCAATGTTGGTGAAGACTATGTATGAGGAATGGGCTTCCCGAATGGAACTTTATATGTTGAACAAGGAGAATGGACATCTTATTTGGGCATCGGTGCTCAATGGACCATTAGATTATGGTACTGTGACGGAAGGCACGACCACTCGTCCTCGCACAACGGGTGAGTTGACTGGAGATATGAAGATTCAAGACAAATGTGATAAGTATGCAACAAACATCATTCTCCAAGCCCTTCCTCCAGATGTCTACAAACTCGTCAGCAAACATAAAGTTGCCAAAGAGCTATGGGATAGAATTCGTGTTCTAATGCAAGGCACCTCGTTAACTAAACAAGAACGAGAGTGTAAGCTTTATGATACTTTTGATAAGTTTGCATATGTGCCAGGGGAGACTCTCAATGATTACTATCTGAGATTTACCCTATTGTTGAATGAGCTTAATATCTATGGCATGGCAATCCCTACCTTTCAATTGAACACCAAGTATTTGAACACTCTTCCTCCAGAATGGAAAAAATACGTGACGGATGTTAAATTGGCTAAGGACTTGCATAACACCAATGTGGATCAACTTCAAGCTTTTCTTCAACAACACGAATGCCATGTGATCGAGGCTCGGTTGTCTACACCTCAAGTTCATGATCCACTTGCAATGTATGCTTCTCAACAAAACATGGCTTATACTTATCAACAACCATCATACTTGCAGCAGCCACCACCACACATCTATCAGCAACCACAGCAACCATCTTATCAACCACCAATAATGCCACAACAAGAATATCAACAAAGTGTTCATCAACAAGCTTTTCCACAGCAACCACCATATCAGACATCACCATCACAAGCCAACACTTCTCCAATGGGCTATACTCCTCAGCAAGGATATTTTCCAATAGAAGCACAACCAGCACAAGCTTTCTACTCTAATGAACTTCCACCAATCCAAGCACCAGTCTTTACCCCAAATGATACGCCAGCTGATGTTCTAAACCATCTCACCGCCTACTTGTCAAAACTTGTTGCTACTAGAGGATTTCCACCAACAAACAATCAGCTCCGCACCTCATCAAATCCTCGACAACAAGCCACTGTTCAAGATGGTCAAGTGAGGGTGCAACCTATTCAGGGAAGGCAAAATTCATATGGACCTCCTACAAGGACTGGGAACAATCAAGCTGTGAATGCTCAAGCTAGTGGAAATGGGAGTCCTATTGGTCCTAAAAAGGTTGTGACTGGCTACAATTGTCGAGGACAAGGTCATATGGCTAGGGAATGCACTCAGCCGAAAAGGAGAAGGGATGATGCATGGTTTCGTGAGAAGATGTATTTGGTTGATGCTCAGTCTAAGGGGAAGATTTTGGATTCAGAGGAGTTGGCATTTCTGGCAGACCCAGGGGCAGCAGATACTGAAGGCATTGCAGTCGTTTCTACTTCTAATGCAGCTTATCAAGGAGATGACCTTGACGCATATGATTCTGATTGTGATGACATTCACTCTACCCAAGCTGCTCTCGTTACTAATCTCTCTCACTACGGTTCTGATGTCATCAGTGAGGTATCAACCATATCTAATAATATTGATGATAACCAACATCAAGTTGGGCATGAAAATGACAACCTCGAACAGCATTCGGGAACTAGTAACTCAAATAAAGTGGTACCCAATCCAACACATTTGAGTGAACCTCAACCAAATGCTACGACGGGTATGGAATCTTATGCTCAACATGATTTGGTCATGGTGCCTAAACATATTATTGATCAAATGCATATGGCCCTCAGACAATCCGTAGATACGAATTCCACCCTAACTGCTGAGCTTGCGTTGCATAAAGAAAAGGTAAAAACTTTTGAAATGGTCCCTCAAGAAGAGAAAATAACATGTTCTGAATTTGACCAATTTCGTTTTGAAAAGATTGAACACTTGAAAGAAATAGAATCATTAAAAGCTAATCTTTCCAATGAATTAAAAGAAAAAGAGTCGGTTTTCAATGATTTTCAGAAACTTAAAATGGATTTCGAAACTCTCGAGTCTAAAAAGGTTGAATCGGAAATTAATGCTACCAAACTTCTTAAATTCAAAGAACAACAGCTTTTAAAACAATACGCTTCCACAGAAAAGGTTCATCTTTTAACTAAATCATTTAAAGAATTCGAACTTAAGCGTCTTCAAGATTTACCACCTAATCCCGGTTATGCAAAACAAGCTCAGGAATATATTCCCGGTCTTTATGACATGACCATAATTGGAAAATCGAAAGAAGCACCTTTTGTTCGTAGTACTGAGGAGACACAATCACTTGGGGATGAAACTCATTCTAAAATGCTTTCAAAATTCCATACCATTGATTATGATCAACATAACAAAGATCAATTTTCGAAAAAGACACGCATTCGCTTACAAAAGGAATTAGCAGAATTAACAGTTCTTGTGCCCCAAAGTTTGTCAAATGAAAACCTTCCTAGTACGTCTCCTACACTCGTCAAAAAGGATTTAACGAAGTTAATTCCACCGGTAAGTAAGGCGTCCGTTAACTTAAATACGGTTCACCAACACTTAGCCGATTTTGACAAGGTTATTTTGGAACGTACGACGGCCACGGCCATAACGGAAGGTGAATGGAACTTTGAGCACACAAGAGCTGCGTTTCGAGATGAAATTGTTCCGTTTGTAAACAATGTTAAAGCTTGCCTTCGTACTATTGATCAAGATTTGTTTTTGGAAATAGAAGAAGTTAGACGTGTTTTCAATGAAATGGAAGATGCTTATGAAAACAGTTTACTTGAAATAGAACGGGTTTCACGCCATAATGATCTGCTTCTGAATCAAGTGATGTCTCATGATATAGTTTCTGTCTGTGTGAATACAAGTGTTGATAATGATTCTATTGTGCATAATGTTGAATCTGTGGATACTGTGGTAGATAGTACTTGTCACGAATCTGACGCTGAATTTTTAAAGCTTCAAGATTCATATTCTTCACTTTCAAAATGTTTTGATGAGATTCAAACACATTGTATTTCGCTTGAATGCAAGCAACAATTTATTCAAGAAATCTTTGAAACGTCATTCGAAGGTGTTAATATCGATGATGCAAATTTTGAAAAGAATTTTCGATTGAATTTACAATCAAAACAGCGTCAGCCAAGTGACAAAGTTGCTAAATCTTTGCCGATAGAAATAGAGAAATCTGAGGAGCTTAACTGTGTGAACGTACTTGAGGCTGCTGAGAATTTTAAACTTGATCTAGATAATCGAGTCTCCAAGATTTTGTCCAAAGTTGATAACTTAAAACAGAAAAATACACGACTATTCGATTCAGTACAACCCGCATGTGTTGATACCACTGCACAGAATCAATCATTGATTGAACAATTGAATCGAAAGTCGATGGAAATATCTGATTTGAGGGAACAAATTTGTGATAAAAATCTGGTCTTAGCTGATTTAAAGGAAACACTTCGTACTCTCAAAGGTAAGAATGTTGTGGATAACGCAGCCACTATCTCAGCATCGTCCTCTAGTGCAATCAAAAGAACCCTTATAGCCGTCACACCACTTAACAAGGGCCCTAGGACTAAACCATCTCAAACTTTGGTCGCTAAAGATAAGGCGGAATCAAAACCAGCTTCTAATATTCCCGTGTTGCCTTCTACAGGAGTAAGCACCACTACTAAGGCTCAAAGATCTAAGCTTAAGAGAAACAAGAAGAATGATAGGATCTTGCCCCCATCTAGTAGTCAAGTGAAGAAGAAAGTAGAAGCCCAACCTAGGAATGTTATTTCTGTTTTGAATAAAGAGAATCATGTAGCTAAACCTAAAGGCTCTGCGGTTGTGCAGCGTTCTAAGCCTACTGTGAATTCTAATTTAAAATGTTGGAATTGCAATGAATGTATGTTTTCTAGTCGTCATGATTCTTGCCTTATTGACCATGTGAATGAGATGCATGCCCGGAAAAATGGATTAGAATGGAAACCGACTGGGAAAGTGTTAACCCAAGTTGGTTGGATGTGGCGCCCCACTGGTAGAACTTTCACTATAGTAGGAAATACGTGCCCTTTAACTAGGATCACTCCCACTGAAGTGAAGAAAGCGTGCCCTTTAACTAGGAGTACAAAGGCTACCAAAACACAAGCGTGTCCTTTAACTAGGAACACTGACACTACTGTAGGAACCAAGTGCCCTTTAAATAGGTCTACTCCCACTGTAGTGCCCGTAAATAATCCAAAACCTAAGAAAGTTGGAACAGTAAAACCTGTTAGTGCTAAAACTATCATTAGAAAACGCAGGAAATCTAAGGGTCTCAAAAATGTTAGCAATTCTGATAATTCTATATCTGTATCTGCTAACACTCTGGAACCAATAGTTTCCAATGCATTGTCTACTGTTGTTGTTGAAAACAGGTGGTCCAAATTGTTCTCTGGTATTTGGACTCTGGTTGCTCCAAGCATATGACCGGAGATCGCTCTCAGCTCAGAAATTTCGTCAGCAAGTTTCTTGGTACAGTTCGATTTGGAAATGATCATATTGCAAAGATAATGGGTTATGGTGAATATCATATTGGGAATGTTATAATTTCAAGAGTGTATTACGTGGAAGGTCTCGGTCACAACTTATTTTCTGTGGGACAATTTTGTGATGCAAACCTAGAAGTTGCTTTTCGAGAGCATACCTGCTTCATTCGTAATTTGGAAGGGGTTGATTTATTGAAAGGTACTCGAGGGAATAATTTGTATACTTTGTCTTTACAAGACATGATGGCCGCCTCTCCCGTATGTCTTCTCTCCAAAGCATCGAAGACTAAGTCATGGTTATGGCATCGACGGTTATCTCATCTTAACTTTGACGCTATTAATCACTTGGCGAAAAACGAACTTGTTTGTGGTCATCCTAAACTATCATTTCACAAGGATCATTTGTGTTCCGCGTGTACAATGGGGAAAAGCACTAAGAAGTCTTACAAACCCAAGACTGAAGACACCAACCAAGAGAAACTTTATCTGTTGCATATGGATCTTTGTGGGCCAATGCGTGTTGAAAGTCTTAGTGGCAAAAAGTACATCCTCGTCATTGTCGATGATTACTCTCGGTTTACATGGGTGAAATTTCTTAAAGCAAAAAATGAGGCACCTAAATTCATCATCAGATTTCTCAAGATGATTCAAGTGCGTCTCAACACTACTGTCCGACGCATTCGTACAGATAATGGAACCGAATTTGTGAATCAAATTTTGCGTGATTATTATGAAGAAGTTGGCATATCTCATGAAACATCCGTTGCACGCACTCCACAACAAAACGGTGTCGTTGAAAGGCGAAATCGCACACTTATGGAAGCTGCTCGAACGATGTTAATTTACGCAAAGGCTCCATTGTTTTTATGGGCAGAAGCAGTATCTACAGCAGTGTACACCCAAAACCGGTCACTAATTCGTAAACGCCATGGTAAAAAACCTTATGAGCTTCTCCATGGAAAAGTACCAGATTTATCATATCTTCATGTATTTGGTTCTCTTTGCTATCCAAATAATGATGGTGACAATTTGGGAAAACTTCAACCAAAGGCTGATATTGGTATTTTCATTGGTTATGCACCCGCAAAGAAGGCATACCGAATCTACAACCGTAATTCTCGCAAGATCCTCGAAACTATGAATGTTGATTTTGATGAGCTGACAGCAATGGCTTCTGAGCAAAGCAGCTCTGAACCCGCACTTCATGAAATGGGACCCAGTAACATTACTTCTGGTCTTGTCCCAAACAACCCTACTTCATCATCATTTATACCACCTACCAGGACTGAATGGGATACGTTGTTTCAACCGTTCTTTGATGAATTCTTTACTCCTCCAAGTATTGTTGCTCCAGAACCTGAGGTAATAGCTCCGGTAACCGAAGTTGTCGCTCCAGCAACCGAAGCACAATCAGACACATCTGCACCAACAATTGGTCAAGATATACCAACAACGAGTAATTCTCAACCAACACAAGTAACAACTACCCATGTCATGCCTATTGATGATGAAGAGGATGACGATGATCACGATTTGGAATTCGCTCAAATGCGTGAACTTCCATTCTTTGGTGTATCTATTCCGACCCTAATCAAGCCGGGTCGTCCACCTCAGAGGAAGCTCCTTCTACAGTTTACTCCAATCCACGGATTCGTGAACATGACAGCAAGTGGACAAAGGATCATCCTATAGATTCTATTATTGGTGACCCTAATCGCCCGGTATCCACACGAAGTCAGTTACAAGAAAGTGCAATGTTTTGTCACTTTGATGCTTTTCTCACTGAAGTTGAACCCAAGACATGGAAGGAAGCTTTTACTCAATCCTGTTGGATAGAAGCTATGCAAGAAGAACTTAATGAGTTTATACGTCTTGATGTATGGGAACTTGTCCCATGCCCGGATCAAGTGCAGTTACTCACTTTGAAATGGGTTTACAAGGTGAAACTCGATGAGTTAGGCGGAATATTGAAAAACAAAGCTCGACTAGTAACTCGTGGATACAAGCAATTATTGGGCGTCGACTTTATGGAATCCTTTGCACCTGTTGCCCGTTTGGAAGCTATTAGACTATTCCTCGCTTATGCAGCCCATATGAATATGATCGTCTATCAGATGGATGTGAAGACGGCATTTCTTAATGGTGAAATCAAGGAAGAAGTCTATGTTCAACAGCCGGATGGTTTTGTGAATCCTATTTATCCTAATCATGTGTACAAGCTTAAGAAGGCTCTCTATGGGTTGAAGCAAGCTCCACGCGCATGGTATGATCTATTGTCACAATTCCTCATTACTCAAGGCTTCACTAAAGGCAAGGTGGATCCTACGCTGTTCATTCAGAAACGAGGTAAAGATATGATTATGGTACAAATATATGTTGATGATATTATATTTGCAGCCTCGACCCAAATCTTATCGGACGAGTTTGGGACACTCATGTCTTCCAAGTTTAAGATGTCAATGATGGGCAAGGTATCATTCTTCTTAGGTCTTCAGATATCTCAGAGTCCCAGAGGCATCTTTATTAATCAATCCAAATATGCCCTTGAATCGCTTAAGAAATATAAGATGGAATCTTGCGACCCCGTGGACACTCCAATGGTGGAGAAAACTAAGCTTGATGCAGATCCACATGGAGTTGCTGTTGATCCGACACTTTATCGTGGAATGATCGGTACTCTTCTGTATATCACAGCCAGTCGACCTGATCTTCAGTTTGCTATATGTATGTGTGCCAGGTATCAAACTAGGCCTACTGAATTACACTTAGCTACTGTTAAAAGGATCTTTCGATATCTTAAAGGAACCATTAATCGGGGACTTTGGTATTCGAAGGACTCTTCTATTGCACTAATGGCATATGCAGATGCGGATCACGCGGGTTGTCAAGACACAAGGCGTAGCACGAGTGGAACTTTGCAACTACTAGGAGATCGATTAATTAGTTGGGCATCGAAAAGGCAGAAAAGCGCTGCAATTTCAAGTACGGAAGCAGAATACATAGCTATGTCCGGTTGCTGTGCTCAAATTCTTTGGATGAGATCGCAATTAACCGACTATGGTCTAGGTTTCAACAAGATTCCGATGTACTGTGACAACAAGAGTGCAATTGCCTTATGCTGCAACAACGTTCAATTCTCCCGGTCGAAGCATATTGACATTCGCTACCACTTCATCAAGGAGCAAGTGGAAAATGGAGTAATCGAGCTTTACTTTGTCCGATCTGAGTATCAATTGGCGGATATTTTCACGAAGGCTTTAGATCGCGCTCGAATTGAATTTTTGGCCGACAAGCTAGGAATGACAACCTTCTCGCCTGAGACTCTAAAGGAATTAGCAGATGAAGCGAAAGAATAGTCTTGGTAAAACTATTCTCCGTATCCTTGGTGATCATCTGTATATATTGTTTATATTATTATCCACAAAAGCAAAATACAAAAATATAAAACCATATAAAAACCATAAAAATTGAAAAATTCATAAAAATCCAAAAATATTTTTACTTTATTTTTCAAAGGCATGTCTTTTGGTACGATAATATTTACGGCTTTAGAAATGTTGATTAATATTGACACGGCGCCATAAATAGAGTTCGTACAAAAGTTGTAAATATTTCATAAAACATGCCAAAATGGCTTGTAGTTATTTCAGACTGCAACCCGGTTTTCATATTAAAGTCAAGTATTTCTTATGAAAGCTTTGGCTCACAACGGGAATTAATTTTCTCGGGCAAGGTTTACTTTAAAACCTTGTAAGGGATCAAGTTTACTTTATAACTTGGTCTAACACAAATCTATGTACGCCTCAGTGCATTTATTTGTTAAAACGAGTCTTGTTTTTATGAAGCTATCATCTCTACAACCATGCTTTCTACAATTGGTATCTACATACTCGACGATGCAACTACTCAACCGACGACTACAGCTCTTTCGATAGAACACGGGTCAACAATTGAGGGGGAGCAACTGTCAAGCATTCAGAATCTTCGATGCCGAACGTGCCAAGTTCACAAGTTGGTGTCAAGACAACAATACCAATCGTACATGTGGTGTCAAGAGATGACTTCAGACGTGACGAGGCGACCAACATATGCTGACAAGAACCATTTGATCTTATCATATGATGTTCTCATCTATCAGGTCCAACCTTGTCAATTCTTTTTAATATGGTGAATATGTGATCATGTTACAAATCGGTATCATATCTCATACATTTGATACCATGAAGATAAAAAGGACTCGCATTTTTCTTCCCAACACCTTTGTTAAAACTTCATTAAATCAATTGATATTAAAAACATCGATTGGGTTAATATTTTTAATATGGGGGAGAAAATGTGATTTAATATGGGATATTATCACAAATGGTTTGACTTAATGTGCTGGCTCATCCCGACATGTGCGAAATGTTTTCGAATATCGTGGCATATGTTAAGGGGGAGCAAAACGGATTTACATATCAAAATGGATTTTCATGGTGACATATACTTACCCAAAACCCATTTATTTCACGACGATGAAGATTGTGGTGACATAAGGATGGTAGGATAGGTTAAGTCCTATGATTCTTCTAGAACCGGAGGAATCTTCCCAAGGACATTCCATAGCTAGAAATAGTCGTCCTTAGGAAAGTTGGAGAAAGATTGTGAACGTAGCTGAATGCCGACCAAGTACTTAAGTTAGCACTGGAACAATCACAACAAGGTGCTAGTTATGACGTATTGGTAAGCATTGAAGGGGTTGAAGAATGAAAAAGAATTGTAAAGATAAAGGGTGTAAAGAAAGAAGCCCTCCTTACAACTTTAGGCAGAAACCGGGTCAATACATATGCTATTGAGATCATTTTAATGATTCTCGATATTGAAGACAGACATCATGGACCCAGTGATGCAATGCACAACCCATCCCAGCTAACTCAGATATCTCTCAAAAGGTATTTGTTTTAATCACACGGAGACAACGCATTATCTATTGATTTATTCACTCCGAATAAATTGGTATTGAAAAGGTGGCACTCCTCTCCAGCCTCCGATCACTAAAATCCAAAATGCACGATCGAGTCTAGAGCCATTTGAGATCATCAAATATCTCATTAGGACACACTTTCATATTTCCTTGCTTCTTCACACACTGTGAAAAGTAAGAAATATTTTAAGAGTCCTACGCAAAATCTTCATGATCTTGCCTGAACATCCGAGTAATACGAAAGTATTTACAATGAAGATGGAAATCCTTCTTGAGCGAATATCAAAAAGCTCATGGTAGGTGACTTGTGCGATTCTTTATGAATCAAACTTGTGATAACTGGAAAGCAACAGCTGTTTAATTCTTAATTGAATTTAAACACGTTCCAGGCCTCTACGCAATATCTTTGTGATCTTGCCAGAACACTCAGAGTGATACCTTAGTGTTCACAGTGATGAGTGGAAATCCTTCTAGTGTTAACCTCAAACAGCACTTGGTAGGTAACTTGCAAGATTCTATACGAATCAAGCTCGTGACAACTGGAAAGCAACGATGGTGCGGTTCTTAATTGAATTTCACTTGTTCCAGGAACATGAATTGACGGCTTCAAATCATGCGGATAATTTTATCCAAATGATTCACTCTTTACGTTCGCAGTCAGCTTTGGACGGTCGAGTAAAGAGAACGGGTTTACCCGCGAAATCCTGTCAGGAAGTTACTTAATTGAAACTATCCGTCACGGGTACGATATCTAATATCGTCCAACGGTCTTCACCGACCGAGGTAAAATGCTACCGATTTAGAATGAAATGTTCAAAGCCATTTCGTTCGTGTCTACTTATGTTGCGGCATTTGAAGACGGTGGCGTTGCGGAATCCGAGAAGAAGTCGTCCCCGCATGCTTATACTTTATGCACTTAATACCTCATCCAATTCAAGAAAGCCTAAAAGTTAAGTCTTCCGCTGTATCGAACTCTGAAGCTTTCAAGAATTACTAAGGCATAAGTATGTGGGACGTGAGGTCACGAAGAGGCGAAGATCACAAGTGATGGATGCACGAGATCAAGGCAAGAGATTGATGCTCAAAGATTGATATCAAAGATCACATCAGCATGTTCACCAGAAAAGAAAAAGAAAAAGAAAGACGAAGACTACGAGCTCAAGACAAGCATAGTATGCTAGGTTTATTTTATTATTGTAACTTGGGTAACGCCCTTGTTTGGAGTGACCTCCCTTAGGGGGAGATTGTTAGAAATACGTTTTTACGTATTTAGGAAGATTCGGTCACTCCGACAATATACTTAGTAGTAGCTCGTAGTCTAGACATCTTTATTAAACAAACAAAGCCAAGCCTAGCCTACAACATGTGTAGGTCGGCCCAACAATGTAAGCCCAAGCCCATCACAAGGCTTGGGTATATAAACCCTCTCCTTTGATGGAGAGGGTGTGGTTTTCATTAATTTACACATAGTTTTTCTTAACTTTCTCTCTCTAGAAGTGTGAAATCCACCATCTTTCTATCTCTTTCTCTCTCTAAAAACATAAGCATAGATTTACAAATCTACACAAAGTATCCAAACATTCCTTCAGTTAAGGAACTTCTGGAGGAACGTACAAGTCGGCAAATGTTTGTTGGTATGACTAAATTTCATGACTATATGATATAACAATTTTATATGTTGTTGTACTAACTCTAACATTGCCCACTTACTATAGATGTTGTTGGAAAACTAAAAGAGGTGTCTTTGAAAGCATACTTGCATGTTATCAATACAGGTAAAAAAGGTTCTTGTGAATTGTTTCTTGAGGATTGTATGTAAGTGTTTAAGCTTTTAGTATAACTACCTTATAGACAGATATATTATTATAGCTTTTACTAACCACAAACAATTTCTACTAAACACATAGGGGTATGCAAATAAAAATTATATTGCATCACATTCCGTTTGCTCTCCCATCAATGATTGCAAAGGCAAGTTGTGAACTTGTTGTTGTTGGAAATACGTTTTTCGTATTAAGAATGTATCGGTCACTCCAACAATATAGTTATAGGCTCGTAGTATAAGTTTATTTACAATAGCCCGACCCATGAGCATGTTTATGGGCCGGAAGCCCAAGTCCACTAAGGGACTTGGTATATAAACCCCTTTCCACCACGGAAAGGGGTGTTGGTTGTCTACTTCATTTTTATCATAATACAAGCTTTCTTTCTTTCTCTCTAGTTTCTCTCTCTAGAAAAACAACAACCCTCTTGATTAGATCTAAGATTATCATTATTCTATAATTGGTATCAAGAGCCATGGGATGATATAAGGTTTTTGTTGTGTTAGTTTTAGTTTTCATGCTCTTTTAATCAAGATATATCCGTGTTTTCAATTTTTTTATGTTTTTCATCACAAAATCTTTCATACAAATTGCCTACATAGTTGTGGTAGGGATTTGTGATATTCATATTGGTGATTTTCATAAAAAAAAGTTGGAATTTTTGGCTTGATTTTTGGGTAAAATTAAAAGGTACAAAAAATTTTCTTATTCGGGATAAAAGGGTTTTACAAGTCGGATTACTAGGGTTTTGCATATTCCTGATTGAGTGTGGATCTCCTATTCCGAATTAACATCAGATTGGATATCCCGAATTAGGTGCAAGTCGTGTGAATTCCGAATTAGTATCCGGTTTGGATTCCGGATTGAGTGTGGATTTATATTCCGAATTAGATCCCTGACTTCACATTCCGGATTAGATCAGTACTTCACATTCCGGATTAGGTAAAGGATATACATTCGACTTAGTTCAAGGCTTCACAGATTCCGAATTATATCAGTACTTCATATTCCTGATTAGGTAAAGGATATACATTCCGACTTAGTTCAAGGCTTCACAGATTCTGACTTGTATCAGTACTTCATATTCTGGATAAGGTAAAGGATATACATTCCGACTTAGTTCAAGGCTTCACAGATTCCGAATTAGATCAGTACTTCATATTCTGAATTAGGTGAAGGATATACATTATTGTATTACGTTCAGGTTACATATTCCGAATTGGGTATTGGCTGTGTCAAGTTTTGAAAGAATTCTACATCAACTCACAACAAATATCACAACCTTATTTCATTGCTCGATCAAAAGATAATATTTTTTCCATCAGGTGTTCAAAAAATGAATCCTCATTCATTTATGCCTAGACATCGCTTACCGATATTTCAATCATCTCGGGTACCGATACCCGCCCACCGTTGCTCATAAAAGACTTATTTGAAGCATGACAGGGTCGCACGAGAACTTACATTATGGGTAAACCCAATGGGAGACTTATGGTTCAATCTTTAGAGAAAGGTCCACTCGATTGGGGAGAAGTTACTGTCGATAATGTGACGCGGCCAAGGTTGTTTCATGAGTTAACGGATGCTAACAAACTCATTGCCGATGCGGATGAAAGGGTTGTTCAGACCATACTTCAAGCTCTTCCACCCGATATTTATCTAATGGTAAGCGAACACACAGTGGCAAAGGATCTTTGGGATCGCTTAACTATTTTGTTACAAGAGAATTCACTAACTAAGCAGGAACGAGAGTGTCAATTGTATGACTTGTTTGATAGGTTCACATACATTCCAGGGGAAACACTTCATGACTATTACTGGCGTTTCACTACTTTGATGAATGATTTGAACGTGTATAATCTAAGGATTGCTCAGTTTCAACTAAACACCAAGTTCTTAAACACGTTACCCCAAGAGTGGAGCCAATATGTCACCGATGTTAAAATGATTCGGGATTTGCACAAGTCAAATTTATATCAACTCTATGCTTTCTTGCAGCAACACGAGAAGCACCTGATCCAAAAACGCATCTCTCAAGGATCTTATCCCGAATCATTGGCATTAATGGCAAATCATCCAACGTTGTCATATCACAACTCTCCATATGCTTTGGGACACCAATCTTCCTATCAACCATTGTATCGAACTCCAAGCTTTCTGATACTAGGATTGCTATGGGGTTCTAGAATCGTCTTGGAATCTCCTCGAATTGATTACAGCTCAAAGTGGAATGATTTGTTCTTGGTTAATAAAAAGGTGTTGGTTTGTTTATCTATTTTAAACTAATGACAAATAAGTAAATGTCGAAGAGTAAAATTAAAGCTTTGAAAGATTAAACTAAATTGACAAGTTAAAAGTAAATGCTTGAAAACATAAAGAAAAGATTAGACGAATACTTTGAAAACCTAATTGAATTAATACTTAAAAACTTGTTCAATCGGAATATGGAAAATTATTTCTATCGGAATGCATCAAAGACATAAGCATCGGAATATCACTAAAACAACCCATCGGAATGTCAAAGTGGAATCCATCGGAATGTTCATGTTTGGTACCACCGGAATAATTAAGATCAAGCTGTCGGAATGATGTCTTATCGGAAAGTCAGATCAGATCGGAATATCAAAGAACCCTTTTGTCGCAATGTCAGATCGGAATAAGGTAAATAAAAATTGGCCAGAGTTTCGACTTAAAAAGGACCTTAGCCCCGTCGGAATGTGCGATCGCAATAAGCGATCGCAATCCCAGATCGGAATAAGGGGGAATTACCAACCTATCGCAAAGTAGAACCCACACTTGGGTTATTGCGATACAAATCAAGAAACCGTCGGAATGTGATAAAACCCTTATATTGCGATGGAAACAAATTCAATCCGAGAATGGTAATAAGCTGAAACTTCAATAAGCACTTACAATAAGCTATTTTAACCGAGACTTAAGCACTTCAAAAAGATTAAATTGAATAACTTTTGAAGACGAGAAACCATAAACTTTATAAACAAAACTTTTGAATGACTAAAACTTATATGGAATCCGAAAACCAATAAGCTAAAACAAGCAATAAGCAAATAAGCATAGAAGGCCTATAGCTTATACGTGTGAGAGCTTAAAAAGAAACAAGAAAGATCAAACTTTGATCACGAACTCATCCACAAATCCAAATAGTATGGAATTAAACAATTGGAAATAAGGATTTAGATAAACTAAGAAAAGTAGAAGAAAATTAAAGAACTTAAAAGCTTAACTTGAATAAGATTAATGAAATCCAAAGTACAAAGATCAAAGAAAGCTTAAATTTAAAAGATGAAAACAAAGAAAAAGTTTAGTGAGAGAAAGTTTTGAACTTTCTCTCTCTAAAACTAGAGAAATGAAAAACTAAAGAACTAACTAACTAACTAAGTCCCCTAAAATTGTGAAGTGGGATCTTTATATAGGCGTGTGATATGGGCTTGTATATGGGCCTTGGTATCGGGCTTCTTTTCTTCTTTCTTCTTTAGTCTTTACGTTTCTTTAAATAAACGTTTCCGACTTTGGATTTTGCGAAGTGTCGGTGAATAATTCCAACTCGTCTTATAATCTTTTGTTTAATAGACTCGAGTTCTTCGACATATATGAATCTTCCATCTTTGGCTTTATTCTTTGATAAATCTTTAAATAGGCACAATGACTTCAAATCTTTTGCATCTCTTGGACAATAGACTTCGTCTTGAGTCTTTTCTTCAATAAAACCCGTGCAATCCCATGTTTTCTTCAATATTCATCCGGTTGACTCTGAAAACACAATAAACACAAAAACCACGCATAATTCCAAACAAATGATATTAAATACGTGTTTTGGTCTAGTTTTAGCCATAAATAAGTGGTAAAAGGGTGGGTGTTTTCACACCTATCAAATCCCCTACACTTAACCATTGACATGCCCTCATGCAATGCTTAATGATAAAGCAAATTTACACTTTTCTCATAATCAATCAACCTAGGCCTTATTAACATACTACTTAAACAAAAATTAAAGTACTAAGAGAAATCAGAACTTTAAAGTAAATAAAAGGATGGAAATAACTTGCAAAGAGGTCAAGGACTTACATTAGGGCTTTGGTGCTGCGAAGATTTATCATCCTCAAGTTTCACGTTCCCCAAACTAAGCTTAAAAACGAGATCATTGTTATTATAAGTTAGTAATTTAAACACTCACACACATGGCTTAATTAAATGCTTAAACTCCCTTATTCCTAGGTGTATCTCTTATATTTTATTTTTGTCTTAGAATGATCATGAAGATGCATTTTTGGACTTATTTCGATAGTTTATTTAGGCTAAAAGCAAAGTAGGACGATTTGATCAATAGTTAGCTAAAGGACAAAATCTCTTAAAACTGCTTCTCGGGATATCAAAAAGTTCATATCTTGGCATAGCTCGGTTCACGATTTGAGACCTTTCTCGGGCCGATATTTGGCATGTACTTCATACTTCATATCTTGAGAGACGTTCTTGAAATAATGGTCTTCTCTTCGTTAATAGAGTTTCTTCACTTGGAGACTTTTGAGTGGTACTCCAACTTTGTTGACCACGACTTCATGATTATTTCTTCAATCTCTATTTGGGATTTTGAGATACAACGATCCGCCTCCTTTTCGGACTTGGATCTATTTATCCTCATACCTTGTTAGGGTCTTTTCGGATAGACTTCTCCATCATCTTTATGGGAGTTGATAACTTTTCGTCGCGAGTCTTGATCCTTCATATTGATTTTGGGAATAACACTTTTCATATCACCTTGGATCTTTAGCAATAAAATTGAATCCTCATGCCTTGTTAGGGCCTTTTCGGACTCGCCAATCTTCGCGCCCCGCTTCATAAGTTATGCCTTGGCTATGAACTCTTATCATTACCGAGCAACTTTTAAACGATCTTGGGCTAGAAGCTAAGTAAATATTCAAATCGTACGACCTTACTTATTGCAGATAAATTATTAGCAAGTGATGGGAGAATAGGCAAATAATTACACCAAGTGAGCTTGTGCAAGAATACCGACTTATAACTGACTTTATCATTTCTCGTTCTCCACAGTTTAAAATCTCAAGTAATGAGACTCGTGGATGCTTAGCCTAATAAACCAATTAAGGTCTACATGGTTAAGGATACTAGCTAGAATAAACTTGGATAAGTCTATTCGGGTTGAGTCAAAATAATCGCAACGGGCCTAATATGTCAAAGATTTCAAAACTAGCTACACCATTTTATTAATATTTTTGACTTTATTGCGAGATATATACAGATGAAAGCAATGATAAAAATTTAAAAATTACGACTAAATGGCCAAAGTTAATAAAAAATTTGAAAAATGTTGAAAAAGATGATTTTCCGGTTAAATGAAGGAATTTTCATGGAAAAGTCCACTTAAAACTTCGATAGAAGTCCCCCCTACACTTAAGATAAACATTGTCCTCAATGTTTAAGCATGTGGGAAAAGTCTCCCCTACACTTATGACATTGTGCACGTTGGTTAACCCAAGTTAAGGAAGAGACGACTAAAGTGATCAATTTCAAATGTGAGTATGTAGAAAATTGAATCACGATAGTTGAGAGATAGAACCGGATTTCTGATAACACGGGAGCACGGTTCTTCAGAGATTCCAAGAGTGCACTTATCCCTGTAATCACATCACCACAAAAATACAAACACCCTATAGAGGTCCCCCTACACTTAGGAGGTTAAAACATAAAAGGATAGATACTCGGGTTGCCTCCCGAGGAGCGCTTGTTTTTGATAACCGAGTCACGAGCCTGACTCGACCCAAAATTAGTTCATGGGGAACGTGGTGAGGGATGGAATCATCTCCTGAGAGATGTCCTCACCAAAGTACAACTTCACTCGTTGGCCATTCACCTTAAAATCAGGTCCATTAGGTTGAGCGAGCTCGAGAGTACCATATGGAAAAATTTGGGCAATGGTGAATGGGCCGGACCAACGAGATTTCAGCTTGCCCGAAAAAATTTTCAACCGAGAGTTAAAGAGTAAAACTTTGTCTCCAACTTGGAACTCTCGGTTCTTAATCTTAGAGTCGTGAATGAGCTTAGTCTTCTCCTTATAGATCAAAGAATTTTCATAAGCCTCATTACGGAGTTCATTCAGCTCATTGAGTTGGATCTTGCGTAGGTCACCGGCTTTGTTGATATCAAAATTGGCCCACTTCAAGGCCCAGTAAGCCTTGTGCTCCAACTCAATGGGGAGGTGGCATGCTTTCCCGTACACGAGACGATATGGTGTACAACCAATCGGAGTCTTGTATGCGGTACGAAAAGCCCACAAAGCATCATCAAGTTTATCAGCCCATGAGACACGATGCTCTCCCACGGTTCTTTCAAGAATTCGCTTTAATCCTCGGTTGGATATTTTAGCCTGACCATTAGTTTGTGGGTGGTAAGCGGTGGAAAGACGATGATTTACACCGTACTTAGCCATGACTCTAGCAAATTGGTCATTGCAAAAATGAGTCCCGCGATCACTAATAATGGCACGAGGCACACCGAATCTAGCGAATAGCGATTTTAAAAAGTTACAAACCACCCTTGCGTCATTAGTGGGTAAAGCTTTGGCTTCAACCCATTTGGAGACGTAGTCAACGGCTACAAGGATGTATTTGTTACCTTTAGGAGAAGGGAATGGCCCCATAAAGTCGATACCCCAAACATCAAAGATTTCACATTCTTGTATGAAATTCTGAGGCATCTCGTCTTTATGTGTGATCTTGCCTTGTTTTTGGCAAGCATCACAATGTTTAACCATCTCGTGAGCATCACGGTAAATAGTGAGCCAATAAAATCCTGATTCAAACACTTTTTTGGCGGTGTAGTTGGGACCAAAGTGACCACCGGTGGGTCCTTTGTGGCAAGCATCAAGGATTTCTAAAGCTGCCGGTCCATCAACACATCGACGAATAATCAAGTCAGCACATTGCTTGAATAGATACGGGTCATCCCAAAAGTAAGTCTTAATGTCGTTAAAGAACTTCTTCTTTTTCTGGGATGTTAACCCGTCAACGAGAATTCCACCCGCCAAGTAGTTTGCAATGTCCGCAAACCACGGGGTTTCATCAGCAGTCGAGTTGATAGACATTAAGGTCTCCAAGGGAAAAGAATCATTGATTTCTTTGTTCGGATGATCCCCTTGGTAAGGATCCTCAAGTCTAATGAGATGATCCGCGGCTAGGTTTTCAGCTCCTTTTTTATCGCGAATTTCGATTTTAAATTCTTGGAGTAGCAAAACCCAGCGAAGAAGTCTTGGTTTGGAATCTTGCTTAGTCAACAAGTACTTCAACGCGGAATGATCGGTGTAAACGATTGTGGTGGAAAGGACAAGATAGGGGCGAAGCTTTTCAAAGGCATAGACAACAGATAAAAGCTCTTTTTCGGTTGTCGTGTAATGCAATTGAGCCCCAGTCATTGTCTTGCTAGCGTAATGGATTGGTTGGAAGTGTTTGTTCACTCTTTGGCCCAAAACCGCTCCAATAGCATAGTCGCTAGCATCGCACATCAACTCAAAGGGAAGCTCCCAATTAGGGGTAACCAAGACCGGTGCCTTAGTTAGCTTATCCTTAAGGGAGTTGAAGGCTTCGATACACTCTTTGGAAAATATAAAAGGAGTATCTTTTTCCAAGAGGTGGGTCATCGGGCGAGCGATTTGAGAAAAATCTTTGATGAATCGACGGTAGAAGCCCGCGTGACCAAGGAAACTTCTCACACCCTTCACTGTTGAAGGTGGAGGCAACTTAGCGATAACATCGACTTTAGCACGGTCTACTTCGAGACCGGCTTTGGAGATTTTGTGTCCTAGCACGATGCCCTCTTTTACCATGAAATGGCCTTTTTCCTAATTAAGAACAAGGCGAGTGTCTTCACACCGCGTCATCATACGTTCTAAATTGGCAAGGCAATCAGAGAAAGAATCGCCATAAACCGAGAAATCATCCATGAATACTTCCATAGTGTCTTCCACCATGTCATGGAAGATAGCCATCATACATCTTTGGAACGTCCCAGGAGCATTACATAAACCAAAAGGCATGCGTTTGTAAGCAAATGTTCCATAGGGACAAGTGAATGTGGTCTTTTCTTGGTCCTTGGGATCGATGGGAATTTGAAAATACCCGAAGAAACCGTCTAAGAAGCAGTAATAGTCATTACCAGCTAGACGCTCGAGCATTTGATCCATGAAGGGGAGAGGAAAGTGGTCTTTTCTCGTGGCATCATTGAGCTTGCGATAATCAATACAAACTCTCCACCCAGTAACGAGACGAGTGGGAATCAACTCGTTGTGTTCATTGGAAACAACGGTTATTCCGCCCTTCTTGGGCACACAATGGACGGGACTTACCCACGGCGAATCCGAAATAGGGTAAATCAAGCCGGCATCTAGAAGTTTGATAACCTCTTGTTTGATGACGTCATGAATTTTAGGATTAACCCTTCTTTGGCTCTGGATTGTGGGTTTAAAGTCATCTTCCATGAGAATTTTGTGAGTACAAAAGTTCGGATCAATTCCGCGGATGTCGGAAATTTTCCAAGCAATTGCCTTCTTATGATCTTTAAGCACGAAGATGAGGCGAGATTTTTCTTCTTCTTTCAAGTCCTTCGTGATGATGACAGGCGACTTCTTGTTTTCTTCAAGGAACACGTACTCGAGATGGGGCGGCAACTCCTTAAGTTCTAAATCCGGAGGATTTTTGATGGAAGGCGTTTTCAAAGTCAGGGCATCGATAGCAATAACCGTGGGAGATGGTGGAGAAAGATTGTCTTCTTTGAGAAGGTTTTCAAAGAAATGCATGTCTTCATCCCAATCGGTGGGAGAATCGTCATTTGCTAAGTGCACATCTCCCATGGTGGCTTCAAGATCTTTCCAAAAGAAATCACTTTCTCCAAATAGAGACAGTGAGGAATCAATAGAGGAAACGGTCTCAACATTGGGAAGAGAGGTAGGAATATTTTTACAAGCATCAATAAAGTGTTCTTCACAAGCCTCATCCAGAACGTCAATACAATTAACACTCTCGTATGAATAAGGTTGTTTATACAACTTTCCCATGTTGAAGACGATTTTATCGTCACCCACTCTCATGATAAGCTCACCGGCTTCAACATCGATGAGAGTGCGACCGGTCCTCAAGAATGGACGACCAACGATCAATGGCACACGAGGGTCCATGTCGTAGTCAACGACAACGAAATCGGCAGGAAAAGTGAATTTGTCGACTCCTACAAAGACGTCTTCGGCTATCCCCACTGGATAAGCAACCGTACGGTTAGCTAATTCCAAAGTCATTTTGGTGGGGATCAGCTCGGGGGGAGATAATTGCTTCCAAACGCTTAGAGGCATTAGATTAATACTAACACCTAGATCGGCTAGGGCCATGCAATTCTATACTCCTGGGAAGTTACAAGGGATTAAGAAACGACCCGGATCACCAAGCTTGGTTGGCAATTTCCTTAAGAGCACTGCAGAGCAATTCTCATTAAGTTGGGTGTTAGCAATATCAAGAAGCTTCTCCTTGTCGCTAAGAAGATCTTTGAACATTTTTGCGTACTTGGGCATGTGAGCGAGAGCCTCAGCGAAGGAGATGTTGAAATTCAATTGTTTAAACATTTTAAGAAAGTTCGAAACCTGAATATCATCCTTGCTTTTGAGCTTCTCTTTCCTCAACCTAGATGGATAAGGTACATCTAAAGAAGAGGAAGTCTTTGGGATCGAAGGATCACTCACATCCTCGGGTGGAGGAGGGGTAGAAGTAAGAGGTGGAGAAATGGGGGAAGGAGAAGGATGAGGAATAGGAGCAGGTGACTCGTTTTCCTTAGTCACAAGCACCGGTGGAGGTATAGGAAGCTCGGGTTCCTTGGTACCTTTGCCACTGCGAGTGGTGATTGCTTTCATCTCCCCTCTTGGATTCGCAACGGTGTTACTCGGAAGAGTACCTGAAGAAGAGGGTTGATTACCTTGGAAAAAGCTAGCCATCATGTTCTTTAAGTCATTCGTTTGACTATCCAAAGTGTTTCGCATATCAGCTCTCAAATCGTTCCCTTGTTTTACCAGGTCTGCTTTCAAGTTGAGCACTTCCCGCTGAAGATTTCCCACGATCACATCGTTAGTCCTCAAGTAGGTTTCCACTTCTTGGTGTAAAGCAGTGGGTTGGTTGGGAGGAGCATTGTATGCGGGTGGTTGATAAGCAGGTTGCTGGTAAACTTGGTTGTTTCTTTGAGGTGGATGTTGTTGTTTGTGAGGTGGTATGTATGGTCCACGAGATTGTTGTTGTTGTTGAGGAGGGTGGTTGAGGTTTTCTTGTTGGTTTGGGTTGTTAGGAGTAAAACCAGGTGGTGAGAGATAGTTGTTGGAGCGGTAGCTAAGCAGGTTGCGGTCACCTTGAGGACGAGCTTGATAAGCGGGTTGAGGATAGGTACCGTATGCTGCATTCACATTCTCAGAAGGGTAGTCTTGGGTGGCGGTACAAGTGGTGTAAGAATGAGGACCCCCGCGTATTTCACATGGTTGGCTTACAGCATTGACTTGAGGGTTTTTAGCGTTCATGCTGTTGGTGTTGCTGGCGGTTTGGGTAGCAAGCGATTCAAGAAGCGCAGTGATTTTGTCAAGTCGCTTATCGCTGTCACTAGTACTAGCACTAGCGACATTGGTCCGAACACTTTTGGTTTGCACACGAGACTTATTCTCAATGACATCCCAAGCAGCATTGGAAGTCTTAGCCAAAAGATTACCCCCCCGAGGCACTGTTTAGTGAATCTTGGTCATTCATGCTTAAACCATTATAAAAAGTGTTAATTTGGTGCACTTTGGTAAAACCATGTTGTGGGCATTTTCTTAAAAGATCTTTGAAACGGTCCCAAGATTCACTAAAAGACTCATCGTACTTTTGTTCAAAATTAATGATTTCATTCCGCAAAGCGGTAGTACGAGAGGGTGGGAAAAAGTAGTTGATAAACTTGGTCTCCAAATCCGTCCACGTAAGAATACTTTTTGGCGGTTCCTTAGCAAGCCAATGCCGGGCTTGTCCCTCTAAAGAAAAGGGAAAAAGTTGTAAACAGATTACCTCTTGTGGAACACCATTGAATTTGACAGTATTAGTTAGTTGCAAGAATCTCTTGATGTGGTCATGTGGATCGTCAATGGTACGCCCCAAGAATGGTTGAGCAGAGACCATCTGGATAAAACCGGATTTGAGCTCAAAGTTGTTGGCTGCAAACGCGGGTATGACAATTGGATCATTGTTGCCATCTACATGTGCTTGCAGAAGTTCAATCATCGGGCGATTATCCGGTAGAGGCTCATTGTTGTTGTTATTATTGTTGTTGAAACGTGGGTTGTTATTGTTATTATTATTTTTTTGAGGTGGGTTATTGTTGTTGTTTTGTACACCGGCCATGTCTAAGTCTTCGAGAGGCTCAGGCTCTTGATAAGACGTTGATCGTGTACGCATGCACCTGCAAAAGAACTAACAAGGCAAAAACAAAGCAGAAATACTTTTGGTTTTTATGTTTTTTAATTTTTAGGATTTTTGAAAATTTTATATTTTTTTGTGTTTTTGAAATTTTTTATGAAAAAGTAACGTTCACGGGGAACGGATCCCAAAATCCAAGTTCTCACAAAAAACTGTTGATCTTAACGAGAAGAGCTGGCAGCGGCGCCATTTGATACTAGGATTGCTATGGGGTTCTAGAATCGTCTCGGAATCTCCTCGAATTGATTACAGCTCAAAGTGGAATGATTTGTTCTTGGTTAATAAAAAGGTGTTGGTTTGTTTATCTATTTTAAACTAATGACAAATAAGTAAATGTCTAAGAGTAAAAATAAAGCTTTGAAAGATTAAACTAAATTGACAAGTTAAAAGTAAATGCTTGAAAACGTAAAGAAAAGATTAGACGAATACTTTGTAAACCTAATTGAATTAATACTTAAAAACTTGTTCAATCGGAATATGGAAAATTATTTCTATCGGAATGCATCAAAGACATAAGCATCGGAATATCACTAAAACAACCCATTGGAATGTCAAAGTGGAATCCATCGGAATGTTCATGTTTGGTACCATCGGAATAATTAAGATCAAGCTGTCGGAATGATGTCTTATCGGAAAGTCAGATCAGATCGGAATATCAAAGAACCCTTTTGTCGCAATGTCAGATCGGAATAAGGTAAATAAAAATTGGCCAGAGTTTCGACTTAAAAAAAACCTTAACCCCGTCGGAATGTGCGATCGCAATAAGCGATCGCAATCCCAGATCGGAATAAGGGGGAATTACCAACCTATCGCAAAGTAGAACCCACACATGGGTTATTGCGATACAAATCAAGAAACCGTCGGAATGTGATAAAACCCTTATATTGCGATGGAAACAAATTCAATCCGAGAATGGTAATAAGCTGAAACTTCAATAAGCACTTACAATAAGCTATTTTAACCGGGACTTAAGCACTTCAAAAAGATTAAATTGAATAACTTTTGAAGACGAGAAACCATAAACGTTATAAACAAAACTTTTAAATGACTAAAACTTATATGGAATCCGAAAACCAATAAGCTAAAACAAGCAATAAGCAAATAAGCATAGAAGGCCTATAGCTTATACGTGTGAGAGCTTAAAAAGAAACAAGAAAGATACTACTTTGATCACGAACTCATCCACAAATCCAAACCGTATGGAATTAAACAATCGGATTAAGGATTTAGATAAACTAAGAAAAGTAGAAGAAAATTAAAGAACTTAAAAGCTTAACTTGAATAAGATTAATGAAATCCAAAGTACAAAGATCAAAGAAAGCTTAAATTTAAAAGATGAAAACAAAGAAAAAGTTTAGTGAGAGAAAGTTTGGAACTTTCTCTCTCTAAAACTAGAGAAATGAAAAACTAAAGAACTAACTAACTAACTAAGTCCCCTAAAATTGTGAAGTGGGATCTTTATATAGGCGTGTGATATGGGCTTGTATATGGGCCTTGGTATCGGGCTTCTTTTTTTCTTTCTTCTTTAGTCTTTACGTTTCTTTAAATAAACGTTTCCGACTTTGGATTTTGCGAAGTGTCGGTGAATAATTCCAACTCGTCTTATAATCTTTTGTTTAATAGACTCGAGTTCTTCGACATATATGAATCTTCCATCTTTGGCTCTATTCTTCGATAAATCTTTAAATAGGCACAATGACTTCAAATCTTTTGCATCTCTTGGACAATAGACTTCGTCTTGAGTCTTTTTCTTCAATAAAACCCGTGCAATCCCATGTTTTCTTCAATATTCATCTGGTTGACTCTGAAAACACAATAAACACAAAAACCACGCATAATTCCAAACAAATGATATTAAATACGTGTTTTGGTCTAGTTTTAGCCAGAAATAAGTGGTAAAAGGATGGGTGTTTTCACACCTATCACTTTCCACAGTATTCGATCTTGCCACAACCACCTACATCTTATCAGCAACAATACAAGCAACCAGCAATATCATCACAAGGAGACTCACATCATTTACCTTATGCTTCACAACCATACTCACCTTATCAACCTCCTACAAACCCTGCCATCACTTAAAAACAACATGAGGCTCCTCAACCTCATTACTCATAACATGTTAGTGCTCCTTCAAATTAGTTTGTAGCTCAACCAACACTAGTATTCTATTGTGATGATGAGATTCCAGTTTCTGAGTTTAGACAAGGGATAATCCTACTGATATACTTGCTCAAATGTCTTCTTACATCACTCAAGCGTTGAACAAAAGAGGTTACAGAGGACCATCTCCAACAAACAATCAGTTGAGGAACTCTTCTAACTCTCGTCAACAAGCTACAATCCAAGATGGCAGAGTTACTGTGCAACCACTTCATGGGAGACCAAGTTCATCTAATACTGGTGCATGTCCATCTAACACTGCTGCTACAAGGGGTAATAACACTGGCAAAATAAAGATGAGCATTATGTTATAACTGCAAAGGGGAAGGGCACATGGCTCGAGAGTGTAAGCAGCCAAAGAGGAAAAAGGATAGCACATAATTTCAGGAGAAGATCTACTTGGTTAATGCTCAAGCCCAAGGTCGAGAGCTCGATGAAAAAGAGTTAGCATTTCTCGCAGATCCGGGAGTTCCGGATACTGACGGACTCACAGCAACCATCACGAATAATGCCGCATTTCAATGTGATGACCTTGATGCATACGATTCCGACTGTGATGATCTCAATACCGCCAAGGCAGCTCTCATGGAAAATCTTTCAGTTTATGGAGCTGACACAATTTATGAGGTACCAAATACTGCCAGTGATACTAGTATTGTACCTTATCAAGTTGAGCAAGCGTCTGAGTATCCGGAACAGCCTCCGGTAGTTAGTAACTCAAACGAGGAGACAAACAATGATAGCAATATCAATGCAAGTCCCCAGACTTTGAGTGAAACACAACCGGGAGCTATTACGTCTACAAATTCGTTTGCTCTACAAGATTTGTGTTAATGCAAGTGATGCCTAAAAACATTATTAGTGTTAACTAATCTTTCTTAGTTTTGATCACAACAAACCATACAACACATTTAGTGTAAAACACAAAATGAATTATTTAACTAACACTATCATCAAGGTAATAATCATATCACTAACCTTTCTTAAGCATACTTAGTGATCATCAAAATGATTATCCTTAAAACTCACTTTTGTTAATATGACAAAAGACTTTTTAATAAACTTTATTTTTTAGAAAATGTTTTATTAAAATTGGAAAATGAAAATTTGAAAATAGCATATTCCAAATGCTGTTAGAATATCCTTTGAAGGTTTCAAATACCTCAGATATTCCCACCCCACTAAAAGACAAAAAACGGAGCGTAGTCTAGTGGCGGTACCTTAAGTACCTACGCGGTTCCTTAGCGACATGGAACCGCGGGGTGAGATAAGGTACCGCGCACATCTAGCCGTTATAGATCCGTTATACTTTGTCTCCTTTAAATAGTGGGTCAAATCTCATTTTCCAGTAAGCCTCTTGGACGTTTTTCTCAGACCTCTTTCTATTTTCTATAGCATAATAATTAGTAAATGATCACTTAAATTGTTAAGGATGTTTACATATGATTATCCTCTTGATCCCCTCCTTTACCTTGTCCAATGAGAAGATCACTCACTCACTAGTGTTGTGATAAAGATGAATCTATGAGCTAGTCATATTCATCATGATACCCTTTTTGTTTTAGGTCAATCCAATGTATTTATGAATACTTGGACTAGTTGTGTTTATCCAAGTTATTTGTGGATACTTGGATTTGTTGTGTACATCTATTGCATATGTGTTTGCTTGGATTTGTGTTGTGTAAATCCAAGCTACATATGTGTACTTGGATAAGTCTAGTTGAGTTGTAATAGATTTGATTAGGAGTTCTCACTAAACTATAAAGTGATTTGGTTGTGTCTTGTGAGTTCTCACTAAACTATAAAGTGACTAGTAGTTGTGTTGTGTGAAGTTCTCACTTAGCTTCAAAGTGAAGAGTCATGAAGATTGGTTCTAGATTTCGATTAGAACTCGACATCTAGCCTTGTGTCGTAAAATGGTGAAGTAGGCAACGTCGTGAAGATTGGTTCTACCTTAAGATTAGAACCCGACATCTAGCCTTGTGTCGTTAAATTGTGAAGTAGGCAACGTTGTGTAGATTGGTCCTAGCTAAAGATTAGGTCTCGACATTTAGCTTAGTGTCGGAAAATAATGTAAGCAACGATGTAAGGTTTTCTCCGCCGAGAAAGGAGCTTGTGGATATAGTGGAAATCTCGAGTAGGTGTACTCGAGGAGTGGAGTAGAAACGAGGATAGAGCCTCGTTGTCGAACCACTATAAATCTTGGTGTCTTCCCACTAGGTTGTCTCCTTCCTTACTCTTTACTTATTTCATTATCATTACACTTACCTATTATCTTTGCTAATGCATTTGAATTGAACATAATTATTATGCAACTTAGCCTCAAGTAAAAGATAGTTTTGATACAAACCAAATTGAAAGTAATTTTAATTTGGTCACCAATCGAAAAGAAACTATTCAACCCCCCCTTCTAGTTTCTACAATTGGTATTAGAGCGATGGTCACTCAAGATCTTTGAAGTATATTGTACTTTGAAACTTGGATCAATCCATTGTCTCCTCAAATTAGAAGGTCAAGTTATACTAAAGTTTCTCTTTGGTCAAAACTATGTTTTCTTTGAAAATAGGTCTTTTAATTGATAATATTGCATCCCACTTAAGATTAGTAGCCTTTATACATTTTAGATCTACTCTTGAAATGTATCTACTAGATTGCATCTTGTTTTGTGTAGGTACTCATGAAGATCAATCATTGAATTGGTTGCGGATCGAGTTACTTGCACTTGTAGAAGACTTATCATCATCGATTTTCAATATCTTTGAATGATGAGTGGGATTGATACTAGTCATTGAAGACTTAGTATTCATGATAGTCACTCTTGGGGTTTGCATTGATGGATTGGAATGCTCTTGTGGCCAAGGTACGCTTTCGTTCTTCCACACGCCCTTTTGATCATTCTTTTGATCATTACTTGACTATGTGCTTGTTCTCGGCATCCTTGCTTTGACATTTATTTGTGGTTTGTGTTTCTTTTCCTTTATCCTCTCAAACCTTCATTGCTTGGATACTTGACTCACTATGGTGATGTAGAGTGAGTTAGTAGAAGCTTAAAGTATCAAGCATGATTTCCATGGTTTGCACCCATACGGTTAGTAGGCCCTTTGTGGGAGAGAAAGTGAATTAATACCTTGCTCATATTTTGGCTTAGACTAAGACTATTATTGAAAGTGATCTTAGTCTATACCTGAATAATTGCTTTGTGCTTATTCATTACCAAATCCGTTTAACGTTTCGCCGGAAAGGCACGTCATAAACCACTATATATGACACAAGCTCTTCGTTACCACTATTTGAAGATTGTCATTATTCCCTTGAGCATTGGTCCTAGTCTTGATTCACTTCCCTTGACTTCTCTCCACTTAGTCGTTTTGCTACGAGTAGTCGTTTGTCCGTTTCGGTTCTTTTCGATCTTGATTTAACTCGTAATCCTTCGTTAAGGCATATTGCTTAGTGTTATGATGATCCAATAATATTCTAAAAGGCTCATGATTTAATTTTAAGTATTTTAGAAAAACTTGGTTTTCAAAATTTGGCGTTTTTCATAGATAAAAACCTGCCTCTGTAGGCGGTTCCTTATCTCAGCGGCTCAAAGGAGCGGTTCCTTATCGATAAGGAACCGCAGGCAGAAAATTTTGTCAGAGCGCCAGTTTAATTATTTTATTCTTGTTCAAACCAAACCCTCTCTCTCCCAAAAACACACAGCGACGGTTTTCTCGTTTTTCCACCATTGTTGAAGCTTCCAAAACCTTCAATCACTCAAATTAATTGATTCCAAGTTGTGGGTTTCACTCATCCTTCATCTAACATCAATTAATTGTAAGTATTATTGATGTAGTTGTAAAATCACACTTGTTTAGGAAAACAAGGCAATAATATAGGGTAAGCACGACGATTTAGGAAAACCGTGTGTAAATGACCCTAAAGGTGAGTTCGTTCTCTCGAGGAGGCACGTGTGTTGTGTGATGAATGATTGATTATGTTTTTGATTATTAATGAGAAGAAGAGAAAATGACGAAGACGAAAAAAAATATAGAAAAATAAGGCAAAAAACACTACTAGAAAGTTGCGACGTAGAACGTAAAAAGTGCAAAATTTAAAATTTTAATCTAAAAATTCCTAAAAATTACTAAAAAATCCCAAATAATATTCTAAGAGTTTACAAAAAATCCAAACTTGCCAAAACCTTTTAATTAATTTAATAATGACTTTTTAATGCTAATTAAAGCCCTAAAAATCACTTTTAAATATTAAAAAGCCCTAAACAAGATTTAATAGTTTGTAAACCTCAAAAATGGCCTAATTAAGCTAAAAACTATTTTTAAAAATTTTAAAACCAATTTAAACTATTTTTAAACTCCTAAAAACTATTAAAAACTATTAAATCTTAAATTAATTCTAAAAATTAATTGAAAAGCCTAAAAATTATTCTACAAATGGGAAAAGTCCTAATTAATGATAAAGAACCTAAGAAAAATGAAAAAGAAATAAAAATAAAACTTTGAAATTTAATGAATAAAATAATATTAAAATATTCCAAAAAATGAAAAGTTTTCAAATAAATTCTAAAAAATTCTCAAAAATCCTAAATATTCTAACTAAGAAGAAAATGTAAACAAAAGTTCCTAAAACCTTTTAGTTAATCTTATATTAATTTTTAAAGTTTAATAAAAAACCTAAAATCAAATAAAATTAAGAATTAAAGTTTTTGAAAACTTTTTTATATGTAAACCTCAAAAATACAAATAAAAACCTAAAAACTATTTTTTTGTATTTTTTAATTACTGTTTAATATTTTTTATAGACTTTCTAAAAATAAAACTAAAAATAATCCTAAAAATTAATTAAATAAAAGGAAAAATAAAACTTTTAAACAGAAAAGTCCTAATAACTATTACTAGCCTAGGAAAAATGAAAAGAAGCCAAAAAGCTTAACAAATAAGCTAAAATAAGCCAAAAAGGTCACGGCTTATTTTACAAAAGCCAAAACACAAACACCTTATATATTAGACTTTGCAAGAGTATACCAGTCAAAGACCCTAGGGCAGATGGTTAGAGCGTATGTGTGTGGGAGGAGTGGCGCAGGTTCGAGTCCTGGCCACGTCCTTTTTGATGTTTATATATTTTTTTTTTAAAATTTAAAAACTTGATTCCAGTAACTATGAAGCTCACAAAAACACAAAAACAACTTGATTTAAACAAGGATTAAGGCAGGAAATGGGCAAAACGTGCCCAAGTCTGCTTGGTTTTCTGATGAGCACTCAAGTATTTACTTGTGTGCAATGGACCAAGAGGGGCTTGGCTGGTACTTGTTTGGAGATGATTTTGGATGACAAAGGCACCCCTACACTCTTTCTGAGTGTAGGGAGTCAAATCACACAGAAAACAAACAAAATCCTAACACTTTGCACACAATCAAAGCACAAACATGCACATCAAGTTTCTGATGAAAAAAATGAAGGTCTGGTGGACTTTATGTTAAACAAAATGCACACCAATGAGATTCAAGCTCCTATGTTTTGCACACACAGGCTTCAAATAGCACACAATTAAACTCAAACCTTAAATCACCCTAACACTTAATAGAATTCAATATCCAAGCTCAATTTTTCATGAAAAATAAGCAGCAAAATGGTTGTGCAGATTTCAAGCTCACTTTCACTTTTTTTATGCAACAACTTGTTACCAAACTATCCAAACCTACTTACCAACTAACTAAAAACCTATCTTAACCTTTTTGAGTGACTCTAACATGTTTTAAAATCACAAATTAAGATATCTCCCCTGCTAAAACTTGTATCCAAACAGCCCTTTAAATTTTGTAAACCAACTTTTAACAAATCAAAACACCCTAAAACCTATTCAAGCTTGTCACAAACAGGTCTAGCATGCATACAAACTTAAATGAACACAAATCAAACACCTTAAACCAGCAATCAACACTTTTCACAAAGAATCATGCATAGCATATAATTTTTTCAGAATCACTAAAAATGAAAAGTTATTTTACCTTGAGGGACTTACATCCAAGTCCCTCAGTGGTTGAATAACCACCTCCTTATACACTGGGGTGTATGCTGACCCTTTAACAGCAACACTCAAACAATCAAACCTGCAAAAATCAAAAAAGGAAACACAAAGAAAATATGCTTTTCTGATTTTCTGAAAATCCAACCTTGAAATCCAATCACCTTTAAAACTAAACACGTTTTAAACTAATCCAAACTCACAAATCAAACTCCTTTTCCACTTTCACTTCAAAGGTTTTTGCTTTCTGAAATTTGAATCAAGTTTAAAACTTTTGAAAATTTTTGAAAATACTCAAAACACACAAGTGTTTACCCAAAGTTAAATGGAACTCAGTTATAGCCTTAACACAACACACAAACTTTTTAAAAACATAAAAGGAATTACAATTGTCTTTTACAAATACCAAACTTTATTTCTTAAAAAAGGAATTACAAGGTTTTGGCTAAAAACTGGAACAAAGCAAATAGGGTCACATACGACTCCTATTTATACAATGAAATGGAAAATACTAGAAACTAAAACCCTAGTATGCAGAATTCCTAAAAAGCCCTTGGTCTTCAATCTTCAAAGTAGTCAAATTGTGCCCATGTGATGGAGAGTGACATTCCAGCTGTTAAGAAGTGATCATGGTCGTTTAAATGTGCTTGGGGACCAAGGGGATCATCTGAGTCGTCCATTTGGTCGGGTTTAGGGTTTTGGTGTGAAAACGATGGGCAGGGGAGGGTCCTACTGCTCACATGGTTATGTTGGGGAAAGGGGTTTTGAGTGGGATAGGATGAGGGTAAAGTGAATTACCCATCTGGATAATAAGGGGTAAAAACCCTTTGATTTGGGGTTGATTGAGTCTGGGGTAATTTAGGGTTCATGGTTAATTAAGGAGGGGGTTTAATCCTTTTTGGGTAAAAACGGATTTAAAAAATATGTTATGGTGGGAAATGGGAGTTTTGACTGGGGTTTGACCAATTTAATGAATAAAACTGGTTTTGGACTTGGGTGGGTGGACGGGTTGGGTAGGGTATGGGTTGGTGTTTGGGTAAATGGGTGGGTTGTGATGAGGTGGCAATGTCTGGTTGGTGGGAGGAGTTTGATTAGATGGCAATTTTGACCCCCAAGCTATTAACTTCTTTTCACTTTGTAAATTAAGTCCATCAGCGCCCAAATTGCCTTTGACAACTTTGCACAAGTTGTCAAAAATGGCACAAACTCTTCCAAAAACTTTTCCAAGGGCATTAAATGTATATTCTTCAAATTCCAGGGACTGATCTTGTACAATCTTCAAACATTAAGGAGTATACTTGTACATTTGATAATTTGAGGGTCAAATGTGACAAGTTCTTCAAAGATGAGGGACCATTTTTGCCAATCTTCAATTCTTCAAGGGTCTTTTTGCAAAATCCCAAACTTGGGCCCGGTTCATTGTGCGACTTCATTTCCCGTGTTCGTTTTTGATTGATTCTTGTGATCTTTTGCCAATTCCTCAATATCCGTACCTAAAAATACACAAGTAACAAACACGAGCATATATTTGGCATATTTTATGATATTTTATGCATTTTAAGGCCGTTTTGGACGATGAGACCATGTATAAAAGCAGTCTCATCACTCCCCCATACTAAACCATTGCCGTGCCCTCACGCAATGCTAGAATAAAGTATCAAAGCACCTCCAAAATTTAATTTTATTCACTTTTATTAAATGATAAACTAGCTATACTACACTATTACTACTACTTGCGTTTTGGACATAATGTATGATTTTCATCGCAAATGGGACGTTTAGGTTCATAGAATAAGAACACGTGAATGCTTCGTTAGAAATAATTTCGTCGTCCTCGATTTTCACCTTAATTCCATGCTAAGCGTGCAACGAGATCATTGTCATTATAAGTTAGTAATGCTAACACTACTCATATGCCCTAATCACGTACTTATTCTCCCATTATTCCTAAGTTGTATCTCTTATATTTTATTTTGTCTTAATGATCACGAGGATACATTGTTGACTTATGCGATAATAGAGATTTAGGTCTAAAAATAGAGTCCTAACGGTGTAACTAAGACCATCAAATCAATAACCCCTCCTAATAGACGACGATGTTAAAAAATTAAGTTGACAAGAAGAATCGATAAACACGGTTTTATAACGGTTTTGAACATGAGACTTATTACCAAGACTTTTATACGCCCCCTAACGGAAGGGCCTTATTATCTTTTGGTTTACCTCCATCTTTTATTCAACTTCGCCATGAAGCTTTTATTATGACTTCGGTCTTGCCTTGCCTTTTATTATCCGCCTCATCGGTGGTTTTATTAGCCAAAGACGTATATCCTCACGCTAAAGCGAATTTTGGATCTTTAAAGCTTCGAAGATTAAGGCTTGATTCACTTTCAATTTTGCATAGATTTTAGGCCTTGTGGGGCTTTCAAATTGTTTGCTAGATTTAGGTGAGCACTTGAAATCTTATTATTGGGTGAAGCTTTTGATTATTTGGGTGCCAATACTTCAAAACCGTGACGCTGGCGATACCTTAATGTCTTCCCAATTTAATTACACGGAAGCTACTAGAAAAGACTAGAAACCCAACAATCCTAACTAAACCGCTAAGTCAATATTTATTAAGCAAAAAATATTTACATGCGAAGGGAGAATAAGCAAACAACGAGAACACATGAGTTTTTGAAAGAATACGAGTACTCTACGTTTAGCATAGTAACTTATAATTAACTCTATCATTTCTCGTCCTCATTTAAGAGACTTAGCCTAATGTGTAGTTAAGGAATCAAAGCTAAGTGCTCAACACGCACGGTCGAGTCAAAAATTACTCTTATTCTCGCCATCGGAAAATCTACATTCGTGTCTTCAAACACTTATGAAACATGAGAAAAATTTTAAAATTTGGCCATTTTTAGCCTTATTTTGCAACAAAACAATAACAAAATGATAAACTTTGGAAAGCGTGAAGGTTTGGCAAGGCAAGTATCTATTCACCCCCCCCATACTAAAGTTAAACATTGTCCTCAATGTTTCGAGTCTAGGGGTGTAAGCACCCCATACTAGAGACGTAGTCGAATGCCTAATCTAGCATGGAAAGGGTGTAACCAATAAGTAATAGCCGTTTATGAAGTGTGCTAAAAACCTAAGGTTAGAACATAAAAGGATATATCATATGGATATTGGGAATGGCCTCCAAAGCAAACGATCAAGTGCTCCCATGAAACGAACACGAGAGGCTCCAATCATGAAGATGATGATCTAAAAGACACAATTCACAAACAACCACGGAACAAAGGTTGGAAGGGCACAAATCCCCTCACATTAAACTAATTAGAAAGCAATAATATGTACATGGATAAGCATGGGTCTCCCCCACGAGGCACCTTGTTTTTGATAACCGAGTCAAAAGCTCGACTCGAATCCCCATAAATGTGATCATTTAGGGATAATCATGGTTTGGTCAATTTTTGGTGGGGCTTACATGATAAACAAGGCCCAAAAGTACGTGGAGTACTTTAAAAATCCGATAAACGTATACCGGGGTCAAAGATAGCGTCCTCGTTTTCGGATGAAAGACGAGACAACACAACTCCAACACAAATCCCAATGGGATAGAAGAAAATAGGAGAGAAGAAATAGAAGGGTGGGACAATGGGTAAGGCAAAACATTGAGCTACTCGAGGTAGACTCGCACCAATCAAATGAAAAGATTTTCCATTTATTGCATCGGTGGAAGACCGAGATTTCCCTTTAAAAGCAATTCCAGGATCAAATATCTCGTCCTCGGTGGAGAAAGGGGAGGGAACATAAGGGGCTTCCCCCACACTAGGTCCACACAAAGCATCGTCAAAAGGAGAAGACGAGCTTGTAGTACTCAAGACACGCGGTGATGACGGAGTTAGAATTGTAGAAAAATCTTTTAAATTAAATTCAAAATCTTTTCCTTTTTCATCTTTAACACTCTCCTTGTGAAAACCCGATTTAATTATGTCGAAAATATTTGGTGTATCTAAAACAATGTTAGTCACACTAAAAATTCTCACATTTTGAAAGCATTTTGGTTTAGGTGGTGGCAAGTTTTCAAATCTTTTGTCAACAAAGAAAACCTCCCCATCGGGATCAACGTATTCATCATCCGAAGATTCACTCGAGATTGGAATCATAGGCTTAACACTCTTAACCTCCATCGGCGGAGGGGACGGAACTTCATTTTTCTCAACTCCTAAAAGTCTATTTGAAATCTTTTGACAAATGTTTTTGATAGGATTGACATTGTACAAAGATGTGATCGAATAAACATGAGAAAGAGTGGAGTTTTGGGTTGCATTAATGACGAGTTCTTCCTCATTGAAACGAAGAGTGATTTTTCTTGCATGCACATCGATAAGTGCTCTCGAGGTATCCAAAAAAGATCGACCTAAAATTAACGGAACTTTAGGATCGATGGGAATATCAACAACAATGAAGTCCACGGGATAATAGAATTTCCCAACTTTCACGAAGACGTCCTCGGCAACTCCACAAGCTAGAATCGTAGAATGATCGGCCATTTCGATTGACATTCTTGAAGGAGTGAGATTTGGAAGATTGAGCGATTTAAAAATCTCGAGAGGCATTAAATTAATACTAGCACCAAGATCGGCCAAGGCGTAGCATTCTTCCATGTCTTGGATAGCACATGGGATTAAAAACTTTCCAGGATCACCGACTTTTTGAGGTATGCGGCTTAGAAAAACCGATGAACAACTAGACGATTTTTGCAATTTCTCTTTGTTATTCAACATACTTTTGAAGTTTGCGGCAAATCGAGGCATCATGACTAAGGCGTCGACAAAACTTATATTAAAATGCAAGTCACGAAACATTTTCATAAAAAGTTCAAATTGATAATTATTTCGTTCTTGTGCCTTTTCCTTGTCTCGTCTTGATGGGTAGGGTAAAGGTGGTGTGGGTTGGGGCAAATTAGGCATAGGCATCGGCCTTGGAATCTCGGGTTCCATAATGGGTATTGGTTCAACCGTAGGTGTGGTTTGAGCGGTACTTCGTGGGCTTGTAATGTGCTCCTTTTCAACCACGACCTCGGGTTCTTTCTCTTTTTCCTTCTCCATAGAAGTACTTGGGCGAGAAATGGGTTCTTTGAAAGTTTTACCACTACGAGTAGTAATAACCTTCAATTCTCCTTTCGGGTTCACGATGGTATCACTAGGAAGACCACCCGAAGAAGAGGGCTTACACATGATAGCTTCGAACATTTTAGCCATACGGTCTTCAAACTTAGATTGCCTAGCATCCGCTTTTAACAACTCTTGCTTAATCTCATGTTGTCCTTGCTCCATTTTTTGTTGATTTTGTTGGAGTCGTGTGACATTTCCTTCCATTTTATTAGCATGAGTTTTAAGTTCATTAGCAAGTTCGGTTTTAAGCTCGTTTTTCAACTCGGACCTTAAGCTAATCATCTCACGTTGCATGTTGTCAAACTTAGCATCATTAGCCTTAGCATAGTCTAAAAATTCTCCTTGCAAATTTTTAGTGTGAGCATTTTGAAAACCTTGAGTAGGAGTTTGAAAATCACGGTTTTGGTTTTGGTTTGAAATTTGCCCATTTCCACTTTGGTAATTACCTTTGTTATAATTCCTTTGATTTCCTTGGTAATTTCCACCTTGATTATTGTTTCGATAGTTATTAGCATTTTGATTTTGTGGAGCTTGATTTTGGCGGGAACCTTGACCGATTTGGTTATAAGTTCCCGTGGCTACAAAAGCATTCGAAGTGTTACCATCCGCGGTAATGCACTCGGAAAAATCATGAGCTCCACCACATGAAATACAACTCATAGCAACCGCTTTAACCGAAGCGGTGTTTGAAGCTTCTTGAGCTTTCCAATGAGACATAAGAGTCGAAAACCTATCGAAAAACCGATTCTCCTCATTTGCTTCATCTTGCAAGGCATTAATGGAACGAGACGATGACGAGCCCAAATTGGCAACACTCGGTGTGTTACGAGGGCTATAGACCTTAGACCTATTTTCTATGATTTTCAAAGCCTCATTGGTCGTTTTGCACAAAAAATTACCACCCGCGGCGGCATTTAAATAATCTCGTTCATGTTCATTAAGCCCATTATAAAAAGTGTCAATTTGATGTAATTCGGAAAAATCATGGTGTGGACATTCATGTAACATTTCTTTAAACCTTTCCCAAGCCATTGAAAAACTTTCATTTGGTCTTTGTGTAAAACGTGAAATCTCGTTTTTCAAATGTGTTGTCTTAGATGGTGGAAAAAATTGATTCACAAATTTAGACACGAGATCGGCCCATGTCAAAATCGAATTCGGCGGTTCTTTCTCAAGCCAAATCTTGGCGGGTCCATCTAACGAGTAAGGAAACAACATCATCTTAATGGCATCGTGTGGTACATCCTTAAACTTGCTTGTCGCGGTGAGACGATTAAATTGCCTAATGTGATAATGTGGGTTGTCCTTTTCGTGACCGCAAAACTTGTTTGCTTGAAGCATAGACATTAAACCCGTCTTGATCTCAAAGTTCTCCGCAAGGATGGCGGGAATCACAATGGCCTCTCCAAAACCCTCGGTGGGTGCTTGAAGCAACTCCATCATAGTACGATTAGCCATGATAGCTTCTTGTTCTACAATAGGTTCCTCACTTGGAGACTCCTCACTAGATTGAGTGAGTGATTTGTTTCTTCGTTTACGAGCACGTCTAGCTTTAGAGCGAGTTTGCATAAACGTCACGTACAACGAGAAGGCGAGCAAAGAAGATTCTTTTTGGTATTTTGTGTTTTTTCAATTTTTTTGTGGTTTTTGATTGTATTAACTTTTTTGGAAATTGGTGAATGTATTAAGTAGACAATGAGTCCACAAATCTCCTCACTAATCAAATCTCTTGATTAAAAAGGCCTCAAGGAATGAAAACGATCACGTGGAGTGAACGCCTTCGATGACTTTAGAACGATGGTGGAACACCAAATCGTTCAAGAGGGTTTAATCAAATGGAAACCAAGAAAATATATATGATATGTAATAATACTTTGGGCGGCAAAACCCTCGATTCACTCTCAAAATCAAATACGCACAAGCGAGCGGAGGAAACGAGGCGGTGCGAAGCACTTAAGAGCCTTTTTCCTTTAGGTTGTGAAATACAACCGCCTTATACCCACCTTATAGTTTGTATTATCAAGATTAAGCTTCACGAAAGTATTTATCTATTTTTGCCTTTTTTCTTTGGTTTGAGATTAGAATACAATGATCGAGTGATGAAATCCCGAATCAAGGTTGTGATTGCTCACGTATTTGGAGTACTTGTGTATTTATTGTTCTACGTATACAATATAGTAATAGTATTCACACAAAAACCGAAAAACGATAATACGTATTAATAGAGTGCTATTAATACAATTACTATTATGGCTAATATAGAAAACAACAATGTTCAATCAAAACACAACACGCCTCCCCGGCAGCGGCGCCATTTTTGATGTAGTTGTAAAATCACACTTGTTTAGGAAAACAAGGCAATAATATAGGGTAAGCACGACGATTTAGGAAAACCGTGTGTAAATGACCCTAAAGGTGAGTTCGTTCTCTCGAGGAGGCACGTGTGTTGTGTGATGAATGATTGATTATGTTTTTGATTATTAATGAGAAGAAGAGAAAATGACGAAGACGAAAAAAAATATAGAAAAATAAGGCAAAAAACACTACTAGAAAGTTGCGACGTAGAACGTAAAAAGTGCAAAATTTAAAATTTTAATCTAAAAATTCCTAAAAATTACTAAAAAATCCCAAATAATATTCTAAGAGTTTACTAAAAATCCAAACTTGCCAAAACCTTTTAATTAATTTAATAATGACTTTTTAATGCTAATTAAAGCCCTAAAAATCACTTTTAAATATTAAAAAGCCCTAAACAAGATTTAATAGTTTGTAAACCTCAAAAATGACCTAGTTAAGCTAAAATCTATTTTTAAAAATTTTAAAACCAATTTAAACTATTTTTAAACTCCTAAAAACTATTAAAAACTATTAAATATTAAATTAATTCTAAAAATTAATTGAAAAGCCTAAAAATTATTCTACAAATGGGAAAAGTCCTAATTAATGATAAAGAACCTAGGAAAAATGAAAAAGAAATAAAAATAAAACTTTGAAATTTAATGAATAAAATAATATTAAAATATTCCAAAAAATGAAAAGTTTTCAAATAAATTCTAAAAAATTCTCAAAAATCCTAAATATTCTAACTAAGAAGAAAATGTAAACAAAAGTTCCTAAAACCTTTTAGTTAATCTTATATTAATTTTTAAAGTTTAATAAAAAACCTAAAATCAAATAAAATTAAAAATTAAAGTTTTTGAAAACTTTTTTATATGTAAACCTCAAAAATACAAATAAAAACCTAAAAACTATTTTTTTGTATTTTTTAATTACTGTTTAATATTTTTTATAGACTTTCTAAAAATAAAACTAAAAATAATCCTAAAAATTAATTAAATAAAAGGAAAAATAAAACTTTTAAACAGAAAAGTCCTAATAACTATTACTAGCCTAGGAAAAATGAAAAGAAGCCAAAAAGCTTAACAAATAAGCTAAAATAAGCCAAAAAGGTCACGGCTTATTTTACAAAAGCCAAAACACAAACACCTTATATATTAGACTTTGCAAGAGTATACCAGTCAAAGACCCTAGGGCAGATGGTTAGAGCGTATGTGTGTGGGAGGAGTGGCGCAGGTTCGAGTCCTGGCCACGTCCTTTTTGCTGTTTATATATTTTTTTTTTTTTAAAATTTAAAAACTTGATTCCAGTAACTATGAAGCTCACAAAAACACAAAAACAACTTGATTTAAACAAGGATTAAGGCAGGAAATGGGCAAAACGTGCCCAAGTCTGCTTGGTTTTCTGATGAGCACTCAAGTATTTACTTGTGTGCAATGGACCAAGAGGAGCTTGGCTGGTACTTGTTTGGAGATGATTTTGGATGACAAAGGCACCCCTACACTCTTTCTGAGTGTAGGGAGTCAAATCACACAGAAAACAAACAAAATCCTAACACTTTGCACACAATCAAAGCACAAACATGCACATCAAGTTTCTGATGAAAAAAATGAAGGTCTGGTGGACTTTATGTTAAACAAAATGCACACCAATGAGATTCAAGCTCCTATGTTTTGCACACACAGGCTTCAAATAGCACACAATTAAACTCAAACCTTAAATCACCCTAACACTTAATAGAATTCAATATCCAAGCTCAATTTTTCATGAAAAATAAGCAGCAAAATGGTTGTGCAGATTTCAAGCTCACTTTCACTTTTTTTATGCAACAACTTGTTACCAAACTATCCAAACCTACTTACCAACTAACTAAAAACCTATCTTAACCTTTTTGAGTGACTCTAACATGTTTTAAAATCACAAATTAAGATATCTCCCCTGCTAAAACTTGTATCCAAACAGCCCTTTAAATTTTGTAAACCAACTTTTAACAAATCAAAACACCCTAAAACCTATTCAAGCTTGTCACAAACAGGTCTAGCATGCATACAAACTTAAATGAACACAAATCAAACACCTTAAACCAGCAATCAACACTTTTCACAAAGAATCATGCATAGCATATAATTTTTCCAGAATCACTAAAAATGAAAAGGTATTTTACCTTCAGGGACTTACATCCAAGTCCCTCAGTGGTTGAATAACCACCTCCTTATACACTGGGGTGTATGCTGACCCTTTAACAGCAACACTCAAACAATCAAACCTGCAAAAATCAAAAAAGGAAACACAAAGAAAATATGCTTTTCTGATTTTCTGAAAATCCAACCTTGAAATCCAATCACCTTTAAAACTAAACAGGTTTTAAACTAATCCAAACTCACAAATCAAACTCCTTTTCCACTTTCACTTCAAAGGTTTTTGCTTTCTGAAATTTGAATCAAGTTTAAAACTTTTGAAATTTTTTGAAAATACTCAAAACACACAAGTGTTTACCCAAAGTTAAATGGAACTCAGTTATAGCCTTAACACAACACACAAACTTTTTAAAAACATAAAAGGAATTACAATTGTCTTTTACAAATACCAAACTTTATTTCTTAAAAAAGGAATTACAAGGTTTTGGCTAAAAACTAGAACAAAGCAAATAGGGTCACATACGACTCCTATTTATACAATGAAATGGAAAATACTAGAAACTAAAACCCTAGTATGCAGAATTCCTAAAAAGCCCTTGGTCTTCAATCTTCAAAGTAGTCAAATTGTGCCCATGTGATGGAGAGTGACATTCCAGCTGTTAAGAAGTGATCATGGTCGTTTAAATGTGCTTGGGGACCAAGGGGATCATCTGAGTCGTCCATTTGGTCGGGTTTAGGGTTTTGGTGTGAAAACGATGGGCAGGGGAGGGTCCTACTGCTCACATGGTTGTGTTGGGGAAAGGGGTTTTGAGTGGGATAGGATGAGGGTAAAGTGAATTACCCATCTGGATAATAAGGGGTAAAAACCCTTTGATTTTGGGTTGATTGAGTCTGGGGTAATTTAGGGTTCATGGTTAATTAAGGAGGGGGTTTAATCCTTTTTGGGTAAAAACGGATTTAAAAAATATGTTATGGTGGGAAATGGGAGTTTTGACTGGGGTTTGACCAATTTAATAAATAAAACTGGTTTTGGACTTGGGTGGGTGGACGGGTTGGGTAGGGTATGGGTTGGTGTTTGGGTAAATGGGTGGGTTGTGATGAGGTGGCAATGTCTGGTTGGTGGGAGGAGTTTGATTAGATGGCAGTTTTGACCCCCAAGCTATTAACTTCTTTTCACTTTGTAAATTAAGTCCATCAGCGCCCAAATTGCCTTTGACAACTTTGCACAAGTTGTCAAAAATGGCACAAACTCTTCCAAAAACTTTTCCAAGGGCATTAAATGTATATTCTTCAAATTCCAGGGACTGATCTTGTACAATCTTCAAACATTAAGGATTATACTTGTACATTTGATAATTTGAGGGTCAAATGTGACAAGTTCTTCAAAGATGAGGGACCATTTTTGCCAATCTTCAATTCTTCAAGGGTCTTTTTGCAAAATCCCAAACTTGGGCCCGGTTCATTGTGCGACTTCATTTCCCGTGTTCGTTTTTGATTGATTCTTGTGATCTTTTGCCAATTCCTCAATATCCGTACCTAAAAATACACAAGTAACAAACACGAGCATATATTTGGCATATTTTATGATATTTTATGCATTTTAAGGCCGTTTTGGACGATGAGACCATGTATAAAAGCAGTCTCATCAATTATCTTTCAATTTCATCTATTTTGTTCTAGGGTTCATCCTTTCATAATTGGGGATTTTTAAAATTGAAATTGAATTAAAACCTTAATAGGAATGTGGGTTGACATGGTTATTTTACTATGATTCCTTAGGTTCATATTCATTAAGATTTCTCTAAAACCCACTTGTAGAACAAATCCGAATTTAAGATGAATGATTTTGGTTGAAATATGGATTTGAGATGAACCCATGAACAAGTAGGTAATGACATTGTTAATGCTTACCTAAAAACCTTGTTTTGAAAAACCAATGTTCTAGTCCATTGTTGATCCAACATAGTTCATATGTTCTTGGTAAATAATGGAATAGACACATTGTGAACATGAGAATGATATGGATTCAATCCTATGATTGTCAAGAAATTGATATAACACATTCTCATATTTTTTATCTTTAATTTTATTTTTCATATGAGTGATTGGAAAAATATTTTCTTGTATTTATTTAGGTACTAATCATGCCTTCACAATACCAAAAGGATCATCAACTCACCAAACAGTATATGCCAAACCTATCCGACTTTTGTCACTCAACTCACCTTGCCCATACTTTTTCCTCTCTTCAATCTCGTTGCTTTCATGAGGGTAGAGTTGTCCAAAAGGATATCAAGGATTATGTCTACATCAAGTCAATGTTTGAACACATTGGATTTGATTGTTTGTTGAACATCAAGGAAGACATCTATCCTCGATTCCTATTGGAGTTCTTTAGCACATACTCCGTCATTGAAAATAATGATGGAATATTTGTTAGGTTCATCTTGAAAGATCAACTCATTCAATACTCTCTCGAAGTGTTTGGTCAAATTCTTGATGTCCCATTTGTAGGCACTTGTCGCTTCACGGATAAATGGAAGCTTAGTGCTCTCCTTGAATCCTACAATTGTCCTCCAAATGATCATGAGGAAATTGATCTTGACTTCATTGTCGACATTGTCTCCAAAAAGCGTAATCGACCCGTTTAGAGAAGCCTTCATACTAAGGTACGTTCGGTGAAACGTCATGAGGTTCTCTTAAGCGACCTTAATGATAATTTGGTTCAATGGACCAATATCCTTAGGGAAAATGTATTTTGTCTTGGTGGAAACCGGGATCATGTTCCGGCGTGTTTAGTGCATATGCTATATTGCATCTTTACCAACACCAATTACAATTTGGCATATTTTATCGCTCAACGGATCAATTATGCTATTCACAGGCCTAAAACAAACCTCCCTTACGCAATGCTTCTCACTCGCCTTTTTAAAAGGGTTGGCCGTAATTTTCCAAATCTTGATCTTTCTCAATTTCAACCGGTCAAACGGGTCATGTTACCTATTCGAGAGGTATATAAGAGAAAGACAAGATCTGACCGTAAATCCGATCAACAAGAGTTCAATGATGAGGACATGGACATGCCAACAAGTGATGGTGATGGCATTGGCACAAGTGCTCCCATTGACTCTTCGAGTTCTTCTCACCACTCCACAAACTCATTCGTAGATGGTTTAGATGACATTGCTTCCCCTCCCCACCATTCCTCTAGTGAAGTTCCTAATAATCTCAATTTAGAGGAACTTTACCGTCAAAATCTTTGAACCCGAGGTGATTTGCATGAACACCGGATTGAGTCAAGAAAGGGAATCAAGTATTTGGGAAAAATGATCAAGGATTTAGGCAAGAAAAGGAGGTGAAGACTTTGAGTTGTGTCAAAGTTTTGTTATCATTTGTAGCTTAAACATTTGCTTATTAACACTTTGGTTTAGTTGTTTATTAACTTATGTTACATGTTTGGATTATTATTTATTTTGATCCTAAATGTTTATGCAATGATGTTTGTGATTTACATAGCTTTGTGCATGTCTTATGATAGTTAGCTTATTAGATTATGATCTGTAGTTAACTTTGGCTTGTGAATTCTTTGGTAAAAATCTGGGTTTATCAAAAACTGGGATGGGAAATTTTTGAAAGCCATCTGGTCGCGGTTCCATATCGACCCGCGGATCCTTATCGATAAGGTATCGCCGGTCCTAGATAAGGAACCGCCGGCCACTGTGCACGACAGCATCTTTTGCTTTACATTGTTTTCTTAAATCTGTGTAAACCTTGCATGATTTTCAGTAATAAACTTCACATTTCCTAAACTAGCTTATCTAAATTAATTATTCACCTAAAATGATTTTAACCCATTACTAGTTTGGATCATCCCCTCACCCATTTAAACCCACCTTGTTAGTCATGTTCTTCACACATCAAAACATCCTTCCCTAAACCTTAAACCACCCTTGTCAACCATGGTGTGTACCAAAACCTCAAACACTTCCAAGACCTCCACCCCAAGGAAAACACTCAAAATAAGGATTAAGGTAGCCAAGCCTAACTCCTCACCTTTCCACACACCTAAGAATGAGATGGTTCCTATCCTCATTTCTTCATCACCTTCCCCACCTCTTGCACCATGCAAGACATCATCCACCCATGGTACTAACCACTCCATTGGTTCTACCTCCTCTTCATTCAACTCAAGAATGAATGAGCTCTCTTCACCCTTCACTCCAAGTGCACCCTTGGATGTGACCACACAACCCCAACAAATCCAAAGCATTCCTTTTGTGAATGACTTTTGATGACACTTTGGTGACTTCACCATTTACCCCTCATAACTCACCCATTTCACCAACCTTAGAGAATTTACCTCCACACTCACCCATTTCCCCTTTAGGGAACATGCCTCCACTATCACCCACATCACCCTTGGAGAACATGCCTCCTCCACCTCCACCCAACTCAAACATTCCAATTTTGGGTGTTCCACTTTCCCTCCTTTTGGGTGATCCATACTATGGGTTTCAACAAACACATGGTCCTAGTTGTCCATGTTGTCTTTACAACCACTACATCATCCATAACCTTAGGATGGATATGTATGGACTACATAGGAGGTTGCAAGAATTCTTGCTTGCCTTGTTCTCCATGCCTCCTCCTAGGAGATGAATGATGGAGTTTTCTTAATAAGAGTTTCAACAAAACCAAGCCAAAGAAAACTACTTATCTAGATTTAATGTTAAGCTAGCTATGTATTAGTTAGTTTTATTTGTCATTGTACTTGCTTCCTTCATGAATGTTTCATATTGTTGATCTATGGATTTAGCTTTGTGTGTTTCTATCCTTATGTGCACATTAATCAACTTTAATTTGAAATTAAAATTGAACCTAAATCTATCAGAACCTCTAAAAACTTGACTAAAATTGGTTCAAAATGATATCTAAATTATTTTGTCACCCTTTGTCAAGACAATCTTTGTGAATTTGTTGCTTTATGCAACCCTAGCATAATTTGGTGCTAATAGAGGTGAAATTCCAAGATTTGAAACTTTCTGAAAAAGTCTTAGTTTTTCCCAAAACCCAGGAAAAACATGGTTTCATGTCCACTGGACGCGGCTCAATAAAGTCGCGCGGTTCCTTATGTGCTAAGGAACCGCCGGTCCCTTTAAGGTACCACGGGCAGAAATCAGTCTTTGACGAATTTTTGGTCAAAACTTTTAAAACCCTATACCCTGTCAAGATTCCTTGTTTACTCATTTTGGCTAAACATTCCTTGACACTTCATATTTTGTATTCAAATTCTTACCTTGATTACATTTTACTTATACCCCAACCTTGAGATCTCATTCTCACACCTTCCCAACCTTGAGATTTCATTCTCACACAACCTTGAGATTTCATTCTCACACAACCTTGAGATTTCATTCTCACACAACCTTGAGATTTCATTCTCACACTCTCACAATTCCTAACTCCTACATTCCTAACCTTGAAATTTCTTTGTCACAACCCCACTCACCCAAAGCTTCCTCATCCAAGCTTTCAAAGAAACCGAAAATCTCGGTTCGACCTATTTGGGTTAAGAAGAATGAACCATCTTCGTCCAAACCACCCAAAAACCCTGCATTCTCTCCAATCAAGTATTGGAATGAGACTTATACCATAAACCCCATCACCGGAGCAAAAGAAAATGTTCCCCCACCACCACAATCCTTCAACACCCCTCAACTCAATGACCTTTCAACCTTCCCAAACCTCACAAGGCATTGTGAAAACATTCCCAAACCCATTACCCCACCACCACCAAACCCTAAGTTTGATGCCATACCCCCATCAAACGATTTTGTGTTGCATCATGGATCCTCGTGTGCTTGTTGTCGATTTCAACAAATTAAACTTGCTCATGTGTATGAGAAGTTAAATTTTCTGGAATTCCTCCTCACTCGACCTCCTATTCAAGTTTTCGTTCCGATGGACAAAACTTCGAATGATGCATCATCGTCTTTTTAGTCTTTTATTTTTTTAGCAATCTTGGAAAATATCACTATAGCCTAGCTTATGCTTAGTGGTTTATTTTCCATATTTATTGCTTTTAGATACTCATATTGTGTGTATGACTATCTTCTTTGTTGTGCCTTTTTCTTTTATGTAACCTTTGTGTTGTTTGTGTGTTATTTCATTAGTTCTATTTTGAGTTGATCATGGTTAATTTTTACAATTGCTTATGGGTGATTACATCAATTCTAAGCTTTAACCCACTGACAAGCTTATCATCTTCATTGGATTGAAGTTTGATTTTGTCAATTACCTCTTTGGACATACTTAGCAAACTACTTGCTTCTAATTTGAGATTTCTTCTCTCTCTCCCTCTCAAGTTACTTAGTAGGTAGTGATCATATATACATTGGTGTTTCTTTCCTTTCTACTAACATTTGTGTAGCATGTCACCTTAGCTCACAAACTTGGTGCCCCAAGCAAGGGGGAGCAACCACCAAGGGGGAGCTACTAGCAAAGTTCGATGTTCTTCAAAGACTTGTGCTAACCTTTTTGCTACGACAAAGGGGGAGAAATGATAGTGATAAACTAGTTAATAATTCCATATTTTGTGATTCTACGTAAATGAGTTTATTGTTTGTCGTAATCAAAAAGGGGGAGATTGTTAATGCAAGTGATGCCTAAAAACATTATTAGTGTTAACTAATCTTTCTTAGTTTTGATCACAACAAACCATACAACACATTTAGTGTAAAACACAAAATGAATTATTTAACTAACACTATCATCAAGGTAATAATCATATCACTAACCTTTCTTAATCATACTTAGTGATCATCAAAATGATTATCCTTAAAACTCACTTTTGTTAATATGACAAAAGACTTTTTAATAAACTTTCTTTTTTAGAAAATGTTTTATTAAAATTGGAAAATGAAAATTTGAAAATAGCATATTCCAAATGCTGTTAGAATATCCTTTGAAGGTTTCAAATACCTCAGATATTCCCACCCCACTAAAAGACAAAAAACGGAGCGTAGTCTAGTGGCGGTACCTTAAGTACCTACGCGGTTCCTTAGCGATATGGAACCGCGGGGTGAGATAAGGTACCGCGCACAGCTAGCCGTTATAGATCCGTTATACTTTGTCTCCTTTAAATAGTGGGTCAAATCTCATTTTCCAGTAAGCCTCTTGGACATTTTTCTCAGCCCTCTTTCTATTTTCTATAGCATAATCATTAGTAAATGATCACTTAAATTTTTAAGGATGTTTACATATGATTATCCTCTTGATCCCTTCCTTTACCTTGTCCAATGAGAAGATCACTCACTCACTAGTGTTGTGATAAAGATGAATCTATGAGCTAGTCATATTCATCATGATACCCTTTTTGTTTTAGGTCAATCCAATGTATTTATGAATACTTGGACTAGTTGTGTTCATCCAAGTTATTTGTGGACACTTGGATTTGTTGTGTACATCCATTGCATATGTGTTTGCTTGGATTTGTGTTGTGTAAATCCAAGCTACATGTGTGTACTTGGATAAGTCGAGTTGAGTTGTAATAGATTTGATTAGGAGTTCTCACTAAACTATAAAGTGATGTGGTTGTGTCTTGTGAGTTCTCACTAAACTATAAAGTGACTAGTAGTTGTGTTGTGTGAAGTTCTCACTTAGCTTCAAAGTGAAGAGTCGTGAAGATTGGTTCTAGCTTTCGATTAGAACTCGACATCTAGCCTTGTGTCGTAAAATGGTGAAGTAGGAAACGTCGTGAAGATTGGTTCTACCTTAAGATTAGAACCCGACATCTAGCCTTGCGTCGTTAAATTGTGAAGTAGGCAATGTTGTGTAGATTGGTCCTAGCTAAAGATTAGGTCTCGACATTTAACTTAGTGTCGGAAAATAATGTAAGCAATGATGTAAGGTTTTCTCCGCCGAGAAGGGAGCTTGTGGATATAGTGGAAATCTCGAGTAGGTGTACTCGAGGAGTGGAGTAGAAACGAGGATAGAGCCTCGTTGTCGAACCACTATAAATCTTGGTGTCTTCCCACTAGGTTGTCTCCTTCCTTACTCTTTACTTATTTCATTATCATTACACTTACCTATTATCTTTGCTAGTGCATTTGGATTGAACCTAATCATTATGCAACTTAGCCTCAAGTAAAAGATAGTTTTGATACAAACCAAATTGAAAGTAATTTTAATTTGGTCACCAATCGAAGAGAAACTATTCAACCCCCCCTTCTAGTTTCTACAATTTGGTTATGGTGTCGACATCTATGCTTGGCCAAATGAATAATGCGGTCCTTGAAACCCTCGGTGTTAATCAGACATTATCTGCCGAGCTTACTTTGTATAAGGAAAAGGTTAAAACCTTGGAATTAACTCCAGTGACCACTACCTTAACCAATCCTGAATTTGATAGGTTTAGGAAAGTCCAAATGGATAATTTGCTAGAAATTGAGAGTTTAAGAGCAAATCTTTCGAAAGAACTTAAAGAAAAAGAGTCAGGAGTTAATAATTTTCAAAAAACTACAAACGGATTTCGAAATTCTCGAGTCTAAAAGGGTTGAAACGGAAATTAAGGCGTCTGAGAAAGTTAAAAAGACTGAAGTTTTGCTTTTAAAACAATACTCTGTTTCACATTTAGTACACTTGTTTCATTCTTCTTTTAAGGAATTCACTCTATCGCGTCTAATAGACCTACCACCTAACCCGGGGTATGCAAAGCAAGCATTTAACCACAACCCATGACTTTATGATGCAACAAAGTTAGGATTGGTCTTAGATTTGATTGTGTTTTCAAATGAATCTGAGAATATGTCACTACATGAAGAGAATCGGTCAAAAGTAATTTATACATATCCTGAGTATGATTATAAACAGCTTAATAAAGAGAATGCAAAAACAGATCTTAGAATTCGATTTAATTTGTAAAGGGAATTTATCCATACACCAACTTACATGCCTACTAGAGAAAGCCTTAGTATACTTCCTACACTTGTTAATTCGGACGAACCTAAGGAAATTCCAAATAATCTTCCACCGGTAAGTACGGTATTGCTAAGCTTGGAAAAGATTAAGCGATACCTTACCGGATTTGACAAGGTCATCAAGGAATGTACGACTTAAACGGCTCAAACCGCTGGAGAATGGGCTTTCGAACACATGAAAATGGTGTTTGAGAAAGAGATCGTTCCGTTTGTAAACAATATTAAAGAGGGATTTCTAGATCTCAGGGATAATCTTAATTTCGAAATGGCTGAAGTTAGAAAAGTCTTCTATGAAATGGATGATGCTTATGAGCAACATCTAATTAAGAAAGAAAAGATTTTGTCCGAATATGACCGATTCTTGGAACATATAGTGTCTCTCGAAGTGATGCAAGTTGTTACTATTGAATGTGCTATTGAGATTACATCTGCTGTGAATAAATGTGATGATGTGCATGATCTTTCTGTGAATATTGTTGAACCTGTGAATTATGTTGATAATCATTCTTGTCACGAATCTAACGCTGAATTTTTAAAGCTTCAAGATTCTTATAACTCACTTTCAAAACGTTTTGATGAGCTTCAACAACATTGTATATCTCTTGAGATTGAAAATCAATCTAAAAATGAAACTCCTTCAAAAACAAATGATTGTGAAAACTCTGTTAAGACTAGTGACAAGATGATTCAGGTGGTTCAGGCATTAGAGGAAGAAATTATGAGACTTAAGAGAGAATCATTAGCCGATAAAGTGGAACTAGAGGCCGCAGAGATAAAAAACCATGCCCTAGAAAATAGAATTTCTTCTATGATAGGGGAGTTAGAAAGAGTAAGGCAGGGTGTCTCACAAGTTTCTGGTTCAATAGAAGAACGCTTCGCTTTTAATGCGACAGAGCAAAAGTCATGTATTGACCAACTGAATAAGAAAAGTGAGGAAATCTCTGACCTAAATATTCAGCTCATAGATAAAAACATGGTTATAGCTAACTTAAAGGAGACACTTCAACTCAAAGGAAGAAAAGTTGTTGATAATTCAGCTACCATATCTGCACCGACCTGTAGTGCTCCCAAACCCAACCCACGTGTGCTTTATCGGAACCCAAAATTTAAGCATAGTCCAACTAAGTTTGCCACATACATGAAAAATGCCTTAGAACATGCAGATCTAGCTAGAGAGACCGTTGATGACATGCGTAAACTAGATCCCATAAGTCATCTTTTATATGAGCTTTTCTTATATGTGGATCACGTTCAGGATTTTTTAGCAAACTTAGAGTATATAGGGGAACCGATACCTGTACCCCCTAAACAACAAACCCCGCCATTGCCATGACTCCATTCAATAAGAAATCAGGATCTAAGCCTATATTAAGCACACCCATCAAGGCTAAACCAAAATCTGTCACTAATGTTCCCTTGGCTTCTACAAGAGTAATTCTATCTACTAAGGCTAAAGGATTTCAAGACAAGAAGAATAGGGTAAAGCCTTCCACTAGTAGGACTGCGAAGAAGAAAGTTGAAGTTCATCCTAGGAATGTTATTTCAAATTTGAATAAAAAGAATCATGTAACTAAGACTAAAGGCCCTGCGTTTTTGCAGCAGCCTAAGCAAAATGTGAATTCTAATTTGCGATGTTGGAATTGTAATGAATGCATGTTTTCTCAGCATCATGATTTATGCCTTATTGATTATGTGAATGAAATGTATGCAATTAGGAACAATCTTGAATGGATTCCAACGGGGAAGAAATTCACCCAAGTTGGTTGGCAATGGAAACCCAATGGTAGGACCTTCACTGCTAATGGAACTACGCGCCCTTTAACTAGGATCACATCCATGGAAGTTAGGTCTCAGTGTCCTTTAACTAGGAACACTAGCACTAAAAAATGGAAAAAGCGCCCTTTAACTAGGTCTGCCCCCACTATTGTGCCTACTAGTGAAGAAGTACCTCAGGATCTTAGACAACTAGAACCATAACCCTAACCCTAACATATGTAAATGCGTTTATGCAAAACCCAATAAGTAATGATTTATAACTTGAAAAAAAAAATAATTTGCAAGAATTTGTTTAAACCTTCTCATTACTTTATGAGCCCCGTTACTGGTATACTTGCAAGGCAGTTGGAGTTCACTTTGTTTGGATGGATGAAAAAGAAAACAAGCTTTGGTTATTCTTACTCGATAAATTTGTAAGCAGACATTAACTTATTATACAAACTTATTATATTTTGTGTTAACCGTATACAATTATATAATATTAGGGACAAAAAATGGCTGCTTTCGTTCCCACCGAGCTGATTCCTTCATATCTAGGCCGAAACTTGCAATATGGTGTTTTTTCACTCAAGTATTTCCAAATAGTTAAAAACAACCCATTCTTCTGTCCAAAATTTGAAAACTATAGTTTTCTGGGCAATGATTGCGGTGATACTAATAAGCAACAAAACTGAACTTGACCTTACCATTTATGGAAAAAGTCACATGTTTGCAAAGTATCCAAACATTCCTTCAGTTAAGGAACTTCTGGAGGAACGTACAAGTCGGCAAATGTTTGTTGGTATGACTAAACTTCATGACTATATGATATAACAATTTTATATGTTGTTGTACTAATTCTAACATTGCCCACTTACTATAGATGTTGTTGGAAAACTAAAAGAGGTGTCTTTGAAAGCATACTTGCATGTTATCAATACAGGTAAAAAAGGTTCTTGTGAATTGTTTCTTGAGGATTGTATGTAAGTGTTTAACCTTTTAGTATAACTACCTTATAGACATATATATTATTATAGCTTTTACTAACCACAAACAATTTCTACTAAACACATAGGGGTATGCAAATAAAAATTATATTTCATCACATTCCGTTTGCTCTCCCATCAATGATTGCAAAGGCAAGTTGTGAACTTGTTGTTGTTGGAAATACGTTTTTCGTATTAAGCAAGTATCGGTCACTCCAACAATATAGTTATAGGCTCGTAGTATAAGTTTAATTGTTATTTACAATATCCCGACCCATGAGCATGTTTATGGGCCGGAAGCCCAAGTCCATTAAGGGACTTGGTATATAAACCCCTTTCCACCATAGAAAGGGGTGTTGGTTGTTTACTCCATTTTTATCATAATACAAGCTTTCTTTCTTTCTCTCTAGTTTCTCTCTCTAGAAAAACAACAACCCTCTTGATTAGATCTAAGATTATCATTATTCTACAATTGGTATCAAGAGCCATGGGATGATATAAGGTTTTTGTTGTGTTAGTTTTAGTTTTCATTCTCTTTTAATCAAGATATATCCGTGTTTTTAATTTTTTTGTGTTTTTCATCACAAAATCTTTCATATAAATTGCCTACATAGTTGTGGTAGGGATTTGTGATATTCATATTGGTGATTTTCATAAAAAAAAGTTAGAATTTTTGGCTTGATTTTTGGGTAAAATTAAAAGGTACAAAAAATTTTCTTATTCGGGATAAAAGGGTTTTACAAGTCGGATTACTAGGGTTTTGCATATTCCTGATTGAGTGTAGATCTCCTATTCCGAATTAACAGCAGAATAGATATCCCGAATTAGGTGCAAGTCGTGTGAATTCCGAATTAGTATCCGGTTTGGATTCCGGATTGAGTGTGGATTTATATTCTGAATTAGATCCCTGACTTCACATTCCGGATTAGATCAGTACTTCACATTTCGGATTAGGTAAAGGATATACATTCCGACTTAGTTCAAGGCTTCACAGATTCTGAATTATATCAGTACTTCATATTCCAGATTAGGTTAAGGATATACATTCCGACTTAGTTCAAGGCTTCACAGATTCCGACTTATATCAGTACTTCATATTCCGGATTAGGTAAAGGATATACATTCCGACTTAGTTCAAGGCTTCACAGATTACGAATTAGATCAGTACTTCATATTCCGAATTAGGTGAAGGATATACATTATGGTATTACGTTCAGGTTACATATTCCGAATTGGGTATTGGCTGTGTCAAGTTTTGAAAGAATTCTACATTAACTCACAACAAATATCACAACCTTATTTCATTGCTCGATCAAAAGATAATATTTTTTCCATCAGGTGTTCAAAAAATGAATCCTCATTCATTTATGCCTACAATGACATCGCTTACCGATATTTCAATCATCTCGGGTACCGATACCCGCCCACCGTTGCTCATAAAAGACTTATTTGAAGCATGACAGGGTCGCACGAGAACTTACATTATGGGTAAACCCAATGGGAGACTTATGGTTCAATCTTTAGAGAAAGGTCCACTCGATTGGGGAGAAGTTACTGTCGATAATGTGACGCGGCCAAGGTTGTTTCATGAGTTAACGGATGCTAACCAACTCATTGCCGATGCAGATGAAAGGGTTGTTCAGACCATACTTCAAGCTCTTCCACCCGATATTTATCGAATGGTAAGCGAACACACAGTGGCAAAGGATCTTTGGGATCGCTTAACTATTTTGTTACAAGGGAATTCACTAACTAAGCAGGAACGAGAGTGTCAATTGTATGACTTGTTTGATAGGTTCACATACATTCTCGGGGAAACACTTCATGACTATTACTGGCGTTTCACTACTTTGATGAATGATTTGAACGTGTATAATCTAAGGATTGCTCAGTTTCAACTAAACACCAAGTTCTTAAACACGTTACCCCAAGAGTGGAGCCAATATGTCACCGATGTTAAAATGATTCGGGATTTGCACAAGTCAAATTTATATCAACTCTATGCTTTCTTGTAGCAACACGAGAAGCACCTGATCCAAAAATGCATCTCTCAGGGATCTTATCCCGAACCATTGGCATTAATGGCAAATCATCCAACGTTGTCATATCACAACTCTCCATATGCTTTGGGACACCAATCTTCCTATCAACCATTGTATCAAACTCCAAGCTTTCCACAGTATTCGATCTTGCCACAACCACCTACATCTTATCAGCAACAATACAAGCAACCAGGAATATCATCACAAGGAGACTCACATCATTTACCTTATGCTTCACAACCATACTCACCTTATCAACCTCCTACAAACCCTGCCATCACTTAAAAACAACATGAGGCTCCTCAACCGCATTACTCATAACATGTTAGTGCTCCTTCAAATCAGTTTGTAGCTCAACCAACACTAGTATTCTATTGTGATGATGAGATTCCAGTTTCTGAGTTTAGACAAGGATAATCCTACTGATATACTTGCTCAAATGTCTTCTTACATCACTCAAGCGTTGAACAAAAGAGGTTACAGAGGACCATCTCCAACAAACAATCAGTTGAGGAACTCTTCTAACTCTCGTCAACAAGCTACAATCCAAGATGGCAGAGTTACTGTGCAACCACTTCAAGGGAGACCAAGTTCATCTAATACTGGTGCACGTCCATCTAACACTGCTGCTACAAGGGGTAATAACACTGGCAAAATAAAGATGAGCATATGTTATAACTGTAAAGGGGAAGGGCACATGGCTCGAGAGTGTAAGCAGCCAAAGAGGAAAAGGGATAGCACATGATTTCAGGAGAAGATCTACTTGGTTAATGCTCAAGCCCAAGGTCGAGAGCTCGATGAAAAAGAGTTAGCATTTCTCGCAGATCCAGGAGTTCCGGACACTGACGGACTCACAGCAGCCATCACGAACAATGCCGCATTTCAATGTGATGACCTTGATGCATACGATTCCAACTGTGATGATCTCAATACCGCCAAGGCAGCTCTCATGGAAAATCTTTCACTTTATGGAGCTGACACAATTTATGAGGTACCAAATACTTCCAGTGATACTATTATTTTACCTTATCAAGTTGAGCAAGCGTCTGAGTATCCGGAACAACCTCCGGTAGATAGTAACTCAAACGAGGAGACAAACAATGATAGAAATATCAATGCAAGTCCCCAAACTTTGAGTGAAACACAACCGGGAGCTATTACGTCTACAAATTCGTTTGCTCAACAAGATTTTGTTATGGTGTCGGCATCTATGCTTGGCCAAATGAATAATGCGGTCCTTGAAACCCTCGGTGTTAATCAGACATTATCTACCGAGCTTACTTTGTATAAGGAAAAGGTTAAAACCTTGGAATTAACTCCAGTGACCACTACCTTAACCAATCCTGAATTTGATAGGTTTAGGAAAGTCCAAATGGATAATTTGCTAGAAATTGAGAGTTTAAGAGCAAATCTTTCGAAAGAACTTAAAGAAAAAGAGTCAGGCGTTAATAATTTTCAAAAACTACAAACGGATTTCGAAATTCTCGAGTCTAAAAGGGTTGAAATGGATATTAAGGCGTCTGAGAAAGTTAAAAAGACTGAAGTTTTGCTTTTAAAACAATACTTTGTTTCACATTTAGTACACTTGTTTCATTCTTCTTTTAAGGAATTCATTCTATCGCGTCTAATAGACCTACCACCTAACCCGGGGTATGCAAAGCAAGCATTTAACCACAACCCATGACTTTATGATGCAACAAAGTTAGGATTGGTCTTAGATTTGATTGTGTTTTCAAATGAATCTGAGAATATGTCACTACATGAAGAGAATCGGTCAAAAGTAATTTATACATATCCTGAGTATGATTATAAACAGCTTAATAAAGAGAATGCAAAAACAGATCTTAGAATTCGATTTAATTTGTAAAGGGAATTTATCCATACACCAACTTACATGCCTACTAGAGAAAGCCTTAGTATACTTCCTACACTTGTTAATTCGGACGAACCTAAGGAAATTCCAAATAATCTTCCACCGGTAAGTACGGTATTGCTAAGCTTGGAAAAGATTAAGCGATACCTTACCGGATTTGACAAGGTCATCAAGGAATGTACGACTTAAACGGCTCAAACCGCTGGAGAATGGGCTTTCGAACACATGAAAATGGTGTTTGAGAAAGAGATCGTTCCGTTTGTAAACAATATTAAAGAGGGATTTCTAGATCTCGGGGATAATCTTAATTTCGAAATGGCTGAAGTTAGAAAAGTCTTCTATGAAATGGATGATGCTTATGAGCAACATCTAATTAAGAAAGAAAATATTTTGTCCGAATATGACCGATTCTTGGAACATATAGTGTCTCTCGAAGTGATGCAAGTTGTTACTATTGAATGTGCTATTGAGATTACATCTGCTGTGAATAAATGTGATGATGTGCATGATCTTTCTGTGAATATTGTTGAACCTGTGAATTATGTTGATAGTCATTCTTGTCACGAATCTAACGCTGAATTTTTAAAGCTTCAAGATTCTTATAACTCACTTTCAAAACGTTTTGATGAGCTTCAACAACATTGTATATCTCTTGAGATTGAAAATCAATCTAAAAATGAAACTCCTTCAAAAACAAATGATTGTGAAAACTCTGTTAAGACTAGTGACAAGATGATTCAGGTGGTTCAGGCATTAGAGGAAGAAATTATGAGACTTAAGAGAGAATCATTAGCCGATAAAGTGGAACTAGAGGCCGCAGAGATAAAAAACCATGCCCTAGAAAATAGAATTTATTCTATGATAGGGGAGTTAGAAAGAGTAAGGCAGGGTGTCTCACAAGTTTCTGGTTCAATAGAAGAACGCTTCGCTTTTAATGCGACAGAGAAAAAGTCATGTATTGACCAACTGAATAAGAAAAGTGAGGAAATCTCTGACCTAAATATTCAGCTCATAGATAAAAACATGGTTATAGCTAACTTAAAGGAGACACTTCAACTCAAAGGAAGAAAAGTTGTTGATAATTCAGCTACCATATCTGCACCGACCTGTAGTGCTCCCAAACCCAACCCACGTGTGCTTTATCGGAACCCAAAATTTAAGCATAGTCCAACTAAGTTTGCCACATACATGAAAAATTCCTTAGAACATGCAGATCTAGCTAGAGAGACCGTTGATGACATGCGTAAACTAGATCCCATAAGTCATCTTTTATATGAGCTTTTCTTATATGTGGATCACGTTCAGGATTGTTTAGCAAACTTAGAGTATATAGGGGAACCGATACCTGTACCCCCTAAACAACAAACCCCGCCATTGCCATGACTCCATTCAATAAGAAATCAGGATATAAGCCTATATTAAGCACACCCATCAAGGCTAAACCAAAATCTGTCAATAATGTTCCCTTGGCTTCTACAAGAGTAATTCTATCTACTAAGGCTAAAGGATTTCAAGACAAGAAGAATAGGGTAAAGCCTTCCACTAGTAGGACTGCGAAGAAGAAAGTTGAAGTTCATCCTAGGAATGTTATTTCAAATTTGAATAAAAAGAATCATGTAACTAAGACTAAAGGCCCTGCGTTTTTGCAGCAGCCTAAGCAAAATGTGAATTCTAATTTGCGATGTTGGAATTGTAATGAATGCATGTTTTCTCAGCATCATGATTTATGCCTTATTGATTATGTGAATGAAATGTATGCAATTAGGAACAATCTTGAATGGATTCCAACGGGGAAGAAATTCACCCAAGTTGGTTGGCAATGGAAACCCAATGGTAGGACCTTCACTGCTAATGGAACTACGTGCCCTTTAACTAGGATCACATCCATGGAAGTTAGGTCTCAGTGTCCTTTAACTAGGAACACTAGCACTAAAAAATGGAAAAAGCGCCCTTTAACTAGGTCTGCCCCCACTATTGTGCCTACTAGTGAAGAAGTACCTCAGGATCTTAGACAACTAGAACCATAACCCTAACCCTAACATATGTAAATGCGTTTATGCAAAACCCAATAAGTAATGATTTATAACTTGAAAAAAAAATAATTTGCAGGAATTTGTTTAAACCTTCTCATTACTTTATGAGCCCCGTTACTGGTATACTTGCAAGGCAGTTGGAGTTCACTTTGTTTGGATGGATGAAAAAGAAAACAAGCTTTGGTTATTCTTACTCGATAAATTTGTAAGCAGACATTAACTTATTATACAAACTTATTATATTTTGTGTTAACCGTATACAATTATATAATATTAGGGACAAAAAATGGCTGCTTTCGTTCCCACCGAGCTGATTCCTTCATATCTAGGCCGAAACTTGCAATATGGTGTTTTTTCACTCAAGTATTTCCAAATAGTTAAAAACAACCCATTCTTCTGTCCAAAATTTGAAAACTATAGTTTTCTGGGCAATGATTGCGGTGATACTAATAAGCAACAAAACTGAACTTGAACTTACCATTTATGGAAAAAGTCACATGTTTGCAAAGTATCCAAACATTCCTTCAGTTAAGGAACTTCTGGAGGAACGTACAAGTCGGCAAATGTTTGTTGGTATGACTAAACTTCATGACTATATGATATAACAATTTTATATGTTGTTGTACTAATTCTAACATTGCCCACTTACTATAGATGTTGTTGGAAAACTAAAAGAGGTGTCTTTGAAAGCATACTTGCATGTTATCAATACAGGTAAAAAAGGTTCTTGTGAATTGTTTCTTGAGGATTGTATGTAAGTGTTTAAGCTTTTAGTATAACTACCTTATAGACATATATATTATTATAGCTTTTACTAACCACAAACAATTTCTACTAAACACATAGGGGTATGCAAATAAAAATTATATTTCATCACATTCCGTTTGCTCTCCCATCAATGATTGCAAAGGCAAGTTGTGAACTTGTTGTTGTTGGAAATACGTTTTTCGTATTAAGCAAGTATCGGTCACTCCAACAATATAGTTATAGGCTCGTAGTATAAGTTTAATTGTTATTTACAATATCCCGACCCATGAGCATGTTTATGGGCCGGAAGCCCAAGTCCATTAAGGGACTTGGTATATAAACCCCTTTCCACCATAGAAAGGGGTGTTGGTTGTTTACTTCATTTTTATCATAATACAAGCTTTCTTTCTTTCTCTCTAGTTTCTCTCTCTAGAAAAACAACAACCCTCTTGATTAGATCTAAGATTATCATTATTCTACAATTGGTATCAAGAGCCATGGGATGATATAAGGTTTTTGTTGTGTTAGTTTTAGTTTTCATTCTCTTTTAATCAAGATATATCCGTGTTTTCAATTTTTTTGTGTTTTTCATCACAAAATCTTTCATATAAATTGCCTACATAGTTGTGGTAGGGATTTGTGATATTCATATTGGTGATTTTCATAAAAAAAAGTTAGAATTTTTGGCTTGATTTTTGGGTAAAATTAAAAGGTACAAAAAATTTTCTTATTCGGGATAAAAGGGTTTTACAAGTCGGATTACTAGGGTTTTGCATATTCCTGATTGAGTGTAGATCTCCTATTCCGAATTAACAGCAGAATAGATATCCCGAATTAGGTGCAAGTCGTGTGAATTCCGAATTAGTATCCGGTTTGGATTCCGGATTGAGTGTGGATTTATATTCTGAATTAGATCCCTGACTTCACATTCCGGATTAGATCAGTACTTCACATTTCGGATTAGGTAAAGGATATACATTCCGACTTAGTTCAAGGCTTCACAGATTCTGAATTATATCAGTACTTCATATTCCAGATTAGGTTAAGGATATACATTCCGACTTAGTTCAAGGCTTCACAGATTCCGACTTATATCAGTACTTCATATTCCGGATTAGGTAAAGGATATACATTCCGACTTAGTTCAAGGCTTCACAGATTACGAATTAGATCAGTACTTCATATTCCGAATTAGGTGAAGGATATACATTATGGTATTACGTTCAGGTTACATATTCCGAATTGGGTATTGGTTGTGTCAAGTTTTGAAAGAATTCTACATTAACTCACAACAAATATCACAACCTTATTTCATTGCTCGATCAAAAGATAATATTTTTTCCATCAGGTGTTCAAAAAATGAATCCTCATTCATTTATGCCTACAATGACATCGCTTACCGATATTTCAATCATCTCGGGTACCGATACCCGCCCACCGTTGCTCATAAAAGACTTATTTGAAGCATGACAGGGTCGCACGAGAACTTACATTATGGGTAAACCCAATGGGAGACTTATGGTTCAATCTTTAGAGAAAGGTCCACTCGATTGGGGAGAAGTTACTGTCGATAATGTGACGCGGCCAAGGTTGTTTCATGAGTTAACGGATGCTAACCAACTCATTGCCGATGCAGATGAAAGGGTTGTTCAGACCATACTTCAAGCTCTTCCACCCGATATTTATCGAATGGTAAGCGAACACACAGTGGCAAAGGATCTTTGGGATCGCTTAACTATTTTGTTACAAGGGAATTCACTAACTAAGCAGGAACGAGAGTGTCAATTGTATGACTTGTTTGATAGGTTCACATACATTCTCGGGGAAACACTTCATGACTATTACTGGCGTTTCACTACTTTGATGAATGATTTGAACGTGTATAATCTAAGGATTGCTCAGTTTCAACTAAACACCAAGTTCTTAAACACGTTACCCCAAGAGTGGAGCCAATATGTCACCGATGTTAAAATGATTCGGGATTTGCACAAGTCAAATTTATATCAACTCTATGCTTTCTTGTAGCAACACGAGAAGCACCTGATCCAAAAACGCATCTCTCAGGGATCTTATCCCGAACCATTGGCATTAATGGCAAATCATCCAACGTTGTCATATCACAACTCTCCATATGCTTTGGGACACCAATCTTCCTATCAACCATTGTATCAAACTCCAAGCTTTCCACAGTATTCGATCTTGCCACAACCACCTACATCTTATCAGCAACAATACAAGCAACCAGGAATATCATCACAAGGAGACTCACATCATTTACCTTATGCTTCACAACCATACTCACCTTATCAACCTCCTACAAACCCTGTCATCACTTAAAAACAACATGAGGCTCCTCAACCGCATTACTCATAACATGTTAGTGCTCCTTCAAATCAGTTTGTAGCTCAACCAACACTAGTATTCTATTGTGATGATGAGATTCCAGTTTCTGAGTTTAGACAAGGATAATCCTACTGATATACTTGCTCAAATGTCTTCTTACATCACTCAAGCGTTGAACAAAAGAGGTTACAGAGGACCATCTCCAACAAACAATCAGTTGAGGAACTCTTCTAACTCTCGTCAACAAGCTACAATCCAAGATGGCAGAGTTACTGTGCAACCACTTCAAGGGAGACCAAGTTCATCTAATACTGGTGCACGTCCATCTAACACTGCTGCTACAAGGGGTAATAACACTGGCAAAATAAAGATGAGCATATGTTATAACTGTAAAGGGGAAGGGCACATGGCTCGAGAGTGTAAGCAGCCAAAGAGGAAAAGGGATAGCACATGATTTCAGGAGAAGATCTACTTGGTTAATGCTCAAGCCCAAGGTCGAGAGCTCGATGAAAAAGAGTTAGCATTTCTCGCAGATCCAGGAGTTCCGGACACTGACGGACTCACAGCAGCCATCACGAACAATGCCGCATTTCAATGTGATGACCTTGATGCATACGATTCCAACTGTGATGATCTCAATACCGCCAAGGCAGCTCTCATGGAAAATCTTTCACTTTATGGAGCTGACACAATTTATGAGGTACCAAATACTTCCAGTGATACTAGTATTTTACCTTATCAAGTTGAGCAAGCGTCTGAGTATCCGGAACAACCTCCGGTAGATAGTAACTCAAACGAGGAGACAAACAATGATAGAAATATCAATGCAAGTCCCCAAACTTTGAGTGAAACACAACCGGGAGCTATTACATCTACAAATTCGTTTGCTCAACAAGATTTTGTTATGGTGTCGGCATCTATGCTTGGCCAAATGAATAATGCGGTCCTTGAAACCCTCGGTGTTAATCAGACATTATCTACCGAGCTTACTTTGTATAAGGAAAAGGTTAAAACCTTGGAATTAACTCCAGTGACCACTACCTTAACCAATCCTGAATTTGATAGGTTTAGGAAAGTCCAAATGGATAATTTGCTAGAAATTGAGAGTTTAAGAGCAAATCTTTCGAAAGAACTTAAAGAAAAAGAGTCAGGCGTTAATAATTTTCAAAAACTACAAACGGATTTCGAAATTCTCGAGTCTAAAAGGGTTGAAATGGATATTAAGGCGTCTGAGAAAGTTAAAAAGACTGAAGTTTTGCTTTTAAAACAATACTTTGTTTCACATTTAGTACACTTGTTTCATTCTTCTTTTAAGGAATTCATTCTATCGCGTCTAATAGACCTACCACCTAACCCGGGGTATGCAAAGCAAGCATTTAACCACAACCCACGGCTTTATGATGCAACAAAATTAGGATTGGTCTTAAATCCGATTGTGTTTTCAAATGAATCTGAGAATATGTCACTACATGAAGAGAATCGGTCAAAAGTAAGTTATACATATCCTGAGTATGATTATAAACAGCTTAATAAAGAGAATGCAAAAACAGATCTTAGAATTCGATTTAATTTGCAAAGGGAATTTATCCATACACCAACTTACATGCCTACTAGAGAAAGCCTTAGTATACTTCCTACACTTGTTAATTCGGACGAACCTAAGGAAATTCCAAATAATCTTCCACCGGTAAGTATGGTATTGCTAAGCTTGGAAAAGATTAAGCGATACCTTACCGGATTTGACAAGGTCATCAAGGAATGTACGACTTAAACGTCTCAAACCGCTGGAGAATGGGCTTTCGAACACATGAAAATGGTGTTTGAGAAAGAGATCGTTCCGTTTGTAAACAATATTAAAGAGGGATTTCTAGATCTCGGGGATAATCTTAATTATGAAATGGCTGAAGTTAGAAAAGTCTTCTATGAAATGGATGATGCTTATGAGCAAAATCTAATTAAGAAAGAAAAGATTTTGTCCGAATATGACCGATTCTTGGAACATATAGTGTCTCTCGAAGTGATGCAAGTTGTTACTTTTGAATGTGCTATTGAGATTACATCTGCTGTGAATAAATGTGATGATGTGCATGATCTTTCTGTGAATATTGTTGAACCTGTGAATTATGTTGATAATCATTCTTGTCACGAATCTAACGCTGAATTTTTAAAGCTTCAAGATTCTTATAACTCACTTTCAAAACGTTTTGATGAGCTTCAACAACATTGTATATCTCTTGAAATTGAAAATCAATCTAAAAATGAAACTCCTTCAAAAACAAATGATTGTGAAAACTCTGTTAAGACTAGTGACAAGATGATTCAGGTGGTTCAGGCATTAGAGGAAGAAATTATGAGACTTAAGAGAGAATCATTAGCAGACAAAGTGGAACTAGAGGCCGCAGAGATAAAAAACCATGCCCTAGAAAATAGAATTTCTTCTATGATAGGGGAGTTAGAAAGAGTAAGGCAGGGTGTCTCACAAGTTTTTAGTTCAATAGAAGAACGATTCACTTTTAATGCGGCAGAGCAAAAGTCACGTATTGACCAACTGAACAAGAAAAGTGAGGAAATCTCTGACCTAAATATTCAGCTCATAGATAAAAACATGGTTATAGCTAACTTAAAGGAGACACTTCAACTCAAAGGAAGAAAAGTTGTTGATAATTCAGCTACCATATCTGCACCGACCTCTAGTGCTCCCAAACCCAACCCACGTGTGCTTTATCAGAACCCAAAATTTAAGCATAGTCCAACTAAGTTTGCCACATACATGAAAAATGCCTTAGAACATGCAGATCTAGCTAGAGATACCGTTGATGACATGCGTAAACTAGATCCCATAAGTCATCTTCTATATGAGCTTTTGTTATATGTGGATCACGTTCAGGATTGTTTAGCAAACTTAGAGTATATAGGGCAACCAATACCTGTACCCCCTAAACAACAAACCCTGCCATTGCCATGACTCCATTCAATAAGAATTCAGGATCTAAGCCTATATTAAACACACCCATCAAGGCTAAACCAAAATCTGTCACTAATGTTCCCTTGGCTTCTACAAGAGTAATTCTATCTACTAAGGCTAAAGGATTTCAAGACAAGAAGAATAGGGTCAAGCCTTCCACTAGTAGGACTGCGAAGAAGAAAGTTGAAGTTCATCCTAGGAATGTTATTTCAAATTTGAATAAAAAGAATCATGTAACTAAGACTAAAGGCCCTGCGTTTGTGCAGCAGCCTAAGCAAAATGTAAATTCTAATTTGCGATGTTGGAATTGTAATGAATGCATGTTTTCTTAGCATCATGATTTATGCCTTATTGATTATGTGAATGAAATGTATGCAATTAGGAACAATCTTGAATGGATTCCAACGGGGAAGAAATTCACCCAAGTTGGTTGGCAATGGAAACCCAATGGTAGGACCTTCACTGCTAATGGAACTACGTGCCCTTTAACTAGGATCACATCAACGGAAGTTAGGTCTCAGTGTCCTTTAACTAGGAACACTAGCACTAAAAAATGGAAAAGCGCCCTTTAACTACGTCTGCCCCTACTATTGTGCCTACTAGTGAAGAAGTACCTCAGGATCTTAGACAACTAGAATCTAAGCCGGCATCTAGGAAGAAAATTTGGAAGCCTAAAAACTCTTCTGATAGCAAATCTAAGATAATTACATATGTACCTACTAACTCAGAGGAACAATTAGATTCCAATACATCGTCTTTGTTTGGTGATTTTTTCAGGTCGTCCAAATTATTGTTTGGTATTTGGACTCGGGGTGCTCCAAACATATGACTGGAGACCGCTCGATGCTCAGAAATTTCGTCAGCAAGTTTCTAGGAACGGTGAAATTTGGCAACAACCATATTGCGAAGATCATGGGTTACGGTGAATATCAAATTGGGAATGTTACGATTTCAAGGGTGTATTACGTCGAGGGACTTGGTCACAACTTATTCTCAGTAGGACAATTTTGCGATTCAAACCTTGAGGTTGCTTTTCGACAACATACTTGCTTCATTCGTGATCTTGCAGGAAATGACTTGTTAAAAGGTTCTCGAGGGGATAATCTCTACACACTGTCCATTCAAAACATGATGGTCGCCTCTCATGTATGCCTTCTCTCCAAAGCATCTAAGACCAAGTCATGGTTGTGGCATCGCCGGTTATCTCATCTTAACTTTGATGCTATAAACCATTTGGCTAAAAACGAACTTGTTCGTGGTCTTCCAAAACTTAAGTTCGACAAGGATCATTTATGTTCCACGTGTTCTTTGGGGCAAAGCACCAAGAAATCATACAAACCTAAAGCTGACGACACCAACCAAGAACCAATGTATCTTTTTCACATAGATCTTTGCGGGCCAATGCGCACGGCTAGTGTGAGTGGTAGAAAATACATCCTCGTCATGGTGGATGATTTCTCAAGGTTTACATGGGTAAAGTTTATAGCAACCAAGGATCAAGCACCAAATTATATTATTACTTTCTTAAAGATGATCCAAGTACGTCTTAATGCTGCTGTTCGCCGCATTCGCACTGATAATGGAACTGAGTTTGTTAATCAAACTCTACGAGACTATTATGAAGAGTTCAATATTTCACATGAAATTTTGTTGCTCGTACTCCACAACAAAACGGTGTCATGGAAAGACGTAACCGTACACTAATGGAAGCTGCTAGAACTATGTTGATTTATGCGAATGCTCCTTTATTCTTGTGGGCTGAAGCAGTGGCAACCGTATGTTATACCCAAAACTGCTCCATCATTCGTAAGCGCAATGGAAAAACTCCATATGAGCTACTTCATGGACATAAACCTGATATTTCATTTCTTCATGTGTTTGGTGCACTGTGTTATCCAAATACTAATAGTGAGAATTTGGCCAAACTTCAACCGAAGGCTGATATTGGAATTTTCATTGGTTACTCACCCGCAAAGAAAGCTTACCAAATTTATAACCGTCGTCTTGGCAAGATAGTAGAAACTTTGGATGACGATTTTGATGAGCTACAACGACGGCTTCTGAGCAACACAGCTCTGAACCCGTACTTCATGAGATGGGAACCGGTACGATTAGTTCCGGATTAACTCCCAACAATCCTACTTCTTCATCATTTACACCACCTACAAGGCCCGAGTGGGATGAGTTATTTAAACCTATGTTTGATGAATTCTTTGATCCACCTAGTGATGATTCTCTAGCACCTACAGCATTAGCTCCAATTCCCGAAGTTGTTGCTCAAGATAATGGAAATCAGTCCGAGGCATCTACTGTTACTATTGAACCAGATGCCCCATCCCCCACCAATTCACAAACTACACCTGAATCATCACCCCCGCTTGTTCCTAATGATGTTGAAGAGGATTACTATGATCACGATTTGGAAATTGCTCACTTACAAGAGCTTCCATTCTTTGGTTCACAAATACCCGAAAACCCTAACGGTGCGTCTATCTCAGAGGAAGCTCCTGCAATCGTTCACTCCCGACCACCACGGATTGAAAATCACAACACCAAATGGACAAAGAATCACCCAATCCGCAATATTATTAGTGACATCGATCGACCAGTCTTAACACGCCACCAACTCCGAGAACATGCATTATATTGCTACTTTGATGCATTTCTTTCCGATATTGAACCTAAAAATTGGCAACAAGCCATGACACAATCATCTTGGATTCAAGCCATGCAAGAGGAACTTAATGAATTTCAACGTCTTGAAGTATGGGAATTAGTTCCTTTACCCAACAACGTAGATGTTCTTACATTGTTATGGGTATATAAGGTCAAACTCGATGAGATGGGTAGTGTTTTATAGAACAAGGCTAGATTGGTTGCTCGAGGTTACAAACAAGCTTTGGGTATTGACTTTGAAGAATCCTTTGCTCCTGTTGCTCGATTGGAGGCGATTAGATTATTCCTTGCTTATGATGCTCACATGAATATGATCATCTACCAAATGGATGTTAAGACGACATTTCTTAACGGTAAATTAAGGGAAGATGTCTATGTAAGCCAGCCGAATGGATTCGTCAACTCGGAGTATCCTAATCACGTGTACAAGCTCAAGGAGGCTCTTTATGGGTTGAAACAAGCTCCACGCGCGTGGTACGATCTCCTATCGTCTTATCTGATTTCGGAAGGCTTCTCCAAAGGCAAAGTGGACCCAACATTATTCATTCTCAAGGAGGACAACGACATGATACTGGTACAAATTTATGTTGACGATATAATATTTGCTGCCACTACTCGAAGACTGTCTGATCATTTTGAGAAAGTCATGTCCACACGTTTTAAGATATCGATGATGGGAAAAATTTTATTTTTCTTAGGTTGCAAATTTCTCAAAATCCCAGAGGCATCTTCATTAATCAATCCAAATTTGCTCTTGAATCATTAAAGAAGTATCATTTTGAAAATTGCGAACCCGTGGATACTCCAATGGTGGAGATATACAAGTTAGATGAGGATAGGGAAGGAATAGCTGTCGATCCTAAACTTTACCGTGAAATGATCGGCACCCTTCTCTATCTGACTGCTAGCAGGCTTGATTTGCAATTTGTTATATGCATGTGTGCCTGGTATCAGGCTCGGCCTACCGAAAATCACTTACATGTTGTGAAAAGGATCTTTTGATATCTTAAAGGAACACTTCATCGTGGTCTGTGGTATCCGAAGGATTCCTCTATTGCACTAATATCATATGCAGATGCGGATTATGCCGGGTGTCAAGATACTAGACGTATTACTTCTGGCAGTGTACAACTTCTTGGAGATAGACTGATTAGTTGGGCATCCAAAAGGCAAAAAAGTGTTGCGATATCAAGTATAGAGGTTGAATACATTGCTATGTCCGGTTGTTGTGCTCAAGTTCTATGAATGAGATCACAATTAACTGACTACGGTCTTGGATTCAACAAAATTCCGATGTACTGTGACAACAAAAGTGCAATTGCCCTTTGCTGCAAGTACGTTCAACATTCCTGGGCGAAGCACATTGACATACGCTACCACTTCATCAAAGAGCAAGTAGAAAATGGAGTGATCGAACTGTATTTTGTCAACACTAAGTATCAGCTGGCGCATATATTCACAAAGGCCTTAGATCGAGGACGTATCGAGTTTTTGATCGAAAAGCTAGGCATGAAATCATTCTCACCAGCGACACTTAAGGAGTTGGCAGAAGAATCTACAGAATAGTGGTGGTAAACTATTCTAGAGTATCCTTTTATCGTGATCTTGTATATTATCGTATATATAAACCACCAAAGCAAAATACAAAAATATAAAACATACAAAAACCATAAAAAAATATAAAATCAAGAAAATCCAAAAATATTTTTCATTTTAAATCGGGCATGTCTTTTAGTACGGTAATATTTACGGCCTTAGAATTGTCGATTAAAATTGACACGGCGCCATAAATAGAGTCCGTATAAAAGTTGTACATATTTTAAAACATGCCCATATGGCTTGTAGTTATTTCATACTGCAAGCGGTTTTCGCATTAAAGTCACGTATTTCTTACGAAAACGTTGGCTCACAACGGGAATTAATTTTCTCGGGTATGGTTTACTTTAAAACCATACAAGGGATCAAGTTTACTTTACAACTTGGTCTAACACAAATCTGTGTACGCTTCAGTGCACTTATTTTGTAAAAATAAGAGAAATCTTATTGCCACCAAGAATCGTTCTTTTAAATCATTAAACGGAAAATGCTTTCATTGGTATTCGACTCCTTAAAAGAAGACTACAGCTCTTTAAATAGAAAACGGGTCAATGTTTAAGGGGGAGAAAATCTTAAATCATTTTTGTCATCAATATATCGTCTTCCAGAATCTTTCTCAGAAAAATAAACGGTTAAATGTTGTTCATCATGTGTTTGTCAAGTATGTGGTATTTGGATATGCTGAAGACTGTCTCTCGTGCTTTTGATTGGACCTTAGAGATTAATGGGTTTTAGGCAGACTCAGTTAAGTGCGTTGATTGGTTGTGTGTGCTCAATAGTTTAAAAGAATATTTAATTTATAACGAACGTTAAGTATTCCCTTAATAAACGTTAAACTTAAATAGGCTTTAAATAAAATGACAAATCGAAAGAAAAAGGAGGGCCAAAAGTGTAAAGGTTGAAAAATTTAATTTAGGTCAAATTGTTTGACCCCGCCCCTTCTCCCTTCTATTTCGCCTCACTATTTCACACAAACAAAACCACCATTTTCCGCCATTGTTAAAGCTTAATCAAACACGTTTCTGCTTTGTTTTTTTTCGTTCAAAATATATAAGGTAAACCTGATTTTTCATTCCTTCGTTTCCTTTCTTAATTCGTAGATCCCCAAATGTCAAATTAGGGTTTATAGATTAAATTAGATCAATTAATTGCTTGAATAAAGGGGTGTTTATTTCGGAAATGTGATGAGATGGCATTTATACATGATCTCATCGTTCTTTTCGGGCTTTAAATGCATAAAAATGTCATAACATACCATATATATGCTTGTGTTTGTTTACTTGTGTATTTAGGTATGGATATCGTGAAAAAGACAAAAGATCACAAGATACAACGAACACGAGAAACGAAGCCGTACAAAGAACCGGGCCCTAATTCATGAAGAATTCAACAAATACCCTTGAAGACTTGAAGACATACAAGACTGATCCTAATTTATTGAAGAAATGACACCTAAAACCCTTGTATATTAATAATTACAAGTTTGGTCCCTTAAGTTTGTCAAAATTACACAAAAGGTCCCTCAACTTTGAAGAAATGGTAAGATTAGTCCCTCAACAATTTCAAATTGTCAATTATGGTCCCTCATCAAGCCAAAGATACATTGAAGACCTTTGAAGATCAAGAATGTCCAAGATCAGTCCTTCAAATATGCAAAAGTGGCAAAAATAACCCTTATAAACCCTTTTGAAAAGTTATGTGCCAAAATTGCCAAATGGTGAAAGATATTAACAAAGGAATGGAAGTTTTGGTGGCTGAAAACACGTTTTACCCATGTTTTGAAAACACAAGGGCTAAATGTGTGCATTTGAAACATTCAAATAAATAATGCGCCAAACACTTTTCCATCCCTACAAAAACGGATCAAAATCTTTACTATTCACCCCAAGAACCCAATTACCATCTCACTTAAACCAAAGGGTAAATCCAAATTACCCACACCCATGTGTGATTCACACATGCAGAAACCCATCCCTCACACAAAACCCTTATCTCCACTCACCAAAAGGCCCCACCATTCAACACGTCAACCAATGAAAATGCAACTTACTCTCCAAGTAATCTGACGTGTCCAAATCAACAGCCAAGGTTCCTTGCTTCACCCCAAAGCTATTATAAACGATTTGGATGCATTTGGACAGCTCATTCCATCAAATGATCTAGAAGAACTTAAGGGCATTTTAGAGAATTCACTTCTAGGGTTTGTGAATAGTGTAGCCAGGCATTCAATCTTTGTAATTCCTTTTTAAGTTTAATAAAATTTGAATTTCTGAAAATTTTGAATTCTCTTTTTGATTTGATTAAAAGTTGGTGTTAGAATAGCCTAAATTTGAGTTCCATTTGATTGTTAAGACCTACCTTAATCTTGTGGTTAAGGCACGTCTTGGTTCATAAGGTTTTTAAGGTTCAAAGACCATGAAGTCCTTGTTTCTGATTTTGGTTTTATTTGTGTACTAACCCTTAGCCATAAGCCTTGAGCTCCTTCAAGCTTGTTGACACCAATCCTGGGAAGAGTTCTAAGCCCTTGGTTGAGCTTGTTTGCTGTTTGTGTTGAAGACATATCATAATCAAAGCCTTGTTCTACTTTGAACATCAGCAGGCTTTGATCATCTTCATTGAAGTACCTTGGTCTTGTTCTAGTTGTTGAACAAGGTCCAAGGAGCATAGCTGGCCTTCCTAGGATGTTGTGGAAGGCAGGTATAATCCCTTGTTAAGATTCCTCTCAAAATTTCATGTTTATGACTGTTTTGAATTTGGTGCTTTGATTTTGAGTATTTGTGTTTGTGCTGGTGATTTTTGAGTTTGATTGTGTTAGTTGCTACCTAGTAAGTGTTTTTGATCATTAAAATCAGTAGGTTATTAGTTAAAATCACAAGTTTCTTGGTTAAGTGGTAGATTAAGGAGTGTTTGGGTCTACTGCATGATTTGGATTTGTGGTTTGCTAAGTGCTTGTATTGTGATTGCAAGTGTTGGTATCTGTTTGTTAGGTGCTATTGTTCATCTGTTTGCGGGTTTTGAGGGTTTGAACACATAGATTCATAGATTGGCTATAAAATCTTAAATACTTGGTAAAATTGGCTAGGATTTTGAGGACACCTAGATCTAAGCTTAGGCTAGGGCTAACAAGTGCTAAACCTTAGTTAATCATACCAGGGAAGAAGGATTTGAGGCTTGAAATTGGATCAAGTGTCAAATAGATCAGCAAACTTGTTTCTGCATATGTTCATTGTTCATCAGTAACTTTTCATGCTTTGATCTTGTTATTTACTTTGATTCAGTGGTTGATTCTTGTTGCTTTGTGTTTATTCTTAGTTTATATAGCTTGTGTATGCATCCTTTTAAGTTTGGTTGGCTTATTCAGTCTAAATCTGCTTATTAAGTGCTTGACTGCTTATTTCCATATCTGGGCTATATCTGGTGACTGTTTGATTGATTGTGGCTTATTGTGTGAACCAAATTGTGATTTTCTTGTTGCTATTGACTCCTTGTGATTCACTGATCACAAGGGTGCCTTTGTTTCCAATTGAATCCAACCAAAACTCTAAAATAAGCTTGGTCAAATAGTCAAAGCAGTGGGAACTCCTTTCCCCTGCTAGTTACCACTGCTAGTGTAAAATTGGGTTCAGCTTATCAATAAGCTATAATAGCTTATTTTAACCAGCAACAACTTTGTTTTTGTAATAGGTGCTCATTATTTGACCAATTTGTTCATACTGGAGCATTTGGTGGGTTGACTTTAGGGTTTGACTAGAAAACCAACTTCATTGACTTTTTCATAAGTTCATTTGTGCTTATTCTGGCTTATTGGTTGTGCTTATTGGATTTTTGTTTATTAATTTGGCTTATTGAGTCCATTTGTGATCTTTTGCAAGTTGAATCAAGTCCTGAGGTACCTTATTTCTCAAACCCGACTATTTTGTCGTTTTGTGAAATAATACTTTGCTTATTTCTGGCTTATTGAGTGAGCTTTTTCAAAATTTCTTTTTACAGATCTCATAAGCATACCAAAAGAAGGTTGTGTGTCAAATTAGAGCTTATGGCATTAGCTTATTGCTTAATGGGCTGAAAAGCCCAATAAGAATAAGTTGTGTGCTTAATAAGCTGTGATAAGCTCATATTCAGCTTTTGGGCCTTTAGAGTTTTGTTCTTAGAATTGAATTTTAAGTCAGATAGAGCTTTTCCAAGTCAATTGAGCCAAGTTTGACTTTTTGCGCCCAAAAGCCCATTTGTGTTGACTGTTTTTGGTTTTGGCCCATTTGAGGGCCCAATAGGGGTATTCTGGTCATTTCACTTTAATTTTCTGATTATTTAGGTTAAAATAAACTAGTTTGCAAGTTTTTAGAATTTTTTATAATTTTTGGATTTTAATATTATTTTATTATTATTTTATTATTATTTTTAAAATTTCACATTTTCCAACTTTTTACATTTTTCTTAGGTTTAATACATTAAAATAGGAATTTAGCAACTTTTAGATTAATTTTATCACTTTTAGATTAATTTTTATAATTATTTTAAGTTTTAATAGTTTTTAAATCATTTTAAATAGTTTTTATTAGTTTAAAAATTTCTAAAAATAGTTTTAAATCTTTTTAGGTCATTTTAGAGGTATACCAATTGAAAAATCTTTATTTGGGCTTTTTGATAATTTATTTGATTTTTAGGGCTTTAATTAGCATTTAAAAATTGAATATTTAATTATTTAAAAGGTTTGAAAAAGTTTTGATCATTGGTAAACTCTTAGTTTATTAATTTTGATTTTTGGTGAATTTTTGGTAATTTTTAGAATTAATTTTTATTTTTGTGGTTTTTAAGGTTTTACGTTTTAACTTTCTAGTAGTAATATTTTTATTTTTACCTCTTCGTCATCTTCTTTTCTCATCCCCTTCTAAACCAATCATTAATCACAAACATTTAACAAATTTCTCACACACATATACCTCCTTGGGAAACGAACTTCATTGGGTCATTAACACTTGATTTTTCCTAAAGTCATTTGTTCAATACTTACCGCTTTTACGCCTTTTTCCTAAAAGGTCGTATTTTACCTACAATCATTTTGGCGCCGCTGCCGGGGAGGTGTGTCGTGATTAATTTTCATTGTTGTTTTTAATATTAACCAAAATAGTATTTGTATTAGTAGAACTCTACTAATACGTATTATCGGTTTTCTTGGTTTTTCTTGTAAAAATATTATTACTATATTGTATTAAGTATCACAATAAATTCACAATATCTCCAAAAGTGTGAAAACACAACCTTAATTGGGATTTCATCACTCAATTATTGTATTCGAATCTCAAACAAAAAGAAAAAGGCAAAAATAGATAAATACTTTCGTGAAGCTCGATTTTGAAAAATACAAACTATAAGGTGTGTATAAGGCGGGTATTATAAAATATACCCTAAGGAAAAAGGCTCTTAAGTGCTTCGCGCCGCCTCGTTTCCCCGCTTGCTTGTGAGTATTTTGAGATTGAAGGCTAATCGAGGGTTTTGCCGCCCAAAGTATTATTACGTATAATATATTTGCTTGGTTTCTTTGTGATTAAACCCTCTTGAACAATTTGGTTTTCACCAAAGTTCTAAAGTCATTTGAAGGCGTTCACTCCACGTGATCGTTTTCATTCCTTTGAGGCTTCTTTAATCAAGAGTTTGATTCGAGGAGAGATTTTGTAGATTGTTGTCTACGAAGATACACCAAAATCCAAAAAAAAAAAAAAAAATTAAATATCATCAAAAACACAAAAAAATTGAAAATTCACAAAACACCCAAAAAGAATCTTCTTTGCTCACCTCCCATTCTTCGTGAAGTTTATGATCACTCGTAATCAAGCAAAACGAGCTCGTAAACGTCTTCAAAAGCAAGCCAATCAAGAGACGTTGATTGTAGAAGAACCTCCAATTGTTGAACCTATTGTAGAACAAGAAGTCATCATGGCTAATCGTACTATGATGGAGTTGCTACAAGCACCCACCGAGGGTTTTGGAGAGGCTATTGTGATTCCCGCCATCCTTGCGGAGAATTTCGAGATTAAGACGGGTTTAATGTCGATGTTACAAGCAAATAAGTTTAGAGGTCACGAGAAAGACAACCCGCATTACCATATTAGGAATTTTAACTGTCTCACCGCCACTAGCAAGTTTAAGGATGTTCCACATGACGCCATTAAGATGATGTTGTTTCCATACTCGTTAGATGGACCCGCAAAAATTTGGCTTGAGAAAGAACCGCCAAATTCGATTTTGACATGGGCCGATCTCGTTTCTAAGTTTGTGAACAAGTTTTTTCCACCATCTAAAACAACACATTTGAAAAATGAGATTTCACGATTTGTGAAAAGAAATAATGAAAGTTTTTCAATGGCATGGGAACGATTTAAAGAAATGTTACATGAATGTCCACACCATGATTTCACGGAATTGCATCAAGTTGATACTTTTTATAATGGGCTTAATGATAATGAACGAGATTATTTGAATGCCGCCGCGGGTGGTAATTTTTTATGCAAGACGAAAAATGAGGCTTTACAAATCATCGAGAATAGATCTAAGGTTTATAGCCCTCGTAACACACCGAGTGTTGCCAATTTGGGTTCGTCATCATCGTCACAACCGTCTCGTAGCATTAATGCCTTACATGATAAAGCTAATGAGGAAAATCGGTTTTTTGATAGATTTGCTAATCTAATGTCCCATTGGAAAGCTCAAGAAGCTTCAAATTCCGCTTCGGTTAAAGCGGTTGCTAAGAGTTGTTTGTCGTGTGGGGGAGCTCATGATCTTTCCGAGTGCATTACCGCGGATGGTAACACTTCGAGTGCTTATGTAGCAACGGGAACTTACAACCAAAACGGTCAAGGTTTCCGCCCAAATCAAGCTCCACCAAATCAAAATATTAATAATTATCGAAACAACAACCAAGGTAATTACCAAGGCAATTCACGCAATTACAACAAAGGGAATTATCAAAATGGGAATGGACAAATTTCTAATCAAAACCAAAACCATGATTTCAAAACACTACACAAGGTTTTCAAAATGCTCACACTAAAAATTTGCAAGGAGAATTTTTGGATTATGCTAAAGCAAATGATGCTAAATTTGATAACATGCAACGTGAGATGATTAGCTTAAGATCCGAGTTGAAAAACGAGCTTAAAAATGAACTTGCTAATGAACTTAAAACTCATGCAAACAAAATGGAAGGAAATGTCCAACATCTTCAACAAAACCCACAAAAGATGGAATTAGGACAACATGAGATTAAGCAAGAGTTATTAAAAGCGGATGCTAGGCAATCAAAATTTGAGGACCAAATGGCTAAGATGTTTGAAGCAATCATGTGTAAACCCTCTTACTCGGGTGGTCTTCCTAGTGATACCATTGCAAACCCGAAGGGAGAAATGAAGGTTATTACTACACGAAGTGGTAAAACTTTCAAGGAACCAATCTCTCGTCCAAGTACTTCTATGGAGAAGGAAATCGAGAAAGAACCCGAGGTGATGGTCGAAAAGGAGCACATTACAATCCCACGAAGTACCGCTCATACCACACCTACGGTTGAACCAATACCAATTGTGGAACCCGAGTTTCCAAGGCCGCTGCCTAATGACCAACCCACACCACCTTTACCCTACCCTTCGAGACGAAACAAAGAGAAATTGCAAGAACGTAAAAAACAACAAATCGAGCTTTTTATAAAAATGTTTCAACAAGTGCATTTTGATGTGAGTTTAGCCGACGCGTTGTTATATATGCCTCGTTTCGCTTCCACTTTTAAAAGTATGATGAGCGATAAGGAAAAGCTTTCAAAGCTTGCTAATTGTTCTTCGGTTTATCTTAACCGCATACCGGAAAAAGTTGGTGGTCCCTGAAAGTTTCTCATTCCTTGTGACATACAAGATATGAAAGAATGCCTCGCCTTGGCCGATCTTGGTGCGAGCATTAATTTGATGCCATTTTCCATTTGGAAATCGCTTTCGCTTCCAGCTCTCATTCCTTCGAACATGTCTATCGAGATGGCCGATCATTCTACGATTATGGCATGTGGAGTAGCCGAAGATGTTTTCGTGAAAGTGGGGAAGTTCTACTATCCCGTTGATTTTATAGTAGTTGACATTCTCGCGGATCCTCAAGTTCCTCTAATTTTAGGACGTTCATTTTTAGACACTTCGAGATCGCTTATCGATGTTCATGCGAGAACTATCACTTTGAGATTCAACGAAGAGGAACTTGTTATAAACGCTACTCAAAACTCGAAACCTTCTCATGTTTATGCAATCGCTACCATCAATCACATTGACATCGTTGATGTGGTTTGCGATGAGTTTTCACAAGAAGTGTTAGGTTTTTCCGATAGCTCGTCAAGTGGCAATCCCACTATTTTGGATCCGATTCTTGCTAATTCCACACCAAATCTCACTCCATTCCAAGGAGGCGATCTCACTTCAAATGAAATCGACAATGAAGATGAGGTGTTGGTTAGTGATGATACTTCTATTCCACCATTTCTTCCGCCGATGGAAGTTATGAGTGTTGAACCAAAATCTTCAATCGAGGAACCACCTATCCTTGAATTGAAAGATCTTCCTTCTCACCTTGAATACACATTCTTGGAAGGTGATGACAAGTTGCCGGTTATTATTGCAAGAGGTCTTGCCAATGATGAAAAAACCAAGCTCTTGAAAGTTCTTAAGGCTCATAAAGGGGCAATTGCGTGGAAAATATCCGACATTAAGGGTATTGACCCAAAAATTTTTACTCACAAGATTTTAATGGAGGAGGACTACAAACCCGCAATTCAAAGTCAAAGAAGGTTGAATCCCAAAATTTACAATGTCATTAAAAATGAGGTCCTTAAACTCCTTGACGCGGGAATGATTTATCATATATCCGATAGCCCATGGGTGATCCCAATCCATTATGTCCCTAAAAAGGGAGGAATGACCGTTGTGCCTAATGAAAACAACGAGTTAATTCCCACTCGTGTTGTGACCGGTTGGAGGGTGTGTATTGACTACCGAAAGTTAAATGACGCCACTCGTAAAGACCACTTTCCTTTGCCCTTCATGGATCAAATGTTGGAGCGACTTGCGGGAAATGAATTCTATTGCTTTTTAGATGGTTTTTCCGGTTACTTTCAAATCCCTATCGACCCTCGTGATCAAGAGAAGACTACGTTTACGTGTCCTTATGGAACGTTCGCTTATCGTAGGATGCCTTTCGGACTTTGTAATGCACCGGGTACGTTCCAACGGTGTATGATGGCGATTTTTCACGATATGATCGAGAAGTCGATGGAAGTGTTTATGGATGACTTCTCGGTGTTTGGCAATTCGTTCACGTCGTGTTTATCTAATCTCGAGCAAATGTTAAAATGTTGTGAAGAAACCAATCTTGTGCTTAATTGGGAAAAATGTCATTTTATGTGTAAACAAGGAATCGTCTTAGGACATAAGGTGTCGAAGGCGGGGATTGAGTCGATAAAGCTAAGGTAGACGTCATCGCCAAGTTACCTCATCCCAAAACCGTTAAGGGAGTTAGGAGTTTCCTAGGCCACGCGGGCTTTTATCGTCGTTTCATCAAGGACTTTTCGAAAATCTCTCGACCTATGACACACCTTCTCGAGAAGGATGCTCCTTTTAACTTCAATGAGGATTGTGTTAGAGCTTTCGAAACTCTCAAAAGGAAACTTACCGAAGCTCCCATTCTTGTTGCTCCTAACTGGGAATTACCCTTTGAAATCATGTGCGATGCAAGTGATTATGCTATAGGGGCCGTCTTAGGGCAACGTTATGACAAGCATTTCCGTCCTATCCACTATGCTAGTAAGACGATGGCCGAGGCTCAATTAAAGTACACCACAACGTTAAAGGAATTCCTTGCCGTGGTCTATGCTTTTGAGAAATTCCGACCTTATCTCGTCTTGACTAAAAGCATCGTGTATACCGACCATTCGGCTATCAAGTATCTCTTAGCTAAGCAAGATGCTAAGCCGAGATTGCTTCGTTGGATGCTCCTCCTCCAAGAATTTGATGTCACCGTGCTTGACAAAAAGGAGCCGAGAATCTAGCGGCCGATCACCTCTCTCGTCTAGAAGATCCTCACAAAGATGTTTTCGAGAACAAGGAAATTACCGAAACATTTCCTCTTGAGACTCTCGGTGTAGTGAATTCTAAAGACACCACCCCATGGTTTGCTGACATTGCAAATTACCATGCGGGCAATTTCATAATCAAGGGTATGACGACACAACAAAAACGAAAATTCTTTCGTGACGTTAAGTTCTATTTTTGGGACGACCCTTATCTCTTTCGAGTTTGTGCGGATCAACTCGTTCGACGTTGTGTTTTTGGTGCCGAAGCTTCTAATATCCTTAGAGCTTGTCACGAGGGACCCACGGGTGGTCACCACGGTTCTAATCTCATGGCTAAGAAAGTGTTCGATGCCGGTTTCTTTTGGCCTTCTATCTATCGTGATGCACGCGCACTTGTGAAGTCGTGTGATTCGTGCCAACGTCAAGGAAAATCGTCTCAACGTGATGAAATGCCACAAAATATAATTCAAGTGTGTGAGATTTTCGACATATGGGGAATAGACTTTATGGGGCCGTTCCCATCATCTCATGGCAACAAATATATCCTCGTCGTGGTGGACTACCTTTCTAAGTGGGTGGAAGCTAAGGCTTTGCCTACTAATGATGCTTGTGTGGTAGTGAAGTTTTTGAAGCAACTATTCTCTCGATTCGGAACCCCTCGTGCTATTATAAGCGATCGTGGAACCCATTTTTATAATGACCAATTCGAGAAGGTTCTAAAGAAATATGGAGTCACTCATCATCTTTCTACGGCTTATCACCCGCAAACGAGTGGGCAAGTCGAGGTTTCGAACCGAGCTTTGAAGAGGATTTTAGAGAGGTCAATTGGAGAAAACCGTGCTTCACGGTCCGACAAACTTGATGACGCTTTATGGGCCTTTAGGACCGCTTATAAGACACCTATCGGTTGCACTCCTTATAAGTTAGTCTATGGGAAGAATTGTCATTTGCCCATTGAGTTGGAGCACAAGGCATATTGGGCCCTTAAGCATACAAACTTTAACTTGAAGACCGCGGGAGATCACCGGAAAATACAATTGAATGAATTGGATGAATTAAGAGATAATGCTTATGAAAATTCATTAATTTTTAAAGAAAAGACTAAAAAGTTTCATGATTCAAAGATTAAAAACTGGGTTTTTAACGTTGGTGATCAAGTGTTGCTTTTTAACTCTCGTGTTAAGATATTTTCCGGGAAATTGAAATCTCGTTGGTCGGGTCCGTTCACCATTACACAAGTGTTTCCATATGGGACCATTGAGCTAGCTCAAGATGATGGTTCTAATTTCAAGGTGAATGGACATAGGCGTAAGCACTACTTTGGTGGGGAAATTCCTTCAATGGTTGCCCTCGACCAAGTCACCTTCCCTAATGATAATTAGCATTGAGGGGATCGAGTCGAGCTCATGACTCGGTAATCAAAAACGAGGTGCCTCGTGGGGGAGATCCCATGCTTATCTTTTATGCTTACTATTCACTAATAAGTGGACTTGTACCCTTTCAACTCGTTGTCTCGTGGTTGTTTGTGATTGTGTTATCTAGATCATCATCATCATCTACGATTGAAGACTCTCGTGTTCGTTTACGTGAGCCTCCATCGTTTGCTTGAAGAAGTTTTTCACGAATCCATGACATATCCTTTATTGTTCTAACAATTATCTTTTAGCATACTTAATAAACGGCTTTAGATATATTGTTGATCACCCTTTCCATGCTAGATCCTAAGCATTCGACTCTTCATCTCTAGTATGGGGGTGCTCCACCTTTAGACTAGAAACATTGAGGACAATGTTTACTTTTAGTATGGGGGGTGAATAGGTACTTGCTTTGCTACGCCCTCATGTTTTCCAACTTTCAATGTTTTGTTTTGCTAATAAGGCTAAAAATGGCTAAATTTTAAAAAATTTTCTTAGTTTTCATAAGTGTTTTTAAGACACGAATGTATATTTTCCGTTGGGTAGAATAAGAGTTAATTTTTGACTTGATGGGCATTTGGAGCCATTTACATTCCTTAACCCGCTCAATTCAAGTTTTGCTAGACTTTTATATAGGGAGCTTTAAAACACGAAAGTCTTAACTCTTACGGGTTAAGAACAAGAACTTTTCGCAAGTTCCTATAATTGATCCTAGAAAGTCACTTATCAAGGGAACTTTAAAACACATTCTCTAAACTTGAGAAAGTCTAAGAAAGTGCAAGATCCTATAGGTGGCTTGAAAACCCAAAACTTTGATTTGATATAGTCTTAATGAAAGCTAATCCAAATATGGCTTAATTATGACTTGCATGGCTAAGTATTCACGAGTCTCTTTAATTAGAGGTCTTTATATAGTGAAGAACGAGAAATGATTGAGTTAGACAAGTGATCATGCTAAACGTAGAACATGAAAATGTTCTTTCAAAACTCATATGTTTTTAATTGTGGCTTTTTCTTCTCATAAGATCAATGCATTAGGAATAAATCATAATTGCAATAAGTAAGGTCGTACGATTTGAAAGGTTACTTAGCCTCTAGCGCAAGATCGTTTAAAAGTTGCTCGGGATTGAATAGAGTTCATAGCCAAGGCATAACTTATAGAAGCGGGACGCGAAGATTGGCGATCATCCAAAAAGGCCCTAACAAGGCATGAGGAGCTCTATTTTTGCTAAAGATCAAAGATGATGTGAAGTATCATTATTCCTAAATCAATATGAAGGATCGAGACACACGACGAAAAGCAATTACTCCCCTAAAGATCATGGAGAAAGTCTATCCAAAAAGACCCTAACAAGGTATGAGGATAAATATATCCAAGTCCGAAAAGGAGGCGGATCGTTGTATATCAAAATCCAAAGTAAAGATTGAAGAAAAATGATGAAGTCGTGGTCCAATATGAAGAATCTCTCAAAAACGTCAAGTGAAGAAATTCCAAATATATGAAGAGAAGACCATAATTTCAAGAACGTCTTCCCAAGATTTGAAGTATGAAGTACATGCCAAATATCGGTCCGAGAAAGGTCTCAAATCGTGAAACGAGTTATGCCAAGATATGAACTTAAGGAGATACACGAGAAGCCGTTTTAAAAGATTTTGTCCTTCGGCTAACTATCGATCAAATCGTGCTACTTTTCTTTCGGACTAATAACTACTCAAATAAGTCAATATAAATCACTTGTGATCCATGACAAATAGATAAAAAATGCTAGTAACCCATTTCTTTTTATAATAACTAGGATTGCGCGGAGAAAAAGTATTACACAATTTGGACGTATGAATAGTGTTAGCATTGTGACTTCTACCAACAATGATCTCGTTTTTGCACTTAGCATGTAATGTATGACAATCAAGGATGACGAAGTTTACTCTAAGGGACATTTACTTGTTTCTATTCTTTGACCCTAAAAGTCACTTTTTGTGATGAAAATCATACATTATGTCTTTACACATCTTCGTAGTATGTTGCAAGTCTTTTACTCTTCAATAAAGGTTAATAAAATTGAATTTTGGTGATGCTTAGATACTTTATTCTAGCATTGCATGAGGGCACGGCAATGGCTTAGTATGGGGGAGTGATGAGATGGCATTTATACATGATCTCATCGTTCTTTTCGGGCTTTAAATGCATAAAAATGTCATAATATACCATATATATGCTTGTGTTTGTTTACTTGTGTATTTAGGTATGGATATCGTGAAAAAGACAAAAGATCACAAGATACAACGGACACGAGAAACGAAGCCGTACAAAGAACCGGGCCCTAATTCATGAAGAATTCAACAAATACCCTTGAAGACTTGAAGACATACAAGATTGATCCTCATTTATTGAAGAAATGACACTTAAAACCCTTGTATATTAATAATTACAAGTTTGGTCCCTTAAGTTTGTCAAAATTACACAAAAGGTCCCTCAACTTTGAAGAAATGGCAAGATTAGTCCCTCAACAATTTCAAATTGTCAATTATGGTTCCTCATCAAGCCAAAGATACATTGAAGACCTTTGAAGATCAAGAATGTCCAAGATCAGTCCTTCAAATATGCAAAAGTGGCAAAAATAACCCTTATAAACCCTTTTGAAAAGTTATGTGCCAAAATTGCCAAATGGTGAAAGATATTAACAAAGGAATGGAAGTTTTGGTGGCTGAAAACACGTTTTACCCATTTTTTGAAAACACAAGGGCTAAATGTGTGCATTTGAAACATTCAAATAAATAATGCGCCAAACACTTTTCCATCCCTACAAAAACGGATCAAAATCTTTACTATTCACCCCAAGAACCCAGTTACCATCTCACTTAAACCAAAGGGTAAATCCAAATTACCCACACCCACGTGTGATTCACACATGCAGAAACCCATCCCTCACACAAAACCCTCATCTCCACTCACCAAAAGGCCCCACCATTCAACACGTCAACCAATGAAAATGCAACTTACTCTCCAAGTAATCTGACGTGTCCAAATCAACAGCCAAGGTTCCTTGCTTCACCCCAAAGCTATTATAAACGGTTTGGATGCATTTGGACAGCTCATTCCATCAAATGATCTAGAAGAACTTAAGGGCATTTTAGAGAATTCACTTCTAGGGTTTGTGAATAGTGTAGCCAGGCATTTGCCTATTAAAGGAGACCTCAACATGTGAGAGTCCCTTTGTTCCAGTTTTAGGCTATCAATCTTTGTAATTCCTTTTTAAGTTTAATAAAATTTGAATTTCTGAAAATTTTGAATTCTCTTTTTGATTTGATTAAAAGTTGGTGTTAGAATAGCCTAAATCTGAGTTCCATTTGATTGTTAAGACCTACCTTAATCTTGTGGTTAAGGCATGTCTTGGTTCATAAGGTTTTTAAGGTTCAAAGACCTTGAAGTCCTTGTTTCTGATTTTGGTTTTATTTGTGTACTAACCCTTAGCCATAAGCCTTGAGCTCCTTCAAACTTGTTGACACCAAGCCTGGGAAGAGTTCTAAGCCCTTGGTTGAGCTTGTTTGTTGTTTGTGTTGAAGACATATCATAATCAAAGCCTTGTTCTACTTTGAACATCAGTAGGCTTTGATCATCTTCATTGAAGTACCTTGGTCTTGTTCTAGTTATTGAACAAGGTCCAGGGAGCATAGCTGGCCTTCCTAGGATGTTGTGGAAGGCAGGTATAATCCCTTGTTAAGATTCCTCTCAAAATTTCATGTTTATGACTGTTTTGAATTTGGTGCTTTGATTTTGAGTATTTGTGTTTGTGCTGGTGATTTTTGAGTTTGATTGTGTTAGTTGCTACCTAGTAAGTGTTTTTGATCATTAAAATCAGTAGGTTATTAGTTAAAATCACAAGTTTCTTGGTTAAGTGGTAGATTAAGGAGTGTTTGGGTCTACTGCATGATTTGGATTTGTGGTTTGCTAAGTGCTTGTATTGTGATTGCAAGTGTTGGTATCTGTTTGTTAGGTGCTATTGTTCACCTGTTTGCAGGTTTTGAGGGTTTGAACACATAGATTCATAGATTGGCTATAAAATCTTAAATACTTGGTAAAATTGGCTAGGATTTTGAGGACACCTAGATCTAAGCTTAGGCTAGGGCTAACAAGTGCTAAACCTTAGTTAACCACACCAGGGAAGAAGGATTTGAGGCTTGAAATTGGATCAAGTGTCAAATAGATCAGCAAACTTGTTTCTGCATATGTTCATTGTTCATCAATAGCTTTTCATGCTTTGATCTTGTTTTTTACTTTGATTCAGTGTTTGATTCTTGTTGCTTTGTGTTTATTCTTAGTTTATATAGCTTGTGTATGCATCCTTTTAAGTTTGGTTGGCTTATTCAGTCTAAATCTGCTTATTAAGTGCTTGACTGCTTATTTCCATATCTGGGCTATATCTGGTGACTGTTTGATTGATTGTGGCTTATTGTGTGAACCAAATTGTGATTTTCTTGTTGCTATTGACTCCTTGTGATTCACTGATCACAAGGGTGCCTTTGTTTCCAATTGAATCCAACCAAAACTCTCAAATAAGCTTGGTCAAATAGTCAAAGCAGTGGGAACTCCTTTCCCCTGCTAGTTACCACTGCTAGTGTAAAATTGGGTTCAGCTTATCAATAAGCTATAATAGCTTATTTTAACTAGCAACAACTTTGTTTTTGTAATAGGTGCTCATTATTTGACCCATTTGTTCATACTAGAGCATTTGGTGGGTTGACTTTAAGGTTTGACTAGAAAACCAACTTCATTGACTTTTTCATAAGTTCATTTGTGCTTATTCTGGCTTATTGGTTGTGCTTATTGGATTTTTGTTGATTAATTTGGCTTATTGAGTCCATTTGTGATCTTTTGCAAGTTGAATCAAGTCCTGAGGTGCCTTATTTCTCAAACCCGACTATTTTGTCGTTTTGTGAAATAATACTTTGCTTATTTCTGGCTTATTGAGTGAGCTTTTTCAAAATTTCTTTTTACAGATCTCATAAGCATCCCAAAAGAAGGTTGTGTGTCAAATTAGAGCTTATGGCATTAGCTTATTGCTTAATGGGCTGAAAAGCCCAATAAGAATAAGTTGTGTGCTTAATAAGTTGTGATAAGCTCATATTCAGCTTTTGGGCCTTTAGAGTTTTGTTCTTAGAATTGAATTTTAAGTCAGATAGGGCTTTTCCAAGTCAATTGAGCCAAGTTTGACTTTTTGGGCCCAGAAGCCCATTTGTGTTGACTGTTTTTGGTTTTGGCCCATTTGAGGGCCCAATAGGGGTATTCTGGTCATTTCACTTTGATTTTCTGATTATTTAGGTTAAAATAAACTAGTTTGCAAGTTTTTAGAATTTTTTATACTTTTTGGATTTTAATATTATTTTATTATTATTTATTATTATTTTTAAAATTTCACATTTTCCAACTTTTTACATTTTTCTTAGGTTTAATACATTAAAATAGGAATTTAGCAACTTTTAGAATAATTTTATCACTTTTAGATTAATTTTTATAATTATTTTAAGTTTTAATAGTTTTTAAATCATTTTAAATAGTTTTTATTAGTTTAAAAATTTCTAAAAATAGTTTTTAATCTTTTTAGGTCATTTTAGAGGTTTACCAATTGAAAAATCTTTATTTGGGCTTTCTGATAATTTATTTGATTTTTAGGGCTTTAATTAGCATTTAAAAATTGAATATTTAATTATTTAAAAGGTTTGAAAAAGTTTTGATCATTGGTAAACTCTTAGTTTATTTATTTTGATTTTTGGTGAATTTTTGGTAATTTTTAGAATTAATTTTTATTTTTGTGGTTTTTAAGGTTTTACGTTTTAACTTTCTAGTAGTAATATTTTTATTTTTACGTCTTCATCATCTTCTTTTCTCATCCCCTTCTAAACCAATCATTAATCACAAACATTTAACAAATTCCTCACACACATATACCTCCTTGGGAAACTAACTTCATTGGGTCATTAACACTTGATTTTTCCTAAAGTCATTTGTTCAATACTTACCGCTTTTACGCCTTTTTCCTAAAAGGTCGTATTTTACCTACAATCAAAATGCTTTAGAACATAGGGTAGTTTCTTTGATTACTTTAAATCCTACGAAATTTGACTTAAAACGAAAATCCTTTGCGTGGATTAATGTACCATGAACACTTGGCAATCATTGATTATGACTTAGGTAAGAATTTATGTATTCCGACTTAGGTTAGATATCATGCATTCCGACTTAGGTTACACATTACAGGATTCCGAACTATGTTGTGAAAAGATGTATTCCGACTTAAGTGTTGATTGATGTATTCCGAACTATGTGCGAAAAGATGTATTCCGACTTAGGTTAGAAATGGTTTATTCCGACTTATGTTGGAAATAATGTATTCCAGATAAGGTTAGAAATGTTGTATTCCGACTTATGTTCGTAATGTTTCATTCCGACTTAGGTTAGAATCGATGTATTCCGACTTATGTTCGAAAAACTGTATTCCGACTTATGTTGGAAATAATGTATTCCGGATTAGGTTAGAAATGCTGTATTCCGACTTATGTTCGTAATGATTCATTCCGACTTAGGTTAGAATCGATGTATTCCGACTTATGTTCTAAAAACTGTATTCCGACTTATGTTGAAAATAATGTATTCCGGATAAGGTTAGAAATGTTTTATTCCGACTTATGTTGGTAATGATTTATTCCGACTTAGGTTTGGAATGATGTATTCCGAATTAAGTGTGGTATGATGTATTCCGACTTATGTTCGAAAATGACGTATTCCGACTTTATGTTATTGCATGATTCCGACTTAGGTTTGTGATAGGGATTCCGAACTAGGTTGGTGATACGGATTCCGAATTAGGTCTTGAAAAAACAGATTCCGACTTATGCTTCATTATTTGGATTTTTGATTGATATGCTTGTTTAGGTTTCTGATTTGTATGCATCTCAACTTTATGATTATTTTGGGTAATGATTGTATGGTTTTTCATGTGCGAAATATGATGCTTTTAAGGTTTATACAGTATGATATATCTCTTGTGTATCACCGTGTATGTTTTATCTTAGCAGCTATCATGGCTCGTACTCAAGAGCAACAAATTCAAATTGACAATGCACTCATACCAGAAGAAAACCGTCTTCCAATAACTCCCAATAATCAATGATTGAAAGAAGGCTTCATTCCACCACAAGCAGCATTCAGAATCGCTATCGAAATCCTTGATCTCACACCGATCAAATATGCACTAAGGATTTCAGCAAGTTTTCCAGAAATTTACATGCATGAGTTTTGGTCATCTATCAAAGCCATCACAAACACAAAGTTTTCCTTCAACATCAATCGCCAGAAGAAGGAATTTTCTCTTAAACAGTTTCGTGAAATCTTCGAATTCCCTCCTCCTAATAGGAAAACATATGCTCCTGTTTGAGACTTAAAATAAATAACATATCTGATAGGTCTCTTGGTTTTTGATGGAGAATTGCCAGACATATCTAAGTTTAACACCTCTAGGCTTGGACAACCCTGGAAAGCAATTTTTAGTATCACTATCCGATGTTTTACGGGAAAATCCAGAGGTGGCGATTCTATGAGACTTTCTCAGGCTCTTATTTTTTATGGCATCTACAAGAGACTCGATTTGGATTATACTGCTCTCATATGGGAAGAATTTCATTATCAAGCCTTCAGAAACGTTAAGAAGAAATCTGACTACTTTTAGTTTCCACGATTCACAAAGCTCATTATCAATTACTTCATGAAAGCCGATGAAGCTATAGATCGACGTGGAGGATTCTTTGTTAACTCAGAAGATGATGATTTCTTCATAGTACACATGAGACAAGAAGGATAATAAGTGTGTAAACACTTATCCCACTAAAATCAATGAAAAACAAGACCTAATCATGTGTTTAATATCGCAAAAGTCAGAATTACGCGTGGTTTTGTGTTTTGTGTGAAATAGGTACAAAAGATCAAAAGGAAAGAAAACACGAAATTTCACGGTCAATTGTTGAAGAAAAGTCAAAGAAAGAGACAAAGTCAAAGTCAAAGAATCAAAAGTGTACCGAAGATCACGAAAACCGGCAAAATCAACACGACTTTGAAGAAAAGATCTACAAAGCCAAATTCAAGCTCGTTTTTAGCGGATTTAATCTTTATGAAGATAAATGGGCTTGTGGGGTCCCACATTTGGGTATTGGGCCCAAAGGCCCAATAAGGATGCAAGTCTTAACTATTTTTGGTTAACAAAGCCCATTAAGGCCCAAATTGAATTAACAAAGAGACGGAAGGAATAAAACTTGGGCCCAAGCCCAAAGTTTAAACAAATTAACATTAGACGGGTGTGTTTGGGTTTACATGGCCCATTAGGTCAAGATGGACGGTTAAAAGTGAAAAATTTTCACTTGTTTTTGGTCAACTCTCACTCACACACGTTTATTAAACATCCATACCACTCACACATTTACCCATACACGCTTTATTTTCGATACAACCAATGTATCATCTACCTTTCTCTCTCACTACACTCAAATAAAATGCAACCTTCATTTTTACTGTTACCAAACCCTAATACCCAAATTGGGGCTTTTTCATTCAAGCACGAGTGTAATACACGTGCTCAAAATAAATCACCATCTTTCTCGGAAGCAAGAAGATGGGGAATAATCTACGTGGCTCCTTTTCCTTATTTTGATTGGCCAATACACCTCATCATCACCATCCCTCCAATCAAATCATGCCACATCTATAAGGAACAAGCACAACTAGCACAAACCCATCCACGGTGGCAATCCGTGTGATGGGTAAATGTTTATCAGCCGTAGATCTAGAAAAAGAGAGAGAAAAGATAGATTCAACGGCCAAGATTGAAGATGTGTGCTCAACAAACCTTCCTCAGCAAGTTTTAGGGTTTGCCTATAAAACCCCCTCATTTTGTAATTTTTAGTTTGTCCCATTTTTTTTATTTTTCATTGTTATTATTCTAAATAGTTTTTAGGATAATTGTATTTTTCCTTTTCAGTATTGTAATCACCTTTTATAATTAATAAAAATTTATCTAAGTTTAATTTGTGCCTTATTTTCTGTTTTAAATTTAATATTGCAATTGTTCTTTAAATCTGTTTTGTTATAATAACTATTAAATTTATTTAAGCAAGTTAAATAATAGCTTGTTTTGAATAAAGTAAATAAATATTGGGGATAAAACTTGCCCATTGGAAGTTTATAAATCTGGATATCAACTCGTGCCATATGCTGGTGGTTCGAGTGGTGTTTGATGATTAATGGAGAATGGTATTTAGTTAGTGGTGTTGATTCGGTTAAATTAGACGGCTCAACGCCGCTCTACTGCTCAAAGGTTTCTTCATCAGGTTTTATTTCTTTTTATTTATAAGTTTTAGTTAATCTGATTTGTTATGAATTTGTTTCTGAGTTTGCTTTGATTGGATTAATTGACAAGTTGAATGTGTTTTAGTTTGAGTTTATTATTCATTAGGAGTATATTGAGTTTTAGATTTAAGCTGTTTGGATCTAAGTTTTTTTTTTAAGTTTTTTATTATCTGATTTATTTGCAGGTTGTTTTAGTTGAAATATTTTGCTTTGTACCTTTTGTAATTTATCTTCTAGTTAATAAGTTTTGGTATTGAGTTTTTTGAACTAATAGATATATTAAGTTTTTAGTTTGATTTGTTTTGCTTGCTTACTGATTAGTAGTTGTTGGTTTGTGAATTTAGTAGCCTCCTAAATGTCTAGGTTCTGCTGATAATAATCTAGCTTGTATTAGTTTTCTTATGCTTATAGAAGTTTTGGTTTACTGATTTTAATAGTTGCTGATTTTTTAAGTTTATTTTGCTTTTGGTTTACTTGCTGTTAATTTGCTAGCTGTGATATTTTTTTTTAAGCAAAAGCCATCAGACACAACTGGTCTGATTGTTTAAATACTGATTCCTATCAGTCTCTAAAAAAATATAATTCACAAAAATTTGTCCACACAGGGACTCGAACTCTTGACCTCTAGGATAGCAGCCAAATGCTTTAACCACTTGTTCCAGCTTTCTGTTTTGGTTTTAATATAGTCCTAATAATTAATATAGGCTAAGTAGGGCTGTCAGTTTTCTTTATTTTTCAAGTTTTCATTTAAATAGATTTTATTTAAAAGTTTGTTTAATTTACTTTTAAAAAGTTTGAAAAAAACAAATATAAAAAAATATATATATTTTGTTACTTTTAGAAATTTAAATTGTTTTTAAAATTAGTTTTTAAATAAATTAGTTGTTAATTAATTAGTTTTAAGTTTTGTTTAAATTTAAAATAGTTTTGTTTAAATTTGTTTAATTAGAATTTTTTAATAGTGGAAAAGTATTTTTAAATAAAGATTTTCTTTTTAATTAGTTTAAATAGTTTGTAGTTTTTAAATACTAAACAAAGTATTTTTAACCAAGAACAATTAATCTCTACTTATAAGTTGTAAATCAATTCGAGTCGAGTCGAGGAACGATAACTAGATTAAAAAGAATGACAAAATTCCTACATTAAATTGGCGCCACTGCCGCTTCGCTCGTTACGATTGACCATTTTTCGTGAGTAGATTTGGATTTTGGGATCCGTTCAATTTTGAACGTTATTTTTATTGTTAAAAAAGTCCAAAATTTAAAAATACAAAAAAAAAAGAATCATCAAAAGCAAACTCTTTCCTAAGATTTGCACCAAAAAAATTAAAAAAATCCAAAAGTAATACTTTTCCCAAAGTATTACACCAAAAATATTACGTATTATTGTTATTTTTCTTATTTCGATTTCTTTCGTTTTTTTATTGTGAATATATATTTTTCTAAAAAAATACAAAAAGATTTTTCTTTTACTATATTGTATTACGTAGAACAATCAATTGACCTACTTCCAAATAAGACCTTAGTTGGGATTTCATCACCTAGCTATTGTATTCGAATCCAAAACGAAAAGAGAAAAGGGGCAAAATAGATAAATACTAGTAAAAAGTTTGAACTCGATTTATACAAACTATAAGGTGGGTATAAGGCGACGCGCTATAAAAGGCCGTCTAAGGAAAAAGTTTTTTAAGTGCTTTGTGCCACCTCGTTTCCCCGCTTGCTTGTGCGTATATTGAGAGGGACGACCGATTATTGGTTTGCCAACTCAAGTAGTATTACGTATATATTTTTTGTAGCTTTTTAATATTGAACATCGGGAGGGATAATCTCTTTCCTCTCAAAGTCGACCGAGGTCTCCTACCTGATTCCTCGAGTTTATTTGTATGCGCACTCGCGCGCGTTCACACATACCGAGTGGTGTACCAAATACTTCTAATTCTTCCAAAAAGAAGAAGAAGAACAAAAAGACCGTCAATCAAGCCGATCCTGAGAATCGAGCTTTGAACAACACGATAACAACGGATAATCGACCAATGATTGAGATTCTACAATCTCATGTTGAGGGAAATGATGACGCGATTGTGGTGCCGGATATTGGAGCGAATAATTTTGAACTAAAAACGGGTTTTATTCAAATGGTTTCCGCTACACCATTTTTAGGCTTTACTAATGATGACCCACACGCTCATATAAAACGTTTCATACAATTGGTAAACACTGTCAAATATAATGGGGTGCCACAAGAGGCCATTCGTTTACTCCTCTTTCCTTTTTCCCTCGAGGGACAAGCCCGAATTTGGCTTGATAAGGAACCACCCCAAAGTATCACCACATGGGTTGATTTAGAGATCAAGTTCATTAACTACTTTTTCCCACCATCATGGGCCACCGCTTTAAGGAATGACATCATTACCTTTGAAAAAAAATATAGGGAAACGTTTAGTGAGTCTTGGGACCGTTTTAAGGAGCTTTTACGAAAATGTCCACAACATGGTTTTACAAAAGTGCATCAAATCAATACGTTTTACAATGGTTTAAGTCTTAATGACCAAGACTCACTTAATAGTGCCGCGGGGGGTAATATTCTTGTGAAATCCATGAACGAGGCTTGGGAAATAATTGAAAACAAGGCAAAAGTACAAACCAAGAGTGTTAGGGCTACTATGGCAAGTGCTAGTACTAGTGAGGCCGACAAGAAAATTGACAAGCTTACTTCAATCATGACCGACATTGCTTTACATGTTAAGAACAATGTGCAAATAATGCCTTAAAAGAAACTTGTGAAACGTGTGAGACTTGTGGTGGACCACATTCGTATTATAATTGTGACAAGATTTACAATCAACAATTAGAAGTTTATGCTTAAAACAACAATGGAAATGAGCGGGTTCATTTCAAACCAAATGTTGATGTTAACCATTTGTCTTATAAGTCTAATAACTATTTGGCTCCCCAGGGTTTTGTAGCTCCACAAAGATCACTCCCACCCGCCCAAAGTAGGAACCAAGGTCCTCAACGGGGTAATTTTCAAGGGAATTCTAATACAAGGGGTTTTAATCAAAATCAAGGAAATTTTCAAGGGCAAAACAAAGGGTTTAATAATCAAAATCAAGGATTTAATAACCAAGGTTTTCAAAATCAAGGATTTAATCAAGGTTTTCAAAATTATAATCAATATCAAAACCAAGGTTTTCCTAATCAAGGTTTTCCTAATCGAAGGTATAATCAAATGAACATGTATAATCCTCAAATGGACTTGGTTCTACAAAAATTAACCGAACATGAGAGAATCGTGAGAAAATGCAAGAATCGACCGATAAGAAATTTTTGCAAATGATTCAAACCCTTCGTCCCCAAGGTGCCTCCCTTCTAACACCGTGACCAATCCTAGGGCTAACGTTAATGCCATCACTACTAGGAGCGGTATGACCACCATAGAACCTTCTTATACCCCACCTAAACAAGGACCCGAGATTCCTTCTTCTTCTACCCACCCTCCTTCACTTTCTACTTGTGACATACCACCCGTTATGCCTTCGTCTACACCTTATGTTCCACCTTTACCTAAATCTTATACCACACCTTCGGTTTCCAAACCGGTTCCTTTCACCTTCCATTTCTACCCCTCCTCCACCAAAGGATGTGAGTGAGCAATACACTCCAAAGCCTTCATCTCAACCCAATATACCTTATCCCTCAAGGTTTAGGAAAGAGAAAATGAAGAATAAGGATGATATTCAAGTTTCGAACTTCCTAAAAATGTTCAAACAATCGAATTTTAATATCACCTTTGCCGAGGCTCTCACTCACATGCCTAAGTATGCTAAGATGTTTAAGGACCTTTTAAGTGATAAGGAAAAATTGCTCGATATTTCCAATACCCAATTGAATGAGAATTGTTCCGCGGTTATTTTGAGAAAATTACCGGTTAAGTTAGGAGATCCCGGTCGATTCCTTATTCCTTGCAATTTTCCAGGTGTTGAGAGTTGTATGGCCTTGGCGGATCTCGGAGCGAGTATCAATCTTATGCCATTATCCGTGTGGAAACAATTATCTTTACCCGAGCTAGTCCCCACTCGTATGACCTTGGAATTAGCTAACCGTACGGTTGCTTATCTGGTGGGGATAGCCGAGGATGTTTTCGTAGGAGTCGACAAATTCACTTTTCCCGCCGATTTCGTTGTAGTCGACTATGAGATGGATCCCCGTGTTCCCTTAATTGTGCGACGACCCTTCTTGAGAACCGGACGTACATTGATTGATGTAGCCGCGTGTGAGCTTATCATGAGGGTCGGGGATGATAAAATCGTCTTTAACATGGGTAAACTTTCCAAACTTCCCGATGAGACCGAATCCGTGAATTACATCGATGTGCTCGACGAAGCATGTGAAGAACATTTTCACGAGGCTTGTAAGAGAGGGATTTCTCATTTACCTCATGTTGAGACCGTAGCTTCTATTGCTCCATCATTGACTCCATTTGGAGAAAGTGATTTTCTTTTACAAGAATTTGAAGCAAGTTTAGGGGACGTGGACTTAAAATATGACGATTCTCCCACCGATTGGGAAGAAGACATTCGTACCATTGAGAGACTTCTCAATGAGGACCATATTTCTCCACCTACTCCTAAGGAAGTTAAAAACGATGATCCTAATTTGACTAAGCCTTCCACCGACAATCCACCGGATTTAGAGCTTAAGGATTTACCGTCTCATTTAGAATACATTTTCTTAGAAGAGAATGATAAGTTACCCGTCATAATTGCTAAGGACTTAAAAGAAGATGAAAAATCTCGAATTATCGAAGTGCTTAAGAATCATAAGAAAGCAATTGCTTGGAAAATCTTCGACATCCGCAGAATTGATCCTAACTTTTGCACTCATAAAATTCTCTTGGAACATGACTTTAAACCCGCAATCCAAAATCAACGAAGGGTTAATCCAAAAATTCATGAAGTCATTAAGAAAGAAGTTATCAAACTTCTAGATGCCAGAATGATTTACCCTATTTCGGATTCGCCATGGGTTAGTCCCGTCCATTGTGTGCCTAAGAAAGGCGGAATAACCGTTGTTCCCAATGAAAACAACGAGTTGATTCCTACTCGACTCGTAACGGGTTGGGGAGTTTTCATAGACTATTGTAAGCTCAATGATGCCACTCGTAAGGATCATTTTCCTCTTCCTTTCATGGATCAAATGCTCGAGCGTTTAGCAGGTAATGACTACTATTCCTTCTTAGATGGTTTCTCCGGATATTTTCAAATCCCTATCGATCCAAAAGACCAAGAGAAAACCATATTCACTTGTCCTTATGGAACATTTGCTTACAAAAGAATGCCTTTTGGCTTATGCAATGCTCCCGGGACTTTCCAAAGGTGTATGATGGCTATATTCCATGACATGGTTGAAGAAACTATGGAAGTCTTTATGGACGATTTCTCGGTCTATGGTGATTCTTTTTCTTCTTGCCTTGCCAATTTAGAACGTATGCTTAAACGGTGTGAAGACACTCGTCTTGTTCTTAATTGGGAAAAATGTCATTTCATGGTAAAATAAGGCATCGTTCTCGGTCACAAAATTTCAAAAGCCGGTATCAAAGTCGACCGTGCTAAAGTTGACGTCATTGCTAAGTTTCCTCCACCTACCACCGTCAAAGAAGTTAGAAGTTTTTTAGGCCATGCGGGATTTTATCGACGTTTCATCCAAGATTTCTCTAAGATTGCTCGTCCAATGACTCATCTCTTAGAAAAAGATGCTCCTTTTATCTTTTCTCAAGAATGTCTCGACTCTTTCGAACTTCTTAAAGGTAAATTAACTAAGGCACCGGTCTTAGTCTCTCCAAATTGGGAGTTACCTTTCGAGCTCATGTGCGATGCTAGTGATTTCGCGGTAGGAGTGGTTTTAGGTCAACGAGTGAACAAACACTTTCAACCGATCCATTATGCTAGTAAGACAATGACGGGGGCTCAATTGCATTATACCACTACCGAAAAAGAGCTTTTAGCCGTAGTGTATGCTTTTGAGAAATTCCGCCCCTATCTTGTGCTTTCCACCACCATCGTTTACACCGACCATTCCGCCTTAAAATACTTGTTGACCAAGCAAGATGCTAAACCGAGACTCCTTCGTTGGGTTTTGCTCCTACAAGAATTTAAAATCGAAATTCGTGATAAAAAAGGAGTGGAAAACCTAGCCGTGGATCATCTTAGTAGACTTGAGGATCCTTATCAAGGGGAACTTCCAAATCAAGAGATTAATGAATCTTTTCCCCTTGAGACCTTAATGTATATTAATTCCAATCTTGATGATACCCCATGGTTTGCGGACATTGCAAACTATTTGGCGGGTGGTGTTCTTATCGAAGGGTTAACGTCCCAACAAAAGAAAAAAATTCTTTAGGGATGTTAAGCACTACTATTGGGATGACCCCTATCTTTTCAAGCAATCTGCAGATCTTATCATTCTTAGATGTGTTGATGGGACGACGGCTTTAAAAATCCTTGAAGCTTGCCACAAAGGACCCATCGGTGGTCACTTTGTTCCTAACTACACCGCTAAAAAAGGTTTCGACTCCGGATTCTATTTGCCCACCATTTATCATGACGCTCATGAAATGTTTAAGCATTGTGATGCTTGCCAAAGACAAGGCAATATCACACATAAAGATGAGATGCCTCAAAATTTCATCCAAGAGTGTGAAATCTTTGACGTATGGGGCATCGACTTTATGGGGCCATTTCCATCATCCAAAGGGAACAAGTACATCCTCATAGCCGTTGACTACGTATCAAAATGGGTTGAAGCAAAGGCTTTACCTACTAACGATGCGAGGGTGGTTGTGAACTTCTTGAAACAATTGTTTGCTCGATTCGGTGTGCCTCGTGTTATTATTAGTGATCGCGGGACTCATTTTTGCAATGATCAATTCGCACGAGTCATGGCTAAGTATGGTGTCAATCACCGACTTTCCATCGCGTATCATCCACAAACTAATGGTCAAGCCGAGGTTTCCAACCGTGGAGTTAAGCAAATCTTAGAGCGTACCGTGGGAGAGCATCGTGCCTCATGGGCCGATAAATTAGATGATGCTTTGTGGGCTTTCCGTACCGCTTATAAGACACCTATAGGTTGTACTCCTTATCGCCTTGTGTACGGAAAGGCGTGCCACCTCCCCATTGAGTTGGAGCATAAGGATTATTGGGCCTTGAAATGGGCTAATTTTGACATAAACAAAGCCAGTGTTAGGAAAATCCAACTCAATGAACTTAATGAACTTAGGAATGAGGCTTATGAGAATTCATTGATCTACAAGGAGAAGACTAAGCTCATTCATGATTCCAAGATTAAGAACCGAGAGTTCCACGTTGGTGATCAAGTTTTACTCTTTAACTCTCAGTTGAAAATCTTTTCGGGTAAACTTAAGAGCCGTTGGTCCGGTCCATTCACCGTGGCCTAAATCTTCCCTTATGGCACCATTGAGTTATCCCAACCAAATGGGCCCAACTTTAAGGTGAATGACCAACGGGTTAAGTTGTACTTTGGAGAGGACATCTCTCATGAGATGATTCCATCCCTCTCCACATTTCCCTTGAATTAATTCGGGAAATCGAGTCGAGCTAAAGACTCGTGATAAATAAATCAAGCATCGTATAACTATTAGAATTTTACCTTTTCCATCCTTTCCACCCTTTTTCACCTTCAACCATTTCCACCAATAAGTGTAGGGGAGCCAAGTAGGTTGTTTGTGTTGTGATGTTGTGCAGGGACATGTGCTTTAATGATCCACTTTTGGTGTTTTTGACGTTACCCGTGATCTCGTGTTCCCGTGTACCCGGTTCTATCAAAACTATTATGATTCATACATGTATATAAATAAGTTGAATAAATATAATCACTTTAGTTGTGTCTTCCTTAGCTCGATTTAAACAACGTACTCAATGTCCTAAGTGTAGGGGAGTTTATTCTCCCAAATGCTTAAACATTAAGGGCAATGTTTATATTAAGTGTAGGGGGACTTCTATCGAATTTTAGTGGACTTTTCCATGAATTTGACCTCATTTAACCGGAAAATTAAAAAATTTCCAACGTTTTTCAAATTTTTGATCTATTTTGGCCTAGTAGTATTTCCATTTATTTTCTTTTATTTTCTTTCCTTTTGTCATCGCATCGTATGAATAAATTCCATTTCAAGAATAAAGTCAAAAAAATAAATAAATGAATAAAATGGGTTTAACAAGTTTAGATGTCTTTGATATATTAGGCCCGTTGTGAATATTTTAACTCAACCCGAGTTTACTTATCCAAGTTTACTCTAGCTAGTATCCTTAACCATATGGACCTTAATTGGTTTATTAGGTTAAGCATCCACGAGTCTCATTCCTTGAGATTTTAAATTGTGGAGAACGAGAGATGATATAGTTGATAATAAGTTTAGGGGTTAATTCTTGCTTATATGAGTTTTTGTGGCTCTTTCTTCCCGCTTATATATTTAATTGCTTAATAAATGAGGATTTTTGCGGTGTAGATTCGATATCTTAGCTCTTAGCCAAATCTTTTATCTCCTTGTAATTAAAGCATGAACACATTGAGGGTGCCAGCATTGTGGACTTCCGATTAAGGTAGCTCATAACCACTAAGTAGGAGGTATTCAGACCATGGGACCGCGGAATTTGGCCTAATATATATATCATAAATAAAGAAAGAATAAGATTAAAACATGACCACAAGGAGCCTTAGGGTGTGGGGCATGTAGCAAGAATCTTGTCATTAGATCCTTAGGGTGTATGGCATGGTAAGTGTTGAATAAAAATTGATCAAAAATCAATTCCCTTGGTTATGGTTCAAGGAGCCTTAGGGTGTGAACCATAGATGAGGAGCATTTTTACATCTTAAAGAGCCTAAGGGTATATGATGTGAATTTGCTAAACTCCATGTAAAGTCAACATGACTTTGGAGGAATAAATAATAAGTAGTACTATTGGCCAAATTTTGGATCCGGGAATTTATTCCCCAAATCGTGTTAAATTATCCTTGATGTGGGCTTACTTTAGTAACAACGTTTTCTAGGACGAGGTTAGGTTCTGAGTGTCGGGTTTGCACTGTTTTGCCTTCATTTTTAGACTAATAATTATCAAATAAGTCGAATGAGCCTACGGGTGAATGACAATCTTTAAAATCTAGAGTTACAACTTAGGAATTGGAGAAAGAGTATTACACATTTGTCTTATATAAGTGGTTTTAACTTAAGAACTTATGGTAAACAATGATCTTGTTTTTAAGCTTGGTATGGGGAACGTGAAACTTGAGGGTGATTAATATTCATGACACCAAAGCACTAATCTAAGTCTTAGATTTCTTTACAAGTTTATTCCATCAAATAATTTCAAAGTTAATAAATTAATTATTATAACTTTTGTTTCCTTGAATAAAGTTTTTATCTTTGCATCGTTCTTTAATTTCTTTTTATTGTAGTAGTAATAGTGTATCGTAATAAGGTCAAGATGTGTTAATTATGAGGAAAATGTAACTTTATGCTTTAAAATTATGCATTGCATGGGGTCATTGCAATGGTCAAGTGTAGGGGATTTAATAAGTGTGTAAACACTTATCCTTTTACCACTAAAATCAATGAAAAACAAGACCTAATCATGTGTTTAATATCGTAAAAGTCGGAATTACGCGTGGTTTTGTGTTTTTGTGTGAAATAGGTACAAAAGATCAAAAGGAAAGAAAACACGGGATTTCACGGCCAATTGTTGAAGAAAGTCAAAGAAAGAGACAAAGTCAAAGTCAAAGAACCAAAAGTGTACCCAAGATCACGAAAACCGGCAAAATCGACACGACTTTGAAGAAAAGATCAACAAAGCCAAATTCAAGCTCGTTTTTAGCGGATTTAATCTTTATGAAGACAAATGGGCTTGTGGGTCGCACATTTGGGTATTGGGCCCAAAGGCCCAATAAGGATGCAAGTCTTAACTATTTTCGGTTAACAAAGCCCATTAAGGCCCAAATTGAATTAACAAAGAGACGGAAGGAATAAAACTTGGGCCCAAGCCCAAAGTTTAAACAAATTAACATTAGACGGGTGTGTTTGGGTTTACATGACCCATTAGGTCAAGATGGACGGTTAAAAGTGAAAAATTTTCACTTGTTTTTGGTCAACTCTCACTCACACACGTTTATTAAACATCCATACCACTCACACATTTACCCACACACACTTTATTTTTAATACAACCAATGTATCATCTACCTTTCTCTCTCACTACACTCAAATAAAACGCAGCCTTCATTTTTACTGTTACCAAACCCTAATACCCAAATTGGGGCTTTTTCATCCAAGCACGAGTGTAATACACACGCTCAAAATAAATCACCATCTTTCTCGAAAGCAAGAAGATGGTGAATAATATACGTGGCTCCTTTTCCCTATTTTGATTGGCCAATACACCTCACCATCACCAACCCTCCAATCAAATCATGTCACATCTGCAAGGAAGAAGCACAACTAGCACAAACCCATCCACGGTGGCAATCCGTGTGATGGGTAAATGTTTATCACCTGTAGATCAAGAAAAAGAGAGAGAAAAGATAGATTAAACGGCCAAGATTGAAGATGTGTGCTCAACAAACCTTCCTCAGCAAGTTTTAGGGTTTGCCTATAAAACCCCCTCATTTTATAATTTTTAGTTTGTCCCATTTTTTTTTTATTTCATTGTTATTATGCTAAATAGTTTTTAGGATAATTGTATTTTTCCTTTTTAGTATTGTAATCACCTTTTATTATTAATAAAAATTTATTTAAGTTTAATTTGTGCCTTATTTTCTGTTTTAAATTTAATATTGTAATTGTTCTTTAAATCTGTTTTGTTATAATAACTATTAAATTTATTTAAGCAAGTTAAATAATAGCTTGTTTTGAATAAAGTAAATAAATATTGGGGATAAAACTTCCCCACTGGAAGTTTATAAATCTGGATATCAATTCGGGCCATATGCTGGTGGTTCGAGTGGTGTTTGATGATTAATGGCGAATGGTGGTTAGTTAGTGGTGTTGATTCGGTTAAATTAGACGGCTCAGCGCCGCTCTACTGCTCAAAGGTTTCTTCATCAGGTTTTATTTCTTTTTATTTCTTTTATTTATAAGTTTTAGTTAATCTGATTTGTTATGAATTTGTTTCTGAGTTTGCTTTGATTGGATTAATTGACAAGTTGAATCTATTTTAGTTTGAGTTTATTATTCGTTTGGAGTATATTGAGTTTTAGATTTAATCTGTTTGGATCTAAGTTTTTTTAAGTTTCTTATTATCTGATTTATTTGCAGGTTGTTTTAGTTGAAATATTTTGCTTTGTACCTTTTGTAATTTATCTTCTAGTTAATAAGTTTTGGTATTGATTTTTTTGAACTGATAGATATATTAAGTTTTTAGTTTGATTTGTTTTGCTTGCTTACTGATTAGTAGCTGTTGGTTTGTGAATTTAGTAGCCTGCTAAATGTCTAGGTTCTGCTGATAATAATCTAGCTTGTTTTAGTTTTCTTATGCTTATAGAAGTTTTGGTTTACTGATTTTAAGAGTTTCTGATTTTTTAAGTTTATTTTGCTTTTGGTTTACTTGCTCTTAATTTGCTAGTTGTGATATTTTGTGTAAGCAAAAGCCATCAGACACAACTGGTCTGATTGTTTAAATACTGATTCCTATCAGTCTCTAAAAAAAATATAATTTGCAAAAATTTGTCCACACAGGGACTCGAACTCTTGACCTCTAGGATAGCAGCCAAACGCTATAACCACTTGTTCCAGCTTTCTGTTTTGGTTTTAATATAGTCCTAGTAATTAATATAGGCTAAGTAGGGCTGTCAGTTTTCTTTATTTTTCAAGTTTTCATTTAAATAGATTTTATTTAAAAGTTTGTTTAATTTACTTTTAAAAAGTTTGAAAAAAACAAATATAAAAAATATATATTTTTTATTACTTTTAGAAATTTAAATTGTTTTTAAAATTAGTTTTTAAATAAATTAGTTGTTAATTAATTAGTTTTAAGTTTTGTTTAAATTTAAAATAGTTTTATTTAAATTTGTTTAGTTAGAATTTTTAATAGTGGAAAAGTATTTTTAAATAAAGATTTTTTTTTATTAGTTTAAATAGTTTGTATTTTTTAAATACTAAACAAAGTACTTTTAACCAAGAACAATTAATCTCTACGCATAAGTTGGAAATCAATTCGAGTCGAGTCGAGGAACGATAAATAGATTAAAAAGAATGACAAAATTCCTACATTAAAGGACTTAAGATTGTTTACTCAGGTATTCCTGCTCCTGTTCTGGATAATATGATGAATGACAAAATCAAAAAGAGTGCTTCATATAAGACCCTTCTTAAAGAAAATGAAGAACATTCTGTTAGCCTCAAAATATTGAGTCAAACAAGAATGTTCGGTCATAGGTTTATATTGTAATATTTATTAGAACGTTGTAATAGGTAGTTAAAATAGTCGTGACATTATGGGCTTGATGGTTAGCTTAAAAGGCCTCTTTCAAGGTACTAAGCATTTATTCAAGCCCGGCCCAAAACAGTATAGTCCATTAGAGAGCCCGCATATGGGTGGACTATATAAGTACCCTCCTAGCATGTTAGGAGGGTGGATGTTCATTATTTCTTAATCTAATTTCACAAGTTTATCACATCCTTCCCTCTACTTTCTCTCACTACTTTCTCTCTCTAAAATCCATTTATTTTCTATCTTTAATTCTTGATTTATCATATAATCAACCATGGTGAAGTGAATAAATTAGGTAACAACAATTGGTATCAATCGTCACGGGGTAGATTAGTGATTGTTTGTTTGGTTTTCAATGTGATTCGTGTGATTTGATCCATAATCATCTCGAATCAATGTGATTTGTGGGTAAAAACGCGAAGTTTTTTGGTGTTTGGGTCAATTTTTGGGTTAAAATCACGAATTTGGTTTATTTGAAGCGAAGAACACGGAATGTTTTTCAACAGATTGATCTACTTCGGAATTTTTGTTGATATTCCGAAGTAGTAACGAGGGTTTTAGTATTCCGAAGTGCAGGTTTTCAGTATTCCAAAGTTCACAAGATTTGGATTCCGATGTGAGCTCGAAGACTGCACTATTACGAAGTACTCAAGTTCAATCATTCCTAAGTGAGTAAGTTTAAACAATATTCCGAAGTTCTCACAATTCAGATATTCCGAAGTACCCAACATCAAATATTCCGAAGTACCTAAGGAACGTCATTCCAAAGTACCCAAGAAAATTAATTCTGAAGTACCCAAGAAGCTTTATTCTGAAGTACCTAAGGAACGTCATTCCGAAGTAACCAAGAAGATTAATTCCGAAGTACCCAAGAAGCTTTATTCCGAAGTACCTTAGGAAATTTATTCCGAAGTTCCCAAGAAGCACTATTACGAAGTACTCAAGAAGACTCATTCCGAAGTTCACTTGCTTTTTAGGGAATTCCGAAGTTGGTTTTATTAGAATTCCGAAGTGGCTTGGGAAGTATATTGCGAAGAGATTTTGTTATCATTCCGAAGTTCACACTTTATATCCAGGTATTCCGAAGTTAACATTTTTTACACTTAAAAATTTCGAACAAAATTCGTGTGTATTTTGTTTGTCTTGGAATTTTTTTGGATTATTTAGAATATTTATAGGGGATTTTAACATCTTTTCTCACAACAACAATCACAACACATCTACTTAAGATCCGTTTTCACTTCATCGATTTCAAATGTTCTCGTCATGGATTCTACTCAAGAGTATCGTGTGACAAACAACAACATCATGGTGGTGGATAACAAAGAAAGACCACCAATGCTTTTAACTGGTCGATATGCACAATGCCAATCACGATTCCTTCGATATCTTGACACTAAACCCAATGGTGATGTTCTTCGACGTTTCATCAAAGAAGGACCTTATACTCCCACTACAATCACCGTTCCTGCAATTCCAGCAACCGACTCGACGCCCGGTTACGATGAGCAAACAATTAAGGAAACATATGAGAACACTTCAAAAGAGAACCGTGCTTGGATTGATGCATAGAAAGAAGCAATCTATTTGATTCTAAGTGGGATAGGGGATGATATTTACTCAACGGTTGATGCATGCTCTACTGTTAAAGAGATGTGGTTTGTCATTGAACGCTTGCAACAAGGTGAATCACTTAACAAGCAAGATGTCAAAACTAACTTGTTTTGGAACTTTGGTAAGTTCACTTCATTGGATGGGGAATCAGTTAATTCATATTACTCAAGGTTCTACAAGATGATGAATGACATGACAAGAAACAATTTGCAAGTCTCCACCATGCAAGTCAATGTGCAATTTCTACAACAACTTCAACCTGAATGGACACGATTTGTAACTTTGGTGAAACAACAAAGTAAATTAGACGAGGTCAACTATCACACGCTTTTTGACATTTTGAAACAATTCTAGAAATAGGAAAATGAAGTTCGTGCTGAAAGGATAGCAAAGACTGCTATCCACTTGCTTTGGTGTCTACCACTCAACACACTCAAGATCATCGCTCTCGTGCTCCAAAGTCATACTCCACAACATCATCCTCACCAAGGTACTCCACTACATCCTCCTCACCAAGATACTCCACTTCATCTAAGTATTCTGCTCCCACAAGATTACGAGACAAAGAACCAAGAGCACCATCACCATCACCTGAGCTATCAGCTGAAGAGGACAGTGATGAAGAACTAGCTCAGAAGGATAGGGAAATGAAGCAACAAATTGCTTTCATTATGAAGACCTACAAGAAAATATTCAAACCCACCAACAACAATCTTCGAACATCATCAAATACAAGGAACCAATATGTTGAGATTCCTCGAAGGTATGACACACGTCAACGTGATGAAAGTCCTCCAAGGTATGATCGACGTAATCCAACTCATGTTGAGGGTTCTGCTCGGTATGATCGACAAACTGCTAAGTATGATGCTCAGAGGATAGCTACTGCTGTTGGGAAAAGGGAAACTGTTGGTACTCCAGTGGTTCAGCAAAGTGGGATTCAATGCTTTATTTGTCAAGGCTATGGGCATATGGCAAAGGAATGTAGGAAGCCGAACGGGTTAGAGACTCTGGCTATCATAAGGAAAAGATGCTTCTTTGCAAGAAGATGGAAGCTGGGGTTAAACTGTCGGCTGAGAAAGGAGCAATGCTTGATGATACTGATGATTAAGCCTCCGATCAAGAACTTGAAGCACATTACTCGTACATGGAAAATGTTGAAGAAGTTCTCAACGTCATTGAATATGACAATGGTCCTATCTTTGACACTGAGCCAATCGATAAGGTACACATTGAAGAGGAATATAATGTGTTTGGTAATATTCATGAGCATTATGAGCTACCCAAAGCCATTAATGACACAAGTATGATGGAAACGGTTGATAGCAATACCACACCCGATTCATCAGACATGTGCAATAATGAATCTGAGGATGATCAAAATGCAAATGAGTATGATGATGACGAGGAGCGTATTGCTCTTTCTAACTTAATTGCTTCTTTACAAAAAGATGTCAAAGAAACTAGAAAGAGTCAAGGAAAACGCTACGCTCACTCAAAATTTTGAAGAATGCAAAGCTGCTCTAATTAAATCTAATGAGACCATTGAAAGCTATAGAGCTCAACTTCTTCAAAAAAACCAATGAGGTTGGGGTACAAAGGGTGTTTAATTAACGTTAAAAAGGACGATTTTCAAGAGAAATATAACGAAACTCTTAAGCTTCTTGAACAAGAGAAACGTAATTATAACACCTCTTTGAGTACTGAACGTCACAAAACGTATCTGGCTACCCCTAAAGTCAATGAGCTAACTCAAGTAAATTATTTTATTCAAGAGGATAAAACTAAACTTATGAATGAAAAGAAAGTTGTTGTTGAAAAGATGGAAAAGGATTTCAAAACTAAACAAGCGAAGGACATCGACAAAATGGTGGAAATTGAAACTCAACTTGATTTTTACAAGAAAATTGTTTACAAAACTAATCAATCAGTTCAAACCATGAGAATGTTGGCACCTCGTTCGTTTTTTAAGGATCGACCTAGTTTTGCTAATCCTATGTACCTTGATCATGCTCCATCTGAGACTCAGCGCTTATATCTTGATGAGTCCCAATGGACTGATCTTGATTGTCTTGTTGTTAGGCCCGATAGTGAATAGACACACGATTTGGAAGAAGAGAGTAGACCAAAAGTTAATAATGAATTTGTTAAACCATACAATTATGCTTATGAAAACAGTCGTTATGGTCTTTTCACACCGCAAACACAGAAAACTCTTGATCAAATATTTTTCGAATGTGAACAAATAAGAATGAAATGGAGACAAGCTTTTGCCACTAAGAAAACTAATGTTTCAAAATTTATTGACTATTTTCCATATAAAGCTTCTGTAAGCAAGAGTAAGCAAGCATTAAGTATTTTCAAGAGTAATATTGAAAATTTCAAAAAGGTTGTTGATGATGACTGGAACAAACGTGAACTTTCGAAAGGAGACAAAGAAATTCCTCACGATATAACTATACTTGTGAAAAGTATTTTGATTCCGCTTGCGGAAAGAACGCAAAAACATATTTTGGAATTTGAAACAATAATTAAGCAAGAAATGTTTGATGATTTGAAATATGTGGAATCTTGAAACTAGGGTTTTTAATCCTTTTTAATCGATTAATGTTCGTTTTTCCTCGACTCACTCGAATTGATTTTCAATTAACGTTTTGACTTAACTTTGCTTTTGGTAAATAAAAATTTGGAATCTTAAACTAATTGCTATTTAATTAAAAACTATTTAATAATAAAAACTTTTATTCTAATTAATTTTAAACTAAAAACATTTTAAATAAAGTCTAATTTTAAATGAAAGTAAATTTAAAAACTAATTTAAAAAAAATCTAATTTAACTAATTTAAATAAAAACTGATTTTAAAAATTAAATCTAAATTTTAAATCTAATACTTTTAATGAAATCTAATTAAACAAGACTTTTATATAAAAACTATTTTAAATAAATAAAATAATATGAAAACTAATTTTAAAAGTAATAAAGCACTTTTTCTTCACTTTTTATTTTTTTGAAAAACTGAATTTAAAAATTTAAAATAAAACTTTCTAATTAAATTTTAAATAAACTAAAATCATGTATTTAATTAAATAAACTAAAATTGCCAAACATTTTAACAACACTATATCAATTGAATGTTGCAAAACATAAACACAAAAAGACTACTGGGCAAACTGGTTGTGTCGTTTGGCAGGCGAGCGAGAGGTCCTGGGTTCGAACCCCAGGACAGACAAATTTACTAATATTTTTTTACCTTTTTTTTGAACTTTATTAGTTTTTTGGAAATAGTAACACACGGATCAAAAAGATCTGTAGTAATAACAGACAAGCAAATATCAGTTGAAATAAGCCTAATAACAGAATATTAAATAAGCAGACTAATAAGCATAACGAAAATAAGCTAAACCGCATAAGCAATAATCAATTAAAGCAAATCCAAACAGTACTAACTATCCGTCCTAAATCTTATTAAAACAATGAAACAAGCAGATTTAAAAGCCAAACGAAAATAAGCTAAACCGAATAAGCAAATCATAAAACATTAAAATAGTAAGCAGATCCAAATAATCAAATCTAAACAACAATAACACAGAAGCACAATCACATATCAAAATAAACATTCAGTAAACAAAAAATCCAAACAGGAACATAAAAACTGAATAAACATTAACTAAAAACTAGATAAACACGAA